>CAKAOJ020000072.1:0-1245000 GCA_916701645.2 Sebastolobus alascanus | reverse complement strand
CTGAGGTAATAAAACAAGTGAGAAGTAGGGTCATTTTCTCATAGACTTCTATACAATCAGACTTCTTTAAGTAACAAGAGGAGTCGCCCCCTGCTGGCTGTTAGAAAGAATGCAGGTTGCCGCCTGCTTAAGATGAAGAAAATTTTAATTTTAATCCAATTTTTTATATCATCAAGGCAGTCAGTTATACATCCGCTTTAACCCTCAAAACAGTATCTCAAAAGAATATCACCTGTATAGCAGGCAAATAATATAGGACCCAGAACAGAACCTTGGGGCACACCATAAGACAGAGTTGCAGATGAGGAGGCATATTTAACTTAAAAACTCCAGTCAGAAAGTTAGAAATTGCACCCAAACTCAGGATATGTAAGGTATAATACCCCCCCTCCCCCCAAAAATGATTTACTTACTGTTGTGTAACTGTACAGTTTATCCTCACCTTTATAGATATGATGTGCTCCCCGTCTCCGCTGTATGTTTGTCATTTGGGGGCCTTTCCTTCTTGCTCTGTCATGTCCTTTTTTATTTTCATGGTATCCTATTTTGTTAATTTACATATTTAATAATTTTTATGTTTGTCTTTATTTCTTTGAAGAGAAGAGTAAAAAGATAAGGAATATGTGACATAGTATGTACATGTGATGTGATTCCTGCATAACTACAATGTTGCATCTATTCAGTCTTTCTAATCATAACCCCCAAAAAACTGAAATATATTGGGGCCACCATATTTTGAAATCTCTTCATTTGTGTATATATTCATATTTTGGTTTCTGGTTGGGTGGGAGTGGAGTTATTATTGATCACAGACTGGGATTTATGTTGTTCCCAGTTCACCCAATTTAACAGTCGAAGGAGCTTCAGTTTGGACTGATTGGACTCAGATAAATCCGCTCCAGATGCTCCAAACAAAGCCAACAAACAGGATCACAGACAGAGACATTCCCCAGGAGACAGAACTGATCCCCTCTCTATAAACTCACCCATATTGTTTCCAGTTGCATGGTTTCACTCACACTGGAACCAGTATGAGTTTTGAATGGGAGCCGATGATATCTGCAGAATTACTCACAATCAACACTGAAGTTAATCACTCACAAGCATTCATACACTCAATCAGGCCCAAAATCGGCTAGATTCTGGTGTAGTGTGTACCCAGCAATACTTTCTTAAATGTTACAAGAAATAAATATAGTCTCTGTATGTTTATGAAGCAGATTCATAAATCCCAGAGATATGCAGAAATTTCTTGCTCAAGTTGAAACGTATGCAATCGCACCGCCTCTAAAATTCGCTTTGCTTCCTGTTGATGAGATCGCTGATACTGAACCAGATGTGCCGTAAGACCAAACCTAGGAGCTAGAAAAGCTGTGCAGGCTAGCAGAGATAATCCTCTGTCGGTTCGTCACTGAAAACCATCCCTTCAGATTCACTGTTAATATAAACATATTGATTAGTGGAGGTTTAATATTTAACGGGGAATTTATCGCCATAATTACTGTCATACTTACCTAGTATGTATACATTTCTGTTTATGTTGTTACAGCTGGAATTGTTAAGTCCCTTCAAATGATTTTTGTTGTTTATATTGTTGTTTATATTGCAGCAGCAGCAGCAGCAGCAGCGTTATTTACTTCCTCCTGTGCGGACCAGCGGAGGAATGTGTGCTGCATATCAGGACCGTCCTAAATCAGAGGCAGTGAATCCTGGCAGGTCAATTACTGTCTGACCTTGTGAGTTCAAAGTTAAACACAGAGTGAATCAGAGTACAAGTCCGTGCTGACAGCTGACACGACATGCTCATTGTCACTCTTCTTATTTATTAAGATTACTGTGGAGAAAAAAAAAATCATGCTGTGTGTTGTATCGCGCCATTAAAACACATCAGAATGTCCTGCAGGCTTTGCAGCATGGAAGAAACCTTTTACTCCTTTACAATCAAAGTAAAAGTAAAAGTACATATGGTGAAAAACAACTCCTTTTTGGGTGTTATATTATAACAAATGCATTGACATTTGCAGCTGGTCATATGGTCATTATTGGGTAGTTTAATCTACAATGCATTGTATTTTAAAGTAGAGTAGATGCAAAGGTATTGTAGAACTATAAGGTGACATTACTGTAAATAAAAGTAATAAAAGAAAGTGCAAGTACCTCAAAGTTGTAGAGTAAATACAGAAAATGCACATGTTAACTATAAGGGAGATGGGCTCTCCAGGTGGTCAGAGTTGGCTCAAGGTATTAAAAAAGATGGAAACAGACTTTCCAAGTATCTTGATTTATTTAGGCTGTAGTCTGTAACAATGATACAAACAAGGGAAGTTATATTAATATAATAAAAACATAACACAATTAAGTGCATACTCAAATGCAGATATGGACAACCAACCAAGCAAGCATGCTGCCCCCCCCCCCCCCCCCCCACAAGGCTTATAAACTAGAGACATAACTGTCAGAGATCAGCCTGTTCTCATACACTGTTCGTAGCTACACCTACGAGAAGTAATGCACTGGAAGTCGTGTCTATCCCACGAAATCAATTTGTGTGTAATTAACAAAATCATGAACCAGCTACGGCGAACGTCACGTAGGGAGGAGGTCGGGATGGATGGGTGGGTCAAAAAACACCTGACTTTCGTCCAGGAGACCGGCGTTCGTGATTTTTTTTGTCACGTAAGTTATGTACTTAAGTAACGCCACTTCTGGTGTTATTTTAAGCCAAGCCACCATCTTTTCCTGTCGATCTTTTCCTAAACCTAAGGAAGTTGTTTCCTGTAAAGACGGAATTTTATTTTAAAAAGTTTAATGCACGTAACGAGCGGAATTTGAAACTGCACATTCATAGGAAAACGGACGAAAAAGGAGGAATAACTATACTTAAGATATCATACGAACCGTTGTCTGAGAATACGTTGCAGAGATATGTGCAAAGTTACCAAATAATCAGACTAATATATGGTTTGCAATTATAAATATCAACACACTCACCTTTAAGCTTCTACACACAGCAATAAACAAAGGTAGTATCGGACCTATATGACCTATATATTCACCTTTACTATAGGTTACCTATACTATATATATGTTACCTATACTATAGGTGAATGGCGAAAAACCTGGAGAGGAAAAACACTGTCGTCATAATATCAACCACAACAAACTGAAACTAAATCTCAGGCTGCAACTCGTTAACACGGCACCTCTGATGACGTCACTTAGGTGAGATGACATGTAAACTTATTACACGAAGATGTGGGTTATGTAATATTTACTTTCGTTTAAGATTAGATCGTAACGTTACATAAAGATTTCTATCAGCCTTAAAAGGTTGTAAAAGTGTATTTTCTCAATTAAAAAGGTGTTTGAAGAGAGTTTCATTGAGTGTGGCTCCAGCGGTCAGGTAAAGTTGCAGGAGGTTATTATAGGACAGTCACGGCACAATGCTTTCTATCAGGAAGGCATTAGATGACAAGTGTGTATGTGTGCATGTGTGTGTGTGTGTGTGTGAAGGGGGGAACAAATTGACAAGGGAAATTTTCCGCTTCAGGTGTCGCCTACTTGTTTATCAAAGTGTGTGTAATCAAACTGCCATCGTCCCTGACTCTAATCACACTAACCAGCCTGTCTGTCCCGACCATTTGGCTCCCGAAGAGTCACATTTTTGTCCTCCAGATCTCCTGTGACCGATGTGTCGTCCAGGTGAAAGAAAGCCTGCGACCCGGCGTCACCGGGGGCCCCTGTAAATGTCAGCGGAGCCGTCAGGGGCCGCTCCCGCTGGGAAACACACAACGTACGTGACGGTTGTCTTCTGTTTTCAGGTGTCTGCCGATGAAAAGAGCCTCACTGTGGCCTCTTCGACTGACATGTCTCCCGAGTGTCGCATTGTGTTTTCAGCATTTAAAAGTCAGGCCTGTCACTTCAGGAGAAAAGCTTTGGAAAAATCACTGCAATTCATGTTTTTTAACTACAAAAGCTAAAGCTGAAATAGTGACAACTGCGAGCAGCTTTCAGGGTTCTCAAAATCCAAACATTTGAAATTCACTGAATGTGACAAAGATTGCATCAAAGTGTACAAAAAGGAATGAAAGTTATACATACAGAGCTATCACAGACCTTGTGACGGAAACACTGTTTCACTGCATTGTTTAAATGAGGAATTTGACATAAAATCCTTCTTATAAAAACAATAAATAAAAAACTTTTTTTCCTTTATCCCGCTTTTTGATGATACGTTGCCAGACCTTAGACCACTTACTGATTTGTTTCTTCTCATAAATAATCTCTATAAACACAAAGAGAGAAAAGGTGAAGCTGAGAGGGAGCACATTAAAAGGAGAAATGCTGCAAAATCACAGATGTGTTCACGAGCAAAAGACATGGTTTGTGATGATCAACTGAAGTCCAATCAGAGCTCTGAGGAAATGCAAAGTGCAAAAACAAACACTCCAAAAGCACACAAAAAATCATATAAATTAATATTATTCCTGAAGCCTTAATTACAGAGGTGCAACTGACTAAGTCTTGATACTGAAGACACTTTTATGCATTTTTTTTAAGTAGTTTGTTTGTGTAGTAAAAGATATGTTACTGGTATAAACAGTAAACAGCAAAAATGTAAAAAAAAAACAGTCACACTATACGTGGTCTGTTGTGTTGATGTTAGATTCCCAGTCCGGCCCTGATCACATGTGTCCTGGTTACAGTCATTTATTTAGGACATTACATGTGTTTTTCCAACTTGGCCCAAACTGCATGTGATTTTCATAAAGTGGGCATGTCTGTAAAGGGGACACTTGTGGGTACCCATAGAACCCATTTTCACTCACATATCTTGAGGTCAGAGGTCAAGGGACCCCTTTGAAAATGGCCATGCCAGTTTTCCTCGCCAACATTTAGCGTAAATTATTTAACCTCCTTCGCGACAAGCTAGTATGACATGGTTGGTACTGATGGATTCTTTAGGTTTTCTAGTTTCATATGATACGGGTATCACTCTAGCTTTAAAACTGAGCCCGCTACAACCTAAAAATCACAAGTTGCGTTAACGCACTAAAGAAATTAGTGGCGTTAAAACAAGTTTGCGTTAACGCTTGACAGCCCTAATGGGAACATCGTTTTTAGGAGACCATGGCTGTCGTTGATCCACTTATTCACTAAGGATCTACTGTGGCTAAGAGTAGTAGTAGTAGTAAATGTTTCTATGCATAATAAATTGTTTTGGGATGAAGTGTAGTATTCTTTTCCCTGTAATATCCTAATTGTAGGTATAGCTGTCAACCTGCTTTTTGTTCACATGAAGATCTTGTAGGTTGAAACACAGCCTCTCCTTTTCCTCTGAACTGAGCCACATACTGCTCCACATCATCTATTACACTCTGTTCTTTTGCTGCATCATGCGGCGTCTCCATGATTCATCTCGTCTCCGCTGACAGTGAGCCAACTCGATTACCTGGTTTAACATGAAAGTTAGCAATTAGCTGGTCTGAGCCGCTGCAACACCTTCTGCTGTTTGAGACTCGCATCCAAGAGTCTGCAGAGTCTCCCAACAAATTAACAAGACACTCCCCGAATCCAGCTGTTTCCTGCTTTGCTTCCAAATAAAATCCTTGTGTGTGTGTGTGTGTGTGTTTGCTGAGTTACAGCGACCAAACCAACACACACACACACACACACACACACACACACACACACACACACACACACAGAGTTGGCTGAGGAGCCCGGGGCATCTGGGACTTGGATTAGGAGCCATGACAGGGAGATGGAGGGGGGATTACGCTGCCTGCCTCGTTTCAGCTTTCCTGCCTCAGTTTGTTTGCATGAGTGAGAAAGAAAAAGAAGAAAGATTCAGCGAGGCGTTCAGAGTGTGTTGGCCTGAACGTCTGCTCCACTGTTGGAAAATAACAAAAGAGAAAAACCAAACCGAAGCTGAGAAACGACACAAAACTGTTTCAACCCGGAGATTATTGTAGATGATTCGTCAACTCTCTCAGAGTGTTTGTGGAGGAGGAGAAGCAACAGTTGGACAGAGGAAATCTGTGAGAGAGACAAGACATCAATGTAAACTCTGCTTAAATGCTTCCTGGGTTATTGATAGGTAGATTAACAATGTTTGTATGTTATCCTCCTCTCCATCTCCGATTACTGCAAGACAGAAACGTCGATATCGGGCAGTCCTGCGAAACCATGAATCACATTCAGTGACAACATCCGCTATCTGCAGGCCATCTATAGAGTAGTTAGTAGTAATTAGTTAGAAAACGTATGTGCAAGGACAGGCGAAAACCTGCCGCACGGAACACTTGCAACCCTCGCGGATGCAGCAAGCATAAATCAAGCTTCAGTCATCACATTAATAAGTCTGAAAATATGTGTAAACATACTGTAAAATCTACTAACCTCAACTTATATATGTGATAGAAGTTATACATTATACATGTCCAGACTTATTGTTAGAAAAGGATGTCCAGACTTATTGTTAGAAAAGGATCATATCTCTTCAGAAATGTATGTTTTAGTTGTTCAAGTTTCTGACTCTTTTCCGCAAATATTCCGTGAATCTCATATCACATGTCTCGCTTCATTAGATTTAATGAAGCCTGTTGTTATTACAACGTTTCACTGTTTAACCAAGCAGCAGAAACCTCCTTTCCTTATGGAAAACATAAATTCTTCATTATCCAAACTGGATTCCTTTAGGATGCTTCCGCTCTCGCCTCTCTTCAGAATAACTTAGTGAATAATGAGAGAAATGTGTGTGAAGCTGTTTGAATGAGGCTGCGAACATTTAATTACTTTCCAGTATGGCAGATAAATATTTAGCTGTCTGCGGGGCGCGAGTGGCTGAGGACGTCTGTGATTTTATCGCCCCTGATCAGAGGAGTCGTTACCCTTTAATAACCATCCACAGCATCACAATGCTCATTATTAATATCATTATAATTATTATTAATATTCAGCAGAGCAGCTTCAAGACGGCCAAAACAAACTGTACGAGGAGCTTTGGGCTGTTTCCCCGTTTCCTGTTGACAGTGAATGCAGCACGCCTGGAGGATCACTGTGCCTCATTCTTATGTGACAAACACAGAAACACGCAGGGGAAATAAATGACACATGATCGTTATACCCTTCCAAAAAAGATGCTTCACAGAAAAGCTGTATTTCAAAAGTATTATGTTTCATTGTTTCAGTGTCCATCTGTATCACCAGTATGTTCCAAACACTCACACTTTAGCCTAAATGTGGCTAAATTCACAACGTCTGTCTCAATCCTCATGCACGACCCTCTTGAGCTCATAAATAGACACCTGCACACAGTGGTACATAATAAATGTTTATTGTGTGAATTCACTAACTAATGACTTAGTCACTGCACACAACAACAGCAGAGAAGCAAAGAGTGCACAGACTAATAAAGGTGCACGTGCTTTGGTATCAGCCCTATAGATGCTGGTATTGATAAGATTAAGTTCAGACATGTAGAGATTAAAGATAAAAAATATGGAAAATAACTTCAGAAGATGGTGTTTGTGAACTTTATGGTTATGGAAGAAATCTAACCTGACCCGCCAGATGGTTTGTTACACAGAACCGTCTGAGAAGCCGACATTGGAAACTGTTTAGAAAACAGGCAGGCACTTTCAAAAAATACTTGTCAGCTGATTGGATGAACCATCTGTCAATCAAACTCTTACCGAAGCCAGCCGGGAGAAGAGCAAACACATCTTTTCCATCGAGAAAAGCCTTCAGTGCCGTTCTTTGCTCTTCTTTCAATGAAGAAACACTCCAGTCAGCCCTGGCTGTCTCCTTAAAATCACATTCCCATAGAGCTAAACTGCCTTCTCAATTACGTTTGGAAGGAAACGTATTTTTTTGCGTATTATGTTTGTCTTTGACGTATACAAATACATTTATAAGTCTGCGTTAATGAAAGTTACGTAGTATAATAACGAGTAAAACCAGTCACGTTTCAAGTCTCTGCAGGTTGTTTTTTTCAGGCTAAAACTTAAATGAATACATTTTTTTCATCCCGGTACTGAAGGGGCTCATCGATTACTTTATGTTTTTAATGTGCATATGTTATCTCTACTTTGATGAGTATCAGTATGCACGGAAACACTTTGAAACACGCCATCCGAACCTCGTCTGCGTCCCTGACTTAGAGTGAATTCAGACAATAAAGAGATCTGATCTGCACCTGATGAATAATGAAATCAGAGCGGGATGTTGATGTCTGTGCAGAGCTGAGGAAACTTTCGTAACTTCATAAAGTCACAGTGACGATGTGGTGAATATTTATTCACATGGAAACTTTAATGCATATAAAAAATACTTTATATTAAAAGGAACACACAAAAAAGTACCACATGAAACTGTAATATTGAGTAAACATTGACTAGATCCTCCATGACCAGATTGACGGAGTGCTGAATGTCCAGTGTGTGGAAACATTTCTTCCTCAGTGAGACTCGAATGCAAACGAAGCCGACTGCTGCTTCCTTTGATGCTGAACAGCTGCTGCTTTCAAAGTTGCAGTAAATGACATCAGAGAGCTGGAAAAGAAGAAACTCCAGAGAAGACACTTTAAATCTCAGAGGAACTAACCTTAGAAAAGGTTAGAGGAAAGAATCACTTGCATACAAATGATCAGAGCGGTCCTGGTTGATAATACTTTCTAGCCATGCCAGAGACGTGGTTGAAGGGACGGAGGCAACAACTATTAGATGTCCAGTAACAAAACTAAAATGGCGAGAAGAAAATACTAAATCTTATTTACTGTAATGGACTTAAAGGAATAGTTCACCCAAAAACAATATAAACTGCATATAGTTCAAACCTCCCTAGGGTCTCTATGTTCCCAGATAAAGCTTCCTATCGGATGGCGTTAAAGGAACAGTGTGTAACATTTCGGCGGATCTATTACCAGAAATGGAATATAATATTAATAAGTATGTTTTCTTTAGTGTAAAATCACCTGAAAATAAGAATCGTATTTACGTTTTCGTCCTAATGGCGGAGAGACATTCGCATTTTAGTGTCGGCCACCGTAGCAATCCCATACACGCTTGGCACACGGAGGAAGTTGTAATCTGCAACCTCACCGCTAGATACCGCCAGATCCTACACACTGTTCCTTTAAGGAGAGCGAAGCGCCCAAAAAATGAAAGCACATAAATGCAAACAGACTTCGATGGAGGCCAAACAAAAGACGGCATAAAAGGTTGTAAAACATCCGAAAAACTTTCTGAAAATCCCTGTGCATCCAAGTGTCTTGTATCCAAAATCCATAACGCAACAATTTTTGATAAACAAAGCACTTTTTCGGAGGATAATTCCAAAATGCTCAATCTAGAAAGTTTAGCTGGTAGAAAAGCATGCCCATTGACTGAGGGTTGTGGGTTCAATCCCCACCTGTTTTCCTTCTGTGGACCCTCAGGTCTACATGTTTGGTTCTTCTTTTAGGACGAAGAGTAAAAACATGTCATCAACTTTCCTAACTTGTGACTCATATCTCAGCTGAAATGTCTCAGAGCTGCACTCTGACAGCTGATTTCCTCCTCTGAGATGTTTTGATGAATTCAGGCTCTGATCAGCTCTGAGTGTCTTTATGAAACAAACTGATCCTGGTTCAGTTTGTGAGGCTTATTCAACACAGGCTTTTCACAATAAGAGACTCCTTTATGAAACAGTCGTCTGAGAGTCGACAGAAGGAAAACAAAAAAAAAAGGAGTCCAGGTGGGATTTGAACCCAAAACCTTCAAATCATGGAACAGTCTCTCTACCAGATGAGCTACCAGGACTGTCAGACACACTCAGTTTTTCATTTAAGATGTGAATTCAGAGGGTTGCTCCACATTTGTGGGGTTTCATGGTAGGTTTCAGGTTATTGTATTGTTAAATGTATTAGAATATATTAAAGGGTTTTGGTTTGTTATCTCCTCCTCCTCCTTTTAAGGCTTTTTTTTAACTTAAAAACTAATGTCCTTAAGGTTCTCAATTCCATCATCCATTAAAATCCCTTAAAGTAGGATTGGCTCAATTTAAAACCAATCCTACCTTTAGGGTTTTTAATGGCTTATCTTCATGATTTAAGAGGTAACAGAAGGAAAACACAAACTGGTGGGAGTTGAACCCACAACCTTCAGACATTGGAATAGCTTCTCTGACAGCTGAGCTATCTGGACTCTGAGAGATTAAGTGAGTCTCTCACAGAAGTATTACACTTTCTCAGTTTGTCATGTCAACATGTTTTAGTGGCAACAGGTTTTATTTTCAACATGTTTTACTGTGAACAGGTTTCAGTGTGTAAACTTTGTTTCTCTGCAGGTTGATGAAGGTGAAGTTTCTGCAGCTTCAGTCTGATCTTCTTTCTCTCTCTGCTTCTTTGCGCCGGAGATGGTCCAGTGGTGGACGACGAGGACCGGCAACGTGGAGATGAGGGTTCATCGCGGGTTCGAACCCCGCCTCAGGTACGCCACACAAAACTCGAACACTGCGATCGCGTTGATTTCAACATGCGAATTTTAACTTCAACTTGGGAATTTCCAGCATCAACCAACGAGGAGGAAACGGAGAACACGTAAGTACAACTGAGCCCAGGAAGTCGAGCTAGCTAGCTTAGCAAGCTATCTGCAGCTAGCTCGATGGGAACATTCTTGAATATTTTTTTCATGCTTTTGTTCTCACTTTACATCATGTGCCGTGTTTAGTCTGCAGGCTGTTCAACTGACTCTGCAGGTGATAGAGGAGCTGTTCATGTGACCTTCACCTGCACATCACTATTATACAGTAAACCTGCCTTATTAAGGCTGTTAATGGAGCATATTATCTGAATGCTATAGGGCCACATCCAGACCCGGGCAAGTGGTTCACAAATCTACTTGCCCAAAGTCAAATTTTTACTTGCCCCTATACAAATTATTTTATTCATTAGCGGTTATCAAATAACAACAAAGACTAAGGTTAATTGTCATGTTTAATCTTTATTTAAATTAATCAGGAGTTTCACCCACATTACTTTAACGCCACCCAACTAAACTCCTGTTTCCAGGATAATTAAAATGCTCGCTGACACTTCAGCTTATAAACTTTGCCTTTACCCTCTTTCCACTGTTGAAAGGATAAGTAGAACACAGATAAAAAACAGTATCAGTTTTATCTAGTTTATTAACGTCACCATTTTGGTTGCATTTGGGAGAGCAGAGATGTCACTTTAAGTCAGCACGGAGAGATTGTTGGACAGTCGCTCTGCAAACAGTTTGTAAAGCGTCTTCCAACTCACACACATTAAGATCTTAAAATAAAGGAAGGGAGGGAAGGGGCTGCGGCGCGTGACATCCCTCCCCCTGGAGATTTACACTCTGATTTAAATGTGGTCCAAACACGAGCCAAGAGCTGCAGCATCCTCTCCCTCAAACTGTCTGACTCCCTCTCGCTGTAGGAATCACACAGGATGAAGGATCGACAGGAAATGTGTGAAGACATCCAGGAGACGTCCACAGAAGACACCACGAAGAGACAGGGACACAAAACTAGCTGCCCCCTTTTCCCTCCGAGTGTTGACTTTAATTTATTCATGTAAGACGCTGCTCAAATTGAACCCCTCAGAACCTCAGAGTACATTAGAAAAAGAGATGTCTGTGGAGACTATTACATCCTCCTGCGCACCGAGGACTCCGCTCACTGCAGCTGACGAATCGACCTCCAATGCAATATTCCCCCGCTCGAGTTTATGAAAGCTCACTCTCATCTTTCACCTGCTGTTTTTTTCTGTTCAGTCATACCACAAGAAAACTCTCACCATCAAGCTCTATCTAATAAAAGTATTTTTATTTTATCGGCCAAAGGGTCGGTTCTTGATTACAGGAAATGCAAACAGCACCAGGAGGAATGATGCAATCTCCCCGTTTCCGGCCGACAGGTAAGACTGAGAGCATGCTGTGTTTTAAATACCGTATACATCATCAGCTGTGGACGAGAACTTCCTGTGCCTGAAGATGAATGAGCACATGAACTGAGAGCTTTGAGCTGTAGAAATACAGTATATGTATTCCTCAAACACAAATTGTTGTTTTTCTTTTTTACAAATAAAAGTCTCAAACAAGTACTGGTCAAATTGCCATTAAAGTATAAGTGGTTATATTCTGTGTTTTTCTTATTGTCAACAAATCCCTTGAAAAGACCCAAACTAACTATAAATGTATATCTACTAACAAGTATAGTGTGTGTATCAAAGCCTGATATATCTTCTTCCTCTGAGCCATAGAGCTCCATAGTTGTTCAAAAACCAACAAGTCCTCCAACCTATATGACCACATAGAGTAGGTTGTTTGTTCCTCTCTAATAAGGAGCGTTTCCCCTACCGATGGCAGGAGATTAACACGTCCTCATATGTAACAGTTTAACGTCGTGAAACGGTCACAGTTGGGTTAGATTTAGGCAACAAACTACTTGGGTAGGTTTCGGAAAAGATCATGTTTAACCTAAAGTTAAAATAAGGCTCCTGGGTCAAAGTCCTGTGTTTGTTTGACCTGTCCGTCCAAATCAATCTCCTCACTACATGGACTTTGTTGCTATTTATATTACAACCCATTCACCAGAAAAAAATGTTGGCATTGTACATTTCTGCAAAACAGGGGATACTTTGCAGTTGTTACCGAACCAAAAAAAGTTTCAGAAATATTAGGACTGTCAAAGTTAACGTGATAATAAAGTGTTAACGCCGCTAATTTCTTTAATGCATTAATTCAACTTGTGAATTTTAGGTTATGGCGGGTTCAGCTTAAAGCTAGAATGAAGATACTGGCATCATATGAAACTATAAAAACCTAAGGAATCCATACATGTCATCCTAGCTTTTCGAAAACGACTTTAAATCTGTTATTAAGAGCATCATTTAGTGTCCTGCTCCAGCAGCTGATTCAAGGTGAAACTAATAGTGTCGAGTGAAGACTGGTGGCTTAATTAAGAGGAGGTGACGCCTCCCATTGACCTCCAGATCAAGAGGCCTTGACTGATGCACTGTAAAAATCAATAGCAACATGTGATTGGTAGAGCCTTGTGACATACAGTGACATATGACGATGAAGGGGTCAGAGGTCAACAGTGTTAACGGCGTCACAGAGAACAAGGAGACAAGATGTTTTCACGGTTTGTGTGGGATGAAAACAAGATGAAAATTAGTTTAATCGGCATCAGAAAATCACCTTCGCCACTGAGGAAGATCAGACACCAGACATGAAAGTTTCTAAAAGCAAAGCGGTTCTTCTTCAGTCGTATCTCCACCACTGCAGCGTGTCACCGACACCAGAAAGCATGAAATGTGTTATTGATCCGAGTTCCCCTTTGACACAGAAATGTGAGGAGGACAGTTGAAGAATCCACTCATGAACTGGTCAAGTGAGGAGAACCAATAACACTGTGTGACGACGATGAATTATGGCGTGAAAGTGGAGTTTTTTTTCTTTCCACCACCTGTCTTCATGTTGTATTCATCACAATTTATTGTACAGTCAGCAGAGAATCTGGACTTCAGGGTTTAGTTTGGGAGCAGACGTCAATAAAAACATCACAAAATGTGACATAAATTCATATTTCTGTTTTAATTTGCTTCTTTATTTATTTACCTTTGTATTAATTCTCTGATTTATTGACCCTTCTGTTTAATCTTTCTTTTTATTTATTTATGTATTTATTTTAATTAAATTTCAGATGTATTTATTTATTTTGCATTTATTTATTTATTTATTTATGTATTCATTTTTGCATTACTTTTATATTTATTTTTATATGTATGTATTTATTTATGTATTTATGCATTTATTATTATTTATTAATACAAAATATAATCTACTAAAAAATGATGATGTATTATTATAGATTAAATGCATCAATCATTATAATACAATAATATAATAAAGATTATTCTGCATAATGAGTACTTTTCTTTTGATACTTTAAGTATATCTTAATGCTGATACTTTTGTACTTTTACTTAAGTAAGATTTTGACTGCAATACTTTTGTTTGCAACAGAGTATTTCTACGCTGTGGTATTACTACTTTTACTGAAGTAAAAGATCTGGATATTTTCCGTCCTCTGCTTGTTACTATTTAGATGTCAAATAAATGTAGCTGAGTAAAAAAACACAATATTTCCCTCTGAGATGTATAAAGTAACATTAAATGGAAATACTCAAATACAAATACAAAACTACCTCAGTAAATGTACTTAAATTAAGTGACATCTTCTCAAGTTTTACGCTCCTCAGCCTTGTCTCAGTGTGTTATTTCTGTTAATTTAATGATTATTGTCTAATATAACAGATGTTGCCTGTAAACTACCTCATAGCATGTTTATCAAAGTGTGACCTCTCACTCTGACACTTTTTCCTGTAACCTTCACCCTGTTTCTCCTCCTCTGCTGCTTCTCTGTGGGATCCGCCATCTTCTCCTGCAGTGAGTCAGAATTGAGAGCAACACCAGATTACACACAGTGTGTTACAGTATATACGGGATTACTGATATTTCTCTCAGTGGCTCTGATGTAATACTAATTGGGTCACAGCTCAGAGACCCAGATACAGTGAGTTTGGATGATGTAGAGTTTTTGGTTGGCAGTATATTTAGAGATTATATTTCATGCCCACAAATATTTATATTTAACAATTCTCAGGCCTTCTTCTTATTTCTTTACTTCTTCTAACATGAGGATATAAACGCCCCATAAAGCTCAGCGTTGTCGTCGGTCAAACTGCATCATCAGAGGACAACACTAACAATAACAACAATACCAATACCAGTTCATACATAAAACTTATAAGAAATGTCCCCAATCTTTGACTTAAAGTGATAGTTCAGATGTTTTGAAGTGGGGTTTTATGAGGTATTTATCCATAGTATGTGTATTACTTACAGTAGATGACTGTCGGAACGCCCCCAGTTTGGAGAAATATTAAAATACACCATTTTAGAATAGGAGAAAATAGCACATTTAAACTGCATTCAAAACAGTGCATGTGATGATCATAAAGTGGGCATGTCTGTAAAGGGGAGACTCGTGGGTACCCACAGAACCCATTTTCATTCACATATCTTGAGGTCAGAGGTCAAGGGACCCCTTTGAAAATGGCCATGACAGTTTTTCCTCTCCAAAATTTAGCCTAAGTTTGGAGCGTTATTTAACCAGTTACGGGACCAGTATCTTCTAGCTTTTTTGAGCCTGCTTCACTCTCTAAAAAACAGAAATGTCGGCCAAGTTTGCAGGCGTCCAAGGGAAATTTAACAGATAAAGAAAAACTATCAACCTCACTGTTATAAAATTTGAAAGTTCCAATCAATCAATTAAGAAACTCTACATCACCAATATAGCGTTCCATAATATGTCAACATAGAATTTTCGGGGATGTTTTAAACACACAGTGAATCTGATATTGATCAAAACCTCAGGACATGATGCTGAAACTGAAACATGTTTAATCTTCTTCAGCTGTTCTCTGAAGAAACAGTAACTGGAATAATGAATGAATGCAATAAGTGAGTTTATTTGGGGCTCATATAACGCAGCAGTAAACCCAAACCAACAAGCATGTTTGTTTAAAAAGCTTCCAGAACAAACACAACCAGGTTCTTTCTAACCAGCTCAGCTGTGCTACAAGACAGAAGATATCACTCAGCACGTGTAGTTATCAGTTGCTAGGCACGTAAACAACAACAACAAACAGGAAATCTTTCAAATCAAATAACAAATATTTGAATGTCTATATTGAAATGTATTCACTATAGTGCCCTCATAAATTCTACAATGTGTCCATGGACCTCTTTTTACTAATAATCCCTCATGCAATGCATCCAAAATGCGCCCAAAATTTCAATTTACCGCATACTCTGTTTTATAGGGAGGACTGAAAGTGAGCGAGCACATGTGTCGATTAGAATTGCATATTTCACCAAACTGTATATTTTAGATTTGTTATCTGACATTGTGTTTTAATTCTAGATCTTTGTGTTTTACATTGGGAGTGCATGATACCAGAACTGTATAGAGCATGATAAAAGTAAAGGAGGATTAGCTTCAGCACCGTCAGAAACAGCCTGAGAAGAAGAAGCAAACATGAGGACAGAAGGAGAAGCACATGATTGGCTTCTTAGGAAGTGGCCTTCTTCTTCATCATCCTCCTCCCGGTCTGTCTGGGGACGGGGGCCGGCACCGGGGCCGGGGCCGGGTTGTTGGCGCGTTCGACCTTGACCTCGTCGATGAAGGTTTCTATGGCGGAGAACTTCTCGGTCAGGTCGCCCAGGTGGGCTTTGAGGGCGTTGAACTCCTTGTAGAGGTCGTCTAGAGCCTCTGACAGCGGCTGGATCCTGTACAGGAACACAGAGAGTTAGTTTGTTCGTTTGTTCGTTTGTTCGTTTTTTCTATCATTCGATTGCTCTTTCTTTCTTTCTTTCCTTCTTTCGTTCTTTCGTTCTTTCGTTCTTTCATTCGTTCCTTCGTTCGTTTTGAATGCAGGACTTTTACTTTTAGTGGAGTATTTTCACAGAGTGGTATTAGTGCTTTTAATGCAGTAGGGGAGTTGAATACTTCTTCCACCACTTGTGTTGAGTTTAGTTCATTAACTTTTGTCCTCCTGTGTGTTTGAATGAGCAGAATATTCCACATGAGTGAAATAAAACAGTTGAGAGTCTCCACAGGAATGTGGTTTGTCCTTGAGGCTGAGAATAAAATCGGGAATCAGTCGGGTCCGCTCTGTGGCCGATGCCGTCATTAGAAACTACAATTTAAAAGTCAAAATAGAAACGTGCTGTTATTCAGCGTGGAAGAAAACCGGGCTCGAGTTTTCCACAAAGGAAGTCTGGTGTTTCCTGCCTCTCGCCACAGTTTAGAGGACCAGACGTCATTATGGTCCAGCAGTTACATAAACAGTGATGCAGTAGCCATGTATATGGGATGTTCTCCGCCTTATTTTATTTTCATTTGACCTCAGTATGTAGCTTTTCTTTTTCTCTCTTTTTCATTTGCTCTCATTTTGGTTTTTGTCCTTTTCTGTTTCTGCTTCACAGTCAACGGATTTTGCTTGAATATATTTTAAATTCTAAGTCTGTGATTACTTATAATGCTGTAACGGAAAATATCTTGCATCAATGAACTGTTTTATATTAGATATTATCTTTAAACTGAGCTGTTGTTGGTATATAATAAAAGTCAGATATTATACACAGCAACAATGGCTGTCTGTGAGCCTATCTGAACTGATACTAATATGACTTCTCATTCAGTCTTCAGTCTCAGTCACATCCATAATCATCAGTATTAGTGTTAGTTCTCGGAAACCCTCCAAAAGCTTTTTTCAAACTTCACTGAAGCTGAGCTTTTGAACTTCAGAGAGAGACCAAAACCCAAATTACAACTGTGAGCTGCAGCATGGTGACCCAGCTCTGTCGCACAGCAGTTCGTGAAATAGTAACGAAATTTAATGTATTGATTCGTGTACATAGACACGAATTTCATATTTTTTTCGTGATGGTCAGCACAAAACAATTCATATGTAATCTACGTAATTGTGAACCGGGAAGTATAGAGAGGGGCAAAAGCCGCGCAGGGAGGAGGCCGGGGTCGATGGGTGGGTCAAAAAACATAGGACTTTCACCAGGAGACCGCTGTTCGTGTTCCGTGTGAAACCAGAAGTCAAAGTTGATTTATTTGTCACGTAACTTCCGTATACTTAATTTACAGCACTTCTGGTGTTATTTTAACTCAAACCACAATCTTTTCCTAAACCTAACTAAGTAGTCTGTTGCCTAATCCTAACCAATTCAATCTTTTCCTAAACCTAACTAAGTAGTTTGTTGCCTAAGCCTAACCAAGTCGATCTATTTCTTAACCTAACTAAGCAGTTTTATTTTGAAAAGACTGGAGCGGAAATTGACGCGTGTGTCACGTGTTGCTGGACATTCGTAGGGAAACGCTACGTTGTTGAAAGTCATGCTGAGCGTCACAAAAAAAAAGGAAACTGTCTATGTGCACAAATCAAATAGATTAAATTTCGTGACTATTTCTCGAACTGCTGTGAGACTGTGTTGGGCGACCAGGCTGCATACAGTAGTAGGCCTACACACTGTTTAGTCACTCAGTCTACAATCCCATGACAGCTGAGAGAAGTCCATCTGCACATACAGATTATGTAATATGAACAGCTACTAAATGGATCTGGTGGTGAGATTATTTTGTCAACTGCAGTTTCCAAGATCAAGAACTGTTTCTATGGTGACCTGGTGTGTTTTATTAATGTATAAATGTACAACTCATCAGTTTAATAACCTCCTCTTCACCCTCCGTACCTGGCGTAGTCGGGGAGGAGAGACTGGTGGTCGTTCTGCAGAAGTCCTCTCATCTGAGTCAGGATGTCGAACCTCCAGTTGTCCAGGATCTCAGTCAGGTTGGCCACGCCGCGCATGTTCACCTTCTCAGCTGGGTCAAGAAATCACAAAAATCAGAAAGGTAACTCTGAATTCATATCTCCTGCTTGATCTGACTCTTTAAAGATAAACAGCTACTGTCACCTGAGTCATTGAGTCCTGAGTTGCTCTAACTGCTAATAAAAGTTAAAGTCAAAGTTATTTTTATAAAACGGTCACTATATCCTGACAGTAGTGCATGAGACAGGTAATCTGAAAAGAGATCATGTGCCTCTGTGTCCTCCGGTGTCCTCCGGTGCTCCTAATGGCAGAGCTGATCTGGAGCCTGCCGTCTCTGAGCAGCTGTCAATCACTCAATTAGAACACTTGAATTACAATGTGCTGAAAGGTTATTATGGAATTTTTGCCCAATGATGCCAAAAATATATTGCGTACCCCCACTTCAATAGCTCTTGTATAGATTCTATTTTCACTTATATTCTTATTTTTGTTTGATAGACCTCTAATTCTTTGTTTCAAATTCAATTCAATTCAACATGGCTTTATTGGCAGGAAAGTTTCAAAAAACAATGTTGCCAAAGCATCAAAATACAAAAGTACACAATAATATTAATATGAATATTAACATTACAATTGTTATTTTACTACTTTTCTCTATTTATCTGTACTTATTTCTGTCCTTGTGCTGCTGCAAAACCTGAATCCCCCCCTGGGGATCAATAAAGACTTATCTTATAGGCCTGGACTCACGTTAATCTTAGCTTGTCCAACAGGCTAACTTCACCTGCACTTTACTCAACATCAACCAGGTAGTATTTATTAAGGTAATTTAGCTTAATGTATTTCTTTCACATCAATCGTACTACAAGAAATAATATTTAGCTGTTTTTGTGTTACCTAGTAAATATTACGTTAATGCTAATGCTCTGTGCATGTAAATAAAGGTAAATAAAGTTCTCAAGGGGAAATAAACGAATGATGCACCTCACTTGATTGGCTCGACAACCTGCGTCCCCAAACATAAGGTGTGACCTCCTTGATCCCGTTTGACTCTTAGCACAAACACTCAGGCAGGTGGCCTACAGCTCTACTGTCTTCCCACTGATCTGCCTTCAGTGACCGATAATAAAGCTTCACAACAAAAAGGCATCCACACATTGACAAACAGCTTTGCCTTCACCTCTATAGCTCTGACATCATCATGATGAGCCCTGAACTTGACCTTTGACCCAGGGTAAACAGAGAGTAATATGGGTGCTCACAGCCATCCTTGTAGTTCCACTCGTCGTTGGTGGTGGTCTTCGACGCCTGGCGTCGTCTCTGGGCCACGACCGTTACCGTGGCAACGGCCAGTAACAGCAGCAGCTGCACGCTCAGTTTGGAGGCCATGATCGGACCAGCACCTGATGGAGCAGAAAAAGACACTCTGACAGATTCATCTCCATCCTGGTTCTGAGTCTTATCCTGGTTTCTGATCATATTCGGTATAACTGGTTATTAATATCCCTGTCTACATGCTCATAATGGTATCTGAGTTTCACTCTCATACGCAGCATAGCGCTTGATAATTAACTGCAGGCTAATGCAGGTTAAAGATGGTGCTCCCTTTCTTAAAGAAAAATAATTTTAACCTGTCTATCTTTCTTTAAAGATAGGGTCGACGATGTTGGAAAGCTAGCATAATTTGAAAGTAGCTTCGCCTCAGGAGCTCCGTCTAAACCCACCCCCTCCCCTCGGGGCTCCTTCCAAGGCAACGCCCCCCACACACATGCACGAGCACCGCCGCATCGTAACTAATTCACAGACAGAGCAGAGCGAGGACCTCAACTCAACAATGCTACCTCATGACAAGTAACCGCGGCAGTGCTACTGCAGGGCTGAGTTTTCTCTTCCATTCTCCAGTAAACGTGCGCCGGCAACGCGCTTTGAGTTCAGGCTGGTGCACGCCAAGGGTAGAGTACCAGCAGGGAGGCAGGGAGGCATCTGATTGGTTCTTTCCAAGCGGACCTCGAGGCAGTGATTGGTAGACGTTTTTACAGGATTACAGCAGCTACAGATGACGGCTCTTTTCCGGTCCTTTTTCAGAGCTCATAAGTAATGGATCGCTGTCGGGGTGTAAAGACCATTTCAACCAATATAACAAATAGTGTATACTGGATAACATCGGCAACCCTGCCTTTAAGGTTTTTTTTTCACCTGGGGTGTTGTGGTCATATGGCGGGCACTGTAACGATTCAGCTACCAAGGCACGCCAAACTTAGCTATTTTACACCACTTTTAATATCCCTTTTTGTTTTATTGGTTTTCAGCCTGGTTTTTAATTGCTTTAATTGCACCACATATCTGGAACAAATTACCACAATTGTATTAAATGCAAAGATTTTCTGTTTTCTGTTTTCCTCTTCTCTTTATTTAATTACATTTGGGACTATTTATGCATATCTTGCACTGCAATTTATTTTTTATTCCATCTTTGTAATTCAATTTTAACTTATTCTTATCTTGTATTTTATTCTATTCTTTTTTCAAATCCTATTGACATGTCTCTTTTTATATCACCTGGTCTCTCATTTATATCTTTACTTAATACCTTTATATGTCTCATGTAACGCACTTGAATTGAACTTTAAATCAACTTGCTTGTCGAGTTTGTTCCGTTTATGTTTTGTCCTTCTTTGTTTATTCATCGACACCCTTTTTTATGTGAACTCATTTTTTGTTGAGCACTTTGACTCACATCTTTGCATAAACTGTGCTTTATAAATATTGACTGTTTTACTGACTGATCGATTTCAGAAATAATTGCCACCATTTGTTTAATGAAGATTGAACCCATAGTAGGCATCAATTACACCATGCCTTCATCAAGTCAAATGACTCAGAGGCAGGGCGAGTATAGGCTTGAATGTTTAGTTATTTGTACTTTATCAATACGTTAATGTAATTAAATCATGTATCTAAGCTCCTTTTATTGGGTTCTTGAAGTCACCTCCTCTGTGTTTGAAGTGCATGATGTCCTCTGAGTTACATTTCTTTATTCTAGTCTATAACTATTGCTCTGTACAGCCTGAGTCAACGAATTACACTGTTCCTCAGCACCGTATTAAACCTTGTATGGCTTTGCCACCGCTGTGGCTATCAATCCTGATCAAGCAGAGAAAAAAGAAATCTAAGTTTTGTGAGAACAAACTTGTAAGGCTTCCAGGCGTGTCAGAGGGTGGAACAGGAGCGGAAGCCCCGAGGCTAAACGCTCGACTCCCGCAGTCAGCTCACATTAAGGAACGAGTCCAAGCAGCCGTCAGAGAGACGATACACAAAACTAAACTGACAGAGAGAGACTTGGAAAACGGGAGGAGAGCTGCAGAGACATGCCGACAAACTACCTCAGCAATTTCATGTTTATTACAGGCACGCATACATAACTCCAATAATACACAGAGGCTCTGGTAGACTATACAACTGGGTTTAAATGAATGTCACATGTTTGAGAGCTGGACCTGCTGGCAGTAAACTGATGCTGACAAGACATTTCAATTTAAGAGTTCAGATTATTTTTTTAAGTATGAAACGAGTGAGTAAAGTTAGTCTGTACAGTCGCCATGGACGTCGGTTAGAATAGATTATAAACAACCATACAAACTTTTCAAACCTCTTCTGCAGCGTAACACACTGTCCATCTTTCATGATTAGTTTAGTTTGGACACCTCAGAGCCATATTGTGATTGTCTTTATTTATTAACTCAACTTTCTTTAATGAATAGAACTCATCAGTTTCGTCAACAGAAATAAAGTGTTGACGTCTTGACGGATTCGCTGGGCGAATACAGATACATAATATGATCTTTTTATTGTAACGACTTAATTAATTTAATACAATAGCATTAGAGCTACAACAGATTTTTTTTTATTGTGGTTAAATAAATGTAACTTATGGTGTTGTTAGATTGCTGCTAGACGGGCCCGTTAATACAGGTGCAGGCCTCCCTTTGTGTGTGTCAAGCGAGAGAGCAAACAGTCTTTTAACCGGAGTGAAAATGTTGTTTTTGAAAGGCTAAATGGCAACAAATATGGATTGAAGCAGAATATTTCATTAGATTTTGCAACTAAGTAGCAAAGAAATATATCTTTTTAAATAACTTTATATACAGACTCTTGTATGAATGATCTAGTAAGTGTGTTATTATGATTTTAGTTATACATGTTCAAATCTAATTTTGACAACCTCAGAGCAAACAAATCCCCCTGTGATCTTTGGCGCCCCCCTAAGGGGGGGCCAGACCCCAGGTTGAGAACCACTGTCCTAAGGCCCCACATGTGGATTAATCTGCCACTGAAAATAGTCCCCAACTAATGCACTTTTTTCCTCCTGTTTGTTTGATAAAAACTACAATGAGCAGCTGTTTTAGGAGATTACTGATGAAACGATATATTTGTTTTTATAGCTTTACATCTTCACATCGGAACCAATGGGCTTGGAGCTGAGACACACTAAGACATTGTTGGTTTTAGTCTTTTCATGGTTGACAATAAGAAAAATATAAAATCATAACCAGCGTTGTCCTTTAACACAATATATGCCTCAGAAAAACCGCAGACACAGAGATGATTTTGGTGTCATCACGTGATGCAGAATTAACCAAAAACTTGTTGTATTCAATGGAACATATAAACCCCTACTGACCCTGTAATGCACACACACAATAACACACACATAGACAACCACAGTGAGACTACACACATACTTCAGCCTCTCTGCTGCAGGTTTTCTCAAAGGTACAGCATTTTTTTTTTTTCAAGCAACCAAAATCTCATCAGCTCTAACCGGGCTCAATCTGGCAACCATGAAATAAGTTTGGCCCCGCGGTGAAATACGGCACACGGAAGAATTACAGAATTTCCGAGATTCATTCAATATTTAAACGGCAGATGCCTTATTCAAATTCATGCTCGACATTAAAAAAGAGTCCCATTCGGTTTCATCTCAGGCATGCATTACACTTATAGTGCTCATGCTGTGATGCAGCATGAATACAGTCATGTTTTATTCCAAAGCAACTGCAAAACTTAGAGAAAAAATATTTTTAGATCTTATTTAATACTTTTTTACTTTGCTTGTTTTGGTTACAATTAAAATACCCTTTTACCAGCCCTCCCCTGAATTTTCTTTATCATCTAATGTTAAAATAAATCATCAGTATGATCCATATATAAATGAAATGCTGCCCTCTGCACATACCTGCTGAACAGTAGTGTGTACTTGTTTGTTTCGCAGCTCCTCTACTGCAAAGCTTCCCTTCAGTCCCAACAGAAGACAGTGATAGACGGCAAGAAGTGCAGACAGAGATAGAGAAAACACACACCCACACTGCACACAAGCATGCATGCACAAGCATATACACACAAAACAATCACACTCTCACTTTCAAACACACACACACACACACACAGCATCCGGCCTTTCCCCCGTCATTATGGGGGCCTGGTGGTCAGCACAGTGTGGTTTAGGTTTGAGGCGAAGATCCAGCACCTTGGTTGGTTTCATCTGTCCTGACCACTGTGTGTGTGTGTGTGTGTGTGTGTGTGTGTGTGTGTGTGTGTGTGTGTGTGTGTGTGTGTGTGTGTGTGTGTGTGTGTGTGTGTGTGTGTTCTTCTTTTCTGTGACCCATCACAATCACATCCTGGATCCAAAAATGAGATCATTGGTGTATTTTACCAGTCTGTAACTGCTTGTGCACTGAACTCAGAAAGAAAGAAAGAAAGAAAGAAAGACACAACCATATGAATCAATGCAAAATACATATTGTAACCATAGAATTGTGAAATTCTCAATATCATTAAAAGTTATTTCACTCTGCTACCAGTTTTATTTCTTTTCAGCAGTTTTAATTTCAAAATGTACTTTTTCAAAAGTCTGTGTTTATTTCACAATATTATATATTATCTTTATGAAACAGACAGATCCTGGTTCAGTTTGTGAGGCTCATTCAAGACAGGCTTTTCACAATAAGAGACTCCTTTATGAAACAGTCGTCTGAGAGTCGACAGAAGGAAAACAAAAGTCCTGGTGGGATTTGATCCCAGAACCTTCAAACTATAGAACTGTTTCTCTACCAAATGAGCTATACTAGGACTCTATAAGATGCTCTCAACTTTTCAATCCATCTTCAAATTCAGGAGGATGCTCATACACATACTGTACATGCACATACTGTATGTGGGGCTTTCATAGCAGGTTTCAGGTTATTTAATGGATAAATAAATGTATTACAATATATTAAAGGGTTTTGGTTGGTTATCTCCTCCGTTGAAGTTTTTTTTTTTTTAATCCTTAAAACTAATGTTTCTTCTGGCTTTTAATAGGAGCCAATCATATATTGAGGGATTTTAATGGATTATCTGCATGGTTTAAGGGGTTTTTCAGGGGTAAAAGAAGGAAAAGAAAAACCACATTGTAAGGGTTTGTAACCCACAACCTTCAGACAGTGGAAGAGCTTCTCTACCAGCTGAGCTATCTAGACTCCGAGAGATGAAGTGAGTCTCTCACAGAAGTATTACACTTTCTCAGTTTGTCATGTCGACATGTTTTAGTGTCAACAGGATTTATTTTCAACATGTTTTACTGTGAACAGGTTTCAGTGTGTAAACTTTGTTTCTCTGCAGGTTGATGAAGGTGAAGTTTCTGCAGCTTCAGTCTGATCTTCTTTCTCTCTCTGCTTCTTTACGCCGGAGATGGTGCAGTGGTGGACGACGAGGACCGGCAACGTGGAGACGAGGGCTCATCGCGGGTTCGATCCCTGCTCAGGTACGCCACACAAAACTCAAACACTGCGTTCGCGTCGATTTCAACTTGCGAATTTCAACTTGCGAATTTCAACTTACGAATTTCAACTTCCAACTTGCGAATTTCAACTTCCGAATTTCAACTTCAACTTGCGAATTTCCAGCATCGACCAAGGAGGAGGAAACAGAGAACACGTAAGTACAACTGTAAGTAAGTACAAATGTGCCTAACTGAGGTAGCTAGCTTAGCAAGCTATCTGCAGCTAGCTTAGCAAGCTAGCTACCTCGACGGGCACATTCTTAAATATTTTATTTCATGCTTTTGTCCTCACTTTACATCATGTGCAGTGTTTTAGTTTGCAGGCTGTTCAACTGACTCTGCAGGTGATAGAGGAGCTGATCATGTGACCTTCACCTGCACATCACATATTATACAGTAAACCTGCCTTATTAAGGTTGTTAATGGAGCATCAGCCTGCTTTCAATTAAAGTGGGTTCATTTCAATGGATAACATTCCCATATACTTTCACCTTAATTAAAAATTGAATAGGGTGTTTATAAAGTGTAAAACATGTACAAAATGTACAAAATAACATTATAACTATACCTTCATTCATACCTTAAAGCTGCAGTATGCGATATTGGCGCCAATATGATTTAAAAAAGTTATTTTTAGAAAACGGCCGCTATATCGTGACAGTAGTACATGAAACAGGTAACATGAAAAAAATCATGTTCCTCTGTGTCCTACTGTGTCCTCCGGTGCTCCTAACGACATCTGAAGGATTTCACTTACCGGAGGAAAACAAGGTCCGCTGTCCAGCTGCCGTCTTTGAGAGCCGGCTGTCAATCACTCGCGAACTCCGACCAAACGGTCAAACTAGGCCGCGCTGATCAAATATGAATCAATATTCTGTTACTGTAATGCCTATTTCTCGCCTCAAATGTTCTCAGAATCATCTTGTAGTGTACTGTTTAGCTGTAAAATGAGAAAGTATGTGACGCGGCCGCCATTGTTAAATCTGTTGAAGGAAGCCAAGTTCTGGTCACATGACCGGAGCACAGCCAATAGGAACGCTCTCTCTCTCTGAAATGACCTATGACCTCTGACCTCTGTGACCTCTGCCGTCACGGGCTAGATTTTTCTAAAGCCTGAAAACACAGCCATGATGAGGAGCAGAAGTCTAGTTTTCTCTCAGACCACTTGAATTACAACATGCTGAAGGGTTATTATGGAATTTTTGCCAAATTATGCCAAAAAATGTTTGCCTACTGCCACATTAAAGGGCCTGCATTTTTCAATTAGGATGAGGATTTTAATTGTTTAATCTTGTTTTTTCTATTAAACCCTCAGAGACTTTAATTCCTTCTGTCTTTTATTTTGAGCTGATGTTACCTTCCCTCATAAGGGTTCATTTATGGATTATCTGAATGAGGTTTTTAACAGAAACAGTCCCATAAAAAAAACTAAATTAAACATTTATTCTGTTTTTTTAAGCGGTAAAAACTTCTTAAAATGTACAAAATAACATTACAGGTTTCAGGTTATATAATGGATAAATTAATGGATAATGGATGGTTTTAATTGGTTATCCCATTAGTTTAAGATTTTTTTTAAACCCTCAAGAAATTTTTTTCTGGCTTTTAATTTGAGCCAATCCTATCTTTCATATTAAGGTAATTTTAAAGGATTGCCTGCATGGTTTAAAGTTAAGATGCAAATTCGAGGTTGAAACCAGTTCACAACGTCATTTCCCCAAATTATTTATTTTATAAAGCCACTTGGCTTTTGGATCATTCAGATAGAAGAGCCAGTCATATAATTGACTCTGTAATGTTTGTCTTCATAAAATAAAATATTAATAACAAATTATAAAAATAGTAAAAATAGTAAAAGTATATATATATATATATATATATATATAATAAATAAATAAATAAAATAAAACAGAACATTTTTGGGAAAACATGATGTTACATAAAGTTGTAGGTGGTTGTATCTCTGTTTTCAACAGTTAAATAAAGGTTTGAGGGGGAAAAAAATGGAAGGTTGGCCATAGTAACTTGATCCTCCAATATGATTGGCTCCCACACACGTCTGTCACATTTTCCATTTCCTGTCTGTCTCGTTGCTAAGTAACAGCTCAAACCCTCCGTCCGTCCACTAAACAGAAGCTAGCTCGATGCTCTATTTCAGATTTTGTGAACACACAAAGTTACAAGTAATTTGTCATCGTTAAAACAACTCGTTTGAAGCCATGACGGCTATAAAAGACGGAGAGTACACCGCTACAATCTACAAACTGGTGAGAATATTGTTGTTTTAGTTGAGGTTAGCTTCCCAGCTCAGTGATAAGCTAGCGTCGGTACAGCAGTTTGCTAACGGTGACTGAAAGTCCTTACAAAAATCGTTAATTTTAGTGTTTCTAGCTAATTGAAAAACCCTTGACACAGAACACTTTTCAGGGATGGACTGCACATAAATTCAGCATACATACAAAACATCAAGCAGCAAATAATTCAGTTAAAGTTAAACTTCTACAGTGTTATTGTCCCGGTAACATTGTATTACTGCGTCTCCAGTCAAGCGTAACGATACACAGTTGAAATGGTTCCTTTAAATGATCCCCGGTGAATTAAAGTAAACGTTAGACTTTATAATAACATCATTTTAAACAGCTTGTTTTTTCCCTGTTAGATTATGTTAATAACGTGTAAATAATAGGAACGCTGTATATAAAACCATCACAGTTCATTCTCTGTCTTTTTTAGATTAAAGACGGCCAGTATGTGGAGGCAATTGACATCCTAAACAGCCAACTTCAGAAACACAAGAAGGTAAGTGTCTTGAACGGTGTTAATTTAAAACATGTAGTTAACAGTAGTATATTTTCAGGATGTCTGCAGGTCTTTTATTACAAATGTTGGGTCTAAAATGTAATTGAATTGTCTTAGATTGAGACAGTGAGTCAATAAATTAGTAAATCGATCAACAGAAAATGAAGCTTCAACTATTTTTTTTGTTGTAAACCTATATTATTGATTTTCAAAGTTTTTTATCACACAAGAGTGACGTATACAAGACATGTACATTAGACTTCTATTCTCATACTCATCCCCCAAATACAAAGAAACACTAGTCATCAAATATATTGACAAATTGAATTCCCCATTCCCACTCACCCATGGGATTACAGGTTACAGAATACATTTAGGTGAAGGAGGAAAAACACAAGTTATTTAATTAATTTATAGATTACACTGTAAGACATCATTGACCCAATAAGAAAAGGACGTAGGAGCGTGTTGCTTCCGTTTTTAAAAGGATAAAACGTGTTGCAATGAGAGTTGTAAAAGCTGTCACCACAAGCTTCAACTATTTTGATGATCAATTAATCGTTTCAGTCACTTCTCAAGTGAAAATTTGCTAACAGTTTTACAAATGTGAGGCTTTTCTGTTTTATTTCATTGTAAATAGAGCTGAAATATGATTAGTAGATTAATCAATCAGTAGAAAATGAATTGCTGTTAACCATTTTGATCGTTTGAGTCGTTTTTCAAGCAAAAATGCCAAATATTTACTCGTACCAGCTTCTTCAATGTGTGTAGTTTCTGCTTTTCTCGGTTTTCTGACAATTTATAGACATAAAGAATAATCAATCAATTGACATAATAATTGCCAGATTAATGAATAATGAAAATAATCCTTGTAATCTGAATACCTTTTGGTTTTGGACAAATTGTGATTTGTCACTACAGTGCCTTTTCTGACATTTAATAGACCAAATGATTAATTGATTAATCAAGAAACTAATTGCCAAATGAATCGATAAGAAAAGATCATCTTTTTTTGCAGCCCTAGTGGCAATGATGTGATTTAGTCTTTAAATATGGGTTACACTGATTTATATTTATCACAAATGTATGATTTATAAAAGTACATTTCGTTCTGTACTACTTGCAGACATCCTGATTCATATTTCAATGTTGTTGTGTCTCAGGTACTTTGTGAGAGAGTGAGATTGGTGTTATATTGTTTATCCACACAGCCTCATGTTACAAACACTGCAGACATCCGTAACTTTAACTCTCTCTTGCTTTCTTCTGTGTCTCAGTCCAGAGCAGCTCTTTCTCTGCTGGGTTACTGCTACTATCACATCCAGGATTTCACCAACTCTGCAGAGTGCTACGAGCAGCTCACCCAGCTGCACCCGGAGGTGGAGGAGTACAAGGTGTACTACGCCCAGTCCCTTTACAAAGCTGGTGCTTATCCTGAGGCCACAAAGGCCTCCGTCGTGCTCGACAACCCCAGCAGTCACACCAAGGTAGATAGATAGATAGATAGATAGATAGATAGATAGATAGATAGATAGATAGATAGATGGATGTACTTTATTGATCCCAAATTGGGAAATTATTGTGTTACAGCAGCAGGTTATCCAAGCAATGTACAGGAACAGTTAATAAAATGTACATGTCAACACTAAAGAAGTATATCCAAAGAATCCAAAATATAAAGAATACTGGAATGCACTATAAATATAACTTACTTCTATAATTAGACTTACTTCAAAATTATAAACGTAGATTAACCCTCTATATACATATACACTATAACTATATACAGGTACAGTGAATGCCAACGGTTTAGCAGCTCTAATAGGACTCACTGTATTGTTTTATGGGAACCTAAAAGAGTTTTGGCTCCAGGTGTTCCATCACTGCTTCAAATTTGCGATTTAAGAACAGCGCCACCTTATTTACATTGACATGTTTTCATTTTGTACCCTCCATCTGTTACACACTTTCCAACACTGGGAGCTGTTGTTCAACAGAAGTGCTCTAACAAATGCATATGGGCCATAAATGCACAACTAATGAAATAAAGCAGGCATAAATGTGCATAGCTCAGCAACAGGGAACACAATTTTACTACCAGAAAGTCAAAAATAATGCTGCTCTCAAATGGAATTTAAGTTCATGTTATTGATATGAGAGATCAAGTAGAAATATTATGTAATTCCCACATGAAATGTGTGAATTAATCACGGGAAAAACAGGTTCAAGCTCATGAAAATTAATTATGGATGTTTGGATCAGAGTCTGTATTTCATGTTATTGCTTAATTTTTTTACCCAAAGTCAAACCAGCACTTACCTTTACTTTTAGTTTATCCTCTCTCTCTCTATCTCTCTGGCACAGATGGTCAAGCTGCAGGCCTGTATCAAATACTGTGAGGAAGATTACTCTGCTGCCAAGGTGACGAGCACTCTCACATTATCTGTTAATGCATACAAATTATACCATTTCGGTTCAATCTGGTGGCAGTTTGAATCATCGCTATCTGCAGCCAAACACACACGTCCATTCATTTTTTTTACTCACTGCACAGTCACTGCTGGAGCAGCTGCCCCAGGAAGACCCGGACTACGTCCACAATACGGGCTGTTTGCTTTACCAGGACGGCAAATATGAGGAGGCCTGCAAGAAGTTCATGTCTGCCATGCAGGTGCTGGGATACAAGCCAGGTAGTTATCAAACACACACACACACAAACACACACACACACACACACATATGAATACACCTGCAGTTGCTCTTGATACATGATGCTGCACATTTTTACGTCATCATCACAAATACCAGCAACTCGGCTGTGGAAAAGTTAGTTTCACACCAGGAATGACTTTGGTATTGCCGAAGTGGTTTGACAACATGAACTTTTAGGGAGAAAAAGAGCGACGCGCCACATCACACAACAAAGGCCACATATGCCAACATTTAATAACTAAATTGATCACGAGATGAAATGCATCAGGATCTGATTCAGCTGAAGTGACAATGTGATTGATCTTTGCATCATGTGTTCGTTTCACGGTGATTAATCAGAGCAGCACATCACAACATTGAGGGAAAGGAAAACCTTTAGGAAAACTTTTACAAGCTGGGAAAAGCGTTAGCAAATGATATAAATTACATTGTTATTTTATCACAAATTTATGGAGAACATTGGTGGGCTATCAGACCGATATGGGGTTAAAAATCCACCCTACAGGCACCATTTAAAGTTCATCTTGTTATCTTCTGCCCCTCCTCTCTCTCAGCGTTGTCATACAACATCGCCCTGTGTTACTACAGCCTGAAGAACTACGCTCAGGCCCTCAAATACATTGGAGAGATCATCGAGCGAGGCATCAAGGAGCATCCAGGTAAACCACATCGCAGAGGACTTGCCATCATTTCATCTGTCAGACTTTCTCTTCTTTACAGCAGCTAGAGTGACATTTAGGTTGTTGAATTTAGACTTAATAATGAGTCTACTGTACATGTAGTGACATTATTTGATGATCTTACAACAATCTTTTTGACCTGACGTTGTGTTTCTGTGCACCAGAGCTGAGCGTCGGCATGACGACTGAGGGCATCGACGTCCACAGCGTGGGCAACACGCTGGTGCTGCATCACACCGCTCTGATTGAAGCCTTCAACCTCAAAGCTGCCATCGAATACCAGCTGAAGAACCGTAAGAAGCTCACTCAGTGCCTCTGAAATGTAACATGTAACGTACATACAGTACAAGCAGGAGGATGCAGGGAACTGTATATTCAGAATCAGAATCAGAAATACTTTATTGATCCCCGGGGGGAAATTGGGCAAAATAAAATAACCTGGCTATAAAAAACACAACAGTTAAAGTCACACTAACATAACATTTTCATAGACCTAATTCTTTGACTAACTCTTTGACTCTCAATAACTAATACAACTCAACAGTGTATTTCACCTGTAGCCAGTCTTCATCTTTTTAATTGCTTCGTGACTTCATTTATTATATTATTCATTCTACTTAAAGTATCATCAACTTAAAGGCTCCTTTTGGATTTTTTTGACCACTGGTAGCGCTACGGAGCAATGTTTTTACGAGAGAAGGAAGAGGAAGACTGCAAACTGGCAAACATGGATGTAAACAAGGCAGGATTTTAAATACTTGCATGTGTTTTACTGGTAAGGAAATGCTTTGTTTCAACCAATTTGTTAGGCCTCAAGGATAGACTGTGGGGCGAATTCACAAAAGGATTGCGGCTTTTGCGGCCGCTAAACCTGCACAAATAAGACAAAAACAAACCATGTAATTCTCAAAGCACCCTCAAAGGATGAAATGTACCTTTAACTGAGCTGCCAAGCAAATAGCATCTCAGTGCTCCTGTGCTATTTGCATGTATTTAAATTTGGTAATCTGCAGACATTTGGCGCAAAATCGGCCCCTTTCTATGCAAATGAGCCTCATTGCAAAAACTGTCCAATTCATAAAGATCAGCGCTGATAGCCACACGCAGTTACAGTGAAATTATTAGCATCTTGTGGTAACATTTATAAGGGGTGTCATGCCCAGACTTTCCACTGATTATTGCAGCAGTGAATGATATTTTTTCTTTTGTCCTCGGCTTCAAATCATGACGTCTTCTTTTACAGTCTGAAGGTGTGTGCAGCACTGACAGACTGGGATATTTAAATTCCCAGTGAAACGGTAGTTAGAGCGTCTTTAGCTTCTGTACTGTGAGTATTTCCCAGTGAAACGGAATATTTGAGCGGTGTACCTTTACAAGAGGGATTTAAATGAAATCCTTTGCATTTGATTGGACCACTAAAAAGTGGGCGGGCTTAGAATGTAGCGCGATACGGAGCTACAGCACACACACCTCCGTTGTGGCTAAATGTTGCAGGTTGATTGATGCACAGATGTCATGATATTATTGGTTGAAATTGGTTGGTACTAGCTGATGTAAGCACATGTCATATTTTGTTTCACAGGAAGAAGAGATGATTGGATTTTGACATAAAAATACAAAGAAATTTACATTTTTATTTTTCTCTCAGTCATTGTTCTGCCTACAAAGGCAACATTTATACTTTGCCAAATGGATAATTGCAATCAAACGCAAAAAAAGGACAAATTGCACTCAACTGCAAAACCTTATACGCATGTTTGTGATATAATATCATTAGCGTAATATATTTTGTGAATCGAACCTTGAGACAGGGCAGATAGCGGTTGCAAGTGCAACAAGTGCGCAATTCATGGTGCTATCAGCGGCCTCAGTCCAATCTTTGTGAATTCTCCCGACAGTGCGTTATGGTTGAAAACACTGAGCGGAAACTTTTGTTTGTTCACAAGAAAACTCCACAGTGCAACTTTAAAGGGGCTATATGTAAGAATCAGAAATTGCTTGTTCACAGCGACACCTGTGGCCGCAATGTCAACGAAAGTCAGCGTCCTGTTGCTCGCGCTCGCGCTTGTGCTCGCGCTACATTGACATGAACGAGCACCGGTCTAAACAGTGAGGCGACACACGTCAGCTAACACACAATATCACTCTATATTTCACCTGCTTGGCAGTAATGTTAGCTGACCAGACTAAGGTCTCTCCATGGATCAATGCTGATTCTAGTGCTGGCTTTTCCTGCTCAGCCTGCCGACCGCGGAGGGAACGGGGGAGGGGGGGGGGGGGGACAGCGACACCCGGTCGGGACGATAACGTAACTCGCTGCGGAGCCCCGTCACTTCACCTCTGTCGGTCTGGAGGAGCGGCAGCATTTATTTCTGCAAAAACGTCCACTGCACATTCTCTAGATATTCTCAGAGCTAAACTAACTCTTCTGCAGTGTCCGCGCGTGCACGTGGAGTTGAAGCGAGCCGAGCGGGTGAGAACGAGCGCGGTGTGCAGGCAGCAGGCAGCAGGAGCAGCGCGTACCCACACGCAAGCGCGCATGGGATTCCGACCCGTTAGGATTTATGCGCGTGATAAGTTACAAATAGTCCCTTTAAGTGTTGATTATTGAGTTTTTTTAAATGAAGTTTCCCTCATTTGTTTACCCTACAAAGACAAGTGTGAAGGAGAAACACTGATACAGACTAATACGAACTGCTTTCTTTTCTGTTTTGTGTTTTCCTGCAGTGAAAGGAGCTCAGGAGGCTTTGACAGACATGCCCCCCCGTTCAGAGGAGGTAACTATCACCATCCATTCACTCCCACTGTACTCTGTGTGTGTGTGTGTGTGTGTGTGTGTGTGTGTGTGTGTGTGTGTGTGTGTACAGCTGGAGTCTCTACACCCCTTGGCTCGGTGTGATTATTCTGATATAATCTGAATTAGGGCTGCCTGCCTGCCCCGCTAACAGCCTGGAGATAACAGAGATTAATAGAATATTAGAATAGAGACATAGGTGTGAAGGCTTACAGGGAGGTAATGATGAGAGTTTTATCGTCTTGAAACTGCCTCATTAAAATTAATGCACAGATGGGGCCCTGTCCTTGGTCCAGTCCGAAACTGAGTCATGACTGTCTGTTTAACCTCGGAGAAGTGGACAACTAGTGCCCCCTGGTGGAATTTAATACTACTGAATTTATTCATGCTTTGTCAAAAGAAACTACAAACTGTCAAACTTTTTTTTGTCAAAATGACCTCTTTTCTCATCGTATATAGAATGCAGTATTTTACATAGTGTACCCCATACTCTACAGTATACTATGATGTGTTTTGTCAGGAGCTGGACCCAGTGACTCTCCACAACCAGGCTCTGGTGAACATGGACACAAAGCCGTCGGAGGGTTTCGATAAGCTGGCCTTCCTGCTGCAGCAGCCCTCCTTCCCCCCCGTCACCTTCGAAAACCTGCTGCTGCTCTACTGCAAACACGAGGTACACAACAGGCCGGCACGCAGGCTACGGGTGGACTGGATCCACGATGGCTTTAAGTACGCTTGAGAAAGGAATCCTAACCTGCTCCACAACTGCTGGGCTCAATTACTACACAGAACTTTCACATCCCGCCTCTGGCAGTTTGACAAAAGTGTGATTTTTTTACCCCCAAAGTTCGTTTCATAACCAATTTCACACTGTTTTCAGACTGAAAAACATCCACATTCATACAAAATACCTTCATCTGTCAAACAGGCGATCACTGACCACGATCAAGCCAAACATCTCGGATTTCACTGTCAGCGACTTAAGCCTTATTACAATCATCATATACATACAGGTATACAGGAAATTTGACCTCTGCATTTAACCCATCCTCAGCATTTAGGAGCAGTGGGCTGCTGTAAAGCGCCCAGGGAGCAACTTGGGGTTCAGTGTCTCGCTCAAGTAGGAACCGAGGATCGAACTGCCAACTTTGTGGTTAACGACCCGCTCAACCCTCTGAGCTACAGCCGCCCCTGTTCGACTCCAGAGGAGATTAACAAATAAATCAGCTGGCAGATTCGTCTATAATTCGGGCTGTCAAAGTTAACGTGATAACAACGCGTTAACGCGAATTCCTTTTAACGCCACTAATTTCTTTAACGCATGAACGCAACTTGCGTTTTTTATGTTGTAGCGGGCTCAGTTTTAAAGCTTGAGTGAAGATACTGGTATCATATGAAACTATGAATCCTTTGGTACCAACTATGTCATACTAGCTTGTCGCGAAGGAGGTTAAATAACGCTCCGAACTTGCGCTAAATTTTTGCAAGGAAAAACTGTCATGGCCATTTTCAAAGGGGTCCCTTGACCTCTGACCTCAAGATATGTGAATGAAAATGGGTTCTATGGGTACCCACGAGCTTCCTCTTTACAGACATGCCGACTTTATGATAATCACGTGCAGTTTGGGGCAAGTCAAAGTCAAGTCAGCACACTGACACACTGACAGCTGTTGTTGCCTGTTGGGCTGCAGTTTGCCATGTTATGATTTGAGTATATTTTTTATGCTAAATGCAGTACCTGTGAGGGTTTCTGGACAATATTTGTCATTATACATACATACATTACATACATACATTCATACATACATTTGCATAAAGCAAGCATATTTGCCCACTCCCGTGTTGATAAGACTATTAAGTACTTGACAAATCTCCCTTTAAGGTACATTCTGAACAGATAAAAAAATGTGAAATTAATTTGCAATTAATCTCGATTAAATATTTTAATCAATTAACAGCCCTATCTACAGTATAACACACGATTAACACAGTCCAGAGCAGTCCTCACAGCAGAATCTGGATATCTAATTCATGCTCCCCCTGTCCTCCTGACTTTGTTTTGTATGGTTTGAACACTTTGTGTAATGCTCCTTCCATTAAGAGGACGACCCACACTGGGCCTTTTTGAGTTGAGGCGTCTACGCAGCTCACTGAACACAAGACAACTGTTTTACACTGATACACATCTGGCTTCCGACAGCGGCTGACGTCCTTGTTAAAGGAATAGTTTGGATGTTTCTCACTGGGGTTGTATGAGGTACTTCTCCATAGTCAGTGTATTACCTACAGTAGATGGAGTTTGGAGAAACAGACAGGAGTACCAGCGCGGGAGCAAAGCAATGTACTGCTGTTGACGAGGGCCAGCAGCAAAACGGACTTTAGACACCTAAAAAAATCAGCATCAGTTTAAGTGTACGCTATATTCAGAATATTTTCAGCGCTTTACCTTGCTGTCAGACAGCCCTTTCTGACGGGGAATTGAAGCTGTTCAAAACACCCAAACTATCCCTTTAAGGACATGAATATCCAGTTCTATAGCAAAAGAAACTCCTGTTTCAAGAGAATGAACTTCTCTTTATTTTCCCTCAGCAAATGAAAAGTTACTTTTAATCAGTCTTGGCAGCTACGTAAACCAAAAACTCCTGATCATGACCTTGTTCACACTGAATGATATTAGATTGAACATATCTTCACCCTGTGGAACTGTCTTCATTGTACAGAGAATTATGGTTCAGAAACACGACACCCCTCTGTTACACTAATGGACTGTGTCAGCATTTTCCACCATGCGGCACACCAGTGAGGGTCCACGCAGGGAGTAGCAGTGTTTTGAAAAGGATTTGGACTCATGTGGTGTGAGTGTTAGTGGAAAGAGCTCAGAACACACAGAGAGGTGTGGGTCTTTCATTAAAATGGTATTAATGTCACTGCTGGACTCAATCTCTCTCTCTCTCTCTCAGTACTTTGACCTGGCAGCTGACGTCCTGGCAGAGAACGCACATCTCACCTACAAGTTCCTCTCGCCGGTAAGTTACTGGGCCGACTCATATGTTTCCAGGTCCTAATTCACACTGTCTGTTTGGCTCGATAATGCTGACAGGTTTCCTATAGCAGGAACAGTATTTAAGTTGACATGTGTTTTTGTCCTTTCCAGTACATGTACGAGTTTCTTGATGGCTTGTTGACCTGCCAGACAGCACCCGAGGAGGTACTGAAAACATTTGATAATTAAAGCCACATTAATCAATATGTTTATGTTAACAATGGTTTAAATGACTGTGTGTGTAATATAGGAGTAGTTATGAACCTCACAGAGAATTATCACCAACCCCGCAGTTCTCCTCAGTGTTTTAGTGTCTTTCAGCTAATTGTTTTGTGTTTATTTTACACATTTACTGTGTGATTCAGTCTCCGTACTCCGATGAACCTCTTTTCCAGTTTAACTAAGCAGCTGTTTTCAGTAAACAACTGTAAATCTTGCGTAGGGCTGTCAAAGTTAATGCGATAGTAACGTTTGTTTAATGTAGTTTCAGTTTTGAAACTACATGCAAGTAGAACCTAAAGAATCCATTGGTACCAACCATGTCATACTAGCTTGTCGCGAAGGAGGCTAACTAACGCTCCAAACTTTTGCTAAATTTTGGCGAGGAAAAACTGGCATTGCCATTTTCAAAGGGGTCCCTTGACCTCTGACCTCAAGATATATGAATGAAAATGGGTTCCATGGGTACCCACGAGTCTCCCCTTTACAGACATGCCTCTCAGTCTCACAGAGCAGCTTCATGTTCATCATTCACATCTAAAAGAGCTCATGTTCTGTTGTGTGTTGTGTTTTTTCATTTGTTGATTCCACAGGCTTTTAGGAAGTTTGATGAGATGAACGGCAAAGTGACAGAGCAGCTACGGAAACTGGCCAAGCAGGTTGTTTACCTCCTTCTTCTTCTTCTTCTACTCTTCGCCTTTATAGAGCTTTCTTTGGTTCTTTCTTATTTGTTATGGAATGTACTGTACATATGTTTATTTCTCTATATTTCATTTTCAGATAATATATATTAGACATACAGTATGTCAACCTGTAATTAGCTTAATCTGTCAGTTGATCCATTCCAGACAAGTCATAATAAAACACTGACCTGGACCCTGAGTTACAGTAGCTTAAAGGAGATTGTGTAAAAGCCAAATTTTACACTTAAACAGTGCTTGAAATTGAAAAAAATAAAATTAATGCAGTACTCCCCTTATTCACATGTTGGTGTGTGTATCGGCCGGTATCGGCATTACATTCTGAATTTCTACTGTGAGTAAAAATGACTAGGAGATATTGGGATTGGGGGTCCTCCCCTAAGGAAATTGGAAGGTTTTTGACTTAAAATGATGAATTACATCGTTTTGGACCTTTATTAATATTACTATAGAAAATGCCCAAAGAGCTTAAAGACAAAAGTTGCTATAAAATAATTATTTTATTATTTACACATATTACAGCCTTCATCTGAACATTAAATTCTTCTGGAAATGTTTGCCCTGTAAATTCATATTCTGTAAAAAAACAGATTCAGAAAACTTAATCTTAAATGTTTCATTAATTATATTTGTTCACAAATAAAAAAAAGTTTTGTCACTAATTATTTTACAAAAATAATTATAAAAAAAAAAAAAAATTCGTCCAAATGCTCTCCACGTTGTTTTATGTTCATACATGAAAGTGCAAAAATGCTGGCGCTGCGTCATATAATGACGGGCTTATGAATCTCACAGAGATCCAGATATGGAGAGGGCAGATAAGAGTACCGGCAGCTTGTGGAAAGTGCCGATACCCGAGAAAAAGTCACGGTATGCCAAGGAATAAAATGTAGAAGTGTCGGTATTGAGTACCGGCTCACTTCAAGCACTGACTGAGAAGTGGACCTCTCAGGGAGGGACTTTCTCAGTTTGCTGTAATTATAAATAAACAGTAGATTCTGATGTAAAGAGGCTCAGAGAGTTTTGGCTGAATGTTGTTTTTGTCCGTCTTCTCTAAGGTGGAGGAGGCAAGGCTGGCTCGAGAAGATGAAGCACAGAAGAAAGCTCTGCAGGACTACGACCTGATGCAGGAGAAGTGAGGACACACACACACACTCACACACACACACAGTACAGTCAAGCATTTGAAACAGATGGCTCATTGATATCTTGCACCAATATTTGTATATTTTAGCATGAAACATGAAAAACTACCTATATAGACCTGGTCAACATACACTTATGCATAAAGAAAAGCTTTATAAGAAACCTTTGATAATCATTTCCAGTTAAATTACATCCAAAAATGATCATGCAATTGGAGAAATACAAAAACCTCTTCCCTGTATAACTGGCCCGGTCCTGTTCCAGGTACATCGTGGTCCTGATGGCCCAGGCCAAGATCTACTGGAACCGGGAGAACTTCCAGATGGTGGAGAAGATTTTCCGCAAGTCGGTGGAGGTGTGTAATGAGGACGACACCTGGAAGCTGAACGTAGCCCACGTGCTCTTCATGCAGAGCAAGTACAAGGAGGCCATCGGCTTCTACGAGCCCATCGTCAAGAAGCACTACGACAACGTGAGTCCTTCGGGGTGGCCGGCCACATTCATGAAGAACATAAATATGTGCAGGGAGACTTAGTTTATTAGTGTGAGCTTTATTATTCAGAAGATATTGCATATCTACGACGGCGTATTACGGCCATTGTAGGTAACAAATAGATAACTTAAGGAGTTTTTTTCTGGTGAATTCATAATTTTAATCTCAGAGAATATCCAAGTTTTTTTCCGTAAATTTACGACTTTAATCTCAGAAATTCTGAGATTTTTTTCTCTGAATATTACCCCCTCCTCCTCCTCTGTAATTTTTATTTATTTATTACCTAGAATGGCCCTAATATGCTGCCGTACATAATATCAGGCATTAGACACTAGAGTACTTTATTGTATTTTGAAGTAAATGCTCAGATATAATGCTGTTAATCAGCACCACTGACAATCTGAGGTCAGGACACAAACGTTGACAGTTTCCTCTCTGTCCAGGTGGAGCAGTGTAACATTCAGGAGTGTCCCTGCAAGTGCAAACCTTCGGTAAAAATAGAGACCAAACAGCTCTGTATTGATTCCTCTGCAGTGTCTTCACAACTGTGCATGATAGCTGTTTCAATGATTTTCTGCTGTGTGGGATTTTTATTTTGTTTGTTTGTTTGTTTGTTTGTTTGCAGTGGTGCTTGTGTCGTTTTCTGGCATCTGACAATTTTGACTTTTATCCACTTTCAGGACATTAAGTCACGATAAACTCGGGTGTTACCGTTCCTCACTGAAAAATTTGCAGCATTGTTTAGCAGGGTTTCCTCACAAAGTTAAGCTTGTATTTTCTAATGTGATTGATGTCACTGAAGACATTTTAATTATGTTCTATTCTGAATAGCACTAATAAGCCTAAAATCAGTTTCAGGAAACTTGCACCCTGGGTTCATTTAAACAAAAGTTTCTTAAAGGTCAGAGTGCTGGCTGGAAATATTCGGTAAAAGGAGCCAAAAAATGTGTGTGTGTGTTCCACTGTAGATCCTGAATGTGAGCGCTGTGGTCCTGGCCAACCTGTGTGTGTCCTACATCCTGACCAGTCAGAATGAAGAGGTACTGTACAAAGACTGAGTGATGATTAGATTTATACAGTGGTGGAAGGTACTGTACTCTGTACTTGCACTTTACCTGAGTACTTCTATTAGGGCTTTTAATGTTAACGCAATAATAACTAATTTCTTTAACGCAACTTGCTATTTTTAGGTTTTAGCGGACTCAGTTTTAAAGCCAGAGTGAAGATAAGATAAAACCTAAGGAATCCATTGGTACCGACCTTGTCATACTAGCTTGTTAAGAAAGGAGGTTAAATAACGCTCCAAACGTATGCTAAATTTCTCTCCTTGTGTCTTTGTAAGTTTTGTTGGGTTAGTTATCACAGTATAAATCAGTCTTGTCTCTCCTCTGTTTCCTCCTCCTGTCGTCTAACAGGCTGAAGAGCTGATGAGGAAGATCGAGAAAGAAGAGGAGCAGATCTCCTACGACGACCCCGACAAGAAGGTCTTCCACCTCTGCATCGTCAACCTGGTCATCGGGTGAGTTCCAGCTGCTGCCGTTGCTTTACACTAAAAACTCTGCTGGAAAAACCTGATTACACTGATTTTGCATTACTCATTTGTTGCTGCTCCAGGAACCTCATGAATTTAGAAATCTTTCAGGGTTCAAGTCTGAAACCACAACAATGTATACTGTACGTGCATGTGTGACCACGGCCCTGTTAAGACCTGGCATTAACATGCGTCCTGAGTGATCCGATCAGAAGTGGACAGCTCTAACTACGTCAGTTCACACCTGGCATTAGAATGCGTCTCCCCATGCGTCTCATTTCCCCACTCTATATGCAAATGTTTGCAAAGACCAAACACATTGTTGTTTTTAACCAGTTTGTGTTTTGAATAATTTCGTTTACTTACCGAGCAAATGCATCAGTTAGCTAGCTATAGACTGAGAAAGAACAATTTGATTCACCGTGCCACTCAAAGGCTACTGGTAGCTACCGGCAACTTTTAAGGCAGAATGTTTTCTTGCATGTTACTCAATGCATGAGTTGACGTCGTGAATCAATCACACACCTTAAATTTCAACTTTAACAATTCCATTTGTTTTTATTGGCTCTCTTGCATGACATATGCTTTAGTGAAGATTGGATCTTCAAGCGCATAAAAAAAATGTTTATGATATTCAACCGGATTATGCAATCTGCGAATATTCGATTTCCTCACTTGGAGAAAAAAAGTGGCGGAGCGTCGTTCCGGTGGGCTCTGGCAGCACGACACCTATGCACACACACTCATTAGTTGAGTAGGCGATCCTTAATGTGGCCCAGGACACATTCGCATACACACTGCTAAAGGAATGTGGCCAAATGACCACCTCTGAATGAGGTCTGAGAGATCGGACCTCAATGCGTCTTGGGTGCGTTCACACCTGTACTTAGAGCTGTCCACTTGTGATTGGATCACTGAGGACGTATGTTAATACCAGGTCTGAACAGGGCCTAAGTGTGTTTTTCATGTGAGATACAAACATGCTGGCTATATAAACTAGTCTTATCCCTGGAACAATAAAGACTATCTATCTACATACCTTTACCATAAAGTACACAAGCTACGTGCTTATGTACAGGTATTATTAAATAAATAATTATTTTAATAAATATATACAAAATATGTAGTAAAGCCAAAGATATTGTGAAATAATCCAATAAATTGTTAAAACTCATCCTGGTTTATTGCAGGTCATTTCTATTTAATTCCAGCAGTTTATATTTCAAAATGTCCATTTTCCGAAGTCTTTTTTTTCTTATTCCATAATGACACTTTTCATCTCAGTCTTTGTGTGTCGACCAAGACAAACGGCAGTGCAAACAGCAAATCACATAACTTGGTTTATTTCTGTTTTTTATATACAAATACACAAAGAAATATAAGTATTTCATATTTTTGGTCCCCATATTTACCAATGCTGACATATTTCAGTTGTTTGACACTAAGGTTTGACGGATACAAGGACTTTGACATTTAGTGAATTCAAAAAAGAACAAAAACAAAAAAACAAGGGCATCCTTAAATTTTGACAATAATCCAAATCTGTGATAAAATATTGTAACTTCAGGTTCATTTACTATCTTTTTCTGAAGCTTTCAACCATGTCCCACTGCCTTCTTCAGAAAACTGAACTTGTCAAATATCATCAACTGACCTACTGTAAGTCTGAAACTTCAGTCTGTTCTCAGTTTCATTCACTGAGGAAGGAAGAAGTATTTAATTACATATACTGTGTCTTTTCAAGGTCAAGAATGAATCTCCACACAACCACAATGCAAATAAATGAGATAATGATTAAAATAATCTTCATGAAAGTGTCACTGTTTAGTCTGAAGTTGTGTTTTTCGTTCAGGACGCTGTACTGCGCCAAGGGGAACTACGACTTTGGCATCTCTCGTGTCATCAAGAGCCTGGAGCCTTACAATAAGAAGGTCAGCCATTTCATCGTTCTCTGGGCTTTTTTTCAGAGAGTTGGTAGCGATGCTTAAATAACACACAAATAGTTTGGATTAAAGGGCAGCAGGCGTATTTTCACACACTGATGTGATGGACAGGAGACCATAAACACAACTACGAGAATGTGTTTAGCATTAAAACATCAGTCAGCGTGACACTTTGAGTTTAAACGAAGTATTTGCCCAGCAGGCTTTTTCTACCTGGAAAAGCCTATAACAAATATCTGACAAATAACATGGGAAGTACATTTGCTTACCCTCAATCATAAGACTTTAAGAAAATACTGAGTAAAAAAAAAGAAAAGGTGGTAAACAAAATGTGCTTTGATTTAAGGCCCCGTTCACTGGGGTTGCAATGTAGCAAAAATTATGCTGTTTGGAATCGAGCGTTTCTTCACTCTCAGACATTTTCTATATCTGACCGAAAGCATCTGGATACACAACAATCATCATTATATTGGCTCAGGCTGTTTGGCTTAAAAGAGTACTCCACTATTACTACATATTATGACCTTTTTTTAAATGATGCATGAATACCTCATGCAGTCCCATTCCAAGTGTGGGGTGCATAAAGTATTAACTTAAAGGGATATCACAGTACACAGTGTGTTTGGTACTGACTCTTTGAGCTCGGTCAGGGAGGCGACCGCCATGGCCCAGCAGGTACAGCGTGGTTATGAAACTGCTGAAAGCGTTTTCTGCTATTTTGAAGGCTCATGTAGCGTAGAATTTACTTTAGCATTTAAAAGTGTCTTTTTTTTTTAAGAATATCACAATTTACAGTCAGTCCTTCTGTAGATTATTGTAGGATTAAGTCAAGGAAAGTCAAGGCTAACGATGATAACTTAAAGCTAGAATTACCTCCTCGTGGTTGTATGCCTCCGCCAACCACTCAAGTTGCAGTTTACATCCACGTCTGTCCAATATGTCATCACTTCATCATTTTATCCTGTTAGACATTTGTGTGAAATTGAATTCTTGAGTTATGGCAATGGTCAGATTCACAAATATTGCGCTAATGATATTACAGCACAAACGCACATAATGTTTTTGCCCTTTTTTTGTGTCTGATTGCAATTATCCATGTGGCAAAGTATAAATGTTGCCTTTGTAGGTAGGACAATGGAGAGAGAGAAAGAAGAATGAAATGTTCAGACCGACGAGGTGCAGAGGCATTCCTCAAAACTTTAGGCAAGGAATTTAAACGTGACAGAGATAAACCGTATTGGGGATTTAATATCCCAGTCTGTCAGTGCTGCTGGTGTTTTCAAACACACACCTTCAGACTGTAAAAGAAGATGATTTGAAGACGAGGGCAAAAGAAACTAGAATTACCGCCTCACGGTTGTGTGTCTCCGCCAACTAGTCAAGTTGCAGTTTACATCCAAATCTGTCCATCATTTTATCCTGTTAGACATTTGTGTCAGATTGTCATAATTAGCATATCAATTCTTGATTATGGCCCCAAACGTGTTTTGTGAGGTCACAGTGACCTTCAACGACCAAATTCTAATAATTTCATCCTTCAGTCCAAGTGGACGTTTGTGCCAAATTTGAAGAACTTCCCTCCTGGCGTTCCTGAGATATCACGAGAATGTTTCGGACGGACAACCTGAAAAACATAAGGACCATAATAACCATCTGAGCCCTCCAGGACTCTTCTCTGAGGCCTTCCTGCTCTTTTTGGGACCTTTTTATCTCATCCAGTCTCAACAACAGCAGACTCTGGCTGCAGCTGAGTCCACTGAGCTCCAGCTGAGAACACAAGCCGTTATCCCCTGAGAGTTTCCCCCCCTTTCCTCCTCACAACAATCAACACCACACAGTCACATTCAGCAGAGAGCAGTTCAGGAATGTGAGGCCTGGCGAGTCACGCCAGCCTCTCACAACCCGACCATCATATCTGAACTCTGATTCCCTCCAACAGAAGGAAGAAGTCGCTGCCACGTACATTCCTGTGAAGTCAAACCAAACCACTACAACAAGGACTTTGTGTTGCTGCATTTAAAACATTGTCATGCATGTAAGTAAAACGGTGCTGTACGACAACAAGGAACACTAAAGACTTTGTGTGTGTGTGTCTGTGTGTGTGTGTGTGTGTGTGTGTAGCTGGGGACGGACACATGGTTCTACGCCAAGCGCTGTTTCCTGTCTCTGCTGGAGAACATGTCCAAACACATGGTCATGCTGAGGGACGCTGTGGTACAGGAGTGTATCCAGTTCCTGGAGCACTGTGAGGGTGAGCAGCAGCAAACACATACACACACACACACACATACACACACACACACACATCTGTAAAACTGCTGGACCGCTGCACTGTGACAGTGGTTGACGTGTCAGTTTGAAAAACAGGATGCCTTTGTAGATGTACTGATTGTTTCCAATGCAGACAGATTTCACTCATCAGTGTTTAAATTATTGTTAACGTTCTGTTTTTGAATGCTCAGATTTAGCATCCCATGATCCTCTGGAGCTTTCCTCTAGCGTCAGCATCAGGTCAAAATGTATCATTCACTAAACGCTCACTCAAATATAAGTTATCCAGTCATAGCTTAGCAACCGTAAGCATCTTTGGCTAACTAGCATACCTCCTACAGTAGTAACCTAGCTCTAATTTATGTGATTATTACAGACTACGTTTAAAAAAAGCCCTATTCACAACAGCACATTGTCCAACAGCCGGTCCAGGATACTGTTAGGCTAATGTTAGCAGCAGTTAGCAGAAGTAGAAGATTTGAGACATGTTTCAACTTCTTCTGTTAACTCTGTTACCATCTATGAGGGTCACGGGATTGGTTTCCCCCAAAAGAGGGCGTGGTCATGCAAGCCTGCTCTCTGGATGATGTATTGCCAAGTCTGATGTATAACAAATGCCTCAGGAACACTTTCATAATGTGGATTTCAGCCTCTAGGAGACGCGAGATGCTTTTATATGTTGTTCAGTTTGAGTTGACATCAGTTTGTCTCACCTGTAGCGTACGGTAAAGAGGTTCCCGCCATCATCGAGCAGCCTCTGGAGGAAAACCGCATCCACATCGGTAAGAACACCGTCACCTACGAGGCTCGACTGCTCAAGGCGCTGTTCTACGAGGTCATTGGCATGAACAAGTGACATCATCACACAGGTGCCACTGTAACGTGTGAGGATTTTACCAGATCAGTGACTGACTGCAGCCAGCGATGACGTTTTGTCATTGATTTCGATTTAAAGACATTTAAAGGCAAACCATTTCCAAGTTCTGACTTCCTTCTGGCAGCCTCTGGACTCAACACAGACACAATCACACACACACATACACACACACACACTCCCCAGGGGAAGCTTTTATTTTGAAGTCAAGTTGAGCTGGCTCCAACAGATCTTACATAATCAGTTTGTGTTCTTTCTCACTTTATGGCCTCTTTCCTCTACTCCACAGTAATGTTGTATTGTATTGTATTATCTGTACTACTTATATACTGTTATAGAGGATAACGTGTGTAAATACAGCAGAGTTAGTTTTACTGGTTGTTTATTCTGCTAACATGAAATACATTTTGAAAATGTTTTGTATATAAGTTCATCTACAGACATGCATAGTTCATGCATACTATATATCCTCTTTGGTCAGTGCTGGTTGTACAGCTGCTTTCTTTATATTCTGTAGATAAAATGTTTGAGAAAAGCAAAAACATAATTTAAAATAAAATAATTATTTTTTTAAGAAAAACAGCTCATTATGATAATTTTTTTTAAAGCTACTAGTTGGGTCTTCTCCAGCAGTTCCGTGACCGTGGAGAGTGGAGGTTCCTTTCTCAGTGGATTTGTCATCTATGAAGGTTAAAAAAAAAAAATGTAGCCCCCATGCCCCTCGCAAAAATGCGGGCTAACTCTATGAGAGCCCCAAATCCAGAATGGCTACCATCGACCATGTTGGAAATTAATCTCTTCAATGTTTTGACCTACAATTCTGAATGATGTCGTTTGATGATTTGACCTATTTTTGACCTTCAAATCCACAATTTTCAGATCCAACAGGTCAATTTTTCAAACTCAAGTGTAAGTACACAGAGGTCATCTCAGAGGTCAAAAAGGTCAACGTTTGTAGTTGATGAGAAACAGAGTTTTGCTCTCCTTGGTCAGAGAATTACTGGAGATGACCCAACTATACAGTAAATATTTCTTGGCCTTTCAAATAAGGATGCTCCAATCAGGCTTTTAATGGCCGATATCATTAACTAATTCCTGTTTTTAAGACAGATCCTGCAAAAAAGACCCTGTAAGAACCACCACTAAAGGTCAGTATGCTTCAATGTATGTTTTCTACTTTTCTCTCTATGACCAAGGAGACAAGTGTCAAGTTATTACGACCAATAGGCAGAACGGCCACAATTATAAGAATAAGAAACAGGTTATAAAATACAACAATTTTCCCTTAATTCATCACTTGTAACTGGGGCTGTCAATCGGATAACATTTAAGCGCGATTAATCTCATGATTGTCCATAGTTAATCGTGATTAATCACAAATTAATCACACATTTTTTATCTGTTCAAAATGTACCTCAAAGGGAGATTTGTCAAGTATTTAATACTCTTATCAACATGGGAGTGGGTAAATATGCTTGTTTTATGCAAATGCATGTATATATTTATTACCGGAAATCAATTAACAACACAAAACAATGACAAATACTGTCCAGAAACCCTCACAGGTACTGCATTTAGCATAAAAAATATGCTCAAATCATAACATGGCAAACTCAAACCCAACAGGCAACAACAGCTGTCAGCTGTGTCAGTGTGCTGACTTGACTATGACTTGCCGAAAACTGCATGTGATTATCATAAAGTGGGCATGTCTGTAAAGGGGAGACTCGTGGGTACCCATAGAACCCATTTTCATTCACAAGCTAGTATGACACAGTTGGTACCAATGGATTCCTTAGGTTTTCTAGTTTCGTATGATACCAGTATCTTCACTCTAGCTCTAAAACTGAGCCCACTACAACCTAAAAATCGCAAGTTGTGTTAATGCGTTAAAGAAATTAGTGGCGTTAAAACGAATTTGCCAAACTTTGACAGCTCTACTTATAAATCATCTTGTTGTACTCTTATTCATCCTTCAGAATCAGCAGCAGGTGCCTTTTCCACCTAAATTCTGATCTCTCTCCTCTGAAAACTTTTTCTCTCTGAATGAGCACCGATCAGCCTAAAGTATCAAGTATTTTTCAAACATTTTTACATCAAATGCAGACAAAAACTACCAACAAGGAGGTGAAACCACGACTACCGCTGTCACTGTCTATCACTTCGACCATAACTCCTGAAACTGATAAGAAGCTGTGTGGCAAAAAGATAAATCTGACACGCTGGATTACTCACGCTTATTTCGAAAAAATAGACAAATTATTTGGCTAGCTTGTTGCATCACAGGCCAAATAACGTCCTGAAGACACTGCCCGTCTGACTGTATCTGGAGACAACAGCGGCATCACCATGTCCAGCTCCACATGGACAGAAACATAAACTGTCTTAAAATCAGATTTACCCTTGTTTAACTACTCAAATTATCTGTAATAACCTGCTGGATTGAAGCATCACTACTTTCAAAAGACGTCATGTTAACTGGGATTAATTCGATCCATATCTGTCATTATAATCATAGAATGCAACACAGCCACATCCCAGCGTTTTATTAAGCATTTTCGTCATCTTACGACTTATGTTCATAAAGCAACATATAGTGTCGGGAGTCCAGCCGTGAAGAGCGTCTCTACCTGATGATCTATAACTCGTGTGAACGCAGGAGGAGGAGGAGGAGGAGGGTGGGGAGCGTTCAGGAGAGCGGCCTCTTCGTTATGTCCTGTTCTTTCAGGTAGTAGTTCAGGTATCCTCCCAGAGTGCCGACAGCCACTGCTGTCATGTGACTGGAGCAGCCATCTGAGAGACCAGACAGAAAGAGAGAGGGAATCATTTAAATACCAAAACCACAGTCATAAAATGCTCCAATACATTCTGTACAAGTCAAAGTTCTGTTTCAAAGTATTAGCAGTAAAATGACCTCTGAATCAAAAGTAAAAGTGCAGATAGTGAAAGTAGAGAAGTGGACACCAGGTCAGCTGAAGAGGGAATTGAAATAAAGAAACAAAACTATGAATTACCTCCATTCAAACGAACCCCGCGATTAATCTCATGATTGTCCATAGTTAATCGTGATTAATCGCAAATTAATCACACATTTTTAATCTGTTCAAAATGAACCTTAAAGGGAGATTTGTCAAGTATTTAATACTCTTATCAACATGGGAGTGGGTAAATATGCTTGTTTCTAAGGAATCTATTGGTGGAGGCTGACTAACGCTCCAAACTTACGCTGAATTTTGGCGAGGAAAAACTGACATGGTCATTTTCAAAGGGGTCCCTTGACCTCTGACCTCAAGATATGTGAATGAAAATGGGTTCTATTGGTACCAACGAGTCTCCCCTTTACAGACATGCTCACTTTATGATAATCACATGCAAATACTTGACAAATTAAGGTACGTTTTAAACAGATAAAAAAATGTGTGATTAATTTGTGATTAATCACGATTAACTATGGACAATCATGCGATTAATCGCAATTAAATAATTTAATCGATTGACGGCCCTTGTATTTAATACTCTTATCGACATGGGAGTGGGTAAATATGCTGCTTTATGCAAATCTATGTATATATTTATTATTTGAAATCAATTAACAACACAAAACAATGACAAATATTGTCCAGAAACAATATGCTCAAATCATAACATCGCAAACTGCAGCCCAACAGGCAACAGCAGCTGTCAGTGTGTCAGTGTGCTGACTTTACTATGACTTGCCCCAAACTGCATGTGATTATCATAAAGTGGGCATGTCTGTAAAGGGGAGACTCGTGGGTACCCATAGAACCCATTTTCATTCACATATCTTAAGGTCAGAGGTCAACGGACCCCTTTGAAAATGGCCATGGCAGTTTTTCCTCGCCAAAATTTAGTGTAAGTTTGTAGCGTTATTTAACCTCCTTCACAACTAGTATGACATGGTTGGTACCAATGGATTCATTAGGTTTTCTAGTTTCATATGATACCAGTATCTATCTAAATTAGTGGCGTTAAAACGAATTTGTGTTAACGCGTTATTATACAGTCCCAATTATATTATATTATATTATATTATTTTATATTAGGTCTGTCAGTCACAAACCATTATACCTGGAAGTATTTTCTCCCTCCTCTTCACTCTCCTGTGAGGCTGCAGCTGTTCCAGCAGCTCGTCTCCGATGATCTGAGAGACGATGCTCTCTGAGAAAACAATCAGCAGAGTAGATAAACCATTAATCCATCGTATCAGGTAATGACCTTCGTCTGGTTCAGGCTGTTAACACACACACTTGCTATGTAACAAATAAGTCTTTACACCTGTTAAATCCTTTTTGTTAAAAAGAAAACGTGATAAAAAGAACACGGAACTTGGTATTTTTAGATCTTTTTTGGAGCTCATTTATGTATAAATATACGAGACAGGAGGAGATCAACTTTGATCTAAACAGACTGGGAACCACCGGGTTAAAATCCAAACTGTTCAAACACAGTCTGGGTGAAGAGTCGGTGTGACACAAGGTCCTTTTTACAGGTCCCAAATAATTCAGCTCTTAAGGCATTGTGGGAATTAGTGGGAACGATTAACACCAAATATTAATCTTAAAATTTGTATTTAAAAGCCATGCTACCTGGTAATAATGTGAAAATTCAGATTCAGATTAAGTTGCTTTTAACTGTTTGTTTTTTTTAACTGCTGTTCAAACACTCACTGTCTCTCCCAAAGCAGCCCACTTCCTCGTCCTGCAGCCTGAGGATATGCTGCAGCCAGTCGGCTTTGTAGAAGTCGGAGAAACCAGCCAATCCACAAGTCAGGACTGTTGACGGAGAGCAGAAGAACTCAGGTCAGTCAAAATACTCGGCAACCTTCAAGAGATGGACATTTGTTCACAGTGCAGTCTCCCTTCTGTCTGTAGTCCTCTAGACATGAGCATCAATATCTCATAAAAAAGACACATTAAGGCAGATTGTTGCACTAGAATAAAGAAAGTATTGAATCCCACGACTATCACTGGAGAGCGGTTTGTGTGTGTGTTTGTCCCACTACTCCTCCACTCCTATTCCTCCAATCGCCTCCAAACTTGCCACAAACGGTGTCCATGATAGACATATGTTACAATTTAGTCTGTGTCATAGCCTACATAAACATTTTCTAAAAGTGCAGGCACCACCGGTCGTCTCATTTCAACTATCTGACTTTTCAGCTGAGCACCGTGAGGACAATCGCCAGCGAATGAGACGGAAAAGGTCATTGGAGCTGCCCGAGGCTACAGGTATATACTCATGATCTCCTATTAACTCTTCCCACCTGCACATGTATTGTTTTTAATGCTTATTTTTCTCTGTTTGACTTTACTTTTGTGAGTAAATGTACAAATAAATGTTAACATGTTGCTGATTCTCTGTCTTAGCTAGCTGCTAGTATTACCATCTAACTATAAAGCGAGGATCTCTATTTGCATATCTCGATAAGCGCTCACACTTGGCGGGTGTATTGCTCAGGACCCGAGGGAGTGCAGTGTCGAATGTGGTGCATTTTGGCCAGATGGTGGCGCTATAACAATGAACTTTATGCTTTGGCCTTTAACTTTTGAACCATAAGTCTCGGACACAAAACTTAAAAAAAATATTGGATTCTGTAGGTCCAGACGAATCTATCTATATAAACCCCGGCCATTTGCGTCAAAGAACGTATATCGCTAAGAAGTGAAAGTCAGTTCCATTGCAACATCAGCGCCCAGCAGCAGAGAAAGGTGTTAAAAACTGACTATTTTCAATGAAGATGTCAACCGTCTGTTCGGTGAGACCGTCCCTGATGATGTCCTGGTTGGTCTTCATCATGTTGGAGCAGAAGATCTTCTCATAGTTGCGTTCAGTCATGTTGGCTCGGGACGCTCGAGTGTCGCCTTTCAGCAGGTTTGTGCATCCTCTCTGATACGGAAACACACACAGAGCAATGATTCTGCTCATTTCTGCTAAATCAGTGATCTCTTTTTATCTTCAGTGCATGTGTGCAGGTGTTTTTTTAGGGTAACTACGTATTAAAATATGATGTATGTTTTTCCTCTCCTTTAAGATGCTGTTAGTTTGAATGTCTTTCGCTTTGTTTTAGTTTTTAGTAGCCAACTCTGTAAGGACGTGATGTCAGTCAAGGCTTTGTATCTCAAAAACTACAGACTATTCCTGCTCTCCGACCTCCTGACCTGCCCTCTAGCTCAACTAGGGGTAAGGCCCTTGTATTGATTTAAAGAAATAGTTTGTTTTTATTTGCTTTCTTGCTGCTATTTGCTTTCTTACTATTTGCTTTCTCACTGATTGACAGTAGGCGCCAAGAAACGCAGCAATGCACCAACAAAGGCAGTGAAGAAGAAAACTGCCAGCCAGCAAACATGGTCGTGTCAAGGACATAACCCATAAATTGCGAAAACTTCCAAAACTCTCGCGAGACTCGCTGCCCGACGACCTTTCCTAACCTTAACTATTCAAAGTCAATGGCTAACCTTGACCATCTCGCAAGAGTTGCCCCAACTTGTGGGATGTAAACAATGTAGGTTTTAAATTATTTTAAATATTGGCTCTGGGAATGTTTCAGGTGGAAGTATTCAATGTGTTTTTAGGCCTCGAGGATACACAATGTAAACATAACTTTAACTCTGTTTCCAGCCTTTATACTAAACTAACTAACTTAATACACAAGCATGAGATTGACTCTCGGCAAGAAAGTGAATAAGTGAACCTCTCCCAAAATATCCAACTATTCCTCTAAGCCTTTTAACTTACTTCTGAGTGCCTTAGAAGATGGATTGCGGTACAGTTTTATTGTGTATTCACTCAAACAGAATCTAAAGCATCATTATACGCTAATGACAATATTACTACCAGTTTGTCCTTAAAGTTTCAAAACACCTGCTAGAAAAGTTTCTCTCATGCAACATTTTTAACCTGCATGATTGATAATCTGTTGTCCGTATGAACGTATAGCCCAAAAATCAACTTCAATCTGTGGTTACAGAAGCTTTTCAGTGATTGGATCATTTTTGGATGACTTCGTTAAACATCTCACCATTTTTCCGATCATGAAGTAGAGCAGCTGGTGGGACAGAGAGTAGTGTGGACAGCCGAAGCGAGTCATGGTGTCCCGGCAGGGTTTGGTGACGATGCAGGGCGTCCCGTTCATCTTCCTGCTCAGGACACACACACATCAGTTCCCTCACACTAAAAACATTTTTTTAAATCAATCGTTTAGTTAGAAATGTCTGGAAATAGTTAAAAAAAAAAATGCAATCTCACGATTTACATGGCTACAGTTTGTTTTGTCCTACAAATAGTCCGAGGTCTGAGGTCACAGTAATAACTGAAGGCAGCCAAGATAAACAAACCAACATTTATATTTTCTCAGAGCTCCTCTGGTCCAGATTTTGGCAGCTGGATGGACAGAGGTTGCTGTTTAGAGAGACTTTAGTGAGTAAACTAACTGTAAATAATCTATGGTTTAGGTCCGGTTAAGGTTAGGAAACTAAGACATTTCTGAGCTACTGTGTGTGTTGTTCTCGGTGTTGGTGTGTTTTTCGTACCAGGTTCCCAGCAGCAGGGTCAGACATTTGTCACTGAGCTGCTCGTCGTAGCACTCGGTGGTCATGGTGGAGGAATACACCAGGCTGAGATCTGTGGAGCTCCACTCCTGAGGAATCAACCAGAAACTCCACGACAGCAGAGGCTCAAACTCTGCGTGACACACAGGAGAGGGAGGATGATAGAAACTGTTAAAAGTACAAGTACAGTACAAATAGTCACAGGCGGCATTGTTTCAAGACATTACTTTCGTTTCAGTCAAGAGATTCTCATCATGGTATTAACCATTTATCCATCCATTACTATCACAGGGCTGACACAAAGAGACAGACAACCATTCACGCTCACATTCACACCTATACGGGCAATTTAGAGTCAACAATTAACCTAACCTGCATGTCTTTGGACTGTGGGAGGAAGCCGGAGAACCCGGATAAAACCCACGCTAACACAGGGAGAACATGCAAACTCCACACAGAAGGGCCCCAAGACGGATTCGAACCTGCGACCCTCTTCTGATTATTAACAGTCCAACTGAAATGAACATTTTGTCTTCTTTAAATAAAGTGACTTCTTGTCACTGAGTGCGACTCTCCTCTGTTATCATTAACACACTAAATGGGAGAAATTCATATTCTATATTTTCTGGCTTCATGATTAAGAGATGTTTCAAAAAAGACATTGATCTTAATGAGATTTCCTGATAAACAAAGCTTAATATTGACCAGTCAGTTTAGCTGTCTGTCCCAGTGGGCAACCTCCGGGGTCTGAGGAGTGAAGCCAATGCTGAAGTGCCTTAAACTTGCATTCTTTCTAATATCCAGCAGGGGGCGACTCCTCTGGTTGCAAAAAGAAGTATGATTGGATAGAAGTCTATGAGAAAATGACCCTACTTCTCACTTGATTTATTACCTCAGTAAACATTGTAAACATGAGTTTATGGTCTCAATCGCTAGTTTGAAGTCTTCTTCAATACAGCATGATGTTCATTTAGTAAATTATGGTCCCATTCAGAGTCAAATAGACCATAAAGCAGGGTATGCTTTAGGGCGGGGCTAACTTGTGATTTAGAGGTCGTTACCATGGCGTTGTCCGGTCTGGGAGTTGACCATGTTTTTGTCGTAGAACATTAACCCTTTCATAGTGTGTTTTCAGTTCATGACAGTTAGAACAAACAAAAATAAATCAATCCTGCTACACAAACCAACTTTTCTCTAATCTTTGCTTCTCTTTTGTGACGTACTGTGTAGTTTTTACCTCTTCAGGACTCTAAAAGTTATTCCAATTAACAATCTGAGAGCAGAAAAAAACACTCCTTCACTTAACTGATCAGAATTTATAGACTTGTAACCCGTGACGAGGGGTCACGGTGAGATATTATTGCTTTGTATTAAGGGGTCAAAAGCAAAAACATGTTTGGAAACACTGGATTACAGGAACATTTTGTTTCCCCAAAAATCTTTTTCCTTCTTTCAATAATAATAAAAACATTTTTAAATCATGCTGACATTATACGATTGTGAAAACAGACGACTAATTGTGATTTCAGTTGGACTTCACTTTATATTTATTAACCATTTATTTTATTAACATTAGAGGCCTTCTGAGCTCGCAGTCTGAATTGACATATTGTGAAAAATCTTGTATTTCCATTTCATGCATCACAGTTGTATATTCTACTGCTAACATGTGTTTATGTAGTAAAAGTAAAGGTCTTTTACTTGTGAGAGGTATTTATAATGTGGTTGAGTCAAAGGGTTTGTTTACTGTTCCGACCACAGATAACCTCACATCGCAGGACTTCTGGGAAATTAATTCTTTCTCACCGCTGTGGTATTTGGGGTCGTTCTGCTGCAGGGCGGCGACGGCCTTGTCGAAGCTTTGGTCGAGACGTTTGACCAGAGCGACGGCGGTAGTTCTCTGAGCCCAGCTGACCGGATCGCTGTGAGGCCACGTCCGAACCGCCTCCTTCAGCTCAGCTGAGACACAAAACAACAGAATCAGGATCAGAGGAAACACATTAATTTCACAAATAAAGTTTTATTTGTGTGAGAGGTTATAAGTAGGGCTGTCAAAGTGAACGCTTTAACGCAAATTCAGTTTAACGCCACTAATTTCTTTAACGCAACTTGCGTTTTTTTGGTTTTTGGCTCAATTTTAAAGCTAGAGTGAACATCTATCATATGAAACTAGAAAACCTATGAATCCATTGGTACCAACCATGTCATACTAGCTTGTCGTGTAGTTGGTTAAATAACGCTCCAAACTTGCGCTAAATTTTGGCGAGGAAAAACTGGCATGGCCATTTTCGAAGGGGTCCCTTGACATCTGACCTCAAGATATGTGAATGAAAATGGGTTCTATGGGTACCCACAAGTCTCCCCTTTACAGACATGCCCACTTTATGATAATCACATGCAGTTTGGGGCAAGTCATAGTCAAGTCAGCACACTGACACACTGACAGCTGTTGTTGCCCGTTGGGCTTCAGTTTGCCATGTTATGATTTGAGCATATTTTTTTATGCTAAATGCAGTACCTGTGAGGGTTTCTGGACAATATTTGTCATTGTTTTGTGTTGTTAATTCATTGCCGTTAATAGATATATACATACATTTGCATAAAGCGGCATATTTGCCCACTCCCATGTTGATAAGAGTATTAAATACTTGACAAATCTCTTTTTGAGGTACATTTTGAACAGACAAAAAAATGTGTGATTAATTTGCAAATAATCGCTATTATATATTTTAATCAGTTGACAGTCCTAATTATAAGCAAATGTAAATTTCAGACAATTTATCAAATCTCAACATTCAATAATTATTACATTAATTCATGTCCTGTGTGTTTTTAGCCATGCTAGCGGACCGGCATTCAGAGCCACACTCTATGGATGCTGGTCGGTCCACCACTTTGGTCCAGAATAAAATATCTCAACAACTATTGGATGGATTGCCATGAAAATGTGTGCAGATATTCATGTCCCCCTCAGGATGAATTCTGCTGACCTTGGTGATCCTCTGACTTTTCCTCTAGCGCCACCATGAGGTTCACACTTGTGCTTTAAAGTAAAGTAGCACTTTTCAAAACGAGGTTACAAAGTACTTTACAGTTACAAAAATATGACTACAAATATTTAAATAATAGAAGCAAAAATGGTTAAAGCATAACAACAAATCAAGGCAAAAAAGAATCAATGAAATGCCTTTCACATAAACAGGTGTTAGATTTTAAACATCCAACTATTTTGAGAGTTTGCTGATGATAATTATTTAGTATTTTACAATTTAATAATGCAGCAGATTTTTAAAATAGTATATATATATAGAGAGATATAAATAACTAGCATGTAGTTTGTATTTGTTTCCTCCCTTTCACACTGTTGTAATGCATTGTATTCTTATTTAAAACAAAAAGCTGCAGCATGATTACAACTACATCCTGCTGTAATCTGGGTGTATTTACTGATTGGCCAATGTTCATCATCTAACAAATTGTGAAAATAATATTAATAATAAATAGTAAGTAATAGTATTATTTGGAGAAAACATATTGAATTGTCTAAAAAGTAAAAAGCACTAGTGTCCCACTAAACCTTACAAACTAAAATAAGAGACTAAAGTGTGTTTGTTTGGTTTGAGAGTCTTTAACTTTTAAACAATCAATATTTCCCCTCAAAACTTCCCATAATAAGCAGGTCGTGCCATTTCACCAGTGAATAGTTTTATTAGGGTTTATGCCCCGAAGGGGCTAAACCCTTCTAAAATTGTGCCGGTTTGTTATTTTTATTTGTTGTCTGCCTTTGAGGCTCAATTTGCCGTGAGATGAAAAGAGCTAAAAACATGAAAGTTGGCACAATAACTGGAAAGGATATTTAACGGCATTTCACGAAATATGACCCAAATCGCGCTGTAATTAACGCTCAAACACGCGATTTTGGAAAGGCCACGCCCCTCGCACCGTAAGTCCGATTGACTTGAAATTTGACACACATGTGCGGCTCCGTGTGATCTACAAAAAAGCCTCTGGGACCACTAAAGTCCGCCAATTATATTTTCCTCCATTTTGAATTTTTAGAAAAACACATTTTTTACATCTCCTCCTAAACCGTACGTCCGATTGCTGGCAAATTTTCTGAGGAACATTATTGGACCAGGCTCATCTAAAGTTGCATAAAGCTTGTTGATATCTCATTGCGTTTTCAAGATATTGACCAATGAACTTTAAAGGGGTGTGGCTTAGCACATCAATACAGCTAATTCCACAACTGTTAGGCCCATCTTCTCGAAACTTGCAGAATATGTTCATAGGAGTACCTGAAACATCCCCTGAAAGTTTCGTTCAAATCGACCACTAGGAGGCGCCACCAGGCCCAAAGATTTGCATGGGCCTATCGCGAATTTCGCCACAAATGAATGGGAGTTCGTCCCAGCTTCACCAAACTTGATGGATATTTTAATTGACCTGTTGAAATGTCACCAAAATGCCAAGAAATATGACTGGCGGGACTTTGAGTGTGCAACTACAGAAAGGCTGCATACAGTGTAATAATGAAACAAGGGTGTGATTGGTCTCACTCCTTCTTTATACAGAATTAAACCAGGTGAAATGACTGCTTTGCTTTGTGAAGCCCAAAACACGATCACTGTTGCTCGTGGCTTTGATTTCAGGTGCTTCGTCTGTTCAGCAAAAAAAGGGCATGAATTTTTTTGTGCTACCTACTTTATAATGTCGAGAATGAAGAGAAATATGACTGCTGCCATGGCTTTGGAGATGCTTAAGAACTTGGACAGCGACGATTCTGATGGAGGGGAGCTATCGGAGGTGGAAATTGACAGCAAACTCTCCTGTGTCCATCAAAACCCTTCATCAGAGAGTGATTCGGAGGAAATGCAGAGGAAAAAGAGGTGGCCACTTTCACCTAACACTACGGATTGACAATGGTTGAACTGAAAGCCTTCATAGCCCTGTTATATATCCTTGGAGCACAAGGGGCAAAAAAACATGGATGTGGACAGCCTGTGGTCAGAGAAATGGGGCTTCCCGTTTTTCAAAGAAACCATGCCCAGAAATCGCTTCAGGGAGATCATGAGCTTCCAGCGGTTCGACAAAAAGGAGACCCGACGTGTGCGTCTACAGGATGACAGGTTTGCCCTGGTGTCAGCCACTTGGAGCAAGTTTGTTCAGAACAGCATAGCCTGCTATAAGCCCGGTGCCAACATCACTGTAGATGAACAGTTGTTCCCCACCAAGGCCCGATGCAGGTTTACACAGTACATCGGGAATAAGCCTGACAAATTCGACATCAAGTTTTGGCTGGCTATGGATGTCCAGTCAAAATACATGTTGAAAGGGGCTCCGTATCTGGGAAAGGAGGAGACGCGGAGCAGAGGTCAGCTCGTGGGAGAGAGTGTGGTGCTGAGACTGGCGGAGTTGTTCCTGGGAAAGGGAAGAAATATAACCACAGATAATTTCTTCACCTCTCTCAAGCTGGCCACCGCTTTACAGGCCAAGAAGACCAGCCTGGTTGGCACCCTGGGGAAAACTATACGCGAGTTGCCCCTTTCTGCAAAAGAGCAAGCGGAGCTGTTCAACACACGGGTGCTAATGCAACGCTCACCATTTACCAGGGAAAGCCGAGGAAGAATGTGTGCATTCTGAGCTCCGTGCACACAAGTGTGGGCATCACCGAAGGGCCGAAAGCAAAGCCAGAGTCAGTGACATATTATAATGACACGAAGTACGGAGTGGATATTTGAGATCAGATGGCGAGGACATACTCTGTTTAAGGCGGCACACGTGGATGGCCAGTGGCTGTGTTTTATAACATTCTTGACCTGGCTGGGATCAATGATCCTCTACAAGGAGTGCACCTGCAGCAAACCCCGGAGGACGTTCATGCAGCAACTGGCAGAGGAGCTGAGAGCGGAGCCCATGGAGGGAAAAAGGGCAGAATTGCAGTTGGCACAAGGTCCCGGTCAGCAGCAGAAGGTCAGCAGCAGAAGCAAGCACCGCAGCAGACATCGAAATGAAGGCAGTGCCCGGTTCGGAGAAGCTGCAACCAGAACAAAACCCCCTACACCTGCTGCAAATGCCAAAAACCCGTGTGTGGAAACTGTGCGAGGAGAAGAGAGGTGACCTGCTTCGACTGTGACGCTTAAATAGCCAATATATAATTAGTTAATATAAAACTGGTATAGTATAATTGATTTATTGTTCTATGTCCTAAACTTTGTTCTTGGCTCTTTCTTTTGCTTTAGATTAGCTCGTTTCCAGTTTTTTTGATTATTTTCTGTGTTATAATATAATATGTTAAAATAGAATGTTTGATAATCAAATAAGATATTTAATCATCATTGTTAACATTTTTTTATTGTTCTGAGTTATGTTGAATTCATTTCTCTACAGAAAAATACTGGTGTGAATATATTCAGTAATTACGCTTTACTATATGTGATGATATAAATATTGATAAATGTATAATTAATCTTGTTCTAATGTATATTTTCGTGTTATTTCGTTTTTTTTTTAAAAATATATTCTAACACAATAAATGCATTAATCTCTCAATTTGCTACTTATCATGAGAGATTATAGAGCTTGGAATCAAGCAAACAAAATGACCGCTTATGGCATTATTGAATGTTAGCATGTCTAGTGTTAAGGGACACATGTTTTTATAGGATCTGGTGGATAAGCAGGGAGAGGGTGCTAGGATAGGGATTTTAGCATAAAACTAGATTGTAAAACAGGCAGGATAAAATATGTGTGTGTGTGTGTGTGTGTGTGTGTGTGTGTGTGTGTGTGTGTGTGTGTGTGTGTGTGTGTTGTTTTTTTGTTAAGTGCATTTTATTTGTTGTCCTTGGAGGGATAAATAGTGCGCCTCCTCTCTGATCCACACTCCGGAACTGAAGGGGGCGGTAGAGCGTCATTAAGCTGGATGTTAACCGCCGTTAAACAAAAAGAAGAAACAGAAAAAGTTTCGCCATTTGCTGCTGGACATTTAACGGTGAGTACAGCTCTTCTAACTGTCTCTGTAAAATCCTGCTTTCTGCCTCAAATCAAAACCACAATAGTAAACATTAAGTGCATCTCCCTACTAACGGGTAACGTTAACTAATGCAAACAGGAATGCGAGTGATTTGGCGTCGTAATGAAGTTAGGACTTGGTGTTAATAACGTGATGCTGTGTAGCTGAGTAGCGTAGTGTTAATAACGTGATGCTGTGTAGCTGAGTAGCGTAGTGTTAATAACGTGATGCTGTGTAGTTGAGTAGCGTAGTGTTAATAACGTGATGCTGTGTAGCTGAGTAGCGTCGTGTTAATAACGTGATGCTGTGTAGTTGAGTAGCGTAGTGTTAATAACGTGATGCTGTGTAGTTGAGTAGCGTAGTGTTAATAACGTGATGCTGTGTAGTTGAGTAGCGTAGTGTTAATAACGTGATGCTGTGTAGCTGAGTAGCTCTCAGTGAGGCTCTCCGGTGTTACGGTTTATCAGGCGACCCTGTTAACTGGCGACTTTCAGCCGAATGAGTCTGAGGTTGTCGTAGTTACGGCAGCTGTTCAAAGCAAGAAGAGAATACGGAGCTGTCCTCGCGAATGCCTCTTTGTTTAGTATTTCATTACAATGTTTAAACATACCGGATTCGTCTTTGGAGCTTTGGAGTGTTGTTTGGGGAAACGTGTCCGCTATATTCCGCTCGCGTTTGGAACATTGCTTGTTATGATGAATATGTTGAAAACAGGAAGAGCAGCGTTGCTCTTCCTGTAAAGTAATACAAGTTTCTAAATACACATATTCGTCTTTGGAGCCTGTTTCAGTAAACATGTGTCACGTAGAAGAACTCTTCATTCCTTGAAGTAAAAAATAAATAAATACATTTAAAAAAAAAAAGTACATGTTTTACGGGATTTGAACTCATACCAAAATGACAACTTATATGAAAGGCGGGAGATTCCTCCACTGCGCCAACAATTCTGGGATATTTGCAGATGAATGTCATATTTAACTCAACACCATACGGTAAGTAGTCGCTCTGAGACGCAGAAGGCAGCCAGATTAACTTGTGACCACAATATCCGTGTACTTCAGACCATCTGATTTCCAACACAAATAAGTGTCTGTTTAAAGTGTCATTATAGTGCTGCAAATCAATGGAGCATATGTTTGTGTTGTTGTATTCACGTGGAAATAATTACGTTTGAAGATCTTGCATCAGCTGCACGATAAAGAAAATGTTTTCAGACCAAAAATGCATTGGATTGAGAATTGACCCAGTCAACAACACAGAAGTCAAACACTGAAGTTAATTTTATTCAGGAGATGCCAACAAATGTAAGCCATTTCACAGGTTCTTTCTAAGATAAATTATATATTTATGTTAGTAGCTATTTAATTTAACAGTTAAGATTATCAGTTAAAACATACACCAGCCTATAATACCCTCTGTCCTTTACAGTACGACCCTCTCATCGAATGAGGGAAAAAAAGCCTTTGAACGGGGAAAAAATGTTAGAAACCTCAGGAAGAGCAACAGAGGAATCCCCCTTCCAGGATGGACAGATGTGGAATAGATGTTGTATGTATAGAGTGTGTTTGACTTCTGTGTTGTTGACTGGGTCAACATAAACATATGCTCCATTGATTTGCAGCACTATAATGACACTTTAAACAGACACTTATTTGTGTTGGATATCAGATGGTCTGAAGTACACGGATATTGTGGTCACAAGTTAATCTGGCTGCCTTCTGCGTCTCAGAGCGACTACTTACCGTATGGTGTTGAGTTAAATATGACATTCATTTGCAGGTGTTTCAGAACTGGTGGCGCAGTGGAGGAATCTTCCGCTTGTCATGCAAGCCGTCATTTTGGTATGAGTTCAAATCCCGTAGAACATGTACTTTTTTTTAATATTTTTTTTTTTATTTATTTTTTATTTAAAGGAATGAATAGTTCTTCTAAATGACACATGTTTACTGAAACAGGCTCCAAAGACGAATATGTGTATTTAGAAACTTGTATTACTTTACAGGAAGAGCACCGCTGCTCTTCCTGTTTTCAACATATTCATCACAACAAGCAACGTTCCAAACGCGAGCGGAATATAGCGGACACGTTTCCCCAAACAACACTCCAAAGCTCCAAAGACCAATCCGATATGTTTAAACATTGTAATGAAATACTAAACAAAGAGGCATTCGCGAGGACAGCTACGTATTCTCTTCCTGCTTTTAACAGCTGCCGTAACTACGACAACCTCAGACTCATTCGGCTGAAAGTCGCCAGTTAACAGGGTCGCCTGATAAACCGTAACACCGGTAAACAGAGAGCTCTTATTGTGAAAGGAGAACGGCCGAAGGACATATGATGAGCTGTAACGAGGCTGGAGTTATAAAGTCATGAACGTCGTCGTGCAGAGAGCCTCCGTGTTATTACTTAAGGTATTACTTTCATAAAGTAAATGCGCAACGTAACTCTTGTTACACTCGTTAGTTCACTTCAATCTGTCTGGTAAACAGCGTGCTCTTATTGTGAAGGGAACGGCGAGGGAATGAAGCGGAGTTAGAAAGTAGGGACTACCGTCTTCGTGCAGAGAGCCTCCGTGTTATAACTTAAGGTATTACTTTCATAAAGTCCAGCTAACGTTAATGTGACTCTAGACAGCTCCCTCAGATAACACGGTGTCGATGCACATTAAGCAGTGTGGAAGAAACAGCAGTTATATAAAGTTTAACAAGCTATCGTTAGCACAGCATTACCTAGCGGAGGTTAGTTTATTAACACATGAGGCACCATTCAGTCATCAACATGCATTAGCCTGCTAGAGAAGCTAACATTAGCTACTGTCTAACCTTAGCCAGCCAACATGACCAACTATTAAGATTTCCACCTGACGTTACGTTCATTCCGCAGCAGATAACGGTGTCGGTACCCGGTACAAACAGGCTCGGTAATGACCGACACGGTAACGGCATAACAAATTGTGTGTTTTTGCTGAGCTACAGCATTTTTTAATATATTGAATGCTTATTTAAGTATTATACCCAAGTATGTGCATGTGTTTTTGGCACAAACAAGCAGAGTTTTTATGATTGAACTGTCGCGTTTGATACATAGTCTAATAGACTGACTTTAAGATAGGGAGAGAATAAAGACATAAGCTTGAAATCAAATGGAAATTGAATTGCCTGGATGGTCTGCTATTGTTGTCAACGAGTTTGCAAGCCTAATGTTATCTATGGAATATAGAAAAATAAAGAAGTAAAGTAGGTTTTTACATTGCATGAAAGCAAAACATTGAGTTATACTAATTTTCTCTCATAAGTGAGGAGCTGTGCTGACAAGTAGAATATACTATGCCTGTCATTTTGGATTCAGTTATTATCAGTAGTATGATGTGGTGTTATCACAATTTTTTCATGGATTTGCACAGAATTAATCCAGACAGTCTCTGTTGTTAAAAAGGATATGTGCCAACATTTGATCATTTTTACAGATGCCAACCAAAAAGAGCCACAGACGGGCTGAAGCTGCTAAGAGAGCATGGACCATCAGGAAGAAGGTTTCTGTGGTGGGTGAAGCAGAGTCAATATGTCCTTAAACCGATTTTATTCTTTTTCTGACTTTGATTTTTCATAAAACACCTTTAGCAAAATACTGTGGTGGATGTTGCTAGAATCCCATGAGTGTTCTTTAATGTTGAAAACAGAAGATCCTGCACACTGCTCTTGCTCATTAGCACAATTTACTGATCATACTATAGTTTTGGTATCTCTGGACCTTCATCAAGAGGGTTTTTTACACATTACTTACAATATGAATCTTATATAAACTTCACTCAAGAATATTATGTATTTTATAGACATGTTAGATTTGTTTCCAGTGGGATACTATTGACTTTATGTAGTGACTTTGATTGTAAAGTTAAGATATCAATATATATTGTGTAATCCTGTTCAGAATTTACTTTTTTTTTTAATTATATGTTTTTAAAGCCACCCTCCAGTTAGTTTTATTTACTGTTTTTGGTTCTATGTCAAACAGAGATTGGGGGTGTCATTAATAGTCAAACATAGTTCATTACCATGGCAACCTGATTGCATCGTTTTTCAACCCAGTTTAGATGAATTTACTGTTTATCAGACCACTAATGAGACCAGAATTATCTCAACACATCGACTCTGTCTCACTCTCTCTCTTCTTCATCGTCTCGTCCTGGTGAGGCGGCCGTCTGGCTGCTGCTGCACCGAGGAGTTGCACTGCAGCACGCTGCTTACAGTGCACCGGAGAACAGAGGTCCGCCATTGGAAATGTAGATTCGGAACGTTTTGGAGATACACCGATTGCTCTCTCTTCAGCTCCAGCACTGACACCGCACCGGGCTGCACTGAGATTTGTTTATTTCTCTAACGTGACTTTTCTCTGGTTTTCTGTTGAGCTGAAAGTTGTGTGCTCCCGTCGCTCGGACCTGTTAGAGGCCTGTCTACCTCCGGTATCGGCTGCTTTTTGTTAATTTATCTTCAGCAGGAGGAGACAGTAAAGAAGAGAGTGAGAGAGAGAGAGAGAGACAGTCAGTGTGTTGTGTTGATTCTGCCGGTGGGATTTCATGTAATCCACTTCACATGTTCACCAGATACGAAAATGCCATTGTGAAAATAAACAGCACACTAAAGTAAGGTAAAGGAAACTTAAAAATAAAAGGAAAACAACAAGTAGGGCTTGCTAACTACAGCTAATAAGGTAACTACATTTAACTAGCTAACTAACTAGAAAGACCAACTGACAGACAGATAAACAGATTTTACGGTTTGCTGCCTTTGACCTGCAGCTTCTACTATAGACAGTCGTCATATTCCCATTTTACCAACAACCTTCTTTTTAAAAAACAAATTTGAGCACAAAATTAAATTAATTGTCAAAAAAAAGTTTTGTCAAACAGTGTGGCTAATCAACTTAGTCTGCAAATGAATCAGGAAAGTAATATCATAGAAATGCCAAAATAGACAGGAGGGGGGCTTTAAAAAACAATTATTATCTCATGAAAAAGAACCAATAACAGCATCGATGAACAGAACCGGTAAGGAGTATCGATAAGAGTAGTAGTATCGATAAAATGATAACAATACCTATCTTGCTGAATGAGTTATCAATCATAACTGGAAAATGATTGTTACATCTCTTGTATAACCACAATGTTTCAAATATTTGTTAGTCTTTTAAGGGCACTAGATTTTAAGAAGTCCTTCTGCATGACTGCAGAGCGCCCACACAATTGTAAATATTACTATTAAATCAGCTACATAAATGGTAGACAAAATATGTACTATTAGTTGAATACAAATGTTTTAGGTTGATGGAAGTCACAGACTATGAATTAAGTAAGGGATAATGTACAGCTAGCGGGTCATTGTTGTGAAAGAATCCCCGACAGGGCGATGCTGCACCCCGACGCGCAGCACAGGCGTCTCTCATCGCCCTGAAGGGGATTCTTTCACAACAATGACCCGCTAGCTGTACTTTATCCCGCTTATTACAGTGCTACTTACTGATGAAATCAATATTTTGACACAAAAACGGTCCGCCAGAGTCCGACATCAGAGCTGCGCCCATAGCAACGGTCTGTTCTACATAGCAACGGTCTGCTATACAGAAATAACAGACCGCAGAACGCCGTGATTGACCAATCAGAATCGAGTATTCAACACAGCTGTGTAATAAACATCTTCAATATCTGTTGATGTTTATGTCTCCTTATGGATGTGAAAATGTTTTTTTTACTATTTACTAAGAATTATCTCGGTGTGTGTGTGTGTGTGTGTGTGTGTGTGTGTGTGTTTTGTGTGTGTTTTGTGTTTGTTTGCTAGGATCCAAATCTGAACCAGGAGGCTGAGCCTGGAGTGCAGACCTGGGAGGAGGGTTCAGATGATGCTGGTTCTCTGAGCTCTGGCCAATTGCCATCTCCAACAGGCTCTGGCAAATTGCCATCCTTAAAGGGCTCTGGCCAATTGTCATCCCTGGGCACTGGGAATAAACCATCCCCTCCGTGGAAAATACTGCATAATGCTGAAAAGCTCATATCTGTTGAAAAGCTCATACCTGCTGAAAAGCTCATACCTGCTGAAAAGCTCATATCTGCTGAAAATCTCATACCTGCTGAAAAGCTCAAATCTGCTGAAAAGCTCATATCTGCTGAAAAGCTCAAATCTGCTGAAAAACTGTGCCAAACTGTGTCAAAGTCAACTGCTGAACTACTGTCTGATCAAAATTCAAACAACACTGATCATATGTCTGCCTCTAACATGTCCATGCAGTCTGTGTTTGAAAAGCAGGTCACTGAAACCATGTCAGAAGCTGTTGATGAGCCAGTGAGTGGATCCAACTTTGCAGACAAACACCACGATGGAATGCAGACTGCATCACCACATACACCTACTGAGAGCTGTATTTCCAAATCACCTGTGAAGCCTGTCATACTTGGTTCATTCTCTCAAAATAATTATCGTTTTCATGATAATGCCGGCAAACAGTGTGTAGCTAACTGTTTAGCAGCAGTTATGATGAATAAGATGAAAAGTGTACTGACTTGGAGTGATGATGGAAATGCTAATGATGTTGACACTGTGCTTATTGAAGGAAATAAATTGTACACTACTCTTAAAAACAGTGGTAAGATAAGTGGAAGAAGTGGGTATCTGTTCATTGAAGAGTTACCAAATGTATATACAATGAAAGATGCACAGTTTTCAATAAATTGTGGTCCAACTTTCAGTGGAAATGTTGGTGTGTTTGATGAGGCTGTTGATTCAGAGATGAGGAACATTAATGTACCACTGGATATGGCTATTCAAAGGGCACTAATAGATCATGATGCTTGTTTTGTGACTTTGAGTAATAACACGTGTGGTTGTTAAGCAAGGCCACTATTTTGCAGTTTTTGATCCTCATCAGCGTGACAGTCAGGGTCATGTGGATGCAGAGATGGGTACTGCTGTAGTTGTTTATCACTCTGAGTACACAACACTGTATGACCAGCTGGAGAACCTCGCCAAACAACTGCTTCCTGATGACCGTATGCTTCATGCCATGCCATTTGAGGTTCGAGGAGTAAAGGTGATGATCACAGGTAACATGATGCAACGATGTGAAATGCCAACCACCAGAGAAGACTCTGTAAAAATTCGCAATGCTAACAGTAACGAACAAGGCCGACCACTCTACAGTGATGTGTTGAAAGGTGAACATAAGAGAACTGCCACATGCACCAAACATCTGCATGAACATGTGACTAAGAAGAAAAGATGTCTTTCAGAAGTAAGTAACTGGGAAGTGCAGGGAAGTACAAGTGACGTCTTGAGTGCAGTTGGTATGAATGCATCAGATGGCAATGACACCCATATGGACACAGATATTGAAATAACTAATGTGTCCATGATCTCTTTCACGTACAAGCCGCTGAATGCTGTGACTAAAGGAAGACTTTGTCTAAACATGGGTGTGAGAGATGAGAACACAAAGCAGTTGCAATCTGTGGAGATGTGTGCTATGGGAAGAGTCTGTGAAACGACACCAATTCAAGGCGATGGTAACTGTTTTTTTAGAGCTTTATCCTATGCCATTTCAGGAACAGAGAATGGACACATGAAAGTGCGCCGGAGAATTGTTGACCATCTTGCAAGACATGCAGCAGAATTCCACAAATTCTTAAGAGCAGGCGAGTCCTCTATTCCAGGCCATTTAAACAATTCAAACATGAAATGTTCAGGTTCATTTGCAACAGAGATTGAAATCTGGGCAGCTGCTAACCTACTACAGGTTGACATTTATACCTACAATGCAGACAGATGGAATTATTACCCATGTGTTCACATACCAGGTAATCATCAGCCAGGGGACAGAAGTGGTGAGGCTATTTACCTGAATCACAAGAATGGCAATCATTATGATCTTGTGACATGTGTAAAGCATGCGCACAATGAATCTGTATGTGCATCATTTGAAAAACATGCCACTCATGACAGACATTGTTCAGATGGAATGACAACAAAGACAGAACAATATCATGCAGACAGTTGGTCAAGAAAGAGGAAATTAAAAGCTTTGGAAAAAACATATGCAGACAACAAAGAGGAAATTTCAGAAAAAAGAAAAGCAAAATATGTCACAAGGAAAGGTAAACATCTAGAAAGAGAGAGAGTAAAATATGCCACAAATGAGCAATACAGAAATTCTATTATTAACGCAAGTAACAGAAAGTACAATAATGATTCTGAGTTTCAACACTACGTTCTTGAGCAATGCAAAACTACATATGCTAACGATCCCGTATTTCAACACCATGTGCGCGAGCAAAGTAAGAAAAGATATGCAAATGAGCCTGATCTGAAGAAAAAATTAAGTGAAGCAACATTGAAGAGGTATCACAATGATGAAGCATATAAAGATGCAGTGACAAGTAGAAAACGCATCAGTGTTACAAAACAAAAGGACAGGAAATTTCACATCACTTGTGTTATTGAAGATTTTCGTAAATCTGTAAAGCATGGACCAGAATATGTGTGTTGCTGTTGTCATAGACTTCTTTTCAGAAAGCAAGTTTGACCATCTTGCAAGACATGCAGCAGAATTCCACAAATTCTTAAGAGCAGGCGAGTCCTCTATTCCAGGCCATTTAAACAATTCAAACATGAAATGTTCAGGTTCATTTGCAACAGAGATTGAAATCTGGGCAGCTGCTAACCTACTACAGGTTGACATTTATACCTACAATGCAGACAGATGGAATTATTACCCATGTGTTCACATACCAGGTAATCATCAGCCAGGGGACAGAAGTGGTGAGGCTATTTACCTGAATCACAAGAATGGCAATCATTATGATCTTGTGACATGTGTAAAGCACGCGCACAATGAATCTGTATGTGCATCATTTGAAAAACATGCCACTCATGACAGACATTGTTCAGATGGAATGACAACAAAGACAGAACAATATCATGCAGACAGTTGGTCAAGAAAGAGGAAATTAAAAGCTTTGGAAAAAACATATGCAGACAACAAAGAGGAAATTTCAGAAAAAAGAAAAGCAAAATATGTCACAAGGAAAGGTAAACATCTAGAAAGAGAGAGAGTAAAATATGCCACAAATGAGCAATACAGAAATTCTATTATTAACGCAAGTAACAGAAAGTACAATAATGATTCTGAGTTTCAACACTACGTTCTTGAGCAATGCAAAACTACATATGCTAACGATCCCGTATTTCAACACCATGTGCGCGAGCAAAGTAAGAAAAGATATGCAAATGAGCCTGATCTGAAGAAAAAATTAAGTGAAGCAACATTGAAGAGGTATCACAATGATGAAGCATATAAAGATGCAGTGACAAGTAGAAAACGCATCAGTGTTACAAAACAAAAGGACAGGAAATTTCACATCACTTGTGTTATTGAAGATTTTCGTAAATCTGTAAAGCATGGACCAGAATATGTGTGTTGCTGTTGTCATAGACTTCTTTTCAGAAAGCAAGTTTGACCATCTTGCAAGACATGCAGCAGAATTCCACAAATTCTTAAGAGCAGGCGAGTCCTCTATTCCAGGCCATTTAAACAATTCAAACATGAAATGTTCAGGTTCATTTGCAACAGAGATTGAAATCTGGGCAGCTGCTAACCTACTACAGGTTGACATTTATACCTACAATGCAGACAGATGGAATTATTACCCATGTGTTCACATACCAGGTAATCATCAGCCAGGTGACAGAAGTGGTGAGGCTATTTACCTGAATCACAAGAATGGCAATCATTATGATCTTGTGACATGTGTAAAGCACGCTCACAATGAATCTGTATGTGCATCATTTGAAAAACATGCCACTCATGACAGACATTGTTCAGATGGAATGACAACAAAGACAGAACAATATCATGCAGACAGTTGGTCAAGAAAGAGGAAATTAAAAGCTTTGGAAAAAACATATGCAGACAACAAAGAGGAAATTTCAGAAAAAAGAAAAGCAAAATATGTCACAAGGAAAGGTAAACATCTAGAAAGAGAGAGAGTAAAATATGCCACAAATGAGCAATACAGAAATTCTATTATTAACGCAAGTAACAGAAAGTACAATAATGATTCTGAGTTTCAACACTACGTTCTTGAGCAATGCAAAACTACATATGCTAACGATCCCGTATTTCAACACCATGTGCGCGAGCAAAGTAAGAAAAGATATGCAAATGAGCCTGATCTGAAGAAAAAATTAAGTGAAGCAACATTGAAGAGGTATCACAATGATGAAGCATATAAAGATGCAGTGACAAGTAGAAAACGCATCAGTGTTACAAAACAAAAGGACAGGAAATTTCACATCACTTGTGTTATTGAAGATTTTCGTAAATCTGTAAAGCATGGACCAGAATATGTGTGTTGCTGTTGTCATAGACTTCTTTTCAGAAAGCAAGTTAAAGGATGTAGGAAGAACACATATTCTACAGTGGGTCCAGATTGCAGTGCACTTGCTGATAAATGCCTAACTAGCACTTATTTGCACGTATGTGATAAATCTTGTAGGAAGAATTGCAGTTTTCAAGACGAGGCTTTTTCCAAATTATGGATTTGCCATACGTGTGATCGACATCTGCTCAAAGGTAAACTGCCTGGACAAAGTGTTGCTAACAACTTACATTTGAAGCCTGTCCCCCCTGAGCTTCAATGTCTCAATGAGTTGGAACAACATCTCATTTCCCTTCACATTCCCTTCATCAGACTTGTACCTTTGAGAAAGGGAGGCCAAAACTCTGTTCAAGGACCTACTGTATGTGTGCCATCCAATATATCACATGTGATGAGCATTTTGCCAAGAGATGAAGGTGAGGACAAAATGGTGAGGATGAAACTGAAACGTAAACTGAGCTACAAAGGACATTATCAAGACATGCACGTGGACACAGGAAATATCAAAAATGGCCTGAATTATTTAATAATCAATAATACATGGTATAAAGATGTGAGTATTAACCCACAATGGGTCAACACATTTGAAGAAAATGACAATGAAGACATTGAAGATGAAAAGGTTGAAAATGACGAAACGCTTGTAAATGATGACATTGTTGAAACTTGTATTGATAATCAAACTTCAGACAAGAAGGATGACGATGCACCAGAAATACAAGATTTCTCACACATTAAAGACCAGCATGGAATGTTTGCTTCGTCTTGTTTACAACCTGTGGATTTGGGTCAAGAGATACTCGATCAGCATTTTGATGGGATTCTATCTGTCGCCCCAGCTGAAGGAAATTCTCCAATAAGACTGTTGTCTGATGCCACAAATGAACCCAAATGTTTTCCAGTCATATTTCCAGAAGGAGCGCCTACTTTTCATGATGAGCGCCCAGAAAGAATAACTTTATGTCAATATTTCAATCAACGAATACTTAATGCAGATGGTCGATTTGCTCAAAACACTGATTACTTATTCTATGCTCAATATGTGTCAGAACTGAATCAAATAGTATCAAACGTGTCAATAGCTTTGAGAAAAGGGACAGACAAAGGTTTGACTAAAGACGTTACCAGTGACATCCTGACAGACCCGGAAGCTTTGAAAAAAATTCTGCATTTTGATGAAGGCTACAAATTCCTCAGACCTATCAGAGGAACACCTCCATTTTGGCAATCAGCACAAAAAGATTTGTTTGCCATGATAAGACAGCTTGGTATCCCTACATGGTTCTGCTCATTTAGCTCTGCTGACTTGAGATGGCCTGAAATGTTGAATGCTATGCTTAGGCAAGAACGCAAGGAAGTTAAATTGGAAGACCTTTCTTGGGCAGAAAAATGTGCATTATTAAAGCGCAACCCAGTGACTGCAGCCAGAATGTTTGACTTCAGATGGCAATGCTTTTTAAAAGATGTTCTACAAAGCCCTGCAGCGCCAATAGGAAAGATCACAGATTACTTTTATCGAGTTGAATTTCAGATGCGTGGTTCACCTCATATACACGCATTGTTTTGGGTTGATGATGCTCCAAAAATAGACAAAGACTCCGATGCAAAGGTCACACAATTTTGTGATAAATATGTCACATGTCAAATGCCGTCAGATCCAGAACTGTTGGAAGTAATTGGTGTGCAAAAACATAGTGAATACCATGCCAAAACGTGTGAAAAGAAAAATGTTAAGAACAAGAAGAAAGGAGTGATAAACTGCAGATTCAACTTTCCAAGACCAGTTTCACAGCGCACATTTGTTGCCAGACCAGGTATTGCAACAGAATTTAAGGGAAAACAAGATGCGGACTCTGAAACAACTGAACAAGTAACTCTTGAAACAGAGCCAGATATCAACCTAGCTGGGATGAAAATAGAACCAGTTCGAAAAATGTTTGAAGCAATGAAAACAGTCCTATCAAATCGTGAAGAAAGGCAGAAGTTCCACTCTGCTGAGGAATTTTTCCAATGTTTTAACATATCACAAAGAATCTTTGAGAAAGCTAATTCTATGCTTACCAAACGAACAAGCATTGTGTTGCAACGGAAACCACAAGATGTTTGGATAAACCAGTACAATCCCGACCTCCTGCGCTGCTGGCAGGCAAACATGGACATTCAGTTCATTGTTGATGCGTATTCATGTGTAGTGTACATTATTTCATATGCTCTCAAAAGTGAACGTGAAATGGGACTGCTGCTCGATCAGGCTCAAAAAGAGGCCATGAATGGAAATTTACAAGCTAAGGAGTCAATGAAAAAAATTGGCACAGTCTTCTTGCAAAGCCGACAAATTTCAGCACAAGAATGTTGTTACAAACTAACCGGCCTACCACTTAAACAGTGCTCACGTGGAACCCAGTTCATACCAACCGGTGAACATCCTGTCAGAATGAGTTTACCCCTGAGTCAACTTAAACAACAAGATCAGACTGATGACAAGCAGTTGTGGATGAAGAATGTGGTGGATCGATACAAAAACAGACCAGACACACCACTGTTTACAAACATGTGCCTTGCAACATTTTCCTCGCAGTACAGAGTTCTTTATGCATCACAAATCCCCAAAGGTGATAAGAGTAATGTAATTCAGTTAAAAAATAACTTTGGTTGTATTAGCAGAAGAATTAATGAAGACAGACCTGCTGTCATACGCTATGTTAGATTGTCACCAATGAAACAAAATTAAATTAATTGTCAAAAAAAAGTTTTGTCAAACAGTGTGGCTAATCAACTTAGTCTGCAAATGAATCAGGAAAGGAATATCATAGAAATGCCAAATTAGACAGGAGGGGGGCTTTAAAAAACAATTATTATCTCATGAAAAAGAACCAATAACAGCATCGATGAACAGAACTGGTAAGGAGTATCGATAAGAGTAGTAGTATCGATAAAATGATAACAATACCTATCTTGCTGAATGAGTTATCAATCATAACTGGAAAATGATTGTTACATCTCTTGTATAACCACAATGTTTCAAATATTTGTTAGTCTTTTAAGGGCACTAGATTTTAAGAAGTCCTTCTGCATGACTGCAGAGCGCCCACACAATTGTAAATATTACTATTAAATCAGCTACATAAATGGTAGACAAAATATGTACTATTAGTTGAATACAAATGTTTTAGGTTGATGGAAGTCACAGACTATGAATTAAGTAAGGGATAATGTACAGCTAGCGGGTCATTGTTGTGAAAGAATCCCCGACAGGGCGATGCTGCACCCCGACGCGCAGCACAGGCGTCTCTCATCGCCCTGAAGGGGATTCTTTCACAACAATGACCCGCTAGCTGTACTTTATCCCGCTTATTACAGTGCTACTTACTGATGAAATCAATATTTTGACACAAAAACGGTCCGCCAGAGTCCGACATCAGAGCTGCGCCCATAGCAACGGTCTGTTCTACATAGCAACGGTCTGCTATACAGAAATAACAGACCGCAGAACGCCGTGATTGACCAATCAGAATCGAGTATTCAACACAGCTGTGTAATAAACATCTTCAATATCTGTTGATGTTTATGTCTCCTTATGGATGTGAAAATGTTTTTTTTAATATTTACTAAGAATTATCTCGGTGTGTGTGTGTGTGTGTGTGTTTTGTGTTTGTTTGCTAGGATCCAAATCTGAACCAGGAGGCTGAGCCTGGAGTGCAGACCTGGGAGGAGGGTTCAGATGATGCTGGTTCTCTGAGCTCTGGCCAATTGCCATCTCCAACAGGCTCTGGCAAATTGCCATCCTTAAAGGGCTCTGGCCAATTGTCATCCCTGGGCACTGGGAATAAACCATCCCCTCCGTGGAAAATACTGCATAATGCTGAAAAGCTCATATCTGTTGAAAAGCTCATACCTGCTGAAAAGCTCATACCTGCTGAAAAGCTCATATCTGCTGAAAATCTCATACCTGCTGAAAAGCTCAAATCTGCTGAAAAGCTCATATCTGCTGAAAAGCTCAAATCTGCTGAAAAACTGTGCCAAACTGTGTCAAAGTCAACTGCTGAACTACTGTCTGATCAAAATTCAAACAACACTGATCATATGTCTGCCTCTAACATGTCCATGCAGTCTGTGTTTGAAAAGCAGGTCACTGAAACCATGTCAGAAGCTGTTGATGAGCCAGTGAGTGGATCCAACTTTGCAGACAAACACCACGATGGAATGCAGACTGCATCACCACATACACCTACTGAGAGCTGTATTTCCAAATCACCTGTGAAGCCTGTCTTACTTGGTTCATTCTCTCAAAATAATTATCGTTTTCATGATAATGCCGGCAAACAGTGTGTAGCTAACTGTTTAGCAGCAGTTATGATGAATGAGATGAAAAGTGTACTGACTTGGAGTGATGATGGAAATGCTAATGATGTTGACACTGTGCTTATTGAAGGAAATAAATTGTACACTACTCTTAAAAACAGTGGTAAGATAAGTGGAAGAAGTGGGTATCTGTTCATTGAAGAGTTACCAAATGTATATACAATGAAAGATGCACAGTTTTCAATAAATTGTGGTCCAACTTTCAGTGGAAATGTTGGTGTGTTTGATGAGGCTGTTGATTCAGAGATGAGGAACATTAATGTACCACTGGATATGGCTATTCAAAGGGCACTAATAGATCATGATGCTTGTTTTGTGACTTTGAGTAATAACACGTGTGGTTGTTAAGCAAGGCCACTATTTTGCAGTTTTTGATCCTCATCAGCGTGACAGTCAGGGTCATGTGGATGAAGAGATGGGTACTGCTGTAGTTGTTTATCACTCTGAGTACACAACACTGTATGACCAGCTGGAGAACCTCGCCAAACAACTGCTTCCTGATGACCGTATGCTTCATGCCATGCCATTTGAGGTTCGAGGAGTAAAGGTGATGATCACAGGTAACATGATGCAACGATGTGAAATGCCAACCACCAGAGAAGACTCTGTAAAAATTCGCAATGCTAACAGTAACGAACAAGGCCGACCACTCTACAGTGATGTGTTGAAAGGTGAACATAAGAGAACTGCCACATGCACCAAACATCTGCATGAACATGTGACTAAGAAGAAAAGATGTCTTTCAGAAGTAAGTAACTGGGAAGTGCAGGGAAGTACAAGTGACGTCTTGAGTGCAGTTGGTATGAATGCATCAGATGGCAATGACACCCATATGGACACAGATATTGAAATAACTAATGTGTCCATGATCTCTTTCACGTACAAGCCGCTGAATGCTGTGACTAAAGGAAGACTTTGTCTAAACATGGGTGTGAGAGATGAGAACACAAAGCAGTTGCAATCTGTGGAGATGTGTGCTATGGGAAGAGTCTGTGAAACGACACCAATTCAAGGCGATGGTAACTGTTTTTTTAGAGCTTTATCCTATGCCATTTCAGGAACAGAGAATGGACACATGAAAGTGCGCCGGAGAATTGTTGACCATCTTGCAAGACATGCAGCAGAATTCCACAAATTCTTAAGAGCAGGCGAGTCCTCTATTCCAGGCCATTTAAACAATTCAAACATGAAATGTTCAGGTTCATTTGCAACAGAGATTGAAATCTGGGCAGCTGCTAACCTACTACAGGTTGACATTTATACCTACAATGCAGACAGATGGAATTATTACCCATGTGTTCACATACCAGGTAATCATCAGCCAGGTGACAGAAGTGGTGAGGCTATTTACCTGAATCACAAGAATGGCAATCATTATGATCTTGTGACATGTGTAAAGCACGCGCACAATGAATCTGTATGTGCATCATTTGAAAAACATGCCACTCATGACAGACATTGTTCAGATGGAATGACAACAAAGACAGAACAATATCATGCAGACAGTTGGTCAAGAAAGAGGAAATTAAAAGCTTTGGAAAAAACATATGCAGACAACAAAGAGGAAATTTCAGAAAAAAGAAAAGCAAAATATGTCACAAGGAAAGGTAAACATCTAGAAAGAGAGAGAGTAAAATATGCCACAAATGAGCAATACAGAAATTCTATTATTAACGCAAGTAACAGAAAGTACAATAATGATTCTGAGTTTCAACACTATGTTCTTGAGCAATGCAAAACTAAATATGCTAACGATCCCGTATTTCAACACCATGTGCGTGAGCAAAGTAAGAAAATATATGCAAATGAGCCTTATCTGAAGAAAAAATTAAGTGAAGCAACATTGAAGAGGTATCACAATGATGAAGCATATAAAGATGTAGTGAAAAGTAGAAAACGCATCAGTGTTACAAAACAAAAGGACAGGAAATTTCACATCACTTGTGTTATTGAAGATTTTCGTAAATCTGTAAAGCATAGACCAGAATATGTGTGTTGCTGTTGTCATAGACTTCTTTTCAGAAAGCAAGTTTGACCATCTTGCAAGACATGCAGCAGAATTCCACAAATTCTTAAGAGCAGGTGAGTCCTCTATTCCAGGCCATTTAAACAATTCAAACATGAAATGTTCAGGTTCATTTGCAACAGAGATTGAAATCTGGGCAGCTGCTAACCTACTACAGGTTGACATTTATACCTACAATGCAGACAGATGGAATTATTACCCATGTGTTCACATACCAGGTAATCATCAGCCAGGTGACAGAAGTGGTGAGGCTATTTACCTGAATCACAAGAATGGCAATCATTATGATCTTGTGACATGTGTAAAGCACGCGCACAATGAATCTGTATGTGCATCATTTGAAAAACATGCCACTCATGACAGACATTGTTCAGATGGAATGACAACAAAGACAGAACAATATCATGCAGACAGTTGGTCAAGAAAGAGGAAATTAAAAGCTTTGGAAAAAACATATGCAGACAACAAAGAGGAAATTTCAGAAAAAAGAAAAGCAAAATATGTCACAAGGAAAGGTAAACATCTAGGAAGAGAGAGAGTAAAATATGCCACAAATGAGCAATACAGAAATTCTATTATTAACGCAAGTAACAGAAAGTACAATAATGATTCTGAGTTTCAACACTACGTTCTTGAGCAATGCAAAACTAAATATGCTAACGATCCCGTATTTCAACACCATGTGCGCGAGCAAAGTAAGAAAAGATATGCAAATGAGCCTGATCTGAAGAAAAAATTAAGTGAAGCAACATTGAAGAGGTATCACAATGATGAAGCATATAAAGATGCAGTGAAAAGTAGAAAACGCATCAGTGTTACAAAACAAAAGAACAGGAAATTTCACATCACTTGTGTTATTGAAGATTTTCGTAAATCTGTAAAGCATGGACCAGAATATGTGTGTTGCTGTTGTCATAGACTTCTTTTCAGAAAGCAAGTTAAAGGATGTAGGAAGAACACATATTCTACAGTGGGTCCAGATTGCAGTGCACTTGCTGATAAATGCCTAACTAGCACTTATTTGCACGTATGTGATAAATCTTGTAGGAAGAATTGCAGTTTTCACGAGGCTTTTTCCAAATTATGGATTTGCCATACGTGTGATCGACATCTGCTCAAAGGTAAACTGCCTGGACAAAGTGTTGCTAACAACTTACATTTGAAGCCTGTCCCCCCTGAGCTTCAATGTCTCAATGAGTTGGAACAACATCTCATTTCCCTTCACATTCCCTTCATCAGACTTGTACCTTTGAGAAAGGGAGGCCAAAACTCTGTTCAAGGACCTACTGTATGTGTGCCATCCAATATATCACATGTGACGAGCATTTTGCCAAGAGATGAAGGTGAGGACAAAATGGTGAGGATGAAACTGAAACGTAAACTGAGCTACAAAGGACATTATCAAGACATGCACGTGGACACAGGAAATATCAAAAATGGCCTGAATTATTTAATAATCAATAATACATGGTATAAAGATGTGAGTATTAACCCACAATGGGTCAACACATTTGAAGAAAATGACAATGAAGACATTGAAGATGAAAAGGTTGAAAATGACGAAACGCTTGTAAATGATGACATTGTTGAAACTTGTATTGATAATCAAACTTCAGACAAGAAGGATGACGATGCACCAGAAATACAAGATTTCTCACACATTAAAGACCAGCATGGAATGTTTGCTTCGTCTTGTTTACAACCTGTGGATTTGGGTCAAGAGATACTCGATCAGCATTTTGATGGGATTCTATCTGTCGCCCCAGCTGAAGGAAATTCTCCAATAAGACTGTTGTCTGATGCCACAAATGAACCCAAATGTTTTCCAGTCATATTTCCAGAAGGAGCGCCTACTTTTCATGATGAGCGCCCAGAAAGAATAACTTTATGTCAATATTTCAATCAACGAATACTTAATGCAGATGGTCGATTTGCTCAAAACACTGATTACTTATTCTATGCTCAATATGTGTCAGAACTGAATCAAATAGTATCAAACGTGTCAATAGCTTTGAGAAAAGGGACAGACAAAGGTTTGACTAAAGACGTTACCAGTGACATCCTGACAGACCCGGAAGCTTTGAAAAAAATTCTGCATTTTGATGAAGGCTACAAATTCCTCAGACCTATCAGAGGAACACCTCCATTTTGGCAATCAGCACAAAAAGATTTGTTTGCCATGATAAGACAGCTTGGTATCCCTACATGGTTCTGCTCATTTAGCTCTGCTGACTTGAGATGGCCTGAAATGTTGAATGCTATGCTTAGGCAAGAACGCAAGGAAGTTAAATTGGAAGACCTTTCTTGGGCAGAAAAATGTGCATTATTAAAGCGCAACCCAGTGACTGCAGCCAGAATGTTTGACTTCAGATGGCAATGCTTTTTAAAAGATGTTCTACAAAGCCCTGCAGCGCCAATAGGAAAGATCACAGATTACTTTTATCGAGTTGAATTTCAGATGCGTGGTTCACCTCATATACACGCATTGTTTTGGGTTGATGATGCTCCAAAAATAGACAAAGACTCCGATGCAAAGGTCACACAATTTTGTGATAAATATGTCACATGTCAAATGCCGTCAGATCCAGAACTGTTGGAAGTAATTGGTGTGCAAAAACATAGTGAATACCATGCCAAAACGTGTGAAAAGAAAAATGTTAAGAACAAGAAGAAAGGAGTGATAAACTGCAGATTCAACTTTCCAAGACCAGTTTCACAGCGCACATTTGTTGCCAGACCAGGTATTGCAACAGAATTTAAGGGAAAACAAGATGCGGACTCTGAAACAACTGAACAAGTAACTCTTGAAACAGAGCCAGATATCAACCTAGCTGGGATGAAAATAGAACCAGTTCGAAAAATGTTTGAAGCAATGAAAACAGTCCTATCAAATCGTGAAGAAAGGCAGAAGTTCCACTCTGCTGAGGAATTTTTCCAATGTTTTAACATATCACAAAGAATCTTTGAGAAAGCTAATTCTATGCTTACCAAACGAACAAGCATTGTGTTGCAACGGAAACCACAAGATGTTTGGATAAACCAGTACAATCCCGATCTCCTGCGCTGCTGGCAGGCAAACATGGACATTCAGTTCATTGTTGATGCGTATTCATGTGTAGTGTACATTATTTCATATGCTCTCAAAAGTGAACGTGAAATGGGACTGCTGCTCGATCAGGCTCAAAAAGAGGCCATGAATGGAAATTTACAAGCTAAGGAGTCAATGAAAAAAATTGGCACAGTCTTCTTGCAAAGCCGACAAATTTCAGCACAAGAATGTTGTTACAAACTAACCGGCCTACCACTTAAACAGTGCTCACGTGGAACCCAGTTCATACCAACCGGTGAACATCCTGTCAGAATGAGTTTACCCCTGAGTCAACTTAAACAACAAGATCAGACTGATGACAAGCAGTTGTGGATGAAGAATGTGGTGGATCGATACAAAAACAGACCAGACACACCACTGTTTACAAACATGTGCCTTGCAACATTTTCCTCGCAGTACAGAGTTCTTTATGCATCACAAATCCCCAAAGGTGATAAGAGTAATGTAATTCAGTTAAAAAATAACTTTGGTTGTATTAGCAGAAGAATTAATGAAGACAGACCTGCTGTCATACGCTATGTTAGATTGTCACCAATGAAACACTCAGAAGCCTACCACCGCAACATACTGCAGCTATTTCTGCCCTATTATCTGGACAGCCAACTGAAACCTACTCCATTTGAAACGTACAAAGATTTTTATGACCATGGCGCTGTGCACAATGAGAACAACACATTGGAAACTGTCAAATCTATAGTGGATGGAAACCGAAGTCTCTTTGAGAAAGAAACTGACAAAATAGATGAAGCTGAAAAGATGGTACAAGCCAATGATGAACTGGAAGATGCATGGGCACAGATATGTCCACAAGCAGAAGAAGAAAGACTGGAATGTCAAGCATTAAGAAAAGAGACAAATGAAACTAATGATGACCATTCCAGTGATGATAACATTCCAGACCTGCAGCCAAACAAAGAATGTGTTTACACAATAGAGGCTAATACAACACAAATTACACGAACAGATGCTTTGGAGTTGTTACGATCTTTGAATGAGGAACAGTCTGCAATTTTCTACAAGATTCGACAGTGGTGTTTGCAGAAAGTTAATGGTGAGAATCCTCAGCCCTTAAAAGTATTCATCACAGGCGGAGCAGGAACAGGCAAAAGCCATCTGATCAAAGCCATTCAGTATGAGTCAACGAGAATCCTCAAAAGACTTCATCCAGATCAACCAGATGCCCGTACTGTAGTACTAACAGCACCCACAGGTGTCGCTGCCTACAACATCAATGCAAGTACTATCCATAATACATTTTCAATAGGAACTGATTTGTCTCTTCCAATCAAAGACTTAACAGAAGAAAAAATTAACACCTTACGTGCAAAGCTCGGAACCCTAGAAATATTGATCATAGATGAAATATCCATGGTTGACCACAGACTTTTATCATACATACATGGCAGATTGAGACAAATCAAGCAACCAGGTGACAACACTGCATTTGCCAAATTGTGTATTATTGCAGTTGGAGACTTTTATCAGTTATCACCAGTAAAAGGTTCTGCTTTGTACAGTGACTTCAAATACATAAACCTATGGGAGGATGAATTTCATATCGCTGAGCTCACTCAAATAGTCAGACAAAAGGATTCAGACTTAGCTCATGCCTTGAATCGTATACGTACGCATAAAAAGGACGAACGTCTCCTCAAGTGTGATCTTAAAATGCTCAAAAACTGTGAAACTGGAGAAGAAAGCGATGCATTACACATTTTCGCTACAAATAAAGAGGTTGATGATTATAACTTGATACGCTTACATGCCACTTGTCCAGAATCTGTTACCATAAAAGCTTGTGATTATGAGAGGAATTCTGAAACAGGTAGATTGGAGCCAAAGGATGGCCATCATCACAAAGTTTACAATACTTGTCTACAGAAATATGTCAGTACAGCAATTGGAGCTTGTATAATGTTACTAAAAAACATTGATGTGTCTGATGGGCTTGTGAACGGTGCTTTTGGAACTATTGTGAACATGGTGGGTAACAGTCAAGAGGGTGAGGACAATGAAAACTATTTCCCTACTTCTATTCATGTGGAATTTGATGATCCCAAGGTTGGTCAAAAACAACGTTCTAAAACACGCACCATTAACCCTGAAGGAAGAATAATAACTGTCCTAGCACCAGAGGAAGATAAGGTCACCAATAATGGAGGCTTACGCAGACAATACCCAATAAGGTTGGCATGGGCATGCACTGTGCACAAAGTACAAGGCTTAACGATTGACAAAGCTGTTGTGTGTCTCAATAAGATTTTTTCTTCTGGACAAGCATATGTCGCTCTCAGTCGTGTTACAAGTCTAAGTGGTTTAACAATTAAGGACTTTAAGGAATCTGCCATTTATTGTAATGCAAAAGTTGCAGATGCAACAAGCAAAATGCAACCATTTATATCTCCTCTAACTTCTGTTAACAAAGCACAATCTGCTTTTACCATCATATTGCACAACACTCAAAGTCTTAAGGGTCACTTTCCAGATGTTCAAGCTAATGCTCACATGAATAATGCTGATTGCATTTGCCTTACAGAAACATGGTTAGGAGTTAATGATCCACCACAGCAACCTAGTCTTACAGGCTTCCAGTTTACACATCTTTCTCGTGGTCATAGTTATGACAACACCCATGCAGAATTGCAAAACCTGAAACACGACTTTCATGGAGGAGTTGGAATATACCGTTCTCTGACAAAAGATGTTCTGATATGGCCTGCTAAGTGCTACAATATTGAGTGTTTGATATTTCAAGTGAACAGTATTAACTTGACTGCTGCAGTTCTTTACAGACCCGCAGTTTATCCTCTCACTGTTTTCTGTCAACACTTAAAACAACTGCTAAACATCATTGACCAATGTCCTGGCAAGAAAATTATCATGGGGGACTTCAATGAAAACGCACTGGAGAACAGTAAACTGGTCAGGTTTTTTGCTGAACATAATTACACCCAGTATGTGCAAAGTGCAACAACTGACAAGGGAACTTTAATTGATCATGTTTATGTCAAAGATGCTGTCAACGTGGTTGTCAATGTGCTGCCAGTATATTACAGTTATCATGAGATGGTACATATAGCACTTTTTTAGAATTTGCTATTTGTAATGACAAACATATAATCTGTACAAATTGCATCAAAATGATCATTCATGTTTAAGACACTAGTAATATCCTTGTAGTTGCTTCCAGTATATCACTGATATCATGAAATGGTATGTATTGTACTTCTGTGTTTTTTTCTAAGTCTACACGTAAAAACATTTATTACATAAACACTTTTAAAAAGTAGTTTCCCTGTAAAATTATCATTTTTATTCTATAGGACGTTAGTTAGCAAAGTTGTCGTTCTATCTCTCTGTCGCTCTCTCTCCTCATTCTCTCTGTTTTAATTCCACTTTTCCATGCGCACACACACACACACACACACACAAACACACACACACACACACACACACACACACACACACACACACACATACACACACACACACACACACACACCATACATAAAGCAAATGCTTTCAACCATACCTTTCCAGTGAGGCAACACGTCCCATCAGCCCAGCAACTACACAACTACTTATGCAACAGGTAAACCTTATTATATTATGTAATCTCTGTGTAACGGTCTTTTATTTGATACATTACAGTTGACTTGTTTGGTTAGCACACACATCTACATATACCATTATTGTACATGTATTATTCCTTTTCTCCAGCTGATCATGTCATTTGTTTTTATTGCATTCATATAAATAGATGTCCTTATTACACAAATGTCATATCTTTTTTTAATATAAACCATCATCTAAGTTTTGCTTCTTCTCACCAGATACCCTTAAATATGTTGACCTGTGCAGAGGAAAAACATCCTCAATCCTCTAACAAGAGTCGTAGAAAGCAACATCACATCTTAAACTACAGACCCATCCTAAACAGTTGCTGTCTTCAATATCCACGAGTACGACAAGTTCAAAACCAAACAAATAAGTAAGCTATTCTTTTTACCACATCATCTCAAACAATTAATTTCATGTTTAGTATGTCATTTCTATTTCTTATTCATACACATGAATTTTAACTTTATGTTCTTCTAATTGTTTCCAATAATTACAGTTATGCTTATTTTTATTAGGAACTCATTCGGATGAAATATACAGCAACGCCGCCATATGATTTCTGCTGGCATATCCATTCTCCTGCTGCAATACTTCATTGGACGTGCAACATTTGGGCCTGGCACAATACAGATAACCTCTGCAACTACAGAAATGTAGGTTATTATTGTATTATTCCTTTTCTCCAGCTGAGCATGCCATTGTTTTTATTGCATTATATAAATAGATGTCCTTATTACACAAATGTCATATTTTTTTTTTATATAAACCATCATCTACGTTTTGCTTCTTCTCACCAGATACCCTTAAATATGTTGACCTGTGCAGAGGAAAAACATCCTTAATCCTCTAACAAAAGTCGTGGAATCAGCATCACATCTTAAACTACAGACCCATCCTAAACAGTTGCTGTCTTCAATATCCACGACTACGACAAGTTCAAAACCAAACAAATAAGTAAGCTATTCTTTTTACCACATTCACCACAACCAATTAATGTCATGTTTAGTATGTCATTTCTATTTATTATTCATACACATGAACTTTAACTTTAAGTTCTTCTAAATGTTTCCAATAATTACAGTTATGCTTATTTTTATTAGGAGTTCATTCGGACGAAATATACAGCAACGCTGCCATATGATTTCTGCTAGCATAACCATTCTCCTGCTGCAATACTTCATTGAAATGCAACATTTGGGTCTGGCACAATACAGATAACCTCTGCAACTACAGAAATGTAGGTTATTACATATTTATCACATGCATTTCCAATTATTAACCTCTCCATTAACCTTTGCGTACATGCATTATCACTTTTTATTTTCACATTCTTCCCTCTTCTGCAACCTGTGACATTCATTAATTGTACCTGTCTTTTATCTTCTGTTTCTGATGTACACAGGTCACTCTTACCATTGATGTGCAATACAATGGGAAACAAATGGACTGTTATGATTACGCTATTGCCTTCACTGCCAGTGTCGACCTGTCTGCCTGGAAAACGCTGACTCATGACAATTCAACATCTCCAACCATTTATTAGATGATGACCACCACGCTGTCATCATCAATAGGCACAAGTTTGTCACCACAAAACAGACATGTTCTGTTCCTGACAACAGTTACCTCTTCACAGGGGAAATAACTGGTGGTAACATCACCTGACAACATACAGGTTCTTCCAAACACATCAACAACTTCAACGCTGGCTCCCACAAAAACAATGATTGTGACATAACTAGCCTCCATCAAAATCCACCATGCTGGTGAAGACCTCGCTGTGTTCCAAATAACTGACACCTTAGTATGCTCCAAAGTCCCAGCTGCCAGCGTAACGGGTATATTTTGCAAAGACTCAAACTTTCTTAAAATTGTCCTCTTAACTATTCTCTGTGTATAAGGTTTTGCTCATAATTTGTACTTAACATAACATATCATATAACAAGTTATTTTAAATCATCCTGTTTTTTTGGTTACTTGTTAATATTATCATTGATCTGTAGTTTTAGGTTTTAATATGATTTGCAGTCAATTCAAGGTTTCTGTAGTAATTAATGTGCTATGTATGTGTGCAACACATAATAAGTAATTTATGCTTTTCAAATACAGTTTTATTGCATAGATTTGAGATTATTTATGTTGTACATACATTGTTTTCTCTTGCTATGAAAATATGCAACCTCTCCTGTCAGTTACCTTGCAGTGAGATCAGCTTGTATTGGTTTTAGTCTATAGAATGCAATGATTACAACAAACAAACTTGACAAAAGAAAATTAACATATTGTCATATTTATTGATAATCCTTTGTCCCATTTGAGATTGAGCTAACTCATTGTTTTCAGTTTGTTGATTTATGTGACACAAGTTAAGACTTTGATAACAGTCTAAGCTATGTTCAAACGTCACTAACACATTTCATTAACAAGCTGTTGAATATTGTTGAATAACATTTCATGTTATAATGCTACAATACTTGACTGTCTACTCATGGAAAAACTAAAATATTGCTTCGTATCATTTATATATCCCCATTCATGTCATAGATTAATGTTTGAATTGCTTATTAAACTTTTATTTACTAAACTATCAACAATTGTTATGAATTATTTCATTTTTTGATAAAGCGACCTGATATATGATCTCACTTTTATTAATGTTTGGCATTAATAATGTTGTGTAATAAAATGACATCATGTTTTATCAATGATCATTCTTTGCCCAACAACATCAAATGTTTCAAATATAATATTAATACACAATAGTTAACAATCAAAAACTGTTATTGTAGTTCAATACAAAACTTTTCTGTTACATAATATTTGAAGATCACAAATATACATAGAATGTCTTTCACGTTCACTTTGCGAAGCAGCCAGCGTTTAGGAGAACTGTTACTTCACGTTGTTTTTAAATCAAGATGGTCTTCTTCTGTTGTTGCTATCATGCACTTGACTTTTCCATTTCTGATATTAGCGCCCTCTTCAGTCTCGGTGGTGTTGACGTGCATAGAAACCCGCACATCAATACTATATCAGTACAGTCACCTTCATTTACCTGCATGACCATAGCTTACCTGGTAGAGCGTACGTCCCAATAGCGTTGTTTATATCTTTACTGATGAGACCACGGGTACGAATCCCACCAGTACGCTTTTGCTGCGTGTCAACCAATCTCTCGCTACCCCTTTCATTACTATGTCTTTATCTCAATCAATGCATAAAACCCCCCAAATTACAGAATATAACATCTATAAAATTGATATAAATCATTGATATTTAATTTTTTAAACACTAAATTACATTACATTCTATGTCAGAACTTGTCTGTGTATCTCCTAACATATAATTGTCTACTTATCTGTACGTTATGATTTGTTTTATGTTTTTACTAATCTTTTGTCCCTTTTGAAATGTTGTAATCTCTTACCTATGTTGATTTACATAAGTCAAACCAACACTTTAATGACAGTCACAACAATCTTCAAACGCCTTAAAATCATCTCAAAAGATGATTTTTTCGTCATTATTTTCAAGTTATAAATAGAATTTACTCTCTGACATCACAGCTATTGACAAGTTGCAGCTAATTTGACAGTGTGCTTGAGACATTGACATCTTGTTATATATTTCTATACCATATTACAATTTAAGAAACATACTAAATAATCCATGTTTGTCTGATATCGTCACAACCTCACTATATCAAATATAGTTTACTGCATGTATGTTTGGGATAGGAAAGCTGATTTGGATGCAGAGCGTTTCTGGATAACACACTTCACACTTCTATGTTACTTGATTCACATGACTGGTTGGGGGCTGAGCTTCCTTTTACCTTCAAGTTCTTTCCCATGGGTAGTTCAAAGTCTTTAACCCATGGGGGGTCTATCATTGAAGTGTAAATAGTCTGCCTCAACAAACAGAACTCATTGCTAAGACCTGCTAAAATCTGATAGATACATTGAGAATATTTAAACATTAAATTAACTGGAGCTGAGATGTAAACCTCATAATACCTGCTCTCCATTGAGAACTTATATATTAACTTCTGTTATAACACCAATGTTTGTCTGTAATATATTAATACATTTATATACTTTTATCCATGACAAGTACAATGCACAAACATATCTTCATCAGGACCCAACAAATGCAGCCAAAATCAGTCAAGACAATCCATCTCTGCAGGACAAGTCTGCACACATGAAGGAGGAGCTGGTCTGACTAAATGCACTGACTGTGCTCTGTCAAAGAGGAGGGGTTGTTTCAGATAAAACTGACGTGTCTGAAGAATACATCCTGCAGTTTGGGAAATATAAAGGGAAGGTGTTTTGCTCGCTCCTTGAAAATAACATACCATCTACCTAATCAGAAACCAGCTAAAACATGAGATTACAATACTGTTCATAGCAAGAGGCACAGTAAGGAGAGTCTGCTGTCATTTGTGAACTATGCCTTGAGCTTTCAAAAAATACAGATTCTTCTCAACTATGAAACAAAACCCAGTTGTGACAGCAACAACAGCATCAGAGAATGACCAGCAGGTTGTTTTTGGCTATCGTGCGAAAACCGTTTGGAGACATTTGGGACTGCAGGAATGATGTCTATGCAGCCTTTATACTGAAGAAACCCTGTTCTCAAAGGACAAAGATGCACAAGCTTCAACAGTCCCTGCAGAAGAAGCAGCACTCACCCTCTAACTCCTAACTTCTCTGAAGACACATACCTCACAGGCCCTCTCGCTCGACCCATAGGGGGCGCCAAAAACATCAAAAACTTGTACAGAAAGGCTGCACACACTGTAATAATGAAACAAGGGTGTGATTGGTCTCACTCCTTCTTTATACAGAATTAAAACAGGTAAAATGACTGTCTTGCTTTGTGAAGCCCAAAATTCGATCACTGCTGCTCCTGGCTTTGATTTCAGGGGCTGCCCTATGTTGAGCGAAAAAGGGCATAAACCCGCGAACTGCCGCTTGCGGCTGTAATTATTATTAGTGCCTATAGCTCATCTGCCAAAAAAGTGACCCACTTTATCTGACCCAGCCCCCCGTGAAAGAGAAACTGCAGATATTTTCCAGATGTTTGGTGCAGCTGAGAGGAGTCTCTGTTTTGTAGCACAGGACGAGTTCACGTACCCTGCAGCATGAGGAAACCGACCACCCCGTCCAGGTTGATGTGCTCGTGTTGCCGCTCCAGGAAGGATGCTCCCCGGGAGAGGCTGCTCAGGATGTCATCGATCACCTCCGCCCGCGACCCGCCGGACAACACTGCGGCAAACAGAGCCAGCACTGCGGCCAGCTGGTGCCCCGCTGCCCGCATCTTCTCACTCGGATAAACCAGTCTGGAGGCTGAAAACAGAGAGAGGAGAGCAGGGAGGAGGAGAGGGAGGACAGACTCTCCTCTAACGGGGGGAGGAAACGGCCATGACGTCAGAAAGGCTGTCATTACCAATCCAAACTTTAAAATATTTTCTTTTTTTTAATATATTTCTGGGACACACCATAGTATTTACACACCTCCACCCCACGATCCAACCTCCAACACATTTTTTTTGAGAAAGATAAGGTGAAGTGTATTGAATTGTTTTAGTATGGAGGACAGAGCCTGCCAAAATAAAAAAAAATAAATGCATGAATAAATAAATTACTCAATCAATTAATAAATAAATGTCATTAAATATAGCAAAATAATATTTAAAAATAAAGGTATCTATTAATTAATTGATTAAATGTGTCATAAATTGATATTCCTTTTTTAATTTCTATAATAATTTTAACTTATATTTATTTGTGTATTTATTTTTATTGAATTTTAAATTTATTTATTTGTTTTTGCATTTATTTATTTATTTATTCCTGCACGATTTCCATTTGCATTTCACCTATTATTAATTTTCCCAAACTTATTTATTTCTACATTCTTTTCTTTACACATTTCTTTTTACATTTATTTATGCATTTCTTTATGCATTTCTGCCTCATTATGCAAAAAATGAATATATAAAATAAATAAAAATAAATGAAAAAATAAATAAGTTTAAGAATATAAAATAGATAAATAAATAAAAGGGAAAATTAAACAGAAGAGTAAATAAATAAGGGAATTAATACAAAGATAAATAAATAAAGAAGCAAATTAAAACAGAAATAATTGATCTCACATTTAATCAATTAATTAATGGCTACATTTCTTTTTAATATTATTTTAAATAAATGTAATGACATATTCATTCATTAATCGACTCATTTATTTATTCGTTTATTTTAGATTTTGGCAGGTTCCATCCTCCATATATAAGGAGACAACCATATTATTTTATTCATATGTCATTCCATATTAATTGTCTTGCTGCTTTCTGGGACACAATTTAAACTCAAAATCTATTTGTGCAAGACACTGCAAACACAAACAAATTATGATGTTGTAACCAAAACTGTCATCATCAACATCTGTTGACAAATATCAGATCAGGGATTTGCGAGCCTTTTTGCAGTTTTTCCAATCTGCAGTGCTGCAGGTTTTGCATGAGGGAACCATCAGAGTTGTAATAAAAGGTTGTTGTTGTTTTTTTCAATTTAAAAAAAGCTGTGCTTCTAAGTTTTTTCTAATAACCTTTATTTTGGTAGTTCATACTGTAGGCAAAACAAAACATTTACAAACAATAATGTGAAGTGAAATGTGTTTAATAATTGCTGGCTTCCAGAAAAGGTAAACCCTCTATTATTTCACTATTTCACAAACAACAACATAAATCAAACACATCAGACACAAAATTCAATGAAAATATAGCCACATTTTTTTTTCTTCTTTCAAATCCAAATAATCACCTCTCGAACCTTTAGATTTGTCTTATGGCCACATAGGGGGCTCCTGACCCCGTTGGGAACCACTATAAAATATCTCCCTTTGTCAAATCTCCCTTTAAGGTACATTTTGAACAGATAAAAATGAAAAATGTGCCATTAATTGCGATTAACTATGGACAATCATGCGATTAATCACAATTAAATATTTTAATCGATTGATGGCCCTAATAATATATATATATAATACAAAGTACGCCATATACAACATACAATAAAGTCTCAGTTAGAACCCTGTTTAATAACACTAGTAGAATCAATGGGTTCAGTTAATTCTGTCACTTAATGACAAGAAAAATAGTATTAATTAATTTAGGAGAAATGTTATTATTGATCACATAATTGTAGTGTGATTATCGTACTTTTTTCCTGTGTTGTACATGAACGCACCGTAAAGGCTGCGCTCCCTTTAAATCTGAAGCTCCTCCTCCTCCACTGAGCCACGTCATCAACAATCACAAACAAACATGGCGCCGTGCTGCACCTGCACAGCTTCTCTGGCTGTTATTGGGGTAATTTCGGCGTTTTTACTCTCGTTTTATGGCTACGGTTCGGGTGCAACGTGGCCGGTTGTGTCTCTGGCTGTTGTGACCGTGCTGGTGTCGCTGCGGTTGCGGCGGCGGGACGGCGGGACCGACCGGCGGGTGTGCGTGCTGGTGTTGGGGGACATGGGTCGCAGCCCTCGGATGCAATATCACGCCTCGTCCCTCAGCAAACACGGATACTATGTGACTTTTGTCGGGTTTTTAGGTAAGAATGTAGTTTCATACTGTCATTCCCAATTTCTTTTATCATGCTTTTACTGGTAAGCACTTTGTAACCTTGTTTCGATAGGTGCTATATAAATAAAATTATTGTTATTATTATTATTATTATTATTATTATTATTATTATTATTCATACATTCATATGTTTCCACAAAGTTTTCACAGCAGCGAAAGGAAATACATATACAATATAGATAGTATAATACTCAACACACTGCGAGTATCTACCAGTGTTGGGGGAAGTATTCAGATCCTTTACTGCAGTAAAAGTACTAATAACACAATGTAAAAATACTTTGTCAGAGTAAAAGTCCTGCATTGAAAATGTTCCTTCAGTAAAAGTATGTCACATCAGTATAATCAGTCAAATGATGCATTAATGTAAAAGCAGGATTTTACTGTATTAACTAATGATTATTTTTAATCTGCTGATTATTTTCTCTATTAATCGACTGATTGTTTGTTTTGTAAAAATAGTGTAAATAGTGAGAAATTGTCGTCACAATGACTCAGAGCCCAAAGTGACACCTTCACTGTGTTTGTTTAGTCCAAATCTCAACATTATTACTAACACATTAACATTGTTAACATTATTACTAAGAAATTAAAATTATTAACATTATTACCAATACATTAACATTATTAAATCTGGAACCAAATGGTTTTACATGAAATATGACTTAAACCATCAAAACAGTTGCCATTGAATTTTCTGTGAATGGACTAGCCTAATTGATTAATCAGACATCATATTTTATAAACTCGTCATATATTTTGAGTGCAAAAGTCTTCATTTATAAAGTAGCTAAAGCTGCCAGATAAATGTGGTGGAGTAGAAGTAGAAAGTGGCATGAGAAGAAAGTACTCAAAAGTACAAGTACCTCAAATTTGTACTGAAGTAGTAAATGAGTAAATGTACTTAGTACATTACACCACTGATATCTACGTTAATAATAATAAAAGAGTTCATTAATGTCCTCCATTTGTTGAGCTGTAAAAGTGTTGTATTGTTTCTCTGATATTTTCTCATTTTAGATACCAAACCTCATCAAGACGTGTTGAGAGAGGAGAAAATAAAGATGGTGCCCATAACAGAAGTGAAAGGTGTTCGAGGTAACTGGAACCATTTTATCACATGGACTCTGTTTTATGTTTGACGCCAGTGGTGAAAGAAGTATTCAGATCCTTTATTGTAGTAGAAGTACTAATACCACACTGTGAAACTACTCCACTACAAGTAGAAGTCCTGCATTCAAACCCAATCGGCAAAATGTATTTAAAGTACTTAAAGTAAAAGTATAGATGTGTCAGTAAAATGTTCCCTGTCAGTGTTTTCCTATAATATCTGATGCTTATTAATAATACTGCTGCATTAAAGTGTATTTTGCATTTTAACTCCTTAATTGGCTAGTTTAATCTACAGCAATGCATCATGGTCTGTATGGTTCTCTGTGAGAACCATGTATCTCTAAAAGGTCAGAAAAACAGCCTGTTTTCAGCTTTATGACGATGCATTTTCCAGTTGATCCAAGAGGCTTTTTAAAGAGTTTATTTAGCCTCAGAAGGAGGAGGATTTTCTCAACTCATAAAGGAACACTTCATCCTTCAGTTTATCACAAACATTCAACATCAACACATCTGGAGATATGTGGTTTTCACTGGACAGGAAGTAACTAAAGTTGTCAGACAAATGTAGTGGAGTAAAAAGTACAATATTTACCTCTGAGAAGTAGTGCAGGAGAAGTATGAAAATGGAAATACTCAAGTAAAATACAAGTGTGTTGAATTTGTACTCGAGTAAATGTACTTAGTTATTTTCCACCTCTGTCAGTTTGGGGATTTTTCAATGAGTGATGAAATATCCCAGAAAGTGATGTTGTCGTTTTCACAAAGTGCTTTGTTTGTTTTTCCAGTGGGACCAAAGCTCCTCACATATGTGACGAAGGTGATCCTTCAGTGTCTGCAGCTCCTTCACGTGCTGCTGAAGATGGAGACTCAGTTTCTTATACTGATGCAGGTACTGGACTGTTGATGTACAGTCTGTATCTATCGATGGATGCACTGCATTTGGAAATTAGCCAGCTGGCACATTTACAGAAACACTGACTAATGGTTTTTGTCCTTATAAATAAATAAATGATCCAGACTGTGAGGAATTAAAGGGACATAACAGTGTTTTTATTCATTTATTTTATTAATTTCTTGTCCTATTTCAGGAACTTCAACTGTAATTAGTTTTATAAAGTGAATGTAACACTGCCCTTCAGGCTGATTGTTAATGATTATGTTTGTATCCCAGAATCCTCCGGGCCTGCCCAGCATCGCGGTGGCTTGGTTCGTGTGCGTCCTGCGTGGCAGCAGATTCATCATCGACTGGCACAACTACGGCTACACCATCATGGCCCTGAGCCACGGCGAGACACATCCGGTGGTCCGACTGGCAAAGTGGTGAGTACTGAGAGGCTGCTAGGGGCGGTTTACTGTTTAATAATCTAATTAATGACCGGAGACTACTGAAGCCAACATTATCTGTGTTTTCTGGGCTGTTATATTGAGACCACAAATACATTTTCTTGAGATGATAAATTAAAGATTTGTGGTGCCCGGTCTACAAGAAACACATTCTTGAACTTTATGTTATGTTTTGTATCATTTTGGAGTGTCTATTAGTGTATTAATAGGACCCAAAAAAGACACAAAATAATCATGACAGTGATTTTTTTTTTTTTTTTTTTATTCCTTCCAGGTATGAACACTTCTTCGGCCCTCTGGCCACTCACAACCTGTGTGTAACCAACGCAATGAAGGACGACTTGCAGAAAAACTGGGACATAAAGTATGATTTGTTTTGCTCTTATCATGCTATATATAACAAAACAAAACAGCCTCTAGAGGCTGTAATGTTTATTACACCTGAACAGTATGAAAGTGAGGCTTTGAAGAAACAACTGAGTGGGATATTTACGGAGGATTTGTGGCCCTTTATGTGCAAAACTAAATAGAAAAATCGTTGTGACGCAAATTGTCCCCGGTGATTAGTTGTGTCAGACGCAGTTAATATCCCCCACAGTGACAATTTAGCTATTCTTTGAGTCTAAAAAAGTAAACTTTGTCATGATAGTGCCGCTAATAGAAAGTTCATGTGCTCATTAAACTCATAACCATTCATCCTCTTGGGATCCGCAACTAATTTTAAGGCAGTTGGATCTTCCTTTGGACCCGAACATGAGCTGGATGATAAAACCCTTCTATACCTCTCAGCCCATTTATCTTTAAGGAAAGTGAAGAGAGAGCGTTTTGACTGTTTGCAGGGCGACGACTCTGTACGACCGACCGCCCTCCATCTTTAGAGAGACTCCACTGAAGCAGCAGCACCAACTCTTCATGAGACTGGCCAACACGTATCCTCAGTTCCAGAGCAAAGGGTGAGAAACATTCATATCTGTTTATAAGGGTGCCACCGAGGCATTTTGTCAGAGACGCATTATGTAACAATATGTAGACATTTTGTCTCCTCGTGTATCTTCAACTCTGCTGGATTTATGTGAGTCCATCACTACAAATGAATGTATTGTTTAAAGGGATAGTTTGGATGTTATTCAGTGTGGTTGTATGAGGTACTTCTCCATAGTCAGTGTATTACCTACAGTAGATGGAGGTTTGGAGAAACAGACAGGAGTACCCGCACGGTAGATAACGGCTTCAGTTCCCCGTCAGAAAGGGCTGTCTGACAGCAAGGTAAAGCGGTGAAAATATTCTAAATATAGCGTACACTTAAACTGATATTGATGTTTTTAGGTGTCTAAAATGTGTCTTGCTGCTGCCCTCGTCCACAGCAGTACATTGCTTTGCTCCCGTGCTGGTACTCCTGTCTGTTTCTCCAAACTCCATCTACTGTAGGTAATACACTGACTATGGAGAAGGACCTCATACAACCACACTGAGAAACATCCAAACTATCCCTTTAAAACCACAGAGCTTTATTTAAATATTTAGTCCAGATCTTAAAGATGTATACAGTAAGACACTTATGTTAAGCTAGTGTAGCTGTAGCACTACACTGTTTAGTACACACACTCTGCCTTGACTCACCTGTTGTGTGTTTGACAGGTCTGAGGAGGTGGAGGTGGAGGTGGAGGTGGAGGTGGAGGTGGAGGTGGAGAGGACAGTTTTCTCAGTTTGTGACCTCACTGATGACACGGTGACCTTGAGGAAGGAGCGACCGGCACTGCTGCTCAGCAGCACCAGCTGGACAGGTGAGAGGAGGAGACATTAAGATGACTCACTGAATAAACTGGGAAACACCGATCGACATTTTTCACCATTTTCTGACATTTTATAGACCAAACAGCTAATCGATTGATCGAGAAAATAATCAACAATGAAAATAATCGTTAGTGGCAGCCCTGATCTTTACCTGCTGCGAATAAACATCTGTGAAGGAGAAGATCTTTGTTGTAGTTCCTGTTTTGGCCCGTCGCCTCCAACAAACAATAAACTAAAGTGCTGCTTTGCACAAAAAATAGTGGGCGAACATCATCACATGTTGTTTGATGATATGAGGTTTTGTTTGTAGAAAAATATCCAATCCAACTTCAAATGTTGTCCTCTCAGATTTCTAAAATCAGACGTGTTTAAATCCAACTCTGTTTGTTTGTTTCTGCCTTCTCTCCACAGAGGACGAAGACTTCTCCGTCCTGCTGACGGCTCTTGAAGGTACGAGAGGTTTTAAACTGCTGCTGTTAAACACGGAGCGTTAAACGTCATCATTCATCACCTGTTTGTTCTCAACAGAGTACGAAGGTTTCATCATAGGAGGAGCTTCCTTACCGTCTTTAGTCTGTGTGATCACAGGTAACTCTGCTGCCTCACTGTTTGTCCAGATGTCCCATTTCAAAAGAGGTTTCAGTCGTGTGTGAGTGTGTTTTATCGTGTGTGTGTGCAGGTAAAGGTCCTCAGAAGGAACACTACAGGAAGCTGATCGACTCTCTGCAGTTAGAGCATGTGAAGATCTGCACCCCCTGGCTGGAGGCAGAAGACTATCCCGTCTTATTGGGTAAGAGTCGGGAGGTTAAGCTCAGGAAGTTTGAAACTTTTGCACGGTTTCATGATTCAAATCTCACCTTTTAATAGTGAACTTATTAAATGCACATAAAAAGCAACACTAGGTGTCATGTTTTTGTTAAAAGTCTGCCCATTTAATTGAATTGTAACCTGCGCTGCATTCAGCAGCTCTCGTCCATCACATGGACAGATCGTCAGCCAGCATCCCATTAAATAGGAATCAACCCTCTGCATATGACAAACCATCATAACATTTAATAGCTAAGCTTGACTATATGGATTTTTTTGTGTGTGTGTGTTTGTGTTGTCAGGTTCAGCAGACCTGGGTGTTTGTCTCCACAAGTCGTCCAGTGGTCTGGATCTCCCCATGAAGGTGGTGGACATGTTCGGCTGCTGCCTGCCTGTCTGTGCCATCCACTTCAATTGGTGAGCAACGCCAGCCCCGGCTGTTTTACATTTTACATGCAAATACACAAATACACAAATACACAAATACAGCATGTGCCTGTTGAATACTGCAGCCTGTATTACAGAGCTTTAGACTTTTGGTCTTTTACTGTTTTTCATCAAAGAGAGTCCATTTGTTGTCCGATGATGATGATGTGTCCGCCAGCCTCAGAGTTGTCATGATGCTTTTAGCCGGTTGACATTCGTATTGCTGCGTTCTTAGTAGATTATGAATGATTTGTGTCACAGGACCTCAAAAATAAACTAAAAGGCTCATAAAAACCTGTTTAGTGACGGAGACTTTTAGAGCAAACTGATCTTTTGAAACTGGAATTAATCTGTAATACTGATATACTGTATGTGTATCAAATCTAACGCGGCGGTGTCTTTTTCCTCAGTTTACACGAGCTGGTGAAGCACGAGGAGAACGGACTGATCTTCCGAGACTCTCAGGAGCTCGCTGAGCAGCTCAAGGTGAGAGGAACACCTGCAAATGTTCCCGAGATACAGACACATGAACATGATGAAGGGCGTTCAGTATATTTTAACTCAAAGATTCAGTGTCTCACTTCTGGTCGGGATTTAAAGCTGCAGTCGGTAACTTTGAGCAAATATGATAAAAAGAAGTTATTTTATAAACCAGTTACTATATCCTGACAGTAGTGCATGAGACGGGTAATCTGTGAAAAAAATTGTTGTTACACAATACCATCTACATTTAATGCAGAACATTTAATAATAACACGCAGGATTTTTGAACTAAAACTATTAAAATCAGAGAGGTGTTGTGGTGCTTCGGCCCGTCTTGAAGGGCTGCTACACGTTTACAGACCACCAGACGTCACTGCGTTTGGATCCCCGAAGCTTCATAAGGCTTCAACCCCCCCTCCATCACTACTTCTTTTTATATGATGTGGATTTGTCTTTGTGTATTTTCAGTCTCTCCTGTCAGAGTTTCCCAGTTCAGAGGGCAGACTGGGAGCGTTCAGGATGAACCTCCGCACCAGCAGAGGGCAGAGCTGGGACGACAACTGGGACCAGAACGTCCTGCCTCTGATCGCTGTTCCCTGATGGGACACCACAGAGGGACTCTTAATGACCAATACTAATATATTTGACCCTGTGCTTCCCTTTTAACTTCATTCTTGGAGGTGAAGTGTTGTATTGTGTAGACAAACAAACAGGAAATGTGTCAACAGGGGGATGAAAGGCAGAGAAGTGTTGTTAGATTATTTGGGATGAAGGACATCTTTAGTTTAACTGTGTTGTAACACGAAGTTAGAGAGAAACTGTCCACCTTTTCATTCCACTGTTATTTTTTTCCTACTTCAGAGCACTTGAAAGGAAACTTTGATACGATGTACATTTGTAAATAAAATCTTTATTATGCTACAGTTGTGACAGTTGAATCATTTCTATAGCAGAGACTCGGTTGTAGGGAAACACGTGGCTGACGGCTCCTTTGACCACATGATGGCTGATTCCTTCTTTTTCTGTCAAAACAAAACATATTCAGTCAGTTAACAGCATCCAAAAAATAAAATAACACCAGGCTTATGCATAAAGACAGGCAGGTTAGGTTAGCTGACATTTATGGCTCACACTCTGCAAAAGCAGAACTAAGACTAACTTTATTCTAACAGATCTCTTTTTTTTAATCATGCTATTTATTGTTTCCTTAAGAAAAAATGACTACAATGACCTAAACCACAATAAAATATATACATATAACAGATAGTAATTGAAAAACAACTATTCAAAAACAAAGTGAAAAAAAGGTAATAATAAAATAAAATATATATATATATTTTTTTTTAAATTTATGAATAAGAATAAATAGTCATGATAATAATTAATAAATAAAATAAATTCACACCAGATTTCCAGCACCAGTAATCTTAAGATATCTGTAAGAATAAAAGCTCCTCTCTTACCGAGCTGCTGCTTAAAGCCGCTGTACGTCTCCTGGTTTCTTACAGTGGAGCAGATGAGGACTTCAGGAGACGAACACCTCAGGATCTTGGACAGTAGCTTCACCAGACTCTCCACAACGTCTGGGTCATACACCACATCTGCACGATAGGGAACAAACATCTGCATCTAGGTTTCATCGTTCACACGGCTGAATGAGGCTGACTGGATGTTCTTCCTGGCTCACACACTGACCTGCAGCGACAACGGCGTCGGGCCCGATCTGTCTGATCTGCTCCTCCGTCGCCGTCGTCCAGTCCATCTCCTCCACGCCGACCGTGGGAGACGTCAGACCGTTCAGCCGGACGTTGTCTCTCAGCTTCTGCAGGACTCTGGGGTGACTGTCGCTGAAGACGTATCGGTTCGGGCTGCAGGAGCGACAGATGGTGATGCCGGTCAACCCCGCACCGCTGCCCAGCTCCAGAACCGTCCTGCAGACCGGAGGAGACCCAGGGAACACGTTTAAAAAGAGTCAAGGGATGCAAGGGGCTTTCTCATTGAATGAAATTGATTTATTAAGTTCTTCTCCTGGTGGTTTTAGGGGTTGGATACCTGCCCGTGAAGACGTGCCGTTGATCCAGAGCCCACTCTGCCAGGTAGAGGGCGGCGTCCCAGGTCACCAGGCCGGTGGTCCCCTCTGAGATCAGAGCTACGTTTTCCAACAGGCTGACGGCATCACCGCTGGGCTGCAAGACAGACACCAAAATGTTAAAGAGATCATATCATGTTCATTTTCAGGTGCATACGTTTATTTTGGGGTTTCTACTTGGACACGTTTACATCATTTAATGTGCAAAGAGCACTTTATTTTACTCATACTGGCTGTGCTGCAACACCTCTTTCCACCCTCTGTCTGAATCGCTCTGTCTGAGCTCCAGATATTATGCAGTGTTAATTTTGGCAGCTATATTAGATTTAGTCTTCATCTTAGTCTTAAGAGGAAAATGCTTATTTCAATCAGGAGAGACCCAGTATCGATTGAACAATAATTTATTACATGATGCATGATGAGAAGAATATTGCAAAGTCTTTGGCGATTAGACTCCATCGTGACGTAGTATATAAAAGGGGGTATTGATGCCATGATGAGATTAGGTATATTCCCCCCTTGGAGTCTAGACACTGGTGGTGGTGGTGAAGGGAGTACTGAAGATCCAATGAAGGGATGTGGAGCAGGCCTGGGCACTGAATATGATGAAGACTGGAGGTGATGGGGTGGAGGCGGGTTGCATCGAGCCGCTCTGAATGAGAACTGACACAGCAGAGAACAGTTTTAAAATTGATTGCAACGATATGATTGGCTCAGAGAGAGCGTGGCAGAATCTGTTAGTTTATTAAGAATGAACCACCCACAGTCAGCTGATAGAGTAGGAGCCAGTAGAGATAAGAGAGACAGAATGGTTATGAATGAAAGAGTGTAAAGAGGGTCTTCCTGTCTGAACTTTCGCATAAGCTTCATTAGTTTTCGTCACATTTTATTCATTTTTATCCTTCATTTTTTCAGTCTATTTTAAGTCCTCCTTTCTGAGGAAATACTAAATGCTGTAAGTTTCACTAATGTGTGACTAGTGTGCTGGTACCAGTAAGTAGCTCTTGTAGCACTCGGTTTTGTCTTCGGCTCCCACCACATCAGCCAGAGCGTCGTACAGCTCGTCCAGAGGATCGCAGCCTGCAGCCTCCTGCTGTGGAGACACAACACAACAACAGGAACTGTTTTCATTACTGGTGAGAATGCATTGGTGGGTGTTATCCATGTCTGAATAAAGGATTTTTAATTCACAATCAAAGTGCCTTAGATATTTTCCAGACTGCCATCCTATACCAAGGACTTCCTTTCAAAGTAAGCTGGACAGTCACTGTTCTTTATTTTTAGATTTATATGAATGTTGTTCAGAGACAGACTGACAGAACACCAACCCGTCTGATGAGCTCAGAGAGGAACAGCTTCCTGTATCTGACTGATGGAGGAAACTCCCGGCTCAGAGAGTGACGACACGTCTGTCAGAAACACAAAAGATACATTATTGATTATTTTATTGATAACTGTTTTATAATTAGAAGACCATTAACGGTTTGTGTGCAGACATGCTTACCTGTTTAAGGATGTCTGAAATCAGATCTGACGATTTGTTGCTCTCAAGATCTTTTTCTAAAAACTGAAAAGTAGAAAGTGTCAGTTAGAAATTATGAAGTATAAGTCTTTAATTTGGAGTATTTGCTAATATATTAGTATTAAAATTAGTTTTTTAATTCAGAAAAAAGTCAAAAACATTTTTTTTCCTCAGAATTATGGATTTAATCTCACTAATTGGACTTTCTCTCTTTTATTATCAGCATTTTTACTGTAATATTCAAATAAAAATGACATTTCATAATTCTTACTTCCACAGGCCACAAAACCTGGTGCAGAGGGCCATTCACAGATATTTTATGGTTCCTTTGCATACATTTATTAAATTGATCTACTGTTAAACAGAATATCAATGTGATATTTATCATTTTTAATCTTTGATCCTCTTATCCTTTATATTTATTTATTTTCTAATTCTTATTTATACTCTTATTAATTATTATTATTAATTATTATTATTAATAATTTCACACTAGTTTTATATACCATCCTGCATTTCACTACATGTACTGTTTGTGTATGTGACAAATAAAACCTTTGAATTTAATCTAAAAAAAACAAAACTGAATTGGACCTTTATGAAATGCACATTCAAGCCATTCTAATTTAAAAATTGAAAAGTCAACCTTGGGTTTCCCGTTATGTTCACAGTCTAGTATTTGCAAACTGTATTGCTGTCTGAACTAAAGAAGATTGAGAATATCATCATTTGTTTAAATTCTGACCCGCTGGTGGATCACGTGTGTGCAGAATTATGCAGAAGAGTCCGCTGATTTGAGAAATAATTTTAGTCAAATACTTTTACACAAAGCATGTTTACCGCTGAGCAATGAATCACCAATAGACACATATGTAAATGGAGTTTGGCGTGGTATTATCCCTCTGTAACACGCATTGAGACGGGATAAAAGCTCTGCTAGCACCCGGTCATACTCACGGTCCAGGGAAATGAAACTAGACGACTCATAGCGAAAAAAGACACCTGAAAGTCCCGTAAAATATCCGTCTTCTCTACTCCTTTACCGTCTGAGGTTTGGTTCAGCTCTGAATGCTCCATGTTCAACCGTTCTTTTAATACATCCATGTGTTCAACGTGTTTGTGTTTACTTCCCGCTTACCCATAAGGCATCGCGATCGTTTCTCGCTAGACCTACTGGGTAGTGTAGTTTTGTATTCAAATGAGTTTCTTGGTAAATTAAAATAAAAACTAAATATAGACGTTTCTGCCTGTCAGGAAAATGTCTAAAATGTGTTAAAATAAAAACAAAAAAAAGTAAAAGAAAATAAATTAATAAATAAAGTAAACAAATTCAATTTAATAATAATATATACGAAAGAAATGTATAGAATGCAGCAGTAACCCATCGAATAAAAAAAACAATAAATATATTGTATATAAACAAATTAAATATTATAAAATATGAATAAGAACAAACCATTTTAAAAATGGGGGAGGGGAAGTCCTGAAGTGCTTTAAAAGTAGTGAGTGTGATTCTAAAATCAATTCAAACACACATTTTATGAGGACATTAAAGGACAGTAACAATGTTTTAATCATGTTTTGTTTTACCACACAAAGCTGCATCTGTCATGTGGCAAGACATTTTAGCCATAAAGGGTGTGAGACTAATAATCTGTCAAGAATATGTTTTGTTATTTTTAGTCTGCTGGAAGTTTTCATCCCGCTCTTTTCTTGCTGTGTCACTGCAGGGGGAGATAAATCTCTCTACAGTTGGGTCAACTCCTCATTCACCAACAGCAGCAGCATACACACTGGCATTTACTTGTGAGTAACAAGCAGATTATTAACATTATTATTAGGATTATTATTGTTGTTGTTTTTGTTATTATAATTATTATTGTTATAAATCATTTATTTTCTATTTAATTGTCTTGTTCTACTGTATTATAATTATGATAAATGTAGTAATGACAATAAAGTAGTAAAAGTTTTTGACTTTTCAAATTTTTCATTAGAAAGACAGAAAATAACCTATTTGATAATTATTTGACTTACAGTAGGTACCTAGAAAAAAATATATCTCTCCAAAGTCACTGTTGAAACTAAATTGCTTTAAAAATAAATGCAAAACATGTATGAATTAATGAATAAATAATGTGTATTATTACAAAAAACAAACAAACAAACAACAAAACACAAAGCAAACACATACATGAAGGCCAGGTAATTTGGTAAATAACATAAGCTTCACAAAGATACACACTTTTTTAAAGGGACTATTTGTAACTTATCACGCGCATAAATCATAACGGGTCGGAATCCCATGCGCGCTCGCGTGTGGCTGCTCCTGCTGCCTGCTGCCTGCTTGCACACCGCGCTCGTTCTCACCCGCTCGGCTCGCTCCAACTCCACGTGCACGCGCGCACACTGCAGAAGAGTTAGTTTAGCTCTGAGAATATCTAGTGAATGTGCAGTGGACGTTTTTGCAGAAATAAATGCTGCAGCTCCTCCAGACCAACAGAGGTTTCCCGTGTCTTGTGAAGTGACGGGGCTCCGCAGCGAGTTACGTTATCGTCCCGACCGGGTGTCGGTGTCTCCTCCCCCCCGTTCCCTCCGCGGTCGGCAGGCTGAGAAAGGAAAAGCCAGCACTAGAATCAGCATTGATCCATGGAGAGACCCTCGTCTGGTCAGCTAACATTACTGCCAAGCAGGTGAAATATAGAGTGATATTGTGTGTTAGCTGACGTGTGTCGCCTCACTGTTTAGACCGGTGCTCGTTCATGTCAATGTAGCGCGAGCACAAGCGCGAGCGCGAGCAACAGGACGCTGACTTTCGTCGACATTGCGGCCACAGGTGTTGCTGTGAACAAGCAATTTCTGATTCTTACATATAGCCCCTTTAAGTTAATATTAGAGTTAATATCTTAATTTCATATTTTATAATAAACCTGCTGTAGACCACTGGGCCCGTCCCCAGACTCCTGTGACCTTGTGAGAATATTTCCAATGTTTTGTTCACCTCAACATGTGGTCTACTTTGACGGGTTTGGTCGTTTTATTTTGAAAGATTAAATAAAACTTCCGGTGAACGCTTTTAAAAATTAAAGCGACTAAACTGAGGAAACGCAACGAGAGTCGACAAAAATTATCAAATTAAAATAAACATACTTTTAATAAATGGTTTTGTCATAGTTCAACTGAATTTTCTTAGTAAAACTTTAAATATAACTCAACGGGAGGTACATCCATCCACGGGGACACATCACGATAACAGGAACGTGTTTCTCACCGGAGCATTTTATGCGATGGACTGTCAACAAAGAATATGGCGCCTTAGCTGAACGCTCTTCGACGTTACAAATGGAAGCTGAAAGCTTTTGTCGGTGTTAAAGAAGGTAAATAATGTATTTTCTACACACATATCTGGTGTCCATACTAACGTTACACAGTCTTATGATGTTAGCTTCATTCAGATAGCTAGCTGGCGTTAATTAAGTTTGATTTGAATGCATTTAGTTATTTATTAAGACTGTGGCGAACTCGGAGCAGGGATTTGTACGCTTGAGGACAGAATCACTCATCTTTAACTCTCGTTTTTCATATAAATCTTTAGTCTTATTTTATCGGTGATTCCCCACATTTTGTTTTTCTCTAGCTAACACTACAGCTAACCTACTTTTTATGTGCTAGTTCGCTAATTGACATTACAGTCACAGACATCAATAGCTGTCCTGCCTCGGGGCTTTATGTGTTGCCACAACAACCCGCTACAAACTCAATATTTGAAGGGCATAAAACGAGGCCAACCGTCTAGTTCCGTTTATTTCCGTTTGACCTCTAAACTCCATAGAAAAATCAGGAAAGTTAAAATTTTGCCTGCCGTGGTCTTTTCCTGTGAAATCACTCTTAATAGCAGGAATATTTTTTTCATGAATAATAAGGTTCAACTCTTCGATTTGGCATACATCAGGTATCATTATTATATATTTCATTACAATAGATGGATTCAAGGGGATTATAACGAATATGGTGATGGTGGTATGTGGTTGTTTTTCTTGTGAGGCCTCTGTGTTAAACAGCTGTCCTCTTGTTTTATTGTGATTTTTGTATATCATGTTGTGTTGTATTTTAATGTGTTGTGATTTTTATATATATACTTGAAATTTTGTTGCGTTTCACATCTGGAAACAATGTGATCGTAGCACAAATATAACATAACACAGTAAAAAATAGTTTTAAAAGATTACTCCGACATGTAGAGACATTCTCATTTCCTGTTATTCCATATTATAAACAGTCAAGTTACTTGTTGGACATCTCGTTTTATGGAAATAGTACCCATTTCTGACAGAAATATCATCTTTAACTCTCAAAAGATAGAGGAAATTTTACATTGAGTAAATGTACTGGACACTATCCAGTCATTGCTCTTTTTCTGGTATATCAGCTTTACACCAGCTTTTTGTTATAGCTTAAAATTCAAGCTTTTTAAGGTTATTTACTAAACCTTTTGGAAATTGCTGAACCTTTACAAAGATTAAACATATTTGTGAGGTGTTTAACAGAAATCAAAATCATAAATACTTTATTGATCCCGGGGGGGGAATTTAGGGCGTTACATTGCTCCTGTATTAACATAAAACGAATGTAAGAAAATAGAAATAAAGAAGTATGTAACATGTAAATATGTACATAATGCTACAATATAGACACAATATAAGAAATATGAAATTTGTACAAATATTTGCATTAAGAATTGCAATATATAGCCTAACAAATAACCAAAGTGCAAATAAGTAAATAAAAAATGCTGAGAAGTGGGAAAGAAGATAAAAGATCTGCATCTTGAGAGATGGACTAACACATTGTTGATGTTGATGGCTTTTTTGGACAATAATAGAAATATAAAATAGCTCCAGCTGGCCAGAATTAGAAGTAACCTGACCTGATTGTTTTCCCCTCTCTCTCTCTCTCTCTCAGATCATCAGAGCTGCTGGAGACTGAACACTGAGCTGCAGTGAAGTCATGGTGCTGAAGATCTTCTTTCCGCAGTGCTGTAACCGGGCGGACAGCGGCCTGCTGGTCGGCCGCTGGATCTCCGGCCATGACTCTGCCGTGGTGCTGGCGGTCATCCACTACCCGTTCATCCCCGGACAGGTCAAACAGTACATCCAGCAGGTCAGTGCAGCATCAGACAGACCTCTGTGTCTGGATCGGGGTTACACTTAGCCCCTCATGGATTGTTATGACATTTGAGTCACAGAGCCGAGCAGCACATTTTCTGAAAAGATAAATACCTGGTTTGTAAAACCCAGAAGGTCGTTTACCTGATTTCTAACTTCCTAATCCAAACAAAGATGATAGCTGGACATACAGTATCTTCTCGCTCAATTTGTACGGCGTGAACCAAAATTAAAAATGTTATTCCCAAAAATGTCAAGGCACACTGCTTAGTTAGGGTGAAAAAAAGTTAAAAGTCTTTACTGTTCTCTCCTCCTCCCTCACCGCACTCCTCCATCTTTGTCACCCAGATGCACACCCAGAGTGGGGTGGAGCTGTCGGTGCTGGGCTCGTGGAGTTTACCCAAAGAGGGTCAGGAGGGCATGGAGAGCTTCCTCAGAGACCTCAGCACCATCTTCCCCCAGGAACGCTGGCTCCAGATCAACCGCGAGGTCGGCAAGACGGGCTTCTGCTGCCAGATCCTCACCCGGGATCAGAGTAAGACCCTCAGACTGATATTCCTCTCGTTTATACAGTAGTACTGGTTATGGGAATATTAAACTCCTATCATTAGTTTCAGTTTACGTCTCGTTGCAGGGGATTTTCCAACTTGACAATAATTAATTTAATTGAGTACTTTAATAATTTGCAGGTCTTGGGGGTGGATTTGAATGAAATGTCCAATTTTTAAATATTAACCATTGATACGAAAGCAATGTGTCCATACATTTCATTTATTTTATTTAGAGTTATTCAGTTTATTATTTGTGTCGAGTACTTAATAAACCTCAGGAAGACTTTCTGTTCACGGAAATAAGGAAAGCTATCAGGAGTTTATAATGAATTTACCTTTGTCATGGACAGATGGAAGATTAGTTCAGCAGGAGACTAAAAAGAAGAATGAGGAAGGTGATGGAGAGGCTGGAGATGATGAAGAAGAGGAGGAGGAGGAGGAGGAGGAGGAGGAGAAGGTGATCTTCGTCCACTACGAGCAGAGCAAGGTGATGCTGTCGCAGCTTCACCCCATCGAGAACGGAGTTCCCGACCCCCAAACGGATCCACCGTCTGAGCTGAGACAGGTACAGGACAGAAAATGTGCTTTAATTCCTGTCTGCTGATTTGTATAATTCTAGTAACATGAATGAAAAATTTAAATTCAGGATTTTCTTCTTTGAGCTCTGCTTGTAGGATGCAATTTTCAGATGTTGTTTTTCTCCCATACTGCAGCAAAAAAATCCTGAAGGAAAGAATAATAATGCAAAGTTACTCGGTTGGCGTTTTGTTTTATGTAAATGATCAAAAATACGACTTGACATGTTGCCAGAGGACGTACAGAGTAAAGTGCATGTGTGAAAGCGGCTCAGGTTACAGCCAGGTCGATGTAAGCAGGTATTCAGGTTTGTCCCCTAACATGATCCTCCCCATCCTCCTCATCTGGTCCAGATGTTCCAGACGGTGGCCAACAGCCAGCCTCTGTACTTCCTGGACAGATACGACGACGGACCGCTGAAGTCGACACACTGGCAGTCTGATGGCCGAGAGGCCAGCATCATCGTGGAGCTGCTCAAACAGTTCTCCATACCGCTCTGCATGCTCATCAGCTGGCTGCTCTCCATATGGACCTGGATCTGTGACATCCGGTGAGTGGGGAGGAAACTTAATGGCGTAGGCTGGCAATATAAATATATATGTTTATGTTCATTTTGTAGTTTTGGCATCATTGGGCAAAAAAATCCATTATAACCTTTCAGCATATTGTAATTCAAGTGTTCTTTGTTCTGTAGCCCATGATGGGAGACTTTGGCAAATCACAGGTCATTTCAGAGAGAGAGCGTTCCTATTGGCTGTTCTAGAAATACAGATGCGCATCCACGTCCCCTAGGTGAAAGCCTGAGGAAAAGTTGCTATTCCAGCATTGGCAACAACTGCCTACACTGCAAAGCAACCCAAAAAAGAAGACGGACTTATCAAAAAGAGTCTGACAATATCGGTGAAGTTTTTCAGAGATGGAGAGAAAATGTTTATTAGTTTAGCCTTCTGCGGCTAGTGCTGTGAGCTAGCCTCACGGCTACGGTAGCTACGGTAGTAGCTCGATGAAAGCATCATTTTCTCTCCATCTCTCTAATAGTTTAGACTTCTGTGTGAGCTCACTGCGACGGCTACAGTGACACATACCCCCGCTCATCTGGTGGGAGGGGCTTAGGACGGAGAGGACAGAGAGGAAAGCTGCAGGATGTATTTCCAAATTCTGGCATCTTTTTTTTTTCCCAGAAAAATGCCCACCCTGCAGTACCACTTGAATCACAATTGCTGAAAGGTTATTTTTGAATTTTGAATTTATTTTAAATCAGTAACGCCAAAAAAAAAACTGCTTCCCCCAGCTTTAAATCAAGATGTAGTATTGATCCGTTTTACAGTAGATGTATAACCAAATTGTATCGTCTCAGTTCTGTAAGTGTTAGAGGAGAATGAGGCAGCCCACTTTAAACATCATCCTTATTTTCACCATCATATTTTATCTTTAGGCTCTTCAGTCTTTACCCGCTGCGCTTCCTGTCCAGTAAGCTGTCCACCTGTGTCCAGCTCAGCTACAGAACCCAACACATGAGGACGCTCAGCTCGCTGAAACCCGCCGCCGGACACACGCAGTTCATGAGGTGATTGTTTTGTAAAAGCAACCTAGAAACTCCCTGATGTTTTGGACTTTTCTGTCAATGTGTTTCAAGCTTTTAATAAGGTCAGCAGATGGTCGGCTGGTCCCAGCTTATCGTGCTAGTGACAGTTTACACTAATGTCAGCCTGAATGGTTGTATCAAGTAAAGCCAGTGGAGTTCCTAAAACAGAAATGATTCATCGTCTGGTGAGTGTGACTTTGCTCAGTGAATCCACAAGCAACAGTGGAAAAGGCTTCCAAGGAGTCAGTGATAACACAAAATGACGAAAGGAGGGGAGCCACTGAGTTTAGAAAAGTCATGCTCATTATGTGCACAAATGCAAAGGAACACTAAGGGATTTAGATGGCAGCTACTCTGGTTTTTCATTTCAAGCTTGGTGCTCTTCCTCAAGCAGCATCAAGAGATTTATGCTGAAGTGTCTCTAGTTTGCCTTGAAGTGAATTTCACAACAACCTGTCCATTGGATTTTATATATGTGGAAGTTTTGTCCACATGGGGGAGTTAGTGGAAAGGTCACGAGGTCACCAAAATCATTACTAATCATGAGACACTTACTTGTCATTGTAGGCATACAATGAAAGTACTTTTTGTAACTTTCAGTAACCAGCAGCAATAGAGAACAAGATAAAACAAGATGATAGAAACAAGATAATAAAAGACAATAGGTAATAGAAAAGGTATTGCATAATGAGTTAGATCAGATGTATATAATAAAGTGTTGGGGTGCATTAGCAGCGGGTGGGGACGGATGGTAATATTAACAGTCCTCGACAGCTATGGGAGGGTGGTGGAGGCTACAGCTCTGGGGAAAAGCTGTCTCTTTGTTCAGGCTTTGATGGCTCTGTATCTCTTCCATGATGGCAGGGGGACAAACAGACCGTGACCTGGGTGGATTGGGTCCTTACTGCTGTTGCTAGCCTTCTTGTGTAGACGTCTAGCATACACTGTGTCCGAGTTTGGGAGCCGTTTTTACCACTCGGACCAAGTCTTTCCGGTTTTCGGCAGTGCAGCTGGCATACCACACCGTGGCAGAGTAGCAGAGGAAACTCTCTGCGGTGCTTCTGTACAAGTTTATTAGGAGCTGAGAGCGAAGTTTGGCCTGCTTGACTTTTTTTTTTTAGAAGGAAAAGCTTCTCATCATCCTCTGAAGTAACATGAATATCCACAGAAAATCCCTAGACAATATGGCCAGCAGTCGGGGACAAAAGCGTTGGACGGACAAACAGACTATGTGGCATCACCATCTTTATGCAGGTCAATAGTGGGGCAAAAACAGCAAGCTTCATTAATCTACTGCTGCTACGTTATATATCACTTAACAACCTTGGGCTGATATTTCCGATCTGTCTGACGAATATAAACCCAGTTAGTCTCTCAGTCAGCTGGTTGCATCTCCCGTCAGAGCCAAACACGGCGAAGCTACTTTTAGCTACGATGCTTCACACAGATGGAACCAACTTCCTGTTGATATTAAACGATCCACAACGTTAGCCACTGTGAATCGAAATCAGAAACTCTGCTGTAAATATTGAATTTCGGACAACTACCGCACTATAACTGTATTTTTGATCTACAATTTTTTTGTCTATTCATATTTTATTCAATCTTATTTGAATTATGCTATTTTAATTGTCTTCATTTGTCAGGCAAAGATGAACCATTGACATTACACCTGCTGTTGTCACCTTCATGTCTGTCTTTGTGTAGGAAAGCGAACATCGTGGTGTCGTTCCTGGTGGATGTGGCTCTCGGCATGTTGCTCATGTGGTGGCTCTACAGAGACAACCACATCAGCATGTTGGCCAACACACTGGTGCCTGCAGCTGATGTAAGTGTGTGTGTCACTGAGATCAGACTACACAAAACGGCAACAAAAAATAATCTGTTATGGCACGTTCCACTCCTTCTTCAAACTGTTTACAAAAAGAACAAATAATAGGAAGATATTCAGATGATAAAATGAAACGCATTCTCTCGGGAAAATACTCTCAAAAAATCATATTAGTGAAACAAAACTATAATTTATTATCTCCAGACAATGAGATATTCAAGTTGTGGTCTTGAGAGAATGAGTCCAAAACAAGTTTTAAAGGGTGTTGTGCTGTGAATGGAAAACGAGGCTTTTGCAAGTTACTGCCAGAAAGTTCAGGTTCAGGTCAAGTAAATACTGACCTTGATACTTGATTAATAGCCTTGAAATAGTAGATTGATTAAATGTGATTATCGTAGCACACAGTCTACTGACAACTGAGCAAGCTACATTCTAAAACTGAACTGGTGTCAGATTTCTTTGTCCCACATTTAACTGGTGTGATTCTTCCTCAGCATGTGGCTAAAGAGCTGGAGGAGCTGCTGCAGTGGCTGATGGGAGCTCCTGCAGGACTGAAGATGAACCGGGCCCTGGACCAGGTTCTGGGCCGCTTCTTCCTCTACCACATTCACCTCTGGATCAGTGAGTCACAGCACACAATACAGAAAACCAGAAGCTCTGCTAGTGGCCCCGAGAGGCTTGATTCACCTCGATGTGTGATCTTTCCATCCAGGCTACATCCACCTGATGTCTCCCTTCATCGAGGGCATCCTGTGGTACGGAGGCCTGTCGGCCTGCTTCGGCCTGACCTTTGCCCTCTCGCTGCTCTCTGACATGGTCGCCCTGCTCACCTTCCACATCTACTGCTTCTACGTCTACGGAGCCAGGTGAGCCCTCAGCACAGCTTCAGCTGCTAGTGTATGTTCGCTTTTTTTCACTGCTATGAAACAAAGAAGAGGGGCTATGTGGCTGCTGCTGACTCATGATCGGGTCAAAGATTTGAGACGTTACTCAGAGTTTTTAAAAGTGTGTCACTTCAAATTAATTTAAATTTAATCTTAGTCGATTAGTGTTTTTTTATGCTTTTTTTTTTCATTCTGAATGACTTATTTCTAAGAAACTTATGAGCACATCTCTGGTAAACGCAAGATTTAAAGTGGTGCTTTTGTGTGATTCTTTGTGGAGAAACTCAGTTTCACAGATCTGTCGGCTAAATTAACTACTGCAAATACTCAAAAATGCTGAGAATTAGTATGTAGTGTTGAATTGAGACACACTGGATTTACCTGCAGGGGGCGTATTTTTCCAAACTTTTCCTTCCTCTGTTGCTCTTGCAGAGACATTTTGATTACAGTTCCTTTATGAACATTAGAGTCTTTGTTTAACCTTTCTAAGTGTCATTGTAGAGGCGGGGGCACAAAACTACCAGTACAATGCCTTCATCTATAGAAACTTTCTATCTAAAGTCTTAAGATAGGAAGAGTCCAAGATATCTAAGGTATCACAGAAGCAAATTCTAGCTAACTTTAGGAATCCTATCTTATCTCAGGTTAGGAGATCCTAAATACTCAATCCAACATCTCTTATCAACTTTTATGTCTGTTACCTAACAACCGATGCTACTTTTCTCATCTCGCAGCGCTAAACAACTTTGTAACCGTTGTTTTTCTCAAGGAAACATACTGGAACATAAATTAAAACGTACTAAAAAATGACGACGGCGGGCAGTTAACTTCAAGACAGATGAGTTAGAGGTGATGGTAACATCTGGAGAGAAATCCAAAGATGATCTTTTTGGGGAGTTTACAACAATAACTCAGGAGATAAAAGAGAGTGATGATATCAATGCTTTCAAAAATCAAATAAGTACACTGACAAGTGATACGAAGAGGAGGCCGCTCTTGTGTCAGCACTTGGATGGATCTAAACTTTCTGAATCTTAATGAAAATAAGGCTGACCTCATTATGTTTGGACGACATGACCTTTGGATGACTCTGTTGGTATTCTTGGTCAATTGAATTTTTGTAAAAAATCTTGGCGTGATTTTTTTACTTCAAATTTGAGAAACAAGTTAGCTCAGTTGTTAAAACCAGCTTTTTTTCTAGTTAAGGCTCTTAGCCCAGGCAAAGGCATATCTGTCTCTCAGAGATCTCGAGATAATTACACATGCTTTTATTACCTCTCGGTTAGACTGCTGTTAGCCTGTGTATGTGGCTGTAGAACAGTCGTCCCTTCGTCGTCTGCAGTTAGTACAAAATGCAGCTGCTCGCCTTCTAACTGGAAAAAGAAAACGTCATCACATAGCACCAGTTCTGGAACAGCTTACCTCTTCATTTTAAAACAGCTCAGATCACAGAATCATTTTAGTCGCTGCTGACGACTCACCTCATCTCGCTGGCGTTTGATTAAGTTTATCTTCTGTTGTCCTGCAACTCTTTTAGTGCTGTTATGTGCACATTATGTTTTTGATTGTTTTTACTCTGTTTTTTGTTGTTGCTTGCTTTGTATTCATTTTTATTATGTACATAATCAGCACTTTGGTCAACTGCGGTTGTTTTCAAACGTGCTATATGAATAAAGCTTGACTTGACTTTGACTATGTCCAAAGAGCAGAAGAAAAGTTAGGACAGCTTCACGGTTATCCTAAAGTTAGGAGGGTTTATTTTATATTATTAAGATTTTGGGAAGCGTGCCTATCTTAAGTTAGGATAGGAACATCGACTTAGGAGCTGTTCATCTGTTATGTCTTTTTCCTAAATCAGGTCCTAACCCTAGTTACCATGGTTACCAAACGGTTAAGATAGGATGTGCAAGTGAAGAAGTGTCTGTAATACGGCCCCAGGAGAGTAAAATGGAAAAGATCATCCCTTTGGGTTTCATGACAATCTGCCCTAAGATTTTGATATTTTTCCTGTGGTACACATGGATATTTTTTTCCTCGGGACAAAAACAACAAAAAAACATGAGGAAGTTTTTCTGGCCGATATGATGATGACTATCCATACTGAATTTCATGGCATCTGACGAGTAATTTGTGTGCATGCGAAGTCATGCGAACAGTAAAAGTAGCCGTGTTGTGTTTTCCCTTCAGAGAATACCGTTGTTATTATCCCTTTAATTGTAACTGGTACAACAACACATGAATCATCTGGAGCCGACTTGCAGAACAGGATGTTTTGTTTTACGTCACTGTTGCATAACTGGGTCGGACGGTTATAAAAAATTATTTAGTGCTTCGTGTTCAGTCTGCCTCACTCTGCTCTTCTGCTCGTCTCTTCTTCACAGTTTCCTCAAGATGTTTGCTATTCACGTTCCCCTCGGGGGTGAACTGTAATAACCTCTGACTTTTCATCTAGCGCCATCATCAGGTCAACATTTCAAACATCATACCTGCTAAACATCAGCATTAAACTGTGGAGCGTCAACTGTGTAGAATAGCTCAAAAGCTGCTTTAGCTCCATGAAAGAATGTGAAATTTCAAAGTGTCCCGGTGCATCGTTAAGACTCAGAGATCTAAATATAGTTTAAACTATGTCACCGTGTCCTTAATGTTGTCAGCTTGTCAATATTCTTTAACTTGATAACATGTTGAGGCATGTAAAGGCATGCCCTGACATGTCACCACTCGTCAGCCCTGTGTGGAGATTACACTCTGGTGATATTCTAATTTGTTAATATTGTTGAATCGTAGCTGTTGACTCTCAGGTGCCCTTTAATCTGAATGATGTCTGTAGCTGCGTGTCGAGGCTGAAGCGTGGCGTGATGGAGGTTCTGAACGCTCTGATAATAGTCGTGGATGTTGGAGGAGAGAGGATTGACTAAATTATGCATTTGCTCTAAAGATAGCTCAGCTCTCTCGCCCGTGGTGCATAATGAAATATTACCCACTTTCCTTGCTGCATATTTATGCTCCAGCAGCTCTTGGAATATGTGTTTTTAAAAGTCAGTTTGAGAACCTTTGTCAGAGTCACTCATTAAATCTGTATGCCTGGACCTAAAAATGTCTCCTGCTGCGATCACCCTTCAGTTTCTACATTGGAGAGGATGAGCTCTCCTTGTACTTCAGAATTAGCTTTACAAGTACTATTGCTGATCAATATATTAACTGTCTGATCAACCACTTCCACAGTTCTCTCAGTACATAACTAAACTCTCATATTCAACTTTCTAAAAACAACCCAACCCATTTCTCTCACTCTCACTTTGCTGAAGCCTTTCTCCTCTATTCTCTCCCCCATTTCTTCTGTCTATACAGAGCAGGACTGCACGATTTTGAAAAAATATCTAATTGCGATTATTTTGACTGATATTGCAATTGCGATGTGATTTGCGATATTAGAGGGAATGATCATTTTTCCATCATTATTCTCACTTTCATTGAAAATCATATTAAAATGATTACGGTGTGATTTTTGCGGTGATCTGAATCAAATAAAGATGTTTTTTTCGATGGGTTTATTTCACAACAATGACCCGCTATAGCTGTACATTATCCTGCTTATTACACGGCTACTTACTTAAGAAATCAATAATTTGACACAAAAACGGTCCGCCAGAGTCCGACATCAGAACTGCGCCCATAGCAACGGTCTGTTATACTTAGCAACGGTCTGCTATAAAGAAGAGTATTAACAAGTAGTATTCAACAGAACCGTGTAATAAATACTAGTATTGTTGTTTACTTGAGGATGTTATCAGTTGTGTCTGTCTATGTACATCTACCGTTATGATATTATATACTCGTATTATTGTTTATCAGTTGTGTGTGTGTGTGTGTGTGTGTGTGTGTGTGTGTGTGTGTGTGTGTGTGTGTGTGTGTGTGTGTCAGGTTGTACTGTCTGAAGATCTACGGCCTCTCGTCTCTCTGGAGGCTCTTTAGAGGGAAGAAGTGGAACGTCCTGCGGCAGAGGGTGGACTCCTGCTCGTACGACATGGACCAGGTAACACACACACACACACACACACACACACACACACACACACACACACACACACACACACACACACACATCACTGTCATCATCACAGAGATGCAGACGTTTACTGTGCGTGTGTTTGCGGTGCTTCAGCTCTTCATTGGGACGCTGCTGTTCACCGTCCTGCTCTTCCTGCTGCCAACCACGGCGCTCTACTACCTGGTCTTCACTCTGGTAAGAGACGAGTCACAAGGGAAGAAACTACTTCTGCAGCTGAATCCTAGTCTGGTTCCAGACCAGCGAATCACAGCCCACATCTAGAGCCGTAGACAGGAATATAGAAAAGTCACGAATCATGATAACCGCCCCCCCATAGACACCAAGAATCAATCAATGTCATATTTTATCTATTGAGTTGGTTGTTCTGTATTCTATTTATATTTATTTATATAAGTTTTGTTTAAATGGAGAAGTTGCTTCCAAAGATATTTCCTCTAGACAACTTTTTCCTATAATAAGCACCACCTCATGTTCTTCCCATTAAATTTCCTTGGAAATTATGAGAAATGATGACACAGTCGTGAATGCTGTTGCAAAGCCACCGTCGCACTGGAAACTGGGTAGAGAAGGAAACTGTGGTAGAGAAATACTGAATCATTTTATTTAATTATTTTGTTAACGGGGACCACAGTTGCCATTTCGGGGAAGGAGCCAAATTTATAAACTCAACAGCCACCTTTAAAATCTGCAGGGGATGTGATCGAAGGCTATGAATAGATTCTGGGTGGAGTAATCCTTTAAATAAAGCATGAAATGTGTGTTTCAGTTTGTTCACTTAATGCAAACTATCCAAATAATATTTGTTCATTTTACCAACAACACTGTGTTGTCCATTTTGAATTTATAACAGCTGAATATGTGACTCCAGCCCTAATTATTTCCAGTAGGGTGGGTTGGTTTTTAACGCTTGTGTGTCCCTCTGTTGTGCAGTTGCGGCTGGTGGTGGTGCTGTTCCAGGGCGTCCTCCACCTCAGTGTGGACTTCATCAACTCCTTCCCTCTGTTCGCTATGGGCCTCCGCATCACTCGGCCGTACAGACTGGGAGGTACGCAGCCTTTTATCATGAATCCACTTTATTTGTGTAAAACAGGGTTACCGTTATGAAAATATATTATATTTAAACATAAAACTGGATACCAACACCACAGGTTATAGACTAGATGATCTGGTTAGATTTTAGGCCAACTTTACTGCTTAAACGTGATATTGATAACATTGATAACATTCAGCCACTAGATGTCAAATTCTCCCCCCCGGTCCATTGCATTTACTTACACAACAAGTCGTTGCCAGACACTTACTGTCAAACTCAGACATTTCTCTGTTTTTTGCTGGACCGCAGAGGGCCAGCCCTACAAACGCAAAAGTCTGTCACTGAGTGACTGACCGTGACTCATTGGCCGTTGCTCTTTCAAAATGTAAAGGCGGGAACCGTCCTTTATGCAAATGAGTCCATCCAGCGCGTCACGTCCGGCTCACGAAGCTTGGACCAAGCTGTCAAACTAGGCGATCTAGTTCTAAAATGAAACGAGATTCAGCAGTGGCATCGCCTATTTCTCGCTTAAAATGTTCAGAAGTAGATTTTGGTGCATTGTTTAGACGGAATAAAAGAAAGTTTACGAGCAGGCCGCCATGTTGTTTCCTGTTTGAAACGGCAAACAGCAGCACGTCCCCTAGCGTCCTCGCCGGACCTGGTTGACATGTACCGCTGGATTTAACATTATAGACATGACCACTGACTATTTGTGTAACAATTTAGTCACAAATTCACAGACTGACCATACACGGTCCAGACATATACTCGGTTTTAACCGAGTCTTGTTTCCACACTAACTGACGACCCAGAGATACCACGTGATACCAACATCGTTATACTATTGGCTAACAAGCCTTTTTAGAAGTGGGAACCGAACGTCAGATATCTTCCAAAGAGATAAACAAAACATTCATTTTGGACCCACCAAAATTTTTTAAATGATTAATTCACAATCATATATATATTTTTTCTTTTCAGGAAAAGCCATACTTTTATTCTGCACCTTTCTAAAGGCTCTGTGGATGTATTATTTTTCTTTTAAATATTCGTCTACATAAAATTTTTTTTCAATAAGACCTTTAAATGTTGCTTATTTAGGAGGACAATTGAATATGTGAACACCTAATGAGTTCATGTGTAAGAATGATAGGACAGTGATGGATGAGAACATGATGCAGGGTATCTGTAGGCCGTTTAGTCCTGAAATAAAAGAGCTAGTTTTATGGGTGGATAAACAGATTCCTCTTCTTGATGAACTTTTCAGAGGGTGTGAAGTTCAGGGTGCTGTGTGAAGAGCCTGGGACGGCCCTGCACCTGCTGATGGAGGTAAGAAGTTACATTTTGTTAATGTTTTAAAGAAAGTTGAAGTTGGTCTATGAAGTTGGTCTAGTTTCATCAGCTGGCTTCAGAGCATTTGCCTACCGTGTCCCTTATGACCCATCTTTGTTCACCTTATTACAGCCTACCCTAGAGCTTAGTCGGGTCAATCACCTTTTAACATCGTTTTAACATTGATGTTCTTAATGTGGTTGTTTTTATATGGTGTATTATTTATTTGCTTGCTGTGTGTTCTGTCCCTTCTATTTATTACTGAACTCAGTCGGGTCCATCACCCCTTTTTAACATCCCTGTTCTTACTGTGGTTGTTTTGCTTTTAATATTTAATATGTTATGTGCAATGTGCGATGTCCAAAATCAAGCCCTTCCACTCACCCCATAATCGAATAATAGTATTAATAAATAAATAAACTTTACTTATACAGCACTTTAAAGCAAAGTCACAAAGGCCTGATCATGACCGATCAGATGACAACCGGTGCATGTCTTTTCTTGTCAGTTAATGTTTGTGGACTGATGCTTTTATTATGAAAGATTTGGGACACAGGTCTTATTGTTGTTAATGCTGGCAGGAAACTTCTAAAATATGTTCCATGTAGGGCTGTCAATCGATTAAACTATTTAATTATGATTAATCTCATGATCGTCCATAGTTAATAACAATTGATCACACATTTTTTATCTATTTATGTATGTTCAAAATGTACCTTAAAGGGAAATTTGTTAAGTATGTAATACTCTTATCAACATGAGAGTGGGCAAATATGCTGCTTTAAGCAAATGTATGTATATATTTATTATTAGAAATCAATTAACAACACAAAACAATGACACATATTGTCCAGAAACCCTCACAGGTACTGCATTTAGCATAAAAAATATGCTCAAATCCTAACATGGCAAACTGAAGCCCAACAGGCAACAACAGCTGTCAGTGTGTCAGTGTGCTGACTTGACTATGACTTGCCCCAAACTGCATGTGATTATCATAAAGTGGGCATGTCTGAAAAGGGGAGACTCGTGGGTACCCATAGAACCCATTTTCATTCACATATCTTGAGGTCAGAGGTCAAGGGACCCCTTTGAAAATGTCCATTCCAGTTTTTCCTCACCAAAATTTAGTGTGAGTTTAGAGCGTTATTTAACCTCCTGCGCGACAAGCTAGTATGACATCTTAGGTTTTCTAGTTTCTTATGATACCATCTTCACTCTAGCTTTAAAACTCAGCCTGCTACAACCAAAAAAATATGACAAGTTGCGTTAATGGCGAGAAATTAATGGCGTTAAAACAAATTTGCGTTATTATCGTGTTAACTTTGACAGCCCTAGTTCCATGTTTCCAGTATCATGGAATCTTTCAACTGTAGTTTTGGTAGTATTACTGAAGTAAATGATTTAATACTTTTTCAACCTCACAGTTCAAATTATGTAAGCATTTCATTTTTGTCTCTTTTTCAGTATTTGTTCATGTGCTCTCATGTTTCCCTTTTCAGATTAACCCTCTGAAGTTTAGCGCAGTGGTTCAGACCTACCGCACCCCGACTTACAGCTGTTACCCCAAAGACTCGTGGGCTGGCCTGGTCAAGAAACTGTTTGTCGGGGAGCTGATTTACCCCTGGAGACACAAAACCACCAAGACTGACTGAGATACATCAGCCGGAGAAAAGGAGAGATGAGGGAACAAAGGAAAGGGAAGTGACTGAATAAATAATGAGTTGGAAACAGACAGATGGAGGGAAAGAGGGGAGCAAGGGTGAAATCAGTAAAAAGACCTTTTAGTTACGCCGTTTTCATGTTAGATCGGAAGAACGTCACAGAAAGTGTGCGTTTAAAAAAAGAGTGAAACTGCCAGGTCAGCACACTTTATCTGATCAGCTTGAGAAAGAAGAACAAATATTAGTTCATATTTTAGAGCGCAGCGAACATGGCAACATCAGCCACAAACTTAAAAACCAGCAAGTAGTCCCGTCCTGCTGTCGTAAGAACTGTGATCATAAAATAACTTTCAGTACATAGTGAAAACTATGAAAATTATTTTATTTTGTAATCATTTTATTGACTTGACATCAGGTGATTTCTTTTGTTGTAGTGGTCAGAAATTAAATTAATGAGAACTTAATATAATTTAATTTAAAAAATAAATAATTCTGGAGCTGGGGGAGGGGGCTAATATTCGCTAGAACCTTACTATTTAAAGAACTTCAGACTTGCACGGACACCTGCGCAAGCGTGAGACTGTTTATGCAGAAGTGTTTCAAATATTAAGGTTTTAGTGAAGATGCATGTGTTTGGGAAGTAGTGGGCATCTGACTGGATAAATGAGATTTGGAGTATACTGAACGAGTTGTGTGTGAGTTTGTAAACGGATGTTTTGATATAGTTTTGCTGTTGTTAAACACGGCCCCGTTTACTTCAATTCATCAAGACTTTTCTCAGTTTTTTTATTCATTTCTGGGTTTTAGGACTCATTCCTGCACCACTCTATTAATGCACAAATGGTCATTTTGTGGGTGAAATAATCCTTTAACCTCTAATAATACATGATGATTTATATTTTGTGTTAATATTCTGAATCTGCAAAGTAACTAGTAACTATCAAATAAAAGTACCTCAAAATTGTACTCAGAGTAAATGTACTTATGTTAAATTTCACTACTGATTATTCAGCCCAGTCGCGCAGCAATTTGTTAGATAGTCGCGAAATTGAATGTATTGATGCGTGTACATAGACACAAATTTCAAATTTTTTTGTGATGGTCAGCAAGAAATCAATTCGTATGTCATCCACGTAATTGTGAACCGGAAAGTATAGAGAGCTGCGAACGCTGCGTAGGGAGGAGGTCGGAGCGGATGGGTTGGTCAAAAAACACCAGACTTTCGCCCAGGAGACCGGAGTTTTTGTCCAGTATGAAACCAGAAGTCAAAGTTGATTTATTTCTCACATAATTTCCATACTTAAGTTACAGCACTTCCGGAGTTATTTTAACTCAAACTGCGATCTTTTCTCAAACCTAACTAAGTAGTTTTGTTGCGTAAACCTAACCAAGTCGATCTATTCCTAAACCTAACTAAGTAGTTTTATTTTGACAAGACTGGATCGGAAATTGCCACATGCGTCACGTGGTGCTGGACATTCGTAGGAAAACGCACTAAAAATACGTTGTTGAAAGTAGTCCTGAGCGTCACGAAAAAAAGAGAAATTTGTGTTTAAAAGATTAAATTTCATGACTATTTCACTAAAGTGCTGTGAACTGTGTTGGATTATTAGTATGTTATTGCTGCACTCCACTTAGAAACAGTATACGCCTGCTGTTCCTTTGGCACAGACCACTCCCCATACTGACGTGCAGCTGGAGTGGTGAGTCGCACAGTATATGTCATTAAGAATCAGTGTATGTTTGTGGGATGTGGTATATGACAGTAGAACATGAGTGATAAAAAATGGTATACCATCATCCTATTTTGGACACTCCATGAGCTTTCCTGTAACACCACCTTTAGGACAACTTCTTTACACAATGTCTCCTAATCTAATCGGTGTATTGTCATGAAATATGTTGAGCACATTTATGCACTCCAGAGGGTAAACGTTACCCCGTGACCATTACTCTAGCACCACTTTCACGACAAACTTAACATTTTTAGATTCACAAATGGTGAAGCTCTAAAAGGAGCTAAGACCAGTATGTTATTGGTTCCATCCAACTCAATGAACTGGTGCTTCTAGATCAGGGGTCTTTTTTTCTCTGAGAGCTAATTTGACTAAATGGAAGTGGCTGAGAGCTACTCATAGCACCAAGTTGTACATCGCCATTAGCAGACATAATTTGTGTCTTACTTTTATGGTCCTTTAATAACAATCATCACATCTATTACAATCCCGTCATAGGCGATGGGCTTTTTGTGTTTTGTTAGGATGTGCGCCACTAAACGAAGCCTCTGTTGCTACGTTGGCCTTCTTCATCAGTTTGGTAAACAGAGTAAACGACAGTCTTTTAAGTCTTTTACCTTCTCTGTTCGTAGAATGCCACCAGCCGGAAAGATTGGATAGAAATTTAACCTTTAGCGAGCCACTCAGAAACGAGAGCTACTTGTTGGAGACCCTTGTTGGTTGACGCACTTCCTTTGTGCCGTAAATGGAGCCTTCATTTTCCAGGAGATCGTACCCGGTGGTAGACAGAACTGCAGAGTGAAAGCGAAGTTTATAGGGAACCAATCTAAACGCAGATGGTGTCGTTATTCTACAGCCATTACACTGTGTGATCAACGTTTACTTCATAATGATAAGTTGAAGAAAAAAACTTTAAACGTGGCATAAGAGTAGCTCAAATAAAAAGAGTCATCAAATCAGCAAATTGACTCGATATTTAGTGTGAAAATTCAATTTGACCTTGGAAACTGTAGTTTGGATTTAAAGCTGGGGTCTACTAACAAAGAAATCAGGTATTTATGTATTAACTGCACTGATCATGTAGATAGTTGTAATCTTCTAGATTTTATAATATTGAAGTATTTGCAAGAGTCTACTTCAAATGAAACTAACTGGACAAACTGATTTGTTTTAATCTTTAAGAGTTTTAGTCTAAATGAAATGCTTAGTGTTTTATTTTCATTTGGTGCCATATTTCTTACATATATGGAACTATTGACTCTGACAGATGAGTTACAGAAGGAGATGAACATCATGCCATACAGTTTGTCAACATTTGTTTTGCTTTTCCTTTTTCTTTTTTATGTGCGTATTCATTTTTAATTAAATATTGTCCTTTTAATTCTTTACAACAGTCAACCTGAACCATCTCTCATTAAAAGAAACAATCCAACAGTTTGAGAATTTGGCTTGATGTCTGTCTTGGTCAGCACAAACTGTACGATGCATAACCTGATGAAAGGTGTGTTTTTTCCACTTTTTATAGAGCGAGGCGAGTAATTACCCCTGCTCCCAGTCCTTGTGCTAAGCTAGGCTAACTAAACACATCTTGACCCATCAGAGCTGAAACTGATATCCACTTTGTCATTTGACTCTATCAGGTAGCAAGCTAGATTATTCCCAAAATGTCAGACTGAATCTTAAATGTGAAATATTAATGTTTTATTATACATCCTGCTCTTTAGCATCCTTAGCACCAATTTGTTGTTTCTACCAGTTAAAATGTTAAATTTGAATTCTTCTTTTTAACCTTTTTTATTTTATCATCTCCTATTGATCTGTACTAAATCATTCATTGCCATTTAATAAAATATAAAATCCATGCGTATTTAATACTGTATACTGCTGTCTCTTCTTTTCAGATGAGTCTTATCTGTTCATAAACAGCTAACAGAATAATTGGAATAGAAATTATGACAGTCTTATAATATTTAATCTAATCTGTAACGTCAATAAGAGACTAAACCCGGAGCCGCTCCATTAATAATTCATTCCAGAAAGAATTCATGTGTTTAGATTTAATGGGATTTATTTTGACGGCACTGAACCATAAACAAAATGTGCTGCTGCAGCATGTATGTATTCAGTCTTACAGTGATCCTGTGATTGGTCTTTTATACTCACATTATTATTATTATTATTATTATTATTATTATTATTATTAATATTAGTAGTAGTAGTAGTAGTAGTAGTAGTATAAATTAATAAGAATAAATACATAAATAAATAAAAGGTAAAATTAAACAGAAGACTAAATAAATAAGAGAATTAATACAAAGATAAATAAATAAAGAAGCAAAATAAAAAACAGAAATATCAATTTATGTCACATTTTATCAATTAATTAATGGCTACTTTTGTAATATTATTTTTGCTACATTTAATGACATATTTATTTATCGAGTCATTTTTTATGTATTCATATATTTTACATTTTGGCAGGGTCCGTCCTCCATAAGAGCCGGCCCTGCTTTACATGCGGGATCACAACTTCTATTACTGAAGAATATTTTATGGGTAATAACAAACTTTTAACCCAATCAATCGATCAATCAATCAATGTTTATTTTCAAGAGCATCTACAGTAGTGATCTCCAAAGGGTTTAAAGGAGAAAGTAGGATATATTCTGAACATGTTACCACTCTGAAAGTGCTTTATTCATCATATTATCTTTAATGATCTCATTCTAGCTGTTGCTGCCAATAAAATACAAGTGTGTATGCTTCATTCATTTTGTGTGTGTAGGTGTTCATCCTCGGGAGATTGTTCTGGCAAAGCTAACGAGAGGTGACTCATGATGTTACGAAAACAGATTTGACACAGATGGCATCGAACTCACACTCAGCCTGCTACTGTACATCACATTTCATAATATTATTCATGTAACCATTCTGTTATAAAACACTGCATCAAACCACAGGGAGAAATGGCTAAAGAAATCTAATTATTTTTCCCCCTCAAATGTGACAAATGTGATCTGTTTTACAGAGAAAATAACACTGAAACTAGAGTCTTTAATTTTGCTTAAGGCCCTCTAAGAATATTAGAACATCATTTTGAGAAAACAAAAATACATTTCACAATCATAGCTATATATCAGCTATATTACTGGATTATAGTAAGTGATGCATTCATGTGTACTGGTGTCAAGCATCTTATATGTGTTTGAAACTGATATGTTGTTCTTTTATTGACTGTAAGAAGGCAAACAAGATCCAAAATACCCTAAAATTATCATTAATTTTGCTTGAGTGTCAGAATTTTACTCTGAGAAAAAAAAAAAATACATTTCAGAGCTTTAATTTAACCATGTTTTATCCACACGATTAGCATTGTTCTGTACGTATTCAGTGAGAAATGAATCATCTTTGTTGTCCACACACCATCTGCGTGTTGTTGACAGCACACTTTGATGGACGTTTTTGCTTAGCCAATGTATTCCGCCCCGCGTAACTCACCGCGGAGACAGCGTCCAATCATATGAGTGGAGAGGCGGGGCTTAGAGTGAGAGGGGCGGGGAACCTAGAGAGAGCGGAGACGGCAGCGCAGCAGCCCGATCTGTCAGCAGCGCAGTCAGTGTGTTGTTGTGCGGTGCCGAGGAGACGCAGCTGTGATTATGATTCAATATAATGGAGAAAAATGGGCAAATCACGGATTGAGATTACTCAGTACACCTACAGAGATTTGGACTGGACGTAAAGCAGCCACAGGCTTTTGATCCCACTGCAGATATCGGTGTTTTTTCTGGATATAAACGCAGTGAAGTTACGGGAATCTTTGTCATCCCGGACTAAAGAAAGACGAAGGGGCCTGAAATCACACAGACGTATGTTGAAGTTGAGCTACGAGCTGCGCCAGCTAAGTTAGCATTTAGCTTTGTGTGGGCTGTCTCTTTTACCCAGAGGGAAGTCGAGTTATAAAAGGCAACGTTATATGTGATTATGTGAAGCGTAGCGCATAACCAGTGACGGTGTCTTTTAGTAACTGGCTGCCTTGGCAACGTTAGCACCAGTGCTAACAGCTAAGCTAGCTGGCTAGCTCCTCTGGCAGGGCTAGCTTGTTGTTCCCCTGCTAACTTAGCTCAGAGTGCTTCTCTTAAAATGGGACCATAAAGACAGCTAAGGTTAACTTTTTTGCTTACTTGGTAGAAAACATATCTCAGCAGAGATATATCTGCTCATAAAATCTGCAAAGTGGCTTATTATAATTACCATTCCCAGACAATAAGCATGTTTTTCTTCCCCACATAGACTTTTCAGCACCAAGCTTACAAGACTTCATATAGTCCGGATACAGCTTTAGTTACATTTCCATTGCTTTTGTTTTCAAATATTTGCTAATCTGTCACAGAGATAATGTTTGTTTTGGCTCAAGAAGGAACTTCAGTGTCAGATTGTGGTGGTTATTTATAAACTGTCAGTCATCAGTTTGAAAGACAATACCAGTTGTTTACATTAGTTATTGCCCCCCCTCCCCCCCCCCACCTATAACCAAACTATTATGTTTCTTACAGTTACTTTCAGCCATAAGGATGTTTTGTTTTTCAGAGCCACATTTTTGGCACCAACCTTGTTGTTTTTCGACTAGGACATTCCTGTGAGACTGGCCCCTTTTTTTAGTCTGAAAATTGCACATAATTTGGAAGACTGTTAAAGTTGCCTGGCAAAAACAAGGACTTTAAGCTGGTGGACACACCATTCGACAAGTTCATGGCATAACAAGCCTTTTATTTTGGTTCCAGTGAGTAGAATTAACACACGAGGGGTTTACCCATCCTTGTGTCGACGGGGGAAGTTTACAATCATCTTCAGCCCTCTTCAGGGCTCAGATGTGACGATGGGCAGCCAAGGCAGCCCAGTGAAAAGCTACGACTACCTGCTCAAGTTCCTCCTGGTGGGAGACAGTGATGTTGGCAAAGGAGAGATCCTGGACAGCCTGCAGGATGGATCAGCCGAGTCCCCCTATGCTTACAGTAGTGGTGAGTCACTTTTCTCTCAGCTGATTGGCACCTGCTGCTGGCTTAGTTTTGTCCTCTTGTGATGATGCAGCTCCTTGTGTTATGTCATGCTTGCTCATCAGAAAAGTCTTGAACGTACTAGATGTGCATTTTGCTGTGTGGACTGTGGAGAATACACAATGAGCTCTCTGACGCTCATAACAGAGCATTGACATCGGGGTGAGTCAGACAGTCGCGACTGTATGTGCATTGTTCTCCAATTTCACTTGCTAAACAATAGTTTGCATGACCTCTTTAGTCTAATAACCATTCAATAGATGTTAGACCTATGCATTAAACACAGAATAGCATCCTCCCCATTATGATGTTGGTTCCTCCTTGTTCCTTAACAGCTTCCATGGTGTATTAAAAAAATAATAAAGGAAGCAATGTTCTCTGGTACATGTGTATAAATGTATTTGAGTTGATTAGAGGCTGCTTAGCCATTGCTGCAAGTATGTGACTTTAGAGTAGGTACACTTAGGAACACAAGCTTGTTTAACTCCATCCACCGTGCTGTGAAGGGGAAGGCTGATGGAGCTGTGCCCAGTCAGATGACTCCTCCCTGGGTGCAGGAGCTCAGATCACCTGGCTCTCTTTGCTCCGGGGCTGACAGCCACTATCTGATCACTGCCTGCTGCTGCAGTAAGCTGGTGGTCTCTGGCTGCACATATACTCCCATCAAAGGGAAGCCCTGAAGAAGAGCAGATAGGGGAGAACAAAATGAAAGAAAGTTCTTAAAGGACCATAACAGTGTTTTTGTGTTTCAGCCCACTTAATAGAAATCATGCACACATTACCATTTTCCAAGGTGCTTCATAGTGTTTTAGATTTTTTTTTCATGGTATGGTAGTGACTTCTCTTTATTTTCTTTTTAATAATAGAACACCTTTTTTGTTACATGGCTTGGTGCTTATAAATACGACATTACTCCTGCTCCAAGTGCCTCAAGTTTGCCTTCTTACTGCTTTACTATTTCCCTTGTTTCTTCAAATAATTGGCAGCTTTGACTGCATTTCCCCAAAGGACAGGAAGTAAGAATACATGTAAAAAATACCACCAAAAATGCCTTGTTGGTGGGAGTAAATCCATCTGGGTGTGTCGCCCAAATTAATTCTACATATGGAAAACACTTCAACATAACCATCCTGTTAAATCACTCTGCAATGACAGCTGCATTTCAATGCCAACAATGATACGATGGATTACCTCGACTCAGGCAACTTTCAAATATCTGCAAATTATTCTGCAAATTGATTTTAATAGTGTACTGGAATGAGATGAACTGGCTGCATGGAAGGCAGGAAAAAAAACAACAATTTTAAAGCATTAAAATGCTATAATATGCTTTGGGAAAATAGTCAGCCGTCATTTAGATAGTATATACGTTTTGTAAATTGGCTTAAACATGTGAAAACTCTGGCGTGGTTCTTAAAGATGTGGTGAATACATCCTGTTTCACTGGAATCGCTCTGATGATGCTAAATAGGTTGTATGCGTTTGTTAGGGAACAGTAATGATGTGCACAGCAGGACAGAAAGGAAGAGAGTGCATCCATCACATGCATTAGACTCCACTATAAACCACTAGTAATGGAATATAAGCTGCTCAGTTACCTGTGAGGTGAATTTGTTAAGATATGTGCTCCAGGAAACGGTCCTGACGGAGACGCTGTCTTCGATGTTTCCCTGAGTCGTTTTTCAGATGAAAAGGATTTCCATCTCCTCCCCTCAGGATGACAGCAATTGTTCATAAAATATACATCAGTCAGAAGAATAAGCCCTTTTCACCCGTTCCTTTTCTAACGAATTCTGCCAAAGGGTGATGCTGCCTGTTGGCGTGTGGCAGCAGTGTGAAAACCTTCCTGGGTCATGTGTGTTTTCAGACGCCCGCATCCACCGAAGGCCAAACTGTGTTATTGCAGCAGGTGATTTAGAGAGGGGGAGGTCATCGTTGTAAATAAATAATAATGTCTATCCTCAATAATGAAAGTAAGTTATTGTTAGTTAAATTCCTAGTCCAATTAGACTGTACATTATAATAGAGCTGAAACAATTAGTCGATTAATAGAAAAATTATCAGCTTTTTTGATAATCAATTGATTTAAAAAAAAAAAAAAAAATTCAAGCAAAAATTGAAATGTATTTCCTGGTTTGCGGCTGCTTCTCTTCGTGTTGCGTGATAATAAATTGAATATCTTTCAGTTTTGGAGTGTTAGTCAGACAAGACAGCCAACTCATCTTGGGCTTCAGGAAATTGTGATGAACATTTTTCACTATTTTCTGACATTTTAGAAACCAAATTGTTAATCTTTTAATAAGAAAAATCTGCAGATTAATCAATAAATATAATAGTTGTTTTCAGCCCTAGACTATAATACGGTATTACTGCCCAGCCTGAGATGGAACTCTATTAGACACGTAAACAGCGTTTTCATATTTATCAACATTAGTGTGGCTGTGATCTAAAGATGAGTGTTGAGGTTTCTGAACACGCAGCCCACGGAGAACCCGTCATTCCTCTAAAGGCAAACTGTGAGCCCGGCCAGCTTCTGGAGACTCTCTCTGAGAGGAAGATGTCCTAATTGATGCGAGCGAGATCAAAAGCCTTCAAACAGCTTCATTAAATATGGAGGACAGAGTGGAAACACAGCTGAACACGCTTCAGCCGGGATGTTTGTGCAGACAGAAGCTCTGCTATTGATTTTCATCCCTCTGGCAAAGAGAGGTTAGCGTGGAGGGAAAAGGGAACGCTGGTGAGGAACCCTAAATATTTTAAGAGGAGAAAATCAGGACAGAAGAGCAGATTGTGATTGGATGACATTGTCCTCGGGCTATGATTGGCTCCCTGCCTGATTTTGGGCCGCCAGTTGGTCTGTCACATTTCCTCCTCAGTGACTGTGTGCGTTATTGATCAGAAATTAGGTGACCGCTAATCAGAATAGTGGCAAATGCATCATACACAGTCCTTGTTAAAGATGTCCGTGTTGGTGAAGGATGCTTCGTCAAGTTGTTTTCGGCCCTCAGGTATTCAGCATGACGCACTTTGGATGATCTTTAGGTGTTTTTACAGTTTTGTATGTAGTTTTGCGGTGCTGACGTTAACGCTGAAGCAACAGATTGTCGATCCTGTTTTAGATTTTGATGGTCGAGATTTGGGAGTCCATTTCGGTCGATTTCCAATTCAGGATCGAAATCGTGACCCCCTAGTTTTATATACAGACTTATAAACGTATAAATTATCCGGTAGGTGTGTTATTATGATTTTAGTTATATATGAGCAAATCGAATTTTGACAACCTCAGAGCAGACTAATTCTGGCGCACCCCTTGTGATCTTTGGCGCCCCACTAAGGGGGACCCGGAACCCAGGTTGAGAACCACTGCTATAAAGCATTCCTGCGGATTAATTTATAATGGCTCCCACAATGGCTTAATGGATATTAAAGGGATATCTTTCTCAGTAATGATGGTATAACTGAATCTCTATTGTCTCGCTGTATGTATCATTATATTAACCACCCATAACTGGGGGCTTTGGGAGGGGGCACTGGTGTGTTGGGAATACACATCATTTTTGAGGGGATCTCCAGATACATTTTTCACACAGCGATAAGGTTTTGAATGTCACAGTCTGTGATGTTAGCCATCAGATAACACCAGGCTTGAAGGGGTGAAGTCAATTAAAATGCAAAAGCGGGTTGAAAAGACACTTTTCAGTGCAGCTGTGAGACTCTGAAATCTGTTTTTCATTCAGCGCACACTAACAATGGGATATTCCCCAGGGGTCAGGCCGGCACGGCGGCCCATTGTTTCTCCATGGCAGCGGGCTGGTTGTTTGACAGTGGCACATCCACAGACAGCAGTTATCGCTGGATGCAGGCCAGCTCAGAGGTAACCCCCTGTACTGCCCTCCTGAAGGAGAGGGGGGTTTACAGTGTGTGTAACTGGTAGGTAAATGAAAATATGAATCTGGTCTAATCCTCTAGAACGATGCACAGACGCAGACACAGTTCAATATTAACACAGAGCTTCGCTGTAAATGCAGTCTCACTGCTGTCAAATCGGATTTTCTGCACTCTGCTCTTTTTTTTCTTCCCTATTTCATTTCTTCCTTCACAACCTCTACTTGTTCTTTATTTACACCTGTAGACTTCATATTCACCGGTTTTATGTAAATGTTACAAATCATACCTGCCTGGTCAGTGTCTCCATAAACAGTACATTTTATAGAAAATCAATAGGTAATTATACATACTCTGAGGATGTTAACCACGCCGCCCACTCCGAGGCTTACAGTGACAGAAAACATCATCTCAACACAGTACCATATAGTTAGTTCAGCACCTCTCTGACACAGCCTGAACAAAAGCTGAACATTATAAGCCTCACGCAGCTTCGAGTGCACCCAAAGAACAAACAAAGTAAGCTGACTCCCAGAATAGAAGCAGCAGTATTCAGCCAAGACGTCAGAGACATCAGAGAAGCTATTGATTATCTGGGATATCTAAGTGAGCCCTGGCAACGAGAGGAGAGAAAGCACTTGGTACGAAGTCCTGCACTCGCTCCAATTCAATTAGCTTAGCCTGAGCTCAGCACTTTAGCTCTGCAGCAGCTTTATGTTGCCTGGAAAATTTGAAGATATTGCTAATTTCGTTTGCCAGCAGCTGCTACCTGCCAGAGGCTGATGTAATCATGTGTGAGAGTCTGGGAACTGCTGCTCTTCTGCACTGTTCTTCAAACATTTACTGGGATGTTGATGTCTGTTTTCCAAGGAGTCCTAATGTTTAATGTTAAAGCTGATGGTTTCCAGTTAAAAGTGCTATGTATTCAAACATACATCCGGTGCAAGGGTTCCTTGAGTATGGGCTTGTACGGAGCTTTTTTCCTATCTTTATTCAAGTGCACGGTCTTTCAATTTGAGAGCACGACTTATTGATTTCACGTTCAGATTTTGTAATGCTTTCCCTCAAAACCCTGTCCTCACATTCCCGCAACGAGGCAGGGATCATTTCATTGGTCAACACTGGAATCTTGACAGGCTTATAGAGAGCCGAAGTCTTATTCAATGTCTCCTTTGAAACTGATTTTTAGTCAATTATCAAATAAACAGACCCAACAATTTGTTTGTTCATATTTATTCCTCAGGTCTGGATTTGGGCAATGGGCATCTTTATTTCTAAATAATCGATAATTAAAATGGTTATGAAAGATCATCATTACTTCCAGACCTATAATACCAATATCCATAATCATTTTTAAAGGTTAAGGCTGGCGTCATCCGTATTTCTGTTATTGTCAACAAATCCCATGAAAAGCCCAAAACAAACAATGTGTTTCTCAAGACTTTCTCACCTCCTGTCTGTGGCTCTCAGCTTGAGTATTTCTTTCTCTTAGTATTCTCCATTTCTCTCTCCTTCTCTCACTCACTGAAGGCCCTTTCAGACACAACGCAACAACGGCACCACTGCGCTCTGAACCCCGTTATTTCCAAAGGCTTGTGACTCGCCATGACAGCTTTTCGCTACATCAAGCAAAGCCCAACTTTGGGCGCTGCATGCTGTGATGTGCTGCGAGCGCAGCTCAAACCGCGTTGTTTGGGTTAGCAAATTACCAGCAGCGATGCAAATTTGCATCGCTGCTTGATGAATAGTTTTGGTGCATAATATTCGCAGGCAAGTATTTCACATTTTCGTGTCATTTATTCGTCACACCCCCCAGTGTGTAAAGGTTATGAGTGCTTTGCAAAAAGAAAAACCTCCAGTAGGATATTTGCCTGAGATGAACGAATGAGATAAATGTACCAGTGTTGTAACCTAAAGTCAGGGATGAGCATCCTACATGCTGTATTAAGGTACAATGATGGGTCCTGAAGCTAGAATTAGTGACATACCTCACTGAGTGATACAAGGTGGGCGGTCGGTGAGGCAAACCTGTAAATAGTATCACCAAAATCCACATAAAACTGCAGGTTTCCACCCGGCGCTGCTTCGCCGTCCACACCGGCTGTGACCGCTCCGTCCTCTTCACGGCAATTAACCTCATAAACGTTATGGTTCCCTTATAGCACTGTGTTTAAATCCGAAGAATTGCCAAATTGGCGCTTTTGCTTTTCGCTTCGACGCCAAATCCCCCGCCATCGTCTTGTCTGTCAACTCTCTCGTCCAGTGTGTGAAATCTGACTTCACTTTCACTTTCAGTTTGTAGTGTGATAACACGGCGCTGATACACGAAAATGAACTAAATGAGTTTTATTTCTATTAAAAAAAAGGAAAACGACTGTGGGGGGCGGTGGGTACGTAATGTAATTGGTGTGTGCCCGAACACCGTGTAACACCGTTTAACACCGACCACAGCGGCAAGTCTACACCAGTGACTCAGGTGAACATGCCTAGACGTGGAGCAGCAGGGCAACAGGTGTAGCAGTCAGACGGGTTTATCAGAAGTGATCTAAACACAGAGATCCGTTAGCTGCCTGAGGCCGAACACGGCTGCTTGTCATGACAATTAAACAGTGAAACACAGTTCTTATAAGTGAAAGTTTAAAACTGTTATTTTAACATTTTGTCATGTTTTCAATCATGAAAATATTACAATACTAAGCAGTAGAGGGACTCTAGGGACGCCAGTGTTGCTCTGTCGGGGAGCTGGTCACCACTTTGGTCCAGACTGAAATATCTCAACAACTATGGGATGGATTGTGATGCTATTTTTTTCAGACATTCATGTTCCCCTCGGGGTGAATTGTAATAACTTTGGTGATCATCTGACTTTTCATCTAGCGCCATCATCAGGTCAACTTGACCACACTTAAATACCTGCAGAACTAATGACGTTCCCATCAGCCTCAGCTGTGCTTTGTGTTTAGTGCTAAACTAAGACGGTGAACATGGTAAACATTATAGAGAGGTGAAGTCCCGCCTCGTCCGGTGGACCCCATGCGACCATATTTTGGAAAAATATGATCGATAGTCAACGGCGAGAGACAAATATTTTTTGGTCCTGTTTGAACTGCACCATGAATATTATTGATTTATATGATATTATTAAGGATCTCTTACCGTCACCCATAAATACACGGTTGTCATATATTTGGAAGCTAATCACAGTTTCCTGTAGTGTATTGTGGGTAAATTTACACCTTGATTCAGTTTAAGTGGCTCAATCAGATGACGAGTCATTTTGCTGAGCATCAGCTTGTCTCTGACTGCGGTATTGTAATCTTGATTGATGTTGTTCTTCTTGATGCATCCATTTGCCTAATGCCTGTCCCCCCCCTCCCCCCTCTCTGTCCAGGTATCGACTATAAAACCACCACCATTCTTCTGGATGGGAGGAGAGTGAAGCTGGAGCTTTGGTAAGCACACACATCACTGCTGAACCAATAACTTGCTGTTTTTCTGTACAATAGAGAAAGTGACTGCTGCTCTTTTTCTGGAATGCACTCTTAAATCTAAACCCAGTACCGTTCTAGTAGGGCTGCACGATTATGGCCAAAATGATAATCACGATTATGGACAACACGATTATTTATCACTAATATCTATTTTATAATGCTGTGAAAGCATCTCCTTTAAACAACTAGATTTATTCTAGTTTCTCTCCAAGAATTACATTTCACAAGATTACATTTGAATGCATCATGATAATGTTATAATTTACCATCGCCCAATACACTAAGTAGGAAGGTTCATTTAACATTGCATACTTGTGCAAAAGCAAAACATATTTGGAGACACATCTAATGGTTACTTTTCTCTATTATAGAATATCTAAATCAGGGACATCTAATGTTGTCATACAGAAAAAAAACCATACCCAGCTGTAAGTTGCATGTACTTTACTGCAGGACGCTGTGAGTGCAGGTCCTTATCCTCTGCATATTGTTACGTGCCTCACAAATATTCTTACATCAGTAGAGATGCAGCAGATGCGTGTAATTGTCAGTTAAGACTCTGCAGTGCGAGGCGAGGCCTGTTTGGTGGAAGTAGGCCAAGGAATTCAACTCCTCAGGGGAGAAGCAACGCCTTGTCTTCCCTGTGGAGGGAAAAGTTTAAAGGCAGTCCTATGATCCAGAATCTTCTTCACTTCTGCTGCCTCAGTCTTTCCTCCTCTCCTCACTGTCTCACTCTTGCTTTACTGTCTAAATGTTGTCTTTTCTTCTCGCCTCACACTCTTTACCTCATCCTCTGCTTCCTTTCTATTTCTGTCTCTGTTGCCTTCTATTTCTCATGGCAAAGGAGACAAACTGCAGAAACTTAAAGGATAAGTGATGGTAGTCTATATTTTTCTTGTTGTCAACAAATTCCCCGTGCAGCAGAGAAAAAAAATGAATGTATCTACGAAGAAATGTTGTGTGAGTATCACAGCCTGATATTTCTTCTTCCTCTGTTGGCTACCTCCGGATCTGAAAAGTGAAGCCAATGCTGAAGTGCCTTAAACTTGCGTTCTTTCTAATAGCCAGCAGGGGGCGACTCCTCTGGTTGCAAAAAGAAGTCTGATTGTATAGAAGTCTATGTGAAATGAGCCTACTTCTCACTTGATTTATTACCTCCGTAAACATTGTAAACATGAGTTTATGGTCTCAATCGCTAGTTTCAAGTCTTCTTCAATACAGCATGATGTTCATTTAGTAAATTATGGTCCCATTTAGAGTCAAATAGACCATAAAGCAGGGTATGCTTTAGGGCGTGGCTACCTTGTGATTGACAGGTCGCTTCCACGGCGTTGTCCGGTCTGGGAGTTGTCTGTGTTTGCGTCTTACGACTTTACTTTTTTTTTGCCCCTAATACTCCGAATGTGGATTAATCCGCCGCTTAAAATAGTGCCCAACAAATGCACTATTTCCTCTTGTTTGTTTGAAAAAGAAATACAGTGAGCAGCTGTTTTAGGGTATTACTAAACCTTTTTTTAAATGAATCTAGCCTCACCACTGACTCTTGGCGAGTCCCCATTCAGTCACTTCAAATGGGGGAATGACTGAGTCATGTTTCTCTTTTTTTAGTCGTTTGACCATCGTATGTCTTTTATTAGAGGGTTGACAGTGAAATGACAGAGATGGGGTATAAAATGCAACAAAGGTACTCAAACTGGGGGCGTTACGGTTCATAGTCGGCGTCTTCAACACTTAGACCACCAGGGCGACCCTCTTAGATTGTCTTTGACCAGGTGATGGCACAAAAATGATTACTGTCAATCTGTTAAACCATCAGCAGACTCAAAGACCAATATTGGTTTGCTGGTTGTCAGTTTTATCCAACATCCATAAGACAGGTGAGCATAATTGAAGTCTTTAATAGTCATTCATAAAGCTGCACCTGCCTTAAGAAGCGCAAACGTCATTTCTGGTAGACTGAACAATAGATGACTGACAGATGTTTGTTACTCAGAACACAACTGGCTGAGCTGTAACTGGTTCATTCCCAGACTGTAAAAGCAAAGCAGCTGGTCTGAAATTGTTCTTCAAACTCTCCACCAAAAATAGTTTCTAAATCTAAGATGCCAAACAAGCTGTGAAGTTGTAAAATGTTGCTTTCTTTTATATCTGTGACACCTGTTTTTAAATAGCTGTTCACAAGGTTTGGGAGTGTGGAGAGACGTGTCAGGATTCATCAGGTTCATCCTCCGTTATTCTCTTTGTAAAAAAAAAAACTGATATGATTTGCATGGCTCAGAGAATGTGTAATGTAAATATTCCAAAATTAATGAATTAGGATATATTAAGTAGGCCACAAAAACATGTGAGACAAAAAAAATGGGTGGCCATAGCAGTATAGTCATTTACTACTGAATTCATTTACGTTACCTCAAGACAATATAACATTTTGACTGCTGTCTCACATTGTGTCCAATGTTCAGAATTCGACATCTCACATTTTAGTTTATGAAACTCATGCATAGGAATTTACTGCAAGGATACTGGTGACGGATGTGAACTCAGCTCCTCTGAGCCAACACATGAATGTTTGATCACCTCAGTTGGAACTGAAGAAATTATTTTTGGATGAAAGGGTCATACCAGTTGTCAGGCCAGTGTTTTGTCCTCAGTGCTGAAGCCTGCTTCTTTTCTAAGAAAAGTTTTTATACAGAAGACCTGAGAGGCAAGTGAGAAAAAATTCTGCTGTTTGTGTTTCGTTTGTTGTTGTTGTAATATTTATTTGTGCACCACGACCCCATGTTTAAATAGGACTAAAAGCATTCATGTTTTTTTTTTCCAGGTGAGTTTTAATTTCTCCATGCACTCTAAACACAAGGTGCACATATTGTGTGTTAGCAAGTCATGTAAATTAAAACAAACCTGGATGAAAACATGAATGCTTTTAGGCTGCATTCACTCCAGATCAGGCGTTGCGGTGATTCGCTGCAGGGAGGGAGAGTCACTTTTAATGGCCCACTGACTGCGACGATTAACGTCTTTTGTTCCCCCATGGCTGGGTTGTACAGCTCTGGATTGCCGGTATGATACCAGTATCTTCAATCTAGCTTTAAGACCGAGCCCGCTACGACATCTGAAAGACAGAATGGCGGCCAGGTGGCCGTCGGATTGTTAAGGGGTTAATAGTTTATATAATAAAAGATCGATACTTGACTAACGACACAATGCCGCCACGCAAAATATTGCTGTAATATGCTGTATCGATTTTTCCCCCCCCCACCCCTACTGACTTGACTATTAATCTTTCTTTCTGTCTTTTCTGTCTGTCTTCAGGGACACCTCAGGACAGGGGAGGTTCTGCACCATCTTCCGCTCATATTCCCGCGGGGCTCAGGTGAGGAACAAACCACTTTCACTCTGCATGAAGTAAACCTGCTTGACTTGATCTAAAGGTCAAAGCTTTTTGTCGTAGGGATGACAGACAGCATGTTTGACCTGCTGTTGATTTAGTTGTGCGTTTCTGTTCAGGGTATCCTGCTGGTGTATGACATCACCAACCGGTGGTCCTTCGATGGAATCGACCGGTGGATCAGAGAGATCGATGAGGTGAGTCCAGGAGATGGATCGATGCTTGGTTTGATGAGGTTTGACGCATGTCGGGCTGCCTGTCACAATCATGAATTTTAGTTGATGATTAATTGTCATGCAAATAATTGCGATTCACAATTTAATTGTCTGTTTCTGTTCATTTTACGCCACACAGCGGTGCTGTTGTGTTGGGCTTTGCAGCTAGACCTAAATCCGTGCTGATAATTTCAACGGCTGCTCGGCGGAATGATGCTATCGTTGACAAAGGGGTGTCGATTAACCTCCAAATAGTTTGCCGTTATCTACGCTCTCTTAAAAAAGCCACCAGACTCCTTTGACAAAACCAGTAATTTTACCTCGCAGAACATGGATATTGCTGGTCTACCGCTGCCTTGATCAGTTAGTTTGTTTGTGTTATTGTGTGACTTTGGTGAATCCAGTGTCCTTTAGCTAGACACTGAACCCCAAATTGCGCCATCGGTGTGTGAATGAGTGTTTAGATTAGATCCTGATGCATGGCAGCTTCTGCCATCAGTGTATGAATGTGTGTGTGTGAATGGGTGAATGCTGAAATGTAGTGTAAAGTGTTCAGAAGATTAGAAATGCGTTATAGAAATGCAAGTCCATTTACCATAACCCTTTAAAACACCAAAGTCACACAATCAACGTTTTTCTAAAGTGATGACTTCTCATTTAGTTGTGGATCAGTTTGGGTCTTAAAACTCTTTGCAGACTTTAATCTTTTACTGTGAACTTTTCTACGGAAAAAGTTCACGAGAGGACTGGACTGATGGCAGTAGATAAATATAAAAAATGGGAAAATATCTTATCCAAAAAATCAGGATGACATTTTTTCAGGATTTCTTGGGGTTTTAGGTTTTTTCCTATTTTATTCGTCCCAGCTGGATCCTCTAATGATGCTGCAGGGTTCGTTGACGTTTGATTTATCTTTTTGCTTTTAGACTTCATGTTCCCGTTTATAGGATGGGACAAAGGGTCAATAGAGGGAGTTAAGTGAATCACTTAAGACGACCTGTGGGTGTGTGGGCTGCTCTCATCGTGTCCTTCCTGCTGACTTAGAAACAAAGAGGATGTCCGTGTGTGTGTGTCTGTGTGTGAGAGGTATATTTTTGGCCTGTGGAATGTATGTTTCAGTTTGGCCTTTCCTGCTCCACCTCCACAGACGTGTTGTGGTCGTCGACCACCTTGTAAGGACAGAAATAAAGTAGAGATGGAGGAATGATGAAAGTTAAACGGTGTGCAGAGAAGTACACTGTTCAGTTTTAATCTGGTTATGTGCTCTATGTATTAATGATTACTTCATCATCCTGAACTGTGTTTTATTAATTCTATTGCACTTTTTTTTTTTATATTTTGATCAATGAATTTATCATTTAGTCTATAAAATGACAGAACAGTGAAAAACGGCCTTCTTAAAATAGTTTTTGTCCAAAATCCAAAGATATTCAATTTACAACAGTATAAAAACAGAGAAAAGGAACAAATCCTCACATCTGGAAAGAGAAAATAGTTTATAGTTTTGCATAATAAATGGCTTAAAATAGTTTACATTTAATTTTTTGGTTCAGCATTATCTCAGTGTCTCAGTGATTATGTAGCGGGATCAACGTTTAAAAAAGTTCACGCCACACACATCCCAGATTATTTATATGACTGCTGAATATTTTCTAAAGCATATAGTTGAACTGTAGATATTCAAATGTATATTTCTTAGTTTCACACAATTATTGGTTTCAGTTCATTTCATTTTAAGAAAAACTTGCGTGACGGAAGATAATTAAGAGGGATTTATTTTTGTCAAAATCAATTCATCTTTACATGATGATGGTAGCTGCATGAGTGGAAGTGTATGGCTGATTTGTGTTGCCTTCATGGCTCTGAAATCTGAGAAAACAGAGTTGGCTGTTGATCACAGTGACAACAGAGATTTAAAACATAATGAATACATAAAAGAAATAATAAAAATATGTTAAACATTACCACAAAAGCTCAAATCTACCACACAAGCTCACATATAACAATAAATCCGTGATAGCATGACATAGAACGTGCAGTACATTTAGCCAAATGTGAGAGCAGGCAGTTTAAAACCAGTGATCTTACTGGCAACGTACAAAACCTCCAGTATTTGCTGCCTCTGCTTTTTCCACCACCACCACCGCCGCTGCTGCTGCTGCTGCTGCTGCTGCTAGAGCTGTTACTGTTTCGCCTGTGACTGTTGCTGCTGCCGGCCTCGCTGGAGAGACTCTGAGCATGAAAAGGCAACAGGGAGAAACTGTGGAGAGAGGCTGATGAGTGATGACAGTGTGAAGGAGGAGAGAGGAGAGAGGTCAGCCTCTCGCTGCCATCATGTTTCATTCTGTTCGTCAGAACAGATGAGGATGAATTAGAGAGAGCTGAGCCTGAGTGGTAGGACAAGATACACACTGCTTCCTGGACGCTTGTAATGTCTCTCATTCACTTTCTGTCTCTGTCTGATGCTTTAAATCAGCTGAGATTCTTCTAATGTAATCAACTTTCCTGTTTAGATCATTTTATAGCAAGGTGTGAAAAAACCCAGAGATTCAACCTGTATTTACTTTAACACCTGGGAACTGATAAGGTTTAGGTTTGAATGCCAAAACAAAAGTCCCTTTCACACATGCAGTCTATCCCTGAAATGTTCAGGAACATTGAAAGCAGTAACATTGCAGAGATAAGCACGTAAAGGGTTACGTCCGTCTGACAAAAGACGCCTTCGTGACACGTGGAGTGAGCGAACCAATCAGGAGACTCCGCTGATGACATATTTGAATCCGCAACTTGTTTACGTTTTAGCATTGACGGCAGTGCTTTCACAGGTGATTTGATAACAAACAATAAATAAATATGTGAAAGATGTCAGAAAAATATCCAAATAATGTTACACGTACATCCAACCTCACCCCGTCTTCTTCTTCTTCTTCTTCTGTTGAGTTTTATGGCGGTTGGCATCCATAAGTTTTGCATTACCGCCATCTGCTGGACTCTCCCATCTATTCCTACATTGAGTGAAATGTTCCTGAATGTATGAATAGTGAAAATCACTGTCGGTGCCTGAAAGGTTATCCCAGTAATTTACCGGCAACTATGTGTGAAAGAGGCTGAATATTAACACCTACCAACGAAGGTTAACCCTGTCCTCCTGTTTGATTTTTCCTTCCCAGCATGCTCCAGGCGTGCCTCGAATCCTCGTTGGGAACCGTCTACATCTGGCCTTCAAACGGCAAGTTCCCACCGAGCAGGCGAGGGCGTACGCCGAGAAGAACGGTATGACCTTCTTCGAGGTGAGCCCGCTGTGCAACTTCAACGTCATCGAGTCCTTCACGGAGCTGTCGCGCATCGTCCTGATGAGGCACGGCATGGAGAAGTTCTGGAAGCCCAACAGAGGTGAGCGGACGGGGAACAGTGGGTTCACCAAAGAACTGTTTTAACTTTCTCTTTTACACAGAAATACTGCTTTCATTCAATTAATTCCAGGTAGCTGTTTTCCCCGATTGATGCTAAGCTACTGAAAATAAAACTAAGCACTTCAAGCTGATTTTTCACATTAAAAGCCAATAAATGGAAGGCTGGAAGTCTTTTAATGTGACAAATCTGCATGAAGTGTTGAGTTTGCATTAATAGGAAACAGGAGAAATTAGGAATAAAACCCCTGTCTCTAATATAAACCTATTCCAAGTAATAGCCATTACAATAAGTATAGGCCCTGGCGACTGTTGCAGAACGTAGCAGGTAGTAGGGATTTGTTTATAAAAATGTAGAGCCGCCTGTTTAAATGACACTTTAACCCTCTGAGACCCACAATAGACCCATTTTTGTCTTTTTTAGGGGGGTACAGGGGGTATTTAGAGGGAGAAAGCAGGTCACCAGTAGATGTCACATAGAAGTGGTGTACATCATCTGATAAGCTGAGAACCTGAAGATCAATTTGAGATGCAGCTCAGCACCGTGTGTCAAGGTGTTCTAGTTATAAATCAGAAATAAACATGAATTAATTCATTAATTAATTAAAATACATTTGTAAAGTGTATAAGGGCTGAGAACATTATGATAGAAGTACAGTATATGATGGTCATTCCCATGCTATATTATGTCTCATAAGTTGCTGCAGAAGTTTTGGGGTTGATACCATTTGTTACAACGATTTGGTGCTAAATTTAACCATTTTTTACCACTCCCGAATTAATAAAAATGATCAGTCCAAAATACCACATTAAGACACCAAGACCTTGAGGAACACCATAGAAAAAGCCATGGTGTGATTTGGTATCAAAAACTTTTGACATTTTTCACCGACTGGACGGCGAGCACTTCTGTTCTGTAAACTGCTCAGAAACCCCCTTATTGTCAATCTACCTAGGAAAGTCATCCATCCTCTGAACGCCCTAGGTCTCCATTTTCAGTCACATATCTTGAGGTCAGAGGTCAAAGGATCAAGGGGTCACGGGAAGGGTTATTCCTTTCCAAAATTTAGCCCAACTTTGGAGCATTATTTAGCCTCGTTCCCTACAAGCTAGCATGACATTACCATTGGTTGGTACCAGTGGATTCCTTAGGTTTTCTAGTTTCATGTGATATCTGTATCTGTATAACTCTAGCTCTAAAACTGAACCTGCTACAGCCTCTGAAAGAAAGTAAAGTCAGTCGGATTCACCCGCGGGTCTCAGAGGGTTAATTTGAATTAACTGTACTCCATTAGAAGACATTCTGTGCTAATGTACCAAAATGGTCATTAGATGGATGACACACTCCCCCGTATGCTAATTAATTCTCCCTCGTTCCTGTCATCCTTTTGTCTGCCTCATCTCTTAATTACAGAGGAAAGCAGGTGGAAGTGCAGTCCTGCAAACTCTCAGAGAATTAATCATGAACAGCTTTCCGTGTCGAAACTCAGTCCAAATTTTATTTATGTCTTCATGTCTTGTCCTGTTGACACTGAAGTCATTAAACACATCAGATAGAGGTCTGACTTCCCTTCCCTGTCTGTGGCTCTCGGCCCCAAGACCCTTTGGTTCCCACTAAAAACGTTTAAAAACAACTCACAAATATGTAGTTTCATTTTTTAAAAAGGCTCAGTAATTAGAGTTTTATCCTTTAAAGTGCGGGTCCATTATTTTTAATTTTTTTTAGGTTTGTATATCATTCTGCAGCTTCCCAGCTTAAAATTAAAAGATTTAAATCCGAACATTCAAAGTTTGATCGAGTTATGTATGTTTTAGCGTCAAAATATTTTCCCTTGAAGCCCTCCTAAAAACTTTTTCCCACGTGACCTGACGTAGGTTTCTGCATGATGACGCCGCTACATGTACAGTATATATGCATCCTTATAGTCGGTGTATTAACGTTACATACAGTAACTTAGATGGCGGTCGGCATGCTCCTAGTTTGGAGAAACAGACAGGAGTACCGGCACGGAAGCTAAGCAGTGTACTGCTGTGGACGCCACGTTAGTTCAGATCCGAAAGACCAGCAACTCCCGTGTTCTGAGAGCTAAAATTACTGTTTTTGTGAATGGAGTTCCAAACTTAGCACAGCTAACTTTGACTCAGCTAGTCCTAGCATTCACGTTATTCATAACCTTATTGATTAGCTTACCGTGCTAACCTACGTCACGTGCTTTTTGCTAACGGCTGAGTGGGCGTTTCCATTTGAAAGAAAACGTAAAAGAACGCAGACGGACCCGCCTTTTGATGTTTCTGTACTCATCTGGCAGACTCACTATCACGTATTTAGGTTGTGGAATTATTCAACAGCTGTAAATGAGGATGAGCCCAGCCTAACAGTTAACCTCCTCTCCGCAGTGTTCAGCCTCCAGGACCTCTGCTGCAGAGCCATCGTGTCGTGCACGCCGGTCCACCTCATCGACAAGCTCCCACTGCCCGTCGCCATCAAGTCCCATCTCAAGTCCTTCTCCATGGCCAACGGCATGAACGCCGTCATGATGCACGGACGCTCGTACTCGCTGGCCAACGCGGCCGGCGGCTCCAAGGGCAACAGCTTGAAGCGCTCCAAGTCTATCCGTCCGCCGCAGAGCCCGCCGCAGAACTGCACCCGCAACAACTGTAAAATCTCCTAATTAACGGCTTCCTCCCGGGGGGGATGGGGGGGTCCGTAAGAGACGCCGACAGCATGGGACCAGGAGACGGATGTACAGGATGTAGTTAGTTGTAGGATGAAGAGCACATCCCCGAACCTGAAGAGCTGAAGAGCAGGAATGACGGCCAAAGGGATGAATGAGTGCTACCTCTCACCTTCGTGTTGAAGAGCATGAAGTACTTTCCAGACATCAAGAGGAGGAGAACGACTACGAGCTACAAACCGATTCTCACTACGACCAACTGCTTGATGAGAGGAAGAGACTCCAGATCCACTGCTGGAGTTTTAACTACATGTACAGGAACACATTTAGCTTCTCCACGCGATGCACGCCTCGTTGTGTCGGTGCGTCACAGAATCCACCTCAAGATCAACTCTTTCACTTACACGTCTCACATTTCTGGTTATAATTCCACCTTTTCTGTCCGCACCTCGCTTTACTTGCTATTTTATTGACCAATAAGCTAATGATCAAGACACTAGTAACCAGTCAGTCCTTTATTGATCATTGTTCATCCTCGGCTGGCTGTTAACGGTTGTGTTTGAACGCTCATTGTGCTTTGGAAGTTGACATGTTTTATTTTAGTAACGCTCGCTGAAGGAAAATCTTGGCGACAAGATGAGTGAAGGTTCCCGACTCCCCTAAAAATCCCCTATAAGACGCAACTTGGACCAGATCTCAGGCCCAGACCTGCTGGTGTGTCTTGGGTCGATATATAAACACATGCTGCATTTCTAATTTCACCTGCAACAAACCGGCTTAAAGCACAAAAAAAACAACCAGGAATATGAAATACCCAGTTCTTACGTTACAGTTTTAGGTTTCTATTATAATTCTGTGGTATGCACGGCCGCCTGCTTCGGATCCACTGATGCTTGTTGCCATGGATACCGCTCAACGCTATAAAAACGAGTATCCTATTTAAGGTCTCAACGCCTGTTTGTGTAATTTATTTATAACTCGATGCCACTTGAAGAAAAACAGTCGATCGGAGAAGGCAGCGATATTCTATATGTCTCATATTAGTCATCAAATCCCGTTGAAAGCTGCTGATGTTTTCTTTTCGGCCCAAGAGCTTCTGGGAGTTGTAGTCTGGAGAGGGAAAGCGTCACCCAGGGGTGCTGTCTGGATCTAGGCAGAGATTAGTTTTGCTATCACTCCCTCCTCCCCCTCCTCCTTCTTTCCTCCTTTCTCTTTTCCCTCTCTGCCAAATGTTTAGAGACGCCTTCATTTTTTCAGATTTCACACCTCACCTGTTACGTCACACCTGTTACATGCAGCAGGAACGTGCGCACACCACCACCAGTCCACGCTAACTTTATTCTAAAACATACATACTCAACTCTATCTGCTCCCTCATAGTGATACTCCACTTAAAATCTGTTTCCTACTAGTATAATCTGAATAATCACTATATTATTATTGTATTAAGTCGTATTTTTAAATTAAATTTAATCTGAAACGATGAGTCGGTCGACAGATTTTAATAGTCCTTTTTTTTTTCAAGGAAAAAGGCAAATATTTGCTGATTCTAGCCTCTCCAATGTGAGGATTTGCTGCTTTTCTCTGTTAACTGAGTATATTTTGGGGGTTTTGGTTGGAAGACGTATACTTGGACAGATTATTTGATAATGACGCTTATTAATAAGGCAGCGTGTAGGGAAGTTTGAAACATTTTTTCCACCATGAAAACTGGTCATAATGGGAATCTGTTTTATAATCATCATGAGACATGAATCCAAGCAACCACAGCTGCTATTTTTCATTAAAAAAAAAAAAACCTACAAACTTTCTAAGCCGACAGAGGATGAGTGTTTGATACCAAAAAAGGTTTTGGGTGGAGTATCACTTTAAAGTTACGATCTCGGAGATCTCCGCTTCGTTCTCTTTGGCGGCACCTGTGGTGATAAGCGGTAACTGCAGATGAGTTTTTGGATCTCACTTCCGAGAGAGCTCCGCTTGTGATTTTTTTCCCGGGAATGTTGCCACAGACACGCCGTTCGTAATACTGCAATTGCATTCTGCGATAGAGAGTGACTCAACAGAGTATTTATTTATAGGAAAATCTTGGAGATTATTACTTTAACTATCCAGTGCCACACACACACACACTGTTGCCACACCTGTTAATTCTTGTTCTTCTGTCCTGATGTGTTTTCCTTCGGTGTTAGAGGTGGAGCGAGCAGGAACCTGGAGGGAAAGGAAGCACAGAAACTCTCCTCAGATGATGGCGAGAGTGGCAGTGAAAGGTTCTGATGAGTGTAAACAGAAACCCGTCAGAGTAGCTGGACAGCATCGTGTCGGGTAAAGTGGAATGTTTCAAGTGTTGACAGTAAACAGTGACCCGTGTTTATCAGTTTTCTCTGAACGTCACTCTCTCCCCTTCGTGAGCGGCTCCTCGTCTCCCACGGCGTTAACTCAAACCGGTGGTTTATTTTACACTTGGATTGATAGAAGTGATCCAGTCAGCTTTGTTATTTAGAGCTGAAACTATTTGTAACAGATCAACAGAGAATTAATTTCAAAATATTTTGATTTTCGATTAACCGTTTAAGCAGAAATACTAAACGTTTGTTGTTTCAAACATTAGAAATTGTGAGGATTTACAGCTTATTATAGTAAATTGAATAATTGGACTGTTGATGGGACAAAACAAGGCGTCACCGTGGGTTTTTGGAAATTGTGACACTTCATAGACCAAGCGATTAATTAATCAATTGAGAAAATAATTGGCAGATGAATAAAAATTGAAAATGACCTTCCTTCCAGGCTGCCAGTAGTTTCAATTAATTTCAAACAAACAAGGAGGATTTAGTGCATTTGTTGGGGACTATTTTCAGCGGCAGATTAATCCACATTTGGACAGAGGAATAAGAGGAATCAGGCTTTGGACACACACACACAATACTTGATATTATTGTGTTAGTTTTGGACTTTTCATGGGATTTGTTGACGATAGGAAAAATACAATCTATCACCAGCCTTCTGTTTGAAATATGAGCGCTGTTTGTCATCAATATAGTTTATCATGAGAAAACGATTAGCAGCCACATGTTTCCCCCCCCCATGTTCTCGCTCCTTGCTGCATTCATGTCCAACTGGAAACGGCAGATACGAGTTGTAAATGTTGTTCAACAACAAGGAAGCATCAGCATCAACGTATCGGTCAGTTGTTAGAAGGTAATCGGACTGAACCAACAGTTGCTTTTTAACCACCAAACCGCTCCGACTGGATCTCCCACAGGAATGAATGCAGCATGTCTTCTTCTTCTTCTTCTTCCCTCTCTGATCTGCACCACCGCCTCCGCATGCTGTCCCATGATTCATAGCTGCTGAATAATAGATGCTCTTTTCATAGATCTCTGGAGGGCTTCATCAGTACGCCCTGGCTCCGTCTCTTTCATCCTCCACTCAGCTCAGCGTGATTTGTTTCTTCATCCTCCTCAGCATCTCTCTCGTTTCTCTGTAATATAACGAATCAGCTGCTGCTTGTATTCCATTTGACACGCCTCATCACATTTTCTTATCAGGGGTTTCGTAGGTTTGCCCTCTTAAACCCGGTCCGGTCCGGTCCAGTCAGCCCAGTGTTGGTTTTCGGTGTATACTTTAGTGTGAGTATTCCTCCCTCTTTACCTCCAGACTTTAAGATGTCTCGACTCACAGGGAAAAGATTTCCACTGATCCAGAGTCAGATTCCTACGATTGCGTATTAGGGCCATTGTAGGTAGAAAAGTAAAATTACGGAGCCGGGGGAGGGGGGGGTAATAATCTGAGAAAAAAACTCACAAATTGATCAGAAAAAAAACTCAAATCAGTATGTTCTCTTCTCAATCGGCCAAATTCATGGCAATGTCTCTTCAATGTCTGGATGCTGATTATAATCTGGTGATTCTGGGCTGAAATCATGAGTATTTCCTTATTGAGGAATCCAATCGCAAAGTATTATTTCCTTAGGTCATCTACTGCAGGCATAATGCACGGCAAGCGGCGGCGTCTGTGGTGTGATGAGGTTGATCCAAATCTCACAAAGAGAAGCCATGTGGTTCCTTGACAAAATTTGAGACTGTAATCTCCGAGAATATTCAAGTTTTTTTTTCTCGTAAATTTGAGTTTTTTTCACATAACTTGAGGTCAGAGGTCAAGGGACTCCTTTAAAAATGGCCATACCAGTTTTTCCTCGCCAAAATTTAGCGCAGGTTTGGAGCGTTATTTAGTCTCCTTCGGGACAAGCTACTATAACATGGTTGGCACCAATGGATTCCTTAGGTTTTTTCTAGTTTCATATGATACCAGTATCTTCACTCTTGCTTTAAAATAAATATCAAATAACAGCCAGGCCTGATGTCGGCCTGTCGGATTTTTAAGAGGTTATTTAAAAATCGCAAGTTGCGTTAATGCGTTGTGTAGAAAGAAACACACAGGTTGGTCCTTTTAAAGGAGGGTAAAAATTAACTGGTATACCCACGGTAGAAAATAAAATATTTTTTCATGGGGCAATTTTGTATGATTTTTTTACCCCCGATGTTTGGAGGCATTTACATACAAAATCAAAAAAAATGTGCTCCCTTGATGGGGTTTAATTAGGCAAATACCTTGAATTTGGGGGGCAATTTTGCCCTTCGCCCCTGATTAGTTCTGACAGTGGGTGTACCCGACCAGAAGACTATTTTCATTCATGGCTACGGTCTCCACGAGTTCCTGAGTTTAAGATTTAGACACAGCTGACACTCAGACAGCTCGTATTCTGTTAGCGTTTGTTTTGTCAGCATCAGTGTTTTAAGAAAGAAGGAATTTGACTCAAGCTTGTTGCCAAGATTTTCAGAAGAGGTTTTTCTCTCTGCGATGAACAGGAAAAGGCTTTTATTGTTGTTGTTACCGACTCACAGAGCTTAATAACCCTCACTGGGTTTAATGATGTGTTTAATATTGTACATCCAGCCTCTTTGTGTTATGTGATAATAACACACAACCATTTCCCTCCATGTTTTGGTTCCCCATCTCCCTTTGTTGTTTTTTTGTATGGTCTTCCTCAGTGTTTGTTGAATTGTGTTTCCATTTTGGACTTTCATGGACACTTTTTAAAAAGATGGAAAGGTCTGTAGAGGATGGTGGGAGATTCAGGGTCGCCTCTGATATTTCCTGTTGTGGAAGTGTTTGTATAAAGCAGTAGACTGTTGTGATAATAATGATGAATTAGAAAAAAAAAAAAAAAACACTTGTAAAACACTATACTGTTTTTTTGGCTGAAGCTGCTGAGTAATCTGAGGCGAGTGTGAGAGTGAGTGTGTGAATGTTCATACACAAAGCTGAACATTTTTCTTTTTTTAAATTATTGATTGTACAGTTTCAAGGCAAGGGTATGAAGAGTTAAGACTTTTTCACAATAAAACTATTGAATGTTGGAGTCAAGATGTCGCTGTTGATTATTTGTACGTGATGTTTGTGTTCTGCTGCTTTAAAGGAGTTTGGTGTTGTTTCGTTTGGAAAGGCTGCCATCTACTGGAAGTTACCGCATCACATCTCTCTTCTCCTCAGGACTGTTGCTCATGGACATCATGACAATTAACTGTTTGTCCAACATGTCAGGTAAACAGTGTCTACACACTACATTTCTTATCAGATCTTGTATTATTTAAATGTTTAATTTGTGTTCTTAACAACACAGGACTGTTTTTGACATACCGTGTCAAAGTTCATGGTTCAGCCTTATTGTAATTTTACAATAAATTAGAAATTAAATTAAAAACCAAGGTAATATAAGAATATATATACACATATATTATCAAATAAATATATGTATATATATATATACATACATTTGATCCCAGCAAACATAATTCAATATGAAAATTCTCAAAATCTTCCCTAAAACTTTTAAAATGTAAAAAAAAAAAAATTATTAAAGTTACTTCTTTAAAAACTTGAACTTATATAGCTTAAAAATAACCAAAAGTTATATAAAACTCAAATAACCTCAAAATAAAAAGTAATATATAAAAACTAAAACTTAAACGAGCTAAAAACTCAAAATTGAAACTATTTTTTATTTAATACTTTCTTTTAATATTTATTATTAATCATTTTATTTTTATTCAAAAGGGTAAAAAACTGTTTTAAACTCCTACGTTCTTAAAACATTAAGCTTTTATTCTGAAATGATTAGGCTCTGACCGGAAGTATTTCATGCCACGTGCTGAACCCGCGCTAACTTGACAACACTTGAACGCCTCACGTCGAGCTGCCAGTTTTCACAACACAAACAGCGGATAAACCCAGTGAACATCGGCCCGGCCCGTGGACACAGCGGAGTGTCCGGCCCGGCATCATGTCCAGCCTCCAGCTGCTCCGGGTGCTCGTTAACGAGCGGCTCTCTGCGGCCGCGGAGGAGATCTTCGAGGCGGTGAAGAAAACCATGGCGGGCTACGAGGAGGAGATCCTGCTCTCCAAGCGGGAGATCCGCCGGCAGCGCAGGGTGCTGCAGACTATTTTAAAACCTGAAATAAAGATAAACAAACTGTCAGGTTTGTGAATTATTAGCATGCATTCACTCTGTCACCGTTATCCGGCTCTGACTAAGCGCTGAAACGCGATCATCGAGCGCCTCGTCAACGCCCACTTCTCTGGGGAAAATGAAGTTGTTCAGTCATGTTTAGCTAGCTCAGCTAACTTAAGCTATTGTCCTCTTGTGTTCCTTTATGGAATAAAACAGGTAGCTAAATGTGATGCGTGCTAAAGCGGGTTCATTACCAGGTGAACGTGCCTCATATTACCCGGGCCCTTCCGGGGTAACGTGATACCTGCCAGATGGGAAGAACCACAAAGCGACCAAACTCCATTGAAAAGTCTAAAAATTCAATATTTGCTTGTTTAATTGCGAATGTATATACAAAATAGGCCAAGATTTAAGATATATTATGGATTGCACAGGAATACCTTTACATTCGGGCATAAAAGTGATTCACAAAGCAGCTCCAAATTTTAGATAAAAATAAACTTTTATTGTATCTGATCACCAGAGGCGTGATATTTATAAACAAAACATATAACGTGATGTGTGTGGATTGTCAAATTTGACATATGCCGAATTAGAGATTGAATCCGAATGACTTGGAGAAAGCTATTTATTTTATGACTTAGACTCACAGTGTTGGGTGGTAGGTTAAATTAAGTGACATTAACTTGTCACATTGAATGGTGTCTGGCGTCACGTTGTAACGTTGGTGCCAGCCAAATCCATCTAATCTATCTAATCTAATATAATAATGATCAGCAAACAATTTTGGTGGCAAATTTTGTCTCTGTTATAGATATTTAATTTGTCGCACAAAATACTCATATTAATAACAGTGTTTTTTTGAGCCAGTTAGTGTTTCTCAGATAGATTATACCATCTTAAAAAAGTCCAGATACTTTTATATTTCCAAAGCTTCTATATTGAGTTATTTCAAAAAGGGCTGTTTTAGCCTAATTTAGTGTCATTTTTACATGTTTAATGTTGGAAAGATTATAAGCATTGTTTTTTTTAACTGAAATGTACCTTTTGTTGTTAACATAATATTTGAAGTTTGACTCCTATATTCAGCAAATCTTGTCTCTGTTATATACTATGTATATTTATTTTTTCGTACAAAATACTCACATTAACTACAGTGTTATTTGAGCCAGTTACTGTTTCTTAGATTATACTGTCTCAAAAAAAAGTGACATTTTGTGTGGCATAGCTAGATATTGCTACTTAAATAGTTGATATTTCTGAGCCCAGATACTTTTATATTTCCAAAGCTTGTATATTGAGTTATTTAAAAAAAGGCTGTTTTAGCTTAATTTAGTGTCATTTTTACATGTTTAATGTTGGAAAGTGGAAAGATGTTTTTTAAACTGAAATTGACCTATTGTTAATATTTGAAGTTTGACTCCTATATTCAGTTTTCCATCCCATCAAAACACTGTATTTGTATATTTTGGTCAGATGATATGAGTTTAGTCTGACTGGTTCTAATAGAATATATAATATTTGCTTGGATTGCACACAAAATGTGGCATAAATCTTTTCTGGTTTATGCCAAAAGAGATTAATTAAATGACAGAGATTGCAGGAAGACTGTCTTTCTCTGTAATCAGCAAAAAACTCGGATCAGCTGCTGAGATAACAAAACAGATATTTTTATGTGTATCCTGTTATGGAACAACAGTCTAAAGCCAAATATTTAAAGCCATTTTTAATATTTAGTAGATAGAATGCAGGACAAAAACTTGAATTTTCCTGGATCTGCATAGTTTCTTCACATGTTACATCAAGGCCATCGTTATTTCTGATGGTTGGAAGTAGAGCTGAAACAATTCAGTTTGTTGATCAACAGAAAATGAATCAGAAACTATTTTGAGTGTAATTTTACTAGGGCTGACCCGAATGCTTCGAAGTGTCGACCGTTGCCACGGTAATCAACCTCCAAATCAGTATTCGAATGCTTCGTTTTTTTATTTTTTGTATATACATATATATTTAAGTATGTAATAATGTATAAATCCCCAAATAGCCCATAAAGAAGAAATAATCTCAAACATTATTCATATTAAAAAAAAATCCCCAAAATTGTTATTTTCCAGAAACCCTCACAGGTACTGCATTTAGCATAAAAAAAATATGCTCAAATCATAACATGGTAAACTCAAGTCCAACGGGCAACAACAGCTGTCAGTGTGCTGACTTGACTATAACTTGCCCCAAACTGCATGTGATTATCATAAAGTGGGCATGTCTGTAAAGGGGAGACTCGTGGGTACCCATAGAACCCATTTTCATTAACATATCTTGAGTTTAGAGGTCAAGGGACCCCTTTGAAAATGCCCATGACAGTTTTTCCTCGCCAAAATTTAGCGCACGCTTGGAGCGTTATTTAACCTCCTTCGCGACAAGCTAGTATGACATAGACACAGATCGATTGCGTTAATGCATTAAAGAAATTAGTGGCGTTAAAACGAATTTGCGTTAACATGTTATTATCATGTTAACATTGACAGCCCTGGTAAATAAATGTCACAGGTTTATTTAGAAATGAAAGATGAGCCTCTATGCTTTAGGAAATCTTAAGATTGTGACATTTCTCACTTTTTTTCTGACATTTTGTACACAACACGATGACCAATTGGAAAAGTAAAAGGGAGATTAATGAATAATGAAAATAATTGGGAAGAGATCAACAATTCCTACTGGCTGTATCTAGATTACATGGTGCCTTCGTGTTTACCGTGTTCACTAGAAGAGTCCATATGAACGCCCCCCTCATGTCGTATTCACGATCTCGTACATGGAAAGTTGCCGTTGCTTAGCAGCAGTGTTCTCACGACTTAACCGCTTGAACGCCAAGCATATCGTGTACACGACTTCCCATGTTGTAAACACGAGCTCACGAGTTTCATTTGAAGGCGCCAATGAATTATGTGAAAGCTTTTAAATACACCATGTTTGCTATATTCTGGTTGATGTTCTATTTTGTAAAAGTTTCTTCCTCTGTTGTTGTTTTTTTCAGCAGACCAACCACAGCTGGCCCTCTCCGTCTGGGACGAGGACTTCACCTCCGACCAGCAGCAGCAGCAGGAACACCGTGATCAGGAGTGGAGCTCCAGTCTGGATCAGGACGACCAGGAGCCTCCGCAGACTGCGAGGAGCCGGGAGGACCCCCCCAGCAGCCAGGAGGAGGAGGAGCAGCTTCAGGAGGAGGAAGAGGAGAACACCATCAGGTTCATCTTCACTCCTCCGTACGTGAAGAATGAGCTCGACCAGCCTCAGTCCGACTGTCTGAGCGCCACGGGAGAGGGAGATCCTCTGCCGAGCACTTCGGCCGAGCTGGACCGGACGAAGGCGGAGGATGACGGAGCGTCCTCCAGCTGTTCTGCGCCCGACAGCGACGAGGAGTGGAGGGGCAGCGTGGGATCTCAGAGCGACGACGACGACGACGACAGCGACCGCCAGTGGAAGAAGAGGAAGGGGCCTCGTCTACCGATGAACCGGACGAACAAAAAAGCCAAGTCGCGAATCCGCTGTAAAGTCTGTGAGAAAGCCTTTCACGCCAACGTCTCCTTGGTGAACCACATGGAGATCCACCCGAAGGACATGTGCGGCGTGTGCGGGGAGCGTTTCGAGACCGAGGAGAGCTTTCAGGTTCACCTGAAGACGCACGTGAAAGCCGAAACCTGCGGCGTTTGCGGGAAATGTTTCGGGGCCTCGAGCTCTTTGGAGACGCACATGAGGGTCCACACGGGAGAGAAGCCGTTCAACTGCAGCGAATGCGGAAAATCCTTCAACTGTCGCCACAACATGATGCGACACATCAGGATACACACGGGGGAGAAGCCGTATCCTTGCACCGTCTGCGGCAAGTGCTTCAACGACTACTCCACGATGAAGCGCCACCTTCACGTGCACCAGAGGAACCACGACCCGAGTAACACATCCGCAAACGAAAACGGCAACGACGCGGAGAAGAAGATGAAGACGTCGTCGTCATCGTCGTCGTCGTCGCCGAAAAAGCATCAGACTCGGACCATATGCGAAGTGTGCGGGAAAATGTTTCACTCCATGGTTTCTCTGGTGAATCACGCCAAAAGTCACGCCACGGACCTCTGCGGCGTGTGCGGGACGCATTTCGACTCCGAGGACAACTTGAAACTTCACCTGAAAAGTCACAAGAACGGGAAGGTGTGCGAAGTGTGCGGCAAGTGTTTTGACAGTCACGGAAACCTGGAGATGCACATGAGGATCCACACGGGCGAGAAGCCGTTTCTCTGCAGCGAGTGCGGCAAGTGCTTCAACTGCCGACACAACATGATGCGGCACATCAGGACCCACACGGGAGAGAAGCCCTACCTGTGCAACATCTGCGGCCGCTGTTTCAGCGACCACTCCACGCTGAAACAGCACAGCAGCACGCACACCGGGGACAAACCGCACCGCTGCGAGATCTGCGGTAAAGGCTTCCACCGAAAGACATACGTGAGGCTCCACATGAAGAGCCACGCCACCGAGAAGTGACCGCTCTGTGAATGTGGTGGCGTGTAAATAAATGAAAAGATTCTTCAGTTCAATGTGCCGATATCACATTTTTTACTTAACTTGCTGCAAATTCATCACAACTGTTAACGCATCGTTGGCTGTCATCTTGTAGGATCCGTTTTTTTTTAAGCTGCCCAAATCAATTTTTTCTCAGCTATGGAGGAAATAACTGTCTGTAATATGAGAAATGCGACAAATTATCACCAGACTCGACAGTTCGCTGCCATAAGGTTGGAAAATAAAAACGATGCAGGTTTAAAGCTGTAATAATAGATTTTTTTTTGGCCACATGGGGGCAGCAGAACACGCTGTAAACACAATTATTACACTGCTGTGTTGAATACTCAATTCTGATTGGTCAATCACAGCGTTCTGCGGTCTGTATTTTCTCTATAATATAACAGACCGTCGGTATATATAGCAGACCGTTGCTATGGGCGCAGCTCTGATGTCGGACTCTGGCGGACCGCTTTTGTGTCAAAATATTGATTTCTTCAGTAAGTAGCCGTGTAACAAGCGGGATAATGTACAGCTAGCGGGTCATTGTTGCGAAGTAATCCCCTTCAGGGCGATGAGAGACCACCCCATCCCTCCACTTAGCGTCGGCTCGCTCTACATTATCCCTTACCTAATGATCACCTTATTATTAAGTCTATATGGCAGATGTGTTCGCAATTAGCTGCTCGTTAACACATTATAATTAGGGCTGTCAAATTTCTTTAACGCATTAACGCAACTTGCAATTTTTAATTAACCTCTTAATAATCCGATGGGCTGTCGTCCCCGGGCCACTAATCAATCTTTCCAAGTTTGTAGTTTTAAAGAGTTAAGATACTGGCATCATATAAAACTAGAAAACCTAAGGAATCCTTTGGTACCATCCATGTCATACTGGCTTGTCATGAAGGAGATTAAATAACGCTCCAAACTTTTCATGGCCCATTTTCTATTTTCATAATTTCACTCAGATTTTGTGCTGCATGTATTTCATATTTTCATCTGAAACATGTTTTACTGTCAGTTTTTACCTACTGTATTCTGTTGTTATTTTATATTCCCTTGTGATGACATAGTTTCCAGTCTAGAGCTGCAACTAACGATTGTATTCATTATCGATTAATCTGCCGACTATTTTCTAGATGAATCGATTAATCGCTTGGGCCATAAAATGTCAGAAAATAGTGAAAAATGTCCATCTCAGTGTGATGTCTTTAAATGTCTTGTTTTGTCTAAAACCCAAAGATATTCAGTTTAATATTATATAAAACAGAGAAAAACAGCATTTTATGACATTTTTGCATGAAAAATTACTTGAACGATTATCAAAATAGTTGGCGGTTATTTTTCTGTCAACCAACTAATCAATTAGTCGACTAATCATTGCAGCTCTATTCCAGATAGACACTGTCTTAAATTAAATATGTTCTAAAAGTTTAACACCCTCCATGTGCTGTATTCTGACCGTTACTGTTTACTGCAGCAACAATGAAATTCCCTTAAACATGACTACAAAATGACATAATTTGCAGTGTAGTTCAACACACACACCAACAATCACTCTGATGTTTGTGTAGTTTAAATGCAGTGTAGTCACAACGTGCCTATGACGGATGTAAAGGCTTTAAATAGTAACAGACGTGTTGTTATCTTCTCATTAATGGCGTTCATCAGATAATGATGCCGAGACTTTATATAATTATCTGAGGTGTTCAGACTCTGACATCGTGTCAACATCCAGTTTGTTTTAATAAACCTTCACTTTATGACTTATTATTCATGATTTATTCTTGAGTCCACTTTGTGTTGAAGAAAAGAGGAACTGAGTCGCAGAACTAATCCACCCAATAACGAGGATATTTTACTCAAGTGCACACAGAACTGGCCAATAATGTGCCATTTCTGAACATGTTGTTCAGCTTTGTATTTCATTGTACTGTATTTCAAAAGTAACAGTACAAAATTGAACAGTAACAATAAGCAGTAATACATGAAAGTAGTTATGAACTCATCTGAAAATGATTTCCTCCCTGAAAAATAAAGACGACACAGACACCAAATGTGTCATCAGTTAATGGAGCGGAGATCACACTGTGTGTGATCAACCATTTACCCTTCGGCTGTCGTCATATTAACGTGTTCAGGCATCCCTGAAGTAAAGTTGTTGGGGGGCTAGATTTTCTAAAGTCTGAAAACAGAGCCATGAGGAGGTGCAGACGTCTAGTTTTCTCTCAGAATTACAATATACTGAATGGAATTTTTGCCCAATTATATCAACGTATCCTCATACAACGATTCGTATGACATCTTACGAAAAGTTATTTTTGTTATTTTTCGTGCATTTTCGCACAAAGGTCCAGCAACCCGAGTGATCCTGCTGTGTTTAGCAAACAAAACTACTTGGTTAGGTTTAGGAAAAGATTGTGGTTTGGGTTAAAGTAACTATGGAAGTGGCGTAACTTATAGGTACAGTGTGTAGGATCTGGCGGCATCGGTGAGGTTGCAGATTGCAACCAACTGAAATTTCTCCTGTGTGCCAAGTGTGTAGGAGAGCGACGGTGGACGACGCAAAACTGTGAAAGTCCCTCTCTCGAGCAATTTTTTGGTTTGTCCGTTCTGGGCTACTGTAGAGACATGGCGGCTGGCTCCATGAAGAGGACCCGCTCCCTATGTAGATATAAACGGCTCATTCTAAGGTAACGAAAACACAACGATTCTTATTTTCAGGTGATTATACACTAAAGAAAACATACTTATTAATATTATATTCCATTTCTGCCAATAGACCCTCCTAAATGTTACACAATGTCCCTTTAAGTACGGAAGTTATGTGACAAATAAGTGAACGTTGACTTCTGGTTTCACACGAGACACAAACAGCGGTCTCCTGAGTCAAAGTCTGATGTTTTTAGACCCACCCATCCACCTCGACCTCCTCCCTATGTGGACTTTGTCCCTCTTTATATTACGTCACCTGTCCTGGCTCACATTACGTGGATTACTAGAAATTATAGTGCATTACTTTTCGTAGATATAGCTACGAACAGTGTATGAGAACAGCCTGATTATATATGTAGCTACTGATTTCTTAGGAAAAATGAATGTGACTTTCAGTCTGACTTTCAACACATTGGAAAGTTGCATTACTCACAAAACATGCAGGAACTGATGCCAATACCGCACAAGAAATCAAGCTGGAAAATCTGTCCAAGTCTGGCCACGGTGAGGCAGTTTATTTAAGATCAATCATTCCCTGAATAATGTCCTGCTGCTGTTTTACATTTTCATCATTTTAGTAAAATTATTTGAGCCTAAAATTGAGCTGTTTGCAACATGTGCTGAATTTCTCTCTTTCTCTTTTTTTTAGTTCATTCAGTTTAGGCGACACCTCAGGCTGAAGAAACTAAATTGGAGCGTGACTTTTTTTAGAGCAAAATAACTTTCGTTTTGTTTCAGGGTGAGTCACAGCTGATTAACAGCCATGTTTTTTTATTGCACTCGGAGCAGGAGAAAACTGTCATCCACGCATAGAAGTGTGTTAATAGTGCATCTGCACACACTTCACAAGAACAGGGGGACCCGTTTAGACTCTGTTTAACATGTAACTGGCTCATACTTGGGCAACGATCGAGGCTGTAGGTGATGCCAGGTTCCTCCCAGAGACAGCTTACTGTAAGTCTTGAGACAAACTAGTGTAAGGTTTAGAAGTGAATTCATATATTTGAGTTAAGTTACTAAAAATATGTTTACAATGTTTAGTTAACAGTTAATTATTTACATATTTATGTTTACAAGATTATTATTTACATATTTACATGATCAAATATTTACGGCAGCGTCTTTGAAATAGTTATAATAATATCTTGAATCTACCTGTAAGTATCTTCCTGAGATTTACTTAGTCCAGGTCCTTCTGGCCTCTGATTGGTTAGTTCTATGACATGTGAGTTAGGAACAAGGAAGTGTGGTTGTTGTTGTGAAACGGATGAAGTGGGGAGAACAGTAAAATTGCTGCCTAAAAAGTTATCCGTCTCCATCCTGTTGTTTATTCTCCTTATAAGAGTGATCCACCACCACGCAACGAACCCTCACGTTACGCTAGTTTGTACGATGTGTTGTCTGATGTTGTCTAAAAGCAAAAGTGTTCCGAATGTCCACACAAAAAGTGATGCAAAACAACTACACAAATGACTACAGGAGACAAATATAACCACAAAGAGATGCAAAACAACTGCTGAAGTTTGGCGAGGAAAAACTGGCATGGCCATTTGCAAGGGGTCCATTGACCTCTGACCTCAAGATACGTGATTGAAAATGGGTTCTATGGGTACCCACGAGTCTCCCCTTTACAGACATGCCCACTTTATGATAATCACATGCAGTTTGGGGCAAGTCATAGTCAAGTCAGCACACTGACACACTGACAGCTGTTGTTGCCTGTTGGGCTTGAGTTTGCCATGTTATGATTTGAGCATATTGTTTATGCTAAATGCAGTACCTGTGAGGGTTTCTGGACAATATTTGTCATTGTGTTGTGTCGGTAATTCCTTTCCAATAATAACTATATACATACATTTGCATAAATCAGCATATTTGCCCACTCCCATGTTGATGATAGTATTAAATACTTGACAAATCTCCCTTTAAGGTACATTTGAACAGATAAAAAAAATGTGTGATTAATTTGCGATTAATCACAATTAAATATTTTAATTGATTGACAGCCCTAGTAGAAGTACATGGCATTCATTTTGATTTGGCATGTAATGGAGACTGGTTGCGGAGCTCACGTCCCACCCCCCTCTTGCACTTCTGCGTCCAGGGGTCCATTGCCTCTTACAGTACTCCATCCATACTCGGATGTAAAATCCCTAGCTGTTAACCATCAAGTCCATTCCAGTGGGCTACTGTCTTTCAGCTTGCAAGTCCTTATTTTTCGGAATATCCACAACGGAGGTGGTGAGTGTAACGTACAGTAAGCATGACCCAGAGAGACGCAGTGGCCACATTTATGGGAAATACACCAGGTTCAACTACGCCACAATTACGAGCTGTTTCGTTTTCATGGAAATGAAAAGCACAAGAACAATGATAACCATATGGTATGACTCATATGGTATGAATGTGGCTCTGCAGGGCGTTCCAGGTGCCAAACCGGTCTCATCTTGATAGTTGTGTCTTTGATTAATTGTTTCCACTGTTATGTATCTACATCTGCTCCTGTACATGAGCACCTGGGCAACTTCTGTTTTTTTCAGCAGTAAAATCATTCATCTGTGATCGAATAGAGATCTGGAAACTCCCATAACTTCCACGCTCACATCTGCAGATAAGGCTGTAAAGTCCCCGATCATCAGTGTGCTGCTGGCTGGCAGGGCAGAAACCCAACACCACGGCTGTGTTGACCACACCCAAATAATACTGTCAAAGAAAGTCATAAGACGTTGCAAGAGGAGAAACGAAACAGAAAGATGAACGCACGTTTCCTCCCAAAGCTTGGAGGTTCTTATATAAAGCAGAGTGAACTCACACCCTGCACTCTTGGAGGAACGTTAGGAGAGGTACGTGAACACACACTTTGTTTTTTTCATGCATCTTTACAGTAAATATCATCAATATGAGGAGATGAAGTTACTTAGTGTGATGGAAGAGGCCTAAAGGAATGCTCCTTTTAATGTGAACTGTATTTAATCCCAGTGAGAAGCCTCAACAGCCGTCATTTGAATCATCTGAATCGAGGGTCAAAGGAAAGAGGGTGTTGTATAATGTACAGATTGTAAAGACCCTTGAGGCACATTTGGGATTTGTGTAGGGCTGTCAATCGATTAAGATATTTAATCACGATTAATTGCGTGATTGTCCATAATTAATCATGATTAATCACACATTTTTTAATCTGTTCAAAGGGAGATTTGTCAAGTATTTAATACTCTTGTCAACATGGAGAGGACAAACATGCTGTTTTATGCAAATGTATGCAGGCCTATATATTTATTATTGGAAATCAATTAACAACACAATGACAAATATTGTCCAGAAACCCTCACAGAATCAGAATCAGAATCAGAATCAGAAACTCGTTTATTGCAAGGTGTATGAGGTTTACACTAGGAATTTGCTTTGGTGAGTTGATGCATAAAACAGTAAAAATAACAGTAGGATAATTAAGGGTTAGAATAAAATAAGAATAAAAAATTGAAATCTACAAATATACAATATAATATATACACAAGAATTAAGCATAGTATAAAAGTATAAACAGATGTGCAAAATTAGTGAAAATTATTGTCAGTGTGCAAACAGTGTGTGCGTGTGTGTGTGTGTGAGAGAGAGAGAGAGAGAGACAGTCACGGTCACAGGGGGGCAGAGGGGCTGTTGGAGAGCCCAACTGCCATTTATGCTAAATGCAGGTACTGCATTTAGCATAAAAAAATATGCTCAAATCATAACATGGCATACTCCAGCCCAACAGGCAACAACAGCTGTCAGTGTGTCAGTGTGTCAGTGTGCTGACTTCACTATGACTTGCCCCAAACTGCATGTGATTATCATTAAGTGGGCATGTCTGTAAAGGGGAGACTCGTGGGTACCCATAGAACCCATTTTCATTCACATATCTTGAGGTCAGAGGTCAAGGGACACCTTTGAAAATGGCCATGCCAGTTTTTCCTCGCCAAAATTTAGCGTAAGTTTGGAGCGTTATTTAACCTCCTTCACGACAAGCTAGTATGACACGGTTGGTACTAATGGATTCCTTAGGTTTTTTTCTAGTGTCATATGATACCAGTATCTTCAATCTAGCTTTAAAACTGATCCCGCTACAACCTTAAAAATTGTAAGTTGCGTTAATACGTTAAAGAAATTAGTGGCGTTAAAACGAATTTGTGTTATTTATCTCGTTAACTTTGACAGCTCTATTTTTGTGATATTGGGCTCTTTAAATAAAATTGACTTGACGGTTTAAAGTCTCCACCGGACTATCATGACTTTTGAACCCAGTAAAATATCTTATCTTAGAGTGACAGGAGTCTACAGCCAGGCTGAGCTCTGTGAGGTTACTGAGACACAGCTGTGCATTGAGCTAAATGCTGACATGCTCACTATGACAATGTTAATATTACTTACTGATGTTTAGCAGGTATAAGCTCTAATGTTTACCACAAGTGGCCTGCTCTATACCATGGTAGTTTAGCATGTTAGCAGCTGAAGCTGATGGGAATGTCATTAGTTTTGCGGGGTTCTTTTGTTATTAATTCATCCTGAGGGGATGAACGTGTTTATCAAATGTAATGGTAATCCATCCAATAGTTGTTGACATCACCAAAGGGAACATTTAGAGCTGCTGGTGGCACTAGAACAAATGTCTGGGATCACCAGAGTCAACCTTACGGTGGCGCTAGAGGAGAAGCACTTTGTGTTTGGTGCTAACCATAGACTGTATAAAGATGGACGATGCGTGTCCACTTCCTCCCACTGTACAGAAGTGGAGCCAAAATATCCCGTATACGGGAGCTGCCATCTTGAGTTTTTGACGTCATTTGGAACCAGAGTCTGCGCAGTAGTTATCGGGTGTTGGAGCCGCAGTATCGAGGTCACCCTCCCAACCAATCTTGAGCCGAGCACGGCCGCAGCTTGTCAGCGTGAGAGAATCACAGCTTCCAATCATGACGTCTCACCCCCACTTTTATAGCATCAAATAACTAATTTAAACCAAACTGATCAGAAAAATGAACACTTGAACATCATTGTGATAAGATCAACCTAAAATGACAGAAACCATCTTTGGATAAATTTATGTGTTTACGTGAACTTTGACTTTTTAGTTTGGCCCATGTCCCAGCCACATATTTTACTATGGAGGGGGCGGGACTTATAACGTGTACTGCAGCCAGCCACCAGGGGGGCGTTACAGATGTTTTGGCTTCACTTTTGGGGAGCTGTCATGTCGTCCATATGTAGTATGCAGTATGTTAGTATGTGATTTTTAACAGAACCCCAGTCTTTGTGCTAAGCTAGGCTAAACACACCCAGAGCTTGAAATGTGTTGAATCATTTTTTAATGTTCTGGTTTCCTGTATTGTTTTATTTGCAATGATGTTTAGTTTCTTGAATCCTTCTGAAGTCTTTACACTAATGATCCTCTTTCTTACAGGAATACTGACACCAACATGCAGTACGAATGGGCTGAAGATGACTTTGATCTACCCGCTGGGGTGGTTCCACTGGGCCTCTCTGCGCCAGGTGATAATAAAAAGTACGTCATGTACCATGGCACCACCAAGGAGGATGCTGACTCAATCCTGGAAAAAAGTTTTCGCCCGTCTGTAGAGGGGATGCTCGGCCCCGGCGTCTACCTCAGCAGAGACCTGCAGAAAGCTAGCCGCTATCCTCTTAAATGCCCAGTGTCTGACAAGGTCGTTATTAAGGTTCAGGTCGACGTGGGGAAAGTGATCGCCATCGACCGTCAAAACCACCCAAAGCAGATGACCTGGCATGACTACGGCTACGACACCGCCTGGGTGCCACCCCACTGTGGGATGGTGAAGAGCGGTTTGGAGGAGGATTGTGTCTGGGATCCCAATCGAATCAAGATCCTTAAAACCATCAACCCACGTCCAGTCAAAGCCTCCAGTGGAAATAGTGCACGGGGCTACAAGTAAGCTCTACGAGCTCTTACCAATTTATTTTTCTATGCTCAAATGTATTTTTATATATTTGGATAAAAAGTAAATGGCGTTTGAATTTTGTCACTGTGTCATTGTAAGCTGGAAAATAAATGGGTCATGTTTAATCTGAGTTGTTTGGTTATGTTGAAAGCAGAGTGTGAGGAGTATATTCTTATTTTGAGATATCCAAAGTCAGAAGTCCCCACCTTGATGTGTGATCACCTGATCTCACCTGAGACTGGAGTGGAACAAAACGAGCACCCTTGGCAGCATTGCAATCTCGTCCACCCTCATCAAGAGGTGATACAGGCTGTCTCCCTCCGTCTTTTGACTCCTGGCTGCCTCTTTTATGCATCCTGTAATTGAGATTAATCATTCAAAGGGATAGTTAAACATTTTGCAGTCACTTCCTTAAGCTAAGAAATAGTCCAGCACACAACCTCCAGTAAAACCACAATGTGTCGTTTTTACACAGTGGTGGAAAGTAACTAAATACATTTACTACTAGTAGTAAGTACTGTACTTAAGTACATTTGAGGCACTTTTACTTAACTTTAGTATTTTCATTTAAAGGGACTATTTGTAACTTATCACGCGCATAAATCTTACCGGGTCGGAATCCCATGCGCGCTCGCGTGTGGGTACGCGAGCGCGCAGACTCCGTGGAGCCTCTGCTCCTGCTGCCTGCTTCTGCCTGCTTGCACACCGCGCTCGTTCTCGCTCGGCTCGCTCCACCTCCACGTGCACGCGCGCACACTACACACTGCAGAAGAGTTAGTTTAGCTCTGAGAATATCTAGTGAATGTGCAGTGGACGTTTTTGAAGAAATAAATGCTGCCGCCCCTCCAGACCAACAGAGGTTTCCCGTGTCTTGTGAAGTGACGGGGCTCTGCAGAGAGTTACGTTATCCCGACCGGGTGTCGGGGTCCCCCCCCCCCCCCCCCCGCTCCCTCTGCGGTCGGCAGGCTGAACAGGAAAAGCCAGCACTAGAATCAGCATTGATTCATGGAGAGACCTTTGTCTGGTCAGCTAACATTACTGCCAAGCAGGTGAAATACAGAGTGATTTTGTGTGTTAGCTGACGTGTGTCGCCTCACTGTTTAGACCGGTGCTCGTTCATGTCAATGTAGCACGAGCACAAGCGCGAGCACGAGCAACAGGACGCTGACTTTCGTTGACATTGCGGCCACAGGTGTCGCTGTGAACAAGCAATTTCTGATTCTTACATATAGCCCCTTTAATGCTTTTTACTTCAACTCCATTACAATAAGCCCCATGCTCACATCTGCCTATAAGGCCCTAAAATCACTGCTCACTGTGCTGCTGCTGGCAGGACAGAAAGCTCCACTGCTGTGATAACCACCCCCAAATATGTACATCCGTCTGACTGTAAACAAAGCCAGGAAACAAAAAGTGTAACAAAAGTGAAAGATGAATGCACATTGATGTGATTTCCTCCGGAAACTTAAAGGTCTTTAAATAAAGCAGAGTGAACTTGCAGCCTGCAATCTTGGAGGAATGTAGAGAAAGGTATGTGAACACACTTTTTTATCTAAAATGTGCATTTTTACAGAAAATATCATCAATACTTACATACGAGGAGATGAAGTTAGTCAGTCTGATGGAAAGTATGCTCTTAAACCTTCAGTGGAATATGTGTCTGACTCAGCTGTGAACTTCCTGAACTGAGATTTTCTCAGAAGCTAAGCTATTAAAGTGTGACATACATTATTAAAAATATGGGAAACAACATTTTAATATATAGCAATCTATTTAACAGAACTCTTTAAGAGTCATCTTTATAGTGGCATGGGATAGTATTATTGTGAAAACACTCTGGAAAGGTCACCAGTAGTTAGAGTTCATAGCCCCCACTTCATAGGACTATCATGACTTTTGGACGTAGTTAAAGAGGACCTATTATGCTTTTTCTCTTTCCTTTAGTGTGTTTTTTGTTTTTTTGTGCATGTAAAAGGTCTGCAAAGTTACAAAGCTCAAAGTCCACACCAAAGGGAGTTCCTCTCCCCCACAGAAACACTGCTCCTGAACTGCCTGAAACGCCTCGCTTGAAGTCCTGCCTTTTCTTCCGTAACGTGGTGATGTAACACATTTGCATAATACCTGCCTAGTGGCTAGTTTGGCACGGTCTCAAACAAAGCTAATTAGAGTGGAGCTGGAGTGGAGTCCGAAGAGTTTGGATCCACAACACTGGGTCAGCTGACCAATCAGAGCGTTTCAGACAGAAGGTGAAAAGAGGTGCTGCAGCACAGCTGGTATGAGAAAAGTAAAGTGTTTTCTGAACATTAAAGCATGTAAACATGTTCTAGTGTGAACATGAAATTGAGCATAATACGTCCTCTTTAAGCAACACCTGCATTTTTGTCTACTTATACAGTATATATATATATATATACACATTTTGAAGTTTTGAGGAAGTGTATTTTAAGTGATTACACTTAATTACTTTTACCTAAGTAACATTTCAATGCAGGACCTTTACTTGTACTGGAGTATTTTCACAGTGTGGTATTAGTACTTTTACTGTAAATTAAATAAAGGGTCTGAATACTTCTTCCATCACTGTTTATTTGTCAGCATATGTGATGTTTATGAGGGTAACATCCTGGACTGTTGTGGCTGTGACTGATATGGTTATTCTCATATACAGTATGTTAGTTTGTATTTGCATACAACCAGGACTATAGAAACTATACTTTTGTTTTAAATGTCAGCTCATTATAAATATATGGTCACACCATGTATCCTATGTTTTTTTATCTGAATGGTATCGCATCAATTAATGTAAGCCTACATATCTATGATCATGTACACTGAGGTGTGTAATACATGTTGTTATGTCCAGGTGGTGCCGTGGGTCCATGGTTAACACTGCTGCCTCACAACAAGCAGGTCATGGATGAAGAAGATGAGGACTGGATATTGTTAATTACCCACAGGTATGAATGTTAAATGATTTTACATACATGCGTTATTAATTAATACACACCCATTTAAAAGTTATGAATCTGCTGTTATATTGATGTTCCTCTTCTTTCCTTCAACAATAACTATTCTAATAGAGATAAAGACAGAATTCAGACACCAAATGTTTTATTTACATGTGAAATAGTTTTGTCCCAAAGAAGAAAAATGAAATGATTCAAACTTAGTGAATGTCCTCACAGTGTTGCAGGATGGGAGAATGCTATTGAACTTGGGTGGTGAATTAGTTTTCCAGTCCAGAAAAGCGTCAGTGACCCTCGACGGGTCAACTGGGCTCTAAATATTGAGTCCCTCTCATCTCCCATCTGCACTCATTTTGATGCCCTGCTTGGGCCGGAGTCGATTACGTTACTCGCTCCTGTCGCCGCCGCTCTCTCTCTCTTACTTCACCACTCACTTGTCTCGTACACTGTACACACTGGCTCTGCTCCAAATGGCTCTAGAGAGGGACATTCGCGTTTTCGCGTCGGCCACCATAGCTCTCCAACACGCTCGGCACACGAGAGTGGCTTCAGTTGGTTGCAATCTCCTCACCTCACCGCTAGATACAGCCGGATCTTACACACTGGACCTTTAATGGAAAGCCCGGTGTGTCTCCACGCCGACGGCCGTGACAAAGCGTCGGTATTTGACGCCCTGGGAATGAGAACGGGCTGCTGGATCACATGCTCCTTGTTTTTGGAGGAATCTGGAGGTTGCTCGACGTTTCCTCCTATCCATATTCTTCATATATGTTTACAGTAAAAAATAAAAAAAACGTTCTTTCCTTTTCTGACACGAGGGTCTAATGATAGATGGTATCATGCTTTACGGATTTAAGAGCTCCTTGAGGCAAAGTTGTGATTTGTGATTGCTTTGAACACATTTCCCAGGGTTTTAAAGGTTCTTGAGCTCACTGTAAACTCACCTTTATTCACCAGAGACTTTAAATTTTGCGTGTTTGAGTCCATTCATTAAAAATCTTACATTACTGTAGGAGCAGTGTTTGAGTGATTCTTATTAAACCTTTATTCTAAGCTAGATAGGGTTTGCCACAAATCACATTTATAATTAAATCCTGTTGAAGGACGGAAACAAGAGAGGATCCAACCACTTAACGGATCCGTTGTCTTTAATTATTCATTCATTTGTTTATTTACTCCTACTACACCGCTGTGTTCCTTTCTTCCTCACTGTCTCAGTGCATGTACTGTAGCACATAATTAGTCATGTAATCAGAAAGGAGGTCAGATCAGATTTGGCTCGTTCCTGACAAAAACAGATCTATGTACATATATACGTATTAGCCTTATAAGGACATGCTTGAGTTTTAGAGCTGATGATGCCAAACATTTCATTTTTACAGCTTCTTGAATGTGACATTTCTTTGTCCCACATTACAGTAAACTTAAAGTGACAATCTCAAAGATTGACGGGAGACTTTGACCAATCACAGGTAATTTCAGAGAGAGCGTTCCTATTGGCTGTGCTTCGGCTGGTGGGCGGTGCTTGGTATTTCCTCAACTTGATCTCAACATGGCGGCCGCGTCACAAACTTTCTCATTTTACAGCTAAACAGTACACTACAAGATGATTCTGAAAACATTTGAGGAGAGAAATAGGCATTAACGTAACATAATATTGAATCATTTTGATCAGCGCTGCCTAGTCGGAGTTTGCGAGTGACAGCAGCTAGACGGCTGACTCCAGCTCGGCTCTGTTTGGTTGTTTTCTTCCAGTCTGTGAAATCTTGCAGATGCCATTAGGAGCACAGGAGCACACAGAGGAACATGATTTTTCCAGATCTCTGTCTCATGCACTACTGTCAGGATATAGTGACCGTTTTATAAGAATAACCTTTTTTAATCATATTTGCTCCATTTCTACCCACTGCAGCTTCAATTCACAACATTAACCACATGTTTACTGCGACCGAAAAGTGATACTGAGGGATCCGACAAAGCGTCAGTATGTGCCTTGTTGGGATGAGAACGTGTTGGATCCACATGAGCTCTTCACCATGGAGGCCAGAAAGAGGACAAACTACACGTAAGACCAGTTCACATAGAGGGACACAAAGAGAGAAAAGCTGGAGGACAAAGATCCGAGACGTCTGGAAGAAGAAGGAGAGAGTAAAAAGAGAAAGAGAACGAGAGAGAGAGAGAGAGAGAGAGAGAGAGGGCAAAGAGTGAAAAGGGGAAGAAATCATGCCTATTTTTAGATGTTCATTCAATTAGATTTCTGGCACTTCTCTGCAATATGCATGAAATCAGACTAATCTGGTGGAAAGTGTATTAGAAGGGAGCAGCGATGGAGCAGAGCAAGATTCATAGAACTGCTGGAGCGTACTGCATCTGTGTGTGTGTGTGTGTGTGTGTGTGTGTGTGTCACTGCACGGCTGAAGACACATAATGTATGGAGAGGTAATCATCAAGGAACCTATGTTTGTTTATTAAATCAGTCTTATATCTTATGTCATTGTGTCTCCCATCAGTTGGACCAATGCTGCTGAGTGACTGTCTGCACTGGTTAGGAACCAGAGGTGGAAAGTAACTAAGTACATTTACTCAAGTACTGTACTTAAGTATCATGATGATGATGATGATGATGATGATGATGTACTTAAGTACAAATTCTAGGTACTTGCACTTTACTTCCACGACATCTCAGAGGTAAATAGCTTAAGTCAGACAGTTAGACAGCTTTAGTTACTTCCTGTCCAGTGAAAACCAGGTATCTCCAGATGTGTTGATGTTGAATGTTTGTGATAAACTGAAGGATGAAGTGTTCCTTTATGTGTTGAGAATATCCTCCTCCTCCTTCAGCTAAATAAACTCTTTAAAAAGGTGAAGGTGAGGTAAAGTTGACCTTTGACCTTTGATATCTTGAGGTCAGAGGTCAAGGACCCCCCTTCGAAAATGGCCATGATAGTTTTTCCCTCGCCAAATTTAACGCAGGTTTGGAGCGTTATTTAGCCTTACATACTTTTACTTAAGTAGGGATTTGAATGCATACCCTTTGCTTGTAAAGTATTTTCACAGTGTATTAGTACTTTTACTGGAGTAAAGGATCTGAACACTTCTTCCAACACTGTTAGATACATGTCAAGACTGGACTTTAACATTTATTTGACATTTATCAATTCATTTGATATATTTTTCCGCTAAAGAAAATCAATTACCACTTCAAAATTCTTAAAATGACATCTAATGATGTCCGATTAATTGTCTCCACTGTTATGCAGCTCATCTGCCACTGTACATGAGCATCTGGGCAAAATTATAATTGTTTTTTCTTGCAGGAGACCCGGAAACACCCATAATTTCCACACTCACATCTGCGATAAGGCTCTTAAATTACTGATCACTGTGCTGCTGGCTGGTAGGACAGAAAACATCACCGCTGTGTTGACCACACCTAAACGAAAGTCATAAAACAGTACAAAACGTGAAACGAAAGTGAAAGAACACACATTTGGGGATTTTCCTCAGGAAACTTGAAGGTGTTTATATAAAGCACAGTGAACTCCCCGCCTGCACTCTTGGAGGAGCGGAGGGAAAGGTATGTACACACACTTTGTTTTTTTACCTAAAAAGTGAATTTTCACAGTAAATATTATCAATACTGCATGTACAAGGAGATGAAGTTGGTCTGATGGAACGTGTGCTCTTAAATCTTCAGTGGAATATGTTGATGACTCAGCTGTGAACTTCCTAACTGGTAAAAGCAGATGTATCCTGGTGTTTGGAGGCCTAAACGAATGCTCCTTTTGAACTTTTGATACGCTTAAGAGTTTTGTAGGGGAGTTTTTTCTTATCTGATTTGAGGGTGTTTTACAGAGGGTGTCGTATGCTGTACAGTTTATAAAGCCTTATGCTCTGTGATATTGGGCTGTATAAATACAATGGACTTGACTTGACTGGACGGTTTGAAGTCTCCACTTCACCTGACTATCATGACTTTTGGCCCCAATAAAAGCAACATCTGCATTTTTGTCTATATCTTAGAGTAACAGGAGTCTACAGCCAGGCTGAGCTCTGCGAGGTTACTGAGACACAGCTGTGCTTTGAGCTAAATGCTAACATGCTCACTATGACAATGTTAATATGTTTAGCACAGGAGTTTTCAAACTTTTTGGGGCCAGGGACCCCTTACAGAAGATAACCTTTCCCAAGGACCCCCTCTTAATCGAAAACTGATTAAGCATATGATTACTACCATTTGTACACTTAGATGCGACTGGAACTATAGAGTGGTGAAGGATGACGTATTTTTGTAGGCCAGCCAGGAATTTAGCATCGACCTGGTTCCCTCGACAAAAAGCCAATGGGATTTTTTCCATAGGGTTTTTCATTATTGCGGAAAATAAGCTCTGTGGCAAACAAACGTTTATAATTGGCTACCTGTTGCTTTTAGAATTGATATGAAATATTACTAATTATTTACAAAGCCCCGAGAGGCCTCGCCCCAAGTTATTTAGCAGATCTATTATTGTCCTATATCCCTTCCCGCACTCTGAGATCCTCAGATGTGTCATTCCTTGCGGTGCAGAGGTCCAGATTCATACACAAAGGTGACAGAGCCGTTCAAGACAGGGCACCTAGACTATGGAATGACCTGCCTGAGGAGATCAGGGCTGCAAACTCTGTTGCGTCTTTTAAATCACTAAAAACTCACTTTTTTTAAAATTGCTTTTCTGTGATGACATTTTAGTTGTTTTACCCTCTGGGTTTTTATGTGTTTAGTTATTGGCTTTTAGTACCTTTCGTTATCTTTGTGTTTTGAATGTATTCAGTTTTTTTTATTGTAAAGCACTTTGTAACTGTGTTTTGAAAGGTGCTATATAAATAAAGATTATTATTATTATTATTATTATTATTATTATTATAATACTTACACATTTTGTTCAGCAAGATAATCTCCACAAATGAACACCACTTTATGATTTTTGAAGTATGAATGTAATTGCCAGAAGTAAAAAGCTAACGTTAGGCTATTAACGAACTACACCACGGTCACATGAGCGCGAGTATACACAACGAGGCTGTACGGAGTGATGACGTTTAGTAGTCTCATTTCGCCACTTTATAGCAACTGCCTTTTTTAAGACACATAGAGGCTTCAAAATTCACGAGTGGAATATTTACTTACGTATTTTATATTGTAGAACAAAGCGTTAAAATCTCTCAAACGTGTGTTAACCACAGACCTTATTTCAGGCATCTAACTAAAAACCCATTGACTTCCAGACGAGGGAACAGGAAGTGCGAAAATGCTAACTCATTTCTAGGATTAGGACTCATTGCTGTAGCACTCTATAACATTACACCTGTTGCATATTAGCATATTAGCATTGTCAATGTGAGCAAATTTGACAAATTTGATTCAGAGCGTTCAGACTGACTTTGGTCCTGTGTGGAAAAACGCAGCCTCTTCATTCATTTGAATGGAGCCAAGCGAGAGGTTGTTGTTAAAAAATGCAGGACTTCCTGGATTGTATTTCATGTCTTACCAGTACCTGAAGCAACACGCCCCCACCAACGCCACACAGAGTCGCTAACATGGCTGTAGACTCTTGGTCTTGTTTCACTTTTGACAGAGCTAGGCTAACAATCCCTCTGTTTCTTTAGCCTTTGTGCTAAGCTAGGCTAAACACATCCAGAGCTTAAAATGTGTTGAATCATTTCTTAATGTTCTGGATTTATTCCTGTGTTCTTTTATTTTGCATTGATGTTTAGTTTCTTGAATCTTTCTGAAGTCTTCACACTAATGATCCTCTTTCTTACAGTGATACTGACACCAACATGCAGTACGAGTGGGCTGAAGAAGACTTTGATCTGCCCTATGGGGTGGTTCCACTGGGCCTCTCTGCGCCAGGTGATAATAGAAAGTACGTCATGTACCATGGCACCACCAGGAGGAATGCTCAATTAATCCTGGCAAGCGGTTTTCGCCAGTCTGCAGGCGGGATGCTCGGCCGCGGCGTCTACCTCAGCAGAGACCTGCTGAAAGCTAGCCGCTATCCTCTTAATCACCCAGAGTCTGACAAGGTCGTCATTAAGGTTCAGGTCAACGTGGGGAAAGTGATCGCCATCAACTATCAAAAACACCCAAAGCAGATGACCTGGCATGACTACGGCTACGACACCGCCTGGGTGCCACCCAACTGTGGGATGGTGAAGAGCGGTTTGGAGGAGGATTGTGTCTGGAATCCCAATCAAATCAAGATCCTTAAAACCATCAACCCACGCCAAGTCCGCGGTGGAAATAGTGCATGGGGCTACATGTGAGCTCTACGAGCTGTTACCAATTTATTTTTCTATGCTAAAATGTATTTTTATATATTTGGATAAAAGGTAAATGACATTTGCATTTTGTTACTGTGTCATTGTAACCTGGAAAATAAATGGGTCATGTTTAATCTGAGTTGCTGTCTGGTTATGTTGATAGCAGAGTATGATGAGTATATTTTTATTTTGAGGCCACCCTCTGAGACCTGCGGCGATCCCGAACAACTTTACTGTCTTTCAGAGGCTATAGCAGGCTAGAGTGAAGGTACATATATCATATGAGACTAGAAAACCTAATGAATCCATTGGTACCAACCATGTCATACTAGCTTGGCAGGAAGGAGGCTAAATAACGCTCCAAAGTTAGGCTAAATTTTGGCGAGGAAAAACTTTCATGGCCATTTTCAAAGGGGTCCCTTGACCTCTGACCTCAAGATATGTGAATGAAAATGGGTTCTATGGGTACCCACGAGTCTCCCCTTTACAGACATGCCCACTTTATGATAATCACATGCAGTTTTTTGAATGCAGTATAAATGTGTTATTTTCACCTATTCTAAAATGGTGTATTTGAATATTTCTGCATACTGGGGTCCCTAAACAGTCTCACTGTAAAGCCGAGACTCTTGTGGATCCAATGAGCAGAATTGTATTCATGTGTGATGATGTTAGTCCCCATAGTAGCCATTTCATTGTAATGAGACCATTTTTTAAAACTAGACCTCTCTGTATAAAATGACCTGTGGTGACCTCTAAGATAATCACAGCGTCATGAAACTTTACAACCACAAACTAGAGACCTAGAGCATTCAGAGGATGGATGGCTTTCCTAGGTAGATTAACAATAAGGGGGTTTCTGAGCAGTTTCCAGAATAGAAGTGCTCGCCATCCAATCAACGAAAAATGCAATTCTTACAGAAATCTCCAAATGTCAAACGTTTTTTTAAAACCAAATCACAGCATGGCTTTTTCTATGGTGTTCCTCAAGGTCTTGGTGTCTTAATGTGGTATTTTGGAGGGATTATTGATCAGTTTTATCAATTTTCAAGTGGCAAAAAAATGGTTAAATTTAGCACAAAATCTGTGTAACAAAACACCAAAATTGCTGCAACAACTTATGAGACATCAGTGAGCTTGGGAATAGCCATCATATACTTCTATCATAATGTTCTCAGCCCTTAAACACTTTCAACAATTATTTGAATGAATGAATGAATTGATTAATTAATTAATGTTTATTTCTGATTTATGACTAGAACAACTTGACACGCAGTGCTGAGTTGCATCTCAAATCTCAAATTAATCTTCAGATTCACAGCTTTCAGATGATGTACACCACTTCTATGGGACATCTACTGTTGACCTGCTATCTCCCCCTAAAGACCCCCTGTACCCCCCTAAAAAAGACAAAAACGGGTCTCTTGTGGGTCTCAGAGGGTTAATAATAACAATGGAGGTGAATGAAATGTGAAACACAAGGACACGATTCAGGCAGAGGGAGACAAAGAGACAAAAGCTGAGGCTGAGTCTCCTGGAGGACAAAGATCCAGATCCAAGACGTCTGGAAGAAGATGGAGAGAGTAAAGAGAGAGAGAGAGAGAGAGAGGGGGGGGGGGGCAAAGGGTGAAAAGGGGAAGAAATCATGTCTATTCTTAGATGTTCATTCAATTAGATTTCTGGCACTTCTCTGCAATATGCATGAAATCAGACTAATCTGTTGGAAAGCGTATTAGAAGGGAGCAGTGATGGAGCAGAGCAAGATTCATAGAACTGCTGGAGCGTACTGCATCTGTGTGTGTGTGTGTGTGTGTGTGTGTATGTGTGTGTGTGTGTGTGTGTGTGTGTGTGTGTGTATACGCATACATAATGTGCGTGTGTGCAACACGTAAGACATTTTATCATGAATCATTCTCATAACTCATTTCATTGTATCTCCCATCAATTGTCTCAACACTGCTTGAGCGACCGGCTGCACTGGTTAGATACATGTGAAGACTCGGCTTTACTATTTATTTGCAATTTATCAATTAATTTGAAATATTTAATATGGTTTTATCCACAAAAAAAATTCAGATACCTAGTTTAAAATTCTTAAAATATCATGTAAAAGCACAATGAATGGTCTGTTCACCTAGATGGATAAATACACTTTTTGTCATAATATGCCTTTTTGGTGTTGTATATTGCTGGTCAGCCAGTCAGTATAAGTTTGGAGCGTTATTTAGCCTCCTTCCTGACAAGCTAGTATGACATCGTCGGTACCAATGGATTCCTTAGATTCTGGCTTCATATGACACCAGTATCTTCAATCTAGCTTTAAAACGGAGCCCGCTACAACCTAAAAATCGCACGTTGCGTTAAAGCGTTAAAGAAATTAGTGCCGTTAAAACGAATTTGCGTTAACGCGTTATTATCACATTAACTTTGACAGCCCTAATCATTTTATTATTATTATTATTATTATTATTATTATTATTATTATTATTTGTATGCTGTTTATGGGAGATAAAAAACGTGCAGCCCAGGCCCATAGAAATGCTGGCTCTGGCCCTGTCACTGACTCTGATGCTTCTCTTCTTCTCTGGTTCACAAACTGCAGCGACGTCATTTGCTCAAAATGACAAAATAAATGCTTTCTCTAAACTGTTGACTCGTTGATGGCCACATGGGGGCCTCTGTGTCCTCTCTGCCGCCTCCAAACCTCCAAACCTCTCTCCTCATTTCGAGCCTTTGCCAAATTCCCTCCTCCCTCCTCCTCCCTCCTCCTCCTCCTCCTCTCTGCCTGCCAGTAGCCCCTCTCAGGCCGCGTAGGGGAGCATTCACACCCCGCTGTCGGCGTTTAGCGGATGGGGCTCTCAGCTTGAGCCGGAGGGAAGGAGGAGGAGGAGGAGAAAGAAAAGATGAACGGTAACCCGTGTGCCCGCAGGCTGGCCCGGCGCTCCAAGTCCGCCCTGCTGATCGCCGCTCTGGCCGTGCTGCTGGTCCAGACTCTCATCGTGTGGAACTTCAGCAGCCTGGACTCCGCCAGCGGGGACGGAGGCGCCAGGAGCCGGGAGAAGAGAGAGGAGCGAGCCGGGGGGCTCGACAGAGCCGACGGGGAGCAGCCGCGGAGGGGGCTGCAGAGGAAGGGCGACCCGCCGCCGCCGCCGCTGCTCGGGAAGGCGGCCGGTCGGCACAGGCTGCAGGCGGTAGGTTTGAATGATTTCTGCTTCAGGATCAACCGGCTTGTGGGTGTTTTAATTAGATTTTTTACACCTGTGTTTCCTCTACCGACTGGAAAATGAGCGTTTGTCCTCCGAGGGAAACGGCACGGTAGCTAATGAAGAGATGCTACTGAGTGGCTGCAGCTGCTCAGCCTGTTGTTTTGGCATCAACACATTTTGGCAGCTCTCGCCCCCTTGTATTGAGAGATGTGTCGGTAGGCCAAACTTAATATAAAAATCTGCCAATTTAAGGAATCGATTATCGGCCAATATACCAGGTGAAACAAAACTCTCTTGCTTTTCCCTACGATTGTGGCTACTGTTCAGTTGACTATAATTACACTAAGTGTGAACTACAAGCAGCATTTAAACACATTTAGAACTTGAATCTAGAATCAATTTGTTTGTGGGTAGAAGAAATGTTTGTTTGCTGTAAGTTAGTTCCTATTTATTGACAATATACATGCCGAATGTAAGAATAACGCAGATATTGTCCTAAAATATCTTCATTCGTGTTCTGCATTATAAGACTGTTTGTCTAAAATCAAGAGCTGATATAATTGCGTGTTTTGTTAACGGAGTTTGGTTTGTTATATTTCTCGACTCGACAGACAACAGGAGCGTCTCGCCTGTAGAATGGCATTTTCCTAACTTTTCATGTACAAAGATCAACATATTTTTTCATGAATCCCTTAATGCTAAATCTTAACAGCCATTTCAGCTTTTCATATGAAGGTACACAGCAAAATCACCAGAGTTAAAATTCTAGTGTTAGGCCACTTTAGAGTAAAGTGTTAAGGTACTGGTGTTGATTATGATAGAAAGAGCTCTGTACTGGTGATAAAACATATAGTGTGGGTGTTACATTACAGAGTTGACGGTATTCAACACCTATGAGTGTTGTTTTGAACATCCGGGTATTTGGGCAGGTGCTTGGAGAGGAATTTGACGGCAGCCATTTTCTTTCACTCGCATCAAGCATGGAAAGGACCCGCGTCGAGCATGAGAAGGAGAGACTGGTGAGTATCTCCTTACTAAAGCTCACCCTTTTACTGCTATTTTGCTTTAAAATGTGCTTATATTGGCTAGTCGTTTCAATTTTTGGATGCATGATGAAACGTTTTGTATTATTAACGAGTGGCCACCGTCGTACTTTCACGTTAATCAGACATGCCCAGACATGCCCACCGAGGATAATGTTGACGGTTAGCGTCTGTTGCAGTTCATCTTAAGATACAATGGGCTAACGTTAGCTAGCGAAACTCTTTTGGAAAATAGTTTTAAGCTGTTTGGGTCGAGCAAATTGTGCTTTTTAACTGTTTGCTCCAATGAGTGTTTCAACTGACACGGCTGCAAAACCGCGCGCTGTCTTTCATTAATGATATCATTAATTACTTCATATCATTGTATAAACTGACTACCGTCAAAGTAGCTCGGAAACTCGTGATTATGACCTGATAAACCGCGTAAACGGCTCGTGAACTCGGAGCTCCCAGACATTTTCACGAGGGGGGCGAGGGGGGGTGAAGTCTTTCCATGAACACGGTAAACATGTTGGTGAATTAGCGTAATTTGTGCTAGCTCGCTGCTTGTTATGGCGCTTTATATGGCCAGACGAACGTGACCTTAATTACTGGCCTTCTCCTGCACCTGCTCCAATGTTTAAATTAATTTCTCTTGATTTGTAGCAATCTGCAAGATCACAAGGGTCCCCATACAAAACGTCCGCCTTCAGGTGAGTGAAGTTGGAGTGAATATTTACCTTTAAGTTGCCACAATACAAACGTAACAGTGTAAAGTTAGATATTTAAAAATGTGTATGTTAAAGTCCCCCAAAAATATGTTTCAGTTGTGAATAAGTCCTGTATTTTGCAAACAAGACTGGTAATAATGTTCAGATATTAATTCTCAGCAGATAATGTTAGTAAGTTTACATGGCTGCATGGTGGCCACGTGGCAGCTGCGTGATTGTCAGTTATCCACACCAGCTGCTTGTCTGCTGGGTTTCTGCTGCTGCTGCAGCCAGCCCTTTCTTTCTACATAGAGTTTGCCTTTCATAATAGCCATTTAATTTCATTGTAAATGTCATTTATATTTATTTTAGCGTTTTTTCTGTGGACAGAATTCCTTCATTTGTTAACACGAGGCTTTTATTCTGAAATATGTGCAGACAGTGCTGTGAAACATGCATTGACTTGGAGAGCTCCGTGAATGAATATAGTACGGGTTTTAATTGTGGATTATTACTATTATTTACAAATTACCACACGTTTCTTAACCTTTCTCTGTCTAAAATTAATATAAATGACATTTATAATGTAATGAAATGAAATGGCTATTATAAAAGGCAAACTCTATGTAGAAAGAAAGGGCTGGCAGCAGCAGCTGAAACTCAGCTGGTGTGGATGACCAAGCGTCAATCACGCAGCCACCACACGACGCAGACGCCACGTGGCCACCATGCATCCAATGCGTTCCCAGCGTTAGACCCTTGTTCAGTAAAATCATGCAGGTAACATTTAACAGCAAAGTATTTACTGAACACCGATTCCACTTGATTACTATTCAGTTAAGCTTGAGAATTCATGAGATAACAGGGAAGCTGGCATAAAGGTACAATTCTGTGTTTTTCAGTGCGTTTGTTTGACAGGATACAACGATACCGCAGTCATCATAAGAAGTGTGAAGAGCAGTATGTAAAGCTCCAGACCTGTCAGGCAGAAAGAGAACATCTGCATACCAAACAGCTTCAGTTACAAAAAGTATATTTTGGTCAATCTGCGAGCATTTGAGTGTAGTGAAAGTTTTTGATTGTTGTTTAGGGTAATAAAAGACAAATATTTATCAATTAAATTAGCACTGAAGGTGTATCTAAGAAATGTTCTGTTGTCCCTCTTTCTCTACAGACTCATGTTGTAGATGGCAAAATGATAATTAAGGTGCAGTATCAAAACCGCAAGAAATACATCAAATTAAAAGTTTCCGATTTTGAGGAATTCATTTCTGAAGGTAAATGTCCCAATTGGTGTATGACGAACCAGTAATTCAGACTGACTGGCTATTATATTTTATGTTTTTAACAATTTACCATGTTGTCTTTTAACCTCATCACTTAGTGAGAGAGAAGTTCTCCATCCCTTCGGACAAGATTACTGTGGAAGATGATTCCGGAACTGAGGTGGATGAAGCAGTGTTTGCAGACTTATCCACAGTGCAAGGGATTTGCTTTGTCATCAAGGACAGTCACGACAATGGTAAATTTAAAAGCGTTTATAGTTTATAGCGTGGCTGATTTCAAAATCCGATCCACAACAATTCTGTAAATGAGGTTAATTGTTATCTTTTATTAGATTCAGGTGCATCTGTATCATCTCCATTCACACTATCCTCACCCGGTGGGAGTTTCCTCTCCGTGTTGAGTAGCAGTGACAATGAAACGTCAAGACCACCCAAGCGAATGAGAGGTGATGAAGAGGCATTTCAGATTTCTTCAGCCAGAGATGTAAGTTTGTCATCAGATGTCTATTTTAGATCATATCTAAATTTTCGTAGTTGTCACCTTTCTGATTTATTTCATGTGCTTGATTTTTATATATAATATATATATATATATATATATATATATATATATATATATATAATATATAATATATAATATATATATATATATATATAATATATGTTATATTATATATATATATATATATATATATATATATATATATATATATATATATAATATATGTTATATTATATATATATATATATATATATATATATATATATATATATATATATATATATATATATGATATATTATATATATATATATATGTTATATATATATATATGTTATATTTTATATATATATATATATATATATATATATATACACATATATATATACATACATATATACATACACACACACATTTCTTAATTGCCATTCAACAAACTAAAACATGTTGAAGGCTTGATGTTGCATTCACAAAAATCAGAATTTCCTTTTCAAATTTGGCTCAACTTAATCAATACAATCCTATCATGATGATGTCTGAAACTAGTTTGCTGCTCCAGGCTTAAATTAAAACTTCCGTTGTTACAATCCGTTTAGCTGATAAAGCAGATTCTACAGACAAAACCAGGAGGAACAACAGTGCTTGAAGAATATGAAGAGACTGGGACTCTATGTGACAATGGAAGAAGGCATATGATCAACATTCTTGCAGCACACATGGTTGAGACCGAAGGGTAAGTTTACAATACCAGGGTTAGATAGTTAACAGCTATTTGACTTGTTTTTTTTGCGGGGGGGTTTTAAATAAATTCACATACTGAATGATACTGAAATTTAGGCCTGTTGGGGCCAAATTACTGATTGTTACAAGTAATGTTTAATTGTGAAATGACATTAGTTTTTTCTTGAATGCCATTGGAGAAATAGCTGCAATGATAGTAAAAAGCTAAACTCTGCTCTAGATAACGCGCATTACTGAAGTAATGTGGTAATCATTCCAGCCCGATAAAGCATTGATGCTTGTTTATGTAAGCAAACAATTCCCTTTTTTTTTCTTTGCAGGAGAATTCCTCAGCGAATCACTAAAGAGAAATACGCTCTGGGAATTGTCACCTTGTTCCCAGCATTAAAAGATCCTCTCTCCCGGAAAGGATATGTAAGTTTTGTATTTATCTTCATTAAATTCCTTATTTAAAGTGTATTTTTGCATTAAGAAATTACTGAGTGGATGAAATTGAGACTGTACAGTGCCCATTGGATTATTAATGCACAAGTTGCCAGTTTATTACGTCCACCTAAATAAAACTAATGCAGGTAAACATAGCAGTCTTTAAATAAACCCATCCCAAAAGTTCTAATGTTCAGTTTTTGTTAATACTGTTTTAGAGGGGTATTTATTCAAGTTTATGGTAATTTTTGGGTGCTGTAATTTGTGATGCTGTTCAACTGTATTGGTTATACTGAGAGGGGTTTTTAATTGGTCTACCATCACTGATAAAAATGTGATGGGCCAAATGTTAGGGGCACCTCTCAGTATAACACAATACGATTCAGCTGCACCACAAACTATAGCATCCAAAATGACTAGGAAGTTGAATAAAGACCTCTCTAAAACAGTTAAAACGAAAACTGAACATTAGAACCTTCATGAAGATAGGATTTATTGCCAGCCTGTGAAATTATACTGTTTTTGTTTTAGCTAGGTGTGTAGCTCTGCCCTTTCTTAGCAACCATCGTCACTTTGTGTAGTAACTCTGTTGGGGGGGATGGTATCACACAAAAAATGGTATCAATACATTCTCTAATGTTATAGATGGTGATAACAGGGGTGTCTGTTTCAGAATCACCCTAAAACTGGTTCAGTGCTTGAATTTAATTTCTACTATATACATTGTTGCAACCTGGTCCCCGCTATAGCTGATTATGAGCTAATTTAATTATGTCTGTCCTTCGTTAGGAACATTTTTACGACAGCCAAAGTGGCTCTGGATTTCTGGCATGGCGGCTCAAGACAGTTCAGAGGAAGACAAAACTTGGGTCCAAGGAACCGAAAAAGCAGATGGCGGGAGGAGGTGGTCCAAGACAGGAGAGGGAGCTGCCTCAGATTGGTGGTCAATTGGATGAGGAGCGTTGTAAAGAAGTCATATCCTTGATGAACCACACCGGTGACAGAGAAATCATCCTGCAGAAGATGAAGGAAACCTTTGAGTATAGACAGCGCCTCATCCACAATCCTGATGAATCGCACAACATACTCTCAGTGTTTCCAAGGCTGCTGGACACGAAAGGGCTGCTAAGTATTGGCATCTGCAATTCATAGCTATAAGCTTAGCATGTGATTGTCAGAAATGTAAATTTAACCAAACATGTTCTTTCATGTCTCTGTTGCTGTAGATACTTCAAGATTTCAGCCTCCTCTTTGGACCAGAAACCGCTGCCAAACTGCTTGAGAAGTGGCATACATCATTTAAAAGAAAGGTGATCAGAGAAGCAGAGAGCCTTACGACCACCCCAGTGCTCCAGAGTTTGCTGAGGTCTGCCAGGAATCAGAACAATGATGAATCCTCAGAGGATCACCCAGGTATTCAATTAAAGGCCAAATGAAATCAATGCATTCTGTCATGCACAGTACTTAAATGGATAGTTTGGATTATCTTAAGTGTGGTTGTATGAGGTACTTCTCCATAGCCAGAGTATTACCTACAGGAGATGGCGGTCAGCACGCCCACAGTTCGGCGAAGCAGAGACGAGTACTGGCAAAAGCTAAGCAATGTACTGCTGTGGACAGGGTCAGCAGGAAAGTGTATTTCAGCTACTTAAAAAAAAAAAAATCAGTCCTTTTAACTATACTCTATAATTAGAATATTTTCGCCGCTTTACCTCACTGTATTTATAGGGGGTTTCCCGAACAAGTCTGTCTGACAGCAAGGCAACGGTGAAAATATTCTAAATATAGCGTACACTTAAACTGATTATGTTTGTTGTTGTTTTTATTTTCATTTATTTTTTTCTAAGTGGCCAAAAAAAGTTTTGCTGTTGGCCATGTCCATAGCAGTTCATTTTTTTTAGCTTCCCTTCTCCTCTGCTTCTCGAAAGTGGAGGCATGCCGATTTCCTTCTCCTGTAGGTAATACACTGACTATCCATACATACCTCATACAACCACACTTTTAAAAAATCCAAGCTATCTATTTTTTTAAAGATGTAACTTGAGACTAAACAGCTGATGGAATTAAGATGGTCCTTTGGGCCCAGAAACCCTGAGAGGGTCAGGGGGAGTAGGTTAAATGGCTTGGAAATTAAGTTTGGAAGGAAAGAAACTTGTGGTTCATATAAAAACTTTTTTTTCTTCTGACAGAGTGGGACAGTGATATGGCAGCATTCCTGCTGCTCCTGCATATCCTGCCACCTCAGCCTTCTACAAAGAAAACACAGAAGATCGGCGCAGCTCAGGCCATGGATCATCTAGTTGTGTTTCACAAGGTATCTACAAATTTAATTGTGATTGAAGTGGGATATATGGCACAGAATAAGGCAATATTATGATGCGACTTAACATGTAATTTTTCTCGCAGTCATGCAGGAGCCTTGAAGAACACCTAGAGAACCAGGAGGGACATCGCCAGCCATACCTTCTTGCTTCTGGAACCGGCAAGCAGGCCATCAGCACTTACTACGTTGTAGTGGACAAGAAGCTCATCCCCTGCCAGGGAACCACGTCATTGGCAGCCTTTGATGAACTCTTCAAAGTGCACTTTGTTTTCAGTGTAAGTTATGACAATGCACTCAACAACATGTACACATTCCTCCAGACAACGGTCTATAGTATCGATGTTGATACCACTAAAGAGAGTCCAAAGGTGAAGGAGTTGAGAGCCAAGTTTATGAACAGGAGCTAAGAGCCAAGTTCTTAAAAAATGTATACATGCAACATATGTATGTCATTGTACGATGCACTTGGTGCAGTTATTCAGCGCTTTAATTTTTTGCATAGGTTATATTTTGGCAAAAAGTATTTTTTTCTTAGTCTACAGCATTTGTGTTGGCACATCAGACAAAGCCTAATGGCAAAGAGCCACGTTCATAAATAGAAGCTAAGAGCCAAGTCCTTGAACAATGTATAGGTGTCATATTTGTGGATCCTTGCATGATGCACCTAGTGCATTAATTCAGCACCTTAAGTTTTCTCATGGGTTATATCCAGGCAAAAAATTTGTTGTTATTTGTGCTCAAGAAGGATGTTCATTGCAGTTTAAAAGTTATGCAGGTTTTAGAAAGCATTTAAATGGTTGCCATAGTACTGTTAACATGGGCACAAGCAGCAATGTTAATATGCAAACACCACATCAGTCAGATTTAGGTGAGCAGAGCTCACAAGAAGATGCCTCTGACATGGACCTAGATGTGATAAATCAACCTTCAACATCCCAGATGTCTAAAGACCAGGCAAAAGATATGTGTGCTTCGATCATAGCAAAGTTACAGGGCAGTGGTGTCGCCAACAATGTTGTGTTATCTGTTGTTGAAAGCATGGAGGAGTATGTCAGTGAAGTTCATGCAAATCTCAAAGAACAAGTGTTAAGTGCAGTGCCTGCTGATAATCCCAGTAGAAGTGCAGTAGAAGAAGTCTTCGACAATACTTTCAATCCGTTTAGTGACTTAAACACAAACTCTAAATTGACAAAGTATTATAGTGAAAAATGGGGTGTTGTTGAACCGCTAGAAATTCACTTAGGAGTGAGGTATGATTCAAAGAGAAACAAAGTATCTGGAATATATGAGCAGGTACCAGTAAATGACACTTTCATTTACATACCCCTGTTAAAAACATTAGAGTTCATTTTCAAGAATGAAGAAGTGTGTTATCAAATTAATAAATCTGCTGCTCTTGGTAGCTTATACCAGGATTTCTGTGATGGAAAATACTATAGAAATCACCCATTGTATTCAAAATCAAAAAATGCATTACAAATTCAAGTTTATTATGATGACTTTGAAACATCAAATCCACTAGGGTCAAAACAAGGCATTCATAAGCTTGGATGTTTATATTTTACACTCCGCAATTTACCACCACGTCTAAACTCATCCCTGATGAATATCCATCTTATTTCTTTGTTTCATTCCCAAGATGCAAAGAAATATGGCATTGACAAAATACTTACTCCATTTATAGAAGATGTAAGGGTACTAGAGCACAGGGGAATGGAAGTGTCATTTGCTGAACAACCGGTCTATGGCACCATTGCACAAATAACAGGTGACAATTTAGGTCTCAACTCAATATTGGGTTATGTGGAATCCTTCTCTGCCACCTATTACTGCAGAATGTGTCTTATTGATAAAGCATCCGCTCAAACAGTGTTTAGTGAAAATGATCCACGACTGATGTTGCGCACCAAATTAACTAATGAGGACCATTACAATTATCTTGTCGAGAATCCAAGGGAAAATTCTTGTTTTGGGATCAAACGCAATAGTATACTCAATTCATTGTCATACTTCAATGTATCAGATAACTTTGTGTTTGATATAATGCATGATATCTTAGAAGGCGTAGCACAGTATGAGATTAAGTTATTGTTTCAATATTTGAATCCAAACTTTATTTCCAATGAAAACATACTCCAACGTGTATATGCATTCAACTATGGCTTCATGGATAAAAAAAATCGTCCAACACGCATAAACATGGCTTGTACTGGCAATGGTATTGGGCTTAATGCTAGTCAAACATTATGCCTTATTCGGAACCTCCCACTAATATTCGGAGATGTTGTCCCAGAAGGTGACACACACTGGAATTTGTTGTTACTGTTGTTGCATATTGTGAACATAGTATTTTCCCCATGTATTACAGAGGGAATGATTGTATTTTTAAAACATCTTATTGAAGAGCACCACAGGTTATTTACAGTCTTGTATCCTCAAAATAATTTGATCCCAAAACATCACTTCATGATCCATTATCCTGAATGTATACGCCAAATTGGTCCTTTAGTACATGTTTGGACTATGAGGTATGAAGCAAAACACAAATTCTTTAAATCCAGCATAAAAAATTTCAAGAACATAACTAAGTCCCTTGCGAAGAAACACCAAATAGCAGTTGCCTATCATTGGGAATCATTGTCTGTCAAAGGTATTGAGTCTGGGCCTGTCAAATCGAAAATACTGACTGATGTTGAAAATGGTGATTTGGTTTCAGAGCATTTTCAAATTGATATGTCAAGTGAAATAAGTGTCACAACTTGGGTTAAACATAATGGTATAGAATATCACACAGGTCTTGTTGTTTGCACAGATTTTGTTGATGAGATGCCAGTGTTCAATAAGATTGTTAAAATCTTTCTGCGAAATGAAGTTTATTTTTTGGTCTCTGAAATGGAGACTACATTTGTAGAGCATTTTCATGCTTTTCATGTTGTTGAGAATATGCATAATGTTTCAGTCATTACACCTCATGACTTGAGATACTTCAAGCCCTTTGATGTCCAGATGTCTTATGATACAGACTCATTTTTCTATGTTGTGCCAGACAGCTGCATTGTATAGGGTAAGCGGCAGTTACGAGCTACCTCATGTTTTGGGCAGTATTGTACAAGGTCATTGCACAGAGTTTTGAGTGCCCTGCACCTTGTCAAATTGAATGTGAAGCCCTTGTTTAAAGGAAAAATAAAATATTTGTTTCCATTGCAGTTCTTTTTGGACTGATTATTGCACATGGGTGGTGGGAGTGTTAGACTAACACTAACAGATTTTACATTTTAACTCTAATAGTGTTAATCCCAGAGTACAATGTACCCTGTAACAGTAGTATAGTAAACACTGGTTAAGTGTACATTTTACACCATTAAGTGTTACCTGATCACTAGTGCAGTGTTAATTAGTTACTCTGTTAGTGTCTCTTGTGAATGAACTTTGAACACCGATTTAGTGTTCCTGTCATCCATTATGGTGTTAATATTTTACACTATAAGAGTTTCTTAGTTAACACTGTCACAGTGTTATTAACGTTAACTCATCCATTATTGTGTTAATATTTTACACTATAAGAGTTTCTTAGTTAACACTGTCACAGTGTTATTAACGTTAACTCATCCATTATGGTGTTAATATTTTACACTATAAGAGTTTCTTAGTTAACACTGTCACAGTGTTATTAACGTTAACTCATCCATTATGGTGTTAATATTTTACACTATAAGAGTTTCTTAGTTAACACTATCACAGTGTTATTAACGTTAACTCATCCATTATGGTGTCAATATTTTACACTATAAGAGTTTCTTAGTTAACACTATCACAGTGTTATTAACGGTAACTCATCCATTATGGTGTCAATATTTAACACTATAAGAGTTTCTTTGTTAACACTACCACAGTGTTATTAACGTTAACTCATCCATTATGGTGTCAATATTTAACACTATCAGAGTTTGTTTGGTAACACTGTCATAGTGTTAAAATGTTAACTCTTTCAAAAGTGTTAATTTAACACTGGACCAGTGGTTGCCATATAAACCCTGGGTGAGTGTTAAATTCAACTCTGAGGGTGTTAAATTTGCGTTTTCAAATTTGCTGTGTAAATGCAGCATAGACTGGGTAATTGTAAGGGATACAACTGTTAAAGAAGAGTCTGTTCTTAGATTTTTTTGATTTAGGGGTTTAATTAAAACCCTTCTCTTGGTGATATAAAGGGGCCCTACAGACAGTTAAGGAAACTGGGAAAAGATTTTTTTTAATGGTAATAGCTTCCCTCTGATATTAGATTGTAAAAAGACAATGGCAATGTTTATATATATGTCTGTGTGTGTGGCTTCCATTCATATCATGTTTAAATACTGTACTGTACACTTATAGGATCTGAGGAAGATTCCACAGTGTTTTTATGGTCAGAAAACAATGTTGTGTGTGTGTTGCTTTACCTGCTGGGATCCAGGTGTTCTCAGGATGTCAGGACATGAACATACTGTGTGTGTGTGTGTGTGTGTGTGTGTGTGTGTGTTGTGTGTGTGTGTGTGCGTGTGAGAGAGAAAGAGACAGAGAGTGATGTGGGCTGTATAGCAGGCATCCTTTTTTACGTCCTTTCATTACAGTTAGCCGGATGCCCTGTGATCTTCCCTCTGTCTGTCTGGGTGTGTGTGTGAGAGAGAGAGAGAGCGGTGATATGTCCTGACAGTTATTGGCTTTTAAACGTAAGAGATGCATGCCAGCACTTTTTATAGGACAGGAGTTTGGGAGGTGAAGAGAGACAGAGGCAGAGAAAACAGAATCAAATGAAACAAAAGTCGATGTGAGAGCTAAATGAGTGATTAGAAAGGTCTGGAGACAAGACCGAGCAGGGAAATAACTGTTTATTAATCCGTGAGGGTGTTGGATTGATGAAGACCAGATCTGAATATTGATATTTTGCTCCTGTATTCATCTTTTAATTTGACTATTTTTATAACCCCAACCCCCTTTAAAAGTCAGTCAGGAACTCCTTTGCCTTTTTGTTTCCCTCCTTCTTCCTCTTCTATTTCCATAAAGCGTCCAACAGCTTCAGGATATTCAAGTATTTTTTTTGCCTGTGCTGAAACATTTTAATATCAGTTTTGATTCCACTTGCGTCTTTTGAAACTTGTACTAGTGGTCCCTATGGCGCTGCAGAGTTGGACAGATTGAACAACATGAAGTTGATATGATCTATTTCTTCTCCCCAGTAGTGTAGCTAAGAATTATGGCTGTCAGTTGATTCAAATATTTAATCGCATTATCTGTTCAAAATGTACCTTAAAGGGAGATTTGTCAAGTATTTAATAGGGCTGTCAAAGTTAACGCGACGTTAAAGCAATTTGTTTTAACGCCACTAATTTCTTTAACGCATTTACGCAACTTGTGATTTTTAGGTTGTAGCGGCTCAGTTTTAAAGCTAGAGTGAAAATACTGGTATCATATGAAATTAGAAAATCTAAGGAATCTATTGGTGGAGGCTGACTAACGCTCCAAACTTACGCTGAATTTTGGCGAGGAAAAACTGACATTGCCATTTTCAAAGGGGTCCCTTGACCTCTGACCTCAAGATATGTGAATGAAAATGGGTTCTATTGGTAACAACGAGTCTCCCCTTTACAGACATGGTCACTTTATGATACTCACAAGCAAATTCTTGACAAATCTCCCTTTAAGGTACATTTTAAACAGATAAAAAAATGTGTGATTAATTTTTCGATTAATCACGATTAACTCAGCGTGCACCAGCGTGAACTCAAAGCGCGTCTCCGCCGCACGTTCACTGGAGAGTGGAAGAGAAAACTCAGCTCTTAAAACACCGGACAACGAGAACGAACTCGTACCACTATTACCATATTATCGAAAAATACAACTTTGATTTAGTTGTTTATGTTCTGTTAGTTTACTTTATAAAATACTGCAGATTTAAACTATTTATTCTAACAGCTCAAAGTGAAGTCAGACAAACAGGATTATCAACGAGGGGAGACGGCGGATAGAAAACATTGCCGCACAAAATTTACGTTACTCAAACTGCTGTTTCAGTTACAGAAACAAACGAGTGGACTGATCTCCCTCCAGATATTAGAGTAATGTTAAAAAGGGTCGTGTTGTCTCAGCAGGTATCGCTCTCTTTCCCTCCCCTCTCTGCTGCTCTGTGGCCGGCTCTCCAGCGAGCTGCTGCACCCACCCCCCCTCTCCTCTCCGTCAACCAGGAAATAAAAGCCCCTCGTATGGAAAATCATGCGATTAATTGCGATTGAATAATTTAATCGATTGACGGCCCTCTATTTAATACTCTTATCAACATGGGAGTGGGCAAATATGCTGCGCAATGACAATTATTGTCCAGAAACCCTCACAGGTACTGCATTTAGCATAAAAAATATGCTCAAATCATAACATGGCAAACTGCAGCCCAACAGGCAACAACAGCTGTCAGTGTGTCAGTGTGCTGACTTGACTATGACTTGCCCCAAACTGCATGTGATTATCATAAAGTGAGCATGTCTGTAAAGGGGAGACTCGTGGGTACCCATAGAACCCATTTTCATTCACATATCTTGAGGTCAGAGGTCGAGGGACCCCTTTGAAAATGGCCATGACAGTTTTTCCTCGCCAAAATTCAGCGTAAGCCGCATATTCATTCGCAAAAAGCTAGTATGACATGGTTGGTACCAATGGATTCCTTAGGTTTTTCTAGTTTCATATGATACCAGTATCTTCACTCTAGCTTTAAAACTGAGTCTGCTACAACCTCCGAAAGATCGAATTGCGTTACTCTGTTGAAGAAATGAATGGCGTTAAAACAAATTTGCGTTAACGTGTTATTATCGCATTCATTTTGACAGCCCTACAATAAACTGATTAATCAATAATGAAAATAATCACTAGCTGTACCCTAATAGAAACATGTCCTATCTTTCTGTTGTTTGGTGTTGCAGTAAAGTGAACTTCTAGTGAATATCAGTGAAGGTTGAACATGTGTGAAGGTGATAAACTGTGTGTGTGTGTTTATTGACAGGAAGAAGCATCTTATTTCCAATAAAAGAAAAAGTGTGTGTGTTGAACTTTCAGTGCAGCAGCTTCCACAGTACACACATTCACATTACAGATGCATTAAAATACCAGCAGCGTTCAGCTCTCCAGCAACCACACTGCAGGAATGGAGTGTTCACAGGTGTGTGAGTGTGTATACGTGTGTGTGTGTGTGTGTGTGAGACCATGTGTACTGACTGTTGATGTCCAGTTCAGAATGTTTACAGCAGTCGTGGATGGCGCCGCAGTTGCACAACTCTCACATTCATCGCACCTTTGAGGGGACACACGCACGCACACACACACACACACACACACACACACACACACACACACACACACACACACACACACACACAAACACACACACACACACACACACACACACACACACACACACACACACACACACACACACGTATCAGAGCTGATTCACATCCTAACAGCCAGGTCAGATCAGATTAGAGGGTTTGGATCAGGTTTCTCTGATGGGATTTATACTTTCTAATCTAGTTTAGATTGTTCGATAATCCTTAAATAGTGTGTGTGTGTGCGTGCGTGTGTGCTCTTGTACTTCTGTATCTGTGAGGACCATTTTAAGACTTTGACAGTGAGAACATTTTTGGAAAGAGAGGACATTTGGTGAGGGATGGGATTAGACATGTAGCTGTGATGGTTGTACAGGTTCTTAGAAGAAGATATACATATACTGTAAGCCTTGTCCACCTCCCCTCCCTCCCACCCTGTGTGTGTCTTTCACTCTTTAAACTAAGTCACCACAGCTCTTTCTCTGAGCGTTTACTGTTGCTGCGGATGGGTTTACACTGTAGTTAATGGAAAGCCTAGTGCGTCTCATACCGCTGCGAAAGGGTGCCTTGTTTGGCGGTATCGATCGCCGTCGGCCGTGACAAAGCGTCGGTATTTGACGCCCTGGGAATTTGAAACTCCGCCGATCCTCAACCGGCTCTGTGGCACACATGCAGACCGGCTCCCGTCTCCCTCCATGCCGCTACCAAGTGAGAGAACGTGGAGCCAAAAACGGCAATGTCGCACCCTCGGTGAGGTAAAAAGCAGAAGAATTGGCAGCGAATCAGTAAATAGCAAAGCGGTGCGTTCATTACTTTGTATTCATGTATTAAATATATAGTAAATGTCAATAAGATGGTAATCTGCATGAGAAATGATGCACAACAACAAAGATTCTATATTATAATAATAATCATCCGCTTATAGTGATCAATTTGACCCGGACAGACGTCATCACCATAAGCGGTTTCCACTGTATTGGAATGATCAGTTGAGATGAAGATGAAAAATGAGAAGAGTTTTCTGTGTGTTGACTTTACTCGTTGGCTTGCTTTCCTCACTTCCGTCTCTCTGTCTCTTCACTGGACAGTTATTCACCACTAATGATATTATTTTGTGAAATATACTTGCGTGTTTCCTAAGGTATATGATTGATGATATTAATAATGATTTATTATTTTGCCTGTTGTCATGAAGCAGCAGCATCAGAGTGCTTCCAGTCAGAGCTGCAGGGCGTCTCAGAGGTTTCCCTCTGCAGCAGCACACATCATGCTGGCATCTCTCTCTCTCTCTATTGGCGATTAAGCGCAGCACACTAATGTTAAAACCAGAAAGCTGCTTTTTTTTTCTATTTTCTTTGAGATAATTCTCACTAAATGTGGCATAGATAGACGTCAATCCCTGCTGTAATCCCGGGGCTACTGCGGCCAAGTTTCACAGCACCGCCCTGTCCCTCCTAATAGTCCATTTAGCTTACTTTCTGCCCATCTGGCTCTGTTTTTCCTTTTGTCTCGCCAGCTCTATTTATGCATTTTGTTTAGACGGACTTCCATTCATTTCCACCGTGAGATGACTGTTTTCTGTGATCCTCATTAGATTCTTAGTTATTGTTTTCTTCCTTCATCTTTTGGATGAAGAGAGAGACGAAGGAGAAAATGACCATCACATACAATTATCGGTTTGATGATGTGAAGACATGAAAATACAAAAGAAACTGCCACTTCATCTGTACTCGTCGTTTACTCGTAATCAGTTCTGTTCATTATCAATATCATATTTATTTGAACCTGCTGTATGAGTGACGGATAAAAGACTGTAGAAAAGATCAGTTTTTTATCCCAAGATAATGTGTCGTCACTTCCTGACATTCTCCGCCTCCACCTTGACGCCTTGTTGTGTATTTGTGCACACCTAATGGGCAGGTAGCCATGAATATATACTGAGCAGATCTATGCTCTCCAGAGGATGAACCCTTTTGGTTTTACTGACCCTTTCCTCCAACGCCACCCTATGGACAAGCAAAGGCTCTAGGAATGTTTAAGTCATCAGTATGTTGTTGTTGTTTTCTTCACACACCTTTTATATTGTGGAGTGTAATGAACATCGCCGTGTTTAGGACACTAACATTGACGGAGACTCTTAAGTTGTTGATATTAGAGCTGCAATGATTAGTTGAATAATCAAGTTGATAATAGATTAATTGTTTCAGTCATTTTCTGGTCTCAAATGTGAGGATTTGCTGCTTTTGTGACTGGAAATTTCAAGAAAATCAGAAAAAGCAGAAAATGCAAATTGAAACAAGTTCCACAGAAAATAAAACACAGGCAAAATAGAAATAGAATAAATTATCTTTAATGTTTGTGTTTTGTTTTTCATCACTACTGATGGATTAAAAGAGCTCCCGTAAAAAAAATCTCAAATGAAGGAAAGTCATGTGGAAAATATATGGAAATATTGTTTGTTTCATGTATTACTGTGAGGAAGGTCACAGTCTCCGCGTCTCAGCGTAAACTGTCAGGTTTTCACTGGGCAATAACACCAATAAATTCCAGGCTGTATGTTCCCACAGGTATACTGACTACAAACACACACACATCCAGTGTTTGATTAATGCATAACTGGGGCCTCCTGATGCTGTATACCGCCTGGTGAAAGAGCTCTTTATTGCTTGATATGAAGGTGTTTTCTCACACACACACACGCACACACACACACACACACTTATAACTGGACATTATGAACCGCTGAAGAGACAAACCGTCTTGTTTATTATCTGCCATTAGAACACTGAGAAAGTTGGATTTTTATTTGGATTTGAAGTTGCTGTTTTGCAATATTTGTGCTGATACGTCTTTAAATTTAATTTGCAGTGTTTAGGAGACTCTGGCATGGATTGAGCCTTGTTAGTAGAGCTGCAGTGATTAGTTGATTAATCAATGATCACATAGTCGGTTGATAGTCGAGTAATCGTTTCAATAATAATTCAAGCAAAAATAGAAACCACCTCCTGGTCCCAGCTCCTCAAATGTGAGCATTTGCTGCTTTTCTCTGATTTATTTCACTGTAAACTGAATATCTCTGGGTTTTAGGGTTTAGTTTGGACAACAAAAGGAAACTAAAGAAGTAACCTTGAGCTTCTGATTAGTATTTTTCTCTCTTTCTGACATTCTATAGCAGAAACTACATTACAACGAGATGAGATGCAACATGATCTGGGTTCACTTCACAGTCAGAGCAGCACATCGCGACAACAAGAACTGTGATTGGTCAGTTTGGGCTGCTTTTCTTCTCGCTACTAGTTTCTGATGCCGGTTGAGAGTGATGACTTGAGGCAAGTTGAAAAGACTCCGTTATCTTCGCCTTTTCACATCTTTCAAAGACCATCTGCACTGTAAAACGTCTGCTGGTCACAAGCCAAGTTTCCATCCAAATTTAACGCACATTTTAACCAAATTTCCAGAAAATCGTCCAAAAAAATGCATATTAATGCGTGTTTCCATCCACTACTGATGGATGTTGTCGTGTTAAGGCCCAGACGCACCAAGCCGACATCAAAGAACTAGCGGCAATGAAGGCCGACTGTTGCGTCGCCTCAAGTCGCCTTTGTCTTGGCTGACAAGTTGCACTTGAACACACCGCAAAGACTACATCCGACGGCCAGTTAGCACAGACGTTCTGCGCCTGCGTGAGAGGAAATAACTCTCCACACCAGCAGGAGGCGGTAGTCTGTATTCATCATTCAAAAAGAGAAACCGGAAGACTGAGAACAGCGGATGTACAAGCCGTTGTTATGATGCGTATGATGGAAAACCATGTGGGAAAACATGATGGAGAAGGTTGAGAGTGAAGACATGAAGCAGGTTGAAAAGACTCGGTTATTTTCTCCTTTTCACTATGTGACCCCACTCCTCCCATCCTCCAGCCTCACTCCCCACCAAACTTTTATGAAACAACGCTATAGCATTTTCAGATTTGTCTTCATCAGTGTGAACATGGCCTCTAATCAACAGATGTCAGAGCAACAGGTCTCCTTTCTTCTTCTTCTTCTTCTAACCTTCCCCTCTCAGTCTCTCTCTCTCTTTTCTCCCCTCTCTTAATGTCTCTCGCCCCGGGCGCCGGAGGGAACAGGCTCTCTTGTCTCTTTTCTGTCGCCTTTTATCATCCAGCAGCAGGAGGTCTGAATGTACTTCAATAAGAACCTGCTGGGGAGGAGAGCAAACTGACTCACACAGTTAGCAAGAAAGCAATGACTCAGTGTGTGTTTGTGTGTGTGTGAGTATAAAGAATGATGTCTTTGTAGGTAAGCGGTGGTATTTTAGCTGTGGTCGGTCTCCACGGAATGCACTGGCTTCTGGGAAAGAACGCAGGAGGATCTGTGAAGGAGAGAGAAACAGTTTGTATTACTGCAAATTAAGGAGTCACTCAGACGTTTTTACGTTCAGTCGCAGTGATACTCAACGTTGTGTTGATCTCTGATTCAAGTCTTTCAATTGAAAAAAAATGCTGTTTTTTGTATGATGGTAAAATGTATATATTTGGAGTGTTGATCAGACAAAAACATAAATGTTAATAGGTCAGCATTTTGGTCAATTGCAACATATCACTACAGCCAGTGGTGGAAAGTAAATTTACTCAAGTGCTGTACTTCAGTACATTTTTTGAGGTACTTTTACTTTACTTGAGTATTTGAGTATGCTACTTTAGTGCGCTGTGCCGCTTTTCTTCTTTCCAATGTGCTTGGGAGGTTGCACTCCTGTCGCGCCTGCCGTTACTAAGCAACCAAAACCTGCGTGCTGCGATGATAATTCAAAACAAAAATAAATGCAAATTTACACTTGATTTCTGTGTCAGTCTGTTTGACCTTTCAACCGGATGTTGTGACGTCCTCAGTCAGAAAGGGTGAAGCCAGTAAAATAGTCCGTGGGACAGATCGTAAAGCTCTGGGTAGTCCTGCACTAAAATGATTAACTTCTCCATATATTTACCGTAGACTGATATTTACGGGAGAAAGAAAAGATATCTGCCGGGTGTGATTGGTCAAATGACATGTGGTGCGTGCTGCAGCGTTCCGAGAGTATTCTTTATCTCGGGGGCGCAGCCATCGCTCCCTGAAAAACAGACGCTTGGGAACGGTTGCGCACCACGACAGCATCGCGCTCACGTTTGAGCGCACCTGCCACGCGTCTAGATTGACAACAATGGATTTGAGAGCGCAAAAGACACGGCATGTGTATGGGCCCCTTATACTTCTACTACACTACATCTCTGGGGAAAATATTTTACTTTTTAGCTTTAGTTACTTTACAGATTAAGATTTTATAAACAAAACATATGATCAATTTATAAAACATGATACTGTGCTGTAGATTAAACTATTCAACAGTAGATTAAGTAGTTTAAATGTGCTTCACCTCCACCTGTAACATTAAACTGCAGCTTATGTTTTAAACAGTGGGCTACCTCTGGTTCTGAAAAGTGAAGCCAATGCTGAAGTGCTTTAACTTGCATTCTCTCTAATAGCCAGCAGGGGGCGACTCCTCTGGTTGCTAAAAGAAGTCTGATTGTATAGAAATCTATGAGAAAATTACCCTACTTCTCACTTGATTTATTACCTCAGTAAACATTGTAAACATGAGTTTATGGTCTCAGTCGTTAGTTTCAAGTCTTCTTCAATACAGCATGATGTTCATTTAGTAAATTATGGTCCCATTTAGAGTCAAATAGACAATAAAGCAGGGGATGCTTTAGGGCATGGCTACCTCGTGATTGACAGGTTGCTACCACGCCGTTGTCCGGTCTGGGAGTTGTCGTCTTACAACTTTAACCCTTTCACAGTGTGTTTTCAGTTCATCAAAGTTAATTATAACCTTTTGGTTTCCTAAAAATGTCTTTTTCAGCGTTCAGTTTGAGTACAATTTGCCATCAGTGTGTGAATGGATGAATGTTGGCATGTAGTGTAAAGCGCTTGGAGTGGTTTGAAGACTAGAAAACCGCTAAATGCGAGTCCATTTACCATTCTTCCACCTCTGACAACAGCTAAGATACCTACGTTTCCCGGGAAACGTACTGAACGTCGTTCCTCTAGCACCACTCTCAGGACAAACTTTACATTTTTAACTCCTCTTATTGGTAGGCTCTAAGAATAGATAAATCCTCAGTATGTTGATTCAGTCCTGAGTTGGTGTGTGTGTGTGTGTGTGTGTGTGTGTGTGTGTGTGTGTGTGTGTGTGTGTGTGTGTGTGTGTGTGTGTGTGTGTGTGTGTGTGTGTGTGTGTGTGTGTGTGTGTGTGTGTGTGTTTGTTTGTGTGTGTGTGAGCCATTAGTCTCTCTGTCTCTCTCTGTACACTGGAGGCTTTATTCGTGGTTTCCTCTGTACTTTTACACTCACAGTGAACGCAGGAGAGCTGGAAGTATTCACTGTGACCACACACACACACACACACACACACACACACACACACACACGCACATTCCTCTAAGCTGATATTACAGATGAGATAATGAAAGGTTGTCTGAGGAGCAGGTGGCAAGAGCTGATATTACTGCCTTCCCACAGGCACTCTGACAGTGTATGTGTGTGTGTGTGTGTGTGTGTGTGTGTGTGTGTGTGTGTGTGTGTGTGTGTGTTTGTGTGTGTGTGTGTGTGTGTCAGAAACACACTCTTTATCCCTGGAAAAGACAGATATAGGGTGATCTGTGGGATTAAAATACCCATCGAGGTCATGTGGCTTTGCTAGTGAAACACACACACATTCATATATATATATATATATCACCATCGGACTCTGGAAGGTCAAGGCCACAGCTGCCCGTGTTTCAGGGGTCAAAGGTCACTTGAGCTCAGGAAATCATTCCCCTTTTCCCTCTTGTGCCTCTCTTCAGCTCTCTGTTTATTTTCCCTAGAAAGAGTGAAAGTGAATTTGTTGACCGACTGCATGAGGAAGTCTGAAACTAAAGTAAATAGATTGTGAATCTGCACAATTCTGGATAAAATGAGAATCATAAATTCAGAAAATAAGATGTTTTTTTTTAAATAAAATAATGTCTTGCGTAATGTGATTGTGTCATAGGGAGTTTGTCAGGTTTGCTGATGCAGTGTACAAGGGTCATTTTCTGGTAGTTTTCCTGGTCTAGCTTCAGGTGTTTGTGTGGTGATGGTCTTGATTTCCTGCCTCCAGTGAAAGAAGGACATAAACCTCTAATGCAAACTGTCTTTTTGACATTTCACATGTGAGTGAACTTAAGCTGTCAATCGATTAATCACATGATTGTCCATAGTTAATCATGATTAATCATAAATTAATCGCACAATTATTTTTATCTGTTCAAAAAATCAAAATGTACCTTAAAGGGAGATTTGTCAAGTATTTAATACTCTTATCAACATGGGAGTGGGCAAATATACTTGATTTTTGCAAATGTATGTACAGTATATACTGTATTTATTAGTGGAAATCAATTAACAACACAAAACAGTGACAAACATTGTCCACAAACCCTCAAAGGGTACTGTGCTGACTTGACTATGACTTGCCCCAAACTGCATGTGATTATCATAAAGTGGCCATGTCTGTAAAGGGGAGACTCGTGGGTACCCATACAACCCATTTTCATTCACATATCTTGAGGTCAGAGGTCAAGGGACCCCTTTGAAAATGGCCATGTCAGTTTTTCCTCGTCAAAATTTAGCGCAAGTTTGGAGCGTTATTAGGCTCCTTGGCGACAAGTTAGTATGACATGGTTGGTACCAATGGATTCCTTTGGTTTAGTTTCATATGATACCAGTATCTTCACTCTAGCTTTAAAACTGAGCCCACTACAACATAAAAATCGCAAGTTGCGTTAAAGAAATTAGTGGTGTTAAAATGAATTTGCGTTAATACGTTACTATCGCGTTAACTTTGACATCCCTACTAAAAATGTTTTTCATTCTAGATCTTGACGTAATCATAAATTTGAAAATAGTATCTTTTTAATTTTGACACTTTATGGAGACACATGTAACCACATCAGCATTTTTTTATATCTTGAGCAAAGGAAGATGTGTGGACTAGCAAACATCAGCATACCACTATGTTTGACGGTTTATTTTCTCTGTTTGATGAGATTAAGAAGTACTTTCAGGATTACAGGATGTATTTATTCTGGTTTTATATTAATGTAGTCTTCTCCCTCACAGGACGTCTACCATTCCCACCGGCCCAAAGAGAAACTTCACCTGGACAGCAACAACAACGAGAACTCGGTCCCTAAAGACTTTGACACCATCGACAGCAACAGCAACCTGGGAGCTCGATCTCAACGCCAGCGAGTACCGGTCGCAAACGCCAAACGCAAGCTGGACAAGGCCCAAGCACAGAGCATGCTGGGAAAATCTGCCAACGAGGTCCTCAAGTACCCTCCCGTCCAACCCAGAGGGGTGGGCCACAATCACAACCGCACCCATGTTCGTAAACCCCACCCTGAGTTGCCAACGGTCCCAGCAACGGTCCAGGGGTCCAATCAGGATCCACCGCTGTACCAGGCGAAGAAGTCGGCCACGCCGCTGCCGCCCAGTTTGGAGCCGAGGAAGGAGCAGCCGAGGAAGGAGCAGCAGCAGTGTGAGATCAGCGGGAAGGAAGCCATTTCTGCTCTGTCCAGAGCCAAGAGTCGTGAGTGTCGGCAGCAGATAGTGGAGGTCTACTGCAAACATAAAGACAGGGCGCTGATGCCCGAGAAAGTGCCTCGCTACTGCCCCATAGAAGGTGAGATCAGAAGGCTAAACCATACAGAGAATATTAATGAGTTCATGATGAATAAAGATGAATTAGTGATGAACTTGTTGGATATTGTGAGATACTAAAATATATGCGTAGAGCGTGTCTCCAAGTACAGGTAGACACTCTGACTTGCAATTAATATGTTTCTTTATGTAACTCCAGACAACAATATTCCACATATCCAATATGCATTTAATAATAGTGTACTCACAGACAATTTGCAGACAAAAAAGTCCTGAAAAACACATTAAGATTGAACTTAATTCAAGTTAAATATTAGCAACCAAACTCTAACGTGTATGTCATGTGTTGTGCACCTGCTTTAGGGACTGTTTGAAAATTATAAAGGGGTCAAAAAGGGGAAGGTGAAGTATATTTTTCTGTTGGCTGAAGGGAGGGCAATCTGACTTTTTTGGGTAGAGGTGAGGAGAGCCTTTTTTCATTTTAAGAACATTTTAGTAATGTGTGGAAAGGGTCTTGCTTTGTTAAAAAAAGTTAAATAAAAGTTTTATCTCCCCTCTCCACTCCAATAATTTTCGCACAGTCCCTTACAGTAAATGTCTTTCAGCTAGAGCTGAAACGATTAGTCGATTAATTAATTAGTCAATTAATTAGTTGCCAAACATTCTCTAGTTGCAAAAGTGAGGATTTGCTGTATATGTTTTATTTAATTGTCCCTCGTTTGGTTTGCAAACCCGGTATTTTGGGGAGCCAGGATTCAAAAAGTGAAGCTGGTTGTTGTCCCTCCTTGCCTTCCTTCAATCCGATAATCTTTAAGTTCTCCCTGCGGCTTGCGGTTTTCGCTCGTTGTGATAGAATATTCACTTCCTTTTCTCGAGCCACAATCTTGTTGGACAGAGAAGTCGTGAAGTCTTCTGAAATACGTGATTCAGCCTTGGTGTTGCTTTCAATGCAGTTGTTAAACCCTTCCAGAGTCAGATGAAGTTCAGCAAACTTCTGATCCATCAAAGCGCTGATTTTCTGCGTGACATCCTGCGCGAGGAGAGTAGCCAGGCCTTCTTCCTCGCAGGTGGCAGCGCCATGTCGGCTAACGTTAGCTGTGGCCTCCATGCTAGTGGACTGGAGTCTCTTCAGCTCTGAGCGAGTTCTGGCCAGGGAATCACGTTGAACTTGAGTCGAATCGGAGGCAGACATGTTGTAGATAGTCACCATTAAAAAGTTCAGCCAGAAGCAAAAAAGTAATTCAAAAATGTAAATTTACGTCAGGTGTTGACAGGAGGTCGGCAAAAAAGGACTTCTCGCGATGACCGCATCACGACATGTTTGTTTAATTTAATAGTTAACTAAATGTCTTATTTTTGCAGACCAAATGATTAATTGATGATCAAAAAAATAAGCATCAATTTAATCAACTTTTAAAGGTGCTCAATACGAATTCAGAGCATTTCTATTGCCTCCACGTGGCTCTCAACATGGCGATGGCTGAGCCGGCGGCTGGCAGCTAACCGTGCTAACAGCGCTAACAGTGAAAACAACAGCAACAGTGCTGACAGAGATAACGGTGTTAACCTTGGGGGGGAACCGGAGGATGGGTGCTACGGGACGGCATTATCAGCTGTAGCTGCTTAGCGAATGCTAACTTGTTACATGATGAAAGTTAGTCTAAACTTACATTTAGACAGCGGGCGCTGTTGGCCTAACATCAGTAGATTTCTTCCTGGAAAATTAAGTCTACAATACGCTTTATTTCACGTAGCTTCAGTTGTCCAAATTTTTGTGTGGAAGATATCGTTTTGAAAACGTTACGGGAAAGATGTCTGTTAGTTCAGACAAAGTCTAGTCACATTGAAAAGATGGTGGCCATTTCTTTTTCTGTTGGACTGAATTTGAGTAAGGACCGGCGAAGCATATTTCCGTGTTCTAGTAGCCTATACTTACACTATGGATGTAATCCAGAATATGAGCACCCAGAGTCATTGACCATAGTTTGAATGTATTAACCTATGATTTAAGGACTGATTCATCCCTTCATGTTAACATAGCCGGTGATTGAGCCAGTCGACAAATGAAAGGGTGACAGACTGAAAGACAAGAAAGCGAAGGAATTGGACGAACAGGCGGTTGCTTTGAAGTGGCAGGTTTTTTTTTCCCTACCAAATTTGTGTGTGTTATTTGAGAATCATTTTTAACCCGGCACGCGCCAGAGACATGGAGAGACATCCAGTTCTATTTTCAGGGACTTGAAGCATGGAAGGACACAGCGAGGATGATACTCAGCCAGCCTAATTACACCCCAATTAAACAAGCAGTTTGTAGTCTTATTTTTGGAATGGCTGACTAATGATTTACTTGTAGTTGTGCTCGCAGAACCAACCCGGGCCGTTTGAGGTTTAATTTATATGATTATATGTTGCTTTGATGATACACTAGTCATTATATCCACAGACTGGAGCCGCAGTGAAAGGTGATTTGAGTTGACGTTTTGAGATTGACTGACGTGTTGAAGAGAACAAGACGGTTGTTGAAACAGAGTTTGGTGTTTCTGAACTCATGCAGGCGTAGAGTGTACGTCACTATCTGTGCACGACATCGCTCCGCCTGCCTCCCTCAGTCTGCATGCAGAGCAGTGCTCGACCGAGCCGCCTGATTACAGTTATTTCTCATCAAAACTCCCACTCCCAGCATGCCCGACAGCTCGGGAAGGTCACTAATTAGGCCAAGCAGGCCTCAACCCGCGCCATCTTTAGAGTGAGCGTGATGATGGAGGAGCGTTAGGCTGTCAGAGGGTTTGTATATACAAGAGGCAGATTTAGCTCGGCCAGCCACAAACAGCAGAGTACTTCCAGGAAAGGCGGAAGTGAAGATGGAGGACCGGAGTGGAGAGCAGGGTTGACAATGACAGTGATGTTGTCTTGCAACCAAGAAACAAATTTTCCAGCAAGTCATATCTGTCTGAAAAATTTCCTTTTTACTCACTAATTGATAAATCGTTTCAGCCCTGGACTGCAGACCTTGTTGCCAATGTCAGAATTCAGGAAAGTGCAGAAACAAATTTACCTTGCACGGCAGCTGGATTCTCACGATGTCACAAGATCAAGCGAGAATCGTGGGATTGCATATGACACAAAAATCCATCTCGTCAGGCCTCTAGTAATACGTTTGTGTCCGGCAAGCAAGAGCACGGACCAATCAGCGTCCTGTGATGAGCTACTGCCAGCTACAGGCTTAGGTGTGTGCGTGAGGCGACATGGAGAGGCGACTGTTCGTTCTAAACCACAATACATCAGACCGGCAATACATCATCCAGAGGAGGCTCTCGTGACCACGCCCCCTTTTGGGGAAAACCAATCCCATGCCCCTCATAGACGGTAACGGAGTAAACAGAAGAAGTTTAAACATATCTCCAAACTTCTACTTTAAACAAACCGGTATTGTTAATAACGCTATGCTGAAGAGTTGCTGTGTAGTTGGTTGCACCAACAATAAATCCAAAAACGCGGATCTCTGATTTGTTCCCTGCCGTGTCCTAACAAGATCTAATAGAGGGGCTTTATGGCTCCAAGCTATAGACCAAACCAGCATGGCGTCATCGCCATCAATCAAATATGTATAGAAGTCTGGATAATCAATTTTCCGGCCACTGTGTTGGACGGGAAAAGACTGAAAGGACATGGCGGCGATCAGCCTTAATTTATTAAGGCATCGCGGACGCTCAGGTTCAGGCAAGATTGCAAAATAATTATTAGACATTTGTATAAAACAAACGTTTGTATAACAACGGATGAATACATACGAACTTGTCAAAATTACAATCCAAACATACGTCAAATTGCATTGCAGTCTATGGGATCTTCGGTTTTCTTTCCCCCAAACGGGGGCCTTTAGTACCCATATGTGCCGGTGTGATGTATGGTGGCTCCTGAAGAGGTTAGCGTAGATGATGTAATAGGGTAGTGTCTAGAAGGGAACCCGAGAGTTGGGGAAACTCTCGTAGGATGGTTGAGGTGAGGCATTGATCTCGAATAGTTAAGGTTACGATAGGAAGTCGGGCAGTGAGTCTCGCAAGAGTTTTTGCAGATTCCAAATCAGATTTCGCAATTTGCGGGTTACCTTCTAGACACAGTCCTGTAATCGCATCAGTTTTATCAGAACTGGAGTATTTCTTCATTGAAAGAAGAGCAAATGAGAACTGAAGGCTTTTCTACATGGAAAAGATGTTTTCGCTCTTCTACCGACTGGCTTCGGTAAGAATTTGATTGACAGAAAGTTCATCCAATCACCTGTTTCCAGTGACGGCTTCTCAGATGGTTCTGTGTAACAAACCATCTGGTGTGTCAGGTTAGAAACAAATTAGTTCTCAGACTTTTTTCACCACCTGAGTGCTGACATGAACTGTATTTCCAGCAGGACATGAAAGCACCAGTAAATGCAGCATTACATTCAAATAATGTTAACTGCCCTTTAAGAAAGGTTGCATGTTTCATGAGCTGAAGTCTTGTTCCTCTCTGTCCAGGTAAGGCTAATGTGAATGTACAGTGGGACGAGGTGCCCTCAGATGCTGCCCAGCTCGTGCCGGCACGGATCGCCTTCGTCCTGGTCGTCCACGGCCGAGCCTCGCGTCAGTTCCAGCGTCTCTTCAAAGCCATCTACCACACCTCGAACTACTACTACATCCATGTAGACCAGGTGAGACCACTGACTGTCGTTCTGTGTCAATAACATCCAAACAACTTTTTAAGGCAGGATTAAAAATGGGGATGTCGTCTTCCAGAGCCAGAAAAATAGTGACAGAGAAATGTGGAAACCTGCAATGAGATTGACTCAGCTGTACGGCTTAATTACAGATATAACAAGTCTTAGATCAACATATTTCTTCGACTGATATGACAAACGTTACGTTTGCACCATAGACCGTATAAAAAATAATATAATATAATAACACACCATAACCTTCCTTCTTGTTGTCATTCTCCACCCTTCTCAGAGGTCCAACTACCTCTACAGGGATGTCCTGTCTCTGGTCGGCCAGTATCCCAACGTCCGGGTGACTCCCTGGAGGATGTCCACCATCTGGGGCGGGGCCAGCCTGTTGACGATGTACCTACGCAGCATGGAGGACCTTCTCAAGATGTCCGACTGGTCCTGGGACTTCTTCATCAACCTCAGCGCCGCAGACTACCCCATCAGGTGAGACACCGGGTCAGCCACGGGAAGCAGAAAGCAGAGGGCTCACCTCTTGGTGATTAGAGTCATTTTACTATTTTATTGCATGTTTGAAATTGTACTTGAAGTAAACCTAAATGGAAATTCAAGGAAATAATCCAGAACAAATGTTCATTGTTCACATTGGGAGATAGGTGAATCGTCCCAGCCCTAGTTGTTACCATATTTCAAGCTAACAAGCCCGAAAATGGCCCTTATCAGGTTTTCTATTTGTGCTTCAACCAAAATGGTCTCTGAAACAGACTGTTGATCCATAAAGGTTTGGTTGAAAATCCCGCCACTGTTCCCTGTTTTGTATCCCTGTAGAAGACTCTAGGAGATTTATCGATCATGTCAAGTTCCATCCAAACACACAGCACATTGATTTGTTAAAGCCTTGTTTGGTTTGTTTAAGGTCTTATGGATCAGGTTACGTGGCCAATAGACCTCAAGTGCATCGACTCTGAATGGATTGGGAGTCTGTAGCTTTGAGGCAGAGCCCTTTTAATGGCCGTCTTGCTGCTTGGGGATTTGAAGGGATCTGTATTGTTGAGAAAAGAGCTTGGCTGTGATCAGTGGAGATATTGACTGGTGATTTGCTTGCTGCAACAGTGAAGAAAAGAGGTAACATAAAGAGGTTTTGTGGTCATTCAAACCCCCGGTTTCACCAAATTATTTGGAAGTAAAAGCAAAGGTGAAACTCAAGCAAACTCTCAGTTGAAGATGTCCGTTAGATTTTGCGATGCTTCCATACTTAATGTACGTAGTTGTGTATGCATGCAGGTTTACAATTGACATTTTAGATGTGCTTCCAATTAAGTAGTGTAGATACCGTATAACTCGGGTTGGTTTACAACATGTATGATCCTCTGGCAGCTCATGTTGCTGTTGTTGAATTCAGTTAAAATAAAGTTGATTGCTTAAATCTTACTACATCTTAACCTTGATTCCCTTCTTAAGGCCTTTACACACCAGGACCGCGATGAATGAACGACACGAAAATGCGAAATACTCGCCTGCGTATATTACGCATCAAAACTGTTCATACTGGCAGCGATGTGAATTTGCGACAGTTGCAACACTTTTTCAATAAAAGATTTGAATAGAGTCGCAAAGGCAGAGGACCAACAACCGGGAGAGCTCCCAGAGAGAAGTCAGTCTGTCTGAGGTAAATTGTTGTACAGCCTAAACTACTGTAAGCTATTTTATTGAGTTTCCTTTTCCTGAGTGAATTTACCTCCGTAAACAGTTACGCAGTGTATATATCTAGGGCTTTTATTGTGAAAGGTTACAACGGAACGAGTGGATCTGGTCTGCGATGCCTTTGTGAATAATAAAGTTTGCCGTCTTGGTTCGGACTATGGAGCCTCCGCAAAGAGTATAGAAGCAAAGGGAAACGCTTATTATATTTAGAATATTTTATTGTTCAACACAGGCCATTTCGGTAGAATATGACAATAGAATAGAAATACTTTCGGTTTGCTTTTGTACGGCACTTTTTAAGCGGATGTTTTACTGGCGTCTGGTAGTCGCTTTCAGTCCAAAATGGCGGAAGCATAGCTTTGCTGCTGGGCGATGATGTTGCAATGGAACGAACAATTGACTTTCAGTTCTTGGGAGTATATGTTCTTTGTCTCAGTGTTATTGTACACTATAGTGTATGTATTGAATATGTCCGTTCCGCACAACCTGATTGGTTGATGCGGTGCGAAAGCTCGGAAAAATCGCCCTCGTTCCAAAAAAAACCCAAAACTTTTCGCTGTGTAATATTCACGTTCTTTGTGAAAGTACTCTTGACAGAAACAACAGTTCGAAAAAATATATTAACGTGCGAATTAATCGCACCAAAAAAAAATGCTGCTGGTGTTTAAAGGCCTTTAACCCCAAACTCAAATCCTGATCCTGAACTGACCCTTTTCCTTCAAAGTAAACCAAATCCAAAGTCTAATGTTTATCTTTAAAGTGCTAAATATTAAACTTTCTCTTTGAAAATAGTCGACATTGTAAATTCTTCATCTAACTATTCTTGTGAGGGCTCGTCGTAAGGATAGAAATACAAGAACACACACACACACACACTGATCCATTCTCCGTCCTCCCATCAAAGTGACCATTTGAACACCCTTCAGCTAAAATCCATAGCACATCCACAGCATTAGCACAACACCGTCGATAGCTGTGACATCACTGACGCACATGGAGAGTGAGTCAATGGAACTGTGTGTGTGTGTGTTGTGTGCTGTGTGTGTGTGTGTGTGTGTGTCAAGAGAAGGTCACACAAACGTTTAAAATATCAAACAGAATTTCAGCTCCAGAGGATCAGACATCTGACAGAAAAACTACCAACCTGATTGATTTTAACAGTGCGTATACATTATTGGCTTTTATTCCTTATTGATTAGATATTAGATGGACGAAATTCATACTTTTACCTAAAAGCAAAATGCAGTGAGTTGTACTCAGTGTGATATCATACATGTGGGTCAGTCCGCACATGTGATCAAGCCTATAGAGACACATTTAGGAAATTTAAAGGGATAGTTCCAACATTTAGAGTTGGATGAAGATTGATACCACAGCCAGTTAGCTTTGCACAAAGAGGGACAGATTGTAGAGCTCTGGGTAGTCCTGCACTAAAATGATTAACCGCTTCTCCATATATTAACCGTAGACTGATATTTACGGAAGAAAGAAAAGAAAAGAAAAGTTACTTCCTGTCCAGTGAAAACCACATATCTCCAGATGTGTTGATGTTGAATGTTTGTGATAAACTGAAGGATGAAGTGTTCCTTTATGTGTGGAGAAAATCCTCCTCCTTCTTCAGCTAAATAAGCTCTTTAAAAAGCCTCTTGAATCAGCTGGAAAATGCATCGTCACAAAGCTGAAAACAGGCTGTTTTTATGACTTTTCGTGGTTCTCACAGGACAGCGACGCTACAAACATATGATGATCTTATAGACCATGATGCATTGCTGTAGATTAAACTAACCAACAGGATATAGAGTGCTCCAGGGATGACGTATTTTTGTAGGCCATCCAGGAAGTTAGCATCGCCCTGGTTCCATCCACTAAAAGCCAATGGGATTTTTCCATTGGGTTTTGGATCATTGCAGAAAATAAGCTCTGTGGCAAACAAACATTTATGATACTTACACGTTTTGCTCAGCAAGATAAACTTCACAACCGAACACCACTTTTAGGATTTTTTAAAGTGTGAATGCAATCGGCAGAAGTAAAAAGCTAACGTTAGGCTATAAACAAACTACACCACGGTCACATGAGCGTGAGTATACACAACGAGGCTGTAAAAGCGAACGAGGCTGTAAAAGCGAACGAGTCTGCGTGATGACGTTTAGTAGTCTCAGTTAGCCACTTGTTAGCTACCGCCTTTTTAAAGACACATAAAGGCTTCAAAATTCACCAGTGGGATATTTACTGACGTATTTTATATCGTAGAACAAAACGTTAAAATCTCTTCAGCTTTTGTTAACCACATCTAAGGCATCTAACTAAAAACCCATTGACTTCCAGACGACGGAACGGGAAGTGCTAAAATGCTAACTAATTTTCGGGTTTTAGGACTCATTCCTGTAGCACTCTATAGGCTAAAGGAGTTAAAAATGCAACACACAAATTAATGCAGCAATAATATTAATCCAGAAACATCAGATATAATAGTAAAGTTTCACTGACAGGGTGTATATACTATATTTTGCCGATAATACTTTTCAAGTCAGGTTTTGAATGCAGGACTTTTACTTGTAGTGGAGTATTTTCACAGTGGTATTAGTACTGCAGTAAAAGATCTAAATACTTCTTACACCTCTGCACCCAGTCCATAAATAATAATTGCACACAACTTCTCATTAGACTTACGTATCCAAAGTCTAAATGCAGCTATGACAACTTAAAAGATCATCATTTGCAAAAACAAAAAATTCCTAGATGTTATATACGACCATATGTTGTAGCAGCCTCACTTAGATTTAAATTTGTGTGAGATGCTGATCAAAACAAACATGCCCACAAACGCACACATGCACGCCTGCGGTTCGTCTTAACGACTGTAATCAAATGTAATCAAAGCGACCTGTCTGTCTGGCGTCCCGTCTACTCATTGGGACAACACCAGGCTCGAGCTACACACAGCTCACACTGCATGCAGGGAGTGTCTGTTGTGAATGTGTTGCCTGCCCTTCGCTTCAGGCCACACACTGCAGCTTAGCTGTTTGCTCTCAGCTGGAAGAGGAAGCCAAATAAACAGGTCCAGCTGTCCCAAACACAGTCACATGGAGTCTCTCCGATTCCCCTAAAAGGAAGATTGTTTTGCATTGTTTAAAAGAAAGAGATGATTCGTTCAAATATTTAACCGCATCCTGTTTAGACGTGTATCCATTAAAGGGAAGAATCCCCTCTTAAAAACACAGCTATCGAGAATGTGTATTGCGTGAGTATAATTTATGGTTTGGTGTTTTTCGTCCTCCTGTGGTCAGACACACATGAACACACGTTACGACATTATATAAGAGGAGTTTAGAAGCACAAAATGTTTCAGCAAATTAAATTCTCAAAGGTAAACATGGATAAAATATGAGGTTGGGCTGCTGGACTTGAGTACGTTTACCAAAGTATTGTACCTAAGTTCAAATCTGAGGTACTTGTACTTGACTTGAGTATTTCCTTCTCATGCTACTTTATACTTTACTCCACTACATCTCAGAGGGAACCATTGTACTTTTTCCTGCACTACACTAAATTTACTGTATCTGACAGCTTAAGTTACTTTATAAATTAAATTTATGCATACAAAACATATGAAAATGTAGAAGTACAGCTGAAACGATTAGTTGATTAATTGAAAGAAAATTAATTGTCAACTATTTATTACCTTCTGTTTTTAGCAAAGGCATGTGATCCCCTCGGAATATTAAACATTTTCAATCCATCTTTTCTTTGGTTGGTGCAGTTAACAGCACAACAACTTCTTGTCATCTCTGCTTTGCAGCTTGGCTCTGATAGACATGCCGTGCTTTCTGACCCCTAGCTGCATCTCTGTGATGACGTTACACAGAAACCCGTCTATAGTTGTTGAGACATTTCATTAAAAACCACCCAGGTGAACCTCATGGTGGCGCTAGAGGAAAAGTCGGGGATCACCACAGGATTCACCCTCTTGGAAATATGAATGTTTGTACAAAATGTCATGTCAATCCATCCAGTAGCTGTTGAGACATTTCATTCTGGAGCCACTCAGCTAGCATGGCTATGAAACGTTAAATCTGCCTTATAGATGAATAAAGTGTAAGCAGAGTTGACACAGTGAGATGCTTGAGGTGTGTATCTGAGTGGATGATTGACAGCTGCTGTCTCTCTTCAGGACCAATGAACAACTGGTGGCTTTCCTTTCCAAATACCGCAACATGAACTTCATCAAGTCTCACGGAAGAGACAACGCACGGTGAGTGAGAGAGTGAGAGTGTTTGTCTTTCTCTGATGATGGTGATCTTATTTTTTGTAGGGAGGTAATTGTCTTAATGTAATGAATAACAACAACAGTGTGAGTAAAATGTAGAGTGTAAAAAGTGTAATTCTTCCTCTCTTTCTTCCTATTTTTTTTACCTCTTCCTCGTCTTCTTCTCCTTCCTCCTCTTCTTTTTCTTCTTCGTCGTCTTCTTCTTCTTTTTCTTCTTTGTCCTCTTCTTCTTATTCTTCGTCTCTGTCTTCTTCTTCCTCCTGACGCTGACTCTTCCTCTTCTACTTCTTCCTCTTCTTCCTCTTCCTCTTCTACTTTCTCTTCTTGTTCTTCTTCTTCTTCTTCTTCTTCTTCTTCTTCTTCCGCTCCTTCTTCCTCTTCTTCACCCTCTTCCTATTCCTCCTCTTCTTCTTCTTCCACCTTGTCCTCCTCTTCTTCCTCTTTTTCTTCTTCATCTTCCTCTTCTGCATATTTTTCCTCTTCTTCTTCTCCTTCCTCTTCCTCCTCAATGCAGGTTTTTGAAAAATGTAAAGATAGTATTAGCAAGTAGTATAATAAAAACAGTGGTAGTTTAATTTAGATTTTAGTTGTAGTTTGCAGTTAACTGGGTGAGTATTAAAATACCCTCTAAACGTCAGATGGAAGTTGAATTATCCAGAAAGTGTGATTATCCTTGTGCCTTTTTCTCCTGATTAGCTTTTTTAGATTCAACCGAACAATTAGAGTTGCAAAGTATTAGTCAATTAATCAATTAGTCAATCAATTAATCAGGATAAGCAACTATTTTGATATTGAGAAATCGTTTACGTCATCAAGCAAAAATGCCCCAAATGAGTTTGTGGTTAGTCCAATTAAAGACATCGTTAAAACTACGTCGGACTCTGCATCTAAACCAATATTTTATGATTTTGTTTTTGTCCTCATTTAGTTTCATGTAATTTTGTTTTATCCAAGTGGTGAAACTTTAAACACCGGTTTAGTCACAAAGGCACTAATCTCTATAAACGGATTCTGCATTCACATGTAGAATCTTGACCAATCAGGTTGGAGCAGGTTTCGGTTGAATGCAGGTAAACGGTCCGTGTGGAGAGCAAAAGAGGCGGGACGCATCGGCCGAAATGCAACCTGGGAACCCACCGGCTATCGTCTGCCGATGATCTAGCTTTTTATTGGTTTACAATTAGCTTGTAAACTGGCTACTTGTGAAACAACTGTAAACAATGAGCAGCGCAGGGAAGAGGAAGTCTTGGCCCGGATATCCACTGGCTACACCAGAACCCCAGAAATATAGCCCCGATAGCCGACGGTTTCAGAGATTGCAAAGGCACAGTCGGTCAGTTATCAGTGGCTGAGTAGTGGGCTTGTATTCACTAATAATAAAAGGTACAGTACATGTCTCTCTCTCTACAGTATGATAGTAAATGTGTCTCAGGTGGAGGTATTTATAAAGTCTGTCAGTTTGACTAATCAGCTTAACATTGGATGCCTGGGTGTCCTCTCAGTTTCATCCGTAAACAGGGTCTGGACCGTCTCTTCTACGAGTGTGACACCCACATGTGGCGGCTCGGGGACCGCAAGATCCCTGAGGGCATTGCGGTGGACGGAGGCTCTGATTGGTTCCTGCTCAACCGGCCCTTTGTGGACTATGTGGTGAACTCCCGAGACGAGCTGGTCAGCAGCATGAAGCGCTTCTACGCCTACACACTGCTGCCTGCTGAGGTAACACACACACACACACACACACACACACACACACACACACACACACACACACACACACACACACACACACAGCTCGTATCATTGTAAATTGGTAAATTTCTAAGGTTAAACTGTTTTATTTTATTTAACCAGGAAAACCTCATTAAAAATGTCTTTATCAAGAGTGTTCTGGCCAAGGCAGCAAAACAGTGAGTCACAGACAAACAAAATATGCCACAAATCTGAATTAGCCAGAAAGGTGAATATAAAATATAATAAAATACAATCATTTAAAAGATTTCATACTAAATAGCACTTTAAAAAAAACAACCCAGGAACTGTCTGAAACCATAAATCTAACTAAAACAATAACATAATGAGACTAACACATGAAGATCCTTAATCAGTCAATCAAAGATATGATTACTAGATTAATCACTTTTGAAAATAATCATTATTTGCAGCTGTGATATTTATTTGTTTCATCTTCAGATTAGATATTTTATTGAGATTAGCGGACACACATGAATAACCTTGTCTGTCTCTCTGTACTCTGTGCCTCCTCCTCCAGTCATTTTTTCACACCGTGCTGGAGAACAGCGCCCACTGTGAAACCATGGTGGACAACAACCTGAGGCTCACCAACTGGAACCGCAAACTGGGATGTAAATGCCAGTACAAGCATATTGTGGACTGGTGTGGCTGCTCGCCCAACGACTTCAAGCCCTCGGATCTGCCGCGCTTCCAGGTGAGACTTTTTACGTTGACATTTTAAGAGCTGACTGGCCAACTTTTTAGAGAATATATACTGAAATAATCAGGCGTGTGTTTACGTGCTTCAAGCTGAGTGAACTTCTGCCACGAGGCTGTTGACCCAGATTAAGGGCTGTATTTCTGTGCAGCTCTTCACCAGCGTAGTGGCATTTTCCTGAAACGCACCGAGTTTTTTCTTAGACGGGTAGACCGCTTTGTTCTTAATTTAAATGCAGAGGTTGAAGAAGTACTCATATATTTTACTTAAGAAAAGGTAGCAATACTGCTCTGTACTAATACTCTGTTATAGTGGCAGTAGGCAGTATATATTTGGCATCATTGGGCAAAAATCCATAATAACCTTCAGCATATTGTAATTCAAGTGTTCTGAGAGATAACTAGACTTCTGCTCCTCATCATGGCTCTGTTTTCAGGCTTTAGAAAATCTAGCCCGTGACGGAAGACTTTGACCAATCACAGGTCATTTCAGAGAGAGAGCGTTTCTATTGGCTGTGCTCCGGTCATGTGACCGGAACTTGGCCTTCCTTCACCAGATTTTACAATGGCGGCTGCGTCACAAACTTTCTCATTTTACAGCTAAACAGTACACTACAAGATGATTCTGAAAACATTTGAGGCGAGAAATAGGCATTACAGTAACAGAATATTGATTCATATTTGATCAGCGCGGCCTAGTTTGACCGTTTGGTCGGCATTATCGAGTGATTGACAGCCGGCTCTCATAGACAGCAGCTGGACAGCAGACCTCAGATCAGCTCTGACTGGTTGTTTACCTCTGGTCTGTAATTTGTTGCAGATGCCGTTAGGAGCACTGGAGGACACAGAGGCACATGATTTTTGTCAGATTACCTGTTTCATGTACTACTGTCAGGATATAGCGACCGTTTTATAAAAATAACTTTTTTTAATCATATTTGCTCCAATCTCGCCTACTTCAGCTTTAATAATAATACGATTACGGCCGGGACAGACAGGCCGCGTGAGCAGTGCGGGACGGCTGCCAGCCCTTTCTTTTTACATAGAGTTTTTCTTTCATAATGGATTAATTAATTGATTTCCAATAATAAATATATACATACATATGCATAATGCAGCATATTTGCCCACTCCCATGTTGATAAGAGTATTAAATATCTGATAAATCTCCTTTTAATGTACATTCTGAACAGATAAAAAAAAATTTGTGATTAATTTGTGATTAATCACGATTAAATATTTTAATTGATTGACAGCCCTGCTAATAATATGATTGTATGTTTTCTTTGTAAAATCTTAATCTGTAAAGTAACCGCAGCTGTCAGATAAATGTAGTGCAATATAAAAGTACAATATTTCCCTCTGAGATGTAGTGGAGTAGAAGTATAAAATTTCATAAAATTGAACGTAAAAATACCTCAAAATTGTACTTCAGTAGCTACAGCACGGGAGTAAATGTACTTACTTCAGACAGAAAGAAACATGGCTCTGGTCTGCTGGTTGCCGACAAATGTCGTGTATGATTATTTCTTTAAAAGAATAAGAAGCCCTGTGTTTTATTTCTTGACTTTTCTACCACAACTGATGACACGACAGATGTGGTTTTAACTTCTCAGTAGTCACGAAGCTTTGCCTGGGTGAACATTCTTTGGATTTTATTGTATCAAATGTGATAATGTTGCAGCCCTTTAATGAGTGGTAGAGCTCAGAGATAACAGTCATCATGTTCAGTCGCTCTGTTCTGCCCACCCGGCCCTCTCAGGGCCCCGGTGGCCGGCGACCAGAATAGCTTCGTATTCACAAATTAGCAGTGCAGCTTTTACTTACAAAAGGCAGTCCTTGGCTCCCTGTAACGACAGACTTGAAGACAGCGTCTTGTGGTGGTGCTACTGATGGTTTCTATAAGAAGAGCTGATCCTGGAAACAGCTGTACACTTTAGGCAGTTGGTATTTTTAGAGCTTTGTAGCTAGTTGCTGCTGAGGTTTCTAAGGTTGTCATTATCATAATGCCGGGGTTCGCCAGCTAGAAAGACGCTCCTGAATGTCCTTAATGTAAGGGTCAGGACCACACATGTACAGTATGTACAGTAATACACACACACACACACACACACACATTTATTTCCATTATTTAACCGGTTGAGATTCTTTGAGATTAAAAATGTCTTAGTAACTGGAGACCTGATTTGAAAAGATGAAGGTTTTTGTGCAGTGCGTTGGATGTTGCTGATCTTTTTCAGGATCCTGTTAAGATCACATAAACCAAAGAGTGAGGGAAACCAATGCGTGAAATTATTAGACAGTTGAGAGAAAATTCATCTGCAACCAGTTTGATAAATTGATTAATCGTAATTTACCAAGCAAGTGTCCCAGTTCCAGCTTCTTTAATGTGAGAATTTGTTGCTTTTCTCTGTTTTATGTTTTTGTAACCTGAATATTTCTGGGGTTATATGAAGTAATATGAAGAAGTCACATTGGGCTCTGGGATATTATATAATTGGAACTGTCAATCGATTAAAATATTTAATTGCGATTAATCACATGATTGTCCATAGTTAATTGCGATTAATCGCACATTTTTTATCTGTTCAATATGTACCTTAAAGGGAGATTTGTCAAGTATTCAAAACTCTTATCAACATGGGAGTGGGTAAATATGCTGCTTTATGCAAACGTATGTAGATATTTCTTATTGGAAATCAATTAATAACACAAAACAATGACCAGAAACCCTCACAGGTACTACAAATAGCATATAAAATATGTTTGAATTATAACATGGCAAACTGCAGCCCAACAGGCAACAACAGCTGTCAGTGTGTCAGTGTGCTGACTTCACTATGACTTGCCCCAAACTGCATGTGATTATCATAAAGTGGGCATGTCTGTAAAGGGGAGATTCGTGGGTACCCATAGAACCCATTTTCATTCACATATCTTGAGGTCAGAGGTCAAGGGACCCCTTTGAAAATGGCTATGACAGTTTTTTCTCGCCAAAACTTTGTGTTAAGTTTGGAGCGTTATTTAGCCTCCTTTGCGACAAGTCAGTATGACATGGTTGGTACCAATGGATTCATTAGGTTTTCTAGTTGCACATGATACTCTATCTTCAGGATCTTCACTCTAGCTTTAAAACTGAGCCCGCTCGGGTGCCCCGATAGCTCAGTTGGTAAAGCGGGCGGCCATATAACAAGGCTGAGTCCTAACTGCGGCGGCCCGGGTTCAAATCCACCCTGTGGCCATTTCCGCATGTCGCCCCCTCTCTCTCTCCCCCTTTCTAGACTATCCACTATCCTATCAATAAAGGCTTGAAAATGCCCCCCCCAAAAAAAAAAAACCTGAGCCCGCTGCAACCTAAAAATCACAAGTTGGGTTAATGCCTTAAAGAAATTAGTGGCGTAAAAATGAATTTGCGTAAACGCGTTAACTTTGACAGCCCTATATTAAATGTACGTTTGTTTTTTACATTTTTATAGACTACTAAAGATTATTGACTGACTCATTGATAATGGAAATAATCATTATTATGTAAATTAGAAATAAACTAAAAGAGGAAAATTCGCAGCAGCATGTTCACAACTTTAAAACCTGTTCAGTCTTCACTAAATAAAGCTGAAGCAGCTCCAACCAGAGAGCTGCTGCTTGAATCATGTTTGGCTGACCTCCTTCGGAGAACATACAGTAACAGCACTTTTATATAATTTCCCTCTGCTCTTCTGATGAAGGGAAACTAAAACCCCTCCAGAGTCTGTAACTAGTGGTTTCCACTGTTGTCTTTAGCTGTGTAAGGACACAGATCGTTAGGTAACAGCCCTAGAATAACCTCACAGATAAAACTGGCCTGATGCAGCCTGGGCAGTCTGCATGGCTCTCATTATGTTGGGGTTTCCTGGCTCAATGGTCACACCCTCCTGATGACATCATAAACCATGCCCTTCTTTCCTCCAGAGTGGGCCACATGACGAAGTGTGTGTCTATGATTTCACTTGTCCTTACCTTGGCTTTCCATAGAAGGTTCTCAGATATATTTTGTCTTTTTTCCATGTAACGTGTCACACTTCTGTTCAAACGCGTTGAATCAGCTGTTATATTAATGTTCTTCTTCTTTCCTTCAACAATAACTATTCCAACAGAGGTAAAAACAGTATAATTTAGACACCAAATGTTTTATTTACATGTTCGGGTTTAAATGTGCACACATTTTCATGCTCAGCTTCCAGTTTCTTTCACCAATGACTGCTGATTTCTTCTATATTATGATTCAACTGTTGCTCAGAGGGTTCTTTGTCTCTTTCAGTTCTCTGTCTGGTTGAACCATTGGACAAAGTTTTGTTCTCCATGTACTAAACTAAATAACATCCATTAGTAAAGAGGACTTTCTACAAGCTGAAAGAATGAAAGACCATTCAGAAATATAGAGTAGTCCTCTCAGACATCGGACTGGACACAAGTTCTCCATGATAGTAAAAACAATAGCTTTGGTTGTTTTTTTTGCAGTTTATGTAGTCACACTGAAACAATCTGGTGGATCTTGCTAACCTGCAACCTTTTTTTTTTATATATATTGAAGTGAATCTTTTAAGGTCAAAGTTGGTCTTACTATAATCATCCCTCCTCGTCTCTCCTCTGTTTTTCTGACCACAGCAAGCCTCCAGACCCACCTTCTTTGCGAGGAAGTTTGAGGCCAGCGTCAGTCAGGAGATCATCAACCAGCTGGACTCCTACCTGTTTGGATCGTATGCCTCAGGCACCCCGGGCCTCCAGGCCTACTGGGAAAACATGTATGAGCAGGAGACGGACGGCCCCGCCAGCCTATCAGACTCTACGCTCAGCCACTACCACGCCTTCGCTCGTATGGGACTATCGCGCGCCGCCAGTTCGCTGCAGGGCCATCCTAATGACAACAGCTGCAGGTAAAAGCATTCAGATGTGGATTTATTGAGAGCTGTTAAATGGGTGAGCCAGTTATGTGTAATTGCCATACAATATCTTAGTACATCCATGGTTCCAGGTGGTTCTTGAGGGGGTCCCAGAAGATCTTTACAGAGTCTAAAAGGTCTTAGAAGAAGTTCCTGCATTGAAAGGATTTGGGGGTCCTTAATGTGGTAAAGGAGCTCTAGTGGTTTTTAAGGGGCTCCAGGAGTTTGTAGACAGTCTACAAGAGTTCTTCATGATGGTCCAAGAGGTTCTTAAGTAATGAAGAGATGCTTGGAGGCATTACAGGGGTTCTTGATGAGTTTCGGGGGTTCATGGGTGTTCCAGGAGTTTGTGTATGGGGTGCACAAGTTGATTTCAGTTTGAACAATTTCACTGATCCTTGTTAGAGTGCATAAGACTGACACTTCTGATCTTTGGTTTACATATCACCACTGTTCAATTCTAAATCAAGTAGACTCTTCCCACGCGGCCCCCTGAGACAGAATGCTGTCACGCTGAACCTGTTTGGTTCATTTCAAACAAACACCTGCGTGTTTGCCCATTTGGTTTGGATTGTTTAGGTTGGTTTAGAAGCTGTCATTTGAACTCTGTTGTAGACCAAACAACTAGACCAAAGCTGCCTGAAAAGTGGGTCCTTGGTCCGGTTCCACGTGATTTCTGCTACAGTTTGTGTAAAAGCAAAGCAGACAAACCACAATATTTAGTGATGGTAGATATGTAATATTAGCACAAATTCAAAAGAAACTGCAGTTAAATTCAGCTGCTGATTGTGGATTGTCAAGAAAAAAACCTCGAGTGATATGTAAAAGCGGTGTGTACATTTCATTTGGTGATCAGTATGATACAAGACACCTCTTTCTTTCCTCGTTTGCCACTATTTAAGGCATGAAGTCCTGAGGCCTGTACTACGAAGCAGGATTTGGGGTTAGCAAGTTAATTTCAGGGTTAACTCAGGGTTTTTCAGTCCTACGATGGTGGTTCACTTCTTAAAGGGGTAGATCACCATGGTAACCGATGCTGAACAGCTAACCTGCTCCGCAGCAGGTTATGATCCAGATAAGAGATCAACTCCTATAAAAGCACCGCCTACTGACCAATCAGAGCTCTGTGTGCAGATCGTATGATAATATTAAACGAAAAAGTTACAGTCATAATCTGGACTGAAAACAACACAGTTTAAACTGGCAAATGCAGGAAGGACAGCTGGCTGTATGCTTTGGGTGTTTACCGCTTTGAATTATGTTTTATTTGCTCTCAAGTCCGTTTCACACCGCCGGAGTCGGGGACGCAGCTGAAAGAAGGCTGAAATAGTCACACAAGCAACAACATTGTTAAATGCCATAATGTGATAAGTGTAATCTAATCATCCAGTATACTCTGAAAGTTATTTATATTTCACTGCCCCATCTAGACGACTATGTCTGACTTTTCAGTATTCCGTTAAATTAATAAATCTGTTAATTTACGCATTTACATCGGCATTTTTTTCTTTTGCCAGCTGTCCTTCCTGCATTTGGCAGCTTCAACTGTGTTTCTTTTAGTCTAGATTGTGTCTTTAACTTCTTCGTATTAGTTTAATATTATAATTCGCTCTTCGTTTGTAAAATATGCCGCTCTGCTGCCAGTAGACTTGTCCATGTTTGTGATTGGTCAGATGCTGCAAACATCGCCCCTTTCATGTGAACACGCTCGTAGCCAGATTGAGAAACCCTGGGTTGATTTACCGAGTTGATAACCACCGTGGTAGGACCGCTTAGCGGGATCGCGGTTGTTAGGGTTAGTTAAGCCAGATAACGAGAAGATACTCTGGGTATGTTGAACTCGCTTCGTAGTACAGGCCTCAGTTGCCTTCTCGATTATTAATTATCAGATTTGTGGAATCGGAGAAGATAAATAAACACCTGAGTTGTGCTGATGATGACCGTCACCAAAACTGTCCAATCAGTGAGTTACCTGTCTGTCACAGCTCTTGGTTTGTTTGTAATTAGTCAGTGTGAACAGGAAACGGACCAGAACTAAGGCAACAATGGATCATTTACGAATTGGTTTGGACCAAATGAAGCGAACTAAAGGTGTGAGAACAAAAGTCTTTGCCAGAATTGTTTCTGTTAAAAGCCAGTATAGATCTCATGTACAGTGCTCACCCGCCGTGAGTGTAATAGGGTGCTTTGTATAAGTCATTTAGTCGTTGGGTCAGTAAATTTTGGCTGAGAGAAAACTGCACAATCACTGTCTGAGGGGAGCGAGGAGGACTGGCAGATGAAATGTGTCTTTCCACTAAACTCCCCACCACCGGTGTTTGTGACTCCAAATTAAATATAAAGATAACGGCAGCTTGTCCTGGGGTACAATCAGGCTACAGTGTCAGCGCAGACTGGATTTTTCCAGCAGTACGTGTGTGTGGGGGGTGGAGACCCGCAGTAGGTACAAGGAGGTACTTGTTGTTGGAGTTCGGGTGGGGATTGGTGGCTCGAATGGGTGGGGGCATCATTATGGGAAGTGTGTGTGAAGGGGAAGACGAGGGTGGGGGGGTTTAAAACAGGACTAGTCTGTTCCCTTTAACCTGTGATTTGAGTCGAGCAACATCTCAGACCACATACACACCTAATATGGATACATTTGAAACATGGTTCCATCCACATTAGTACTTTGTGATTGTTTCTTTGCTAGTTTTTGTCGATACTTAAATCATAAGCAAGCAAACAGTGACATTTTTTCTTCCTCTTTTGCTTTGGAAAACTGTGCATTATTGCAGACAACTAGTAAGCAGTTTTTGTTGCGTTTGTGTTTGTATGGAGTTAACGCTTTAACAAACAGGTTCTGTCCTGCTTTTGCTACATTCAGTCTTCTCTTACTCTCTGTGATCACTTATTTTATGCTTCAGTACAGCTGATCAGGTGCTTCAGGTGTTGTTGTTCATATGTTGTTGTGTTTCTTTGTCAGACTGCTTCACCAGTTCAAAAAGTGATTTGATCGAGTGGTAGCTAATTGCTGGGCTTCTGCACTCAAACCTTCTATTAAACCTCTGTTTTACACTGATTAAGCCTTCTGACTACAGAAACATAACAAGACTAAGACTCTAGACCATAATGTCTCTAAGTGCAGCCCGCGGGTCAATGGCAGCCCTCAGTGCGGCCCCTGACGTGACATGAAATGTGTGTATTATATTTTAATCATCATTTCAATACTTTCATAATACTTACTGGTTGCATGGCAACTAGTTGAACTTCATGAGTGTCGTGGGCCTTACGTTCTGTCAGACGTTTATGTCATAGTATAGTATGTCATAATAAAGTCATAGTATAGTATGTCATACAAATGTCACAAAAAAAAGTCATAGTATAGTATGACATACAAAAGTCATAGTATGTCAAAAAATTTCACAAATAAGTCATATTATAGTATGACATTAAAAATGTCATGAAAAATGTCATAGTATAGTAGGTCATAAAGGAATGTCATAGTACAGTATGCCATAAAAAGGTAAAAAATAAATAAATAATAATGTCATCGTAAAATGTCATCAGTCATAAAAAAGGTAATTTTGATGTTTATCAGATATACTATTTACCATGTTATCAATAACCTTAACCACTTAACCACTTAATGTGGATGAAAAGACAACACAGAGAGAAAAGATGTATTTCCACTTTATTGCAGACATGGTTTATGTACAGTATGTATGTGTCTCTCTCAGATTCATAGCCATGAACCACCCAGTGTCGGTCCACCTCTACTTCCTCTCAGACCAGTTCCAAGGTTACCTGGTGCGTCACGTGGCCACTAACCGAGCCTCCACCCAGCTTGAGAGCCTGGAGACCTGGGTGACACCCAAAGACCACTTCACCCTGGCCAGCCCCACCCAGCCCACCAACAGGCTGCAACATGTCCAGGTCAGACACACACACACACGCACACACTAATGTATTCATATGAACTTAAAATCAACCCTTAAATCACCCATATGCTACTATTGCCAGATACCCCTGAGCTGACTGATAAACTGTGCATCGCTGCAATCTGAGAGTCAGTCCGAACAGAGTGATCCTGACACTTCCTGTTCTTCAGGTTGGGGCAGACTGGGATCCTAAGGAGCGTCTCTTCAGGAACTGGGGGGGGCTGCTGGGGCCCAAGGAGGAGCCGGTGGCCGTGCAGCGCTGGAGCCGAAGCCAGAGCAACTTGACGGCCACTGTGGTGTGGATCGACCCCACCAACGTCATCGCCGCCACTTACGACATCCTGGTGGATGCCTCCGCTGAGGTCACCCACTACCGGCCGCCGCTCACATCGCCCTTGAGGCCCGGTTTGTGGACGCTGAGGGTGCTGCACCACTGGAACCCGTTGGGTCAGACCAGCTTCATCGTGGCTCCGCTCGAGTTCCACCGACAGCAGCCCTTACAGCAAGGTGAGTGATACAAATGGCATCACTGTGTTGACATGCACACAAGAAAAAGGATTACTCCGAGTAATCAGGTTCAGGCAGGACAGAACAGAACACAAAGTACTGGAGTTGAACTTTTAACATAGAATTAGGGACATCTTCCATCACAGTATACATCACAAAATGTTTAATTAACAAAAATGTCGAGAAAAAAGTCTAGGTATAGTATAGGATGTCAAAATGTCAAAAAAGTCATAGTATAGTATGGCGAAAAAAGTCATAGTATAATGTGTTCCAAATTGTCATGAAAAAAGTCATAGTATATAGGCCTGCACGATATGAGGAAAATCTGCAATGTGCAATAACATTGTTCAATATTGTGATGACTATATGACTTGCGATAAATAAACAAATATTTAAGTGTGCATATTAGCTATACTTATGTCAGTCTGGTTGTCTTTAAATTTAAATTTTCGAAAGAAAAAGTCATAGTATAGTATGTCGAAAAACTTCGTGAAAAGGTCATGTGTCCAAAATTTTGTGAAATAATAATGATAATGAATAATTTGTGAAAAAAAGTCATTGTATAGTATGTCGAAATTTTTTTGAAAAATAGTCATAGTATAGTATGTCGAAAAATTTCAATAAAAAGAGTTATAGTATAGTATGTCGAAAATTTTATGAGAAAATCATAGTAAATTATGTCGAACATTATATGAAAAACGTTATAGTATAGTATGTCGAAAATTTTATGAAAAAAAGTCATAGTATAGTATGTCGAAAAATTATCTGAAAAAAACGTCAAAGAATAGTATGTCGAAAATTTTATGAGAAAGTTATAGTAAAGTATGTCGAACATTTTATGAAAAAAAGTCATAGTATAGTATGTCGAAAATTTTAATGAAAAAGGTCATAGTATAGCATGTCCATTAATTTCGTGGGAAATAAAAGTCATGCTATAGTATGTCGAATAATTTGTGAAAAAAAGTCATAGTATAGTATGTCGAAACATTTCAGGAAAAAAAGTCATACTATAGTATGTCGAAACATTTTATGAAAAAAAGTCATAGTATAGTATATCGAAAATTGTATGAAAAACGTCATAGTATAGTATGTCAAAAATTTCAGGAAAAAAAGTCATAGTACAGTATGTCGAAAATTGTATGAAAAAAGTCATAGTATAGTATGTCGAAAATTGTATAAAAAGTCATTGTATAGTATGTCGAAAATTTTTATGAAAAAATGTCATTGTATAGTATGTCGAAAATTTTATGAAAAAAAGTCATAGTATAGTATGTCGAAAATTTTATGAAAAACGTCATAGTGTAGTATGTCGAAAATTTTTTAAAATAAAGTCATAGTATAGGATTTCGAAAATTTTATGAAAAAATGTCATAGTATAGTGTGTCGAAAAATTTCAATAAAAAGAGTTATAGTATAGTATGTCGAAAAAATTTCTGAAAAAAAAGTCAAAGTATAGTATGTCGAAAATTTTATGAAAAACGTCATAGTGTAGTATGTCGAAAATTTTATGAAATAAAGTCATAGTATAGTATTCGAAAATTTTATGAAAAAATGTCATAGTATAGTGTGTCGAAAAATTTCAATAAAAAGAGTTATAGTATAGTATGTCGAAAAAATTTCTGAAAAAAAAGTCAAAGTATAGTATGTCGAACATTTTATGGAAAAAAGTCATAGTATAGTATGTCGAAAAATTTCAGGAAAAAAAATCGAAAAATTTCAATAAAAAGAGTTATAGTATAGTATGTCGAAAATTTTATGAGAAAATCATAGTAAATTATGTCGAACATTATATGAAAAACGTTATAGTATAGTATGTCGAAAATTTTATGAAAAAAAGTCATAGTATAGTATGTCGAAAAATTATCTGAAAAAAACGTCAAAGAATAGTATGTCGAAAATTTTATGAGAAAGTTATAGTAAAGTATGTCGAACATTTTATGAAAAAAAGTCATAGTATAGTATGTCGAAAATTTTAATGAAAAAGGTCATAGTATAGCATGTCCATTAATTTCGTGGGAAATAAAAGTCATGCTATAGTATGTCGAATAATTTGTGAAAAAAAGTCATAGTATAGTATGTCGAAACATTTCAGGAAAAAAAGTCATACTATAGTATGTCGAAACATTTTATGAAAAAAAGTCATAGTATAGTATATCGAAAATTCTATGAAAATCGTCATAGTATAGTATGTCAAAAATTTCAGGAAAAAAAGTCATACTACAGTATGTCGAAAATTGTATGAAAAAAGTCATTGTATAGTATGTCGAAAATTTTTATGAAAAAATGTCATTGTATAGTATGTCGAAAATTTTATGAAAAAAAGTCAAAGTATAGTATGTCGAAAATTTTATGAAAAACGTCATAGTGTAGTATGTCGAAAATTTTATGAAATAAAGTCATAGTATAGTATTCGAAAATTTTATGAAAAAAAGTCATAGTATAGTGTGTCGAAAAATTTTGTAAAAAAAAGTCATAGTATAGTATGTCGAATGATTTTTAAAAAAAAGTCAAAGTATAGTATGTCGAAAAAAAGTCATAGTATAGTATGTCGAACATTTTATAAAAAAAAGTCATAGATTAGAATGTCGAAAAATTTCAATAAAAAGAGTCGTAGTATAGTATGTCGAAAAATTTCGTGAAAAGTAGGTCATATGTAGTATGTCAAAAATTTTGTGAAAAAAACGTCATCGTATAGTATGTCAAAAAATTTCAGGAAAAAAAGTCATAGTATAGTATGTCCAACATTTTGTGAAAAAAACGTATGTCGAAACATTTCAGGAAAAAAATTCATACTATAGTATGTCGAAAAATTGTATGAAAAAAAGTCATAGTATAGTATGTTGAAAAATTTATGAAAAACGTCATAGTATAGTATGTCAAAAATTTCAGGAAAAAAAGTCATAGTATAGTATGTCGAAAATTTTATGAAAAGAAGTCATAGTATAGTATGTCGAAAAATTTCAATAAAAAGAGTTATAGTATAGTAAGTCAAAAAATTTTCTGAAAAAAAAGTCAAAGTATAGTATGTCGAACATTTTATGAAAAAGTCATAGTAAAGTATGTCGAACATTACATGAAAACGTTATAGTATAGTATGTCGAAAATTTTATGAAAAAAAGTCATAGTATAGTATGTCGAAAAATTATCTGAAAAAAACGTCAAAGAATAGTATGTCGAAAATTTTATGAGAAAGTTATAGTAAAGTATGTCGAACATTTTATGAAAAAAAGTCATAGTAGAGTATGTTGAAAATTTTAATGAAAAAGGTCATAGTATAGCATGTCCATTAATTTCGTGGGAAATAAAAGTCATGCTATAGTATGTCGAATAATTTGTGAAAAAAAGTCATAGTATAGTATGTCGAAACATTTCAGGAAAAAAAGTCATAGTATAGTATGTCGAAACATTTTATGAAAAAAAGTCATAGTGTAGTATGTCGAAAATTTTATGAAAAACGTCATAGTATAGTATGTCAAAAATTTCAGGAAAAAAAGTCATAGTACAGTATGTCGAAAATTTTATGAAAAAAAGTCATAGTATAGTATGTCGAAAATTGTATAAAAAGTCATTGTATAGTATGTCGAAAATTTTTATGAAAAAATGTCATTGTATAGTATGTCGAAAATTTTATGAAAAAAAGGCAAAGTATAGTATGTCGAAAATTTTGTGAAAAACGTCATAGTGTAGTATGTCGAAAATTTTATGAAATAAAGTCATAGTATAGTATTCGAAAATTTTATGAAAAAATGTCATAGTATAGTGTATCGAAAAATTTCAATAAAAAGAGTTAAAGTATAGTATGTAGAAAAAATTTCTGAAAAAAAAGTCATTGTATAGTATGTCGAAAATTTTATGAAAAAAGTCAAAGTATAGTATGTCGAAAATTTTGTGAAAAAAAGTCATGGTATAGAATGTCGAAAAATTTCATAAAAATAAGTCATAGTATAGTATGTCGAAAAATTTAATGAAAAAAGTCATAGTTTAGTACGTCATAAAATTTGTGAAAAAAAAGTCGTAGTTTAATGTCGAAAATTTTATGAAAAAAGTTATAGATTAGTATGACGAAAAATTTCAATAAAAAGAGTCGTAGTATAGTATGTCAAAAATTTTGTGAAAAAAACGTCATCGTATAGTATGTCGAAAAATTTCAGGAAAAAAAGTCATAGTATAGTATGTCCAACATTTTGTGAAAAAAACGTATGTCGAAACATTTCAGGAAAAAAATTCATACTATAGTATGTCGAAAAATTGTATGAAAAAAAGTCATAGTATAGTATGTCGAAAATTTTATGAAAAACGTCATAGTATAGTATGTCAAAAATTTCAGGAAAAAAAGTCATAGTATAGTATTTCGAAAATTTTATGAAAAGAAGTCATAGTATAGTATGTCGAAAAATTTCAATAAAAAGAGTTATAGTATAGTAAGTCGAAAAATTTTCTGAAAAAAAAGTCATAGTAAATTATGTCGAACATTATATGAAAAACGTTATAGTATAGTATGTCGAAAATTTTATGAAAAAAAGTCATAGTATAGTATGTCGAAAAATTATCTGAAAAAAACGTCAAAGAATAGTATGTCGAAAATTTTATGAGAAAGTTATAGTAAAGTATGTCGAACATTTTATGAAAAAAAGTCATAGTATAGTATGTCGAAAATTTTAATGAAAAAGGTCATAGTATAGCATGTCCATTAATTTCGTGGGAAATAAAAGTCATGCTATAGTATGTCGAATAATTTGTGAAAAAAAGTCATAGTATAGTATGTCGAAACATTTCAGGAAAAAAAGTCATACTATAGTATGTCGAAACATTTTATGAAAAAAAGTCATAGTATAGTATATCGAAAATTCTATGAAAAACGTCATAGTATAGTATGTCAAAAATTTCAGGAAAAAAAGTCATACTACAGTATGTCGAAAATTGTATGAAAAAAGTCATTGTATAGTATGTCGAAAATTTTTATGAAAAAATGTCATTGTATAGTATGTCGAAAATTTTATGAAAAAAAGTCATAGTATAGTATGTCGAAAATTTTATGAAAAACGTCATAGTGTAGTATGTCGAAAATTTTATGAAATAAAGTCATAGTATAGTATTCGAAAATTTTATGAAAAAATGTCATAGTATAGTGTGTCGAAAAATTTCAATAAAAAGAGTTATAGTATAGTATGTCGAAAAAATTTCTGAAAAAAAAGTCAAAGTATAGTATGTCGAAAATTTTATGAAAAAATCATAGTATAGTATGTCGAACATTTTATAAAAAAAAGTCATAGATTAGAATGTCGAAAAATTTCAATAAAAAGAGTCGTAGTATAGTATGTCGAAAAATTTCGTGAAAAGTAGGTCATAGTATAGTATGTCAAAAATTTTGTGAAAAAAACGTCATCGTATAGTATGTCAAAAAATTTCAGGAAAAAAAGTCATAGTATAGTATGTCCAACATTTTGTGAAAAAAACGTATGTCGAAACATTTCAGGAAAAAAATTCATACTATAGTATGTCGAAAAATTGTATGAAAAAAAGTCATAGTATAGTATGTTGAAAAATTTATGAAAAACGTCATAGTATAGTATGTCAAAAATTTCAGGAAAAAAAGTCATAGTATAGTATGTCGAAAATTTTATGAAAAGAAGTCATAGTATAGTATGTCGAAAAATTTCAATAAAAAGAGTTATAGTATAGTAAGTCAAAAAATTTTCTGAAAAAAAAGTCAAAGTATAGTATGTCGAACATTTTATGAAAAAGTCATAGTAAAGTATGTCGAACATTACATGAAAACGTTATAGTATAGTATGTCGAAAATTTTATGAAAAAAAGTCATAGTATAGTATGTCGAAAAATTATCTGAAAAAAACGTCAAAGAATAGTATGTCGAAAATTTTATGAGAAAGTTATAGTAAAGTATGTCGAACATTTTATGAAAAAAAGTCATAGTAGAGTATGTCGAAAATTTTAATGAAAAAGGTCATAGTATAGCATGTCCATTAATTTCGTGGGAAATAAAAGTCATGCTATAGTATGTCGAATAATTTGTGAAAAAAAGTCATAGTATAGTATGTCGAAACATTTCAGGAAAAAAAGTCATACTATAGTATGTCGAAACATTTTATGAAAAAAAGTCATAGTATAGTATATCGAAAATTGTATGAAAAACGTCATAGTATAGTATGTCAAAAATTTCAGGAAAAAAAGTCATAGTACAGTATGTCGAAAATTGTATGAAAAAAGTCATAGTATAGTATGTCGAAAATTGTATAAAAAGTCATTGTATAGTATGTCGAAAATTTTTATGAAAAAATGTCATTGTATAGTATGTCGAAAATTTTATGAAAAAAGTCAAAGTATAGTATGTCGAAAATTTTGTGAAAAACGTCATAGTGTAGTATGTCGAAAATTTTATGAAATAAAGTCATAGTATAGTATTCGAAAATTTTATGAAAAAATGTCATAGTATAGTGTATCGAAAAATTTCAATAAAAAGAGTTAAAGTATAGTATGTAGAAAAAATTTCTGAAAAAAAAGTCAAAGTATAGTATGTCGAAAATTTTATGAAAAAAAGGCAAAGTATAGTATGTCGAAAATTTTGTGAAAAAAAGTCATGGTATAGAATGTCGAAAAATTTCATAAAAATAAGTCATAGTATAGTATGTCGAAAAATTTTATGAAAAAAGTCATAGTTTAGTACGTCATAAAATTTGTGAAAAAAAAGTCGTAGTTTAATGTCGAAAATTTTATGAAAAAAGTTATAGATTAGTATGACGAAAAATTTCAATAAAAAGAGTCGTAGTATAGTATGTCAAAAATTTTGTGAAAAAAACGTCATCGTATAGTATGTCGAAAAATTTCAGGAAAAAAAGTCATAGTATAGTATGTCCAACATTTTGTGAAAAAAACGTATGTCGAAACATTTCAGGAAAAAAATTCATACTATAGTATGTCGAAAAATTGTATGAAAAAAAGTCATAGTATAGTATGTCGAAAATTTTATGAAAAACGTCATAGTATAGTATGTCAAAAATTTCAGGAAAAAAAGTCATAGTATAGTATGTCGAAAATTTTATGAAAAGAAGTCATAGTATAGTATGTCGAAAAATTTCAATAAAAAGAGTTATAGTATAGTAAGTCGAAAAATTTTCTGAAAAAAAAGTCAAAGTAAAGTATGTCGAACATTACATGAAAACGTTATAGTATAGTATGTCGAATAATTTGTGAAAAAAAGTCATTGTATAGTATGTCAAAAATTTTCTGAAAAAAAAGTCAAGTACAGTATGTCGAACATTTTATGAAAAAGTCATAGTAAAGTATGTCGAACATTACATGAAAACGTTATAGTATAGTATGTCGAATAATTTGTGAAAAAAAGTCATAGTATAGTATGTCGAAAAATTTCAATAAAAAGAGTTATAGTATAGTATGTCGAAAATTTTATGAGAAAATCATAGTAAATTATGTCGAACATTATATGAAAAACGTTATAGTATAGTATGTCGAAAATTTTATGAGAAAATCATAGTAAATTATGTCGAACATTATATGAAAAACGTTATAATATAGTATGTCGAAAATTTTATGAAAAAAAGTCATAGTATAGTATGTCGAAAAATTATCTGAAAAAAACGTCAAAGAATAGTATGTCGAAAATTTTATGAGAAAGTTATAGTATAGTATGTCGAAAATTTAATGAAAAAGGTCATAGTATAGCATGTCCATTAATTTCGTGGGAAATAAAAGTCATGCTATAGTATGTCGAATAATTTGTGAAAAAAAGTCATAGTATAGTATGTCGAAACATTTTATGAAAAAAAGTCATAGTATAGTATATCGAAAATTGTATGAAAAACGTCATAGTATAGTATGTCAAAAATTTCAGGAAAAAAAGTCATAGTACAGTATGCCGAAAATTGTATGAAAAAAGTCATAGTATAGTATGTCGAAAATTGTATAAAAAGTCATTGTATAGTATGTCGAAAATTTTTATGAAAAAATGTCATTGTATAGTAGGTCGAAAATTTTATGAAAAAAAGTCATAGTATAGTATGTCGAAAATTTTATGAAAAACGTCATAGTGTAGTATGTCGAAAATTTTATGAAATAAAGTCATAGTATAGTATTCGAAAATTTTATGAAAAAATGTCATAGTATATCGCAAATTTTATGAAAAAAAGTCATAGTATAGTATGTCGAATAATTTGTGAAAAAAAGTCATAGTATAGTATGTCGAAAATTTTGTGAAAAAAAGTCATGGTATAGAATGTCGAAAGATTTCATAAAAATAAGTCATAGTATAGTATGTCGAAAAATTTTATGAGAAAATCATAGTAAATTATGTCGAACATTATATGAAAAACGTTATAGTATAGTATGTCGAAAATTTTATGAGAAAATCATAGTAAATTATGTCGAACATTATATGAAAAACGTTATAGTATAGTATGTCGAAAATTTTATGAAAAAAAGTCATAGTATAGTATGTCGAAAAATTATCTGAAAAAAACGTCAAAGAATAGTATGTCGAAAATTTTATGAGAAAGTTATAGTAAAGTATGTCGAACATTTTATGAAAAAAAGTCATATTGTAGTATGTCGAAAATTTTAATGAAAAAGGTCATAGTATAGCATGTCCATTAATTTCGTGGGAAATAAAAGTCATGCTATAGTATGTCGAATAATTTGTGAAAAAAAGTCATAGTATAGTATGTCGAAAATTTTGTGAAAAAAGAGTCATAGTATAGTATGTCGAAAATTTTATGAAAAAAAGTCATGGTATAGAATGTCGAAAAATTTCATAAAAATAAGTCATAGTATAGTATGTCCAACATTTTGTGAAAAAAACGTATGTCGAAACATTTCAGGAAAAAAATTCATACTATAGTATGTCAAAAATTTCAGGAAAAAAAGTCATAGTATAGTATGTCGAAAATTTTCTGAAAAAAAGTCATAGTATTGTTTGTAGAAAAATTTCAATAAAAAGAGTTATAGTATAGTATGTCGAAAAATTGTATGAAAAAAAGTCATAGTATAGTATGTCGAAAATTTTATGAAAAACGTCATAGTATAGTATGTCAAAAATTTCAGGAAAAAAAGTCATAGTATAGTATGTCGAAAAATTTCAATAAAAAGAGTTATAGTATAGTAAGTCGAAAAATTTTCTGAAAAAAAAGTCAAAGTACAGTATGTCGAACATTTTATGAAAAAGTCAGAGTAAAGTATGTCGAACATTACATTAAAACGTTATAGTATAGTATGTCGAATAATTTGTGAAAAAAAGTCATTGTATAGTATGTCAAAAATTTTCTGAAAAAAAAAGGCAAAGTACAGTATGTCGAACATTTTATGAAAAAGTCATAGTAAAGTATGTCGAACATTACATGAAAACGTTATAGTATAGTATGTCGAATAATTTGTGAAAAAAAGTCATAGTATAGTATGTCGAAAAATTTCAATAAAAAGAGTTATAGTATAGTATGTCGAAAATTTTATGAGAAAATCATAGTAAATTATGTCGAACATTATATGAAAAACGTTATAGTATAGTATGTCGAAAATTTTATGAAAAAAAGTCATAGTATAGTATGTCGAAAAATTATCTGAAAAAAACGTCAAAGAATAGTATGTAGAAAATTTTATGAGAAAGTTATAGTAAAGTATGTCGAACATTTTATGAAAAAAAGTCATAGTGTAGTATGTCGAAAATTTTAATGAAAAAGGTCATAGTATAGCATGTCCATTAATTTCGTGGGAAATAAAAGTCATGCTATAGTATGTCGAATAATTTGTGAAAAAAAGTCATAGTATAGTATGTCGAAAATTTTGTGAAAAAAGAGTCATAGTATAGTATGTCGAAAATTTTATGAAAAAAAGTCATGGTATAGAATGTCGAAAAATTTCATAAAAATAAGTCATAGTATAGTATGTCCAACATTTTGTGAAAAAAACGTATGTCGAAACATTTCAGGAAAAAAATTCATACTATAGTATGTCAAAAATTTCAGGAAAAAAAGTCATAGTATAGTATGTCGAAAATTTTCTGAAAAAAAGTCATAGTATTGTTTGTCGAAAAATTTCAATAAAAAGAGTTATAGTATAGTATGTCGAAAAATTTTCTGAAAAAAAAGTCAAAGTATAGTATGTCGAAAATTTTCTGAAAAAAAAGTCATGGTATAGAATGTCGAAAAATTTCATAAAAATAAGTCATAGTATAGTATGTCGAAAAATTTTATGAAAGAAGTTATAGTTTAGTACGTCAAAAAATGTTGTGAAAAAAAAGTCATAGTACAGTACGTCGGAAATTTTGTGAAAAAAAGTCGTAGTTTAATGTCGAAAATTTTATGAAAAAAGTCATAGATTAGTATGTCGAAGAATTTCAATAAAAAGAGTCGTAGTATAGTATGTCGAAAAATTTCGTGAAAAGTAGGTCATAGTATAGTATGTCAAAAATGTTATGAAAAAGTCATAGTATATTATGTCGAACATTTTATAAAAAAAAATCATAGTATAGTATGTCGAAAAATTTCAGGAAAAAAAAGTCATACTATAGTATGTCGAAAAATTGTATGAAAAAAAGTCATAGTATATTCTGTCGAAAATTTTATGAAAAAAAGTCATAGTATTGTTTGTCGAAAAATTTCAATAAAAAGAGTTATAGTATAGTATGTCGAAAAATTTTCTGAAAAAAAAGTCAAAGTATAGTATGTCGAAAATTTTGTGAAAAAAAAGCCATAGTATAGTATGTCGGAAGATTTTATGAAAAAAAGTCATAGTATATTATGTCGAAAGCTTTCATGAAAAAAAGTCATAGTATAGTGTGTCGAAAAGTTTCATGAAAAAGGTCATAGTATAGCATGTCCATTAATTTCGTGGGAAATAAAAGTCATGCTATAGCATGTCGAAAAATTTGTGAAAAAAAGACATAGTATAGTACGTCGGAAATTTTGTGAAAAAAAGTCGTAGTTTAATGTCGAAAATTTTATGAAAAAAGTCATAGTATAGTATGTCGAAAATTTTATGAAAAAAGTCATAGTATAGTATGTCAACATTTTGTGAAAAAAACGTATGTCGAAACATTCAGGAAAAAATTCATACTATAGTATGTCAAAAATTTCAGGAAAAAAAGTCATAGTATAGTATGTCGAAAATTTTCTGAAAAAAAGTCATAGTATTGTTTGTAGAAAAATTTCAATAAAAAAGTATAGTATAGTATGTCGAAAAATTGTATGAAAAAAGTCATAGTATAGTATGTCGAAAATTTTAGGAAAAAAAGTCATAGTATAGTATGTCGAAAATTTTATAAAAAGAAGTCATAGTATAGTATGTCGAAAAATTTCAATAAAAAGAGTTATAGTATAGTAAGTCGAAAAATTTTCTGAAAAAAAAGTCAAAGTACAGTATGTCGAACATTTTATGAAAAAGTCAGAGTAAAGTATGTCGAACATTACATGAAAACGTTATAGTATAGTATGTCGAATAATTTGTGAAAAAAAAGTCATTGTATAGTATGTCAAAAATTTTCTGAAAAAAAAGTCAAATTACAGTATGTCGAACATTTTATGAAAAAGTCATAGTAAAGTATGTCGAACATTACATGAAAACGTTATAGTATAGTATGTCGAATAATTTGTGAAAAAAAGTCATAGTATAGTATGTCGAAAAATTTCAATAAAAAGAGTTATAGTATAGTATGTCGAAAATTTTATGAGAAAATCATAGTAAATTATGTCGAACATTATATGAAAAACGTTATAGTATAGTATGTCGAAAATTTTATGAAAAAAAGTCATAGTATAGTATGTCGAAAAATTATCTGAAAAAAACGTCAAAGAATAGTATGTCGAAAATTTTATGAGAAAGTTATAGTAAAGTATGTCGAACATTTTATGAAAAAAAGTCATAGTATAGTATGTCGAAAATTTTAATGAAAAAGGTCATAGTATAGCATGTCCATTAATTTCGTGGGAAATAAAAGTCATGCTATAGTATGTCGAATAATTTGTGAAAAAAAGTCATAGTATAGTATGTCGAAAATTTTTTGAAAAAAAAGTCATAGTATAGTATGTCGAAATTTTTTTGAAAAAAAGTCATAGTATAGTATGTCGAAAAATTTCATAAAAATAAGTCATAGTATAGTATGTCCAACATTTTGTGAAAAAAACGTATGTCGAAACATTTCAGGAAAAAAATTCATACTATAGTATGTCAAAAATTTCAGGAAAAAAAGTCATAGTATAGTATGTCGAAAATTTTCTGAAAAAAAGTCATAGTATTGTTTGTCGAAAAATTTCAATAAAAAGAGTTATAGTATAGTATGTCGAAAATTTTCTGAAAAAAAAGTCAAAGTATAGTATGTCGAAAATTTTCTGAAAAAAAAGTCATGGTATAGAATGTCGAAAAATTTCATAAAAATAAGTCATAGTATAGTATGTCGAAAAATTTTATGAAAGAAGTTATAGTTTAGTACGTCAAAAAATGTTGTGAAAAAAAAGTCATAGTACAGTACGTCGGAAATTTTGTGAAAAAAAGTCGTAGTTTAATGTCGAAAATTTTTTGAAAAAAGTCATAGATTAGTATGTCGAAGAATTTCAATAAAAAGAGTCGTAGTATAGTATGTCGAAAAATTTCGTGAAAAGTAGGTCATAGTATAGTATGTCAAAAATGTTATGAAAAAGTCATAGTATATTATGTCGAACATTTTATAAAAAAAAATCATAGTATAGTATGTCGAAAAATTTTGTGAAAAGTAGGTCATCGTATAGCATGTCGAAAAATTTCAGGAAAAAAAAGTCATACTATAGTATGTCGAAAAATTGTATGAAAAAAAGTCATAGTATATTCTGTCGAAAATTTTATGAAAAACATCATAGTATAGTATGTCAAAAATTTCAGGAAAAAGAGTCATAGTATAGTATGTCGAAAATTTTTTGAAAAAAAGTCATAGTATTGTTTGTCGAAAAATTTCAATAAAAAGAGTTATAGTATAGTATGTCGAAAAATTTTCTAAAAAAAAAGTCAAAGTATAGTATGTCGAAAATTTTGCGAAAAAAAAGCCATAGTATAGTATGTCGGAAGATTTTATGAAAAAAAGTCATAGTATATTATGTCGAAAGCTTTCATGAAAAAAAGTCATAGTATAGTGTGTCGAAAATTTTCATGAAAAAGGTCATAGTATAGCATGTCCATTAATTTCGTGGGAAATAAAAGTCATGCTATAGCATGTCGAAAAATTTGTGAAAAAAAGACATAGTATAGTACGTCGGAAATTTTGTGAAAAAAAGTCGTAGTTTAATGTCGAAAATTTTATGAAAAAAGTCATAGTATAGTATGTCGAAAATTTTATGAAAAAGTCATAGTATAGTATGTCAAAAATGTGAAAAAAACGTCATCGTATAGTATGTCGTTAAAATTTCAGGAAAAAAAGTCATATTATAGTATGTCCAACATTTTGTGAAAAAAACGTATGTCGAAACATTTCAGGAAAAAAAGTCATACTATAGTATGTCGAAAAATTGTATGAGAAAAAGTCATAGTATAGTATGTCGAAAATGTTATGAAAAACGTCATAGTATAGTATGTCAAAAATTTCAGGAAAAAAAGTCATAGTATAGTATGTCGAAAATTTTATGAAAAAAAGTCATAGTATTGTTTGTCGAAAAATTTCAATAAAAAGAGTCATAGTATATTATGTCGAAAGCTTTCATGAAAAAAAGTCATAGTATAGTGTGTCGAAAATTTTCATGAAAAAGGTCATAGTATAGCATGTCCATTAATTTCGTGGGAAATAAAAGTCATGCTATAGCATGTCGAAAAATTTGTGAAAAAGAGACATGGTATAGTACACCGGAAATTTTGTGAAAAAAAGTCGTAGTTTAATGTCGAAAATTTTATGAAAAAAGACATAGTGTTGTATGTCGAAAAATTTTATGAAAAAAAAGTCAAAGTATAGTATTTCGAAAATTTTATAAAAATGTCATAGTATAGTATATCGAAAAATTTCGTGAAAAGAAGGTCATAGTATAGTGTGTCCAACATTTTATGAAAAAACGTCATAGTATAGGATGTCGAAAATTTTATGAAAAAAGTCTTCGTATAGTATGTCGAAAAATTTCAATAAAAAGAGTCATAGTATAGTATGTCGAAAAATTGTATGAAAAAAAAGTCATAGTATAGTAAGTTGAAAATTTCATGAAAAAAAAGTCATAGTATAGTATGTCGAAAATTTCGTGAAAAAAAAGTCATAGTATAGTATGTCGAAAAATTTCATGAAAAACAGTCATAGTATAATATGTCGAACATTTTGTGAAAAAAGTCATATTATAGTACGTCGAAAATTTTGTGAAAAAAAATCGTAGTTTGTCGAAAATTTTATGAAAAAAAAGTCATAGTATAGTATGTCAAATTTTGTGAAAAAAAGTCACCGTATGTCGAAAAATTTCAGGAAAAAAAGTCATAGTATAGTATGTCGAAAATTGTATAAAAAGTCATTGTATAGTATGTCGAAAATTTTTATGAAAAAATGTCATAGTATAGTATGTCAAATTTTATGAAAAACGTCATAGTGTAGTATGTCGAAAATTTTATGAAATAAAGTCATAGTATAGTATTCGAAAATTTTATGAAAAAATGTCATAGTACAGTGTGTCGAAAAATTTCAATAAAAAGAGTTATAGTATAGTATGTCGAAAAAATTTCTGAAAAAAAGTCAAAGTATAGTATGTCGAACATTTTATGGAAAAAAGTCATAGTATAGTATGTCGAAAAATTTCGTGAAAAAAAAGTCATCATATAGTATGACGAAAATGTTTATAAAAAAATGTCATAGTATATCGCAAATTTTATGAAAAAAAGTCATAGTATAGTATGTCGAAAATTTCGAGGGAAAAAAAAGTCATGGTATAGTATGTCGAAAATTTTATGAAAAAAAAGTCATAGTATAGTAAGTTGAAAATTTCATGAAAAAAAGTCATTGTATAGTATGTCGAAAACTTTGTGAAAAAAAGTAATTGTATAGTATGTCGAAAACTTTGTGAAAAAACGTCATAGTATAGTATGTCGAAACATTTCAGGAAAAAAAGTTATAGTATAGTATGTCGAAAAATTTTCTGAAAAAAAGTCATAGTATTGTTTGTCGAAAAATTTCAATAAAAAGAGTCATAGTATATTATGTCGAAAGCTTTCATGAAAAAAAGTCATAGTATAGTGTGTCGAAAATTTTCATGAAAAAGGTCATAGTATAGCATGTCCATTAATTTCGTGGGAAATAAAAGTCATGCTATAGCATGTCGAAAAATTTGTGAAAAAGAGACATGGTATAGTACACCGGAAATTTTGTGAAAAAAAGTCGTAGTTTAATGTCGAAAATTTTATGAAAAAAGACATAGTATTGTATGTCGAAAAATTTTATGAAAAAAAAGTCAAAGTATAGTATTTCGAAAATTTTATAAAAATGTCATAGTATAGTATATCGAAAAATTTCGTGAAAAGAAGGTCATAGTATAGTGTGTCCAACATTTTATGAAAAAACGTCATAGTATAGGATGTCGAAAATTTTATGAAAAAAGTCTTCGTATAGTATGTCGAAAAATTTCAATAAAAAGAGTCATAGTATAGTATGTCGAAAAATTGTATGAAAAAAAAGTCATAGTATAGTAAGTTGAAAATTTCATGAAAAAAAAGTCATCGTATAGTAAGTTGAAAATTTCATGAAAAAAAAGTCATAGTATAGTATGTCAAAAAATTTCATGAAAAACAGTCATAGTATAATATGTCGAACATTTTGTGAAAAAAGTCATATTATAGTATGTCGAAAATTTTGTGAAAAAAAATCGTAGTTTGTCGAAAATTTTATGAAAAAAAAGTCATAGTATAGTATGTCAAATTTTGTGAAAAAAAGTCACCGTATGTCGAAAAATTTCAGGAAAAAAAGTCATAGTATAGTATGTCGAAAATTGTATAAAAAGTCATTGTATAGTATGTCGAAAATTTTTATGAAAAAATGTCATAGTATAGTATGTCAAATTTTATGAAAAACGTCATAGTGTAGTATGTCGAAAATTTTATGAAATAAAGTCATAGTATAGTATTCGAAAATTTTATGAAAAAATGTCATAGTACAGTGTGTCGAAAAATTTCAATAAAAAGAGTTATAGTATAGTATGTCGAAAAAATTTCTGAAAAAAAGTCAAAGTATAGTATGTCGAACATTTTATGGAAAAAAGTCATAGTATAGTATGTCGAAAAATTTCGTGAAAAAAAAGTCATCATATAGTATGTCGAAAATGTTTATAAAAAAATGTCATAGTATATCGCAAATTTTATGAAAAAAAGTCATAGTATAGTATGTCGAAAATTTCGAGGGAAAAAAAAGTCATGGTATAGTATGTCGAAAATTTTATGAAAAAAAAGTCATAGTATAGTAAGTTGAAAATTTCATGAAAAAAAGTCATTGTATAGTATGTCGAAAACTTTGTGAAAAAAAGTAATTGTATAGTATGTCGAAAACTTTGTGAAAAAACGTCATAGTATAGTATGTCGAAACATTTCAGGAAAAAAAGTTATAGTATAGTATGTCGAAAAATTTTCTGAAAAAAGTCATCGTATAGTAAGTTGAAAATTTCATGAAAAAAAAGTCATAGTATAGTATGTCAAAAAATTTCATGAAAAAAAGTCATAGTATAATATGTCGAAAATTTTGTGAAAAAAAAGTCATAGTATGGTACGTCGAAAATTTTGTGAAAAAAAGGCGTAGTTTAATATCGAAAATTTTCTGAAAAAGAAGTCATAGTATAGTATATCAAATTTTGTGAAAAAAAGTCACAGTATGTCGAAAGATTTCAGGGAAAAAAGTCATAGTATAGTATGTCGAAAATTGTATAAAAAGTCATAGTATAGTATGTCTAAAATTTTTATGAAAAAATTTCATAGTATAGTATGTCGAAAATTTTATGAAAAACGTCATAGTATAGTATGTCGAAAATTTTATGAAATAAAGTCATAGTATAGTATTCAAAAATTTTATGAAAAAAAGTCATAGTATAGTATGTCGAAAAATTTCAAAAAAAAGAGTTATAGTATAGTATGTCGAAAATTTTATGAAAAAGTCATAGTATAGTATGTCGAAAAATTTCGTGAAAAGAAGGTCATAGTATAGTATGTCAAAAATGTTGTGAAAAAAACGTCATAGTATAGTATGTCGAAAAATTTCAGTTAAAAAAGTCATACTATAGTTCGTCGAAAATTTTTATGAAAAAATGTCATGGTATAGTATGTCGAAAATTTTATGAAAAAAAGTCATAGTATAGTATGTCGAAAATTTTATGAAAAAAGTCATCGTATAGTATATCGAAAATGTTTATAAAAAAATGTTATAGTATGTCGAAAAATTTTCTGAAAAAAAGTCATAGTATACTTAGTAGAAAATTTCATGAAAAAAAAGTCATAGTATGTCGAAAATTTCGTGAAAAAAACGTCATAATATATCGAAAAATTTCATGAAAAAAAGTCATAGTATATGTCGAAAATGTTGTGAAAAAAAAGTCATAGTATAGTACGTCAAAAATTTTGTGAAAAAAGTCGTAGTTTAATGTCGAAAATTTTATGAAAAAGAAGTCATAGTATAGTATGTCAAATTTTGTGAAAAAAAGTCAGTATGTCGAAAGATTTCAGGGAAAAAAGTCATAGTATAGTATGTCGAAAATTGTATAAAAAAAGTCATAGTATACTATGTTGAAAATTTTTATGAAAAAATTTCATAGTATAGTATGTAGAAAATTTTATGAAAAAAGGCATAGTATAGTATGTCGAAAATTTTATGAAAAACGTCATAGTATAGTATGTCGAAAATTTTATGAAAGTCATAGTATAGTATGTCGAAAAATTTCAATAAAAAGAGTTATAGTATAGTATGTCGAAAAATTTTCTGAAAAAAAAGTCAAAGTATAGTATGTCGAAAATTTTATGAAAAAGTCATAGTATAGTATGTCGAACATTTTATAAAAAAAAGTCATAGTATAGTATGTCGAAAGATTTCGTGAAAAGAAGGTCATAGTATAGTATGTCAAAAATGTTGTGAAAAAACGTCATAGTAGTATGTCGAAAAATTTCAGTTAAAAAAGTCATAGTATAGTTCGTCGAAAATTTTTATGAAAAAATGTCATAGTATATGTCAAATTTTATGAAAAAAAAGTCATAGTATAGTAAGTTGAAAATTTCATGAAAAAAAATTCATAGTATAGTATGTCGAAAATTTTGTGAAAAAAACTTCATAGTATGTCGAAAAATTTCATGAAAAAAAGTAATAGCATAATATGTCGAAAATTTTTATGAAAAAATGTCATAGTATAGTATGTCAAAAATGTTATGAAAAACGTCATAGTATAGTATTCGAAAATTTTATGAAAAAAAGTCATAGTATAGTATGTCGAAAAATTTCAATAAAAGATTTATAGTATAGTATGTCGAAAAATGTTCTGAAAAAAAGTCAAAGTATAGTATGTCGAAAATTTTATGAAAAACGTCATAGTATAGTATGTTGAAAAATTGTATGAAAAAAAAGTCATAGTATAGTAAGTTGAAAATTTCATGAAAAAGAAGTCATAGTATAGTATGTCGAAAAATTTCATGAAAAAAAGTCAAAGCATAATATGTCGAAAATTTTTATGAAAAAATGTCATAGTATAGTATGTCGAAAATTTTATGAAAAAAAGTCTTAGTATAGTATGTCAAAAATTTTATGAAAAACGTCGTAGTATAGTATTCGAAAATTTTATGAAAAAAAGTCATAGTATAGTATGTCGAAAAATTTCAATAAAAAGATTTATAGTATAGTATGTCGAAAAATTTTCTGAAAAAAAGTCAAAGTATAGTATGTCGAAAATTTTATGAAAAACGTCATAGTATAGTATGTTGAAAAATTGTATGAAAAAAAAGTCATAGTATAGTAAGTTGAAAATTTCATGAAAAAGAAGTCATAGTATAGTATGTCGAAAAATTTCATGAAAAAAAGTCAAAGCATAATATGTCGAAAATTTTTATGAAAAAATGTCATAGTATAGTATGTCGAAAATTTTATGAAAAAAAGTCTTAGTATAGTATGTCAAAAATTTTATGAAAAACGTCGTAGTATAGTATTCGAAAATTTTATGAAAAAAAGTCATAGTATAGTATGTCGAAAAATTTCAATAAAAAGATTTATAGTATAGTATGTCGAAAAATGTTCTGAAAAAAAGTCAAAGTATAGTATGTCGAAAATTTTATGAAAAACGTCATATTATAGTATGTTGAAAAATTGTATGAAAAAAAAGTCATAGTATAGTAAGTTGAAAATTTCATGAAAAAAAAGTCATAGTATAGTATGTCGAAAAATTTCATGAAAAAAAGTCAGTATAATATGTCGAACATTTTGTGAAAAAAAAGTCATATTATAGTACGTCGAAAATTTTGTGAAAAAAGTCGTAGTTTAATGTCGAAAATTTTATGAAAAAAAAGTCATAGTATAGTATGTCAAATTTTGTGAAAAAAAGTCACAGTATGTCGAAAAATTTCAGGAAAAAAAGTAATAGTATAGTATGTCGAAAATTGTATAAAAATAGTCATTGTATAGTATGTCGAAAATTTTTATGACAAAAGGTCATAGTATAGTATGTCGAAAATTTTATGAAAAAAAGTCATAGTATAGTATGTCGAAAATTTTATGAAAAACGTCATAGTATAGTATGTCGAAAATTTTATGAAATAAAGTCATAGTATTGTATTCGAAAATGTTATGAAAAAATGTCATAGTATAGTGTGTCGAAAAATTTCAATAAAAAGAGTTATAGTATAGTATGTCGAAAAAATTTCTGAAAAAAAAGTCAAAGTATAGTATGTCGAACATTTTATGGAAAAAAGTCATAGTATAGTATGTCGAAAAATTTCGTGAAAAAAACGTCATAGTATAGTATGTCGAAAAATTTCAGGAAAAAAAGTCATAGTATAGTTTGTCCAAAATTTTGTGTAAAAAACGTCATATTATAGTATATCGAAAATTTGATGAAAAGTCATAGAATAGTATGTCGAAAATTTTTATGAAAAAATTTCATAGTATAGTATGTCGAAAATTTTATGAAAAAAAGTCATAGTATAGTATGTTGAAAATATTTTATGAAAAAAAAGTCATAGTATAGTATGTTGAAAATATTTTATGAAAAAAAGTCATAGTATAGTATGTTGAAAAATTCAAAAAAACAAAGTCATACTATAGTATGTCAAAATTTCATGAAAAAAAGGCATAGTATAGTATGTCGAAATATTTCATAAAAAAATTCAAAGTATAGTATATCGAAAAATTTCAAGAAAAAAAGTCATAGTATAGTATGTCAAAACATTTTATGAAAAAAAAGTCATCGTGTATTTTGTCGTACATTTTGTGAAAAAAAAGTCATAGTATAGTATGTTGAAAATTTAGTGAAAAAAAAGTCATAGTATAGTTTGTCGTAAATTTTGTGAATAAAAAGTCATAATATAGTATGTCGAAAATTTTGTGAAAAAAAAGTCATAGTATAGTATGTCGAAAAGTTTATGAAAAAGTCATCGTATAGTTTGTTGAAAATTTTATGAAAAAAAGTAAATTTTGTAAAAAAAAAGTCATAGTAGTATGTCGAAAATGTTATGAAAAAGAAGTCATAATATAGTATGTCAAACATTTTGTGAAAAAAAGTCATAGTATAGTATGTCGAAGATTTTGTGAAAAAAAAGTCATGCTATGTTGTCAAATTTTATGAAAAACGTCATAGTATAGTATGTCGAAAAATTTCAGGAAAAAATTCCTAGTATAGTTTGTCGAAAATTTTATGAAAAAAGTCATAGTATAGTATGTCGAAAAATTTTATGAAAAACGTTATAGTATAGTATGTTGAACAATTTCATGAAAAAAAAGTCATAGTATAGCATGTCGAAAATTTTATGAAAAAAAATCATATAGTATGTTGAAAATTTCATGAAAACATTTTCATACTATAGTATGTCGAAATATTTCATAAAAAAATTCATAGCATAGTATGTCGAAAAATTTCAAGAAAAAAAGTCATAGTATAGTCTGTCAAATCATTTTATGAAAAAAAAGTCATCGTATATTATTTCGTAATTTTTGTGAAAAAAAAGTCATAGTATAGTATGTTGAAAATTCAGTGAAAAAAAAGTTATAGTATAGTTTGTCGTAAATTTTGTGAAAAAAAAGTCATAATATAGTATGTCGAAAATTTTGTGAAAAAAAAGTCATAATATAGTATGTCGAAGATTTTGTGAGAGAAAAGTTATAGTATTTCGTCAAATTTTATGAAAAACGTCATAGTATAGTATGTTGAAAATAAGTCATAGTATAGTATGTCGAAAAATTTCAGGAAAACATTCCTAGTATAGTATGTCAAAAATGTTATTAAAATAAGTCATAGTATAGTATGTCGAAACATTTTATGAAAGAAAAGTCAAAGTATAGTATGTCGAAAATTAAAAGAAATAAATAAGTCATACTATAGTATCTCAAACATGTCACGAAAAAAAAGTCATACTATAGCATGTCAAAAAATGTCATGAAAAAAAGCATACTATAGCATGGCGAAAAATTTCAGGAAAAAATTCGTAGTATAGTATGTCGGAAATTTTGTGAAAAAAAGTCATAGTATAGTATGTCGAAAAATTTCAAGAGAAAAATTAAAAAAAAAAAAAAAAAAAGTCATACTATAGTATCTCAAAGAATTTCATGAAAAAAATTCATAGTATACATGTCAAAAAATTTCATGAAAATAGTCATAGTATAGTATGTCGTAAAGTTTGTGAAAAAAGGTCATAGTATAGAATGATGAAAAATTTGTGAAAAAAAGTCATAATATAGTATGATGAAAAATTTGTGAAAAAAGTCATAATATAGTATGTCGAAAAATTTTAAGAAAAAAAGTCATAGTATAGCATCTCAAAAAATTTCATGAAAAAAAAAATCATACTACAGCATGTCAAAAAATTTCATGAAAAAAGCATACTATAGCATGTCGAAAAAATTTCATGAAAAAAAGTCAGTGTATGTCGAACAATTTAGTGAAAAAAGTCATAATATAGTATGTCTGAAAAATTTCATAAAAAAATTCATAGTATAGTATGTCGAAAATATAGTGAAGAAAAGTCATAGAATAGTATGTCGAAAATTTCGAGAAAAAGTCATAGTGTAGCATGTCAAGAATTTTATGAAATAAAAGTCGTAGTATTGTAAGTTGAACATTTTATGAAAAAAAGTCATATAGTATGTTGAAAATTTTATGAAAAAAAATGTCATAGTATAGTATCTCGAAAATTTCGTGAAAATAAAGTCATATTATTGTAGGTCGAACATTTTATGAAAAAAAGTAATAGTATAGTATGTCGAAAAATTTCATGAAAAAAGTCAAAGCATAATATGTCGAAAATTTTTATGAAAAAAATGTCATAGTATAGTATGTCGAAAAATTTCATGAAAAAAGTCAAAGCATAATATGTCGAAAATTTTTATGAAAAAATGTCATAGTATAGTATGTCGAAAATTTTATGAAAAAAAGTCTTAGTATAGTATGTCAAAAATTTTATGAAAAACGTCGTAGTATAGTATTCGAAAATTTTATGAAAAAAAGTCATAGTATAGTATGTCGAAAAATTTCAATAAAAAGATTTATAGTATAGTATGTCGAAAATTTTATGAAAAACGTCATAGTATAGTATGTTGAAAAATTGTATGAAAAAAAAGTAATAGTATAGTAAGTTGAAAATTTCATGAAAAAAAAGTCATAGTATAGTATGTCGAAAAATTTCATGAAAAAAAGTCAGTATAATATGTCGAACATTTTGTGAAAAAAAAGTCATATTATAGTACGTCGAAAATTTTGTGAAAAAAAGTCGTAGTTTAATGTCGAAAATTTTATTAAAAAAAAGTCATAGTATAGTATGTCAAATTTTGTGAAAAAAAGTCACAGTATGTCGAAAAATTTCAGGAAAAAAAGTCATAGTATAGTATGTCGAAAATTGTATAAAAATAGTCATTGTATAGTATGTCGAAAATTTTTATGACAAAAGGTCATAGTATAGTATGTCGAAAATTTTATGAAAAACGTCATAGTATAGTATGTCGAAAATTTTATGAAATAAAGTCATAGTATAGTATTCGATAATGTTATGAAAAAATGTCATAGTATAGTGTTTCGAAAAATTTCAATAAAAAGAGTTGTAGTATAGTATGTCGAAAAAATTTCTGAAAAAAAAGTCAAAGTATAGTATGTCGAACATTTTATGGAAAAAAGTCATAGTATAGTATGTCGAAAAATTTCGTGAAAAAAACGTCATAGTATAGTATGTCGAAAAATTTCAGGAAAAAAAGTCATAGTATAGTATGTCCAAAATTTTGTGTAAAAAACGTCATAGTATAGTATGTCCAAAATTTGATGAAAAGTCATAGAATAGTATGTCGAAAATTTTTATGAAAAAATTTCATAGTATAGTATGTCGAACATTTTCTGAAAAAAAGTCATAGTATAGTATGTTGAAAATATTTTATGAAAAAAAAGTCATAGTATAGTATGTTGAAAATATTTTATGAAAAAAAGTCATAGTATAGTATGTTGAAAAATTCAAAAAAACAAAGTCATACTATAGTATGTCAAAAAATTTCATGAAAAAAAGGCATAGTATAGTATGTCGAAATATTTCATAAAAAAATTCAAAGTATAGTATATCGAAAAATTTCAAGAAAAAAAGTCATAGTATAGTATGTCAAAACATTTTATGAAAAAAAAGTCATCGTATATTATGTCGTACATTTTGTGAAAAAAAAGTCATAGTATAGTATGTTGAAAATTTAGTGAAAAAAAAGTCATAATATAGTATGTCGAAAATTTTGTGAGAGAAAAGTTATAGTATTTCGTCAAATTTTATGAAAAACGTCATAGTATAGTATGTTGAAAATAAGTCATAGTATAGTATGTCGAAAAATTTCAGGAAAACATTCCTAGTATAGTATGTCAAAAATGTTATTAAAATAAGTCATAGTATAGTATGTCGAAACATTTTATGAAAGAAAAGTCAAAGTATAGTATGTCGAAAATTAAAAGAAATAAATAAGTCATACTATAGTATCTCAAACATGTCACGAAAAAAAAGTCATACTATAGCATGTCAAAAAATGTCATGAAAAAAAGCATACTATAGCATGTCGAAAAATTTCAGGAAAAAATTCTTAGTATAGTATGTCGGAAATTTTGTGAAAAAAAGTCATAGTATAGTATGTCGAAAAATTTCAAGAGAAAAATTAAAAAAAAAAAAAAAAAAGTCATACTATAGTATCTCAAAGAATTTCATGAAAAAAAATTCATAGTATACATGTCAAAAAATTTCATGAAAATAGTCATAGTATAGTATGTCGTAAAGTTTGTGAAAAAAAGGTCATAGTATAGAATGATGAAAAATTTGTGAAAAAAAGTCATAATATAGTATGATGAAAAATTTGTGAAAAAAGTCATAATATAGTATGTCGAAAAATTTTAAGAAAAAAAGTCATAGTATAGCATCTCAAAAAATTTCATGAAAAAAAAAATCATACTACAGCATGTCAAAAAATTTCATGAAAAAAGCATACTATAGCATGTCGAAAATATTTCATGAAAAAAAGTCAGTGTATGTCGAACAATTTAGTGAAAAAAGTCATAATATACTATGTCTGAAAAATTTCATAAAAAAATTCATAGTATAGTATGTCGAAAATATAGTGAAGAAAAGTCATAGAATAGTATGTCGAAAATTTCGAAAAAAAGTCATAGTGTAGCATGTCAAGAATTTTATGAAATAAAAGTCGTAGTATTGTAAGTTGAACATTTTATGATAAAAAGTCATATAGTATGTTGAAAATTTTATGAAAAAAAATGTCATAGTATAGTATGTCGAAAATTTTATGAAAAAAAGTCTTAGTATAGTATGTCAAAAATTTTATGAAAAACGTCGTAGTATAGTATTCGAAAATTTTATGAAAAAAAGTCATAGTATAGTATGTCGAAAAATTTCAATAAAAAGATTTATAGTATAGTATGTCGAAAATTTTATGAAAAACGTCATAGTATAGTATGTTGAAAAATTGTATGAAAAAAAAGTCATAGTATAGTAAGTTGAAAATTTCATGAAAAAAAAGTCATAGTATAGTATGTCGAAAAATTTCATGAAAAAAAGTCAGTATAATATGTCGAACATTTTGTTAAAAAAAAGTCATATTATAGTACGTCGAAAATTTTGTGAAAAAAAGTCGTAGTTTAATGTCGAAAATTTTATTAAAAAAAAGTCATAGTATAGTATGTCAAATTTTGTGAAAAAAAGTCACAGTATGTCGAAAAATTTCAGGAAAAAAAGTCATAGTATAGTATGTCGAAAATTGTATAAAAATAGTCATTGTATAGTATGTCGAAAATTTTTATGACAAAAGGTCATAGTATAGTATGTCGAAAATTTTATGAAAAACGTCATAGTATAGTATGTCGAAAATTTTATGAAATAAAGTCATAGTATAGTATTCGAAAATGTTATGAAAAAATGTCATAGTATAGTGTTTCGAAAAATTTCAATAAAAAGAGTTATAGTATAGTATGTCGAAAAAATTTCTGAAAAAAAAGTCAAAGTATAGTATGTCGAACATTTTATGGAAAAAGTCATAGTATAGTATGTCGAAAAATTTCGTGAAAAAAACGTCATAGTATAGTATGTCGAAAAATTTCAGGAAAAAAAGTCATAGTATAGTATGTCCAAAATTTTGTGTAAAAAACGTCATAGTATAGTATGTCCAAAATTTGATGAAAAGTCATAGAATAGTATGTCGAAAATTTTTATGAAAAAATTTCATAGTATAGTATGTCGAACATTTTATGAAAAAAAGTCATAGTATAGTATGTTGAAAATATTTTATGAAAAAAAAGTCATAGTATAGTATGTTGAAAATATTTTATGAAAAAAAGTCATAGTATAGTATGTTGAAAAATTCAAAAAAACAAAGTCATACTATAGTATGTCAAAAAATTTCATGAAAAAAAGGCATAGTATAGTATGTCGAAATATTTCATAAAAAAATTCAAAGTATAGTATATCGAAAAATTTCAAGAAAAAAAGTCATAGTATAGTATGTCAAAACATTTTATGAAAAAAAAGTCATCGTATATTATGTCGTACATTTTGTGAAAAAAAAGTCATAGTATAGTATGTTGAAAATTTAGTGAAAAAAAAGTCATAATATAGTATGTCGAAAATTTTGTGAGAGAAAAGTTATAGTATTTCGTCAAATTTTATGAAAAACGTCATAGTATAGTATGTTGAAAATAAGTCATAGTATAGTATGTCGAAAAATTTCAGGAAAACATTCCTAGTATAGTATGTCAAAAATGTTATTAAAATAAGTCATAGTATAGTATGTCGAAACATTTTATGAAAGAAAAGTCAAAGTATAGTATGTCGAAAATTAAAATAAATAAATAAGTCATACTATAGTATCTCAAACATGTCACGAAAAAAAAGTCATACTATAGCATGTCAAAAAATGTCATGAAAAAAAGCATACTATAGCATGTCGAAAAATTTCAGGAAAAAATTCGTAGTATAGTATGTCGGAAATTTTGTGAAAAAAAGTCATAGTATAGTATGTCGATAAAAATTTCAAGAGAAAAATTAAAAAAAAAAAAAAAAAAAGTCATACTATAGTATCTCAAAGAATTTCATGAAAAAAAATTCATAGTATACATGTCAAAAAATTTCATGAAAATAGTCATAGTATAGTATGTCGTAAAGTTTGTGAAAAAAAGGTCATAGTATAGAATGATGAAAAATTTGTGAAAAAAAGTCATAATATAGTATGATGAAAAATTTGTGAAAAAAGTCATAATATAGTATGTCGAAAAATTTTAAGAAAAAAAGTCATAGTATAGCATCTCAAAAAATTTCATGAAAAAAAAAATCATACTACAGCATGTCAAAAAAATTCATGAAAAAAGCATACTATAGCATGTCGAAAAAATTTCATGAAAAAAAGTCAGTGTATGTCGAACAATTTAGTGAAAAAAGTCATAATATAGTATGTCTGAAAAATTTCATAAAAAAATTCATAGTATAGTATGTCGAAAATATAGTGAAGAAAAGTCATAGAATAGTATGTCGAAAATTTCGAAAAAAAGTCATAGTGTAGCATGTCAAGAATTTTATGAAATAAGTCGTAGTATTGTAAGTTGAACATTTTATGAAAAAAAGTCATATAGTATGTTGAAAATTTTATGAAAAAAAATGTCATAGTATAGTATCTCGAAAATTTCGTGAAAATAAAGTCATATTATTGTAGGTCGAACATTTTATGAAAAAAAGTAATAGTATAGTATGTCGAAAAATTTCATGAAAAAAAGTCAAAGCATAATATGTCGAAAATTTTATGAAAAAAAGTCTTAGTATAGTATGCCAAAAATTTTATGAAAAACGTCGTAGTATAGTATTCGAAAATTTTATGAAAAAAAGTCATAGTATAGTATGTCGAAAAATTTCAATAAAAAGTAATAGTATAGTATGTCGAAAAATTTCATGAAAAAAAGTCAAAGCATAATATGTCGAAAATTTTTATGAAAAAATGTCATAGTATAGTATGTCGAAAATTTTATGAAAAAAAGTCTTAGTATAGTATGTCAAAAATTTTATGAAAAACGTCGTAGTATAGTATTCGAAAATTTTATGAAAAAAAGTCATAGTATAGTATGTCGAAAAATTTCAATAAAAAGATTTATAGTATAGTATGTCGAAAAATGTTCTGAAAAAAAGTCAAAGTATAGTATGTCGAAAATTTTATGAAAAACGTCATAGTATAGTATGTTGAAAAATTGTATGAAAAAAAAGTCATAGTATAGTAAGTTGAAAATTTCATGAAAAAAAAGTCATAATATAGTATGTCGAAAAATTTCATGAAAAAAAGTCAGTATAATATGTCGAACATTTTGTGAAAAAAAAGTCATATTATAGTACGTCGAAAATTTTGTGAAAAAAAGTCGTAGTTTAATGTCGAAAATTTTATGAAAAAAAAGTCATAGTATAGTATGTCAAATTTTGTGAAAAAAAGTCACAGTATGTCGAAAAATTTCAGGAAAAAAAGTCATAGTATAGTATGTCGAAAATTGTATAAAAATAGTCATTGTATAGTATGTCGAAAATTTTTATGACAAAAGGTCATAGTATAGTATGTCGAAAATTTTATGAAAAACGTCATAGTATAGTATGTCGAAAATTTTATGAAATAAAGTCATAGTATAGTATTCGAAAATGTTATGAAAAAATGTCATAGTATAGTGTGTCGAAAAATTTCAATAAAAAGAGTTATAGTATAGTATGTCGAAAAAATTTCTGAAAAAAAAGTCAAAGTATAGTATGTCGAACATTTTATGGAAAAAAGTCATAGTATAGTATGTCGAAAAATTTCGTGAAAAAAACGTCATAGTATAGTATGTCGAAAAATTTCAGGAAAAAAAGTCATAGTATAGTATGTCCAAAATTTTGTGTAAAAAACGTCATAGTATAGTATGTCGAAAATTTGATGAAAAGTCATAGAATAGTATGTCGAAAATTTTTATGAAAAAATTTCATAGTATAGTATGTCGAACATTTTATGAAAAAAAGTCATAGTATAGTATGTTGAAAATATTTTATGAAAAAAAAGTCAGTATAGTATGTTGAAAATATTTTATGAAAAAAAGTCATAGTATAGTATGTTGAAAAATTCAAAAAAACAAAGTCATACTATAGTATGTCAAAAAATTTCATGAAAAAAAGGCGTAGTATAGTATGTCGAAATATTTCATAAAAAAATTCAAAGTATAGTATATCGAAAAATTTCAAGAAAAAAAGTCATAGTATAGTATGTCAAAACATTTTATGAAAAAAAAGTCATCGTATATTATGTCGTACATTTTGTGAAAAAAAAGTCATAGTATAGTATGTTGAAAATTTAGTGAAAAAAAAGTCATAGTATAGTTTGTCGTAAATTTTGTGAAAAAAAAGTCATAGTATAGTATGTCGAAAATTTTGTGAAAAAAAAGTCATAGTATAGTATGTCGAAAAATTTTATGAAAAACGTTATAGTATAGTATGTTGAACAATTTCATGAAAAAAAAGTCATAGTATAGCATGTCGAAAATTTTATGAAAAAAAATCATATAGTATGTTGAAAATTTCATGAAAACATTTTCATACTATAGTATGTCGAAATATTTCATAAAAAAATTCATAGCATAGTATGTCGAAAAATTTCAAGAAAAAAAGTCATAGTATAGTCTGTCAAATCATTTTATGAAAAAGAAGTCATCGTATATTATTTCGTAATTTTTGTGAAAAAAAAGTCATAGTATAGTATGTTGAAAATTCAGTGAAAAAAAAGTCATAGTATAGTATGTCAAAACATTTTATGAAAAAAAAGTCATCGTATATTATGTCGTACATTTTGTGAAAAAAAAGTCATAGTATAGTATGTTGAAAATTTAGTGAAAAAAAAGTCATAGTATAGTTTGTCGTAAATTTTGTGAAAAAAAAGTCATAGTATAGTATGTCGAAAATTTTGTGAAAAAAAAGTCATAGTATAGTATGTCGAAAAGTTTATGAAAAAGTCATCGTATAGTTTGTCGAAAATTTTATGAAAAACGTCATAGTATAGTATGTTGAAAAATTGTATGAAAAAAAGTCATAGTATACTTAGTAGAAAATTTCATGAAAAAAAAGTCATAGTATGTCGAAAATTTCGTGAAAAAAACGTCATAATATATCGAAAAATTTCATGAAAAAAAGTCATAGTATATGTCGAAAATGTGAAAAAAAAGTCATAGTATAGTACGTCAAAAATTTTGTGAAAAAAGTCGTAGTTTAATGTCGAAAATTTTATGAAAAAGAAGTCATAGTATAGTATGTCAAATTTTGTGAAAAAAAGTCAGTATGTCGAAAGATTTCAGGGAAAAAAGTCATAGTATAGTATGTCGAAAATTGTATAAAAAAAGTCATAGTATACTATGTTGAAAATTTTTATGAAAAAATTTCATAGTATAGTATGTAGAAAATTTTATGAAAAAAGGCATAGTATAGTATGTCGAAAATTTTATGAAAAACGTCATAGTATAGTATGTCGAAAATTTTATGAAATAGTCATAGAATAGTATTCGAAAATTTTATGAAAAAAAGTCATAGTATAGTATGTCGAAAATTTCAATAAAAAGAGTTATAGTATAGTATGTCGAAAAATTTTCTGAAAAAAAGTCAAAGTATAGTATGTTGAAAATTTTATGAAAAAGTCATAGTATAGTATGTCGAACATTTTATAAAAAAAAGTCATAGTATAGTATGTCGAAAGATTTCGTGAAAAGAAGGTCATAGTATAGTATGTCAAAAATGTTGTGAAAAAACGTCATAGTAGTATGTCGAAAAATTTCAGTTAAAAAAGTCATAGTATAGTTCGTCGAAAATTTTTATGAAAAAATGTCATAGTATATGTCAAATTTTATGAAAAAAAAGTCATAGTATAGTAAGTTGAAAATTTCATGAAAAAAAATTCATAGTATAGTATGTCGAAAATTTTGTGAAAAAAACTTCATAGTATGTCGAAAAATTTCATGAAAAAAAGTCATAGCATAATATGTCGAAAATTTTTATGAAAAAATGTCATAGTATAGTATGTCAAAAATGTTATGAAAAACGTCATAGTATAGTATTCGAAAATTTTATGAAAAAAAGTCATAGTATAGTATGTCGAAAAATTTCAATAAAAGATTTATAGTATAGTATGTCGAAAAATGTTCTGAAAAAAAGTCAAAGTATAGTATGTCGAAAATTTTATGAAAAACGTCATAGTATAGTATGTTGAAAAATTGTATGAAAAAAAAGTCATAGTATAGTAAGTTGAAAATTTCATGAAAAAGAAGTCATAGTATAGTATGTCGAAAAATTTCATGAAAAAAAGTCAAAGCATAATATGTCGAAAATTTTTATGAAAAAATGTCATAGTATAGTATGTCGAAAATTTTATGAAAAAAAGTCTTAGTATAGTATGTCAAAAATTTTATGAAAAACGTCGTAGTATAGTATTCGAAAATTTTATGAAAAAAAGTCATAGTATAGTATGTCGAAAAATTTCAATAAAAAGATTTATAGTATAGTATGTCGAAAAATGTTCTGAAAAAAAGTCAAAGTATAGTATGTCGAAAATTTTATGAAAAACGTCATAGTATAGTATGTTGAAAAATTGTATGAAAAAAAAGTCATAGTATAGTAAGTTGAAAATTTCATGAAAAAGAAGTCATAGTATAGTATGTCGAAAAATTTCATGAAAAAAAGTCAAAGCATAATATGTCGAAAATTTTTATGAAAAAATGTCATAGTATAGTATGTCGAAAATTTTATGAAAAAAAGTCTTAGTATAGTATGTCAAAAATTTTATGAAAAACGTCGTAGTATAGTATTCGAAAATTTTATGAAAAAAAGTCATAGTATAGTATGTCGAAAAATTTCAATAAAAAGATTTATAGTATAGTATGTCGAAAAATGTTCTGAAAAAAAGTCAAAGTATAGTATGTCGAAAATTTTATGAAAAACGTCATATTATAGTATGTTGAAAAATTGTATGAAAAAAAAGTCATAGTATAGTAAGTTGAAAATTTCATGAAAAAAAAGTCATAGTATAGTATGTCGAAAAATTTCATGAAAAAAAGTCAGTATAATATGTCGAACATTTTGTGAAAAAAAAGTCATATTATAGTACGTCGAAAATTTTGTGAAAAAAGTCGTAGTTTAATGTCGAAAATTTTATGAAAAAAAAGTCATAGTATAGTATGTCAAATTTTGTGAAAAAAAGTCACAGTATGTCGAAAAATTTCAGGAAAAAAAGTAATAGTATAGTATGTCGAAAATTGTATAAAAATAGTCATTGTATAGTATGTCGAAAATTTTTATGACAAAAGGTCATAGTATAGTATGTCGAAAATTTTATGAAAAAAAGTCATAGTATAGTATGTCGAAAATTTTATGAAAAACGTCATAGTATAGTATGTCGAAAATTTTATGAAATAAAGTCATAGTATTGTATTCGAAAATGTTATGAAAAAATGTCATAGTATAGTGTGTCGAAAAATTTCAATAAAAAGAGTTATAGTATAGTATGTCGAAAAAATTTCTGAAAAAAAAGTCAAAGTATAGTATGTCGAACATTTTATGGAAAAAAGTCATAGTATAGTATGTCGAAAAATTTCGTGAAAAAAACGTCATAGTATAGTATGTCGAAAAATTTCAGGAAAAAAAGTCATAGTATAGTATGTCCAAAATTTTGTGTAAAAAACGTCATAGTATAGTATGTCGAAAATTTGATGAAAAGTCATAGAATAGTATGTCGAAAATTTTTATGAAAAAATTTCATAGTATAGTATGTCGAAAATTTTATGAAAAAAAGTCATAGTATAGTATGTTGAAAATATTTTATGAAAAAAAAGTCATAGTATAGTATGTTGAAAATATTTTATGAAAAAAAGTCATAGTATAGTATGTTGAAAAATTCAAAAAAACAAAGTCATACTATAGTATGTCAAAATTTCATGAAAAAAAGTCATAGTATAGTATGTCGAAATATTTCATAAAAAAATTCAAAGTATAGTATATCGAAAAATTTCAAGAAAAAAAGTCATAGTATAGTATGTCAAAACATTTTATGAAAAAAAAGTCATCGTATATTATGTCGTACATTTTGTGAAAAAAAAGTCATAGTATAGTATGTTGAAAATTTAGTGAAAAAAAAGTCATAGTATAGTTTGTCGTAAATTTTGTGAAAAAAAAGTCATAATATAGTATGTCGAAAATTTTGTGAAAAAAAAGTCATAGTATAGTATGTCGAAAAGTTTATGAAAAAGTCATCGTATAGTTTGTCGAAAATTTTATGAAAAAAAGTAAATTTTGTAAAAAAAAAGTCATAGTAGTATGTCGAAAATGTTATGAAAAAGAAGTCATAATATAGTATGTCAAACATTTTGTGAAAAAAAGTCATAGTATAGTATGTCGAAGATTTTGTGAAAAAAAAGTCATGCTATGTTGTCAAATTTTATGAAAAACGTCATAGTATAGTATGTCGAAAAATTTCAGGAAAAAATTCCTAGTATAGTTTGTCGAAAATTTTATGAAAAAAGTCATAGTATAGTATGTTGAAAATAAGTCATAGTATAGTATGTCGAAAAATTTCAGGAAAACATTCCTAGTATAGTATGTCAAAAATGTTATTAAAATAAGTCATAGTATAGTATGTCGAAACATTTTATGAAAGAAAAGTCAAAGTATAGTATGTCGAAAATTAAAAGAAATAAATAAGTCATACTATAGTATCTCAAACATGTCACGAAAAAAAAGTCATACTATAGCATGTCAAAAAATGTCATGAAAAAAAGCATACTATAGCATGTCGAAAAATTTCAGGAAAAAATTCGTAGTATAGTATGTCGGAAATTTTGTGAAAAAAAGTCATAGTATAGTATGTCGAAAAATTTCAAGAGAAAAATTAAAAAAAAAAAAAAAAAAAGTCATACTATAGTATCTCAAAGAATTTCATGAAAAAAATTCATAGTATACATGTCAAAAAATTTCATGAAAATAGTCATAGTATAGTATGTCGTAAAGTTTGTGAAAAAAGGTCATAGTATAGAATGATGAAAAATTTGTGAAAAAAAGTCATAATATAGCATGATGAAAAATTTGTGAAAAAAGTCATAATATAGTATGTCGAAAAATTTTAAGAAAAAAAGTCATAGTATAGCATCTCAAAAAATTTCATGAAAAAAAAAATCATACTACAGCATGTCAAAAAATTTCATGAAAAAAGCATACTATAGCATGTCGAAAAAATTTCATGAAAAAAAGTCAGTGTATGTCGAACAATTTAGTGAAAAAAGTCATAATATAGTATGTCTGAAAAATTTCATAAAAAAATTCATAGTATAGTATGTCGAAAATATAGTGAAGAAAAGTCATAGAATAGTATGTCGAAAATTTCGAGAAAAAGTCATAGTGTAGCATGTCAAGAATTTTATGAAATAAAAGTCGTAGTATTGTAAGTTGAACATTTTATGAAAAAAAGTCATATAGTATGTTGAAAATTTTATGAAAAAAAATGTCATAGTATAGTATCTCGAAAATTTCGTGAAAATAAAGTCATATTATTGTAGGTCGAACATTTTATGAAAAAAAGTAATAGTATAGTATGTCGAAAAATTTCATGAAAAAAGTCAAAGCATAATATGTCGAAAATTTTTATGAAAAAATGTCATAGTATAGTATGTCGAAAATTTTATGAAAAAAAGTCTTAGTATAGTATGTCAAAAATTTTATGAAAAACGTCGTAGTATAGTATTCGAAAATTTTATGAAAAAAAGTCATAGTATAGTATGTCGAAAAATTTCAATAAAAAGATTTATAGTATAGTATGTCGAAAATTTTATGAAAAACGTCATAGTATAGTATGTTGAAAAATTGTATGAAAAAAAAGTCATAGTATAGTAAGTTGAAAATTTCATGAAAAAAAATTCATATTATAGTATGTCGAAAAATTTCATTAAAAAAAGTCAGTATAATATGTCGAACATTTTGTGAAAAAAAAGTCATATTATAGTACGTCGAAAATTTTGTGAAAAAAAGTCGTAGTTTAATGTCGAAAATTTTATTAAAAAAAAGTCATAGTATAGTATGTCAAATTTTGTGAAAAAAAGTCACAGTATGTCGAAAAATTTCAGGAAAAAAAGTAATAGTATAGTATGTCGAAAATTGTATAAAAATAGTCATTGTATAGTATGTCGAAAATTTTTATGACAAAAGGTCATAGTATAGTATGTCGAAAATTTTATGAAAAACGTCATAGTATAGTATGTCGAAAATTTTATGAAATAAAGTCATAGTATAGTATTCGATAATGTTATGAAAAAATGTCATAGTATAGTGTTTCGAAAAATTTCAATAAAAAGAGTTATAGTATAGTATGTCGAAAAAATTTCTGAAAAAAAAGTCAAAGTATAGTATGTCGAACATTTTATGGAAAAAAGTCATAGTATAGTATTTCGAAAAATTTCGTGAAAAAAACGTCATAGTATAGTATGTCGAAAAATTTCAGGAAAAAAAGTCATAGTATAGTATGTCCAAAATTTTGTGTAAAAAACGTCATAGTATAGTATGTCCAAAATTTGATGAAAAGTCATAGAATAGTATGTCGAAAATTTTTATGAAAAAATTTCATAGTATAGTATGTCGAAAATTTTATGAAAAAAATTCATAGTATAGTATGTTGAAAATATTTTATGAAAAAAAAGTCATAGTATAGTATGTTGAAAATATTTTATGAAAAAAAGTCATAGTATAGTATGTTGAAAAATTCAAAAAAACAAAGTCATACTATAGTATGTCAAAAAATTTCATGAAAAAAAGGCATAGTATAGTATGTCGAAATATTTCATAAAAAAATTCAAAGTATAGTATATCGAAAAATTTCAAGAAAAAAAGTCATAGTATAGTATGTCAAAACATTTTATGAAAAAAAAGTCATCGTATATTATGTCGTACATTTTGTGAAAAAAAAGTCATAGTATAGTATGTTGAAAATTTAGTGAAAAAAAAGTCATAATATAGTATGTCGAAAATTTTGTGAGAGAAAAGTTATAGTATTTCGTCAAATTTTATGAAAAACGTCATAGTATAGTATGTTGAAAATAAGTCATAGTATAGTATGTCGAAAAATTTCAGGAAAACATTCCTAGTATAGTATGTCAAAAATGTTATTAAAATAAGTCATAGTATAGTATGTCGAAACATTTTATGAAAGAAAAGTCAAAGTATAGTATGTCGAAAATTAAAAGAAATAAATAAGTCATACTATAGTATCTCAAACATGTCACGAAAAAAAAGTCATACTATAGCATGTCAAAAAATGTCATGAAAAAAAGCATACTATAGCATGTCGAAAAATTTCAGGAAAAAATTCTTAGTATAGTATGTCGGAAATTTTGTGAAAAAAAGTCATAGTATAGTATGTCGAAAAATTTCAAGAGAAAAATTAAAAAAAAAAAAAAAAAAGTCATACTATAGTATCTCAAAGAATTTCATGAAAAAAAATTCATAGTATACATGTCAAAAAATTTCATGAAAATAGTCATAGTATAGTATGTCGTAAAGTTTGTGAAAAAAAGGTCATAGTATAGAATGATGAAAAATTTGTGAAAAAAAGTCATAATATAGTATGATGAAAAATTTGTGAAAAAAGTCATAATATAGTATGTCGAAAAATTTTAAGAAAAAAAGTCATAGTATAGCATCTCAAAAAATTTCATGAAAAAAAAAATCATACTACAGCATGTCAAAAAATTTCATGAAAAAAGCATACTATAGCATGTCGAAAATATTTCATGAAAAAAAGTCAGTGTATGTCGAACAATTTAGTGAAAAAAGTCATAATATACTATGTCTGAAAAATTTCATAAAAAAATTCATAGTATAGTATGTCGAAAATATAGTGAAGAAAAGTCATAGAATAGTATGTCGAAAATTTCGAAAAAAAGTCATAGTGTAGCATGTCAAGAATTTTATGAAATAAAAGTCGTAGTATTGTAAGTTGAACATTTTATGATAAAAAGTCATATAGTATGTTGAAAATTTTATGAAAAAAAATGTCATAGTATAGTATGTCGAAAATTTTATGAAAAAAAGTCTTAGTATAGTATGTCAAAAATTTTATGAAAAACGTCGTAGTATAGTATTCGAAAATTTTATGAAAAAAAGTCATAGTATAGTATGTCGAAAAATTTCAATAAAAAGATTTATAGTATAGTATGTCGAAAATTTTATGAAAAACGTCATAGTATAGTATGTTGAAAAATTGTATGAAAAAAAAGTCATAGTATAGTAAGTTGAAAATTTCATGAAAAAAAAGTCATAGTATAGTATGTCGAAAAATTTCATGAAAAAAAGTCAGTATAATATGTCGAACATTTTGTGAAAAAAAAGTCATATTATAGTACGTCGAAAATTTTGTGAAAAAAAGTCATAGTATAGTATGTCGAAAAATTTCGTGAAAAAAACGTCATAGTATAGTATGTCGAAAAATTTCAGGAAAAAAAGTCATAGTATAGTATGTCGAAAAATTTCAATAAAAAGATTTATAGTATAGTATGTCGAAAAATGTTCTGAAAAAAAGTCAAAGTATAGTATGTCGAACATTTTATGGAAAAAAGTCATAGTATAGTATGTCGAAAAATTTCGTGAAAAAAACGTCATAGTATAGTATGTCGAAAAATTTCAGGAAAAAAAGTCATAGTATAGTATGTCCAAAATTTTGTGTAAAAAACGTCATAGTATAGTATGTCCAAAATTTGATGAAAAGTCATAGAATAGTATGTCGAAAATTTTTATGAAAAAATTTCATAGTATAGTATGTCGAACATTTTATGAAAAAAAGTCATAGTATAGTATGTTGAAAATATTTTATGAAAAAAAAGTCATAGTATAGTATGTTGAAAATATTTTATGAAAAAAAGTCATAGTATAGTATGTTGAAAAATTCAAAAAAACAAAGTCATACTATAGTATGTCAAAAAATTTCATGAAAAAAAGGCATAGTATAGTATGTCGAAATATTTCATAAAAAAATTCAAAGTATAGTATATCGAAAAATTTCAAGAAAAAAAGTCATAGTATAGTATGTCAAAACATTTTATGAAAAAAAAGTCATCGTATATTATGTCGTACATTTTGTGAAAAAAAAGTCATAGTATAGTATGTTGAAAATTTAGTGAAAAAAAAGTCATAATATAGTATGTCGAAGATTTTGTGAGAGAAAAGTTATAGTATTTCGTCAAATTTTATGAAAAACGTCATAGTATAGTATGTTGAAAATAAGTCATAGTATAGTATGTCGAAAAATTTCAGGAAAACATTCCTAGTATAGTATGTCAAAAATGTTATTAAAATAAGTCATAGTATAGTATGTCGAAACATTTTATGAAAGAAAAGTCAAAGTATAGTATGTCGAAAATTAAAATAAATAAATAAGTCATACTATAGTATCTCAAACATGTCACGAAAAAAAAGTCATACTATAGCATGTCAAAAAATGTCATGAAAAAAAGCATACTATAGCATGTCGAAAAATTTCAGGAAAAAATTCGTAGTATAGTATGTCGGAAATTTTGTGAAAAAAAGTCATAGTATAGTATGTCGATAAAAATTTCAAGAGAAAAATTAAAAAAAAAAAAAAAAAAAGTCATACTATAGTATCTCAAAGAATTTCATGAAAAAAAATTCATAGTATACATGTCAAAAAATTTCATGAAAATAGTCATAGTATAGTATGTCGTAAAGTTTGTGAAAAAAAGGTCATAGTATAGAATGATGAAAAATTTGTGAAAAAAAGTCATAATATAGTATGATGAAAAATTTGTGAAAAAAGTCATAATATAGTATGTCGAAAAATTTTAAGAAAAAAAGTCATAGTATAGCATCTCAAAAAATTTCATGAAAAAAAAAATCATACTACAGCATGTCAAAAAAATTCATGAAAAAAGCATACTATAGCATGTCGAAAAAATTTCATGAAAAAAAGTCAGTGTATGTCGAACAATTTAGTGAAAAAAGTCATAATATAGTATGTCTGAAAAATTTCATAAAAAAATTCATAGTATAGTATGTCGAAAATATAGTGAAGAAAAGTCATAGAATAGTATGTCGAAAATTTCGAAAAAAAGTCATAGTGTAGCATGTCAAGAATTTTATGAAATAAGTCGTAGTATTGTAAGTTGAACATTTTATGAAAAAAAGTCATATAGTATGTTGAAAATTTTATGAAAAAAAATGTCATAGTATAGTATCTCGAAAATTTCGTGAAAATAAAGTCATATTATTGTAGGTCGAACATTTTATGAAAAAAAGTAATAGTATAGTATGTCGAAAAATTTCATGAAAAAAAGTCAAAGCATAATATGTCGAAAATTTTATGAAAAAAAGTCTTAGTATAGTATGCCAAAAATTTTATGAAAAACGTCGTAGTATAGTATTCGAAAATTTTATGAAAAAAAGTCATAGTATAGTATGTCGAAAAATTTCAATAAAAAGTAATAGTATAGTATGTCGAAAAATTTCATGAAAAAAAGTCAAAGCATAATATGTCGAAAATTTTTATGAAAAAATGTCATAGTATAGTATGTCGAAAATTTTATGAAAAAAAGTCTTAGTATAGTATGTCAAAAATTTTATGAAAAACGTCGTAGTATAGTATTCGAAAATTTTATGAAAAAAAGTCATAGTATAGTATGTCGAAAAATTTCAATAAAAAGATTTATAGTATAGTATGTCGAAAAATGTTCTGAAAAAAAGTCAAAGTATAGTATGTCGAAAATTTTATGAAAAACGTCATAGTATAGTATGTTGAAAAATTGTATGAAAAAAAAGTCATAGTATAGTAAGTTGAAAATTTCATGAAAAAAAAGTCATAATATAGTATGTCGAAAAATTTCATGAAAAAAAGTCAGTATAATATGTCGAACATTTTGTGAAAAAAAAGTCATATTATAGTACGTCGAAAATTTTGTGAAAAAAAGTCGTAGTTTAATGTCGAAAATTTTATGAAAAAAAAGTCATAGTATAGTATGTCAAATTTTGTGAAAAAAAGTCACAGTATGTCGAAAAATTTCAGGAAAAAAAGTCATAGTATAGTATGTCGAAAATTGTATAAAAATAGTCATTGTATAGTATGTCGAAAATTTTTATGACAAAAGGTCATAGTATAGTATGTCGAAAATTTTATGAAAAACGTCATAGTATAGTATGTCGAAAATTTTATGAAATAAAGTCATAGTATAGTATTCGAAAATGTTATGAAAAAATGTCATAGTATAGTGTGTCGAAAAATTTCAATAAAAAGAGTTATAGTATAGTATGTCGAAAAAATTTCTGAAAAAAAAGTCAAAGTATAGTATGTCGAACATTTTATGGAAAAAAGTCATAGTATAGTATGTCGAAAAATTTCGTGAAAAAAACGTCATAGTATAGTATGTCGAAAAATTTCAGGAAAAAAAGTCATAGTATAGTATGTCCAAAATTTTGTGTAAAAAACGTCATAGTATAGTATGTCGAAAATTTGATGAAAAGTCATAGAATAGTATGTCGAAAATTTTTATGAAAAAATTTCATAGTATAGTATGTCGAACATTTTATGAAAAAAAGTCATAGTATAGTATGTTGAAAATATTTTATGAAAAAAAAGTCAGTATAGTATGTTGAAAATATTTTATGAAAAAAAGTCATAGTATAGTATGTTGAAAAATTCAAAAAAACAAAGTCATACTATAGTATGTCAAAAAATTTCATGAAAAAAAGGCGTAGTATAGTATGTCGAAATATTTCATAAAAAAATTCAAAGTATAGTATATCGAAAAATTTCAAGAAAAAAAGTCATAGTATAGTATGTCAAAACATTTTATGAAAAAAAAGTCATCGTATATTATGTCGTACATTTTGTGAAAAAAAAGTCATAGTATAGTATGTTGAAAATTTAGTGAAAAAAAAGTCATAGTATAGTTTGTCGTAAATTTTGTGAAAAAAAAGTCATAGTATAGTATGTCGAAAATTTTGTGAAAAAAAAGTCATAGTATAGTATGTCGAAAAATTTTATGAAAAACGTTATAGTATAGTATGTTGAACAATTTCATGAAAAAAAAGTCATAGTATAGCATGTCGAAAATTTTATGAAAAAAAATCATATAGTATGTTGAAAATTTCATGACAACATTTTCATACTATAGTATGTCGAAATATTTCATAAAAAAATTCATAGCATAGTATGTCGAAAAATTTCAAGAAAAAAAGTCATAGTATAGTCTGTCAAATCATTTTATGAAAAAGAAGTCATCGTATATTATTTCGTAATTTTTGTGAAAAAAAAGTCATAGTATAGTATGTTGAAAATTCAGTGAAAAAAAAGTTATAGTATAGTTTGTCGTAAATTTTGTGAAAAAAAAGTCATAATATAGTATGTCGAAAATTTTGTGAAAAAAAAGTCATAATATAGTATGTCGAAGATTTTGTGAGAGAAAAGTTATAGTATTTCGTCAAATTTTATGAAAAACGTCATAGTATAGTATGTTGAAAATAAGTCATAGTATAGTATGTCGAAAAATTTCAGGAAAACATTCCTAGTATAGTATGTCAAAAATGTTATTAAAATAAGTCATAGTATAGTATGTCGAAACATTTTATGAAAGAAAAGTCAAAGTATAGTATGTCGAAAATTAAAAGAATTAAATAAGTCATACTATAGTATCTCAAACATGTCACGAAAAAAAAGTCATACTATAGCATGTCAAAAAATGTCATGAAAAAAAGCATACTATAGCATGTCGAAAAATTTCAGGAAAAAATTCGTAGTATAGTATGTCGGAAATTTTGTGAAAAAAAGTCATAGTATAGTATGTCGAAAAATTTCAAGAGAAAAATTAAAAAAAAAAAAAAAAAAAGTCATACTATAGTATCTCAAAGAATTTCATGAAAAAAAATTCATAGTATACATGTCAAAAAATTTCATGAAAATAGTCATAGTATAGTATGTCGTAAAGTTTGTGAAAAAAAGGTCATAGTATAGAATGATGAAAAATTTGTGAAAAAAAGTCATAATATAGTATGATGAAAAATTTGTGAAAAAAGTCATAATATAGTATGTCGAAAAATTTTAAGAAAAAAAGTCATAGTATAGCATCTCAAAAAATTTCATGAAAAAAAAAATCATACTACAGCATGTCAAAAAATTTCATGAAAAAAGCATACTATAGCATGTCGAAAAAATTTCATGAAAAAAAGTCAGTGTATGTCGAGCAATTTAGTGAAAAAAGTCATAATATAGTATGTCTGAAAAATTTCATAAAAAAATTCATAGTATAGTATGTCGAAAATATAGTGAAGAAAAGTCATAGAATAGTATGTCGAAAATTTCGAGAAAAAGTCATAGTGTAGCATGTCAAGAATTTTATGAAATAAAAGTCGTAGTATTGTAAGTTGAACATTTTATGAAAAAAAGTCATATAGTATGTTGAAAATTTTATGAAAAAAAATGTCATAGTATAGTATCTCGAAAATTTCGTGAAAATAAAGTCATATTATTGTAAGTCGAACATTTTATGAAAAAAAGTAATAGTATAGTATGTCGAAAAATTTCATGAAAAAAAGTCAAAGCATAATATGTCGAAAATTTTTATGAAAAAATGTCATAGTATAGTATGTCGAAAATTTTATGAAAAAAAGTCTTAGTATAGTATGTCAAAAATTTTATGAAAAACGTCGTAGTATAGTATTCGAAAATTTTATGAAAAAAAGTCATAGTATAGTATGTCGAAAAATTTCAATAAAAAGATTTATAGTATAGTATGTCGAAAATTTTATGAAAAACGTCATAGTATAGTATGTTGAAAAATTGTATGAAAAAAAAGTCATAGTATAGTAAGTTGAAAATTTCATGAAAAAAAAGTCATAGTATAGTATGTCGAAAAATTTCATGAAAAAAAGTCAGTATAATATGTCGAACATTTTGTGAAAAAAAAGTCATATTATAGTACGTCGAAAATTTTGTGAAAAAAAGTCGTAGTTTAATGTCGAAAATTTTATTAAAAAAAAGTCATAGTATAGTATGTCAAATTTTGTGAAAAAAAGTCACAGTATGTCGAAAAATTTCAGGAAAAAAAGTCATAGTATAGTATGTCGAAAATTGTATAAAAATAGTCATTGTATAGTATGTCGAAAATTTTTATGAAAAAAGGTCATAGTATAGTATGTCGAAAATTTTATGAAAAACGTCATAGTATAGTATGTCGAACATTTTATGAAATAAAGTCATAGTATAGTATTCGAAAATGTTATGAAAAAATGTCATAGTATAGTGTTTCGAAAAATTTCAATAAAAAGAGTTATAGTATAGTATGTCGAAAAAATTTCTGAAAAAAAAGTCAAAGTATAGTATGTCGAACATTTTATGGAAAAAAGTCATAGTATAGTATGTCGAAAAATTTCGTGAAAAAAACGTCATAGTATAGTATGTCGAAAAATTTCAGGAAAAAAAGTCATAGTATAGTATGTCCAAAATTTTGTGTAAAAAACGTCATAGTATAGTATGTCGAAAATTTGATGAAAAGTCATAGAATAGTATGTCGAAAATTTTTATGAAAAAATTTCATAGTATAGTATGTCGAACATTTTATGAAAAAAAGTCATAGTATAGTATGTTGAAAATATTTTATGAAAAAAAATTCATAGTATAGTATGTTGAAAATATTTTATTAAAAAAAGGCATAGTATAGTATGTTGAAAAATTCAAAAAAACAAAGTCATACTATAGTATGTCAAAAAATTTCATGAAAAAAAGGCGTAGTATAGTATGTCGAAATATTTCATAAAAAAATTCAAAGTATAGTATATCGAAAAATTTCAAGAAAAAAAGTCATAATATAGTATGTCAAAACATTTTATGAAAAAAAAGTCATAGTATAGTATGTCGAAGATTTTGTGAAAAAAAAGTCATGCTATGTTGTCAAATTTTATGAAAAACGTCATAGTATAGTATGTCGAAAAATTTCAGGAAAAAATTCCTAGTATAGTTTGTCGAAAATTTTATGAAAAAAGTCATAGTATAGTATGTCGAAAAATTTTATGAAAAACGTTATAGTATAGTATGTTGAACAATTTCATGAAAAAAAAGTCATAGTATAGCATGTCGAAAATTTTATGAAAAAAAATCATATAGTATGTTGAAAATTTCATGAAAACATTTTCATACTATAGTATGTCGAAATATTTCATAAAAAAATTCATAGCATAGTATGTCGAAAAATTTCAAGAAAAAAAGTCATAGTATAGTCTGTCAAATCATTTTATGAAAAAGAAGTCATCGTATATTATTTCGTAATTTTTGTGAAAAAAAAGTCATAGTATAGTATGTTGAAAATTCAGTGAAAAAAAAGTCATAGTATAGTATGTCAAAACATTTTATGAAAAAAAAGTCATCGTATATTATGTCGTACATTTAGTGAAAAAAAAGTCATAGTATAGTTTGTCGTAAATTTTGTGAAAAAAAAGTCATAGTATAGTATGTCGAAAATTTTGTGAAAAAAAAGTCATAGTATAGTATGTCGAAAAGTTTATGAAAAAGTCATCGTATAGTTTGTCGAAAATTTTATGAAAAACGTCATAGTATAGTATGTTGAAAAATTGTATGAAAAAAAGTCATAGTATAGTAAGTTGAAAATTTCATGAAAAAAAAGTCATAGTATAGTGTGTCGAAAAATTTCATGAAAAAAAGTCAGTATAATATGTCGAACATTTTGTGAAAAAAAAGTCATATTATAGTACGTCGAAAATTTTGTGAAAACAAGTCGTAGTTTAATGTCGAAAATTTTATTAAAAAAAAGTCATAGTATAGTATGTCAAATTTTGTGAAAAAAAGTCACAGTATGTCGAAAAATTTCAGGAAAAAAAGTCATAGTATAGTATGTCGAAAATTGTATAAAAATAGTCATTGTATAGTATGTCGAAAATTTTTATGACAAAAGGTCATAGTATAGTATGTCGAAAATTTTATGAAAAACGTCATAGTATAGTATGTCGAAAATTTTATGAAATAAAGTCATAGTATAGTATTCGAAAATGTTATGAAAAAATGTCATAGTATAGTGTGTCGAAAAATTTCAATAAAAAGAGTTATAGTATAGTATGTCGAAAAAATTTCTGAAAAAAAAGTCAAAGTATAGTATGTCGAACATTTTATGGAAAAAAGTCATAGTATAGTATGTCGAAAAATTTCGTGAAAAAAACGTCATAGTATAGTATGTCGAAAAATTTCAGGAAAAAAAGTCATAGTATAGTATGTCCAAAATTTTGTTTAAAAAACGTCATAGTATAGTATGTCGAAAATTTGATGAAAAGTCATAGAATAGTATGTCGAAAATTTTTATGAAAAAATTTCATAGTATAGTATGTCGAACATTTTATGAAAAAAAGTCATAGTATAGTATGTTGAAAATATTTTATGAAAAAAAAGTCAGTATAGTATGTTGAAAATATTTTATGAAAAAAAGTCATAGTATAGTATGTTGAAAAATTCAAAAAAACAAAGTCATACTATAGTATGTCAAAAAATTTCATGAAAAAAAGGCGTAGTATAGTATGTCGAAATATTTCATAAAAAAATTCAAAGTATAGTATATCGAAAAATTTCAAGAAAAAAAGTCATAGTATAGTATGTCAAAACATTTTATGAAAAAAAAGTCATCGTATATTATGTCGTACATTTTGTGAAAAAAAAGTCATAGTATAGTTTGTCGTAAATTTTGTGAAAAAAAAGTCATAGTATAGTATGTCGAAAATTTTGTGAAAAAAAAGTCATAGTATAGTATGTCGAAAAGTTTATGAAAAAGTCATCGTATAGTTTGTCGAAAATTTTATGAAAAAAAGTAAATTTTGTAAAAAAAAAGTCATAGTAGTATGTCGAAAATGTTATGAAAAAAAAGTCATAATATAGTATGTCAAACATTTTGTGAAAAAAAGTCATAGTATAGTATGTCGAAGATTTTGTGAAAAAAAAGTCATGCTATGTTGTCAAATTTGATGAAAAACGTCATTGTATAGTATGTCGAAAAATTTCAGGAAAAAATTCCTAGTATAGTTTGTCGAAAATTTTATGAAAAAAGTCATAGTATAGTATGTCGAAAAATTTTATGAAAAACGTTATAGTATAGTATGTTGAACAATTTCATGAAAAAAAAGTCATAGTATAGCATGTCGAAAATTTTATGAAAAAAAATCATATAGTATGTTGAAAATTTCATGAAAACATTTTCATACTATAGTATGTCGAAATATTTCATAAAAAAATTCATAGCATAGTATGTCGAAAAATTTCAAGAAAAAAAGTCATAGTATAGTCTGTCAAATCATTTTATGAAAAAGAAGTCATCGTATATTATTTCGTAATTTTTGTGAAAAAAAAGTCATAGTATAGTATGTTGAAAATTCAGTGAAAAAAAAGTTATAGTATAGTTTGTCGTAAATTTTGTGAAAAAAAAGTCATAATATAGTATGTCGAAAATTTTGTGAAAAAAAAGTCATAATATAGTATGTCGAAGATTTTGTGAGAGAAAAGTTATAGTATTTCGTCAAATTTTATGAAAAACGTCATAGTATAGTATGTTGAAAATAAGTCATAGTATAGTATGTCGAAAAATTTCAGGAAAACATTCCTAGTATATAATGTCAAAAATGTTATTAAAATAAGTCATAGTATAGTATGTCGAAACATTTTATGAAAGAAAAGTCAAAGTATAGTATGTCGAAAATTAAAAGAATTAAATAAGTCATACTATAGTATCTCAAACATGTCACGAAAAAAAAGTCATACTATAGCATGTCAAAAAATGTCATGAAAAAAAGCATACTATAGCATGTCGAAAAATTTCAGGAAAAAATTCGTAGTATAGTATGTCGGAAATTTTGTGAAAAAAAGTCATAGTATAGTATGTCGAAAAATTTCAAGAGAAAAATTTAAAAAAAAAAAAAAAAAAGTCATACTATAGTATCTCAAAGAATTTCATGAAAAAAAATTCATAGTATACATGTCAAAAAATTTCATGAAAATAGTCATAGTATAGTATGTCGTAAAGTTTGTGAAAAAAAGGTCATAGTATAGAATGATGAAAAATTTGTGAAAAAAAGTCATAATATAGTATGATGAAAAATTTGTGAAAAAAGTCATAATATAGTATGTCGAAAAATTTTAAGAAAAAAAGTCATAGTATAGCATCTCAAAAAATTTCATGAAAAAAAAAATCATACTACAGCATGTCAAAAAATTTCATGAAAAAAGCATACTATAGCATGTCGAAAAAATTTCATGAAAAAAAGTCAGTGTATGTCGAGCAATTTAGTGAAAAAAGTCATAATATAGTATGTCTGAAAAATTTCATAAAAAAATTCATAGTATAGTATGTCGAAAATATAGTGAAGAAAAGTCATAGAATAGTATGTCGAAAATTTCGAGAAAAAGTCATAGTGTAGCATGTCAAGAATTTTATGAAATAAAAGTCGTAGTATTGTAAGTTGAACATTTTATGAAAAAAAGTCATATAGTATGTTGAAAATTTTATGAAAAAAAATGTCATAGTATAGTATCTCGAAAATTTCGTGAAAATAAAGTCATATTATTGTAGGTCGAACATTTTATGAAAAAAAGTAATAGTATAGTATGTCGAAAAATTTCATGAAAAAAAGTCAAAGCATAATATGTCGAAAATTTTTATGAAAAAATGTCATAGTATAGTATGTCGAAAATTTTATGAAAAAAAATTCTTAGTATAGTATGTCAAAAATTTTATGAAAAACGTCGTAGTATAGTATTCGAAAATTTTATGAAAAAAAGTCATAGTATAGTATGTCGAAAAATTTCAATAAAAAGATTTATAGTATAGTATGTCGAAAATTTTATGAAAAACGTCATAGTATAGTATGTTGAAAAATTGTATGAAAAAAAAGTCATAGTATAGTAAGTTGAAAATTTCATGAAAAAAAAGTCATAGTATAGTATGTCGAAAAATTTCATGAAAAAAAGTCAGTATAATATGTCGAACATTTTGTGAAAAAAAAGTCATATTATAGTACGTCGAAAATTTTGTGAAAAAAAGTCGTAGTTTAATGTCGAAAATTTTATTAAAAAAAAGTCATAGTATAGTATGTCAAATTTTGTGAAAAAAAGTCACAGTATGTCGAAAAATTTCAGGAAAAAAAGTCATAGTATAGTATGTCGAAAATTGTATAAAAATAGTCATTGTATAGTATGTCGAAAATTTTTATGACAAAAGGTCATAGTATAGTATGTCGAAAATTTTATGAAAAACGTCATAGTATAGTATGTCGAACATTTTATGAAATAAAGTCATAGTATAGTATTCGAAAATGTTATGAAAAAATGTCATAGTATAGTGTTTCGAAAAATTTCAATAAAAAGAGTTATAGTATAGTATGTCGAAAAAATTTCTGAAAAAAAAGTCAAAGTATAGTATGTCGAACATTTTATGGAAAAAAGTCATAGTATAGTATGTCCAAAATTTTGTGTAAAAAACGTCATAGTATAGTATGTCGAAAATTTGATGAAAAGTCATAGAATAGTATGTCGAAAATTTTTATGAAAAAATTTCATAGTATAGTATGTCGAACATTTTATGAAAAAAAGTCATAGTATAGTATGTTGAAAATATTTTATGAAAAAAAAGTCATAGTATAGTATGTTGAAAATATTTTATGAAAAAAAGTCATAGTATAGTATGTTGAAAAATTCAAAAAAACAAAGTCATACTATAGTATGTCAAAAAATTTCATGAAAAAAAGGCATAGTATAGTATGTCGAAATATTTCATAAAAAAATTCAAAGTATAGTATATCGAAAAATTTCAAGAAAAAAAGTCATAGTATAGTATGTCAAAACATTTTATGAAAAAAAAGTCATCGTATATTATGTCGTACATTTTGTGAAAAAAAAGTCATAGTATAGTATGTTGAAAATTTAGTGAAAAAAAAGTCATAGTATAGTTTGTCGTAAATTTTGTGAAAAAAAAGTCATAGTATAGTATGTCGAAAATTTTGTGAAAAAAAAGTCATAGTATAGTATGTCGAAAAGTTTATGAAAAAGTCATCGTATAGTTTGTCGAAAATTTTATGAAAAAAAGTAAATTTTGTAAAAAAAAGTCATAGTAGTATGTCGAAAATGTTATGAAAAAAAAGTCATAATATAGTATGTCAAACATTTTGTGAAAAAAAGTCATAGTATAGTATGTCGAAGATTTTGTGAAAAAAAAGTCATGCTATGTTGTCAAATTTTATGAAAAACGTCATAGTATAGTATGTCGAAAAATTTCAGGAAAAAATTCCTAGTATAGTTTGTCGAAAATTTTATGAAAAAAGTCATAGTATAGTATGTCGAAAAATTTTATGAAAAACGTTATAGTATAGTATGTTGAACAATTTCATGAAAAAAAAGTCATAGTATAGCATGTCGAAAATTTTATGAAAAAAAATCATATAGTATGTTGAAAATTTCATGAAAACATTTTCATACTATAGTATGTCGAAATATTTCATAAAAAAATTCATAGCATAGTATGTCGAAAAATTTCAAGAAAAAAAGTCATAGTATAGTCTGTCAAATCATTTTATGAAAAAAAAGTCATCGTATATTATTTCGTAATTTTTGTGAAAAAAAAGTCATAGTATAGTATGTTGAAAATTCAGTGAAAAAAAAGTTATAGTATAGTTTGTCGTAAATTTTGTGAGAGAAAAGTTATAGTATTTCGTCAAATTTTATGAAAAACGTCATAGTATAGTATGTTGAAAATAAGTCATAGTATAGTATGTCGAAAAATTTCAGGAAAACATTCCTAGTATAGTATGTCAAAAATGTTATTAAAATAAGTCATAGTATAGTATGTCGAAACATTTTATGAAAGAAAAGTCAAAGTATAGTATGTCGAAAATTAAAATAAATAAATAAGTCATACTATAGTATCTCAAACATGTCACGAAAAAAAAGTCATACTATAGCATGTCAAAAAATGTCATGAAAAAAAGCATACTATAGCATGTCGAAAAATTTCAGGAAAAAATTCGTAGTATAGTATGTCGGAAATTTTGTGAAAAAAAGTCATAGTATAGTATGTCGAAAAATTTCAAGAGAAAAATTAAAAAAAAAAAAAAAAAAAGTCATACTATAGTATCTCAAAGAATTTCATGAAAAAAAATTCATAGTATACATGTCAAAAAATTTCATGAAAATAGTCATAGTATAGTATGTCGTAAAGTTTGTGAAAAAAAGGTCATAGTATAGAATGATGAAAAATTTGTGAAAAAAAGTCATAATATAGTATGATGAAAAATTTGTGAAAAAAGTCATAATATAGTATGTCGAAAAATTTTAAGAAAAAAAGTCATAGTATAGCATCTCAAAAAATTTCATGAAAAAAAAAATCATACTACAGCATGTCAAAAAAATTCATGAAAAAAGCATACTATAGCATGTCGAAAAAATTTCATGAAAAAAAGTCAGTGTATGTCGAACAATTTAGTGAAAAAAGTCATAATATAGTATGTCTGAAAAATTTCATAAAAAAATTCATAGTATAGTATGTCGAAAATATAGTGAAGAAAAGTCATAGAATAGTATGTCGAAAATTTCGAAAAAAAGTCATAGTGTAGCATGTCAAGAATTTTATGAAATAAGTCGTAGTATTGTAAGTTGAACATTTTATGAAAAAAAGTCATATAGTATGTTGAAAATTTTATGAAAAAAAATGTCATAGTATAGTATCTCGAAAATTTCGTGAAAATAAAGTCATATTATTGTAGGTCGAACATTTTATGAAAAAAAGTAATAGTATAGTATGTCGAAAAATTTCATGAAAAAAAGTCAAAGCATAATATGTCGAAAATTTTATGAAAAAAAGTCTTAGTATAGTATGCCAAAAATTTTATGAAAAACGTCGTAGTATAGTATTCGAAAATTTTATGAAAAAAAGTCATAGTATAGTATGTCGAAAAATTTCAATAAAAAGATTTATAGTATAGTATGTCGAAAAATGTTCTGAAAAAAAGTCAAAGTATAGTATGTCGAAAATTTTATGAAAAACGTCATAGAATAGTATATTGAAAAATTGTATGAAAAAAAAGTCATAGTATAGTAAGTTGAAAATTTCATGAAAAAAAAGTCATAATATAGTATGTCGAAAAATTTCATGAAAAAAAGTCAGTATAATATGTCGAACATTTTGTGAAAAAAAAGTCATATTATAGTACGTCGCAAATTTTGTGAAAAAAAGTCGTAGTTTAATGTCGAAAATTTTATGAAAAAAAAGTCATAGTATAGTATGTCAAATTTTGTGAAAAAAAGTCACAGTATGTCGAAAAATTTCAGGAAAAAAAGTCATAGTATAGTATGTCGAAAATTGTATAAAAATAGTCATTGTATAGTATGTCGAAAATTTTTATGACAAAAGGTCATAGTATAGTATGTCGAAAATTTTATGAAAAAAAGTCATAGTATAGTATGTCGAAAATTTTATGAAAAACGTCATAGTATAGTATGTCGAAAATTTTATGAAATAAAGTCATAGTATAGTATTCGAAAATGTTATGAAAAAATGTCATAGTATAGTGTGTCGAAAAATTTCAATAAAAAGAGTTATAGTATAGTATGTCGAAAAAATTTCTGAAAAAAACGTCATAGTATAGTATGTCGAAAAATTTCAGGAAAAAAAGTCATAGTATAGTATGTCCAAAATTTTGTGTAAAAAACGTCATAGTATAGTATGTCGAAAATTTGATGAAAAGTCATAGAATAGTATGTCAAATTTTTATGAAAAAATTTCATAGTATAGTATGTCGAACATTTTATGAAAAAAAGTCATAGTATAGTATGTTGAAAATATTTTATGAAAAAAAAGTCAGTATAGTATGTTGAAAATATTTTATGAAAAAAAGTCAAGTATAGTATGTTGAAAAATTCAAAAAAACAAAGTCATACTATAGTATGTCAAAAAATTTCATGAAAAAAAGGCGTAGTATAGTATGTCGAAATATTTCATAAAAAAATTCAAAGTATAGTATATCGAAAAATTTCAAGAAAAAAAGTCATAGTATAGTATGTCAAAACATTTTATGAAAAAAAAGTCATCGTATATTATGTCGTACATTTAGTGAAAAAAAAGTCATAGTATAGTTTGTCGTAAATTTTGTGAAAAAAAAGTCATAGTATAGTATGTCGAAAATTTTGTGAAAAAAAAGTCATAGTATAGTATGTCGAAAAGTTTATGAAAAAGTCATCGTATAGTTTGTCGAAAATTTTATGAAAAACGTCATAGTATAGTATGTTGAAAAATTGTATGAAAAAAAAGTCATAGTATAGTAAGTTGAAAATTTCATGAAAAAAAAGTCATAGTATAGTGTGTCGAAAAATTTCATGAAAAAAAGTCAGTATAATATGTCGAACATTTTGTGAAAAAAAAGTCATATTATAGTACGTCGAAAATTTTGTGAAAAAAAGTCGTAGTTTAATGTCGAAAATTTTATTAAAAAAAAGTCATAGTATAGTATGTCAAATTTTGTGAAAAAAAGTCACAGTATGTCGAAAAATTTCAGGAAAAAAAGTCATAGTATAGTATGTCGAAAATTGTATAAAAATAGTCATTGTATAGTATGTCGAAAATTTTTATGACAAAAGGTCATAGTATAGTATGTCGAAAATTTTATGAAAAACGTCATAGTATAGTATGTCGAAAATTTTATGAAATAAAGTCATAGTATAGTATTCGAAAATGTTATGAAAAAATGTCATAGTATAGTGTGTCGAAAAATTTCAATAAAAAGAGTTATAGTATAGTATGTCGAAAAAATTTCTGAAAAAAAAGTCAAAGTATAGTATGTCGAACATTTTATGGAAAAAAGTCATAGTATAGTATGTCGAAAAATTTCAGGAAAAAAAGTCACAGTATAGTATGTCCAAAATTTTGTGTAAAAAACGTCATAGTATAGTATGTCGAAAATTTGATGAAAAGTCATAGAATAGTATGTCGAAAATTTTTATTATAAAATTTCATAGTATAGTATGTCGAACATTTTATGAAAAAAAGTCATAGTATAGTATGTTGAAAATATTTTATGAAAAAAAAGTCATAGTATAGTATGTTGAAAATATTTTATGAAAAAAAGTCATAGTATAGTATGTTGAAAAATTCAAAAAAACAAAGTCATACTATAGTATGTCAAAAAATTTCATGAAAAAAAGGCATAGTATAGTATGTCGAAATATTTCATAAAAAAATTCAAAGTATAGTATATCGAAAAATTTCAAGAAAAAAAGTCATAGTATAGTATGTCAAAACATTTTATGAAAAAAAAGTCATCGTATATTATGTCGTACATTTTGTGAAAAAAAAGTCATAGTATAGTATGTTGAAAATTTAGTGAAAAAAAAGTCATAGTATAGTTTGTCGTAAATTTTGTGAAAAAAAAGTCATAATATAGTATGTCGAAAATTTTGTGAAAAAAAGTCATAGTATAGTATGTCGAAAAGTTTATGAAAAAGTCATCGTATAGTTTGTCGAAAATTTTATGAAAAAAAGTAAATTTTGTAAAAAAAAAGTCATAGTAGTATGTCGAAAATGTTATGAAAAAAAAGTCATAATATAGTATGTCAAACATTTTGTGAAAAAAAGTCATAGTATAGTATGTCGAAGATTTTGTGAAAAAAAAGTCATGCTATGTTGTCAAATTTGATGAAAAACGTCATAGTATAGTATGTCGAAAAATTTCAGGAAAAAATTCCTAGTATAGTTTGTCGAAAATTTTATGAAAAAAGTCATAGTATAGTATGTCGAAAAATTTTATGAAAAACGTTATAGTATAGTATGTTGAACAATTTCATGAAAAAAAAGTCATAGTATAGCATGTCGAAAATTTTATGAAAAAAAATCATATAGTATGTTGAAAATTTCATGAAAACATTTTCATACTATAGTATGTCGAAATATTTCATAAAAAAATTCATAGCATAGTATGTCGAAAAATTTCAAGAAAAAAAGTCATAGTATAGTCTGTCAAATCATTTTATGAAAAAAAAGTCATCGTATATTATGTCGTACATTTTGTGAAAAAAAAGTCATAGTATAGTATGTTGAAAATTTAGTGAAAAAAAAGTCATAATATAGTATGTCGAAGATTTTGTGAGAGAAAAGTTATAGTATTTCGTCAAATTTTATGAAAAACGTCATAGTATAGTATGTTGAAAATAAGTCATAGTATAGTATGTCGAAACATTTTATGAAAGAAAAGTCAAAGTATAGTATGTCGAAAATTAAAAGAAATAAATAAGTCATACTATAGTATCTCAAACATGTCACGAAAAAAAAGTCATACTATAGCATGTCAAAAAATGTCATGAAAAAAAGCATACTATAGCATGTCGAAAAATTTCATGAAAAAATTCGTAGTATAGTATCTCGAAAATTTCGTGAAAATAAAGTCATATTATTGTAGGTCGAACATTTTATGAAAAAAAGTAATAGTATAGTATGTCGAAAATTTCGTGAAAAAAAAGTCATTATAGTAGGTCGAACATTTTATGAAAAAAAGTAATAGTATAGTATGTCGAAAATTTCATGAAAAAAAAGTCATAGTATAGAATGTAAAAAAAAAAGTCATACTATAACATGTCAAAAAGAAAAAAAAAGTGACAGTATAGTATGTCGAAAAAATAATAAAAAAATCATAGTAAAGTATTTCGAAAAAAGTCATAGTATAGTATGTCGAAAAAATAGAAATAGTCAGTAAAGTACGTCGAAAAAAATAAAAAAGTCATAGTAAAATATTTTGAAAAAAATAAAAAAAAGTCATAGTATAGTATTTCGAAAAAACGTCATAGTATAGTTTGTCAAAAAAAAATTAAAAAATCATAGTATAGCATGTCGAAAAAGTGATTAAAAAATCATAGTATATCATGTCGAAAAATTAAAAAAAAGTCATAGTACAGTATGTCTGAAAAAAAGTCAGTATATCGAAAAAAAAGTTAGTATTGTAAGTCAAAAAAAGTGATAGAAAAGTCATAGTATAGTATGTCGAAAAAAGTTATAAAAGTAGTGATATTATAGAATGTAAAAAAAAAAATTAATAGTATGTCGTAATAAAGTCGTAGTATGCTATAAAGAGTCATAGTATTTTTTAAGTCATAAAAAATGTCAGGTTCAGGCAAGAAAGTACGAACACAAATAACTGGATTTCAACATTTAACATAGAATTAGGGATGACCTGAGTCAGGGACATTTTAATGGATGTGTGAACGTGAAATGTTCTGACACCCCAGATTCTCCCGGTTAAACTTTCATTCATATCATAGAAATAATTTAAGCGTTTTGAATCAGGACTTTTAGTATTTGGATCACGTAGCTCGTGAAAAATAAGGTAGACCAAATTTAGTAGCCTACACCTGTCAGATACATATTTAATCAACATTTAAGTAAACATAAGCAGTCTGTATCGGCAGATATTCAATATCAAAGCACTCAGATCAGGATAAGGGCATCCCTAATTACAGTATATCACTGGATTGTAAATGGAAATTCAATTTAGAGAGCTTTTCGACGTTAAGAAAATAAAAAAAATATTATACAGGGTCTACTAATTTGTATTTTCTGGAAGCATTGTTTGTGGGGTGACATAAACTACTGATTCCATATTACTACTATTTTCTTCAAAGAGTCAGTTGTTTGAGTATCAACCTGCAGAAACTCTCATGGAAACACCTGTTGAAATGATATTCAAGAGCTTTAGAGGAGTCACGGTAGTTTGTATGTCAATAGCAGATCTAATACATAAATTATACACACACACACACACACACACACACACACACACAGCAGTGGCCCTCCTGTCACAGCTGTCAACACCATGCATATATATATTTATAGTGTCAGTATCCAGTCAGTCACTCACGCACACACAGGGTCACCTCTATCCGAATTAGCCTCCCGTTTGATTTGTTTGACCTTTGATAACTACAGAGCTCTAAGTAAAGCCCGTGCATGAATAGACAGTGAGGTTTTATTGGCTGGTGTTATAAAGTGAAGGTGGCGTGTGACGTGATCTGATCGGAGTGTGCGTTTGTGTTTTTACATGCACTTGTATTCATGCCTCTATCACAGGTCACCTACAGTAGGTTGTTTAACAAAACTCTCCACTGATATTTCCTGAATCCTCAGAGACTCTTCAAACCATCTGGATGAAAAAAACACAATAAAAAAGATGATATTAAAAACATTTCTGAAATAACTGTAAACAGAAATAATGTTTTGTATGAAAATATAAAATGTACCAAAAATATACGTATTAAACTGAGCAAACCAGCTATCATTTTTGACTTGGAAAACAGGGTAAAAATCTTTTTTATTTAGCAGCAGATGGAATATTTTAATGCAGGTGAACAAAAGCTAATTTGAGGATTCTGGAAATACCTTCAGAGCAGCAGAACGGTTTGTTGAATGACTTTTTGGGAAAATCGGTAGCCCTCGGTAACATAGACTTCTCAGCGCAAACCTTAAGGGAGTTATGTTTTTTTACCTATTATCCGGCAGCAGTTTGTATTTTCAAAAGGTATTTGCATGATCTCTGTCTGCCCGGGATGAGAACATCTTTAACGTTTCAATGCAGTATTTCCACAGTCTGTGAAAAATACTGGATTTAAACTGTTTTTGCCAGATGTTCTCATCCCCGGCAGACAGTAAACACTTGTGAGATCTCGAAAATATCTGTGAAGATGCATACCACTGCCAGATAACAGGCAAAAAAAATAACTTTTGTATTTCCCCCTTAAAGGGGAACACCACCTAAATTAAGAATTCCAGTATGTTATTTCCATGGTCTAGGAAAGTTCAATCAATAAATATTTGTGAACATGAGCTCCTCTCTCTCAAAGCCAGAAACCAGAGATGTAGGTCTCAAACTTGTGATGTCATCGGGTATAAAGTCTGGAAATGCTCCACAGACAATGAATGGGAGACTGGTTTTGTTTTTGTGTTTGTTCTCTGTTTTATACCCAAATGAGCTTCATTCTGTTGTAGTGTTGTCAGTTGTGAAAGAGAAAATCTCCCCATATACTCAGAATATTCCCCTGGGTGCTCTAAGGCCCTGTCTACACATACACAGATATTTTTAAAAACGGATATTTTCCTCTACGTTTTGACTTCTCGTGCACACAACAGATATTTCTGAAAACGCCTTCTAAGGTGCAGATTTTTAAAAACTCTGTTGCTGTGTGTTATGAGCATGCACCAGAAACAATAACAAAGATGGTGGACTGCCAGCTTTTTTACGTTTTGTCAGCACTGGAATCAAAATTCCTTGACCCGTAACTAGTGATCGCACTTGTGGTTACATGTAAATATTGCGGCGAGTGTGGACGGAGATATTTTGTAAAACAAAGGTTGTGTGGACAGATTTTTTTTTTTTTTTTTTAAACGGAGGGGAAAATATCCGTTTTTAAAAGTATCTGTATATGTGTAGACAGGGCCTAAGTGTCATCTAGAACATCCCTCCCTATTCATGGTCTATGGAGCAGCTCCACACTTTATACTTAATGACATCACAAATTTGAGTTTTAGAATTTGGAGAGTTGTTCATGTTTAATAATAATTTTTGGACTTTCTTAGACCATAGGAATAACATGAACTTTGAAAATAAGCATAGAAATTTATGTGACTGAGTCACGTACTAACATATGGGTCGCCAAGGTCACAAATTAGGCTAAATTGGATGCTTAACATGAAAACTAATTATTTTTTTACTTTTAATGCAGGTTTATGCTTTTTTTTAAGGCATTTTTTGGTGAATGGCTAAAAAGTTTCTCTCTATTCTGGAGGAGGAAAAAAAGGCTTTCCAAATCCACCTTTTTACTATTCTTCTTTCCTCTCCCCCACCTCCCATCTTCTCCTCACCTCTGGTCCTGGGATCCAGACGATGCTCTGCGGTTGCACGGCGGCCCAGCCGAGAACTCCTACATGGAGCAGAGTTTCCACGGCCTGAACCCGGTGCTGCGGCTGCCGGTGAGCCTGGGCGCCGTGGAGGAGGCCGAGGCCAACGCCGGCCTGACGGGGGCGCCGCTGCGCCGCTGGATAGACCGACTGCTGGAGGGCCACTGGTCGGCCGCAGACGTCTGCTCGATGGGACCCAGCGTCTGTCCCGTCATGCAGCGCTGTCGTCTCACCGTCTGGAGCTCCGCCAGCCCCGACACCAAGTCTGAACTGACCTCGCCCAGAGAGGACGGACGGATCAGGTAGCAGACGGACGGACTGAGGGAGGACAAGAGGAACAAATGAAGGAAGGCATTGGGCTGATGTCCTGTTTGTGTCTGATATTTATTTATTTAAAGTTTGTGTAAAGTTAGAGTGAAAGGAAATGGATGAACCAAACTTTGGAGGCAGCGATGGGAAGAAGAACAAACTCAAAAGCTGAGGAAAAAAATCTTCTCCTTCAGTCCTCATTCAGTCTGCTGCTCTCACTGTTATTTGGGACAACAAAGCTGTGTGTGCGTGCGTGTGTGTGTGTGTGTGTTGAAGCGGTGTGTGAGAAGAACTCTATACCTCTTGTTGTGAGTGTTTCCCTTGGTCAAAGTATGCAAGTGTGTTTTACATGCCCAGATGCTGAAAACAGATGTGGTTGCTCATTCTTAGGCCCGTTATTGAGAAAAACTTTGATCAAGGCTTTCCTGAGATAAATTACGTTTTTATAGTGATCAGATTTAATTTATTTCAGACTGTTATCCCGAGATTACAATTTAATTTAAAGGTTGAAATATTTGAATGCAACTTCCAATGAAATGAATACTGATAAAAATAAAAACATTTAGATGCCCAGGAAAAGTTTTTAAAAAACAAAATGAGTTTTTTCTGGCAGCTGAAATTTCAGCTCTGCTCAGGCATGAGGTGAAGCTAAAATCTAATTGGTGGATGCTATACAGGCACTTAGTGATGAAGACTATATAATTAGATATATAGTCTTCTTCAATTATTTTTAAAATTAAAATTAAAAGTCAACAGTTAATTAGGGATGCACCGATACCGATATCGGATATCGGGCTGATACTGACTCAAATAGCTACATCGGGTATTGTTGACAATGGGGCCGATCTATTCAGTTCAATTCTATGTTTATATACCATATACATTATATACTGGAATTTTAATTCCTGTTTAAGTTTTGACTAATTTGTTGCTGCATTAAAATAAGGGCTGTCAAAGTCAACGGGATAATGCGTTAACGCAAATTCATTTTAACACCACTAATTTTTTTAACGCATTAACGCAATCGATCTTCCGGAGGTTGTAGTGGGCTCAGTTTTAAAGCTAGAGTGAAGATATTGGCATCATATGAGGCTAAATAACGCTCCAAACTTACACTAAATTTTGGTGAGTAAAAACTGGCATGGCCATTTTCAAAGGGGTCCCTTGAACTTGAATCGATTAACAGCCCCTTTCAGAAGTTGTTGGTGTACAAATTACTATTTTAATAATAAATAACAATTCTGTAAATTTATATATATATGTATTTATTTGTTAAATTTTGTAACATTAAGCCTGATGTTGCCTTACACATAAAAAAATGATCCCAGTCACTTCCACACAGTGAGGCATACAACTTATTAAACACTGGTATCGGATCGGTACTCGATCCGGTGGCCCAGGTATCGCTATCGGGACTGAAAAAGTCGGGTCGGTGCATCCCTACAGTTAATGCTTTGACTTGCTCGCAGGGCTTTCTTTCAGCCGCAATTGTCACCGTGTACAATTGTTCACTGAAAAAAATCCTCAAAAAGTATTTCTTGAAGAACAAACTTATCTTAAGATAATAAATCGAGATTACAACTTTCTGTGTAGGCTTAGAGGAACGACCTTGAGACATTGAGATAATGCCGCACTTAAATCTTGGGATAACAGGCCTGAAACACTTAATAGGAACACTATTTGTTTTCTTGGGATAACAACATACTTCAGCTGTGATCCAGAGATAATGAGTCTAAAAAAGCCAGTAGCAACTATAGACGTTCTCATACAGAGCCAGGTAGGTGTCAGGGAGAAATTCTGATAAATTATTCCCTCAAATTGCTGATTTGTGGCCAAAATATTTATTTTTTTTCTTTCATTTGGTTGGTCTCGTTTAAAATGTGCAAAACAGAGACCACATTTCCTCTCCAACTACAGTCAGTGTTTGTTTCTTTTAACCAATAAGACAATTTTTCACCAACATGTTGCTTTAATTGCCTGAATTTTTTTTTTTAAAGTACTGTCTATACACAAACAAACTACCAGTGGTGGAATAAGAACTCAGATCCTTTACTTTAAGTAAATCTAGTTATACAACATTAAAAAACATTACAAGTAAGAGTTCTGCATTCAAACCTTTACATTAAGTTGAAGTACAGAAGTAAAGTGCTCATTTTGTAGAATGGTCCCTTTTACGGTGTCTTGGTGGAAACAGCATGTTAATGTGTAGTTGGTTGAGGTGGAGCTAATTTTAACTACTTTATATACTGTTGGATTGTTTAATATATAAAAATTAGTCATATTTTAATTTTAATTGCTGCTGTATTTTTATGTAAAATATGAAAAGTAACCAGTAACTATAGCTGTCAGATAGATGGAGTGAAGTAAAAGGTACAATATTTGTTGTCAAGGTACTTTAGAATTGTACTTCAGTAAAGGTACTCAGTTTCTTTCCACCACTCGCAAACTACGTGTAAAGAGCTTGTTGAAAGTTTTCTCACCCGACACTGAGCGGCTCTGTATTCTGGTGTGTTTTTTTGCCTGAGACGTCCGCTATGCTGGAACTCTGAACAGATTCACCTCCTCCTCTTATATTTTACACACTTTTTTAATCTGCTCTTTGCTGTAGAAACTGATGTGACTGTGTCAAAGCGAACAACTGCTACTAATTTATTCAAAGTTTATATAAAACACTTTTTTTTTTTAGTCAGTGACTAATATTTGATATGCTGATATTTGCAGCAGGTGAGATTTGTTTTTTTGGACAACAACATCTGCCTTTGTTTCTAGTGTTTGTCAGGACTGATGTATGTGTCGGTCAGTTTTGGGTGGCTAACTGGCCTCCTCTCCTCTTCTCACTGCCCTTTGACTCATCTGCTCTCATTTCAAACTACTTTACAGCTTTACAGTGCTAAAGTACAGTTACATATTTTGTATTAATTTTGGGATGTTTTGATTGGACATTTGTGGGGCTGTCAGTAACACTTACAATATTGTGTATTGATCTGCAAGACGTCAAAAATAAAATAGCAAATGGCCATCAGCAGTTAGCAGAGCACAAGTTAGGCCTTAAAAATGCATATTTTGCCGTCTATAATGTCTGAGCACTGAGACCCAAAACGTATTTAATTTATAATATGAAAACAAATAAAAGCAGCAAATTTTCATATTTAAGAAGTTTTAAACAGCAAATAAGCTTATTACTTAAATTGTCTCTGATACTAATCAGCAAATTGTGTCATGGCTGGACATTTCAAAATGTTTAAAAAACGTTTGTTACAGCCCCAGTGATTTAATATCTCTGCATTAATTTCAGATGGGAATAACAAGAACAGGTTGATGGGTAAAAGCATTTTTTAACAATGTATTATGAATTAATAATATAAATTTAAATACATATATTTGTGCATTTTTAACCAGATTTCCTTCCATACTAAATATTACTTACACGTGGATAAAATATACCATCTGACTTTCCAGTGAGTGGAGTTTGGATGTAGCAGGTGAGGAGAGGCGAGCAGGAGGCCACCCAGTACATTTAGATGCACCTTTAGATTTCCATGCTGCTCAGCGATGGACATTGTGCCAAGACATAAAATATTCATACAAAGTCTGGGTTGCACCAGTGGGGATAAAGGTTGCACTGTGTGGTCTGTATGACCAGTGATGCTTAAGAGGCTGATGTAAACAAAAACAAGGCTTTGCTAATGTTTTATGAGGTAGGACGTTGATTTAACATGTTAACAATTCACACAGTGAGTTTTAGTGAGAAACACTGAACATAAACAACACTGTTAATTCACTATAACAACTCAACTTCATGTCTAAAATCAGTGCAACAGTTGAACCTGTTGACGAACATTTTAATGTGGAAAAAAATAAATAATCAGGTTATATATGGATTAAATTTAAGCTCAATTTGCATTAGATAGAGTTTTGAATTGTAGCCAAACAGGCTAATAATGACCGTTTTAAAGCAATAGTTTGATTGTGAGAAATTTGTTAATTTGCTTTCTTGCAGAGAGTTATATTCAGATTCAGATTAATACCACTCGTGCCTGCACGGTAAAAATGAAGCTACAGCCAGCGGCCAGTTAGCTTAGCATAAAGACTGGGGGAAACGGCTAGCCTCGCTCTGTCCAAAGGTAACAAAATCTGGCTAGCAGGCTAGCTGTTTCCCCCTGCTTCCAGTCTTTATGCTAAACTAAGCTAATCAAACAGAAATCAGAGTGGTATTTTATCTCATTTGCAGCAAGTGTCAAAGTATTACTTTTTTACTTCACCCTACACAGATGTTGCTCATGTGTCCAAAATGTGATAGTGTCAAACATAACATTTATCATGAATTTATCTATTTGCACTTTACAATTGAAATGGTCCAAGGTAATCTCAAACTAACAAATCCCAATCCTTGCTGGTGCAATCCATCTTCAGTTAGCTATATTGTTTGTGACTAAATTAATATTTAATGACTTTTAATAAATTATTTTAGTGTGCGTACTGTAGTTGCCATATGACCATATTATTGGGACCAAAACTGGAGAGCAGTCGGGTTTTTCAAACCTCGAGGTTGAAGCTCAGAATGAGCTGTTGTTCTGTAACAGTCAGCACTTAAAGGACATGAACAGTGCGTCATATTTATTCTAATAAAGATTGTGACTATATATAACTTATTATTTGAAATGATGGACGCATGGGGCAGATGTTACCGGATGTTTAGGTTGTGGATCAGCACAGTGTCAGTGGGTTTGACCATGAAAGAGCCATTCTCTGTTAAGATGTACAAATAATACAGCCATGCACAGGACCAAAACATGCAGAGAGCATCAGTAATTTACTGCCACCAAGTTTAGGATTAAACAGAACGCAAGAGGTACAGTCAGGGGATGTTTTAACTGTTTGATTTCAGAATTTAAGAAATGACTTGTTGTGGACATTCTCAAGTTATTATGTAAAAGATACACAACTGTCAATACTTTCACCTGTAAGGGAATATATTAGGAACGAAGATGTCGGGAACTACTGGCAATAGCGCGTTAGCTTCTTCGCTGTAAATCAAACAATGGGAAATCAAGTTATTGTTATGCTGAAATCAAACGATTAAACCCTGACCAGGTACAAAACTCTACTATTTAAATTTAGTAAACATGTTTTAGTTACGATTTAATCAGTTAGTTGGTTTAAAGTTTGCATCATTAAATTTCTGACCAATATTTATATTTTAAATAGATTTTTTTGACAGATCGATGCCAGTCATTAATCACTCTTATTATAAAGTTGAAATATTTATTATTACAGCTTGGGCTGCCCGCAGCTTTCATAATTTGAACCATACATACAGTAATTTTTTCAATATTTTTACATGTCAGCTGTCATTTTGGCATAATGTCAGTCTCAAAGAAAGTCCTGAACATTAAAAACCTTAAGGAAATTATAAAAAATTAAAAAAAAAAGACAAATTTTATTTTCGGTTCTTGTTTGTTGTTGAGTTGAAAATTAAGAGCCATTTTATAGGAGCGAGTCAATGTAAAATTACATTTTTAAGTTAATTCCATAGAAAGGTCCGGCTCTCTGGACGCAGTGATGTGATGGTGGTGCCACAGAAGTCTGTGACAGATGTGACTGTTTAAATTTAAAGAGGCTTTTTAGAGATTTTGATGGTGTGAAAAATGTTGATAAAGTCTTCAAATTCTGGAGGAAATCCCAGCTGAGAGGTTCGTTCTTTACTGCTGTTTCTTTTATATCCAGTAGGCCAACATATTTTTTTTTTTTTTTTCAGTGCCATTTCTGTCTTATTGTCTGTTTGTGTTGTTATTTTCTTGCTTTTCTCTATCGTTCTCTCTCTCTCTCTCTTTCTCTTCCTCCCTCTCTCTCTCTCTCTATCGTTCTCTCTCTCTCTGTGGGAGTAGTGCTGTGCCTTAGCTGTACTCCTGTTTTAGGAAATCCTCTCTGAAAGCATCAAAATGTCCAAAAGCCAAAAAAAGAAGAAAGAATTGTTGTGAATGCCTTATAAATGACCTTAGCGGTTTTGAAGTACAATTTTTGAAAATAAAAGTGAATCTCCCTTTATTTTGTGCCTGTGCAGTTTATTTCACACTTCTGTATGAACAGGTAATGCTGTAGGGGTCAGAGGGGTTCAGGGCCCCCAATAAAATTAAGCATAAATTCTGAGTTTCTGAGGTACAACTACAGTAAGTATATTTACTCTTTAATGTACTTACACTTTACTTGAGTGTTTCCATTTTGAGCTACTTTATACTTTAACTTCACTCCTTTTCAGAGTCAAATGTTTGTACTTTTTATTTCACTACAATTATTTGACAGCTAGATTTACTTTGGAGATTCAGATTTCACAAACATACATTTTATGGGCCTATAAAATATTCAGTTTTAATTGCATCATAAACTAATAAACACTATATAAAAGTAGTTCAAATTAGTTCTACCTAAGCCAACTACAACAAAAGATTTATTCTTACGCATTAAGAAATCAGAAATAATAATCCACTAATGTAATGTGTAATATAGTAAAACATTCCAACACAGTCTCACTGCAAGTTTGTGAAATAGTCATGAAATTTAATCTATTTGATTCGTGTACATAGACACGAATTTCCCTTTTTTTTTGTGACGCTCAGCGCGACTTTCAACAATGTATTCCCTATGAACATCCAGCAACACATAACGCATGCAATCTTTTCAAAATACAACTACTTAGTTAGGTTTCGAAAAAGATAGATTTGGTTAGGTTTAGGCACAAAACTACTTAGGTTTAGGAAAAGATCGACTTGGTTAGGTTTAGGCAACAAAACTACTTAGTTAGGTTTAGGAAAAGATCGCGGTTTGGGTTTAAATAACTCTGGAAGTGCTGTAACTGAAGTACGGAAGTTATGTGACAAGTATATCAACTGTGACTCAGAGAATGAAGGACTTTAGGAATTTATATAACGAAGTATTTGTACATCATTGAATTGCTACTTTTGCTTTAAATATTTTTTCCACAACTTTTTTCCTGCAAGCAGCTAAAATCTATTTTAGACCAGTTTTTGAGAAATTTTGATCAAAAATGCTATTATAGTATGGCTGCAGTGAAATCAAAGTGTTTTTAAAAGGGTGTTTGAACTGGGGTGAAGGGGTGGAACTGAGAGAGAGAGAGAGAGAGAGAGAGAGAGAGAGAGAGAGAGAGAGAGAGAGAGAGAGAGAGAGAGAGAGAGAGAGAGAGAGAGAGAGAGAGAGAGAGAGAGAGAGAGAGAGAGAGAGAGAGAGAGAGAGAGAGAGAGAGAGAGAGAGAGAGGAGAACGCTCTTCTTTAACAGACTTTATATAAATAGAGAGCACTTCAACACAGTCACGATTTTAGTTTAGTTTTAGATAAACTGCAGTTTAAATTCAGGCCTTTTGGTTAACAATACGTCTGGTGACATTTTCTCACTATACTGAAAAGACCAAAACCAACAGTGAATGTATCTCCTAACAAGTATAGTGTGTGTATCACAGCCTGATATCTCTTCTTCCTCTGTGCCATAGAGCTCCATTAAAAACACATCAATGAGCCTCACTGTGTCACTGGGTGACATGTAGCTTCATCACCATGAACACACACTGTAGTTTATTCTGACACAATCCCAAATGCACTGTGGGCCGCTGAAAATAGTTCCCAACTAATACACTATTTCCATGCTATTTTTAAAGACTTACATCTTCAGTAGGAGCCTATGGTCAGCACGTATTGAGAGAAGCACTAACACATTGTTGCTTTTGGTCTTTTTATGGTCTTTGCTGACTAACAAAAATATAGAATATCACCAGAGATTTCGATTTCTTGACTCAGGTCCTCCCAGCTGAGTTGGAACTGAAAAGATCTTAAAATCATCCTTATTGAACTTTCACAAACGCTTCATATCTACAGCAAAGATCAGCCACAGCCAGCGGTGATGGAATCATCAATACAGCTGATCGATGACACACAGCTATAGGGACAGAGCTAATTATTATCTGTGTGGCAGCAGAGTTAGCTGCCGTCAACCAGCACGTGACTCTGACCATCACTTAAAAAACATGTATACAGAAGCCCATTAAGTGCAATTACTTTATCAAGTCTGTAAGAAACTGGTCACTTTTTTACATTTTTGTGCTAAACAGAAATGAAACTGATATTCACGTTCTTAGCTCATTTTGGGTAACAAGGGTTTTAAGAGATATACTGTATAGTGTTCATTTGTAGTATTAGTAATCAGAATAATAATGAATAAACAATGATCTCATTAGAACCACTTGGTGAGGTAAGATACTGGTGGATTGTTGACGAGGTCGTAGCACCATACACCAAAATAAGTCTCTAGAATCTATAGATTTTTTGTATTTGTCAGATTTTATTTATTCAAACCGTTTTAATTAATGAATTAATTCTATTTTCTGAAAATATTTTAGTAATGTTTTGACCAAACATAGTAAACGTCAGTTTAAAAAATTCTGGTGGGGGGGGGGGGGGGGGTGAACAAATAAACTAAACTAAACAGACTATCTATCCATCTATTCATTTGTTTTTTTGTATTGTTTGTTTGTAAGTATTTTCATCCCACTGGGAAAATACATATTATATTAGTATCTCATAACTGAATCTGCTAATATTATGATTTAGCAATATTATGTATTTTATAATCCTAACATAACATATATTATGGGATTATTATGATATATTGAAGAGATAAATTGTACTGGGTCATAATTAGGTGACACTAAGCAGAAAATTCCTTTAACCATTCCTAATTATTCAAGAAGAAATTATCCTTCATAAATGTTTGGATTATCTTCTTAACTTTGGTGTTTCTGATTTTATATAAAAACATAACAGATTATTATAATAATATTGCTTACTATGTGTGAACATGAAGGTTATGGTTTGAGAATACATTGATTTATCTAGAAGAGTTTATACACCTCTGACCACAACGCTGAGCAAACAGGAGTTTAAGAGAAGGAGGGAAAGGTGTTTCTGACTCACCTGTTTGTTGGTTCTCCAGTCACCTTCCAGCTGCTCTGTCCTCTGTTGTCCTACAATGGACACAAAACACAAGGAGATTCACCAGATATTCTTTATAATCACTCATCACATTCAATTAGATTACTATTTCATACTGTACACAACTAAATAAAGCAACAGTTGTCAATAAGGGTGCCTTTGGTCTTGTTTTTCTTAAACTTTCACATAGTTTTTGCTGTGATTTTAATAATAGCAATAAATATTGTCCAAATGTAAAAAAATATATCTTGCTTCAGTACATGTTTGTTTTTCCAAGTTTGATAGATCCCTGCCAAAAATGATTAAAAAACAAATATGATTAGATATATTCTTTCGCTCACAGATTCTAATATGCCAAACTCAAAATCCAGCACCTTGTCTACCTCTACAGTGAGAAGCAGGTATTAAAGTGGAAACTATTCATCTTCTCTATTTAGGGACTGAAGTATGCCATCAATTAAGGCTCCTATGGAAAACAAGAATAATAGTGTAGATAACATCATACATCACTGTATCAAACTGATGCAAGTTATTGTAAGATGAGGTCTTTTAAGGAGCTGTTCTCAGGATATAACTGTTCAAACTCAGAGCACTGCTGCCCCCTTGTGTTTATTATTATAGTTACATCAGACTGGACTGACAGTTGATAAATTGCCTTAAAGCTGGGGGTTATTGCCTGGCAGTTACATATTTTTGTTTTTGGGAACTTAAAAAGTAATTAACAATACATAGACCAAGCTGTGGAATTCCTGATGTTTACAAGCTGTCCAAATATTAAAAAAGAAAACTCACCTGTTGCCACATGATTCCAACAATGGAGGCGCAGTGTCAGTATCCCGCATCATATGTTGTTCTCCAGCTCAATAAATCCTCCACATAGAATAAACTGCTTTGAATTTCTGCCGTGACAAATCCAACCAAACGAGGTTCCTCTGTAACACACCTTTCTTCCTCACAGCAGATATTCTGACTTGCCACTGCAGGTGTAGGCAATAATCATCAATATGGCCCCGTTCCGTTTAGCTTTACCATCCAACCAGCACGCACAGTGTCACAGCAACTGGAAAAGAAACAACTGAACGGGCTGCAGCCTTTGTTAGTTACACCTGTGAGAACAAGAACAAAATGTCTGCTGTGATAAAAGTTTGTAGTCCTTTCATTGTTCAACTCGAGAGTGAATCATCTTCGACAATACTACAAAAATATATAAGGAATAAAGAAGATAAAACATGAAAAGCAGTTAAATTACAGCTGAATTGACCATTAGATTATTCTCAATATATCTTAACTCAAAATTATTAAATAACATAGCTCAGAATTTAAACATGGTATCTATCCATGTATCTATGATATTTCAAAGAGATGATGGCAAGCTATTTACTTACAAATTCAAAAATTTTAATGAACCTGTAGCCTTAGAAAATATTAGAGATTTTTTTTTTTTTTAAGTTAGGGATCCCTCGCTTCCCAGCATTGATCAAGGCACTTGATTGGACAAACGCTTTCCCTCGTGGGCTGCTGCTCTCAGCTTTGAAACCGGAACCAACATGGCAGCTCGTTTGGAAACTTTCTTCTCTTACATCACAAAAATAGTTCACCGAAATGTGTTTCTGAAAACATTTCATGCGAGACATAAGCCATGCAGTTGCTGAATCTGTCTTTATTTTAGATTGACAACGGTTAGTTTATAAGTTTCTAGGGAGTTTCCAGAGACGGTGTGTTGCGCCGGACGCCCCTGATTTGCATAAAGGCCTAGCAGCCCATGAGGGAACGTGTTCGTCCAATCAGGTGCCTAACCCTAACGCCTAGTGCTTAGTTGCAGCCGATCAAGCGTCCAATGCTGGGAAGCGAGGCGAAAAAAAAACCCGCCTCTGCAGACATGTACCATTATAGAACCAGTTGATACTCAAAAAAGAAGGAATCAGGAGACAAGTCTGTGATTTTTGTATACATATTTTAAGAAAATACTGACAGATGCAACTAATGACTATATACATTGATTTTTCATAACAGCAGTTTTTTTGCCAGTTGAGGAAAAAAGGGGGAACTTGGCAAATTATATAAAAACAGGTGGACTTGATGGACAGATGTGGCGTCACTGGCTCCGCCTCTCACTTCTTGGACAACTTGGCTTGTTTATTTTTGGGGGGCGCCCACTTCAAACACATAGTGTCCACTGTGAAAGAGACAACACACAAAAGAGAGAGATGAAGCACAAAGGCACAAAGCAAAGAAGAAAACACCACAAGGTAGATTTCTGTTTCTGTACAACAGTCAGAGCTGCAGGAACAAGTCTGAGATTGAAACAGACTCAGAAAAATGAGTTCATGTCCGTGTCGTCCAACAGTGACGTCGTCATGTCACATCTTTCAGGCCAAATTTATGAGCAACTGAAAAACTGTTCACGTCAGCCTCACAGTCGTAATTTCGAGTCCGAGATTTCGTCATTTCTGACGGTGCCGATATCTCCCAATTGTTAAAAAGAACTACAGAAGTGTTAATAAACCGGCTGCAAAGAATGAAACTATAAATTTGTGTTTTTAAAGATTTACGTGTTCAAATTTGTATTTTCCGGAGCTGACAGATGACAATGGTGACACGTACATTAAAAATTGTCCCTTCAGTTACATCACAGGACATCATCTGCATGTCTTCACAAATCTGTTTTCATTTTACAAACATGAATACTGAAGATTTCTGATCGATAAATAGCGTACGAGAAGACACACAGAAATAGTATAGCCTAATATTCACTATTGAGCCTGTTTGTAACCGGCACCGACAACGTTATCTTCACTTTGCCTCTCCTCTGCTCCGCTCTGTGTATGTATGCCGAGGCTGCCCCGGAGAATTTGAATATCAACGTTATTAATGAACCTTCAAACTAATTGGTACAGCCCTTCTGAAACAAGCAGTTCTAATGACGGCGAGTATGAGATACAGTCTGAAGCCACGGAGACCGCTGACGCAGTGGTTCCAGCCGAAAATAAACAAAAATGTAGAGCATTCATGATGATGTCATTCTTTATAGCTTGTCTATCAATTGTATTTAAGCTCAATAAACACTGATAATATGTGACAAGAATTTCTCCCATTCTGCACACACAGACACATACAAAGAGCAGAGGAGCACAGTTGCTGGTTGACCGGCGCGGAGAAATGGGTCATCGGTGAACGGATCGGCTGAATCAGATTCCGGTGATCGGTAGGGCTGGGACGATACGCCTATCTCCCGAATCAATACTGTCACGATACTTGGGTGTCGGTTTGATATGTATTGCGATTTTGAAGTATTGTTTTTAAAGTGGCAGTAGGCAGTATATTTTTGGCATCATTGTGCAAAAATTCCATAATAACCTTTCAGCATATTGTAATTCAAGTGGTCTGAGAGATAACTAGACTTCTGCATCTCCTCATGTCTCTGTTTTCAGGCTTTAGAAAAATCTAGCCTGTGACGGGAGACTTTGACCAATCACAGGTCATTTCAGAGAGAGAGAGCGTTCCTATTGGCTGTGATCCGGTCATGTGACCGGAACTCGGCGTTCCTTCAACAGATTTCACAATGGCGGCTGCATTACAAACTTTCTCATTTTACAGCTAAACAGTACACTACAAGATGATTCTGAAAACATTTGAGGCGAGAAATAGTCATTACAGTAACAGAATATTGATTCATATTTGATCAGCGCTGCCTAGTTTGACCGTTTGGTCGGATTTCGGGAGTGATTGACAGCCGGCTTTCATAGAGAGCAGAGATATATATATATATATATCTACAGCTTTACTGCACATTACCGCGATACGATAACGTTTCCTCTACATGACAGAGTTAGCATGCAGCTTTAGCCATGATGTCTAGCTCTGCTTTTCCTGGCAATGTGTGAAACCATAAGTGTTTCCATACTTTACTGTATGTGTTATGTTTACCACTTTGGATTTAAAATGTGAGGGTGCAGGTCGTATCCACGCCGACCCTCTGCCGTTTTTTGCTCAGACGTATCTGCGGTTTCTGCTCGCTACGGGTGGCCAGCTTGTTTGTTTTGGTTGACAGATACGGAACGGATATGACGTCACGTTACTCTGACTACAACAATAAAAGCGGTAACTTCCTTCTACCTCCACATAGACTCAAATGAAGCAAATATATCGATTTTGGCATTAAGAAATTGATTTCAAAATTGTAAAAAAAAAAAAATCGTGATATATAGGTGAATCAATTCCCCCCCCCCCCCCAGTGAGCAGCCCCAAAAACCCTGATCACAGCACCCTTAGTGTGCCTGTAAACATAGTCAGTGTAAGAAGATATGAAAAAAGGCCATACATTTTCAGAAGCCCATGGTGATCTCTTAATTAGTGAAATTAACTCAATGCTACAATAATCGTAATGCTATAAATCATTCAACCTCTTCTGATTCTACCTCCTAAAAAAGTTTAAATGTGGGTTTTGTTGTTTAAGTTACAACCAGGTTAGAAATAAGGGAATAAAATCTTGCAAATGAAAAATATAAAATGTCTGGACTTACCTGTGATTGGTGGTTTTTTGTACTGAGCGCTCTTCAGGTGCTCCTCCACCAGTTTGGGCGTCACACAGATAACATGCTGACCTTTCCAGTATTTCACCATATTGAGCGACTGCAGTGTGCTGATGATGTCACTCTGCGTGATGCTGGTCATCTGGCTGAGGAGAAAGAGAGAGAGGGGGTTCTGATACGAGCACCAAAATCAGAGCTAAAAAGATAGGAAAATGGCTGGGTGTCTGATGGTGATGTAACTTGTTATCGGGCAGTGTATACGTGTGTCTCTACCTGAGGTCTTTGATGGACAGCGTTCCTCTGAAGTCCCTCAAGATCTCGAGCAAGACCCAGGACCAGTAACTTCTGTAACTTAGCTTCCCCAGATCAGACAGAGGCTTCTCTGGAGAGCCGACTGCACTCTCCAGCTTAGACAGCTCATAACCTACACACACACACACACACACACACACACACACAGCAGTAAAAACAGAAATGTTAGTACAAAAGTGATGGTTCATTTGTGTGTTTCATACACTCTTTTGGACAGGAGGTTGGCTCTATAGAGTCCATGGTGAGTGCACAGATATATGCATATTCCTGCTTAAACTAATCAGTCTGATTTCCTGTCAATTTAAAAATCAACCGACTGACACTGGTGTTGATTAGCCAGGGCTCCAGACTGCGACCAATACGGTCGCATACACTATATAACATCATATATAATTTATTGTGAGTATGCGAGTTAAAATTTCACATGGTCGCATTCATGTGAGTGCATGATGATCATTACCATAACCCACTGTCTATTCCATCCCCACTTCCAAAGTCTCAAAAGTCAACTTGACGAGCGAGCGAGTGTTCAGTGTTGAGCAGTTGCGATAGTGTAGGGAGGGTCGAGCTTGCGCTCGTCACAGCCCCGTGCTCGCGGAACCACATTTGTGCAGGCGGAGCAGAAATGCTCCCTCGCGAGGAAGCTTTTCCGCTTGCTCTGTGCGCTCGTATCACATGCATCAAATGTATTTCAAACACCTAAAAAGGTGGTGTTTTAAAGGGTTAATTCGGATTCACCAAATTCACACAATAACACAAACAAACTAACCGATCGAGGCAGCGGTAGATCAGCACCTCCCGTGGTCATCGAGGTAAAATTACTGTTTTTGTCAAGGAAGTCTGGTGGCTTTGAAGAGAGCATAGATAACGGCCAGTACCCCGTCAGAAAAGGCTGTCTGACGGGAAAGTAAAGCGGTGAAAATATTCTAAATATAGCGTACACTTAAAACTGATATTGATATATATTGATATTGATTTTTTTTAGGTGGCTAAAATATGTTGCTTAGCCTTCGTGCTGGTACTCCTGTCCATTTCCCCAAACTGGGGACGTGTCAACCACCATCTACTGTAGGTAATACACTGACTATGGATAAGTACCTCATACAACCCCACTGAGATATATATATATTTTTTTTTTTATTATATATACAATATATTTAATCATTAGTGAAAAGTAATCATTAGCTGCAGCACTGACACAGACACACAGACACACAGACACAGACACACAGACACACACAGACACACACACACACACACAGACACACACACACACACACACACACACACACACACACACGCTACAGTCATTGTCTCTCACTTACTAAAAGCTATGAGGAACTTTCCGTAGCCTCTGCGTTGGTACGGTGGCAGTGTGAGAATACACGCCACATTATTCCCATCTGGAGATTCTTTCTCCTGAAAAACAAAACCAAAAGGCAAAAGTTCAGACAAACAGCTGAATTCAAACATTGAGATTCCAAGGTTTAGATATAATACTACAGCATCAGTGAACTGCTTACGTGTGATGATTTGTGAAAAAACGTGCAATGGGAATTAAAAGATACCCTGTGGAGTTATTGACCATTACTAGCGCTGATTGACAGATGGTGGGGGCAATATGCTTAGAAATACATGGATGTAAACAAAGCAGATTTAAAAATATATATTTTTTAAAATATATTTCTATAGATTATATTTTAAAGAGATTTTTATCAGCTTTACAAAAATGTTATGGAAGGAATGCATTTAACACTCATTACTCAGGCCTCAAAGATAAATACACTGTGTTTTGTTAACCCTTGTGCCTCACAAAAAGGTTGCTCTTATGTCCTTTGTGAAAGTGGAAAATAATATTAATATATCATTTTATGGAAGTTTTTGTCCTATGAGTTATGTAGGGCAAACATGAGAAAATGGCTAAATCTCGTGGAAAATAGCAAAACTACAATGCTGAAGACAGGGCTCTAGACTTAAAGCCTGATATAATAGAATGCATGATTTTATGCTGTAATGGCTGTGGGATCAAAAACTGTGGTTTTAATGGGGACATTTTTTTCCTTAAGGGTCTGAGTGTCTCTATTTAGGTTACACAGTTTATTATAAGAGCTGAGGTTGAACTTCGAAAATTGAAAAAAAAAAAAAAAACTCACACCCTCGCCAAAATGTATGCTATATGCATTAACATAGACAAAAATATCGGAAAAAATTTAATTAAAAAGCCCAAAATGTCCGTAGTGATGCATATAGGGAAACATTGACTTAACTGTCAGCGTTACCTTTCAAGAGAGATCAAACATCAGTGAGCCCAAGATTGATTGCCTTACTTTGGAGAAGTAGCCAACGATGTGCGCTCCCTGTTTGTTTACTTCAGTGAGGATATAGAAGATAAAGGGCTCCACGTCAAAATAAAGCGTCTTGTGGTCGAGAAATAGTTTTGCTAGTAGACAAAGATTTTGACAGTAGATCTGGAAACAGAGATAAACAGGGATACACAACGATGAACATCATTATCACAAAAATGTCCAGTTTTATTTCCACCAGAAACACAGAGTGGGACACTGATACCAGAAGCAGAGGAATCCATATTATTTAGAATTAAACAGCTTACATCCTCAGATGTGGCAAAGACTTTCCAGGTATCCTCACCTTGTGGTCCCGCCCATCCACTTCATACACCGATATGTTGCTCCTTCTGTAGATTTCTTTGCCTGGAGGCTGTTTCCACTGACAGTGGGACTGAGGAGACAAAGGTCAAAAAGGTCAAACCTCTTGCATTCAGGTTGCAAGGGATGTACAAAAATCCCTTAATTACTGCTAGTTGTTTATCTTGGAAGTAGGATTTGGGTTTCACAGGTGGAAAAAATGTGAGTCACAGAGAAAAGGCAGTTTTCTTCCAAAATAAATAAAAATTCAACACATTCTGCAGGACATTACTAAGACTCTGTTTGATTCTAAGAATGGAGACATGACTTGTGAAATTAAATGTCTTTTAAATCAACAAAGATAGCAAAAGGATGAACAAGCTGCTATTCTGTTTAGCTGAAATCTGTATTTGCAAAAAAACAAACTAATTATTAAAAAGAGTGGTTCCATGATAGGCATAAACATTCCGTACATCCTAAAGTGAAAGCTTCACTGACCAGGTGGTGTCTGAAGGTCTTCTCATACTTCATGTATTTAAGGCAGTACTCGCAGATCCACAGCTTGGGCTGCTTGCCGTAGTCCTCGGGAAACGGCGAGAAGTACCAGGCATCGATCTCAAAGTTTCCTATCTGGATCTTATCCACATATTTCACTTTGGTGATCTGAGGAAGGGACATGCAAGGTCATACAATGAGGGAAATGGTTTTCATCACACCAAGATGGCAAAACATTCAAGAAGTTAAATACATAAGCGAGTTAAACCAAATGATGTAGAGGACACAGCAGGAGTAAACTGAACGTAAAGAGCAGCAGAACAAGGTAGTTATGTTTGCTCTTTTTCTAATATTTAATAAGAGAAACTAATAGACACTCAACCATACCGCCTCATGCTCCTTCTCCAGGGCAGCTGTTGTTGGGTCCATCTCGGCATACGTCTGCAAGGGAAAACTCCATTAAATAAATATCAACACAAAAACAAACAGTATGAAATTACTATTTAAGCTTACAATGTCTCTACCTTCTGTACATGGTTGATCTCGTCATGCTTGCGCTTCTGGTTGCGAGTGATCTTCCTTTCAGGCTGTTCACCCAAATCACCAACACTTCCAATCTCTGTGCTCTTCCTCACTGCATCCTTCACCGTCTTGGTGAGTGCCAGGCGGGCCTTACCCACCCATTCATCTAGGCGCCTGTTGACTGCATGCCAAAGAAAAGGAAGATGAGGATCATTGTAAAGCAGTAGGTGAGGAGATAGAGAGGGTATGGGCAAATTAAGAAAGGTATAAAAAGGAAGCAAAATGAGGGTGGAGCAAGGATAATTGAGAAGAAACATAAAACATCAACTTAAATGATGTGGACAGTAAAGGTTTAATCATGTGCATTGCAGTCATGAGCATATCAAGAACTCAGTCATGTACTCACATCCTACATAGTGAACATAGAACTCCTCTCTGCCCTCCTGTTCATTCAATCGGGACTGAATAACCTCTGCTGTATCTGAAAAGAGAGCAAGATACCAATAGTTAAAGAGACTTTTGTCCAACAGTCTTTTTTTTTTGTCAGGTACAAATGCAAGCTCTATATTGGTCATTTTAAACAATTATGGCCATGTAAAATAAAGGCATTTTAATTTTTGATCAAACACTACAGTGTGCCGTGGATTATTTTGGAGGGAGACTTGCATTTTGTACTTTTTTGAGACCATATTCCACCCATGCAACGAGCCCTTCACAAGACTGAGCATGCTCTATATCTTCTGGATGGGACGTCTCACCAAACTCCATTCAGATTTCTATGACTTGAATACCTGCTTGCTCATTAGCAAACATTAGCCTACTTATTGTTACTTAGCCTGATAAAACGTGACTCGTGTTGAGCCATTAATCAATTCGGCAATTTCATAATCTTCCCAACTGCAACGTTAGTCCATATATACTCCAGTGAAACATCATCTTTTAGACGTGGCTCGCATGTTGTTTGCACTGTTATGGTTTTATCATCCACGCCTTGAGTGCTCCAGAAAGCCCCGCTGAGCCTTTTGTAAATCAAAAATCGTTGTATTACGTCTCACCGCTGAGTTTTCAAGAGAATCAACGTGACTTTGCACAAAATGTTTTATGGAGTTTGGTGTGAATTTCTTCCCAAAAAACAAAGGAAAGTCCGCACATAACGTCAACCTGCTAACGTTAACCGGACTCGGGGTGAAACAGATGCAGAACTCACGCCACGTCTTGTCGGCTCTTTGACATAAATACGTCTCTCCAATCTCCACCGACACCTCCTGCTCCCTGCCGCCGCAGAACACTCCGTCCGGGATGTGGTGGCTACTGCATCCCCCGGCTTCCCTCACACGGCCCATGGCCTCCGCCTCGTCCTCCTCCCCGCCGCTGCCGTTAGACGAACCCGCAGCCGGGACGCTGCTGTCCAGTTCACCCCGCTCATTCTCCAGCTGACTAGAATCCATGTCTACGTCCATTACGGGCTCAGAGTCCTTGCTGTTGTCGCAGCTTTTGTGAAACACGGTCCCGCCAGTCATAACCTCTTTCGTTTTGAAAACAACAACACGCCTCTGCGAACCTGCGCAGATTATTCAGAGAGGCTGGGCTCTACAAAAATAAAAACTGCCAAAATGGCGTCGGTGAGGACGTAAGGTTATGCGTCATGACGACAATTCGTTCCGCCCCGTGGACATAAAAGAGAGAGAGACCGCCTCGGGTAGTGGCAGGCTAGAAGGGAGCCAGCAAACTGTGGAAACTCTCATATTCATTTCAAAATGTATTTCGAACATGTAAAATAATAATAATAAAAAAAAAGAGAATCATCATACAACAAGTGGACTGCCAGAAAAAAAGCAGTATCCACATACAATGAAAATCATAAGCAAAAGAAATTGTCAAACACTTGCCTTGGTTTACATATTCGAAAAGGAGTGAGAAGAAGTACAAACTTAAACTCTCGCGAGATTGTCAAGGCATTGACTTCGAATGGTTAAGGTTAGGATTGGTGGTCGGGCTAGTGAGTCTCGCGTGAATTTGTGAAGATCTCAGATGATCAGATTTCGCAATTTGAGGGCTCCCTTCTCGACATGACCGAACGCCTCCCTCCCTCTCGCTCCCTCCCCTCCAAGGATGCGCCTGCTTCAACGTTCAACAACTACATCTCCCATGAGTCTTAGCACCACTTTGTTTTACAATAATAATCATGAATTTTTATTATTATTATTATCATTATAATAATGATGATGAATTAACATGTAAGCCGCATTTTGATTTTGCAGCTAGGCAAAGGTGAAACTGCTTTAGCTGTTTTATTTACTGTTGGGTGGTTTAATTTACTGTGTAACAATGCATTGTATTTTATAAGCTCATTATAGCTTTTCAAATTTAGAATCTACAAAGTCACCAGTAACTATGGCTGTTAGATAAAAATGTACAATATTTCTCTGTTAATAATTGTAGTGGAATAAAGGTATAAACTGTCCCCACCAGGCCCCAGTGCCCTATGTACCATAGGACTTTGGCGGGTGTATTGCTAACATTTCCTGCAAAATTTCAGTTGCTTCAAATTATAGCATCATTGACAATAAAGAGATATATTAAAGCTGCAACAGTCAGTGTAACTGAACCTTATTTTTTTTTAAAATACAGGAAATACTGAAACACACTGAGATCCACAGAAAATTTAATTTGTAGTTCTTTCAAGTCATATTGCACCACAACAAAAAGCAACAACCATCTGTATCTGATATCAGTGTGTATGAAAGTGCATACCAGAGACCAGGAGAACGGCAATGTACTGGAGGAAAGGATACTAGAGTAAATGTCGTTTCCGGTGCAGGGCTTTAATCTATGCAAACTGATAATGAAGGCACACGTACATTTGTTCATTGGCCCTCCTGTTGCCCTTTGTCATAGCACCTCCTCTCTTCCCCTCTCTCTCTCCACCACCTTGTGTTGGAAGCCCCTGCTGTGACCCCGGCGGGGCCCCCCTCCTCTGCTGTACAGGTTATTGGGCCCTCCCCTGCTTCTTGAAGCTCGCCCGTCCCAGTGGTAGCGTCCCGTCCCAGGGGCCCCGGTGTCTGGGACAGGTCGGTGAGGACCCCTTCTCCTTCCACGGTGACCGTGACCGCCTGCAGAATCTTTTGGGCATTCAGTTTCCACAGCCGCCTGGCACACCGGCTGGTCGCCTGGAGACACCAGGGTCTCTTGTTGCTCTGCGTTGACACCCCTGCCTGTCTTAGACGGACATAATTCTGCATTCACTCGCACCTGTTGGCCATGGTTACCCTGAGCTTTGGCTTTTATTTGTCCTTCAGTGCAGTCTGAGGACAGAGACAGTTTGTCCAGGTGCTCTGTGATGGGGGCGGCTCTCCGGTGTTGCGGTCGGGACCTGCCTCCTCTCCTCGGCCCCCTCGCCTGGTACTGACGCCTCTGGCCCTGACCGCCTCTGCAGTGGGACAGTCCAGGGACAAACTGGTCTGCTCTGACGCCAGTTTCATAAGAGGAAACGTTAGAAGCAGAGGGCACCGGGGGACCAGGAGAGACATCTGTGTCCAGGTTTCCGTTTTCAGCAGCAGGTGGAGTCTGTGAGAGTTGACAGGTATCACTGTAAATGTTTTACATAACCTTATATAGGAACAGTGTTAATAAGGCAGCGCTGGAGTTGTACGAGTGATTAAAATGTCCAGGCTCCATCTGATATTTATCCAAGTCAGTGATAAGAAATATGACACAGATGAAAAGACAACTTTTATTGAGGCAGCTCTGTGTAGGAGTGTGCCTCGCTTTCAACGACATCAAGCTCACTCTGGCCTGCACTCTCTCACACAGTGGTTAACATTTTGCCTGCTAGATACGCCATGAAAAACACTCTGCTGCTTGTATGATCAATTTATTTTTTAGAAATTCTGAATTTTATATTTTAGTAAAACAAGATATGGGCAATAATCTAGAAACAAAAAGGTTTTTCCATGCCCTCTTTTCTTTTTTCCACACTTATCCAGACCTGGAAATTACTAAAATCAAATTCCATACTGCGTAGGAACCCTGATCTGAACACTTCAATCTAAATTTGTCAGATGCAATCAAAAGAAAGAATCATAGACAACTTTTACTTTTACTTATACAGATGTCAGGTATGGTTTGCAGTCTAGATGTGGCTATATCATTTGTGATTCATTCTTACCTCGTTGGTATGGATGAGAAAGCGATTTGATTCCACTTCCGGGTCAATGATCCCACCTTTAGTCCTCTGTCTTTCCAAAAGCTTCTGGAGTTCACACCACTTCCGTTGAAAATGTGAACCGATCGCTGCTTCGTCCAGCTGAGTGAAAAAACACAAAGCCTTTCAATGTTTATTCTTGACCTTGGAAACAGCTTCTAATGGACCTTGAGACAGCTGCTATTGGTAAAACTGTGCATTAGAAGATGAAGTTACCTCAGGCAGCTGGGGTGCAGGAGAGCGCAGAAGCTGATCCACATCATATGTTAGAGTCTCTCTACACACCGGACACACCACGGTCAGCTCCTGTGAGAAGAGTCAGTGATGAAATAGCTTATAAAGAAGGACACCGAAATACTGACCAGTACTCTTAAGCTGATATCTGACCTGATAGTCTGTTCTATTTCTGGTCTTGTCCTCCTCCAACTCCTTCTCCCTCTGGCGGAGCTCCCTCTCTGAGTGGCTGGCGTAGCGGCCGAGGCAGTGGGAGTGGAAGTAGTGGTAGCAGTTCGTCTTGGAGAACGTCTCTCCCTCCTGAAGACATCCAGGACATGAAGAAGCATGAATGGCTTTGCAGATGCAGGTTTTAGGGACATTTCTGGAAACATCTACAGATAAGACACTGTTTAATCCTGCATTAAGTGATTTTTGGCCACTTGGAGGAGAAGAACAAAACACACAACAGCAGACTATTTTCTCGATTTGCAATTAATTATATGGTCGATAATATGCCAGATAATATTCGTCACTGAGCAGTTTCCAGAACAGAAGTGCTCGCCATCGATTAGATAGCTAAAAAATGCAATTCTTGCAGAAATCTCAAAATGTCAAAAGTTTTTACCAAATCACAGCATGGCTTTTTCTATAGTGTTCCTCAAGGTCTTGGTGTCTTAATGTGGTATTTTGGAGGGATTATTGATCATTTTTATCAATTCTCAAGTGGTAAAAAAGGTTAAATTTAGCACCAAATCTGTGTAACAAATGGTATCAACCCCAAAAATTGCTGAAACAATTTACGAGACATAATAGAGCATGGGGATGACCATCATATACTTCTATCATAATGTTCTCAACCCTTATACACTTTCACAATTTATTTGTAATTAATTAATTAATTAATTAATTAATTAATTAATGTTTATTTCTGATTTATGACTAGAACAACTTGACACACAGTGCTGAGCTGCATCTCAAATTAATCTCCAGGTTCCCAGCTTTCAGATGAACACCACTTCTATGTGATGACTACTGCTGACCTGCTATCGCCCCCTAAAGACCCCCTGTACCCCCCTAAAAAAGACAAAAACGGGTCTATTGTGGGTCTCAGAGGGTTAATAACCAAAGCCCTTTCTGAGTCAGGAAAACTGCTGAGAGAGACTTTAATGTAAAACAAAAAGTGAGAAAATGATGCTAAAGCTTTCAGAGATTAAAAAGGCTGATAAAAAAACTGATCTCCAAAATGTTTCTCCTTGTTATAGAGAGACTGATGGGAAACAGCGTACCTTAAAGCCATAGAGGCAAATGACACAGTTTCCATGAGGAATATTGCTTTCGGTCAGGATTTCTTTAGCTTTCTGGAGGTGAAAAAACAGGAGTAGAACAGTTAGAAACATGAATTTAAGCAGCAGTACTGCTCATCATTACCTTAATGTATTAATTAACTAGATAATCATCCACTGAAATCATACATTCTCTTAAATAATATATTTTTTAAAAGCACTGTATATAGTGACCTCAATGAGCTGATACAACACAGGTGAACCCAGACAGGACTGAGCCTCCAACTGAAGACACTTTTGGACACTAAGAGAAAAGGGGTTGCACATGATTACAGGGTTTTACACAAAATATGAAACATTTCCTGAGCAGAAAGTCGTGATACCGATCGGTGAGTCTAATCAGTCCACAGCTTCGGTTCATTACCTGCTGATCTTGTCATCAGAAAGCCCCCGTGGGTTATGAATGGAGATGGCTGGAGAAGACGAGGGATACTAAGACAGGGAAGACAGAGTTTAATTATATTCATTAATATTTCTTTATCTATATGTCTGCACCTGCTTTGTACGGGCACGCGTCTCAAAAAGTACATATAAAAGTTGTCATCTGACAGAGATCATTAAATACAGCGGTACGATACGATACGATACGATACGAGTCATGGAGAGAGAATGTTGGCATCATTGTATCAGTAAACCAAATAAATCCCAACACAGAGACAGAGATACTGTAACCATAAACTGGGAGCAGGATAAGATCGCGGAGAGCGTACCTGCTGATCGAGGGTCAGAGTCAGGGTGAGTCGAACAAACTGGGAGACAGAGTCCTCTGCGGTGGACGGGTACAGGACCAGGCTCACCTCCCAGCCCCTGGAGGACAAAACACACCAGCAGCTTGAAAAACAGAGACAAACGCTGGAGCCAAAGGACACGTTGAGTCTTAAAACTCAGAAGTGTCATCAGGTATCAACAAGGCTGATGCAACAACACAGCATCACAAGGCCCGACAGGCAATGCAAACCATTTGCTCTGCGCAGACACTCTGTGCCAAACTCTATTCATAAATATGTGATTTAATGTTTCCTTGCTCATGTGCAAAAACACGACATTACAGAAAAGGTTTAAAGATCTTTAATCTACGACTACTATGATCTACTAATACCTCTCTGTGAAAATACTCATACTCGTAAGAGTACTCATTGTGCAGTAAAATGTTCCCTCTCAGTGTTTTCCTTATTATATCTGATGTTTCTGGATTAATATTACTGCTGCATTCATGGGTATGTTGCATTTTTACACCTCCTTTATATCCTGTTGGCTAGTTTAATCTACAGCAATGCATCATGGTCTATAAAAAGTCATATAAACAGCTGTTTTCAGCTTCGTGATGATGCATGTTCCAGCTGATCCAAGCTTTTTAAAGAGTTTATTTAGCTGAAGAAGGAGGAGGATTTTCTCAACACATAAAAGGAACACTTCATCCTTCAGTTTATCACAAACATTCAACATCAACACATCTGGAGATACCTGGTTTTCACTGGACAGGAAGTAACTAAAGCTGTCAGATAAATGTAGTGGAGTAAAAAAAGTACAATATTTACCTCTGAGATGTAGTAGAGTAGAAGTAGTTACTGTAAAGCAGCCAAAGCTAATGAAGCAAAGTGATGTAATTGTTTTCTCACCCGTCTTCTCTCCTGTTGACCAGCAGTTCATCCAGATAGATGGACTGCAGCACCTCGATTTCACACAGCACACTAAGGAGAAAACACATATATTGGTTAGCTTGTAGTCTGCCTTTGAGTGCTGTTGTATAACAGCAGGTTAACAGTCACACACATGAAGCTAGCGTTAGCGTGTTAGCTCCCACACTGTGTTGCTAGTTACCGTTAGCAACAGCAGCCGTTACATTTCATCAGGTTTCACTCAGAGCACATTAACCGTCACTGAATAAATAAACTGTAGATCAAATATAATGAGCATCGTGAAATGTTTTGGGGGTTTAAAAGGGGAAAAATCATGCTGTCAACAAACTCACTCGCTCTCCGCTGCCATGGTGTTTCTGTTTCTGTGAGCCTGCTGAGCCTCTGGTTAGCTAACTATTAGCTGCTAGCTGCTACTAAAGGGTGGTGTGACCCGGAGCTTTCAGAACACAAGTGGCCCGGCCGGCAAGAAATGTCTTTAGCTTAGCTTCGATTCAACACGCTAAAAAAATCACGTAGCCGCACAACACACTGAACCTATGTTGCGTCTGCTACCAGCGTAACATCCCTATTCCTGTAGGCAAAGAGGGCGTATCTATACTGCTGCCTAATGTGAAATTCTTATTCTGAATATTTACCGGAAGTATCAATATGCTATTATGTTCCTGAGTGTGTCTGACTTGATGGTCGTGGAGTTGACGGTGTTCATCGCCCTCCAGTGTCCACAGTGCGTAACTACAAATATGCTTTTGGAATATCGTTGTTATTATTATTATTATTATTATTATTATTATTATTATTATTATTATTATTATTATTAATAATAATATTATTATTATTGTTATTATTGTCTTATTGTTGTTATTATTATTATTATTGTTGTTGTTGTTATTATTATTATTGTTATTGTTGTTGTTGTTGTTATTATTATTATTATCATTATTATTAATATTATTATTAATAATAATAATAATAATAATAATAATAATAATAATAGTAATGATAATTTGGGACAAACCCAAAACATGTGTCATAAGTCTGCTTGTGGATAACCACAACGTTTGCATCTTGAGTCATGATCCGGGGATATTTTGGAAATAATATTTTTGAAAGGAATATTTACTGTACTTTTATGATTTTTTTTTTTTTAAATGGCCGAAATCCTGATAAAAAAATCATACCCACCGTGGTCAAAGAAACTGAACTAGATGTTTCCAATTATTATTGTCATTATACAGTACAGGATTGCACGATGAAGTGTAGTTGTAGCTCCCTCCACGCAACATACAAACAATGTATAAACATATATTCAAAATATTTAAATTAGAATATGATCTACATAATAAAATAGTCAATAACATAACAGAACAAACTAAGTAGCACGAAAGGAAGAAATAAAAAGGAAAAATAAATCATATTTACAAGGAATATACAGTTACATATATGTTATATATGCATACACATACAATATACATGCATACAAAAATATATAAAATCATGTTTAATATAAATATAATATATGAGTGTTTTAAATTATAGTGTAAATAGAAAACTTTAGTTAGTGAGTGAAAAAATTACAAATTCTAGATGCAAGAAAGTGACGAGAGGGATCGCTTACAATCCTGAGTGCACACTGCCATCCGGTGGCCACAGTGTGTAACTACACTTATTGTAAAACCTTTATTTTGTGTTTTAACCGGAAGTGTAACTACACTTGATGTGTCTAGCTTGGTGGTGGTGGAGTGAAGTAATTCCTCACTGTGGCCGCTAGAGGGCACACATTCGCGTGATTCTAAATACACACAAATTGCTATCAGGATCAAGTCTGTTTTATTAACAGAAACGTTATTAAAACAACTGATTATTAATACAGTTAATACACATGTGGATACTCCTATTTTAATTTGTAACAATTACTTCCCCATGTTGATATCAATAACGATAATATTGTTAGCCATAAATTCAAATGGAGTGTTAGAGAGGAAAATGGAGGCAGTTAACACTCAAGATTTAATTTGTGATATAATATTTCATTATATAAATGCTAAAAATAAAAATAAAAAATAGCTGAATGCTAAAAAAAAAATCAACTATGTGATTGGTCATTTTTTTTTCATATAACCTATAACTATTGTTTATTATTGAAAACAAGTAAAACATATCTTTTAAAAATGGTTTGGTGATTATGTTTGTTTGTAAAACCTGTATTTTCTGTATATAAAACCTGCACAATGTATTATTGTGTTGTTTTATTTCTATGTATTAGTTCATTTTAATTATTTTTTCTTATTACTATTATTATTTTGTTCATGTTGTTATTTTTGTACATATTGTACACATTTCTTTTTCTGTAATGTTTTTTTTTTCTGTGTTCAATAAATAAAACGATTTATTTTTAATGTGTTCACAGAAGGATTTAGCAGGCTTTAGTTTCCATCCTTTATAATCGTGGGTATACGTCGCCCTCTGGTGGCCAGTAACTGCAAATATTGTAAGTTTTATTTTGAATGTTTTAACCGGAAGTACTTCTATGCTTAATACGTCTAGCTTGACGCTAGTATAATTAATTGTAGTTACTCACTGTAGAGGGTAGCTATACTGATGATTATAATACACATAAAGTGATCATGTAAATGTTATAAAACTATTTATAAACAACTCTTTATTAAAACATTAATTACTAATATTGATGCTACCATTTTGTTTGTAATAATCACACAAATAATGATTTTTATACATCAATATAAATAACAGTTATACTAATATTATTACTGTGCATAGCCACAAATTAAAAGTGAGTGTTGCAGTTCCTCACTGTGACCACATGAGGGCAGTGAACACTCACGATTCTCAGTACAGTCAGGTCAACTGTCAGACAGACACAGTTAAAACTAATCACTTATACTGGTGTTACTGTTTTATTTTGTTTTTTTTTGTAATACTAACACTAATTAGTTATTTAAATCTTTATCAATTATACAGATATTCAACAGTGTGTTGTTAGCCACAAATTGTAATGGAGTATTGCAGTTCCTCACTGTGATCACTGGAGGGCAGTTAACACTCATGATTTAATTTGTGATTTAATATCTCATTATAAAAATTCTAAAAATAAATAAATAAAAAAAATAGCTGAATGCTAAAGAAAATGCTGGTCATTTTTCATTTAATTTATAACTATTATTTATTATTGAAAACAAGTGAACCATATCTTTTAAAAATGTTAAAAGATATGTTGCAGTTCCTCACTGTGACAACAGCTAATACTAATCACTAATACTGATGTTACTGTTCTTATTTTTAATACTCACACTAATAATACGTTCACTATCATCATTATTATTATTGTATTGTTGATACTATTATTTCTGTTGCATCTTGTTTTGTTTTTCTGCATTATCGTTTTTTTCTATGTTGAATAAATATAATATATATTTTAATGTCAATTTTAATGTGTCCACTGGAGGAGTTAGCAGGCTATAGTTTCCATCATTTATAATAATCGTGTGTAGCCTATACGTTCTATCTTGGAGGACATTATTCTAAATACACTCAGTTGTCAAGTTCACCAGTATTAGAGATAGACACGAAATCAGACTAACACTTCCTGTGAACCTTCAAAATAAAACTATTAACACCAGCGAGGAGCTGCAGTTGCTGAGTTACCGGGGGGGGGGGGGACAGTCTGCCGGAAATTCAGTAGAAGAAGAAGAAGAAGAAGACGACGACAACGAAGAAGAAGAAGAAGAAGAAGAAAACCCGCGATACGCAAGCGAGAACTATGCAACGTTATTTCAAATTCATAACAGAAGAGTTTTACTGAAATGAGCAATTATAGTTTTTTGGACGTTAATAAAAAATACATCTGAGACATAATGCGTACTGGTACGTAGACGCGTGCGACGTCATAACAAATCCAAAGTTTAAATGTTGAACTCACGTTAGCTAGTTCGCTGTTTCTGAAGAAAGTCAAAGGAAATGGAGGAAATCGCGATGGAATCGGACTCGGTCGAGATGTCGGGATCCGCATCGCAACGAGGGGTTGCTGTTGCCTGGGAAACTGTCACTATAGCTCTGGTGAGTGAGTGAGGCTTCATCACTGGACTCGTGGAGCAGAATGACACAGACGCCAGTGAACCCAGTCTGCAGAAGTCCATTCAAATATTTCAGGATTTAATGTTTTCTTGCTTGTATTGTTGTTTCACACCCGGTGGGACATGATGTAGCACCGTTTACTAATTAGTAGGGTATTCGGTTAAATTCGGCATACATGTAACTCTGTCTTCGCGTTTCTCTTTATTTATTTTTTTGCCTTGTCTTTGTTTTCCTTTTACTGTTTTTAATATGCCTGTATAGTCTACATACAAAAACAATCTAAGACCAAGAGGTTAACTCTGATTCAGGTCCAGGTCCACTCTCAGGTGGCTCCATCCACAAACACACCTTGAGAAGTGACCAGTGTATGAAATGTCTCTGGCCTGGCATCTTCTAGTTTTCCATTTGAGATCAGCATGGACAGTTTAGTAGATTTATAGATGTTAGATTGCATCCTACAGCTCCTGCAGTGTCTGTCAGAACAGATGACATATCTTGGTCTGTGTTCCAGATGTCTCCCCGCTGCTCGGTGATGGAGCGGAGCCTCTCGGACTCTTTGGTCCTGCTGTGCAGTCAGGGTCTGGGCCGGCTGCTGGGCGGCTGGCTGCTGGAGACTCTGCAGATGCGTCTGTCCTCCTCTGTGGTTCCCGAGTTCTGGTCCGGACTCAAACAGCCGGAGAATGAGCTGGAGGAGAGAGGCAGGGCCTGGGTTCTCCTCACCACCTTTCGGACTCTGTTAGGCCAACTGGAACCTTTTCTGGGCAAGTGGAAAAAAATATATAATGAGTCGATAAGTCCGGCACTGATTACTGGATTTCTTTGTTTATGCGAGGGTTAGCAACATTATTCAAACATCCCCTCTTCCTCCTCCCAGGTGGTTTGGAGAGGCTGGGGATGTGGCAGGACGAGGGTCGCGGTAGTCTCTGCGGCCCGGGGCCCGGGGGACTCCAGGAGCGGGCCTTCACCGTTATCAGGGCCCTCCTCCTCTTCTCCCCCTCGCCCGTTCTCCAGGAGAGAGTGCTGGAGTTTTACAGCAGGACCTTCTCCGTCTACATGAGCCAGGAGGGGCAGGCCGAGGACGGGGCCGAGGTTCCGGACGGCCCAGAGCGAGGGGTCTGTCCGGGCTGCGCGGTCCCGACGCAGCGGTGCTGGTGTAAGGAGGCCCTGGAGCAGCTGCAGGAGCTCAGCCACATACTGTGAGTGGACAAATAACACACTGCTGACCATTTCCAATGCACACGTCCTTTAGCTACGGGAGGTACTGAGAGACGGACTCACACATTGTTGGTTTGGGATGAGAAGAAGAAAAATCCAGAATAACATCAGCCTTATACTTATACAACCCTTTTTCATGGAGAGTATCGTCCAGATACGACACAATGCATGTCACGTGTGTGTTATTATGTGCTTCATATGAGGATGAATGGTTCATTCACTTTTATGTTGTAGTTCTAAACTGCAGCTGCTGGAGTGGGTGAGCTCCGAAGCCGTCACCTCCATCCTCCACAAGCTCATCGAGCAGCGAATGGAGCAGCACTGCAGGGGCGAATACGAGCGCTCCTTCCTGCTGGAGTTCCAGGAGGTAAAACATCCACCGTCGGTGAATGTTATGTGAAGTCTGAACCTATCATTAGCTGTTGGCTATTAAGTGCCTCCCTCTTGATTATGTTTTGTGTGAGCAGTGGCTGGAGCTGGTGCTTGGCTGGCTGAGCAAAGTGTTTGCAAGCGAGGCAGACAGAGACGGTTTGGTACCTGCTCCCAGTGCTCCCAGTGCTCCCAGTGCTCCCAGCGCTCCCAGCATCCAGGCCGGCCAGCCTGGCAGCTCCGTCCTGAAGCAGTGGAGATGCCACATGCATCAGTTCTTCTGCAGGATCTACGTCAACATGAGGATCGAGGAGCTCTTCAGTATAATCAGAGGTGAGAGAGTATAATAATAGTAATAGAGTAAATGCATCCTGGACTCATCTGAAATGAACCTGGTGGTGGGTGACCTCTGTCGACCTAAAATCAGGGAACTGTAGTTGAGTTAGGAAGTAACTAACTTTTATACACTACATTTAGATTCACAGGCGTGGGGTTTGTCTGACTTTTCTTGTGCTTATTTTGACGTTTCCCATCCCTCTTCAGATTTCCCAGAATCTAAAGCAGCCATTGAAGATCTGAAGTTTTGTCTGGAAAGAACCAACCAGAGACAGCAGCTCCTTACCTCGTTAAAATCTGCTTTTGAGAGTCGTCTGCTGCATCCAGGTGAGCTGGCGGCTGGAGCGAAAGCGTGGTACAGTATTTGTTTAGTGATAACGCAGCAGAACATGAAGATATTTTAATTATTCCGTGGTTGTTGTACCGTCCATTCTTCTCAGGAGTTCACACATCGGACATCCTCACGGTTTACATCTCGGCCATCAAGGCCCTCAGAGAGCTCGACCCATCCATGGTCATCCTGCAGGTTGCCTGCCAACCAATCCGCAAGTACCTCAGGTGAAACATGATCTTTTTAATGTAAGTTTAAATTGTATATATAGTGATATATGTTTCGGTCATTTCTATAATCCTGCTTGATATGAAATGAAACAGTTTCTGGCTGATATCTTCTGTCTTTGTGCTTTAGTTTGGTAAATAGAGCGCTTAACAGCAGAAACACCCATGAAAATTACAATACACGGCATAAAACTTTGAACCTAAAGAGCCGATGAAAACTTGAAATAAGGAGGCTACTTTTCCAATCACTACGGTTGAGTTTGGTATAAGCGTTTGTGGTGTGTTTAAGGACCCGCGAGGACACGGTGAGGCAGATCGTGGCCGGTCTGACTGGAGACGCTGAGGGCTGCACAGACTTGGCCTCCGAGCTGTCCAGAGGAGACCCGGTGACTCTGGAGATGCAGGACAGTGATGAAGAAGGCAACGACCCAGAGGACTGGACTCCAGATCCGACGGACGCCGTCCCCGGTAAGTAAACGCATCGTTTGTTATTTCTGTGGCGGTCAATCGATGAAAATATTTAATCGTGATTAATCACAAATTAATCACACATTTTTTTATCTGTTGAGAATGTACCTTAAAGGGAGATGTGTCAAGTATTTAATACTCTTATCAACATGGGAGTGGGCAAATATGCTGCTTTATGCAAATGTATGTATGTATTTATTATTGGAAAGGAATTACCGACACAAAACAATGACAAATATTGTCCAGAAACCCTCACAGGTACTGCATTTAGCATTAAAAATATGCTCAAATCGTATCATGGCAAACTGAAGCCCAACAGGCAACAATAGAACCCATTTTCATTCACATATCTTGAGGTCAGAGGTCAAGGGACCCTTTGAAAATGGCCATGCCAGCTTTTCCGCGCCAAAATTTAGCGTAAGTTTGGAGCGTTATTTAGCCTCCTTCTAGACAAGCTAGTATGACATTGTTGGTACCAATGGATTCCTTAGGTTAGGTACGCATTAACGCAAGTTGCGTTAATGCGTTAAAGAAATGAGTGGTGTTAAAACAAATTTGTGTAAACTTTGACGGCCGTAGTTATTTCTGGTGTTTTTTATTCGCTGTTCACTGTTTGGTGTTGGATTTTACTGAGAGTCAAATGCTTTTTTTCAGATAAGATGGGCTCGAAACGTCGTTCGTCAGACATCATCAGCCTGCTGGTCAGTATCTACGGCAGTAAGGACATCTTCATAGATGAATACAGAGCCGTGCTGGCCGACAGACTGCTGCACCAACTCAACTACAACACCGCCAGGTACAACTGAACAAACACACTTCGACTAAAGGGCCAGGTTTTCTCTTCTTTGTTTTCCCGTACATATAATCAAATTTAGTACAGAAATGAGTATATACCGCTATCCCACATACATACAAAACAAAGTCCTCATCCCACCTAACCATCACAAAGCAAAACCAGCTTAAAAAAAGAAACATAGAGACAATGTGCTACAAAATGCTGCCAGCGGTACCAGAGCATTCACAAATATCTGAGTAATTATGACTTCTGTTATTAACAAGTTGGAAACGGGTAAACACTACAACTCCGATATGAGTTGGATCATTTTGGATCATTTCAGCAGCTTTGGTGTATTTTGCGTCTGACTGTAGAGACACAGGTTGTGTCCAAAATGTCATCGTCTTCTGCTCTTTATAAAGTCTTGTCCTCTGTTTTGTGTTTGCAGGGAAATTCGTAACGTGGAGCTGCTGAAGCTCCGGTTTGGGGATTCTCACATGCATTACTGCGAGGTCATGCTGAAGGTAAACACTGCTTTAGTCACTGTAGTCCCGTTAAAGAGTACAAAATGCATCTTATAACATGACGTGATACTTTTGACATATGAGGCAGATATTTGCTTTGGTTTTTTTTTTGTCTCATTTCCTTCTGGGAATCCCTGGAGAGTTTTACTGTCACAGTCTAATTATGTAGTTTCCCTACCCTCTACTAAAAGTTATTAAATTGTTTTATCCCATTCATATTAAAAAGGTTTAAACGGTTTGAGTTTCAGGATGACATGTTCTTTAAATCATAAAATGCAGTATAGTAACACTGTGAAGTAAACACGTATGTTAAATAAAGTAAAATAGCTAAAAGGATTTGTTGATTGACAGTAAATTACTGTCAATAATGAAAATAATAATTTGTTCGGCCTAGCCCTCACACACATCCCTTCCTTCTGTCTCCCGTCCAGGACATGGCGGACTCTCGGAGGATCAACAGTAACATCCGCGAGGAGGAATCGAGGCTGAGCGAGGACGAGCAACTGCCGCTGTCCCTGTCGTCCATCATCCTGTCCTCCGAGTTCTGGCCTCCGCTGAAGGAGGAGAAGCTGGAGCTCCCTCCGCTCGTCTGCCAGGCCATGGAGGCCTACACACACCGCTACGAGAAACTCAAGGTGGAGTTCACCTTGCTGAATATTTTCCAAAGTGTTGTGAGTTGCTGGTCAACCGCCGCCTCGATCGGCTAGTTAGTTTGTGTTATTGTGTGACTTTGGTGTTTTAAAAGGTTAGTTCGGATTCACCAAAGTCACACAAGAACACAAACAAACATACTGTCCTTGAACACACCACTACACAAACCTTACTATTTTTCCTTTTGTGTGTAGTTACATTTCTAAAACCTCATATCTCGCTGGCTGACTTGCACTTATTTTCTGTGATGAGCTTATTTGCTTCTTTTTTTTGACTCGTTTAGCGATCAGTACATCATTAATTGTATTTTCAGACACAACAACATACCCATCGCTGTGCTGGTCCAGATCGAAACTTTTAACAGCAGTTTTGTCTTCCGTGTTTCAGGCCATGAGGACGCTGAGCTGGAAGCCTCACCTGGGCTCAGTCACTCTGGACCTGGAGCTGGAGGACCGCACCCTCACCAACCTCACCGTCTCCCCCATCCACGCTGCCATCATCCTGCACTTCCAGGAAAAAAGTACAATTTTAAACTGATTTCATGTCTTGGTTTGTTTTCCTCCATATTAAAATTAATTTATAAATAAATTATTATCAATAAACACAAGCTACTATTTGTTAAACTTTGTTGAATTTACAAAAGATTCCAGAAAACAGGATCATTTATAATATTTACATGCATTTATATACATTCCACCTCACTTCCATTCCAATTTTTGTCAACTTACTGGTTGCCTGTTGGTCGTCCATCAGGTTCTTGGACGCTGGAGGAGCTGAGCGGGAAGCTGGGCGCCCCGAAGGAGCTGGTGCACAGGAAGCTGGCTCTGTGGCAGCAGCACGGCGTGCTGAGGGAGGAGGCGGGAGGCCGCTACTACGTGGTGGAGACGGGCTCGTCCAAAGAGAAGATGGAGAGAGGCGTGATGCTGATCGACAGCGACGAGGAGAGAGACTCCAACACCACCACCCAGTCTGAGCAGAGGGAGGAGAAGCTGCAGGTGCCCGCGACACACATACACACACACACACAGTGAACAAGATGAACCCTGACTACCTGAAGAAGCATCTTAAAACACTCGTTCTCTGTCTCTGCAGTTGTTCTGGGCCTACATCCAGGCAATGCTGACCAACCTGGACAGCATGACGCTGGACCGCATCCACTCTATGCTCCGGATGTTCGTCGCCACGGGACCCGTCGTCACGGAGATGGATGTCAACGAGCTGGAGGCCTTCCTGCAGAGGAAGGTCAGGGAGCATCAGCTGATGGTCTCTGCAGGCGTCTACAGACTCCCCAAATCCAACTGATGAAAGAGGAGCATGAGAGCAAAAACAAGGAGGACAAACTGAATCCAGGTGCTTTGTGGGTAATAAAAAGGAAAATATTGTTCTCCTCAGCTTTTGGGAAGGAACACTACTAAAATTTGCTAATTGCAGCTATTAGTAAATTCCTGTTTGTTCTGCAGACAGACCCTGTTTTTCAGATTAATTCTGACATCAACCCACAAGTATCAGTTGCTGAAAGAAGGAGAAGTTGTTCAGGGAAATCCAATAGAATTTCCACCAGCGTGTCAAACTGGATGTTCCTGTGATATAAAGGCAGCATAACTTTAACCTTTCCTCTGAAAGGTTTGGTTTTCAAAATAAAAGCACTTCCACCCTCTTTAGCATCAGTTCAGACAGTGTTGATGCTGCAGCTGGGAGTTAAAGGGATATTTGTGGTGTTTCTCAGTGGTACTTATCCATAGTAGGTGTATTACTTACAGTAGATGATGGTCGGCGTGTCCCCAGCTTGGAGAAACAGACAGGAGCACCGACACCGGAGCAAAGCAATACAGTGCTGTGGACGGGTACAGCAGAAAAGGGTATTTTAGCCAACCTAACAGAAAGGCTCGCCTAAAAACACTGATAGCCGTTTAAGTGTACGCTATATTAAGAATATTTTCACAGCTTTATCTTGCCGTCAGATCGCCCTTTCCCTCTCCTTTCCAACGGGGAACTGAAAGTGAAACTTATCTATGCTCTCTCAAAAGTCAGCAGGCTCAGATGAACAAAACAGTATAGATTCGTTTCACTTCAGGTTCAGTTCGCCTTCAGAAAATATTCTAAATATAGGATACACTTAAGAGAATATCAATCTTTTTAGGTGAGCTTTTCTTTTAGGTGGCTAAAATCCTTTTTACTCCGTACCCATCCACAGCACTGTGTTGCTTTGCTCCGGTGTCAGTACTCCTCTCCTACGACCGTCATCTACTGTAAGTAATACAACTACTATGGATAAGTACCTCATACACTTCAAAACACCCGAACTATCACTTTAAGTTGTTGTGAGGTTTTATTGGTGTTGAACACTGATGTATAATACTGATGTATTATAATTATAAAAGCTCTTTAATGTTTCCTGTGTGTTTGTCTGAACTGAATCAACCAGGGACACATCATCGCTGATGATGACGAACGTAAGGCACTAGTTTATAGAATGGGTTGTTGTTAAGGCCCAACTACAGTCCTGTTGGTGGTGCAGAGTACAGTAGAAGCATTCACATCACACTCCCACACAGTTCAGTACCCGCTTTAACCAGTAGAGGATCAGTTTCACTCAGGTTTAGGTTTGGTACATTTACTCAGAATATTGTACTCAAGCATGAAATTGAGGTACTTGTACTTTACTTGAGTATGTCTATTTATTCTGCTTTTTACTTCTACTCCACTACATTGTAGCAATGCAGCATTTTTTACCTGTAATGGAGTATTTCTACACTGAGGTATTGCTACTTTTACTTGAGTAATGGATCTAAATACTTCCTCCACCACTGCTTTTAAGTTCAACTTAGTTTCAAATCATCAGCAAGTTGGAGGAAAATTTTAGGAGTTTGGGACCCTATTGGACTCTGTAACAAATTCAGGCTATCATATGTTTAAATAAAATCTGTATTAAGGTAACATTTAGAAGTCACTCCAAAGCCAAACAGAAAATCCTTTAAAAACCTCTTAAAAACGTCGGTATATTTTCGTTTAAAACGCCTAAAATAACTACCCAAAATGAATCAGGACTTGCTCCTCAACCATAAGGCTTATATGCATATATTTGGTCTCATCTGAAAGGTAAGAAGCTAAGGAATATGAATTAATTGTAAGTATACTAAACTGTATTACCATGGAGATTACAATGGAGAAGCAATAAAGGAAAGGAAATTCTTCATCCTCGCCTAGTATAAAATCTTAATTTCAAAGGCAATATAACCATTGAAACCAAGATCCCATAGACAATGATGCAACTGAATGTATTCTATTACTCTTTACTACAATAAATTTGATGAAAATACAACATTTATCATACAATTTATAAAGATATACTCAGGCGCTCTCAATGTTTTGGTCATGTTTATCGTTTATTGGGAGTTTTACTTAAAAAAATTGATTTATTTCCATATAACCATGTTACACGTCGTCAGGACGATTATCTGGTGACAGGAGCTGAAGCTAATTTAACGTTAAACTCTGCTGGACCTAAACTTGTGTTCTTCAAACCAACAGAACTTTGTTTTATTCCAGTGAAAACCATTTGATTTGATGGTGCAGCTGTGAAGAGAAAAAGATGCAACGTAGTACGATGCTGTAATATATACAACTTTAAGACACCTTATAGGGAAATCTAAGGTAGAAGGAGTTACATATTGAATTAGTTTAGAGAGGCAGCTTCAACTGCTTCTTGGTGCTCTGATTATTTTTCTAATTTTGGGAACAGGCTGATCGTCTCCATAAGTAAACCTTTGAGTTCTACATGAATTATCGTTCCACCTGAAGCACTGGCCTGTACAAGAAAATTGAGATACAAACTCTGGATTTATTGCTTTATTTGGATTTGGACACATTTGCTAGGCAACAGATATTTATATTAAAAAAAACAACAACATACTAATGACATGAACATGTTGGGTTTGTACTGTGTTGAGGTTACACACATACTATAGTCTTGGGTTACTGGCCTCGTCTGAATAGAAATAAGGCTCTCAGACAGACGTGGGACGTCACTCTTCACACCTGTTAGTGTGTCAAGGTTACAATTTAGTAACAACTGCAACCAGTTCCCTTTCAGTGGTGAAATATGTTTACTGTATTAAGACAAAACAACTAAAACATCGGCACATAACAGTGGTTCACTAGTGCAAAGTTAAAGGACCGTACCAGAGTTTTTGTGTGTTTTAGCTCATTCACCACGATCACATACACTTCATATCTCACCACCACTACGCAGATTGTTGCGTTTTTAATTTAATGGATTTTATCAACCTCTCAGGAAGTAGTAGTTGTTTTCTATTTGTGCCACTACAATATTAAAATCATCTTGCAGAGAATGAAAGTTAATTTAGTTTACATCATGTCTGCTCTGACTTTCAGTTATGTTTCTTCTTTATGGAAATGAAGTGCAGTCTTTTCACTTTTGCATCATGTTCTGTGATGGATTGTCTCAAGCCAGGAGTCATGTTTAAAAGGTGAAACTGTTGGCTGCCTGGACGAAAGGCTGCAGTGTTCATCCCACCCTACGATACAAATACAATACAGACGTTTGTCCCGAGGACAGCACTAAAGGAAAGGTCACGAGGTTCATCCTCTAGGGAAGAATAAGCTCACTAAATTTCATGGCATCTGCCCAAATAAATTTAAGATTTCTTGTGTTCAAGTGGAAAGTTTAAAGGTCCAGTGTGTAGGATCTGGCGGTATCTAGCGGTGAGGTGAGGAGATTGCAACCAACTGAAGCCTCTCCCGTGTGCCGAGTGTTGTGAAACGTGAATGTCCCTCTCTCGAGCCAGTTGTAGGTCATTTGGAGCAGAGCCAAGGCGTAGAGTGTGTGTACGTGGGAAGTAAGTGGTGAAGCAAGAGAGAGAGAGCGGCGGCGACAGCAGCAGCAAGAAACGTTATCGACTCCGGCCCAAGCAGGAAAAGTTAACAGTTTGGTTTGTCCGTTCTGGGCTACTGTTGAAACACGGTGGTGCAACATGGCGGACTCCGTGAAGAGGACCCGCTCCCTATGTAGATATAAACGGCTCATTCAAAGCTAACGACCAAAACATCTGGCAGCATCACCTTGGGAATTGTGACGGGTACTTTTCACCATTTCCTGGTGTTTTATAGATAAATCAAGAAAATAATCAGCAGATTAATAGATTATGAAAAAAGTTGTTAGCTGCAGTCCTGTAATGAACAAGAAAAAAAAATAATTGTCATTCTTGGAAACTTACAGGTAGTTGGGCTAAAAGATCATGAACTCAATCAAATCAAAAATGTATGTGAATGTGCTCTAAATTTCATGGCAACCTGTCTGATAGATTTCTCGTATTTGTGCACTAATGTAAAGGGCATGGGTCACTGCTCTGGGGAGCATGAATATCAACAAAAATGTTAAATGGTAATCTGGGAAGTTAGTTGCAGCGACGTCTCCATCACTGCCAGCGAGGCAAATATCTGAAACGCTACAGCATGCTTTCAAAATGTGATTCGCATGTAAATGGGCTAAAAAACTCAAAAAACCCAGGATGATCCTTTAACTCATGTAACCTCCAGGCTGCTACAAGCAGTCAGTGCTGACAGATCCCTCCGCCTCAGTTCCATTCACGACCAGAAGTTCAGCAGAACGACCTGTCGGTTTGTAACTTGGCGTAGTAAATAGTGAACGGCACAGTTTCAAACATTCACACCTGCAGTTTGAAACACAGAACACATATCTCCTAACTAAGGCACGTTTTCCCAATCTTGTTTGAATGCTTTTTGTCCAAGCGATGAGCGCTAAGTGGCTGGAGTCTGTTCGGGGCTCAGCAGCATTTCTTGCCTCTCTTCCTGCGGTCTCGGTCTCTCTGAGCGTTGATGTTGACGGTGTCTTTCTCCCGCTCTCGGTCCCTCTCTGCTCTGTTCTGGCTCTGCTTCTTGGCCCGGAGCACCATGTGGGTGAAGGCCATGAACATCTGAACAAAGCAAGAAAACAACTCTGAGAGGCGAATTCACTAAAGGGTCGCGCGGCTTTTGCGGCCGCTAAACCTGCACAAATAATACAAAAACAAACCGTGTAATTCTCAAAGCACCTCAAAGGGTGAAATGCACCTTTAACTGCACTGCCAAGCAAATAGTGTCTCTGTGTTTATTTTGTGCCATTTACACGTATTTAAATTAGATAATATGCAGATATTGGCACAAAATCGTCCAGTTACAAAGATCAGCGCTAATAGCCACACAAAGTTACAGTGAAATTATTAGCGTCTTCAGAGAGTTGGTGGTAACTGAAGCACATTTATAAAAGGTGTCACAGCCAGTGATCATGGTAGCAGTGATTGTGGCCAGCTGAAGGCATAGCCATGCTCCGCTCAAACTCATTTATTTTGGGATACAGTGACAAAAAAAGAGAAAAAAAATGAATGAAAAATAAGTTTATTATTAGGGCTGTCAAAGTTAACGCAAATTTGTTTTAACGCCACTAATTTCTTTAGCTCAACATGCAATTTTTACCTCATAGCGGGCTCAGTTTTATGGCTAGATTGAAGATAATGGCATCATATGAAACTAGAAGACATAAGGAATCCATTGGTACCAACCATGTCATACTAGCATGTCGCAAGGAGGTTAAATAACGCTCCAAACTTATGCTAAATTTTGGCGTGGAAAAACTGGCATGGCCATTTTCAAAGGGGTCCCTTGACCTCTGACCTCAAGATATGTGAATGAAAATGGGTTCTAAGGGTAACCACGAGTCTCCCCTTTACAGACATGCCCACTATATGATAATCACATGCAGTTTGGGGCAAGTCATAGTCAAGTCAGCACAGTGATACTTGACAAATCTCCCTTTAAGGTACATTTTGAACAGATAAAAAATGTGCAATTAATTTGCAATTAATTGATTAATCGATTGACAGCCCTAGTTATTATATAAATGAATAAACAAATTATTTCTTCCCTCTTCCTCCACAAAAAAGAGTAAATTGTATTCAGCTGCAAAACTTAGTGGCTGTGTGTTTGAGCTGTAATATCATTAGCGCAATATCTTTTGTGAATCTGTCTTTTTTTAAGGTAAAATGCAGAAAAATTACATCTCAAATGAGAATAATTATTTTCTTTTTTTTTTTTTTACTTTTTAAAAGCAAAGTTGGATTTTGGAGGGTTTGGACTTGGTTGAACGAAACAAGCAATCTGAATATGTCAACTTGGGCTTTTGAAAATGTGAGGGGCATTTTCACTAGTATGAAAACAATCTGCACAATAATCGTTAATGAGAATAATCACTAATTGCAGCCTTAAGCTTTTGCAAAAGGAAAACATGAATCTACACATGCAAATACGCTTCAGTAACATTACCAATTCAACAGAATTCTAAACGTGTGTATAAGAAATCACAAATCCAACCTAGAGTGAAGTTTACATGATATAACATTAAAGTTACCTCCTCTACGTTTATGTTCTCTTTGGCACTGGTCTCGAACACCCGAACACCCATCGACTCCCCAAAACGCACAGCGTCCTGGGTATCCACCTGTTTCCTGGTAGGGTCGTCATTTTTGTTTCCCACTGAGAGAGTGAGCAGGAAAACAATCTTTATTTCTACTCTTTCGGGACCAATTGAGTTCATTTCAGTGTGAACAGTCTACTGGTAATGGGATACTTAATCATTAATTTAGTAGGCAGTATGCAGTACATACCGATCGAGTATGTAGTATACACTACGTTAGTATGCGATTTCAAACACAGCCCTCGTCTTAGTTTTGGTTCCTGCTGCCACACAGAATAATGAGACTGTCCAACCAATAAATGTGCCGGTCTGAACGTTTAACAACCCTCCACCATGAAGACAACATGAAAACTTAATTAATTAATACGGTCGACTCACCCAGGATCTTGCAGACGTTGTCACAGTTCTGGGAGATTTCATTTAACCACCTCTTAACATTTACAAACGACTCTGGATTTGTCACGTCGTAAACAATGATGACACCGTGGGTGTTTCTGTAGTACCTGGAACAAAAACAGAGATGAAACTGAATGAATTGAGCGATACACCAGCGGGCCAAAATGAAAGTGTGGTCAAATTCCTGAACATAAAACCAATTTTGATCTGATTGATGATTACGTTGATGTGATGGTTCTGAATCTCTCCTGCCCCGCTGTGTCCCAGATCTGTAGCTTAACCCGCTCTCCATCGATGTCTACTGTTCGGATCTTAAAGTCGACACCGATGGTTGTGATGTAGCTGCCTGCAGGAGACCAGCAGATCATCACAAGTCAGACAGACAGCACAGACACCCTGTACTGCATCTGTGTGCAGGCACATGACATGCATGCATCGATCCATGTCATTCAACATTTACATCAGATTAAGATTCAGACAAACACGACATCTTGTAGCTGCATCTTGGAAGCACAAACATCTTTTTTGGGGGGGGGCATCATTCCTATCAGCGACATGAACGATCAGATTACCTCACAGATTGTAAACAACTATCAATTTAACAAAACTTATTTGGAAGACAAAAAAAATATACAAATTATAACCCAAACTATCTGTTATAAATATCCACTAGAAACTTGTTGTTTAAACTTTGACCTACATTCTTACAATGGTTGAGCATGAACACAGTTTTTCTATACAGTCACTTTGACTTCCATTAAAACATTCCTTTAGATCAGTGATTCTCAAAGTGGGGTCCGTGCAAAGTGCATCTACAGATGGGGACCATTTGCGCCAGTAAAACAAGCATACTGCGTCCATTACTCCCACCCACGTTAGCTTTGGGCCAATAGAAGCTAGCTAGCTGGCAAGCATGGAGAAACATTTGGGTCAGTCTATATTGTCAAGTGACACTAAGACCAAGCTAGCTAAACTGAGAAAATGTGACGTCAGTTATATCAAGCGACAGCGACGGGAGACCGAAATGTGTCATGTGTCTTCAGGTGTTAGTAAACGAAACCATGAAGCTGGCCAAGCTAATGCGACATCTGATTACAAAGCACCCGGAATATCAGGGCAAAACAAAGTGATGTTAACATTATTTAAATTGAAATGTGTTTCTTTTCATCACTATCAAACAGGTCTGAAGTTCTTTAGGGTAACTGGGTAAACTGGGAATTTGTTAAATATCATACTGGACTCAGCAACAAACCTGTATCTGCAATAAGCGGGATAATGTACAGCTAGCGGGTCATTGTTGTGAAAGAAACCCCTGCAGTGCTGCATCGCCCTGTCGGGGGTTTCTTTCACAACAATGACCGGCTCGCTGTACATTATCCCTTACTGATCTTAGGCTCGTCGAACTGCACCTCGCCTGGAAAGTAGACGAGATCAGGTGGCAGCAGCAGGGGGGCGGTGACCAAAAGCTGCGGTCAAGTCAGAGAGTTTCCAGCAGCCTTCAAAGAATTTACAGGAAGTCACAGGAATAGTTACATCCTGTTAGATCCGATCTGTAGGCTACTTGTAGTTTGCAGACCACGTTCGGATTTATTTATATCTGTTTGTAAACATATGTGGAAATGTGCGTGTATTTGGCATTGGATTCTATCCTTTATTCCTTGTATGTCTGCCTTGTAAAGCACATTGTATAAGCACTCCTTTTGATAAGTGCTAATAAATAACCTTCATTATTATTATTTCAACCACATCAGATAAGATGAACAGATGAAACCTTCATTGCACAACATGAGACTAATAGCCTACAATCTAGTTTTAAATATTACAATTACACAGAAAGTTCGGACTTTCTACAACACGTGGTGTTTGTTGTCAGAACTAAGAGCCAATCAGCTCTTCGATCAGGCGCGAGCCAGGCGTTTCCCATCATGCCCTGGGTCTTGCAGTCGATGGAGAGCAACTGCGGCGCCTGGCTCTAAAAACTGCGGCCACCTTGATCTTGTGAGGTTATCGTTGCCCACGTGTGCGTGACGTCAGAGCAAGCCGGGATCAAGTCGGACGCAAATCTAACCGGCATGCATCGTGCGGCGATCGCCTGTGAACGATTCTGCGCAGACCTGGCTCTTCTCGAATGAGCCTATTGTGTTATCAAATTATCTGGTATGTGTCAAATCATCTAGGCTAGGGTCAATTATATTCATGGCAGGGATGGTTCCAGAAAGTTACCAATTTGTGAAACCCCTTTTTGTTTTAAAAAACACAGTGAGGTTTGTTGTTGGGTGCAAAAATGAAATAACTATCGGGGGACTTATATCATCCTTGATGTGGCAGCTGCATGTCCTTGTTGCCCATTAAAGCTCCTCCACAGTCAAGCTCCATCCACCCAGATGTTGTCAGGACTGTTTGAGTGTGTACACACTGATTGCCATCTGCCTCACTCTCTTATAAGTTTAGTTGCACCTTACAAACTCCCAGTGTATTTCCACTCACCTTCAGCTAGAGCAGAGATCTAGTGAGACAAAATAACTGTGTGATATGCAGGGCCTTTACGTGGAAGTTGTGAGAAATGTGTTGCCTCTGCCAAATTGACAGAGCTTGAAGGGGATAAGATGACGTGACGTGATAAAGTGCTTTTACTTCTCTGCCTAAAAGAAGAGCCTAATGTGTGTCACTCAGGGTTTTTGTCCAGTTAGGTCTGATTTCGTACTAATAAATGAGCCCTACTGTAGTATTGACGGGTTTACGGTCATTTGACTTGCAGCGAACTGCGGTAACTCACCAGTGAAGGAGTTGTCTGCAAAGCGGAGCAGAAGGCTGCTTTTCCCCACACCTGAGAGAGAAACAGATCCGAGGGACAAGATTAGCAAGTGAATAACTCGGAGGCAAAACAATGTGACCAATCAGCAACAGACAAGCCAGTCATGTCTGGGTTTGCTTATCAGAGATAAGCCAAGACCATCCCACCCTGAGTGTCAGCCTCCTTCCAGTAATGTCATAAAATATGCAGGAGGGGCAGGATAACAAAAGTGAAACAAAGCGAGAATTGTGGGGCAAAGGTTGAACTCATAGTGTGATTAAAAAGAAATCCTGAAAAAAACTTCCCCAAATAATCTGATGTAACTTTCCCTGAGAGAACCAGTGGCAACTTGTTCAAAAGAGACTTGATAAACCAGTATAGTAGTAGGTTTAGCTCGTTCAGAGTGGAAACCTCCAGGCCGATGCACCCGGAAACATGCCGCACAGCGTCAACGGCACCCCATCAGAGACGCCGCAGAGCCCGTTCTCTCCATCATAGGACTTAGTGCTGTGCACAGTGCCCAGCATGTGCCACCGATCCGGGCTCGAGCAGAGTCTCCGTCAGGATGCCGTTGTCACCGAGAGGCACGGCATGTTCCCCGGCGGTATCGGTCTGGAGGTTCCCACTCTGAACGAGCTACACCTCGGGGAGGAGACTGACAGTGGGTCTGCGAAACAGTTCAGCTTCAGACGGTTGATCTGCACACCGGTACCGGTACGAGGCAGCAGCGTGAGGGGGAGTAGCAGCAGGTTGGGAAATAACTGTATAACTCACAACTATCACAATATTTTACCCACGAAAACAAAAAATAAAATACAAGATATTCATTGTAATCCAATGCAATATCTGTGTATCCGAAGAGGAAAGCACAAGTCGGGAAACTGCCGAATTCTTGCATTTGCTGAATATCTGCAGCATGTTAAGAGGAAAACACCTCTTCCTCTGCAAAGCAACAAAAAGTATTAAAGTAATGGTGCCCGAGTATCAAAATCACATTGCATTGAAATATCATGATTCATCACAATACTGATAATTTGTTCCAAATTATTTTGGAGTCCCAGGCCACTAATAAGCTGCCTGAAGAGTCAAAGCCTTTTTGAATACATCAATAAATAACAGTGTGTTAACTAATTTAAATGGTTTGTTAAAACAACACTAGGCGAAACCAGTTCAGCCCGATCACAGACAAAGCTTGTGGGAACCATTATCAGAAACTGAAACCTGTAACCTTCTGACAACCACAAATGACACTGAACGCTGTTAACAGGCAGAAAACCTACAGTTAAAACAGATGTAGCTGTATTTTTTCTAATGATAAAACTTCTCCCTCCATGAAACCAGGAATTATTGGGAAATATTTCAGGAAATACTCTTAAAGAAACGTAAAACCCTGATGATAATATCACTAAGAATTCACCTTGTACATAAATAAATACTGGTCAAAAGTAAAACAAGGCTGTTAACAGGTTTGAGTAATAATAACGTATAAAAACTGTAAATTTATAGAAAATTGCTGAGCTTCCATCCACACCACTGCTTACTGGTTGTTACAATACACATGCATAGTGTTTCCAATATGTTGGCGTTTAGAATCACTGCGGCCGGCTACGGTTTGTTTTGGTTTTTGACGGATACGGAAGGATAAGACGTCACGTTACTCAGACTACTACAATAATATAGGTAACTTCCTTCCACCTCCGCATAGACTGAAATGAAGCAAATATATCGATTCTGGCATTAAAAAAAATCAATTTCAAAATCTTCACATAGGTGAATCGGTTTTCCCTAATATTTATGTCACAGAATCAGCTAATGCTAGAACATCCAACTCATGTAAGAATAAGTGGAAAACAGCCAGCGCCCCAAAATTATCTTATGTTTTGTGACTTTTCATACTCTACTAACAGCAATAACTGGAGCCAGAGTTTGATAAGAATCTGTATCAGTGAGTGAGTCAGAATTGGTAAAATCCCCAAAATTCCAATGTCAAATGTGGACAACAATAGTGACGACGTCTGATATCAACGCTCTGAGGCTTGTTTCAATATCCCCAAGCAGTGATGTTTGAGCCCGTTTGAAGCAAGTTTGAAGTTTCTGCAGTTTGGAACTTGCTTAAACTGATTTGAAATTAGAAGCAGTTTACTGCTTCATTTTGACAGGGAAGCAGTGGGTGGTTTGAAACTGGTCTGAACCACTGTGGGGCATTTCTTCATTATAGAGAAGCGAAGTCCCGCCCCTTCCGGTGGACCACCATGGGACCTTTTTTCAGAAAAAAAATGAGCGGTAGTCAACGGCGAGACAAAATATTTTTTGATCCTGTTTGAATTGCGCCATGAACCACAAATATGATGTCTGTCAATTTAAAACGTAATATTGCGAATCAAAAAAGTCCCAATTTGTAGTAAAACTGTTGAAATATCAGACTGTGAAAATACATAATCAGAAGACGACACACCAAAAAGTTGCGTAGTGACGTCTCTTTCTCTGAAGCTACGATGTCTGTGTGTTTCGTAATGGGATGTACTCACACCAGCAACGGGTCTGATCGTTCTCTCTCTTCCCGGCTGATAAGAAGACCAGGAGTCGCTGGATAAAACACATCAGGTAAGATAACGTTTCATTTGTGCGTTGAACATAGCTGAGTTAACTAGCTAGCGTTGGTGACGTATATTGTGCGAGACGAGAGATGTAGTTCACTGAGCGGTTTCACACAAAACGAAATGATACCACGACAAACTGAGACTTTCTTGACCTGAAAACTTATGTTTTTTGTTCATATTTTTTCTGAAATAAGGTCCCATGGGGTCCACCGGAAGGGGCGGGACTTCACCGCTCTATAACGTTCACTGAGTCAGACACACAGTTTGTGACTAGTAGTGACTAGTGGTGGAGTCTGCTTTACTAATGAGGAGTGAAACTAAAGTTAAATGGACCATTTTCACAGTAGACATTGTGGCGTGTGAAACACAAGTGAAACCTGTGCACTTCCTACTATAACAAAATGTCTGATCTGAAAAAGGTTCTGTTTTGTTTCATTTGTGAGTAGAAACTGGCAGTTTGGTCAAAGTTTAACTTGCATTTTTCATTTGCTTGCAAATGAATTAGAAACATGCTTGAAAAGAAACATACACCTTGATAATTATTTCAATAAAAATCTACTTTGCTTCTTTCGTTACTAGTTTGCCCAGTATTGTTACCAGCTGATAAAAAGGCAATCAATTTAAATGTTGAATTTTTTGGGGCTTCTTAAGGCAGTCTATTTATGGCATGTGTCACTTCTGGGACTCCATACACAACATGCTTTGATTTTAAATTAATCTTGAATTAATAAAAAAAAAAGTGCACTAACTGGAGTCTCCAATGATGAGCAGTTTAAAGAGATGATTGTAGTCCTTCCCTGCCATTTGGATGGCCTCTTACTGTATTTCCAAGTAAAATCAGTTTCATAGGAGGAGGTGATATTCCTGATCTCCCCAATGTTTTTGTTTTTTCCACCTCCCAATGCTACGAGCTCAGAGTAGCACAAGAGTTTGTCCAAAAATCACAGGCATTCCTGTGCCAATACGGGGACATTCCAGTTGAATTTCTGCACTTTTTTTAGTTTTGGTTGATCCTTTGAGTTTCAGTTCAGACGTTCACATCATTCTCTCTGGATTCACAGTGAAACCCCAGCAGCCAGCAGAAAACGAAGCGTTTCTGGAGATTTCTGCATTTATGATTCATGCTTGACGGCTGAGAGCGGCCGCGTGGTTCCACCTTAGTTCCAGTTCCACCCAGTGACACTCCAGCAGGGGATTTCCAACTCGTGACGACTCATTGATTTTTACACACACTCGGATTTTTTACATTCCCAGCTCTGTCAGTGCAGTGTGGACACTCCCTCCTTTCTCCTTTGGATGCAGTCCCACATTGAATGGAGCGTCTTCACAGAGGTCTATGCATTTTAACACTGAAAGCCACACATGTAAGGCTCCATGATAGGGGCATTTGGCATTTTGTGGTTGTTGCTCTGACAGCCAAATGGACGGGTGACTTGACAACTGATCATAAATTCACTTATTGCCAGTTATTGCTCTGAACTTCTCCACCGCTCACTCATTAACTCCATCACTTTTTGAAAAAAAAAAAAGAAGCGAGAAACTGAGATGTTCCTCTTTTTCACTACAGTTCAGTTGTGGTTACATCTGCTGAGGTTCCTTTAAGCTGATCCCTTAATTTAACTTCAGTTCCTCTGGTAGTTGGGTGAAAAGTCAACCGTTCCCTGTTTCATGACATGAGGAGGGCTCACTTCTTGCTTCTTTAGCCCAGGTTTGAAAGGTGCTACACAAAGAAAGAGAAAAATAATAATAAGAGGTTAAAGGAAAACACGTCAATCAGGCTGATAATCACTGTGCTGAGGTGGAATATATATAATTACATTTACTCAAGTACAGTACTTATTAAGTACAAATTCAACGTTCCTGTACTTTCCTTCAGTATTTCCATTTTTACTCCACTACATTTATCTGACAGCTTTAGTTACTTTTCAGATTACAGTTTTTCATCCCCTTCCTGTCCAGTGAAAACCAGGTATCTCCAGATGTGTTGATGTTGAATGTTTGAGATAAACCGAAGGATGAAGTGTTCCTTTATGTGTTGAGAAAATCCTCCTCCTTCTGAAGCTAAATAAACTCTTTAAAAAGCCTGCTGGAACATGCATCATCACAAAGCTGAAAACAGGGCAGCGACGCTACAAACATATGATGATCTTATATAGACCATGATGAATTGCTGTAGATTAAACTAGCCAACAGGATATAAAAGAGTTAAAATGCAACATACACATTAATGCAGCAGTAATATTAATCCAGAAACATCAGATATTATAGAAAAAAACGCTGACATGGAACATTTTATTGCACAATGAGTACTTTTACTTTAAGTATTGGAGTATTGATGATAATACACATACTTTTACTTAGGTTTTTGAATGCAGGACTGGTACTTGTAGTGTAGTTTTTTCACAGTGTTGTATTAGTACTGTTACTAGAGCAAATGATCTGAATAATTCTTCCACCAGTGCTATTGTGATTATCTGTTAAGTTTTGATTGCAGTGTGTGTCCCTCCTTACCTCCCTCCCTACTCTTCAAACAACAGCTGAGTCACTAAATATAACTTCCTCATCCTGCTTTATCCACCCCCATCCTATAACTTAGCTGGGTTAGCTAGCTAGCAACAACAACAAAAGCTCCCTGCCTGTCTAGCTGTCGTTCTCATGACTAGCACTGAGCTAAATCAGGAAGTAAAACAGTGGAGTTTGGCTAGCTAACGTTGGGACAGTTTTCCATCCAAACAGGAAAAGGTTGCCGCTGCCTCTGAAAGTACAAAAAAGGGGCTTTGCTAATGCGAGCTAATCCAGCTCTGTTATCCTTTACATCTATAGCTGCTTTAAAAACTTGCAATTTAACAATGATTTGTATATCTGCAATGATAAACAACACAAATACAAATCAAGCTGCATTTATTTCACAGCTGTGTGAAGTACAACTAGCTATTTACTAAAAGTTTAATTTAAAGCATCATTATATATATATATATATATATATATATATATATATAGAGAGAGAGAGAGAGAGAGAGATGACGAATAGAAATATAATACCTACCGTTTGAGACAAAAAGTCTAAATCCATTTAACATGGGGTGCGAGCACATGCCGATAGACAAGCAGGTTTTTTATATAAATATTTTGAACGTAGTCTGGTGTGAAGTTCCTCCGAACACGAAACGCCATCAGTCAGTGGCTTCAGGTCACCCGGACAACAGGAGGGACGGAGGGTTCCACACTAAACTGACGTCTACATGTTGTTAAGCAACAGCAGCAACGAGACTAGCGTTTAATGCGGGGGCGTTTGAGCCGTTAAAGCGAGTGACCAACAACTCACGCTCGTTACGCCCAAACCTCCCCGAGAAAATCTCTTATTTTTCGGAAATTCAATTTAATAATGTTACGATAAACCTATAAGTTACTTGTATTGATATGTGAGTAACGAATTAAAAGGCGTTTTTCAATTCGGCACACATTAGAGACATTAGATATGGGCTCGTCTGGACGTTAAACTATTTAAATCGTCACCTAAAGTTCTGGCTAACGTTACCTTAACAACTAACGCTAACGTTACCTTAACAACGTGACGTCGTTGGTAGTATCGCACGAGCGGTATGAAACAGCGAATTACAGGTTAGTTAAACGCGGACTGCGTCAACCGGAGTAGCGACGAGACCAATTCGTGTTTCATAAGATGTACGTCGCTGCTAAGAAGCTGAGAAACTTTCAGATTGTTTCTCTCCAGTCTGTGGGCCTGACCCCGGCCTGCCGCTGACACCAAGTCGTCAGAAAACTTCTCACTCCTCGAAGGAACTTTGAAACCAGACATTTATAAAAAAGAAACTTACTTTGGTCCTCTAGGTGCACTTGGTGCTCTGACACTGGGTCATGTTTTGCAGACCCGCGGTCTAGACGTTGTTTTTGTCCCGGTGGAGTCCTTTAGATCACCGCTCCGGTCGGAATGTCTCCCCGCCGACCACACCTGACTGTCTGCAGCTGATGACCCACTCTCATCATCTGATGCTGCGTTCACGTCATGTGGGAAAAACCTACACCGTGCAACCATTGACTGTATAATAGTGCCAACTCAGGGCCTCCAACTGGATTTTTGTGTAAGGTTACACAAAAATAAAGGAGAACTATAAAAAAAGGGAACACTGAACAGGGTACACAACTTATAGGAAACAAATGTGGTTGACGTTAATTAAGTAATTCTTAGTGTCCACAATTAGGATTTCTTTTGTCCCTGCAGTCCTTTTAAATTATATCTCATCTGAGCTACTACTTTCAGCATTTCTAGACCCAGATAAATCGTAAAGGGCTGATTAAACCTGTCCCATGTTAAACACAGACAGACAGTGCAAACATCAACTCTGATAAAATAGTAAACAAGATCCAAAGAATTTTCTAATCCTTTCCACCAAAAAGTGCCAAAAACATTCAGGTCACTCCACTTACATCACTGCTACAACAATACTTGGGCTTTAACCAAAAATGCTAAAATATAGTGCTGAATTGCTATTATCTTAGATTTGTGTGAACTGAAACTAGCAGTAAGGACACACCTAACACTGATGTCACCATCCCAGTTTCAACATTGCAACAGCAGCCAAAACCAGTGTCCGGTCACAGTTAACATTGAGTAATATTTCAGTCCACAGCCGGTTTCAGCCCCACACAGAAAGCTTGGACAAGTTGTTAAAAATGTGCCTTATATATCAAATTATATACACACACAACTCAGTTGGAGCAACCTCTTTAAACTTGATTTTCATATTAACCCTTTTAGTCACTTGAAAGTGAGAAAAAAATGTTGTTTACACGGAGAAATATTAAAACCTAAGATGCCTTTTTATGAGTGCAGCACAATATTCTACTTACATTTAGAGTTTCAAATCAGGTTCTTTGGGTTTAAACTGAATTGATTCACACTACTTTAGTTTGTAATGATGGGTCCTAAAGAGTTGAAGGATAAGGGGTGGCGATATTCTATATCTCTGTTAATGCACACAACTCCCAAAAAGACTAAAACCAACAATGTGTTGTCCTTCTCAATCTTCTGAAGACGTAAATCTTTAAAAACACAAATATATAATTCAATTTTTAAAAAGGGCTCAGTAATATAGTTTCATGTTTAAGAGGCTTAGTAATTTCCTAAAACTGTTGGTCACTGTAGTTTTTAGGGGGTGTATTAATCCACATGTGATGCTCTAGTGAGTATTAGTGGCAGCAGGACGGTGTCTGTGGAATTGATCCAAAATAAACTACAGTGTGTGTTCTTGGTGATGAAGAACATGTCATCCAGTGACACAACTTTGGTCTTTTCATGGGATTTGTTGATAAGAAGGAAAATATCACCAAACCTATCCTTTTAAGTTTGATGTCCCGGAACAACCAAATTGACAATTTCCACACAAATAAAATGTACAATTACCTTTTATTAACCATTTTCAACAAAAAAAAATGAACCACATTTCAGTTTCTGCTCACATTAAATGGAAATTTGAATCTGTTACATGATAATCAAAATACAGACAGCTCATATCTACAGGTATAACACAACAAACAGTACAAGTACAGAGGAACATTGTTAAGAGTTACGTTTTACTTAACTGTGTTTGCGTGTGTGAATGTGTACGTTTCTTATTCCGCTCATAAAAAGAAATGTACAAGCCAGCCTCGGGTCATCGCTGCTTAAAAAACAAACATGTTGATAACTGTGTGGTGGTTCAGAACCAAAACGAGTCCTCTGACATTCAGAGAGGTTTATCTAATGACCGCTGGCTGTGAAGTCCATGTTACAGTCCAGTTCAAACCAGCCGGAGGTGAACAGAGAAACAACACAGAAGAAGTAGTGAAGCGAAGTTGTCGGCTCATTTCCTTTGTCTGCTGCTTGACGAACGGCTCGGTGACTGCCTGCTGCCACTCCTACCAGGAAGGAAAGAGAGGTAAATAAATCACTATTTATAAACGAGTCAGGGTGCACCAGCAGTACTTTGTCACTGGGGCAAACTATTTAGTTTGCTGATGAATAAACTAAATGTTAAATAGACTTTATTTGTATAGTACATTTCAAAAAACGGCGCAGATACGATGCAAGACAGGATGAATGGAAACAAACAAAAAACACATTTGAATGGAGGCATCCAACATCTGTTGTAGATGTATGTAAAAGGGAAGCTGTTCAAGTCACAAGCTTTGCATATTGAATTTGTTCTTCTTCATCTGGTGTCAAATTAAATACCCTGGAGAGTCCGTACGTTAACATGCACGTAAGTATCTGACTGAATGGCTAGAAAATAGGACTATATAGTAATATGATAAAGGCATGGGTTTGGCTGTCTACTCATCTTGGTTTCTTTTTGTATTGAAACAGGTGACAAGAATTGTTACTATATTGTTATTGTTTGGCCCTCAGGAGTTGTCATATTCTGAATACTAAACTAGAAGCAAGTCTGATTTAAATACAGTTTTAGGCCCCGTCTACACATATACAGATATTTTTAATAACGGATATTTTCCCCTCAGTTTAAAAAAAAAAAAAAAGCTGTCTACACAACTGTTTTACAAAATATCTGTCCACACTCGAACGCAAAAATGCTGTAATATTTGCATGTCTCCACAAGTGAGATCACAAGTTAAGAGTCAAGGAGTTTTGTTACCAATCAAATTCATTTATTCAAAAATATCCGTTTTGTGACCCAAAACTCTGTTTACGTGTGGACGAGAGGTCAAAACGTAGAGGGAAATATCTGTTATTAAAAATACCTGTAAACAAGGCCTTATATTCTCATGTGTACATTGTTGCCTTTTGAGGATAAACCCCAACAAAACTTGGACAAAGGTCCATCAAAACAGTTTGACATACTCTCGTGTAACACCATCATTTGCACAAGAACAGTAGTTAAAGCTGTTGTCTCGCTCTTTAACGCAGTTTAAATGCCATGCAGTGGCTACAGACCTGCGGCTCGGCGAGGGCGGCGCTGCTCTCATGTACCTTGGAGGAGAATAGCTGAGTGAGCGTGAATCTCTCAGTGAATCGGCCGGCACCCTCTGAGGCATGGCAGGGCTGTGAGGAAAACACAACTGTCAATCAAAGTCTCAAAGCCGAAACACTGCTGGAGAACTGTAGTTTGGTGCAGCACACTTCATCATGCAATTCACTAAAATATCAAATAAAAGATGATTGTTATTCAATTTTGAACAATCAGTATTTTCACCTTGTCATGGAGGCATCCGTAAAACGCAGCATGAAAAGGTAAACGCTGCTGATTCATGGCCAAAAAATAAATTCCCTCAAGGAGTTCCTGAGATATCGCGTTCACAAGAATGGGACGGACGGAGAACCCGAAAACATAACCCAAGGCATAAAGATGATTATTCCTTGTGCATTTTAAAACTATGCTTCCATCCAGTCATTATGTAGTTTGATGTTAAGTGATTCAGAAAGGCCTAGATTTTTTTTTTTTTTTAGAGTCATGAGGAGGTGCAGAAGTCTAGTTTTCTCTCAGAACACTTGAATTACAATATGTTCAAAGGTTATTATGGAATTTTTGCCCAATGATGTCAAAAATATACTGCCTACTGAAGCTTTAAGAGGCTAGATCTATGAAGATCGTTGTGCTCTAGTAAACAATTTAATCGTAAACACAATGGTTGTGTAGCTATGAATGGTGATGACATGGCAAAAAAGGTCACACCGACAAAGCACGGTAAACGAGATGGGGTCCGTGTTTCAAGAGGGGTGCGTTGCCGACATCGCAGAAGACCCCTCACACTGAGAACAGTCGGCCCTGTTGACAGTCGCATCGGGAGAAATTCAGTAGCAAAAATTCAGTAGCACAAAGTACTATTCCCTTGTACAGCATCTCTCAGCAAACCAGAAATGTTCTGTAAAGTAATGCTTTACACTACTTCTCTTCTTACCTCTTTTTCTTAGTTTCTTTTCCATTCTCCGATGAGGAGGATAAGGAAGGAGAGCTTTGAGCTTTGTCTGTCTTCCTGTTGAAAAGAAAACACAGCAACAAGTGTAATTATTAATAACTAGCAAGTCATTTATGATTAATTGCAGGGGTGCAAAGTCATCAGGGCAGAAAGGTGACAAAGATGCATGCCCCCCCGGGAATTTTTTTTTGTTGAAATATCAGCTTTAAAATGTGGATTACAGTCGATTTTAGCATGAGGATATATCAGATCTACACGAATCACCCAAATGACCTATTTTGGATTCCAAACGGAGATTTTCACCAAAAGGTGACAAGTTTGCACCGCTGTAATCAGTAAAACAATTGTTTTATTGTTATTAAGTTTCTTTAATTAATGTTCGTTAATCTCACACAGCTCAACTTTCCCGTCTCCTGCTTACCCTTTTCCTTGCTCCACTTCAGAGTCGGAGCTGTCTGAAGAGGATGATGAAGAGGAGGAAGAAGAGGAGGATGAGGACGAAGAAGAGGAGCTGGAGCTGCTGCTCCTGTTGGCTTTCGTGTTTGCACTTGCCTCCTTCCCGTTTACAGCGCTCTCACTTCTGACTGTTTGGTCTGGCGGTGGTTGAGGGGCCGTCACTGGTGACCGCTTCCTGCTCTGACCTTGTGACGACTGTTTGGTTTCTGGTTGGCTGGCAGCAGGAGACCTTCTGGAGGGCACATCAGAGCGCCTGGAGTCTGACTGGGAGCCTCTCCTACCTGAGGTTGGGGCCTGGGATGAGTCTCTGGTGGGGCCTTGTGAAGAAGAGGAATGACTTTTCTGCTCTCTTTCCTCTCTCTTCTCGTCCTCTCGCTCCGTTCTCCCGTCTCTCTCTGTAAGTGTTTTCGTGTCTTTCCTGTCTCGCTGTGGTGATGGTGAGGATGAAGAGGAGGAGCTGGAGGAAGACGAGGAGGAAGAGGACCTGTGGGGTTGGGGAACGTCTTTTGGGGGGAGAGGCTCCTTTACCCTCTCTCTCTCTTGTTGCACCTCCCTCTGCCGGATCCTCTCATTTTCCCGTTCTCTCACTCTTTCTCTGGAGAGGGAGTGACTGCTCCTCCTTCGCCGCTGTGGAGAGGGAGAGCGACGAGACCTGGAGGAGGAAAATAGAAAAGACGGTTGATTTTGATTGAGATTGAGCAAGTTTATTAACCGGTGGGAAAATGTCCTCAGCGTCACATCCCTAATATGTACATGAAGGTTTTCATCTTACCTGATGGGGGGGCTTCGCCTCCTTGGACTTCTAGACCTGGACCTGCTGCGCCTTCTTGGGCTTCTGGTCCTGCTCCTCCTGGCAACCCGCTCACGCTCTCTGTCCTTCTCTCTCTCCCTCTCCTTCTCTCTCTCTCTGTCCCTCTGCCTCTCTCTCTCCCGGTCTGACCAGGGCAGAGGAGAAGCTCTCCAGGATCGGGACGAGGGTTCCTGATACTGCCTTGGTGGAGTGCGACGTGCTGGAGAGATGATGGAGGTTTTCTGGGGTGGAGAGCGTGACTTCCTGGCTGGGGGGCTGGACCTCGCAGGCTTCCTGGCTGCGTCCGTCTCCCTCCCTCTCTCCCTTTCACCGACTTTCGCCTCCACCCTTGTTTTCTCTGCCTCAGCCTCAGAGGGAGAGTACCTGTTGCTGCCTCTGCTGGCGTCCGCTCTGTTGGATGGGGAAGGAGGTGGACTGGGGCTGTCCATCTGTGTGGGGCTATATCGCTCCTGACCTTTTTTCCGGGACGGGTAACTCTCTGCAGGAGTTCTGTGGGAAGCTCTTTCCCTCTCACGCTTGTCTCCTGCACCTTCCTTCTCCTTCTGGGCTCTCCGAAGCCCGTCGCCCTCAGAAGCAGAGACGGGGCTTTCCTTTCTGCCGTTGGCTAAATACCTTTGAACTGCAGCTCCAATGGCAGATGGTGCACTTTTCAAGGGACTACTTTTCTCCTTCCCTGTTGACACAGCCTTCTTCGCCTTGCCCCCATCTTCAGAGGATGAGGATGATGAGGAAGAGGAAGATGAAGAGGAGGATGAGGAGCTATCACTGTCACTATCGCTGCTGCTGCTGCTGCTACCACTACTACTACTACTGCTGCTGCTCTCTCTTTTTTTCTCAGCCTGTTTCTCCTTGTCATCACGCTTCTCCTTCTTCGGAGGGCTTCTCGTCTTCTCCGGTCCTTCGCTTCTGCCTTTCTCCGCAGGTCTCGATACATCGCGTCTACTTTCTGCAGTCGATCGGACAGCCTCGTCTCTCTTTCGGCCTCCGTCTTGACCTCGCTCTCTGTCTTGTTCCCTCTGCTTGTTCAGATGCCTGTCCCTCTCCTTAATGCTCTCCCTGTCTTTTTCTCCCCTCCTCTCATCCTCCCTTTCTCTTTGGCGCCCATTGGCAACAGGTGAGCGAGAAGCGAGTGACGGGGAATCGCGGGACGGGTGTCCTCCATCCCTTCTCCTGTCATTTTTCTGTTGGAAAGGAGACGCCTCTCTCTCCTGTCTCTTACCAGTGTCTCTCCTGTTGTCCCTTTCGTTTGGCGCCCTCGAGTGCAGATCTCTCTCAGTCCTGCGCTCCCTCTCTCCACTCTTCTCCCTCCTAGCCCTCTCCTTCTCAGGGGGAGGTGAGGGGGATGAAGAGTCATGTCTACTCTTTTTGTGCTGTTTATTCCTGTCTTTTTCTCGCTCAGTGTCTCTGCTCCTTTCCCTCCTAGTCTCCTGTTTCGGTGGAGGTGGAGGAGGAGGAGGAGGTGGGGGGGGAGAGGGAGAACGGGATGAGGATGAGTCATGTCTGGTCATCTGAGGAACATTCTCCTTTCCTTTATCCCTCTTTTCTCTGCTTCTTGAACGCCTTCCTTTTTCCACATCTCTGCTTTTTGAAATGCTGTTTTTCTCCATGTCTCTGCTTCTTGAACGCCTCCCTCTCTCTACGTCTCTGCTCCTTGAACGCCTCCCTTTCTCCATGTCTCTGCTCCTTGAGCGCCTCCCTTTCTCCATCTCTCTGCTCCTTGAAAGCCTCCCTTTCTCCACGTCTCTGCTCCTTGAGCGCCTCCCTCTCTCCACATCTCTGCTCCTAGAACGCCTCCCTCTCTCCACATCTCTGCTTCTGGAGCGCCTCCCTCTCTCCCTCTCGTTTTCTCTGCTCCTTGATCGCCTTCCCTTCTCCATCTCTCGGTTTCTGGGGCTCCTTCCTCTTTCCCTCTCCTTTTCTATGCTCCTGGAACGCCTCCTTTTCTCCATCTCTCTGCTTCTGGAACGCCTCCCTTTCTCCCTCTCCCTGCTTTTTTCTGTCTGTGGAGGTGGAGAAGGGGATGAAGAGTCGTGTCTCCTCTTGGAGGAGGTCTTCTCCATCTCACTCGGCCGCTCTTTTTCTCTCTCAAGATTGGGCCTCTTCTAGATTAGGAAAGATTTGTTGGTGTCATTTCATACACAATTTTATGTTCATGATAGATACATGATAAAATTAATCAGTTTAAATTTTATTTGGGACACCATGAGCAAAAGAAACATATCCAACCGAAGGTTTCAAAGTTTTTAGTCCAGCGTCCGCCTTACCCCTTCGCCTCCCTGATGATGTGGGCTGTGTTCTCCGTAGCCCCGCCTCCTTCTGTCTGGCGATCTCCCCTTTCTACCTTCATCAGCTTTTCTTACAGTTTGGTCCTGTTGACGTGATCTCAGTGGAGCTGGAGACTGGCTGTTGATATTAGAGAAAAAAATAGATGCATATACTGAGACATCCCTGTCTGGCAGATGGATTTCGATCAGGTTTAGGCCAATACACTCAAAGAGTGTTTAAACTATTCTGGAGCGTCATCCAAAAACTTCTAATGGTAAAATGTTTTATAGCTGTTCAAAACTGCCAGACAAAATTATTTTTATTATATCATCATGATATCATCTCATACCTGTGAGCAGAGCTCGAGGAGACACTCCTGTGTCGCACTGCCTTTGCTTTTGGAGGACTTGAACTTTCACTCTTCTTTTTTTTCTTCTTTGAATCCTTCAGCTTCTCATCTGAGCTACTTTGAGTGGGTCAGAGGGGACAGAACTTTACACAGTATATTTGTTCTAAATGTATAACAAAAGCAGGCCTGGTGATCCCTTTCGTATAGTGAGACACGCCCACCTCGGTTAGCAGGACAGGATGTAAATACCCTGGAAGCAGTGCAGTTGCCGCTAAGATGCATCACTGTTTGACATGAGATGCAGTGTTGTATAATCTTTTCCACCATTTCATCTATGCCTGGAAACCATAGTTGTAGTGTGGTCCTGCCAGATCCTTGTGTTAAGAGTCTATTTCCATCACACTCCAGCAATGTGATCGAAATAGACTCTTAACACAAGGATCTCGTATTAATGAACTTTTACTCTCGTTCTCAAAGGTGATACATCTAAGCGGCAACTGCACTGCTTCCAGGGAATTTACATCCTGTCCTGCTAACCGGGTTGGGCGTGTCTCACAATATTACCATCCCCAATAAATACAATATTCAAGAAACAGATTTAACTTTTATAAAAGCAGTTTTGGAGCTACAGCTTTCAGACCAACAACCAAAACTCTCGAAGTCTCTTTCCAGTAAAATGTTTGTATGAGCTGTGCCAGGACAAGAACAAAGAAACAATGCTCTGTTGCTGGCTTATGAGGCAAGACAGATATGATGGACACAATCTGATTTAAAAACACCTACCTGTCTTCTTCTTCTTCCTCATCTTCTGACGCCTCACTGAAACACAAAATTTCCCGTCAATAATCACGGTCCCTCCTGAAATAATTAAATGTGAGATAAGAATTCAGTGATGGAATACCGTTTCTTTTTCTTCTTTTTGGATTTCTTCTTTTCTTGGCGAGGAGATGGGGAGGGACTCTCTGAGCTGTTGACAGAGGGAATAAAAAAACGGTCATACATTTTCTTCATTGTCAGGACCTTTTCTGTTCTTATCAAGTTAATTTTCTCACCTGTCTCTGTTCTTGTTTTTCTTTTTCTTCTTCCGACTGCGCTTCTTGGGAGGAGAATCGGAATTGTCTGAATCTTCCACCAACCTGAGGGAGCAAAGGCAACAGATGTCGAGTCAGGGACAGAAATAACTGGGGGTGATGAGTAAGATATTACACCGTAGTAAGTGACCGTAGTAACTGTGGTTTTGTGATTGACAAAGAGTGCAACAAGTATTACAATGTCTTAAAAAACAGATGCACTTTGGACAGATATGCAGCATAAACTTTACTCTTATCAGCTGACTTTTTGGCAACACTGTGCCTTCTTCAGCGCCTGAAGTTTGTTTTTATATGAACCCTCTGAGAGCTACGGGATTGCCAGTGATCCCGGCCGACATTACCATCTTTAAGAGACTGTAACAGCTTTTACAGCCAGAGTGAAGATACTGGTATCATATGAAAGTAGACGACCTAAGGCATCGATTGGTATCAATCATGTCATGCTAGCTTGCCTGGAAGTTAGGCTAAATTTTGGCGAGGGAAAACTGGCATGTTCCTGACCTCTGACCTCAAGATATGTGAATGAAAATGGGTTCTATGGGTACCCACGAGTCTCCCCTTTACAGACACACCCACTTTACGATAATCACATGTAGTTTTTGGCAAAACCATGCAGTTTTTTTTTGCATGAAGTATAAATGTTTATTTTTGCCTATTCTAAAAATGGTGTATATGCATTTTTCAGTATACTGGGATCCCTAAACAGCCTTGGAATTGCATAAAAAGTCTGTGTGATCTAAAAAAGGATTACATCACTCAAAAGTACTGTTATAGGCCCTGCTAACTCAATCATGCAAAAATGCTTTTGAAAAAATAATAAGTGAAAGACTATAGAGATAACTGCATTGGGTTAGATAACTCAAGCAGTTTTGAAATCTCTCAAAGCTGAAGCACTGAGCCAAACTCGCTGCACTTATCTCTCTGCCTATCTCTCATATTTTTATGGGCTGAGTGTGACTGTGCTGTCACTACCACCAATACTTGTGGTTTATTTTTTTCTGACGACATGTTCATCCTGCAATTACCTGCACCTCTAGCTGTGAACAAAGCTCTTTTTCACTGTATATTAAATGCTAACTTCACGTTTTTTTATAGCCTTTCTACCAAGACTGGAAAATATTGACAATTACTTTTAGCGAAATTGTCCAGCTCTGTTTCTTTGCTAGATGAAAATGAAGAAGAGCCATTAATTTGATATGGGTGTGTTTTGTCCTACTCACGTATATTTCTGCTGCTGCTGCCTCTCCCTCTCCAGGCGTTCCTGCTCTCTCTTCTCCTTCTCTTTCTCCTTGCGGTCGGCGTGGAAGGACGATCCGTCCACATAGTCGCTGGCGATACCAAAAGCAGCACGAAGACGGTCATTCTTCTGCTGGTTGGCTGCAGCCAGAGCATGAGTCTCTGTCGCCCTGAGAGAAAACAAACCAAACAGTTTTGTATTACCAACACTGTGCAATATGAACTGATGCGGTGCTCTGGGTACTTAATGTGGCAAACATAACAATTGATATCATTTGTGTTGCTGTTTCAGCCTACAGAGTTTAATCATGACATTTCATGTTTTCTAAATTTACTGTGTTCCGAAATTAAAAATAAAAATCCCATGGTGATATTGGTCATATTTTTAACTTGTAACAGTATATGGGTTCAACATTTTAATATTAAAATGTCTAAACATTTACATCCTGTACTATTTGTTTGCACCAAAGACAACTAACAAAGCATTAAAGTGCAGCCAAAGTGAAGTGCAGTCAAACAGTTTGTCCTGTCTTTTTTTTTTTTTAAATTACAGCCAAATGAATTCTTGCTGTCCGTTTCTGTGTCGTACTTACGTTGGTCTCTCAGTGGTGGCGGGAGCCGGCTCCTCCTTCTCCTGTAGCATCATACGGAAACTGTTCACCTTCTCCTCAATTTCCTCAGCTGAATACCTGACCACCCAAAGAGAGAGTAGTATTATATAACACTGAACAGATAAAAAGTATCAACTTTGCCACTATTCTTATAGTTGCAGTTGCAAAGAAAAGGTGAACACAATTTAAGTAGTGCTGAAACAATTGATGCATTAACAAGCTGAATTGAGGACTATTTGGAGAACTGATTAATCCTTGAAATAATTTAAGAAAGAAAGAAAATCCCAAAACTTCATGGCTAAAGCTTTATAAAAAAAAGAGGATATTATGCAGCTTTTATGCAGTTTTACATACACATAAATGTATTCCCTTGTGATTTGTTACTATTTTTTGGCTCTGGTTCTTGTGGTGGGCCTTTTTTCCATAACTTTTGACATTTGACAGGCCAAATACCAGGTCTAAGACATTATATACCTGTTTGCAACCTGGATATAGCCTGCATAAGGCCAGCAGCAATGGTTCATTTATTTCCAGTGTGATTACAACTCCATTTGTGTCAGCAAAACCCTGTGTAGTCCAGAGACCTGATGTAATACAGCTTTTGTCTTACCCTTGCTCCTCCATCATGTCCTGCAACTCGGCACACTTGACCTCCAGCTGCCTCTTCCGTTGGTGCTCCAGGATGTCAGCATTGGGCTGCCTGTTGAGCTGACTCTCCAGCCTCTCCCGGTCCTTCTCGTCCCGCTCGCCGCCGCGCTCATCCCGTGGCCGTTTGACCCGCAGGCTCGACAGGTTTCGTTGTACATAGCCATTGGTGCCGCTGCCCCGCGGAGTCGTCAGGCCAATCCCATTGTACATGGCTCTGCAATAGAGATAGGTAATAGTATTCAGTTTAGTAGATTTAATATGGACATCACTGTAGCATTAGAATTGTAACGTAAATGTATGCACAAGGACCAGATACACTGTGTTTATTTGGATTAATTGTGTTGCATTTTCAATTCAGTTGGTAGACAGTCCATAGTTTTGCTCCTTTAACAGAGAAGACTGGCTCTCCAACTTAGGTTTAATGCAATTTAGGCACCAGCGTTACATAGTATTGAAAACAAAAACTAGAAACAAAAGGTAAAGACATGTTGTAAAAAAAGAGCAGTAATCAGTGTCTGTTTCCTGTAAGCAATAATCCCATCTAATCCAGTATTTTTCTCCCTTGTCTTTCTGTAATAGTAGGGTGGAAGTCATCTTTGTCGCTTAGATGGTTGACAATGCCTATGAAAAGGTCCATAAAAGGGAGGTTTTCTGGGGCCAGCATTTGGTAATGTTTTTTTCTTACTTGCAGCCATAAAGATCTCCAAGAGTTCACTGTGACACAAATCTTTATATAGACATAGCTCAAAAACACATAGAAAAATAAACGGATCATCACGAATAATAGCATTTTAAAATACTGAGGGACTTTGTATTCTAAGATGGCTGACATAAATTAACCAATAGTGATTCAAGATCATTGACATGGCTGCATTTTAAATCCTACACTAAATGAAGGTGGCTGATAAAACAGCAGAAGCAGTAACACAGTGATACAGAAATCGCTGCAACACAAATAACGAAGTTATAATCTTTGCAAGTGTGGCACAGGTTCCTCGCAACGTATCATAGTTGCTAAAAGGCTTATGAAACATTGAGTGGATCTGTATTTTTTCAAGTCTAAATATACGTTAACATTCATGTCTTTATTGTATTATTCACGATAAAAATGGATTTTGTCGCAATTTAGCACGTGCGCCAGAACAGGCCTGTTGCTACGCTACGCCTGAATGTAAGACAGCACATTTATGATGACTAAGGCGAAGATAAACTATCAAATACTACATTAGGACACGCTGGATAAGACTAACCTGGCTGAAACCCACTGCTCTAATATTTAGTTTAACCAGAAACGCGGTGAGTTTGACGCCACACATTTCCAAAAGGCCCAACCACACTTATGCGTAGCGAACAATTTCTATCTCAAGCTAGCAAGCTAACGTATTTGTTACGTACCAGCGTTTTCTCCGAGAGCGGAGAGGAAAACGGCGTCGGGAGGAATTTGGCGATAAACAATATCCAGTTGAATAAGACAATAAAACAGACCTTATGATAACAGGGTCTTTAAAACTGTCGAAAAATAAAGAAATACGGCTAACGTTAGTTAGCTCTCAGGTAGCTGCTGTGATCTCCGAACCGACGGAGGAGGAACAAGACGAGAACCGGATGACGTCATACGCACGGATGCACGTTTTAAACTGCGATGCGTTCAGGTGTTGGGGGAAAAGTTGTAACGAGTTTCCCCTTTACAGACATGCCCACTTTATGATAATCACGTGCAGTTTTTTGTCCCTAAACAGTCTTTGAATTACATAAATTGGGTATCACTATAAAACTAAGACTCTTGTGGGTCCAATAAGCCCAAATGTATTCATGCGTGATGATGTTGCCAACAGCATCTCTTCTGATCCCTTACATGTTTTAAATAGGGAATATCAACTTCTGCCCTCCAAGAGGCGATTTAGAGTCCCCACATTTAATCGCATCAGGCTGAAGAACGCTTTTGTTTATCAGTCCATCTTGTTGTTGAATAATAATTAATGTGCTGCTAAGGAGATGTAATTCCAGAGGACAGATGGTAATTTTTTAATGGGTTATGTATGGTTAGTTGTGATGTGTTGTTGTTTTTGTCTGATGTGTCTTACTTGTCTGTTTGTGTATGGTAACAGTTTATGTATGTGTACTTTTTCTCAAATTGAGCTGCCTATGGACGCAAAACGAATTTCAGTGCAAACTGACAATAGAGTTGTATCGTATCGTATCGTATGTTAGTCCCCATAGTAGCCATTTCATTGTAGTGAGACCATTTCTTGACCTGTGGTGACCTCTAGGATAATCACAGCCTCTTGAAACCTTTACAACCACAAACTAGTGACCCAGGGTATTCAGAGGATGGATGGCTTTCCTAGGTATATTGACAAGGGGGTTTCTGAGCAGTTTCCAGAACAGAACTTCTCGCCATCCAATCGCCGGAAAATGCAATTCTTGCAGAAATCTCAGAATGTCAAACGTTTTTGAAACCAAATCACAGCATGGCTTTTTCTATGGTGTTCCTCAAGATCTTGGTGTCTTAATGTGGTATTTTGGAGGGATTATTAATCATTTTTATCAATTCTCGAGTGGTAAATAATGGTTAGATTTAGCACCAAATCTGTGTAACAAATGGTATCAACCCAAATTGCTGCAACACCTCATGAGACCTAATAGAGCATGGGGGTGGCATAGCGCTTTTCTAGTCTTCCGACTACTCAAAGCGCTTTACACTACATGTCAACATTCACCCATTCACACACGCATTCATACACACAGAAGGTGCCATGCAAGGTGCCAACCTGACCATCAGGATCTAATCTAAATACTCATTCACACACAAATGGCACAGCCTGCTGGAGCACGTAAGTATCTTGCTCAAGGACACTTCGACATGTGACCGAAGGAGTCGGGGATTGAACGGCCGGCCTTCCGGTTGGTGGACGACCTGGTCTACCTCTGAGCCACAGCCGCCCCAATACTCAATAGGTACTCACCTGCGGTCTTTTTGTAATGCTTACATCCGTATTGATGAGTCGACAATCAAGCCATTAGGTGTTTGGCCAGGTGGCACGTGTATTGGCCAATTGGTCCATCGGTCACTTTGAATGGTAGTGTTTTTAGATGACAAACAAGTGACTTTATGTCAGATTCCTGTGTCTTATGTAGAGAACCATGTGCGGTGTGTTGTAAAAAAGTGCCATGTTGAATTACAAATTGGGTGCAAAGCAGAAAATGTGTTTAGAGTTTTGGAGACTTGAGCTGAGGTTTTGCTCTCTGAGTGTCAGTTTCAATAATTGTGCTTCATGTGTCATTTTAGTGTGTTAACAATTGAAAAAAACTATAATCATGGACTGAGAGACCATTAATTTCTCCCTGTTGTCCCAAGTAATTTAGTACATATTGTAGTTACTGTTAAAGTGCCATCATTAAATTATACCAAACACTTTTGTTTCAGACACTTGAAGCTTCAGTAGGCAGTATATTTTTGGCATCATTGGTCAAAAATTCCATAACGTTTCAGCATATTGTAATTGAAGTGCTCTGAGAGAAAACTAGACTTTGGCCAATCACAGGGAATTTCAGAGAGAGCGTTCCTATTGAGCGTTCCTATTGGCTGTGCTCTGGCTGGTGGGCAGTGCTTGGTATTTCCTCAAGAGACCACAACATGGCTGCCGGGTCACAAACTTTCTCATTTTACAGCTAAACAGTACACTACAAGACGTTTCTGAAAACATTTGAGGGGACAAATAGGCATTACAGTAACAGAATATGGATTCATATGTGATCAGCGCTGCCTAGTTTGACCGTTTGATTGGAGTTCGCGAGTGATTGACAGCTGTTCAGAGATGGCAGGCTCCAGCTCAGTTCTGATTGGTTGTTTTCCTCCTGTCTGTGAAATCTTGCAGTTGCCATTAGGAGCACCGGAGGACACCGGAGGACACCGGATGACACAGAGGCACATGATTTTTTTCAGATTACCTGTCTCATGCACTACTGTCAGGATATAGCGACCGTTTGTTAAAAATAACTTTGTTATTCATATTTGCTCCATTCCTACCCACTGCAGCTTTAAAGTTGGTAAGTTGACTGAAACCTGTAAACAAACAGCTGCAGGTTTCTAGTGCTGCTCAAGGTTTATCTAATGTTGATAAAGACTGCCCCTTTGTGGCAAAGCCGAGAACTGCAGTTCAATCTTCCTGAGAAATATAAAGGAAGGTTCAATACTGACTGTTCAACCGCTCAGAGTGAATAAATGGTCCAGGCTGATTTATCAGAAAGGGTACCAGATTACAAATAGCAAAATTACGATTTAAACTGTCCAGTTATGTTTACATTTATATCATTACAATCAGATAAACCAAACATCATCTGTAAATTCTGTGACTTCTTGGAAAATGTTCAATTTCTATAGTAATTTATGTATTTTATTTATATTTTATTTACAAGTAATTTATGCACTTATTTGCTGCTTGGTCCCATTGTTTTGTCATTTTTGGTTCCTTCAGCAATGCATATAAAATATGTATATACAAAAGGGGAAGTCACACAAGTAAAAGTAAAAGCAAAATGATAATCTAAGGCAAAAAAATAATGCCATGTGTAAACAGGAATGTAGTATGTATAGAGAAGTAATAAATATGTATATAGGTGGGACAGTTTGTAAAATAGTATGAAGTATATAAAGGTAAATAAAGGTATAAAGTGAAAAGTTTGTACTCCATACAATGGTGTTTTACTAAAAGGATGAATATTGTAATGGAGGTAAAAGTGGCTCATTAGTAAATTGTCTCACTTCAATAGATGATCTGATTTCCTCTCTGTAATACAACTCAGTGAATATCTGTGATGATCATTTAAAGTACATTTAAACTGCAGGGTGTGTGTCAGACTTGCAGCAGATTACACTGAATGTTCAGTCTGGCACGTTACCAGAAATCTTCCTTTAAGAATTTGCTGTGAACAGCCAGGAACAGCCCTGGAGGGAAACAACATGGGAAGATATACCACAGAAATTAGAAATACATTTTAAGACCAGCCTGAGAGAGAAAAAAAAAGCAACCAGAGAATGATTGGACCAAGGCAACGTGGTGAAACTGGTTGTATATCCTTGTGCTACAACACATTGAGGAACACAGTCAGCCAGTCTGTAAGTAAGGTGACAGGTTTTAAATGAAGTTATATTTGGGCTTTTAATGTTTTTGTTGTATTATTTTAGTTTGCATGTTATCCTTTCGATTGGTGTGTTTTATAGATTGATAAAAAAAAAAAAAAAGTAGGTGGTTTTAGGGACATTTTATGGCTTATACAATTTTAATCTAAAAAACTATCTAGGATTAATCTAAAATCCTCAACACACACAAAAAAGGCATTAATATAAAAATCTCTCTCCCGTTTACCCAAAAGAACCTTTGATCCACAGAGGGGTACGGAATTTAATAAGTGAGTTTCCTCTATTTTCTGCCTTGTTCTTCAGTTTCAGTCCACACACATTTTAAACCTGCAATAATATATTATTTGACCACTTGAGGAAAGTGAAAACAAGTTAGAAACACAACATTGACATATTATCACCTTATAAAAGCTGTTGGAATTTATGCCATTTTTGCAGACAGTTGCCTATTTACACATCAGGCAGACAGAGCAACATGATCATCTCACTGAAGTCGTGTTTGTGTCCACCTGATTAATGCAAGTCCTATAGTCATTCTCCTTTTAGCCGTTTGGTTTCCACCAACTCCTGAGGGAAATATCGGTCTCTTTAGCTGCTAAATGCTCTACCATGTTCACCAGCTAGTGTCTTTAGAGGTTTTACATTAATGTCCTGTTGTAGCTAAAAACCATGCTATGAGAGCAACCGCAACAAAGACAAAGTCTGCAGTGGAGAGAGACAATTGCTTGTAGATTTGAGCGACACTTTTCAGTCACTTGATCCATCCAAAAAAAAGTGATTACATCAGCTATAAGGGTGATGGCCAGGCCAAGATTTCCACACTAAACACATTCAATCTAATGGACAGATTACCATGAAATTCACTCCGCACATTCCTACTCTTCAGGGGATGAACAGTTTCGATATTAATGATCTGACCACTGACAAACCTCTACATCTCAGGCCAATAAAAGCTGCCATTACAACAGCAGTCGTCTAATTCAAACCAAGAAACACAAACCTACAAAGACAGTGAAAATTCATTTAAATCAAACTTTATTCATTTTCGTAAAGAAGTCAATAAAGACAAATAATGAAATGAGTTGAAAGACAGTAAACAAACCAGAATCGATGAGATTGAGGAGGAAAGAACACATAAATAAGAAGAACAGAGAAGAGGAGGACTGATAGGGACAGAGAAATACATGTAGGCCTATTTACACAGAGACAGCCCACACCAGTAACACTGTGGGGTTTGATAGAAGAGCTAATAGACCACAGAGTCCAGCTAGCAGCGGTACAGCAGTATCTAGAAACAGTTGCACTCCTGATGAGCTCAGCCTTAGATCCAGTTTTGTTTTCAGCGTTATTTTTTAAATACAACCAAAGCAGAATAAGCAAAAGAGGTAAAATTTACATGACCTGTCCTTATGAGACAAAAACTGTCCTGAAAAAAAAAAAAAAAAAATGCGAGGAATCTATGAGGGTTAAAATGATGCAGTAATGCTACAAAAACTGCTCAGTAGTCACTTTGTCTAAGTAGAGGGAATGGCTTAAAAGCATTACCGACATCTTAAAATGAAGCACACTTTACTAAGAAACAGAAGGGAGGTTTCAGCTGTGTGTACATGTGTGTTGTCGAGTATTTCAGTGCTGTTTATGAACATGTGACAGTATCAGATAACCTTCATGTGGTGGCTGCATGCATGGCAGGTAAACTCAAAAGAAAATAAGTGGGTGATGTGGTTTAAATGTCAAAAGGTGGGAGAGAGAAATGAGACTTATCCAATGTGTGAAAAAAAAAAAAAAAAAAAAAAAGTGTGTCTTGCTCTGCGGCAGAGACCGAGGAAGCAGGAGGCTCTTGTTTTTTGCTCTCCTCTCTCTTTTCTTCAAAACAACTTCCTTCCACCTTCCATTTTGTGTCGTGGTTCGTCTTTTAAGAGATTCCCTTCCACACTTCCTACTCGTTCTTCTTCTCCTTCTGTTTGAGCAGTTTGTTGATCTCCCTCTTGGCCATGGATGCGTACTTGGTGATGACGCCGTGCTGGTTCAGGCCGGGCAGCAGCAGCAGGAAACTCACTGCAGAAGAAGAAGAAGAAGAAAAACATGAAGGTGTCAGCAGTTTAGGAGAGCGACAAGTTAAGCTTTTAATCATGTGGTCTAACCATGTGGCCATTGATATATATATATAAAAAAAAGCATTTCAGACCAAAGTGCTCAAAATTACTTGTTATTGTATTGACCGGGTTAGTTTGATAGATGGTTAATAGGGCTGGGCGACATGACCAAAATCTATCACAATACAGGTAATTTCATACCTTGATAACGATATATATCATGATATAGCATGTTTTCTGGTAATTCAATAAATAAGTAAGTGTATATGTAACAACCACATAGTAAAGCCTATTTTTGTACAATTTTATGTCAATTTTAAAGCTACAATAAAAAAAATAGAAAGTAAAATAGTAAATTCAAACACTTAGTAAAACATTATATCCCAGAGCAGGTAGTAGGCGGTGACACAGGGGTCATATATCATACACTATACTGATGTAGTTCACAACCGTGATCTTTGAACAAAGATCAAATACTTCCCAGTGAATATCAAATAGATTTTTGCTTGAAATGCAAATGTTTCTATTATACATTCAAACTAAATTAACAGTCTGGTTTAAATAACGAGTATAACCTCATCCATTACAACAAATACCTTATACCAAACGCTCAGCACTCTAACACTAAAATGTTTACAGATGTGCATTCCACATAGACATTTGTATATTTAGCAGCTCTAGGAGATGCTCGGCTGTGGGAGCCCCAAATTGCTGCCTTTAAAAAAAGAAACTTGTGAGTTCTTGTTTTTGACCGAGGACGGCTTGGTGTGGCCTACATTCCAACATTTATACAGCATTATAAAAATACAAAAGGTATTATAGATTGTGTGATTAAGTCTTAAGCTTGTGAGCCTCAAGAGCAACTTGATCTGAGATTAAAATAAAGAATTCTTTGTTGTTTCAGAGTCATGCGCCCTCTGAAGTCATTTCTACTCCATGGTTTTCCCGTCAGATGAAACCTTGACATGTCTCGGCTTATGTAACTGATGGTTGGCTCCAGCACAGCCGGCAAAGCTGCTGATTCACCAACTGTCACTTCCCCGAGGCACCGCTATGCAGATGTAAGGCTGCATAGTGTTTGCCCCGCGAGACCGATATTTCAAGTTTCACTGCACGTTTCCTCTCAGTTTGTTCTCAATTTGCAGTAAAGACTGAAGGGATAAATAACCAGATATTGATCTACATTACTGCTGCACTTCTGAGTCACATTACCAGGAAGCCTGGTAGTGATGGGGCAGGGATCATGTGATGGGGGGGGAGGGGGGTTTTCCACAACAGGGGTACTGCAGATTTCAACTCCAGAGTTACAACATACATGCAAGACAGCTGCCACTGAAGGCTTTAAATGCATTTAAAATCCCTTCACAAGTTGAACATGTGATGACTAGCAGCTGACAAAGACAAAAGCTACTATGGCTTCCTGTTTCAGATCTGTAGTGCATCGCAGCAGCAATATTTAAAGGGTAAATGTACAGATTCAGTCAATGCAGCTAAAAAAAAAAAAAAAAGGAAGGAGCGTTTCCTGACTTCAGCTTCATTTTCCAGATGAGCCACTCTCATATCATTGGATTTGATTTCTCAATAATTTAATAATCTGTGGACTTGAAACATGAGAGTATAAAACCATACAATTTTTTGTTTACCTTTTTGTGAATGAAACTTAGAACCTGATGCCCGTTTCCTTCTCAAATGTTCACTAGATATGTTGGAATTAGGCCTGTCAAAGTTAATGCGATAACGCGTCAACGCAAATTTGTATTAACGCCATTAAATTTCTTTAACGCAATCGATCTTTTGGAGGTAGTATCGGGCTCAGTTTTACTGCTAGTGTGAAGATACTGGTACTACTAAACCCAAGGAATCCATTGGTACCAACCATGTCACATTAGCTTGTCGTGAAGGAGGTTAAATAACTCTCCAAACTTGCGCTACAGTTTGGCAAAGAAAAACTGGCATGGCCATTTTCAAAAGGGTCCCTTGACCTCTGACCTCAAGATATGTCAATGAAAATGGGTTCTATGGGTACTCACAAGTTTCCCCTTTACAGACATGCCCACTTTATGATAGTCACATACAGTTTGGGGCAAGTCATAGTCAAGTCAGCACATCGACAGCTGTTGTTGCCTGTTGGGCATGATTGAGCATTGTGATTTGAGCAAATTTTTTTATGCTAAGTGCAGTACCTGTCAGGGTTTCTGGACAATATTTGTCATTGTTTTGTGTTGGTAATTGATTTCCAGTAATAAATATATACACACACATTTGCATAAAGTAAGCATATTTTTTCACTCTCATGTTGATAAGAGTACTAAATACTTGACAAATCTCCCTTTAAGGTACATTTTGAACAGATAAGAAATGTGATTAATTTGCGATTGATCACGATTAACTATATACAATGTGATTAATAGCGATTAAATATTTTAATCGATTAACAGCCCTAGTTGGAATATATTTAGGTCTAAGGTCAGGCCTCGCACATCTAACGCTACACTGCATGAACACCTCAAGCTCCTCAACTGTCAAATACTTTAATACATCTGCTTTTTAGATGGGCTGTATGAAATAAGATCATTGTCATTCCATCCAACATATTTGTAATAATGCCAATCCAGAAAATGAGATGACCGACCCAGGAGGTATTTAATGAATGTAGTTGCAATTACTGCATGTTGTAATATACTCACCAATCAGGTAGGTGAGGAACAGGTTGTGCACCTGCTGTCCGATCCAGGCCACTGCCAGCAAGCTGCTGATCACGGAGGCAAAGTACTGTGGAGAGCAGGAAGGTCACATTACATTCAACCCACAGCGGTTCAGCTACTAAAAACACACAAACTGCATCCTGACTGCGCACAGAGCATAATCGTCCCTCACATGTACTGCAACATAACTTTTTATTTATCAACTCATTTATTTTTATCAGCAGAATATATGGCGTCATTTTGAAGAGACCAACAAAGTGGTCATTGAATTAGAGAATGTGATTTAACAGGGCGTCTAACGGTGTTAAAGCATGCTGTGAAAAACCCGGTTATCACAGCCTGTAACCCAGTTCGAGGTCTGCTAAGTGGAGCAGCAAAGCCAAATCAGCTGAGGATATTTTTATCTGGAGCGCAGAGAAAGCTCACCATTGTAACAAACCGATAGGAAGACTCCATTTACTGCAGTTCATGCAGCACTGCAGATGGCTCTCTGATGTCTACAGTATGTAATGGACAACTTTTAGTGACAGATCCAGCTGTGTGGGTGGGAGAAAGTCAGATTACACTTTTATATTGACATTTACCATTTTGGGCTTCTCCTCCTTGAGGGCGCAGAGACGCTTCCACCAGCCCACCACCCGACGCTGGGTCTTCACCAGGTTACCGCAGATCTCGTGGAAACGCTGCTGCTGCTCCGTGGTCCTGTGCAGGAGGAAAAAAAAAAACTAAACTGACGGTATCCTGGCAGAGTTTTTGTTCAGTTAAAGCAGACAAATAGTCACCAACAACACCTCAATCTGGTCATCAAGAGGAAGCCGATAAGTTCACTGTGGTTTGTCACATCAAGACAGCGAACATCACTTGTCAATAGCTCTTTGATAGTGACGTTTTGCATATGGTGGAAATTTGCAACAACTTTAAGTTCCCCCATTCATGAGGACTGTAGAGTTAGTGTTGCTGCAGGAGCTTTTTCATAACATGATCAAATAAAAAAAAATCCTAGGGTTAATCAAATTGTTTACCATGTGTAATCTCCCTTAGAGATCAGAAAATTAAATGTGCAACTATTTTGATCAATTTCTCTTCAAAGTAGGGCTGCAGCTAATGATTATTTTCATTGTTGATTATTTTCTCGATTAATCGATTAGCTGTTTGGCCGATAAGATGATAGAAAATGGTGAAAAATGTCGATCAGTGTTTCCCAAAGCCCAAGATGACGTCCTCAAATGCCTTGTTTTGTCCACAACTCAAAGACATTCAGTTTACTGTCACAGAGGAGTAAAGAAACCAGAAAATATTCACATTTAAGATCAGAGGATTTCAAATTTTTTTCTTAAAAAATTACTCAATTAATCGATTATCAAAATAGTTGCCGATTAATTTAATAGTTGACAATTAATCGTTGCAGCTCTACTTTTTAAAGATTTTTTTTTTAAGCAAAAGCTCTGGTTCCGACTCCTATAATGTGAATATTTGTTGGCTTTCTTAGTCTTTTAGGATATTAAAAAGCTTATTTTGGAGGTTTGGCCACTTGATTGGACAAAACAGGCTATTTTGGAGACATCAATTTGGGCTCAGGGAAATTGATAGGCATTTTTTCACCATTTCATTAAAAACCTGATTGAACCACTAGTCAGATACAAAGGGTCAGAAAGCATTACGTGCTTGTATGTTATAGTGATGTAAGATTGTAAGAATACAACACTGGCAAGAGTGAGAGAAGGGCTTGACTGAAGAAGGGCAGCTGGGAAAAGAGGCCTTCCATTTTCTGCTTAGCCATCGTCCCCTATTTCCGTCCTTGTTGTCAGAGAGCCAAGCAGGGGCCGTGACCAGACTTCGATAGCCCCGTTTAACCGGTCCTCACAGACGCCCGCCTGCTATCTGGCTGACTGTGCTGCCATGTGAAGCTGCAGGCTCAGCGGCAGTCAGAGCTACACAGCATGTACTCAAAGAATCCTGATCAGACTCACAGATTTTTCCTAGCCTATATCTAAAATACAAAACTGCCTTTTAAACTCAGGCGCGTGAGTTATTAATACCCAATGCCCCAAGTTAACTTCCTCCATAACTAAGCCCCGACAAAAGGCCGGTGCTTTGAACCTACTCAGAAACCACTGAATGCAAAGTGTAGCATGTAAAACACCCTGAAAACTCTTCACTTAACCATTTATCTCACTCAGTGCTAATCTGACTCAACGTGTCTGCGGCCTCGGCCTGTAGAATGTGCAGCAGGGCAAAGGGGTCCAGGTCATGCTGATACAGTGTTATATATTGGGAGGCTGAAGGCGTCTGGTGGAGGATAGACGTCCAACACACGGTGCCAACTGCAGTCTGTTACTCTATCCTGTCCTGGGTGTCTGGTTCTCACCATCAAATCCACACAGCTGAGTCAAGGGGCCGTTCGGTATGCACGGTGTAATGTCAAAGCTCCATGAAATGATTGGACACCCTATAGGGCTGGTTTCAGGTGACAACATGCAGACTGTCATATTAGGTACGGCAAAAAGAGAGAACTCCCCTTTCCCCCTCAAAGTGAAATGGCTCTTTGGCTCAGATCAGCCAAAGAACTGAGCAAATCTCCAACTGATGATTTGTTTAAAATGTAATACCACCATTACTGACCTTGGGCCCCAGCTACCAACAAGCAAACAAAGCCCTGAGTTCCAGCCACAGCTTCCTTTACAGCATTTGCCATCTGACATAGAACTAGATAACTTTTTCCTATACATGCTCTTTGTAGTTTGTTCTTGTTGATTTTCAGTCTGCTTTCCAATTCATGCAGGTAGAATTGGATGCAGCTGTTTGTTTTAGTTATTCAGATGACGATGTGCCTCTAGCACAAGCATGATTTATGGCCCATTTTACTCCTCAGATTTATTCAGCGGACGATTTTGGCTGACATCTTAGGTGACAGCCACCAAGATTTTGCATTTTGAAAATTAGACACAAAGAACAATGACATCCCAGCGAGTGGCGCATTTATCCATTCAGGTGTAGGAAGGGTTCATGTTGATATCCATGTGCAATACAGAAAATTCAATTTTAAATAACATACCTAGCGGAAACCCTTACACAAAACATATTTATAGGTAGGAAATAAACACGATTTTAACATCTGATGGAAAACCCATTCTATTTTTTCCCCCCCCAATGTGAATGTCATCCTCATGCTCTCACCACTTATTGGCGCCGAAGACTCTGGGTGCGAGGGTGGGCACCAGGTAGTCAGCTAAGCAGAGCAGCATGACAGCGCAGGAGAGCCCAGTCAGCACTGATGGGTCCAGGTAGTAAATCAGCCTGGAGAAAGAGGAAGACAAAGCAGTCCGTCATGGTTAAGAACCAGTTTCATGTGCTCACAATGGAGCATTTTGTATCATCCATGCAGGAATTAAGAAGTCTGTTGTTCACATTCCCTTCTCCTTATCTTATAATGGGGTTTAAAATAGCTGCTTGTTGTGATTCCTGCAAATGTGTGCTGGAGCTGTAACGTTAAAAAACATCTGCAAAGAGAATGCAAAAGGCCCTGTACTAAGACCAAATGTGAACCACAGATTGAGAAGGAGGGTGTGTGCATTTTGGTAACATAAATAAGGAATGCACTTTGTTAGCAAAAAGGCCTTCAGTAACCTAACAGAAAACAGTCTCTTAGTCTTCTAGTCTGGATTCTTCAGCTACAATGTTATTCAAGACTTACTCTGACAAACAAAATAATGCTACATCCTGAGCTCATTTAACAAAATCTAATCTGGTATAATCTACATTGTTTCCTTCTTCAGGCTTTGTGGTTCAAAAATGTGGAAAACCTTAACATAACCTTTGAACCTGTGTGTTTTAGGGCACTCGTCCACCTGTGAATTAGATTCTAAACCGGTAGCTCAGTTAGTGTAGATGCACCTTGTTACAGATATGCTGAGAGGGAGGAAATGTGTGCAATGCCAACTATGTACCCAGTTGTGTGTAAACCTGTGACGCAGCACACAGTAAAATGGACTCACAGGAAGAGCACGGTGGTGGCACCCATCAGGGCTCCAGGGAACCAAGGCTTCTCCCAGCGCACGACGCGATCCCCGGCCAGGATCACTTCACCCCAGCCCTGAAGCTGCTCCTCCAGCTGGGCCGTTTCCTGAGCCTGAACATAAAAATTACACACATTATAAAACTAACAACCACATTACTGATGAGTCTGTTCTTGAGACTTGATAACAAAATGTCCATACTATCAGCACGATTTCAGAGATATCTGCAGAAGTCAAGGACAGGAGTTTCTCCTGGGCCATGCCACTTGAGCCTGAATGTAAAATTACCCCTCTGCAACATCTATTCTACTTATCCCCCATTATACTCGATACGTGTATTCACCTTAAACCCCTTAAATTTAATGTGTGTGTACCTTGTTGCAAACATATCTGCAATACAAAGCATGATGTAAATTCTCAATTTAATTAAATTCTCAACCTTGACAATAGTTTACTGCTATATTTCTATCTGTGCGGGATTTTTTTTCGGTTTTAGGTGTTTGGAACAATGTCTTCTGAATTTAAATAATTTATCTAAGTCCCAAGTCGAGGGTGTGGGTGCCTTCTGCGATAAAACAAGGCAATGATAACGGTATTTCCTAATACTGATATGACTGTGCAGTATGTGCCTCCATGCAAGAAAGGGGAAATGACCAGCACTAACCACACAGTTCATCGAGATACACCGAGTGAAACGTCACAACTCGATTTCAGGCTTTTTAAATTAGCGTTAGCGCCCGATAGCAGCATTACAAAGGGAAAGGTCTCTTCTGGAGCTAACGAGGCGTATTAAACTAGCTAGCTAGCTAACTGGCTAGCTGGCGAGCTAGCTGCTGTTAGCCGCGGTCACCGTCACAACCTAGCGGCGGTAACGTTACTTTATCGGGTCGGATAAGCCATTAACTAACTAGTCAGGTCCCGTGCTGCTTGGCGGTGCAAAGTTCACGATGATTGAACAAATCTACAAATAAAGGGCCAATCCTCGGCTGCGTGAAAACCTCCAGATTAGCGCTTAATGCTAACGTTACTGTCACAACCCTCAGCACACAGAACCCTTTTAAATTCACCAGTAAATAAAATGTAGTTAATACTCACTAGCATATTTGCGCTTTTGTTGTCGCCTTCAGCCATCGCTACTGATTGAACCACCGTCGGTTAGGTCTCTACTGTGAATGTCGTTATAGTTTTAAAGAGGGAAACGGCCCCGCAGAGCAGCAGCACGCCTACTGTACTGGATTCAGCGTCACTAACGGTCGAACTCTGGCAGGATGTATTTATGTCAAAAAATTTGCGTCGAAATCAGCCGATGGCATTCTGGGAAATGTAGTTTTGTATTTGTTATGTGAAGCAGAATAAGAGTCAAGTTTATTGGCCAAGCATATGGACACATACAACGATTTTTTTAATTCGTTTTTTTAATAAACAAATTTTATTCAACGATCTGCACATGATGATGGTACAGGATTACAGATTCTTGTTTTTCCCTTTAGACAGGAATATCCCCCCTTAATCTCAGCAATCCCCTCCCTGCTCATTAAAATTTAATAATGATAAATAAATAAATAAATAAAAAAATATTAATAACAATAATAATAATGATAATAATATGAATTATAATAATTATAACAACAACAATAATAATAATAATAATAATAATAATATAATTGCAATAATAATAATAACAATAATAATAATAATAATAATAATAATAATATTAATAATAATGAATAATACTACTAATTATTATTTAATAAAATACATAAATAAAGACAGTAGAATAACTGTACAACTAAAAGAAAGGAAAAAGGGCAACTGGTAATACACACAATCAACATGTCAACTGTCAAGATGTATGAACCCACACTGTTACATCTCCTCACATGTTAACCCACTCATACACATATTTATTGATTCCAGGTTTTTTTTGCATTGCTCTCAATGTACCTACACAGAAATGGACATACAGCTAAAACAAGGACAACATAGCTGGACAAATAAATGTAAAGAATAGACAGGATTATTATGCACACAATATGTGAACAAATAGGTGTATATATAAATATTATTAAAAAAAAAACATATAAAAAGCACCAATGACCAAAAATAAAATAAAAATAAAACATCTATATACAAGTCAAGTGTCCTGTAAGGTGTAAACTATACAAATAATGCAAAGAAATAAATACTGAATAGATATACAGTACATTGACTGGATGATATGTACAGTATGTGCATGTCTATATACTATATATGGGCTACTGCGAGTAGGATTTATAATGACAGGGACAGATGATATGTAGAAAAATAATGAAAAACTGTTAAATTATAATCTGGGAGTAGTGGATGTTTTGGTGTTACATCTGTTGTGTTTGGTGAATCAGAATCAGGTTTATTGCCAAGGTTTTCACTTACAGTACAAAGATTTTGCCTTGGTGTTTTGGTGCTTAACAATAAACATATTAAAATAAAATTAAAATAAAAGCAAGTACTGTAAAAGTCAAGAAATGTAAATATAGAATTAAAAAAAATGACAATAAAAACATGAAAAAAATACTATAAAATATGTACAATATATCTGATTTAAAATAAAAGAGCTGTACGGTATTGTGCAGGAATGTGCAAAAGTTCACAGTGTGAAGCATAAAGAATATGTGCAATGTACAGAGATAATAGTCCATGTGAAGAAGGACTTCCGGTCACACCTGCTCATTAAAGCATGTTTGGTCTACTTTTTCAATTATCAATGTAAGTAAAAGTAAATACACTGAAAGAGCATTTCTTTCAGTGTATTTACTTAAAAATATTGACATATAGACTTTGACATGAACTCTTGACACTGATATAAAACTAAACCTTGTCCAAGTTTTGTTTTATTTTGATCACAACATGATAAATAAAGGAATATTATTTGCAATTCAGTCGTTTGTTTTACCTGGGAAATATCATATTCACAAAAGAAAATTGTTATAATACATTTAAATGTTAGAGCAATACAGAAAGTTAAATTAATAGTAACTATGGTTAACTATGTTTCTAAATTTACTTTCTATGTTGTTTTTGACTGTAGAAAAATTGACACTCTGACTCTTTGTGTGCAAATGCATTGTAAATTGCACATTTATTGTAATTAAATCAAACACAAAAATAGTATATGTAATGGAGGAGTGTCAGTCAGTGCAGTGTATATGTGTGTATGTGCCCAACTATAGTTGATGCGATGTGTGTCAGTAGAGTCTGAGTGCACAGCAGTCTGTCTCCCAGCGCCTCGCTGCCCATAGCAGCTCGTCTCTGGACCGTCTGGGCTCACCTGGACCACCCGCCTGCCTCAGTTCACCTGCAGACAGGTTCATGATTGATTTCCAAACAAAATACAACTTTATACGATCAAACAGGTCCAAACAATACCCTGTCCACTGCCTTAATGTACAACACAGTAACATTTCACTATTACTTTGAATAGAGGATTTCCATTAATTATATTATATTATAATCAAGCCCACAAAACCCAATACACCATGAAATACCAGGAGTCGGTTGTATGTATCACAATATCAGGAAAATTACGTGATAAACTGTTGAGATGCTTACAGATCAAGGTACTTCATCACAAATTCATATGAAATGCAATATTTCCATAAGTTCTGCTCATTGATTAGGAACATTCTGTTGTACATATTGATAATAACGACTATCCTGATATTTAAATGAAGTGTTGCAGTATGGAGGACGGAACCTGCCAAAATAAAAAATAAATGAATGAATAAATAAATGACTTGATAAATAAATAAATATGTCATTAAATGTTGCAAAAATAATATTAAAAATAAATGTAAACATTAATTCATTGATAACATGTGACATAAATTGATATTTCAAAATAGGAGTCTGAACTGAATTAATATTTTGATGTCACACTACCTGTCAGTATGTTGTGTTGGTGCCACTGTGTTGGTCTGCCGCCAGTCTGCTGTGGTGAGCCGTCAGTTACTGGGAGTCTGTGTTCTGTCTTGTAGGTGGTCCAGTACTCAGATGGATCCTGTGGGTTGGTGGTCTCTCTGACGGCCTGGCCACTGCGATACCGAGCCCAGTGTTCCCCCTTCAGGTCGGTCCTCTGGAGCAAGACGGAAGCACAGAAGAGTGTGAGGGACCAAGGCACAAAAAGTCAGGTGTTATTTACTGAATGAACTATTGGTAATTAAGACAAATTTTAAAGGTCCATAAATAATGAAAGAAGAGAAAGCCACATCTCAGACATCTCTGACCACTACATCCTATCTACAGAAAGACTGATACAGGGCTGACAAGGCTGATCTTATATATAATTGCATAAAGGTGCCCTTTGGAGTTTTATTGTAAACAAACAAAAGTTACAAAACATTCAGTGTTACTCATCATAACTCTTTGTGTGTATCCTTGAGGTCTAACACGTGATGAATGCCTTTTCTTTCTCACAAAACATTTTCAAAGCAGATTTTTCTAAGTGTTTGATATTATTTATATCCACTTTTACGAGCTAACAGCCTTCTTTATTCCTGCATTTGCTAGCACATTTCTGCATATCTTGTTGGCAGCATGGACCACCAGAGCCAATATCTAACATTCATTTAATTATATCAAATGAAAAATATAATTTAAAGAGTGTCCTGGCTAATATAGGCACCAATAATTTTGTGTTACAGACAAACAACAAAAGACAGATTCAAAAAATGCAAAAACTAGACTGAACTAGATACTTCTCAGATTAAGATTTAACATAAAGATCATATGAATAAATTAAGTAGGCTCCTTTTTCTTATACGTATGTACATAAGTGAAATTGACTTCTTCTTCCACCATTGCTCCCAAGACACTATCATTGGTTGATGGGCTCATTTATTTTCATATTTACTGATCCTTTTTCATAAATATTTTTTCTGTTGAGAATACAGAAGACACAATACAATCACATCTTTATGTATGAAATTTTCTATATGAATAATGTATTATATTGTATAATATTATTATTGTGAAGCCCAGCACCTGTCAGCTCAGAAAACATATATTGTGATATATTCCTGAATGTGATGATTGCATTTTGCTGCAACCTTACCGGAGTGATGTGTTTGGGCCCATGCACATCTTTAGTGTGTGACTGCAGCGGACTCTGCAGCGGTGTGGTGTTGTTACTGAGATCCAGATGGGTCTGATGCTGTGAGGGGAAGCTGGGATCTCTCAGATGGAAGATGAGAGGACATCCGTCAGCCGACCTTCCAGAATAGCTCTGACGGACATGAAGACACAAAATGATGAAGACACCACGGAATGATGTATTCATCTGTCAGTTAATAAAGGGACTGCATGTAAGTTTTTACCCATATAAACGTTTTTTAATCATTTTTAATTGCCAATGTGTGAACAGGTTGTAACCTAACCTAAAAAATTAGACCTTCTCTGACTTTCTGGGTTTCCTCTATCAGCCTGTAGACTGTTTTTAATGTGAAGAACGCGGGCCCGTTTTTTTCCAGGAAAATCCAACGGATGTGACATCATGCACGCTCCCAAGTGCCTTTATTTTCAGCTCCGCTTCAGGGTTAACAGTGTGCAACCATAGCTAACGTTCGGTTAGAAATGGTGTCCGCTAAACGCTAAACGACCAGCTCCCACAACAACTCGGACTCCAACACAAACTTTACGCTGACTGTCATTAACTTAACAGCCACAGGTGTCACTGTTAACAAGCATTTCTGATTCTTACAAAGAGTCCCTTTAACAGTGGGCTGACCTGGCTGTGGGTGGTAGTGTAGCAGGGTGCAGCATCACCCATGTTTAGGGTGCTCTGATGCAGATGCCTCGGTCTGGAGTTCTTTGCTTTACTTTGACAGTGCCAACCACGATGGGCCAACCTCTGGTCACCGTCCATCAGACTGTCCATGTGGACACCTCGGCCAAAGCTTCAGAGGGTTTCTGTGCTTGTCTGAACTACAGTAGATAAGAAAACAGGTGCACAGTTCCTGCTTGAATCTCAGAGAGAGAGAAATGTGTACACATATTATTAATCTTAAAAATCTGCTTCATCGTGTAGATTCAGTTCCTGTTTCTAAGACAAATATCAATCTGAAGTTAACCAAGGTGAAGATCCTATATCACCATGTTATCCAAATATGTTGCACTCAATCACTGAATACTGAGAGAAATGTTGACATTTAATCTAGTTTATAATCAAAGCTTCACAGGTAGAAATCAATAAAAATCACAGAGATCAGTGGCTGTCTTCAAGTGCAACATACGAAAGCCAAAATGAAATCCCTTTTGAAATATTAGCCGAGTAAAGAATGAAGAGAAAGTTCATCGTGCGCTGCGTTGTTACTTACCTGAGATAAGAGGTCAGGCTGTTTCTGGGGAAACTTTGCTGTCATGGTGACAAGAAAACAAGAAAGCTGCAGCTGAATTCACACCATACAAACATAAACATTCAAAATGTGCAAACATGGCATTCTGGCATTGTGAACATTGTCTTTCTGTGCTGTCTGAATATTCCCATTTTTTGTTCTGCTCAACCATATTCAAGACGAAAATTACCAGATATAGTAAAGATCATATGATCAGATTATAAAATATGATGCATTGTCTGTCATAGATTAAAGTATCCAATAGTATAAAACATTTAAACTGAGTTCCACAACTGGGTACAAAAAAAAAGTACAGTTTACATGTTAATGCATTAATAATAATAATAATCCAATAATATAATTCTATAACAGTGACAGTGGCGATTCTGAAAAAAGGGTACTTTTACTTTTGAATACTTTACATCATTCTTCCACCATTGCTCCCAATATTGCATTTTATCATTTTTATTTATTTGACTGGACACGTTTATTGTCACATTTACAGATCTTTTTTCATAAATATGTTCCTATTTTCTGATTTTTTCCCCTGTTGAGAATACAGAATACACAATAATATCACATATTCATGTATTATTATTATCATTATTATTTATATCATAAATAATATTAATAATATGTGTTTGATTGATAAGAAGACCTACTTCTGCGCGCCCCCCTGCGGCCACAGGAGGAGCTGCAGGTCTGGACTGTGGAAGGGACCCCGGGTGTTCGTGGTGCATCCATCTTCATCTCGGTCACCCTCCTCCTCCTCCTCCTCCTCCTCGGTTCAGCTAACAACACACTGTCTGATTGGCTTTATTGAAGGTTAAAGGCTGTTTCTCGTACGTCGGAATGGCGTCTAACGGTATGAAAAGCTTCTATTTGGTGCTTGAAGAGCGATCGATGTTTTAACAGTGAAGGTTAATGTATCGTTGCCGGGGTGACTAGCTGGTGACAGTCAGTGGTCAATGTTGGCTATTAGCTGCTAATCACATCTGTTTAAAGTAACGTTACTGCTCAAAGGTGTTTTTATTTGTCAGATTGCTCTGTTGAAATATAGAAGGACTTCGTAGAATCGCTTGCCCGATCGGATCGGATCGGTTACCGTAAAGCTAAGTTAGCTAACGTTACCGGTATATTCGGTTAGGATTTAGCTTAGCGGCTACCGTGCTATCAGCTAGCAGGGTTGCTTGTGTTGTGCTGGTTTCAGACAGCGGCTCCGCCTCTTAAAGCACAGAGACTGCGGGCGAAGAGTGGAGAAGCAAAGAGACGAAACTCCGGGTTTTTTTGACAACAGCCGCTGCCGCCATGTTGGACTGAAAACGCTTACTGTATTTATAATATTTTATTGTTCAATACAGGCCATTTCGGGTGAACATGACAATAGAATAGAAATAATTTGGTTTCACTTTTGATTTGTTGTTAGTTAATGTGTGTGAATAATCCCATGAGGGATGGGTTATGTAAATAACCAGACATGATGATAAATTATTCATTCATTCAGTCATTCATTGTTCTTAGTTCCATTCCAACACTGGTTAGATGTTAGTTTACTCATGTCTTTTTCTTATTAACGAAACAAAAACAACAAAATGGCACGTTTTAAAAGCTGCTTGTGTAACAATTACACAAATTATAGCTTCAGCTATAACTTTATTACAGTGCTGGTTAATTTCTCATCCCATCTATTTGTATGTTAGAAGACAATCTTATTATTTTAATAATAACAGACAATAAAACATGTCTTATATCATTTCTGTTGGGTTAGATTGCAGCCCATATTTGCCTAACAGAAACCAGCATCCCACTGATTCAATTTCTTTTTCATGAATGAATGCTTCGTAGCATTTGCATCAGCCCTTTTAGATCTATACTGTTAAAATCTTTGTTTTGATATTAACGCCCCATTTTGTTTACCCCATAGATTATTCCCAAACATCTGGCCAGGGGTAAGTAATACTCAGTCATAAACTTAGATATATCATACTCTCTATATAATACACCAATAGCTCCCTTCATTCTCATATAAACACCTAGAATAGAAATGTATATAATTTTTGGGGACATGTGAAAAGTGTGAGAAACCATGAAATTAACAAATCATTTTATGAAATTTGTCTTGGAAAGTTATGGAAAAGTGCTTACTATCAATGCATAACATTTTTTAAGCGATGTATCGGTGTGTTAGCGTTTTGTTGTTTTAACCTTTGGCAGCTATGGGTCCTATGGTGGAGGAGGTGGAGGTGGAGGTGGAGGTGGCGGTGCTAACCAGGGCTATGGTCAGTCTTCTGGCCAGAGCTACGGTCAGCAGGGCTACGGAGGCTACAACCAGAGCTCTGACAGCAGCCCCAGCTCCTACGGCCAGGGAGGATATGGCAGCTATGGTCAATCCCAGTCAGGTAGAGGAAGTCTCACTAACTGTCACATACTACACAGTCTGCCAGTCACATATTGTGGTGTAGATAACTTTAACCCCTGTCTCCTCTCTTCTCCCTGTAGGATACAGTTCTCCACCCTCTAACCAGGGTGGTGGTGGTGGTTATAATCAGTCCTATAGCCCTGGAGGCTACAACAACAGCAACCAGCCCTCCAACATGAGCTACAACCAGCAGTCATCCTTCTCTGGGTACAGCCAGCAGCAGCAGCAGCAGCCTCCTCCTTCATCCTCTGCAGGGTAAGCCGCCATCAGCTTCTGCTTCTGCACTTTATATTTGCCGACTTTTGCCCCATGTGAACAGGAGTAGAGATTATTGGAGGATGAAATATAAGCGATACTGCTTACGGCATTTTATTTGGTGCCTACTAGCTCGGGCTTCCCCCCAAATCTGGATGATTTGTATCATCAGTCGAGGAATCCCAGATTTAAACCTCAAGCTGTCAGTCAAGTCATCTGCCTTTTTATATTTTCAGGTTGTCTGTCCCATTCTCGTGAACGCGATATCTCAGGAACACCTGGAGGGAATTTCTTCAAATTTGGCACAAACATCCACTTGGTCAAGGTCACTGTGACCTCACGAAACAAGAATTTATATGCTAATTATGACAATTTCACACAAATGGCTAACAGGATAAAATGATGACATTTTGGATACACATGGATGTAAACTGCAACTTGACTGGACTGGTTGGCGGAGGCATACAGCCACGAGTTGATAATTCTAGTTTAAATGCATCATTGTACACATAGCTACACAGGAAAACAACATGGCAGGCTATATAGTTTTACAAGTATCAGTATAGTTGTCTCAAAATGACCCAACTGTAATGGAGAAAAGGATGATTGAAAAGGAGCAGGTTGTTTAGACTGTAGGGTAACTAGGCAGTGACTATGAATAAAATAATATTTTTCCCCATTCAATATTTATTTATTTATTTTCCATCACTCCTTGCACTTTTACACTCTTGCACTATTTGTATACTGTACTGTAACAGAACTCGCCGTATTAAAACCCTGTTAAATAACAAATTGTGCCGCAGCTAGGTCTGTTCACAACACCTCACGGTCTCCGGTTGTCATAGGACTGAAACGTCCTTTCTGACATGTGAGTTTTCCAGGTACACAACAGTCTGATATCTCTGTGGAACTGAAGGAAAAATGTGTAATTGTAAATAGAGCTTAAAAAATATCACCACGAAGGTGTCTTGTGATTCAAGAAAAGTTTGATTTAGGTTCCTCTTCCAGGAAGCTTTGGTGCCACAGATGTGTAGCCTTGGTTGAGGTGTTTTCTAGCTCTTTAATGCTCCTCTTCTCCCAACCTTCAACAGCTATGAAGGCAACTCGCAGGCTTCTGGCTACAACCAGCCACCGAGCGGTGGACAGAGTGGAGGTGGTTACGGCAGCAGTGGAGGTCAGACTGGTGGCTATGGGGCCAGCGGGGGCCACCAACAGCCATCCCAACACGGAGGAGGTCATTATAACCAGCCACCGAGCTACAGCTCCCCCCCTCCACAGAGCTACAGCGAGCAGAGCCAGTATGGTCAAGGTGGAGGTAAGGGAGGGGTTTATAAGATAAGATAAGATAAGATAAGATGAACCTTTATTAATCCCCAGAGGGAAATTCAGGTGTCAAAGCAGCAAAAGCAGCAACAGAGTGAAACGCAGGAGAGATACAGGTATACAAAAATTATAAAAACAATAAATAGAGATATAAAAGATACAGAGTGAAAGGGTGAACATAGTGTGTATAGTCCGTCAACAAAAAAAATGTGGTATGTACAATAAATGAATAAATGTTATATGTACATATGTGCAGTCTATAAAGTGGTATATGGGATGTATAGTGTAAAGTAAGTGTAAAGTGCGCCAGTGGTTAGAAGAACCTTTTTAATATGTTTTGTTCATTTTTCCAAGTGAAATGAAGTTAACATGAACTCAACAGGGGACAACGTTTTACATGACATACTTATGGATAATCCTCAGACCTCCTCTAACAGCTTTCATAGGGACTATTTCTTTAGTTGAAAAGTAGTTCCAAAGAAAACGGTTTACAGTGAGATCTATGGGGTTTTCAGCACTTCGTGCACCTCAAATTCCATTAACCTCCACATACACTGTGTCTACAGTGTACCACAGCCACACAGTTTTCTAGAGTGACTTGGAAACAAATAAATCAAACAGACAATGCTATTACACTGTTGTATAATACAGTGTTGGCAAAGTGTGTGAAGCGCTCTCAAACGGGTAAATCTGTTGAGGTCTGATTGTCAAAACTCTCTCTCAGAATATGGAGACGAAAGCCCACCGTCGAGCGGAGGAGGAGGAGGAGGAGGAGGAAGCTACGGCGGCCCCGATGGAGGTTACGGAGATCAGGATGGCCGCGGTGGCAGGGGCCGTGGGGGCGGATTTGGAGGTCGTGGTGGATATGATCGTGGTTTTGACCGAGGTGGCCGAGGTGGACCAAGAGGAAGAGGAGGCATGGGGTGAGTGTTTAAAAATCATCCAGTGTCCATGTTGTCAGTCCTGTCTTAGTAGGTCTCCTGGCACACTGAATGTGAGTACAGTGATGCATGTAAATGTTTCCTCACCTGCAGTTACATGTGGAACTGTGTAGAGGGAAATGAAATAGGAGATTGAGCACTGTTTCACATTTGTAGCTACATGTTAAAGCAATTGAGAGGTGCAAGAGTCTCAGGGATTCATAAATTGCCACAAAGCAACTGCTACGTTCTCAGTCTGCGGTGACGATGACTGCACAAATCTTGGTCTGTTGTCAGAGCCGTATGCACCTTTCTTAGGTGAACACATACATATTAAACGTTCATCTGTGTTTCAGAGCACCTCCCCGAGTTAAACTGAGGACAGAGACAGTCTGAGTCCTGTGCTGCAACTCTGGGCAATAACACAAAATCGGTTTTGATCCATTACCAAATAATACCAGGGCAAGAATCACTAATATTGATCCCTCTGTTAATTACTTAATCAGAAATCGCTGCATGCATGCAAACAACAAGCAGAGTGTATGCACTGAGAAGAGGGTTCATGTGTCCAGAACGTGATCCAACGTGAGACAGATCATTTTTTGTTGCTTTAAATCGCTAGTATTGTTTTTTAAAACTCAAAACAGGACTTAGTTTTGGTGGTATGCTATCGATCCGCTCACCTGACACAACCCCACCATTGCCTGGATGCTGTGGCGGGGAGTTATGGTAGAAATCCATACCACAATATTAGTAAGAATTGTTTTCTTATATAATATATACAGTGTAAGGAAAAAGTAATAATTTATGTTTCATGCAACAAACTGTTCTCCCCTGTTATGCATTTAATCAGAAAAAAAACTCTTCATGTGTGTGAAACAGAATCTTCAGTAAATCAATTGGGATTTTATAATTACGATTTGCTTTAAATGAATGATTCATTTAAACAACAGAACTCAAACAATAGCACAATATAATCATATCATCATGATATGATACCACAGAAAGTATTTCCCAGCCTACTGGATGCAACACACCTTAAACTTGAGAAAAACATCTTGATGCTTACATCTCTGATGTGTTTGATCAGAAAAACATAAAATGCCCAGAGCTCACAAAAGGAAACTGTACATGTTCAAAACACGAAGGTAGTGTTTGAAATGACGAGTTGAGCTTGTAAACTGGGTGACATCGTATCATGCAGGGGTTTGGATTTAAGGTCCTTGTGGCTGAATGCTGGTCAGAAAACATTATGATTATTGCCACCAAAAGCAAGAGGGCACTTGTGTGAAGTTACAATGAACATGCTTTTGACTCATATGAAGCATTAATGATGGATCCTTGAATGAAAATGCTGCAACATGAACCAGGATAAATCACTGCGTTGGGTCTGGCTGACCTTGGCTGAACAGAAACAGAGATACATGCAAACTTAAAATCTGTTTGAAATCTCACAAATGACAGTTTTGTTATGAAACATGACCCCTCCCTCACCGTCACTCATTTGAGGAAAGGCCCTTGTTTCGGTGATACTTGACATACAACAGAAAGCGAAAATGTGGGAAGGAATGAAGGAAAAGCTCAAATTTAACCATAAGCAGACGTTAAACTACAACTCCTTTAAGTTACATTTTTAAATATCAACAGCACAAATATAAAGCTTTTAATAGCAAACATCTGCAAACCAGATCAGTGTCTCATTGTAAACGTTTTACAAAAAGAGACAACAGCAGCTAACAAACCCTATTTAAACTGAAATGCAACATGTAACCATATGCTGGTTTTTCATGGTGATTTGGCTGTATATATGGTGCTTGGTGGTGTCGCTGCAGTTACCTACAGCTATAACATCTTCATCTTGATAGTGGTTTTGTTGCCTTTTTTTACATGACTGTAACACAAAAAAACGTGTGTACAGCAGACTCTGTGTAGACTGCCAGTAGGATGATCCAAACAACAAAAATGGTGCTCTCCATGAAGAGATTTTAAAAGGACTACATTTCTGGTCCCAAACTTTCCATTATTATTGCAGAAATGATGGTATGATCATACTCAAACTCAGCATTGCATGAAAGCCAAGTTATAAACAATAGCAATACTGCGACACTTAACTGAACTTATCTTTAAAATCTGCACTTTTCTACTAAGAGTTCTAAGTTCTGTTAAACACAAAAAGGAGAACTAAACATGTAGCATCGAACACAGGTTGATAATGAATTTGGGTCGTTACTAGAAGGTAAACCGCAAATTGTGAAATCTGGCAATAACTTGCAAAGATTCTCGCTGCCCAACGACCTATCCTAACCTTAACCATTCGAGGTCAATGCCTAACCTTAACCATCCTGCGGGAGTTTCCCAACTCATGGGATACCTTCAAGATATAACCACAAATTTGTGGTGGTTTGTGTGTAGCTCAGAAATGCAACACTTGTGCTACTTTCCAATTAGAGAAGCAGTTATTTGTTATAAACAGGGCTGTCAAAGTTAACGCGATAATAACGCGATAACGCAAATTTATTTTAACGCCACTAATTTCTTGAACGCATTAATGCAATCGATCTTTCAGAGGTTGTAGCGGGCTCAGTTTTAAAGCTAAAGTGAAGATACTGGTATCATATGAAACTAGAAAACCTCAGGAATCCATTGGTACCAACTGTGTTATACTAACTTGTCGCGAGGAGGCTAAACATATGCTAACGCTCCATGTATGTATGCTCCTTCTATGGGTACCCACGAGTCTCCCCTTTACAGACATGCCCACTTTATGATAATCACATGCAGTTTGACACACTGACAGCTGTTGTTGCCTGTTGGGCTTGAGTTTGCCATGTTATGATTTGAGCATATTTTTATGCTAAATGCAGTACCTGTGAGGGTTTCTGGACAATATTTGACATTGTTTTGTGTTGTTAATTGATTTCCAATAATAAATATATACATACATTTGTTGATGTTGATAAGAGTATTAAATACTTGACAAATCTCCCTTTGAGGTACAAATTGAACAGATAAAAAATGTGCGATTAATTTGCGATTAATCATGATTAAATATTTTAATCGATTGACAGCCCTAGTTATAATCAGTTTAGTAAACAGGCTGCTCTTCAAACTGTATTTTCTGTGCAAACTTGAGAATGCTATAAATGTTATAAAAATCTAAATCATGGCTTGGGTCAAACATATATAAACTATACAAGCTAGAACAAAGAGAAATCACAAAGATTTAACAACAATAGTGAAGCTATGAAGCAGAAACTGGTAAGTTGATGTTTTTGTTATAGAGGTTGCACAATATTTCATGTACTTCCTTGTAACCTCATAATGTTGGTGATGAACTCATAGACAAATTAGTTTGCCATTTCATTATATGTTCTCTCACCCATCATGGACTATATCTCCTTCCCCGCCATTACAATATGTGGAAGTCGATCCCCAATGCGTCATCATAGTTTCCTTTAAGTAGGCAGATGGCACTGAGCACTAATCAGCGGATATCCTCCTGTGCTGTTCAACAAAAGCATTGTTAAATGATTAGATATTTTCATCTTTATGTATTGAAGAGTTTAAATGGTTTCTGAGTGATCTCGGTTCAAGATTTGAGAATGGAGGAACATGTAAGTGTGAGTTAAAAAAGCGACTGGTGTTTGTGTCTTACCACACCTCCGTTATTTCACACTAGATGTGACATCTTGGTATAGTGAAGTGTCTGCACCGTTTATAAAAGGCACAAACTATTAAGTGTTTAAATGTAAACTAAAGGCAGAGCAATACCTCTAATGGTATGTTCACACCAAACGCAAAGCAATTTTTTTTGTGCGGCGCGATTACATACAAAGTCAATGCAAAGACGTGCCGGGCAACGCAAATAATTTAGTGTACTAAATAGTTAATGAAATTGTTCCACTCGTGCGAGAAACTCACGTGAAGCTGTGTCGCGAAAGCCTGTCATTGTTGAGATTGTTCAACGTTGTTGAATCAGAAATTGAGGAAAAGAATATTGTTGCCGTATGTGGGCACCAAGAGCTCTATATATAGTATATATATATATATATATATATATATATACTATATATAGTATAAATATATATATATATATATATATACTATATATAGTATAAATATATATATATATATATATATATATATATATATATATATACTATATATAATATAAATGTATGTGTATGAACAATAACATCGCTGCCGTATTTATGCCTAATTTAGATATGGCGTTATTTTGAGTGTTGATGGAGCTGCTACAATGTTAGCGTAGCCTACTATTGATCGATCCGGACTCCATTCAGAAAACAAGCATTTTAAAAGCATGAATTCAGACTTTTTACAAATTCGGTATCTTGATGTAGTTTTTTCGGTATCCATTTGATCCATTTATTGCATTAAATCACAGCAAAATCGGTTTATTTGGAGTTCGCGCCGCTGTAGTAAACCAGATTAATGGTGGAAAGAAAAGTTGTGGTATCTACATGGAGGTAAGCCCTTCCATAACGTGAATAAACACAAAAGATCCCGTGGTCAAACTCGCGCAAGTAACGCAAGGTGGAAATTCGCTTCACGTTTGGTGTGAACACAGCATAAGAGAGACAAATTTGCCCAAAACACGACGAATTATTTGATAATTTAGATTTTTACCCTATGCATTTAAAGTTGGCCAGTAAGCCTCTACACACACTGTGAAGTCTGAAGCCAATATGGTGTTTTCTCTGCAGCAACTTGCAAATGGCAAGTAAAGTGTGGCCTTCACTCTGCCCACACACTAAACATTACCATCACCTGCCTTTCTCACTTGTTACCACCACCTTCCCAACCAGCCCCCCCACTATGTCATGCTCTGCTTTAATCAATCTTTGAATCTTCTCCTAGGCTTTTACCTTCTCTCCAGGCTGGCTTTCTGCTCTTAAGCCATCATTTGGGAAATTTTGAAAAGGGGGAAGTCTACAGACAGTTAATAGTCTTCTTGCAGTTGGAGGAAAGTGATTGAAAATACTGATAATTTGGGAGATCATGAGAAAATACTCAAAGAACACTTGTTTGGGGATTTGCTGCAAGAGTAAAGGTTGTCTGACCTAAAAAAATACCCAACACCCATCCAGGGATCAAAGGTGTTAATGTTTGGGTTGGTTAATTGACACAAAACTAAGTTATATGATGAAATAAAATGGGTCCATACAAGTCACTTAAAGACTTGATAGAACTTTAGGGTAAAAAAAAAAAATGGCAAATTTCAGCTGCTTGTGAACATAAAATGACAAGGTCTTTAAACTGGCCTCTTGTCCTCGAGGTATATACAAGAGACTCTGAACAAGATTAAATAGGGGTCCAGTAGGACAAGTGCCAACTGAAGAGGGGTGGGTTTAAGTGAGAGACTGTGACAGTGAAGGTTACCCACAACCCATTGAGAGAAATCGCTGTCAGCACCAGCCTTCAATGCGTGTCGTTTCTCTCTTCCTCCTCATCAGAATGGGCGATCGTGGAGGATTCAATAAGTTTGGTGGTAAGTGACAAAAAAAAAACACTTGAGTAAAAAGGTTTGTTGAGTTTGAGGAGTCAAAGCTAAAAGGAGGGGAGATCAGTACACTTAAAGCATGAAGCGGGTGTGTGGTTTTTGAAGTAATCAAAGTACTTGGAGATGTAAAATTTATACTACTGCACTGATTATTAAACACATGCAGAGAAAAACGTTATTATGTGTAGTAGGGTTGGGCGATTGGACAAATATATCAGCTATCGTTTTTTTTTTTTTTAGCAATTTCTGTAATTATATTTTGCTAATTTAATGGACTGGCTCCTCAAGAATTAACTCGGTAAATAATGAACCTGTAAGGCTGAACTGTACCCCATGGATATAAAACAGCTGTACCCAGCATCTTTATCAGAGCGCTCTGAGCGCTTTGAGTTGAAAATCTCTGAACTTTTCAGAAAGGCGCTGGGAAGCGCTTCATCAAAAAAAGTGCTCCCCAGAGGCCTGCCATCGCCTTTCTGCCAAGGAAAATCACTATATGGACACTCGGCCTCAGAGTGTGGACATTGGGATTGGGCCATTAGTTGCTGTCCGATCGAGTGGTTCTGAAAAGCAATATCAATTCATGAATCATATTTGAGAACTAGGCCAAAACCTGTATGCGCAGTTGTGCACCCTGATCATTTAATAGCATAGCTATGTTATCCCCACCTGCCTGTTCATGTGGAGGCTGCAGGCGGAGGAATCCTTCATCTGTCGCCATCGGACTCTTTTTCAAATAGTGTCGAACAGCTGTGCAGCTTATTGTTTAGCAAAGATCTCAAGGTGATTTATTTTGTTTAATTGAAGAAGATTAGGGCCATTAGGCTGTAATGTTTCAGTAAAATTAGATTTTCACATTCAAGATGTCAGCAGGACTCCCCTGACCCCTGCGCGTAACGCACACACACACACCTGTGCGAATATATCAGCAGTCACCGGTTGTCGGGCTGTCGGTGGCTGGTTGGAAAATTGTAACATTTCGCCCAACCCTAATGTGCAGCATATTTCCAACTGTTGGAAAAACGTGAATATGACGGGGGAGGTTAAACTTATTATTAAGACTTTCATTTTATTTCAGCTTTACAATATGCTACACAAGGAAGAGTGTGATGCATAATGTTTTTAGCGCGTTCCTCACAGGTAAGAACCCCCAGTGTGCTCAGGTGTGGATTATAATCTCAGGTGCTGTAACTGAACTCATACTCAGTGATTGGAAATGTCCAGCAGAGGGAGTTAAATGGTATATTATGGCTTTACATGTAGTTCTTCTGCTTCTCCATGTTGCATCTTGGAATATTGCTGGTGTTTGAATCCGATGGACGGGTGTTCACAGCGTATCCGGTCATCTCTGAGTCATTAAACCTGCAGGATTTGATTGGGTAGTAGTGTGTCAAAATCAACAAAAGAAACGTGATACGAAAAGTATAAACAGGTTTGAAGTCATGATTAAGATTTTGCAAACATGATGCAGGTTGTTTGTCACACATTAAATAACATTTATGTTCTCTGTAAACTTTGCCTCATACCAGCGTGACTGTAAAACTTGTAGAAGGGAGCTTTCAGTTCTACTTTCCAGAGATGAGAGTTGAATGGTAAAAACTGGTTTCATTGCACAACTGTGGACCGTTGGCAAGTGCCAGTAACTTGATATGGTATACATTGTGCTGTAAATGGAAGGACTGTTTGTGGTTTCTCAATAATGTGGTAATCCATACGGAACAATAGACCAGTCGGTAATAAAGCTTCGATCACGACTCCCTCTATTGTATAAACCACATCTAAAGGTTCTTAATCACACATTAGTATGATTGTGTGTTCTAGGTTTACTGTTGGAAAGTTTGTGTTTGTGTGTTCTATTATAAAGCAGCAAAGTTGATGCAGGTGCTCTAGTGTTGTCAGTGCAATACAGTACAGTACAATAGTTACGTTCATGGTGATAACATGAAGTGTTTCACCATCAAAAGTACAATGTTTGCCAAAGGCAGTGTGTTTTGTATGTTTTACTTAGAATATCCAAGTAATATACTATAGTAATCAATAATAGTAATAATTCTTGTAGTTGAAGTGCAGCAGGGTCCAGTGTTGGAAACAAAATCTGTGCAGTTGAAATTATAAACTACACCAGCAATGTTGATTCAAAGTATTTTTTACATACACAAACAGTATGTGTAGCAAATAAGAATGAGAAAAAAAGGAAATATAAACAGTACAAATCCAACTATAAAATAACATTTAATTTAAGTATTTAATGTGTGTATATTAACCTGGTGGTCTGAGGAAAGAGGATTTCTCTGAGTCTCTCTTTGTTGGACTCGTGGCTACAGAGGAGTTTACCTGAGTGTAGAAGCTGGAATAGTTTATTGCTCGGTGTAGTTCTGCACCTTCTGGTGTCCTGAAGTGGGGAGTGTAGATCCGCGGGACCACGACTCTCTGTTCTGAACAGAGCAGTTCCCAGACCAGCTGGTGCTTCCTCCTGGTAGGATGCTTTCCACTGCACCAGGGCAGGCTGTTCTCATACACTTCGTAGCTATGAAAAATAAATGCACTGTATTTCATATATATTCCACGAATTCAATTCGTATGTCCTTCCATCTATCCATTATCCGTAACTGCTTATCTTATTCAGGGTTGCGGGGGGGCTGGAACCGATTCCAGCTGACATTGGGCGAAGACGGGGTATATCCTAGACAGGTCGCCAGACTATCACAGGGCTGACACATAGAGACAGACAACCATTCACGCTCACATTCACACACAGTCAACAATTAACCTAACCTGCATGTCTTTGTACTGTGGGAGGAAGACGGAGAACCCGGAGAATCGATGCGTATGTAATCCACGTAATTATGAACAAGTAAGTATAAAGAGTGGTGAACGCCGCGTTGGGAGGAGGTCGGGGTGGATGGGTGGGTCAAAAAACACCGGACTTTCCCCCAGGAGACCGCTGTGTGTCCCATGTGAAGTCAACATGGATTTATTTGTCATGTAACTTCCGTACTTAAGTTACCTCACTTCTGGTGTTATCTTAACCTAAACCACGATCTTTTCCTAAACCCAACTAAGTAGTTTTTGTTACGGAACTTCCGTACTTAAGTTACGCCACTTCCGGTGCGGCGTAACTTAACCATGGTCTTTTCCTAAACCTAACCAAGTTGATCTTTTCCTAAACCTTACCAAGTGGTTTTGTTGCCTAATCCTTACCCAAGTTGTTTCCTGTGAAGACTGAAGTTTATTTTGAAAAGACTGGAGCGGAAATTGACGCTGGACATTCGTAGGAAAATGCACGAAAAATGAAGAATAACTTTTCGTAAGATATCATACGAACCATTCTATGAGAACACATTGACCAGGGGGAGGCCTTTAGGACCCCCCAGAGAGCCTCTTATTACTTCAGCTGATCTTGCCTTACACAATAAGTGTGAAGTCGATGAGATGAACGGTTGTTTAGAGACTCTAAGGACAGACAGACAGAAAATAGTTTATAGCACTTATAACACTTTTTGAGTTTGTAGTTGCAGTGTAAAGTATTTGTTCAACTTATGAGGGGGGTAGATGCCATTGTAATTAACACATAATATATAGATAGATTGTTGATTTGAAAAAATAATTGTCCTTTACAATACTTTCAATACAAAGTCATTAGAAAGCATCAATTTCTGTATCTCTAAGTAGTCATACTGTATATTTAATGTACAGTTCATTTCATTTATCAATCACTCGTCCCAAGTGAGATTGAGACTTGAAATCTGAGGACAACTAAGGTGAAATCTAGAGTTTTACATTTGATACCTGTACAAATGAGTCATGGTGACACAGCATTACCATGGAAAAGGTGTGTCTCTCTTAGAAGGAATGCTTCTTATGTCAACAACAATGAGTCGTCCATCCATCATGCCAAGCATAGTGCAGTCTGGTTAGTTTACTGAGGAACATTCTTCAAAGTAACAATCATCAGTCATGAGTTTCCTGGTTTCACAGTCACTTCTTGCCAGATTTTAAGAGGTTCAAAAGTTGTGTTGGTAGAAGGGGTTTGGCTCTGGCTTCTTATCACAATGCAAAGTTTGTTTTAAAGTTTTTAGATCCAGAAGTTGTAGTAAATCAAACTGCCAATGAAGCAGACGTCAGTCCATCCTCCAAAAGGTGACAGGACTTATACCACCGATGAACTTCTTAAGGTGTTTCAGTTAACATCTGAAAACTTCTACATTGGAAGTTGGTTTTAGGAATGGGTAAAGAGTTGTACTAAATAACAAAACGCTTTGAAATTGGTCTCGGAATGACCAACATGGTGTTCTTCTACTCTCAAGATGTACAGTATGTCGGGGCAATTTCTGAGAATCCTTTGTTAAGCTGCGTGAAAACTAAAGTAGACAAAGGAATAAATGATTGAATGACATGGATTACCGTGTCAGGTGAAGGTGTACATACTCAAAAAAGGGATTGTGTTTCAATGTGTTGGACGTGGTTCCAAGAGTTGGTACTGTCTGTGTGAAAGGAAATGATTTATAGTGTGTCAAGAAATGCATCAACACAAATGCATTGATTTATGTTTTAAACATCAAATCCCAGAGCCCAACCTGTGTGGCTCTGCATGACGTGTCAGAGATTTACACATGGCTGTGTTTACTTGTTGGATCAACAAACAACCAAACCAATGAAATGGTAACACTGTGAGAAGTATGGTGGTTCTTCTGATGCACAAAATCAACTTGAAGGAAGTATCTCAATAATGTGTGCAATCTGGTTTATGGGACTTCAAGAAAACATCAGCTGCTTACAATTGCTGTGTGGTAATCCTGAAAGATGGTGTGAAAAAAGGGCACGGTTGAAAGATAGGATGGTAAAATACGAGTTTTGTTTATGACAAATATGCAGGCTGACATGGTGAGGTCCTTAGATCATATCGCCACATACAGAGTGGCTAGAAGCTCAATGCTGGAACTGTTGTGGTGGGAACGAGGAGAGAACATAAAGAATGTGTTTATGTGGTTCATCACTTGTTCTTTTCCACAATTAAATTTCTGTTTTTTTGCCCTCTCAAGGACCAAGAGACCCGGGCCATGGACATGGAGGACCTGGCTTCAGTAAGTTTTGTATTGTTTAAGACCTGCCTCTGTCTACATTTTACAGCCATTCGTGTGACTTAAACTAGTGCAGCTGTCCAAAAGGGATTTTTTTTGGGGGGGGGGGGGGGGTTTGTCAAGATTTGTTTTATTGAAAGATGCTCAATTTACAGTGTGAGATATGTAAGATACATAAACATCCATTCATGCATGAGAAAATAGATTTAAAAGAAAAGAAAAGGAAAAATACACACGTGTGTACAGATGCGCTCAAATGTACTTTAAAAGGTTACTTCTAAACATAATAGTGATACTTAGAGGAACAGTGTGTAACATTTCGGGGGATCTATTATCAGAAATAAAATATAATATTCATAGCTATGTTTTCATCGATGTATTTTGAATCGTTGTGTTTTCGTTACCTTAGAATGAGCCCTTCATATCTACATAGGGAGCCTCCGCTGCCATTTTGGACTGAAAACGCGTATTATGTTTATAATATTTCATTGTTCAACAGAGGCCATTTCGGTAGAATATGTCAATAGAATAGAAATAATTTTGTTTTACTTTTGTACGGCACTTTGTAGGCGGACGTTTTACTGGCATCCGGTAGTCGCTTTCAGTCCAAAATGGCGGGAGTGTAGCTTTGCTGCTGGGCGCTGATGTTGCAATGGAATGAACAACTGACTTTCTCTTCTTGGCAATATACGTTCTTTGGAGTCCGCCATGTTGCTCCTCCATGTTTCTACAGTAGCCCAGAACAGACGAACCAAACACTGGCTCTAGAGGGAGTCTTTCACGTTATTCCGTTACCTGAAGGCCACCGTAGTCCTCCAACACGCTTGTGTAACTGCGGTAGCGTGAGCCGCCGAGTGCAAAACCGTGGTATCGCCAGCCGCCATCTGACTTCCGTAGCTCCTAAAGTAGTGTTATTATGGTATGGATGATCAACTTCAATATATATAAGTAAAATAGTGATTTTAACGTGAATATAACATATTACTAATAACCTAACCTATAATAAAAAAAAAAAAATAAGATGAAAAATTAAGTAAATAAATAAACAAATTGGGGCTGTCAATCAATTGAAATATATAACCGCGATTAATCGCATGATTGTCCATTGTTTTTTTTGTTTTTTTTAATATTTTTTTATTTTAGCTTTAATAACATATTACAGTACATTACAAGACAGCACAGTATAAGACATAAACGAACATAACAGAACAAAACGCAAAGACAAGACAACAAATTGGGGGAGGGTGGGAGGGGGGAGAACATGTAATGATTGGCAATGTTGAGGGGGTACATGGTGGGTTCTTGTGAGTTATTGTGTTTGATCAAAACTGTGTGGGATGGTATAGAGGAGAATCAGCTCTGAATGTACTGCAGAAAGGAGACCAGGTGTTGTTGAATGTGGTTAAGTTGTCCTTTACGGTTGATGTGAGTTGTTCTAGATTAGAGTGGTCGGTTAGCAGATTGAGCCAATGGGATACTGATAATTTGTTTCTGTCTTTCCAGTTGAGTAATATGATTTTCTTGGCCAGGGTTAATGCAATTAGTATGAATGTTTGGAGATGTTGTGGAATTGACAGTGCGGAGAGGTCACCTAGCAGAGCGATGGAGGGGGTGAGGGGGATGCTGAGATTGAGGATCTTGGATAGCTCTCTCATGACCTCCGACCAGAACCGCCAAATTGGGGTGCAGAGCCAGAATGCATGGAAGTGATTGTCTATTGCAGTTGGACAGTGAGTGCAGGTGTTGTTGTCTGTGAAGCCCATATTAAACATTTTGTGAGTGGTGATGTGTGTTCTGTGTAGTACCTTGTATTGAATTAGCTGAATTTTTGAGTTGGATGACATGGCGAATGTATTGTTGCATATGGTTTTCCAGTTGATATCTGATTGGTGTCTGTTGAGGTCTGATGTCCATTTGTCTGTTGGTATTGAAACTGTGTTGTCGTGGTGTGAAAAGAGTTTGTATATCTGTGATAGCAATTTTTTGGGTTGAAATGACTTTAGTTTAAGTAATAGCGGAGGGGTGAGGTTGTGGAAGTTATGAATATCAATTTTCTTTTTTATGGTCTCTTTCAGCTGTATGTACTGGTAGTGACATTGGTGGGGTAGGTTGTATGTTTGTTTAAGAAGGTCAAATGTCATGAGAGAGCCATCACTGAAAAGGTGACCCAGGCTGGTTACTCCTCTCTGCTTCCATGCAGGGAAGTTGATGGGTTCTTTATTGATTTTAAACATGTGGTTATGCCAGATAGGGGTGAGAGTAGAGGGAGATAGTTTGAGGTTGAGTATGTCGTTAGCTTTCCACCAGGCGGAGAGAGTGGTATTTATTGTGCAAGATTTGAAGCAGGTGAGTGTTTTGACTGGTTTTTCTAAGAAAGGAATATGGTGAATGGGGAGATCCTTACAGATGGTTTGTTCAGTATCGAGCCAGGCGGAATTGGAGTTGTTTGTCCAGTGTCGAATTTACTGAAGCTGATGGGAGAGGAAGTAGTGGTAGAAATTTGCTGCGTCTAGTCCCCCGTACTGTTTGGGTTTTTGGAGTGTGGTTAATTTGATCCTAGGTCTTTTTCCTTTCCAGTAGAATGTGCTAACTGCTGAGTTTAGAGAGGAGAACCAGCCCGGGGGTGGGTTAACAGGGGTCATGGATAACAGATAGTTTATTTTTGGGAGAATGCTCATTGATTGTCCATTGTTAATCACGATTAATCGCACATTTTTTATCTGTTCAAAATGTACCTTAAAGGGACATTTGTCAAGTATTTAATACTCTCATCAACATGAGAGTGGACAAATATGCAGCTTTATGCAAATGTAAGTATATATTTATTATTGGAAATCAATTAACAACACAAAACAATGACAAATATTATCCAGGAACCCTCACAGGTACTGCATTTAGCATAAAAAATATGCTCAAATCATAACATGGCAAACTGAAGCCCAACAGGCAACAACAGCTGTCAGTGTGTCAGTGTGCTGACTTTACTGTGACTTGCCCCAAAACTGCATGGGGCAAGTCACAGTCTTGCTGTGACTTGCTGAAAGTCACAGTTTGTTAAGATGATATTTCAGATGTTTTCTGCTTGTTACACTGCTTCCAGCTGGCCAAACACCAGTTAATGCTGCTTTAATCAGTTAGTTATTGTAGGTCAGAGACTGAGTGATATGTGAACATTTTAAAGGGGCGAGACGTTCACCGTCCTGTTAGCGTCTTGCTGCTTTCTTAACATCTCCTTCTGTTATCTTCCAACAGTGCCAGACCAGGATAACTCTGATAATAACACCATCTTCGTACAAGGCCTGGGAGACGACTACACTGTCGAATCAGTGGCAGACTTTTTTAAGCAGATTGGGATCATTAAGGTAGCTCACCAATCACTGCCTGTATTAATATATTTATGTGTTGCGTTTATGGGTAACAAACTGTAGAATGAGGTGTGGGGGCCCTTCAGTGGCAGAAGTCATAAAGGAGCCTTGGTCCTGGGATCAATGTGAATTTGCATTTCAAAATTAGAAACTTTTTTTTATCAACATTTGATGTTGATTTTGGACAAATTTGAAGAGTAGAAGTACAAACCAGAACTTCTTAAAATAAAAGCTTAAATTGCAGCACAATTATTTACTAATTCAGGTCTTTAAAGGGGCTCTACGTAAGAATCAGAAATTGCTTGTTAACAGTGACATCTGTGGCCGTTAAGTCAACGACAGTCAGCGTCCCGTTGCTCGCGCTTGTGCTCGCACTACGTACACCCGGGCGAGCATCGGTCAAAACAGTGAGACAATACACACGAGACTGAACGTGATTGACAGGCATCATGTTGATTAACGTTAGCACAATATCACTATATATTTCACATGCTTGGCAGTGATGTTAGCGTACCAAACAAAGTTCCCTCCATTTTGATGTTGATCCGAGTGTTAACTTTTCCTGCTTCAGCCTCCCGACCGTGGTCAGAAGGAACAGGGGAGACACCGTAGTTTTGGTCTCCTTGGCCGTAGTCGATAACGTTACTCGCTCCGGAGTTAAACCCCGCCGTCACTTCACTCAGCAGCAGGAAACAAGACACGGAAACCCTCCGTTGGTCTTGAGGAGCTGCAGCATTTATTTCTGCACAAGCTGCAACTACCACTGAACATTCACTGATATTCTCAAAGCTAAACTAACTCTCTTCTGCTCCGCTGCTCGCTCGTTTGCGCACACACTCGCCGCCGATTTATACGTGTAAAAACGTACATACGGTCCCTTTAAATTCACCTAAACTTTGAGAATGAATACATCCGGGAAAAGGGTTGTGTCTTGAAACTGATCAAATTCAATTTCAAAACGTGATGTAAAATTTCAACTTCTGAAGTACAAATTCAGATTTTCTACAATTAAATTCACGACTGTTCGTCCTGACACAAATATTTGACACTTTTTTTGCAACTGGATAATTTATTGTCTCTAAATTGCGATCATATGACCTAATTCAATCACTGCACTGTCCCTGTGTCTCAGATCAACAAGAAGACAGGCCTGCCGATGATCAACCTGTACACAGACAGAGAGACAGGGAAGCTGAAGGGGGAGGCCACAGTGTCCTTCGATGACCCCCCCTCAGCTAAGGCTGCCATCGACTGGTTTGATGGTGAGTTGTTCGTCTTCATCGAGCTTCGGCTCACTCATAACTATTAATGTTCGGTCCCTGACTGCTTCAAAAGGTCAGACAACATTATATGTTGAACAAGGTTGGAGTTGAGGGAAGTAATGGAGGAGATGGAGGATGGACAGCCGGAGAGTGGACTGGGCTGCATGAGTGGTTTGAAAAGTTTAGTTTAGGACGTTTTTATGCTTTTTTTTCTCCACCTTATAAACTGATTGGAATCTGTTACAACTGACATGAATTTACTCTCTTGTTTCTGTTTTTCTTGTGTAAAATTATGTGCTTGTTTTTAATCCATTTTGTGATTCAAAGCACATTTATTTTATTTTATTTTATTTGTTTGTTTTGTTTATTTATTTATTTTATTGCCTCGGCTCCTTATGACCTTTTGGTGTCTGTCCTTCCTCCACAGGTAAAGACTTCAATGGAAATCCTATCAAGGTGTCTTTTGCCACCCGCAGAGCCGACTTTGGAGGCCGAGGCGCTATGAGGGGAGGCCGAGGACGAGGAGGTGAGCCTGTTTTTTAAACTTAAATTTGTTTTTTGAGGTTGCTGTTTTGTAACAGCAGCAGGGTCCAAGTCTTAAAACATCTTAAATTTAGCTTTTGATATTCAAGGTCTAAAAAGTGATTAAATTTGATCTGGGGCAGAATGAATTTTACCAGCATTTTATATCACATAACAATGACCATTTCTGCAACGTCCAATACCTATTTGTTGATTTATTTATGTATTTATTTGTATTAATCTTTTAATTTATTTATTTATTTTTGCATTTATTTTGTATGTATTTTGTTTATATTAATTATTTTATCTATTTTTTGTTTATTTTGTATATTTTTTTAAATGTATGTATTTATTTTTGTATTTATGCAGGATTTTCCCTTTGCTTTTCACCCTTTGCCCAGTTGTCATAGAACTGTAGATGTTCAAGTTTCCATTTTTCTAAGCACTTTAAGGACTTCTCGCCCATGTTGGCTTCAAGTCTCAGTCTGTGATAAAACTTTTCTCTTATTGATATTTCTACGTTTGCAGTCACAAGTCTCTCTTATAATCACACATTAAGTTTCTTTTAACAGCTGAAAGTATGAAGGATAAAGAATCAGCTTCACTAATTTAACACAAACACCTGCCAGGTGCTGCGAAGGCGTCACCGTAGTGTTACACTGACAGAAGATCTGACTGGTTTGGTTCTGATAGGGCCGATGGGTCGTGGTGGATTTGGAGGGGGTCGAGGTGGAGGTTTCCCAGGAGGCAATGGAGGCAACGGAGGCAACGGAGGCAATGGGGGCGGTGGAGCAGGAGGAGGAGGAGGAGGCGGAGGAGGAGGAGGTGGAGGAGGAGGAGGAGGACAACAGAGAGCCGGAGACTGGAAGTGTTCGAACCCGTGAGTCTGGATTTAGTGATTCCATTATTTCTTCTAGAAGGATCTAGACATACAGTTTTCATACTACAAAATAGTGTTTTTAAAATTGTTGACGTTTTGTTCAAGGATCTCAATGAAATCTCAGCTTTTATTGACATGACATGACAGAAATATAAATATAATGTTATATATTTGTCTTCAGCAATTGTGGCAATCTGAACTTCTCGTGGCGTAATGAGTGTAACCAGTGCAAGGCTCCGAAACCAGAGGACGCTGGTGGGATGTCCCCGATGGAGAGAGGTGAGACTGCTGTGGTCTTTATATTGTAGTCTGTTAATGGAGGTAGATATTAATAATGTTGTTAACTTGAAGACAATATCTTTTTATGCCTCGGCGCTAGCAACAGCCACCATGTCCAGAGGCATTATATTTTCAGGTTGTCCGTACGTACGTCAGTCCATCCCATTCTCTTGAATGCGATATCTCAGGAACTCCGGCTAGTTATGAGAATTTCAAACAAATGTCTAACAGGATAAAATGATGTAGTGATGACATTTTGGACAGACATGGATGTAAACTGCAACTGGTTGGCGGAGGCATACAACCACGAAGCGGTAAATCTAGTCTATTAAAGTTGTAGGAGCTATTTATTTGTTGTTAGTATTTAGTTGTTGTTTTACTAATAATAAGTAGTTGTTTGATTTATTATTCTAGATGTCTACTTTATTTAGACTCAATTTAGTTAGTTATTTGTTTAGTTTAACTATTTTCTTGTTTAGTGTATTTCGTTTTTTGCTTAATTAGTATTTAGTTTTCTTTTGTTCATGAATTGGGTAAAACTGTGGAAACTCGTGCTTATATAGGTAGGTAGGCAGGTAGGACCAGCATGCACCTGGGTGGGCTTATGATTTTTTACCAGAACAAGAGAGGCAGCGACATCCATGTTTTCTTTTTGCTTTTTTTGCTTCCTTTAATTTGCATACATTTTGCATGGACAATGGACTCTTTTGCCTGCGTAATCCACATACCCATGGTGCATCAGTGGCCCTTTGATTGAAGTTTGATTTAGATTTTTACGACAAATAGCCACTACAGAAGTGTTAATTCACCCAAATTACATAAAAAGACTAACATTTTTACTTCTGACGTTGTCTAGTTGTGCAGATATGTTTGGTTTCATTTGTCCAGGTTTTGAGAGTTTTCATTGGAACTACTTTCTACTGGAGAATTAGTCCCTATATCAAAGCAGTTTACTGCACTTTCTCTGATATTAATGATTGGATTACTAATTGATTAACTATAAAGAATATATCCATTAAACATGAGTCATTTTACTTTGTTTTTGTTTCTTTTATAACTTTTTATTACAAGGCTTTGTTGAATACTTGATTCTGATTGGTCAATCACAGCGTTCTACGGTCTGTATAGCAGTTGCTATGTATAACAGACCGTTGCTATGTATAACATACCATTATTATGTTGCTATGGACGCAGTTCTGATGTTGAACCCCTCCCTCCATCGCCCTGTCTGGGTTTATTTCACAATTACCGACTTGCTGTTCATTATCCCTTACATGACTCGCTCACTCAAACTTATACCCCACAGGGTCACACTACTGACTCTGCAGTGTGACCTCTCACTTTGGCGTAGTAAAGGTGACGCTTTATGTCAGCAAATTGTCAACAAACTACTTGTTCTTCTGTCAGGAGGTTTCGGAGGAGGAGAGCGCAGAGGAGGGTTTGAGCGGGGCGGCTTCAGGGGCAGAGGTGGCGACCGCGGGGGCTTCAGAGGGGGCCGCGGAGGCGACCGCGGAGGTGACCGCGGAGGCGACCGTGGAGGATACGGCCCCGGAAAGATGGACGCAAGGTCAGATACTCTGAAACAAACGACTTTTATGTTTTTTTAATTTTTTCAACATCAAAGGTACATCATAAATGCACACTAATATTCCACCATTATTTCTATTATAATATAGTGAATTTGATATGGGTCATGTAAACAGCATATTCCATTTGGATATTCTGAATTAAGCCTCCGAATGCAGCATTTTCAGATTAAAGCCCCAGACACACCAGGTTCAGGTTCAGGTTCAGGTGACTTTATTTGTACCCGTAGGTAGATTTGTTTTGCAGCGAAAATAGAGGATGGCATCCGTATTGACAATAGATTAAGCAGTAGAGCACAGACAAAAGACAGACGCACCTAAAACAGGACAAAGAGTACTCAAAGGCTTACTGGGATCAGGCCCCGGCAAAAAGAAGGCCACAAGAACAAAATAGAAAATCACTGAAATATTAGGACAAAAGACACAATAAAACGACAAAAGGATAAACTTTCCATAAATATGTGCAAAAGTTGCTAGGACTAATTTAAATGAACAATTGCAGCTGGAACAAAGCTGTTCCTGTAGCGCTTTGTTCTACACCTTGGGACCCTAAACCTCTGACCGGATGGGAGAGGCTGGAACTCACCAGACAGAGGATGAGAGTCATCGTGTGAGATATAGCTGGCTATCCGCTGTAACTGCCTGGTATACAGGGACTCGAAACTCAGCTGTGACTCACCAATCAGCCGACCGGACCATTTAATAATCTGACTCAGTCTGTTTCTGTCCTTCAGAGACATTTTACCAAACCATGACACAAGAGAAAAGGATAAGACAGACTCAATAAAAGCACGATAAAATAACGTCATCATGGTTTTTCCGATGTGGAAGTAGGACAGCTTCCTTAAGCAGAACAGACGCTGGTGCCCCTTCTTGCACACAGCTTCACAATTTGCCTCAAAGTTCAGTTGGGCGTCAATGATAGTCCCAAGGTATTTATATGATTGCACCTGTTCAACAGTTTGACCCTTAATGGTTGTGACTTCAGGTTTACAGGCGTGTCTTCTAAAATCAATGATCATATCTTTTGTTTTTGATATGTTAAGTTTCAGATATGATTCCTCACACCAAGCCGACATCAAAGAATTAGCAGTGATAAAGGCCGACTGTCGCCTTTGTCTTGGCTGACAAGTTGCACTCGAACACACCGCAAAGACTACATGCGACGGCCAGTTAGCACGTACGTTCTGCGCCTGCGTGAGAGGAAAAAACTCTCCACACCAGCAGGCGGCCGTAGTCTGTATTCGTCATTCAAAAAGGGAAACCGGAAAACTGAGGACGGCGGATATACAAGCTGTTGTTATGATACGTACATGAAACAAAGCGCCGTCTGCCGATCATTTTCACACCAATCTCTCTCACCACTTAGCTTCATTCCAGATGGCCGTGTTGTTGTGATGAAGATGAAAAATGAGAAGAGCCTTCTGTGTTTCTCCTCTTGACTTTACTCGTTGGCTTGCTTTCCTCACATCCGTTTCTCTTCTCGTGCACAGATTCATTTTAGCTGAACAGCCAATCAGAGAGATTTCTCTTACCGACGAGCTCTGCCGCCGATTCAACGTGCTGTATCAGCCTAAAAACCTCAGACACCGGCAGACTAGAGCCGACGGTGCGGGACACACCAAAAAAACTAGACTTGACAGACGCTCACCAACGGCCGCAAGCTGTCCGACGGCCGACCGTCGGCTTGGTGTATCGGGGCCTTTAGACTGAGCTACCAAACCGTCAGTTAGAAAGCTCTTCAGCAACTCTTTATTGAATTAAATTATGTAGAATCCTGAGAAACAAATGGGGAGAAACGGCCCAGTACAGAGAAAATAGAAAGAAGCCCAGAGAGCTGAAAGTGTTTTCACTGTGTTGATTTTGAAATAAATCTATCATAAGAGTATTTCTGCATGATGATTCAAGGCTTGAATACTCCCTCCACCGCTGTGAGGATCTGACTGGATGTTTGTTCTGTATATCAGCAAATCATTTGTGTAAAACCCTCGCTGTTCACACACACACACACACACACACACACACACACACACACACACACACACACACACACACACACACACACACACACACACACACCTGTTCACTCTGTAGTCGTTGCTCATTGGTTGCTGATGATGTAATCAGTGTGTTGTTATTTTTTCCAGGGGTGACCACAGACAGGAGCGGCGGGGTCGTCCCTACTAAACTCTCCAGTACAGAGACCAGTGTGTCCATACTGGGCCCAGCCCACACCTTCCCCTTTTATATGACCCTGTTAACTTTGATCCTTTTCATTCAGTGTGTAGAGAAATGTGACGATCCCTGTTCTCTGTGTTACACACCCTTGTTCTGCTCAGTGGGGCCTTATTTAGAAAAACAATCTTAGGATCTAATTACATCTTAAAAGTGGCATTAGACAAGTTGTTTTGCTTTAGCTTCTCATTATGAAGTGAATTTTGATTGCACAATGTCATGTCTATAGAATAATGACACCGGTAGCTATCGGTAGATATCCCCAGTTACCAAAGAGTATCAATGTAAGTTCTTTACAGTTACTATCCCCAGTGGAGGAAATAGAGGACAGTGGAACAACCGAAGTAACTGTGGAGAACAAAATGCAGTGTGTCCTGTGCAGAGTTGTCAACTCTTTTCCAATGAAAGAAGCTAGCACTAGCTCCAAAAGTCACATCCTCATACACTCTTTTGCATATTGGTGACGTCATGTTGGAGAAGAGGGAGAGGCTCCGTGCTGTTGGCTGTGATTACTCCGAGCAGCATTGGGAATGAATTACAATATAATATATTTGAATTACAGCTGTCAGTTGATTAAAATATTTAATTTTGATTAATCGCATGATCGTCCGTAGTTAGTCGCGATTAAACGCAAATTAATCACACATTTTTTATCTGTTCAAAATGAACCTTAAAGGGAGATTTGTCAAGTATTTAATAATCTTATCAACATGGGAGTGGGCAAATACGATTGCTTTATGCAAAAGTATGTCTATATTTATTACTGGAAATCAATTAACAACACTAAACAATGACAAATATTATCCAGAAACCCCCACAGGTACTGCATTTGGCATAAAAAATATGCTCAAATCACAACATGGCAAACTCAAGCCCAACAGGCAACAACAGCTGTCAGTGTGTCAGTGTGCTGACTTGACTGTGACTTGCCCCAAACTACATGTGATTATCATAAAGTGGGCATGTCTGTAAAGGGGAGACTCGTGGGTACCCATAGAACCCATTTTCATTGACATATCTTGAGGTCAGAGGTCAAGGGACCCCTTGTGAAATGATGAAATGTTATTTAACCTCCTTCACGAAAAGCTAGTATGACATGGTTGGTACCAGTGGATTCCTTAGGTTTTTTAGTTTCGTATTCATATGAAACTGAGCCCGCTACAACCTCCAAAAGATCAGTTACATTAATTTGTTAAACAAATTAGTGGCGTTAAAACGAATTTGCGTTGCATTAACCTTGACAGCCCTAATTTTAATATATTTCTTGCTTTTTCCCTGATGGCGCTAGTCGTAGTACTCTGAGGAAAACAGAAAACGATCCGGTTGTCTTTGTAACAGCGGCGCCAACAATAATACCAATAGGAAACGCTAGCGGGGGGGAGATGAAAAGTTGTTTAAGAAAAAGAAAATGTCCTTTTTCAGACAAAACTCTGCAACTTAACACGAGCTGTGAGAAACGTTTCAAACAATGTCCAGTTTAACCAGATAATCTAAACCACTCCTTACCTCTACAGGAAGGTTTCTATTTGAAGTCTCATTTCCACCAGATTAAAATGAAATGTCAGGAAAGTTCACCTCTTTGGTGTGGATTCATTAACCTTTTAAGTTTAGGGAACTCTTAACATTGTGAGATGGCGAATGTGTCGACATTATTATTCACCTCTCACCAACTGCTGCACTTGCATGATTTCAACTAATCTGGCTCTTGTATCCTGTAAATATAAACATTTACAAATGGATGATTAAAATAAGTCTAGAAGATTGAAGCTGTGTTCTAGTTTGAAAGTGAAAACAAAGGTGAACGTCGCTGTTAACAACAGAGCTACTTCGCGTTTCAACTCGAACCTGCTGTTCTTAACACAGAGAACAGATTTACAGTGTAATGGAGGATTATAACTAACACTCTTTATTTTCACTTCGAGGTTTAGCAACCTGGGGATTTAAGAACCCGTCTGATGGCTTGTGTTGCAAATGTGTAGCTTCCACTGTTGGAAATAACATCCTGGTTATTTAAAAGAAGTTAAACTGGTCCTGCAACAGTTTGTTATAAAGGAAACAAAACCAAAAAAGGCATTAAACTTTTTACCGTCAGTTTAATCAAACTAATCACGCCTGTCACATTGAATACCAGTTTCATTTAAGATGCCAATCGCTCTCACAATTATTACATAATTCACCCTCTGGTTCTAAGTAGTTTGCCATGAGCAAGATTTTAAGATTATGATCAAGTAAGGCCTCATGTATGTATTAAAGGTGTATTTATTATTATTTATGAGTTGTTTTTGTAATGTGCATGTGCTGATTTTCAAATGAAAGTGTTGATAAAACCAAACAATCCATCTGTGGTTCTTACTGAATTTGACTTGTTTATTATGCAGCTTTTAAACATTTGATTACACAGAAAGTTTCTGATGGAGCTCAGAAGTCTGAACCTGCAGACGTGGTTAAAGACGAGACACGGCAGCGAAGGACAGATAGTTATTAAGAGCTTGACTGAGTATTTTTCTTGTTGTTCCAGCTGTCTGCCAAACGGATAAGCATTTAAGTCCACGCACTCCATACATCAGTTAGGTTTGTGTTAAGCTTGGGGTCATTTTCAACTGTGTAATGGGTTTTGTTTAAGTCCTTGTTGTTCTCATAAATGTTGAATATGACGTAAAACATTTTATCATTGGCTTTCAGAATGAATTCCTTTGTAGAACTAACGCAGACCGGAGGCGTTAACCTTTTAATTAACTTGTTTATTCGCCTGCCGCTCCTGTTCACACTTGGCACAGTGTTCAAGGCCTTCGTGCAGAGTGGAAAAAGATCTCGGATAACCATTTCAACAAGTTGATTAGGTGTCACTTCTGTGTGCCATGACGACCAACATGTCTGTAGTTAAGGGGTCAAATTTAAAATGTGTTGAATTCTGGCACAAAAATGAGCTAGCTGCAGTTTTAATATCAAAAACAATACCCTAAAGTTCACATTAAAGGTCAGATCCCTTTAATGACCTTTTATAACATCTTCAGCTGCAGTTCCCTCTATCGGCCACAAGAGGAACGTTTCCTAGTGTGTCAGTGTATTCAAAGCCTGATTCATTTGTGAAGGTGGAGCCGGTTCAGTCCAGAGGATGCACCTGCGGGGCCAAATCCTTCAAAGTTTCCAGTCCCTGAACTGGGAAGTTTAAATTTGTGTGCTTAGCTGAGCTGCAGATTGACACCAAATAGCCCAATCAGAGCCTTGAACGTGCAAAACTGTCATGAAAGTAGCTTGATTTTTATTTATTTGCACTCGGAAGAGGATTATATTTTTCTGTTAACATAATACACGCAGCTAGCTCAGAAATACGCCTACATCCAGACAGCAGTTAGCCCATGACTAAATGTAAATGTAACACATGATCAGCCATTTTTGGGTTTATCCTGTGGTGTTCAGAAGGAATTTGGCCCCTTAGAGCCTCCACATTTTGTTACGAGTAGAAGAAAAATAAAGCATCTTAAGGCACCTCCAGTCTTCTGTTTAATAAGTATAAGTTCACATGAAAGCTGTAGGAGCTATTTATTTGTTGTTAGTATTTAGTTGTTGTTTTACTAATGATAAGTATTGTTTGATGTATTATTCTAGGTTTTGACTTTATTTAGATTTTATTTTTGATGATGTTTTCTTCTAGTTATTTGTTTAGTTTAATTATTTTATTGTTTAGTATATTTTGTTTTTTGCGTAATTAGTATTTTATTTTTTGTTTATGAATTGGGTAAAACTGTGGGCACCCGCGGTTATACAGGTAGGTAGGCAGGTAGGACCAGCATGCACCTGGGTGGGCTTATGGTTTTTTACCAGAACAAGAGAGGCAGCGACATCCATGTTTTCTTTGTGCTCCGTTTGCTTGCTTTGATTTGGATAAATAAATCATTAGAAAAACATACATTTTGCATGGACAATGGACTCTTTTGCCTGCGTAATCCACATACCCATGGTGCGTCAGTGGCCCCTTTGATTTAATTTGATTATGATTTTTACGACAAATGGCCACTACAAATGCAAAACCATGCTACAATGATAAAAATAATCTCCCCATCATTACATTACATATAAATACTTTCACTGAAAGGAACACGTGTTTCTTGCAGGCTTGCAATTGTTGTTTACTAATAATAAGTGGTATTGTTTGATTTATTAATCTAGATGTTTACTTTATTTAGATTCAATTTTTTATCATGTTTTCTTCTTCTAGTTATTGGATGAGTTTAACTATTTTCTTGTTTAGTATATTTTGTTTTTTGCGTAATTAGTATTTTGTTTTTTGTTTATGAATTGGGTAAAACTGGGGGCACCCGCGGTTATATAGGTAGGTAGGCGGGTAGGACCAGCATGCACCTGGGTGGACCTATGGTTTTTTACCAGAACAAGAGAGGCAGCGACATCCATGTTTTCTTTGTGTTTGTTTGCTTGTTTTAATTTAGATAAATAAATCATTAGAAACACATACATTTTGCATGGACAATTGACTCTTTTGCCTGCGTAATCCACATACCCATGGTGCATCCGTGGCCCTTTGATTTAATTTGATTATGATTTTTACGACAAATGGCCAATACAAATGCAAAACCATGCTGCAATGATAAAAATGATCTCCCCATCATTACATTACATATAAATAGTTTTCACTGAAAGGAACATATGTATTTCTTGCAGGCGTTTATAAAGAGATATGACTGAATAATAACCTACTTCAGCCTGATTACCTGAAAGGAAAGGAAGGAAGTCATTGCGTGTCGAGCCCGTTCTCATTCCCAGGGCGTCAAATACCGACGCTTTGTCACGGCCGTCAGTGTGTGATACCAACACACAAGGCACCCTTTAGCGTCTGAGACAGACCCAATATCATGGTCCTGCAGTAGAGGAGGCTGCAGTTTCAAGACCACATCTCTAGGACCCAGTTAGAAATAGCCTACATGAAATGACCATGGCCTCTTAAAACCGCATTACACGTAATGTGTTAAATCACGTGACTCCACCATGGAAACAATTTAGGTTTAGGCAACAAAACTGCTTAGTTAGGTTTAGTAAAAGGTCACGGTTTGGATAAAAATAACTCCGGAAATGCCGTAATTTAAGTACGAAAGTTACGTGATAAATCAACTCTGACTTGTGGTTTCACATGGGACACGAACACCGATCTCCTGGTGAAAGTCCATGTTTTTTTTGCCGCTCTCTATACTTCCTGGTTCACAATTATGTGGATAACATACGAATTGATTTCGTGCAGAGCATCTCGAAAAGAAATGTGAAATTTTTGTCTATGTACACGAACCAATACATTAAATTTTGTGACTATTTCACAAACTGCTGTGCGACTGGGCTGGTTCACAAAGTTAATTTTCCATCATACTAATTAGAGGAGAGGAGGTGTAGCCCAACTGTTCATCAGGTGATTCTGCCCAAATGAAAACTATTTTCACACACCCAATCTATTAACAATATCTTGACTGTCAACAGTGGCTACAGATGTTTGAAGCTGTTGACTGTGTAGAAACCTCAGCAGCTGCAGGAACACGAAAATCACGCAAACAAGCTAGAGGACCGCCGCACACAATAATGTCACTATAATTATCCAGAATGGTTCCCCTGAAAAGCCAGTTTGAGAGCGGACTGTTACCGGATGAATTAGCGCCTCAGGCTTTGTGATTCTCTGAGGACACAAACGAGTAATTAATATCTCTCATTATGAGTTGTACCATCGATTCAGTGATGATGCGATGACATGGAGGAGACTGGATATTAGCATTAAAGCTGAAATGAACAGTCTATTTATTAATTAATTAGTCAATCTGCAGAAAATTAATCAGTAGATATTTTGATCATTGATTAATCAGTTTAAGTCATTTTCCTGTTCTTTGGGTTTTTGGACTGTTGGTGATAAAACAAGCTATTTGAAAACCTCATCTCAGGCTTTAAGAAATTCTGACATGTCATAGACCAAATGATTTATCAGGAAAATAATTGCTAAGTGACATATATCTCTGTTGAGTCAGGGTTTCATTTCAATCATAATTGTCTCACCGGTTTATCCGGTTCAAAGTCATTTCCCGGTGCTGTTTGGAGTTCACAACAATGATTCTGCACTTCTGCCCATATACCTGTTGTGCCACCTGTATTCAGGAAACAGTGAATCAGACTTCCTTGTTGAGTTCAACATGACTGAATGTTAATAGTCTCTCTGGCAGATCCAGTTTGCCTTCACAAAATGTCATGTGTGTTCCTGGAAAAAGCCCATCCCTGACGAATAGTAATCCCTCTAAAAATCCCCTTAACCATTACGTTAAGCATGCATGTGTATCTGCTACCAAAAATAACCAACACGTTCTCATCCCAGCTCGTCACATCTGATGCTTTGTCAGACCCCTTGACGTCACTTTGCAGTCGCAGTAAACACGTGGTTAACGTTGTGAATTAAACAAAAACACTTGCTTAGGTGTAGACAACTAAATCCCTTAGTTAGGTTTAGGAAAAAACAACATGGTTTAGCTTACAGTGAAAATGTGACTTGACTTTGTGAACACAGGACACGAACAGCTGATAGTATTGTAAAAGTGAAACACAAACAGCGGTCTCCTGGATGAAAGCCTTTTGTTTGTTGGACCCATCCACCTCCCCTCAGCCCTGCCCGGTGTGTCTCTTTCGCTCTTTAAACTACGTCACCACAATCACTCCCGGCGCAGCTTCTCTGAGCGTTTACTCTTGCTGCAGATGGGTTAACATTGTAGTTGGAAAGTCTGGTGCGTCTCATACCGACGGCGGTATCGAACACCGACGGCCATGACAAGCGTCTGTATTTGATGCTCTGGGAATGAGAACAGGCTGACATAACTCACAACTAAACTGAGTTTAGCAAAGATGCATTTTTTAATGGCTGCATATGATACAGAGCCTTTAAAGGTGTGACCTCCCTTAGAGATTTTATTGTTATTGAATTAAAGTAAATTTAATCAACAGAACTTTAATGTCACACCAGCCTCGACACCAAATCGGGCCAAATGGCCCCTTCCCCACTTCCTACCCCCAACTTCCTGCGCCCCTGGCCCGATTTGGGGTCGAGGCTGGTGTGACATTAAAAATCTGTTGATTAAATTTACTTTAATTCAATAACAATAAACACAGTCAGACAGACACCTGGTAAAGTACTCAGAACCTCCTCTGTGGTACTTCCTGTTTCATTAGGTGTTGATGAGGTAACCAGTGTCGCTGCCCCATTGGTTATAAGTATTCATTCTGAATCATCACTGGTACAGTACGGCCAGTTGGTTCTCAAAGTCACATCATTAGTTAAATGGAATTCACTTGTGTGCATTCAAAGAGTTTCAATAGATTGTAGTATATATATATATATATATATATATATACACCTGTATAAGGTCAGTAACCAAGAAGATAAAGTAACACTCCAAGTTAGAGCTTCCCAACCTTTATCAGGCCTGTTAGATGAACTCAAGTAACCCCTCATCGACACCACTCGTCATGTTCCTGATTTGTTCATCAGAAGCAGGTTTAGTAGGTTTTCACATACAGGACAAGGAAATGGTGCATAACAATAAACATAGTAAGAAATAATAGAAATAAATAGAAATAAAAGCACAGTACTGCATAAGTCAAGAAACCTACCCTTACGAAAAAGTAGTATACTTCAAGTTTATTTTATGAAGTATACATAAGTAAAGTTCAAGTATATATTTCCCAAGTATACTTTATGTAGTAAGTCTACAAAGAGTAAGTATACTAAGCTGCTCAGAGACGGCAGGCTCCAGCTCGGCTCTGATTGGTTGTTTTCCTCCGGTCTGTGAAATCTTGCAGAGGCCGTTAGAGGCACATGATTTTTTTCAGATTACCTGTCTCATGCACTACTGTCAGGATATAGTGACCGTTTTATAAAAATAACTTTTTTTTAATCATATTTGCTCCATTTCTACCCACTGCAGCTTTAATAAAAATAATAATAATTCGGTAACACTTAATAATAACTATATATATATATATATATATATATAACTGAGTACTTCTTCCAGCACTGCAAAGAGAAAGTCACTCTTAAAAAAACGTAATCTCGGCTAAAGCTTGCCAGAAGGTACGCGGGAGACTCTGAAGTCAGCTGGAAGAAAGTTCAGTGGTCCAAAGACCAAATGAATGCACATTATTATAAGCAATAACACATGGAAACTTCCTGTCCCTGTGACTCAGCCTGACATATTTACTTTTTTTGGACTCTTCTGGGTCTCGTCAGAGTTTAAAATAAGATCTGAGACTTTTTACAAAGCTCACCTGAGAACACGCACATACTATTGATACCAGTTGGTAAACCGTGGCGGTTGGCCTTTCTGGTGTTGACAGTTTTTACTGGTTCATCTTGTTCACTATCTGATGAATGTGACAATGGCTCAAATATAAATATATATATATATAAATGAGTACTTTTACTTTGATGCTTTAAGTATATTTAGCTGACAGTACTTTTGTATTTGAATACAGGACTTTTACTCGTATCAGAGTATTTGTACACAGTGATAGTACTACTTCTACTTTAACAAGACTTGTGCAGAGATGCAGGAATGTTGCTGGGTGAGATCTGCTGATTGATCATGACAGTCAGTCTGTTGAAGCCTGTCAGTGTTGTTCCTCTTTAAATTATTTACTTAAGTATAACTATTAGTGTAGTAAATACATTCCATTACTAGTAAAATCCTTCATTCAAAATCCTACTCAAGTAAGAGTCAGTAAAAGTACAGCAGTATTCTCAGCCTCATGTGGTATAGGTACATGTGACTGATTTCTGATTCTCTGATAGTTAATAGTGAAGCATCAGTGTTTTGCTGCTCCAGGTGGAGCTACTTTAACCCTCTGAGACCTGCGGGATCCTGACCGACTTTACTGTCTTTACTGTCAGAGGCTGTAGCGGCTTCAGTTTTAGAGCTTGTGATGAAGGAGGCTAAATAACTCTCCAAAGTTAGGCTACATTTTGGCCATTTTCAAAGGGGTCCCTTGACCTCTGACCTCAAGATATGTGAATGAAATTGGGTTCTATGGGTCTCCCCTTTAAAGACATGCCCACTTTATGATAATCACATGCCGTTTTTTGAATGCAGTATATATGTGTTATTTTCTCCTATTTTAAAATGATGTGTTTGAATATTTCTGCATACTGGGGTCCCTAAACAGTCTTGAATTGCATAAATTGGGTATCACTGTAAAGGTGAGACTCTTGTGGATCCAAAGAGCCCAACTGTATTCATGTGTGATGATGTTAGTCCCCATAGTAGCCATTTCATTGTAGTGAGACCATTTTTTGAAACTTGACCTCACTGTATAAAATTAACTGTGGTGACCTCTAGAATAATCACAGCCTCATGAAACTTAACAACCACAAACTAGAGACCTAGGGCATTCAGAGGATGGATGGCTTTTCTGAGGATGGGTTTCTGAGCAGTTTCCAGAACAGAAGTGCTCGCCATCCAATCAACGTAAAATGCAATTCTTGCAGAAATCTCAAATCGTCAAAAACGTTTTTGATTCCAAATCACAGCATGGCTTTTTCTATGGTGTTCCTCAAGGTTTTGGTGACTTAATGTCGTATTTTTGAGGGATTATTGATCATTTTTATCAATTCTTGAGTGGTAAACAATGGTTAAATTTAGCACCAAAACTGTGTAACAACGGTCAAAAATTGCTGCAACAATTTATGAGACATAATAGAGCATGGGAATGACCATCATATACTTCTATTATAATGTTCTCAGCCCTTATACACTTTCACAGTTTATTTCAATGAATTATTTAATTCATGTTTATTTCTGATTCATGACTAGAACAACTTGACACACTGAGCTACATCTCAAATTAATCTTCAGGTTCCCAGTTGTTCACCACTTCTATGTGACATCTACTGTTGACCTGCTATCTCCACCTAAAGACCCCCGTACCCCCCTAAAAAAGACAACAATGGGTCTATTGTGGATCTCAGATGGTTAAATGCAATTTGAATATTTTCTTAACTTCTTATGTTTAATGTATTTCTATGCCCCTGTAAATCACTATTACTATAAGGTGGCATTAAATGGACGTCCTAAGTAAGAACAGTACTTACTTACTGTAGCTTAGAGACGTAACATGTTTGATGTGAGGTGAAACAGGTGATTTGAGGTGTTGGGCGTGTCACACAGGTAACAATGTTTGTGTTGGAGGTAGAGAGAGAGAGAGGGGGGGGGGGGGGGGGGAGGAGAGAAGAAGTTTATTTATGCCTGAGCACACCTGATTTTATGGACTTACAGTTATGGCTCTCTACAAACTGATCGGTGTGGTGACTCTGCTGACTCTCCTGACACCAGGTAAGGACCCTCCTAATAATAATAATAATGAATTGAATTTATATAGCACACTTTAAAATACAACGAAATCTCAAGGTGCTTCACAACAAGGGCAAAACAATCATGAACCATGATTGATCAGCCCTTATACGATCTGAACCAATCATGATTGAGATCCACTGACTGCTGTGTGAGAGGGAGAACACTGAGGAGGAAGTCAAATATTTTAATGAAGTAGATGTTACAAAATAGTAAACAGTATCACAAGTGCAAATCCTGCTTTTGAAATTCAGGATTTTGTTTTTACAAAATTGTAGCAGTGAACTGAACGAAAGGATCAAAAACCAAAGTACTGAGTGGACCCCGTCACACTGAGTGCATGTTACTGAAAATGATCAAATCTAGGGGAGAAGAGGAAAATAAAGTCGTGTCCAGGTTAGGTAGATTCTCTAAAGCTCTTTAAAGTCCAAAAGTCGTAAGTTAAAATGTTTGAGAAAAAGGATATCCAGAGGACAAAAACAACAAACGATTTGAAAAGAAATAATCTGCAAAGTGAGGAGTAACTATAGTCGTCATATAGATGTAGTGTTATAAAAGTACAATGTTTCCCTGCAGAGAAAACCATAAAACTGTGGATCTTTTTGGAGCTTCAGGAACCCAGAAATTCAGATTGTTTCACACTGAACTGTAACTTTGGCTGAGGGGCATGAAAGTGAGGTGGTAACATACTGTTTTGAGAGGGAAACACTGCTCCGGATAAGAGTTTTTACTGCTAATCGTCCTGTCATTCACTGTCTGCATTAAAGCTGTCAGTCAATATAAATGACAGCTCCTGTATACACGTCCTCACATTCTCTGGTACTGAAGCAGGAGCTTCATACAGACTATCAAGTATTTAAGGGATTTATTCAGGACTTAGTTCATGGAAGATTTTTAATGGGTTACAAATGTGAAAATACTACTCTTTACAGGATTCCTACACATTTTCCATTTCAAAATTCCATATTTTTCCGAACTCAAATTTCCAGACTTCACGGTAGATTTTTGACTTCGTGACCCTGGTTGCATTGTATGCTGTGACAAGACTATAGCGCTTTTGACTTTGCATATGGCTTACAATCGCCGCCTCCCCCATGGTGGAGATGTCGAACGATTTTACACAAAGTTTGCAGTCAGCTTTCTTTTCCCATTTGGAATTGTTAACCAACCAGACTTTGTATTTGGGATTGTCAAGCCAGCCCTCGGAAAAATTCCATTTACCCATTTTGGCCATTCAGTCCCAACGTATCCTCATTAGAGCTGTCAATCGACTAGAATATTAATCGTGATTAATCGCATGATTGTCCATATTTAATCGCGATTAATCGCAAATTAATCACACATTTTTTATCTGTTCAAAATGTACCTTAAAGGGAGATTTATCAAGTATTTAATACTCTTATCAACATGGGAGAGGACAAATATGCTGTTTTATGCAAAAGTATGTATATATTTATTATTGGAAATCAATTAACAACACAAAATAATGACAAATATTATCCAGAAGCCCTCACAGGTACTGCATTTAGCATAAAAAAATATGCTCAAATCATAACATGGCAAACTCGAGCCCAACAGGCAACAACAGCTGACAGTGTGTCAGTGTGCTGACTTGACTATGACTTGCCCCAAACTGCATGTGATTATCATAAAGTGGGCATGTCTGTAAAGGGGAGACTCGTGGGTACCCATAGAACCCATTTTCATTCACATATCTTAAGGTCAGAGGTCAAGGGACCCCTTTGAAAATGGCCATGACAGTTTTTTTTCTCGCCAAAATTTATGACAAGCTAGTATGACATGGTTGGTACCAATATATTCCTTAGGTTTTCTAGTTTCATATTATACCAGTATCTTCACTACAACCTAAAAATCGCATATGCTTTAATGCGTTAAAGAAATTAGTGGCGTAAAAACGAATTTGCGTTAATGTGTTAATATCGCGTTAACTTTGACAGCCTTAATCCTCATAAAACGTTTCATATGATATCTTACGAGAAGTTATTCCTCATTTTTCGTGTGTTTTCCTACGAATGTTCAGCAACAGGTGACGCACGTATCAATACAGAAATTATGTGGCAAATAAATCAACGTTGAGTTCTAGTTTCATACGTGACACGAACGCCGGTCTCCTGGGTAAAAGTCTGGTGTTTTTTGACCACCCATCCATCCCAAACTCCTCCCTGCATTTGTCACTCTTCATACTGGTTCACGGTTACTGAACGGGGATTGCATATGAATTGATTTTGTGGGATATATATGAATTACAGTGCATTACTTTTCGTAGGTTTAGCTACGAACGGTGTACGAGAACAGTCTGTCAGTCCACAGCCCTATATGCAGAAAGGTGGACGACATTCCACTGTCAAACAATGAAAGCTGGCAGCTTCAGAGGCAGCTCTGCGTAGGAGTGTGCGTTCAGTCGCACGCCATAGCCTACTTCTAGCCTTGCTTTCAAGGACATCAAGCTTTCTCTGGTCCACACTCACTCACACAGTGGTAAACATTTTGGCTGCACTGGCTGTTCCAAATGCCATGAAAAACACTCTATGATGAATTTATTTTTAGAAATTCTGAATTTTATATTTTAGAAAACAGAATAGGGGCAATAGTCTGTAAACGGAAATGTTTTTTTACCATACTCTCTTTTCTTTTTTCCATACTTATCCAGACCTGGAAATTACTCAAATCAAATTCCATACTTTTCCATACTGTGTAGGAACCCTGTCTCTATTTTTGATCCAATTTCTTTGAGGTCTGTTTTAAAAATCATGTGTATTTTATGAATGACATTCTATATTTAGTGTAAAAAAATTGCAATTTCTTTCTGCTTTTATTGCAGTTGTTAAGATGTAATATGATTATAATTTAACATTTGTGAAGCTTGTGATCACATGATTAGAGTCACACCTGTGATTTATAATGTTGATTGACAAGTGAGCCTGATGAAGCAGATGAGACATTCAAGAGCTGAGGTTGTTTTTATTAAATCAAAGCTGACATTTCTTGCACTTTCCCATGAATAGTGGGGTATTTTCTTCTTCTTATTATTATTATTTTTTGGGGGCAATAAACTCAATTGAGTGTAACAAATAAAAATAAAAATACAAAATAAATAAATAAATAAATAGTTTTATTTAGTTTTAAGTTGTTCCAGATGAGATTCTTTAGCGTTCAGTAGCCTCTTTTACTCGATTTGACAATTAAAGACACTCAACAAATGTACTTTTAAAATAAGGGGCTATAATCACTATTTGTATAATAACAGGGACATTTGGCATCAATTAAGGACAAATTAGTGTAAATGTGAGGTTATTTATGGACTCTCAGGTTTATAGAGATTAACATGGTAAGACCAATTACATCCAGTCAAACCGAGGATCACAATCTATTAATTAAAGACACCTTAAAATGTAATTTGTTCCTTAAAGGAAGCCAAAATGTTCTTATTCTTTTCAGTCTTTGTAGTAAGATTAAAAAGCGTTAAGAGTTTTCTGTAAGGTTGTAGGTTAAGGGATATTTGTGTTTCTCTTCAGAAGTATTTAGAACAGATTACAGCACCGCAAACCTGTTTAGGGGAAGTTTGTGGTCACTGGTGTTCTGTCATCACTGCTCAGAGGTATGTGTGCTGTAGTTGGGTTTCAGGTTAACATAGAGCCACACCTTGTTAAGTCCCTGATTGCAAAACATTTACTGAGAGAACAGATAGTCATCCGTCACAGCAAATGCTTTATGCTTTATCAGGGGCACTGATTTAGTGACGTGTTCACTTACTGTTGTATGTGCATTCAACACATTCTCACTCCCAACTTGTCAAATACCACCGTTTGGTCAGTGCCCCTCGGCATTGGACACCGACACACGGAGGCACCCTTTAGCAACAGTATGTGACAAACCAGGCTTTCAGCTAACTCCAATGTAAACCCACCCGCGGCGTTATTCGACGGTCGGAGCAAGTGACGTAATATTAATAGCGTGAGAGTCTGTTCAGACTTTCAACCAGGAGACCGGTGTTCGTGTCCCGTGTGAAACTAAAAGTAACGTTGACTTATTATGTCACGTCAGTCTTTAGTCACGTGACTTGTCGGTATCGTCAGTCCTGTGAGTCGCTAGTCAGTGAAGTTAACGTCAACCACGACCGTTTCCTAACCCTACCTAAGCGATTGTGTTGCTTACAGCTAACTTCCTGTGAAAACAGAAGTTTATTTTGAAAGGACACTATGCATGTAACAAGCGTATCTTCACACGCCGTCCCTGGTCCGTCCAAAAGTAGCACCAGAGGGGGACCCCGTGCGTCGGCCTCCGATGCCGAGGGCCACTGACCAAGCGGCGGTATTTGACAAGTTGGGAGTGAGAACCATGATGTATTCACTTACTGTTGTACGTACTGACGTGTATTTGAGCGGTGAGGTGTTCACTTACTGCTGAAGTGCATGGCTATTTCTAAAACAACACTACAGAGTTGTTTTCACAGGCTTGGTAGTACTCTTCATAAAGAGTACACTTGATGTGTAAAATCAGTGGAGTGCCCCTTTAACTTCTGCTCCCGTAATGTTTCTATGACATTAAAGCGTCATCAGGGACTGGAGCAACAACAGCAGTCGTACTTATACAACTTAGTAGTAGTAGTAGTAGTAGTAGTAGTAATACGATTAGCAGCAGTAACAGCAGTAGTAGTATGAGGTCAGTTCTACGGTATATTTGGGGATTTTGGTGTCTGTGTGTCAGTCAGCGATCATTAGCCGTCGTGTCAGACGTCTGTTAGTGCAGACACAGACGGTGGACATTCCCCTCTGTGTCTCTGACATGCTCTAAGAGAAATATGTCCCATGTGTTGTCTGAGCTAAAAGGAAAGAAAAGCCAGTTTGGACTATGTGGAAACATGTTAACAATCGAGGCAGTAAAACCAGTTTGAAGGGACACCAAAGGGCACGCTGTCACACAACTGATCCATTAAAACAACATGACATGCATGAGTGTAAAGGCTGCTGGCTGTTAAAAGAGAAAGACATGCAGTAAACACTCATCCACTCATAAATAACACAAATAAACAACATCCCATAGCTTCGGGAACATGTTGCAATATTTGTGTGTGGCGGGGTTAGGTTGTGGTTAAATTGTGAGATGTTTTTTCCAACCAAATTGAAAATTCGGAACCTAAGATCCACTATTAACCACTTACTGGAATCAAATATAATTTGTATTATCATTGTTTTCATTTATAGTCATGAATGTTTGCCACCCTCCGCACCACTACTTCCCATGGTGTTGGCTGGAAGTGTTATCTTTTCAATTTTTTGTGTACTATTTGCACTTTGCACAATTTTCAATGAAGCATGTATTTGAGTCCAGTGTTTACAACAATAACCGGTATACTGTATGTTCTACTGGCACTTTTTATCTGTTTTTTTCCCCGCTATAGCGTGCCCCAGGGATGACGTATTTTTGTAGTCCAACAAGGAAGTTAGCATCGCCCTGGTTCCCTCCACTAAAAGCCAATGGGATTTTTCCATTGGGTTTTGGATTATTGTAGAAAATAAGCTCTGTGGCAAAGAAACGTTTATGATACTTATGCGTTTTGTTCAGTAAGATAATCTTCACAAATGAACACCACTTTATAATTTTTGAAGCGTGAATGCAATCGCGAAGAAGTAAAAAGCAAACGTTAGGCTATAACAAACTACACCACGGTCGCGTGAGCGCGAGTATACACAACGAGGCCGTAAAAGCGGACGAGTCAGCGTGATGACGTTTAGTAGTCTCATTTAGCCACTTGTTAGCAACCGCCTTTTTTAAGACACATAAAGGCTACAAAATTCACCAGTGGGATATTTACTGACATATTTTATATCATAGAACAAAACGTTAAATTCTCTTCAGCTTGTGTTAACCACTGTCCTTATTTCAGGCATCTAACTAAAAACCCATTGACTTCCAGATGAGGGAACAGGAAGTGCTAAAATGCTAACTCATTTCTGGGTTTTAGGACTCATTCCTGTAGCACTCTATGAACTTTAATTTTAGTCACAGTAAAACAGTAAACATAATGCCAATGTCAAATTAGGATGAAGATAAGAACATAACAAGAAAATAAAGAAAAATAGAAGCAATGTCGTCTGGCTCTGGATGAAACATTCTAATGAAAGAGTTGCATTATGGGAAATGTAGGATCCAGTGCTTTTAGCATTTGAGCTTCTGAACTTTATGGAAGCAAACCGAACCAAATTAATTGCCTCCAGCCTCCCAGTTGTGAATATTTGGTGGTTATATTTGCCTTCTATGATAGTAAACTGCATATGTTTGGATTTTGGAGTGGTAGAAGGACAAAACTAAATATCTGAAGATGTCACTTTGGGCTCTGAGAAATCGTGATGGACATTTTTCACTATTTTCTGACATATTATAGAACAACAAATTAATTGATTTATTTAGAAAATAATGGTAAGAAATAATATAATTGTTATAATAGGAATAAGCTTATACACAGCTTCTTCCACTATTATCTTTGAAGTAAGGACAAAACTCTTCTACAGTTTAATCCAATATAAAATAGTGTAGGTATTGATGTGATTTCAGCCTGAAAAAGCATGATCAGTGTTAGTATGCAGTAAATGAACAGGCGGCTACAGCACTTAAATTTCTTTTTTGAAGCCTTTCATGGCCATAATGATTTCTGAAGGAACAGCATCGAAAACATCTGCAAACTCCTTTTCTGTGACTCGGAAATTATTTTCCTGTCTGTCAGATGGAGAGGATGATAGGGAAAATGTGTTTAGTGATAAATGTTACTGATGATCACAGCATTCCTCCTGTACATATATCACATGTCAATTTAGCACAATAAAATACAGAACTGTTGTTTCAAAAGTTTTTATTTGTTTTCTATTTTTCAGAGTCTCACTCACAACTAAATGGTAAGTCACACTTTTTTACTTCCTTTCCACCTGTCATCATGTTGTTGTTTTTAGTTGTTTTTTTTGTTTCATTATTGTTAGTATTTGCTGTCAAACCCAGTAAAAGCAATGAAACGTGTAGACCAGGGCCAGCTTACGGCATAGGCCATATAGGCGGTCGCCTCGGGTGCCACCTTCTGGGCAACAACAACAACAATAATAATTATAATTAGAATACTTCATAAAACTCATTAAGTGCATTGAGGTAACAAATGAACAAATAAATAAATAACAAAAGAAATACACTTTTTACCCCTGTAACTCTTTCTCACACTTTTTCATCTTCCCGTTTGTAAAATAAAGTAAATTGTAGTGAAGCTGACTAAACACTTTTAAGACAACAATATCAGGGACCAATTATTTATTTATATTATAATAAATACAGTTATTTATGAAAATAAAAATCTTAATTTTTGTCTTAAAACCATTTTAATGTCAGATGTGTGTTGCGTTTTTTGGGGCTTGGGTTAGAGTTCTAGGGGATTGAACCCATAGGCGGCGGTGTGTGGGGGGGTTTTAAATCTGAATTTCACCTAGGGCACCAAAAGGGTTAGAGCCAACCCTGGTGTAGACTAATTATGAAATTAGAAGGCCTGTTGGATTAGACGTACCTGAGAACATCTCAGGATCATATTCGTCAACCAACAGTTCAAGTTTATAATCTCAGGAGTGCTATTAGAAACCACAGTGATTATCCAGGGAGATGAAGGTTTTTCTCACCGTGTCTCTTCAGTGTGTGGTCGGGCTGCGCTCAACTCCAGGATTGTTGGAGGACAGGCAGCCCCTCCGGGCAGCTGGCCCTGGATGGCAAGTCTGCACAGAGGTAGACACTTCTGTGGGGGAACCCTCATTAACAATGAATGGGTGATGACTGCTGCTCACTGCTTCCAACCGTGAGCATTAAGGGTAGAGCATATTCTCTAATTTTGTGTTTGCTAAAGTGCTCTGCTTTTAATTTCTTTGCACTGTTTTGTTTCTCTTTAGCCCAAGCACAAACAATCTGATTGTGTTTCTGGGTCGCCAGACTCAAGAGGGCACCAACGTCAATGAGGTGTCTCGGAGGGTGATACGAATCATTAATCATCCCAACTACAACGCTGCGACTAGTGACAACGACATCTGCCTCCTGAGGCTCTCCTCAACGGTGACTTTCACCAACTTCATAACGCCCGTCTGCCTGGCAGCTCCAGGCAGCACCTTCTTCAGCGGCATTGACTCCTGGGTCACCGGCTGGGGCAACATTGGATCTGGAGGTGGGTCAGAAAGCAACGCTGGATTACATTTATTTTCAGAGATAGCGTGATAACAACAACGGCGGCAACAACAACAACTGTGTTTTCTGAGATATCTAAATGCTAAAAACGTAGTTCTTCCTTTACCCATAGAGAGCAATAAAAATGATATTACACCTAACAATACAAAAGATAATTCATCTTTTCTTGGAGCTTCTGCAGTAAGAAGCTTGTTCTGATGATGGCGCTAGAGGAAAGGTCATCAAAGTTCACTTGTGGAGTTTTCTTCTAAAGAGAAAAGTCTCTTATTTAGTTTTACTGAGGTCTAACAAAGTGTTGAATGTGTTAACTTCATCTTAAAACATTTGCAAAGCTGATTTTTTTTTTTTTATATTTCAAATAGTTTACATCCATTGTTTGGTTGTGACCATAGACTGTATATAAGAAGTGGACATAGTGGACTGCCATTTTGAAGCCTCGAGTTCAGTATTTTTGTCGTCGCCATCTTGTTTTTTGGCAGTCGCCATCTTGGTTTTTAGCTCGCCATCTTGTTTTTTTGGCAGTCACCATCTTGGTTTTTAGCTCGCCATCTTGATTTTTGGCAGTCACCATCTTGGTTTTTTCGCCGCCATCATGGTTTCTGGCCGTCTCAGTCTCGGTGTTTTCCAACCAGAAGTGACACGAGAGGGTTGAGTTAAGCATAACCGAACGCTGAATAAGACATTTTTAGGTGACCAAAATGTTACAATTAACTTTAATGAACTGAAAATAACAATAATAATATATTTTATTTGGTGGCACCTTTCAGGACACCCAAGGACACCTTACAAAGATAAAATAAATAAAACACACTGTGAAAGTGTTAAAGTTCTAAGATGAAAACATGGACAACTCCCAGACCGGACAACGCCGCAGTAGCGACCTGTCAATCACAAAGTAGCGACGCCCTAAAGCATCCCCTGCTTTATGGTCTATTTGACTCTAAATGGGACCATAATTTACTAAATGAACATCATGCTGTATTGAAGAAGACTTGAAACTAACGACTGAGACCATAAACTCATGTTTACAATTTTTACTGAGGTAATAAATCAAGTGAGAAGTAGGCTAATTTTCTCATAGACTTCTATACAATCAGACTTCTTTTTGCAACCAGAGGAGTCGCCCCCTGCTGGATATTAGAAAGAATGAAGTTTAAGGCACTTCAGCATTGGCTTCACTTCTTAAACCCGGAGGTTCCCACTGGTTGGGTCGTGTCTTGAAGGTAACCCACAAATTGTGAAAAACTTAACCTTAACTATTCAAGGTCAATTTGAGAGCTTAAATCCCTTCGCCTCTTCCGCTGGACCACCATGGGACCTTATTTCGGAAAAAATATGTACAGTACTCAACGGCGAGAGACAAATATTTTTTTCATCTCGTTTGAATTGCGCCATGAATCGCACATATGATGTTTGTACATTTAAAACATAATTTTGCAAGTCAAGAAAGTCTCAGATTGTTGTAAAACTGTTTAAGTATAAGACTTAAAATACGTAATTAGAAAGACTACACACCCAAAAGTCACGTTAGTGGTGTCTCTCTCTCTGAAGCTACGATGCCTGTGTGTTTCGTACTGGGATGTACTCACACCAGCAACAAAGTTATGGCGAACAGTTCACTAATTATTTCACAAAAAGGACGTTAACATTGTATTGATAAATTACAGCAGCCTCGTTATCAACCCCTTATGAGGCGCGGCGCAAATACGCTGGCGCTGCGCCGTTATGAATCGCTATTGTGAATCTCCCAGAGAACCTGATATGGAGAGGGAAGAAAAGAGTACTTGTGAGAAGTGCTGGTACACAAAGTCACGGTATGCCAAGGAGTAAAATGAAGAAGTACTGCATACCGGTGAGTACCAGCCTACTTCGAGCACTGTTCCCGGCTGATAAAAAGACCAGGAGTCGCTGGATAAAAACAAACGGATTTAAACGCAACGGATTTAAACGCAATTCAAACGGGATTGAAAAATTATTTGTCTCTTGCTGTTGACTACCGTTAATACTTTTTCCAAAATAATGTCCCATGGGGTCCACCGGAAGGGGAGAGACTTTGCCTCTCTATACCTAACCTTAACCATCTCGTGAGAGTTTTGCAAATTGTGGTTGCTAGCAGTCTTCTTCTTCTTTGTCTTTATTGGCGCATTTCTACGCTTGTTTGTGCGTTACCACCACCAACTGTCGATCAGTAGAATCAGAATTGTGTATCGCCCTCGTCCTGTGCACGTCCCAAAAAAAAACATTGCTCCACAGCGCTACTAGTGGTCAACAACTCCAAAGGGTAGCTTTAAAATTAACCAAGTTTATTTATGTCTCTTTAGTGGCCCTGCCTTCCCCACAAAACCTAATGGAGGTGGAGGTGCCTATTGTGGGGAACAGACAGTGTAACTGTAACTATGGAGTGGGCCGAATCACAAACAACATGATCTGCGCCGGGTTACGTGCTGGAGGGAAGGACTCCTGTCAGGTGATCATCTTTATGCCTGTGTTTGTGTCACATTTGACCTCCTGCGAAGATTCCCTCTCCTAAATATTTCTCTTCTTAAAGGGGGATTCAGGAGGTCCGATGGTGAGCAAGCAGGGCGGACTCTGGATCCAGTCGGGAGTCGTGAGTTTTGGAGAGGGTTGCGCCAGGCCTGATCGCCCAGGAGTCTACACCAGAGTGTCCGAGTATCGGACCTGGATCAACAACCAAATCAGCGCCAACAGGCCGGGCTACGTCACCTTCAGGTCCAGTGGGTCTGACAGCGACTTGAGCGTCACCTGTTCTGGCCTGCCACCACCTCCAAGCACCAGCGCTCCAACAACCACAGTCCAACGTGAGTGTCCGTCATGTCCAGACTGTAAACACTGATTTTAACTTTAAATTTCCACTTTAAAATTAGATGTTTTCATATATACAGTGGTGGAAAAAGTATTCAAAACCTTACTTAAGTAAAAGTATGTAAGCATTATCAGCAAAATGTATATATATACATATATAATCATAAATAAATATATACATGCATTTGCATAAAGCAGCATATTTGCCCACTCCCATGTTGATAAGAGTATTAAATACTTGACGAATTTCCCTTTATGGTACATTTTGAACAGATAAAAAACATGTGATAAATTGCAATTAACTGTTTTAATCGATTGTAATATATGTATGTGTATATATATATATAATATTTTTTCACATGTATTTGTATCTGTACATAGTAGAGATACTATTTGTCTCTGTATGTCTATTTCTGTGTACAATGAGAGCAACAAAAACCTTGGCCAATAAATGTGATTGTGATTTCGGTTGTTTCTCCAGCTGTGGTCTGTGGCCGAGCCCCACAGAATTCACGTATTTCGGGAGGAGGCTCGGTGGCGACGGCTGCTGTGTGGCCATGGATGGCGAGCCTGCAGAAGAATGGAAGTCATATGTGTGGTGGGACTCTGGTGGGCGTTGACTCCGTATTGAGCGACAGCAACTGCTTCTCAAGGTGAGACGCATGGAGTGATGTCATGGATGGTATCGTCTGTTTATCCTTTAAGGTACTGTAGAGGTTGTTACAAACCAATCAGATTGAGTTTATTTCTCTCCCACAGTTCACCCACACCGTCTGAATGGACCGTTGTGTTGGGTCGGTTGAAACAGAATGGATCCAACCCCTTTGAGGTGACACTGAACGTGACAAATATCACCATGAGCAACATGACTGGGTCTAATGTGGCAGTGCTGCATCTGTCAACCCCACCAACCCTGTCCGACTACATCCAGCCCATCTGCATGGACGACGGACGGACCTTTGCTGTGGGCTCGACGTGCTGGGCTGCTGGCTGGAACGCTGGGCGAGGAGGAGGTGAGTCCATGACACACAGTTTGACTCAGTAGTGCGAACGCTCTGCATCATTTCACCTCTTTAGATTGAACCTTTATGGCCATAATATATTGTTTTTGGCACAAAGTACGTATGCCCATTCAGTCCAGGGTTCCTGCCATCTGGGTTTGATTCAGATGTTTCACTTCTCATCATGTTCTTGTTTTTCCTTCAGAGGAACAAGTTCTACAGGAGTTACAGACCTCGGTGGTAAATTGTGGGAACGCGTCGTCGAGTGACAGGATTTGTACCGAATCTTTGATACTGGAACAGGTGAGCAGGCAATTATTATGCTTTCATATGTCTTTCTGTTTTATCAAGGTGTTTGTGGATCCTTAAACATTAGAAACTTGAGGTCCAACGTTTATTATTAACGTTGGAAATTGCAGTTGAGAAAACAATCTCAAAACGAGCTCCGTTTGGTGGCTGTTCTGATGCTTTTGATCACATCACATGATCTTTATTAGCTGATAGAGTCTGCCTGCAGGCATGTGGATTTGTACGTGTTCAAATTTCCATTTTTTCTGAGCACCTGAAGGACTTCTCGTCCATGTTCACACGTTAGAATATAAAACAAACAGTGGGAAAAAAATCGATTCACCTATGTATCGCGATTTTCTTTTTTTTTTAGGATTTTGAAATTGATTTTTTAATGCCAGAATTGATATACTGTATTTCAGTGCATTCAAACGGCCCTGATGGAGCTGACAATGGATGTGTAAAGAGATCAGCCTCAAAACACCGCCGTTTAGGGGAGGGGGCAGCGAACTTTGAAGCAGCCTACGTCTACACACGCATCTTACTATCTGAATAGTGCATCCTTTAAATAGCAGGAAAATACTGCACCAGACTTTAGACCAGGTTTTTGTTGGTCAATGGCACAATCGCTTTCTGCTGCCTCAAGATAGCAATGCGCCAACAATGCGCCTGACCACACCTCATTTTAAGACCAACACGTCCATGGGTGCACAGATGGGCGCAAGTACATTTGCTGCGAGAAAATGACAACTGCGTCTGTATGAAAATTATTGACTCAGATTGTCAGGGGAACGGGGAGAGGGACGCAATTGCGGACCAGGGGAATCTAAAAGTTAATCCTGAAGGATAACCACAAAAATCGCAAGTGATTTAAAGGGAGAGGGGAAACACCAAATGAAAACAGGCCTAAAAGGAAGGCTCCCTACACTCAATATATCTTGAAAAGACTAAAACTAAAACACCGCTGCCGAGCAGCTGACTAAAACGTAAATGAAACAAAAAAAAACAGCGAAGGCAGGTCACACAGACCTAAACCACTCTAAGAGACTGCAGCTCTGAGAAGAAGCTAAATACAGATAAAGCTCTATACAGACAGAGCAAAAACAGAACAGCACTCTCACTACCTCTGACAAAGAGACAATGAGTCAGCACCTGGGCACTGAAACCAGGGGTAGATATAGGCTTCAACCACCGGATCCTCATCAGGGACAATTAAGCTCCACTGCTGCCTCTCCTCAGAGATAATTAACCCAACCAGCCTGCTGAGTGGCAAGTGACCCTCACACAGATCACCAACTTTTTGTCTGCTCTTGTTATGCTACATTTTGTGTGTATGCTAGCTATGATAGTTATTTGTCTGTATGCTAGTTACAGCCAGCAGCTGGCTAGCTTAGCTTAGCATAAATACTGGAAACAGGGGCAAACAGCTAGCCTAGCTCTCAAATTAGTCATTAAACATGAGAGAGGTACCAAACCGCACATCTAACTCTCAGCGAGAAAGTTTAATTTCAAGTGTCAAACTATTCCTTTAAGGCATAAGAAGGTATTGTCCTTATAGCACATTTGGTGAAATAGAATATTAGAAAAAAAGAATATTATTTTCTGAAGTTTCACAAGAAGATGTCTACTACAGAATCAGGAACAGGGTTCATACAAAATGTTGAACATGTGTGTGTGTGTGTGTTTGTTCAGGGTGATTATGGAGGTCCGTTGATGTGTAAACTGGGCAGCGCTTGGTTCCAGGCAGCAGTGTTATCATCTGAAAACACCACCACACCAACACGAGCAACAATGTCGATCTACGACAAACTGAGCGTCTTTCGGGACTTCCTGGGTCAGACAGTGGGGTTCTTATCTTCAGCCAACAACAACAGCACCAGCACCACAGCTACCACCAACGTGACCGCCACCGGTGGGGGCGCTCCTGTTCACTCACCCTTCTTTGTCTTCTTCCATCTCCTCGTCTTCGCCGCGGGTCTCCACCTCTTCTTATAGAAACCTCTAGTGATTTACATGATGTGACGGGCACAAATGAATGTAAACAACCTTGAATTTGAGAGACAATTTAACTCAAAACTGCATTAACTAATCTATGATTCTTGTGACCGCTAGGAGTAGAGTAGTGAAGTTGGCGGGGTGAAATCAGGCATCCTGGGTTCTTATAGCAACAGTTGTGTTCATTTTCTCCACCAGACAATTATAGCTGACATGAAACTCTCCTGGTCGAATCTTCAGCACAAACAACGAAACGCTGAGCTGAAAAACTTTTACTTTGGCAATAATGAAATCTCTCATTAGGGATTCAGCACCTTGGGGCTAAAGTTACGATCTCGAAGATCTCTGTTTCGTTCTCTTTCAATTCTTTCTCGTGGCACCTATGGCGATAAGTGGTAATTGCAGGTATTTTTTGGGATCTCATGCACGTCCCAGAGAACAGTGTCGCCTTTTCCCGGGAATGTCGCCACAGACAACCAGTTCGTAATGCTGCAAATGCAGGTGCTTTCATCAGTTAACCTGTCCCACCAGATGGAAGCCATCATTGGAAACAGTTTGGAAAAGTGCAGGTCCTTTCAAAAAAATAATTGGCAGGTGATTGGATCAACCATCTGTCAATCAAACTCTTGCTGAAGCCAGGCGGGAGAAGAGTGAAAACCTCTTTTCCATCGAGAAAAGCGTCGCTAACCTCTTTAGGAGGCGCCATTGTTGTTTAGAAAACGAACAGTCACCTCTCCATGTCGGCTCACACACCAACCCGTTCTCATTCCCAAGTTGTTAAATACCACTATTTGGTAAGTTCCCCTCCGCATCGCAAAACGACTCACGGAGGCATTCTTTGGCAACAGTATGTGATGAACCGGGCTTTCAACTAACTCCAATGTAAACTCAACCGCGGCGTTATTCGACGGTAGGAGCAAGTGACGTAGTATTAATAGGGTGAGAGTCCGCTAAGGCCAGGCGGGAGGGTCAAACAAACACAAGACCTTCGACCAGGAGACCGCTGTTCGTGTCTCATTTGAAACTAAAAGTAACGTTGACTTATTTTGTCACGTCAGTCTTTAGTCACGTGAGTCGTCAGTATCGTCAGTCCCGTGAGTCACTTGAGTCGCTAGTCAGTGAAGTTATCGACTCAATCACCATTGTGTTCCCTCATTCGGCGATAGATAGTGACTTAACAGACTCTCTTAAATGAAAATCTTCGAGATTATTACTCTAAATCAGCGTCCTCTACAGCACTGGATATTATAAATTGACACTTGAGATTTGAACAAAGTTAAACAACATCCACAACAACATAACCATATATGATGATTTGATTATCCAGGATCTCCTGTATTTCTGAATCAGAATCAGGTTTATTGCTAAGTAGGTTTTCACATACAAGGAATTGTATGTCCAACTCAATCCAGTTTGCCACTGTCATCACAAGCTCCACTTTCTGTTTGTTCAAAGAAGAGATTCTGGACACTAACTGCTTCCGCTATAAAATGAAGAACTATTTAAGCTGCACTGAACAAATGTATGTATATGTAGCCTTGTATGGTTTCTGAAGCTGCATGGACCATACGGATATCTGCACATGCTTTATTATTTAATCAATACAATTATAATATGTGTAAAATCTATGTAATACATAATTTTTTACTTACTGAGGATTATTTTGTCCATTTTCATGATTGATTATGAATCCAGACATTATGCACATGCCCTAACATGATTGTCATTTACATAAACTCTTATGACCTAATTGGTTAAATCGCAGAAGGGATTTATTGATTAAATTGCAGATAGGATTAGACTAATTTACTGTCATGGAGGTCTTTAACACATGTATTGAAATTGAATATACAGAAGCATATTCTGGAGGTCTGAGGAACACAGTGACGTTGATTATCCTGTCCATCATCTACCTCATGTTATCAGGGAGCTAATGTACTATAATGTCAATATCTAATGTACACAAACAGTATTTTCTCTAAAAAATACTTCAGCTGCACTTTAAATGGATAATTATTTGATTTGAATGATAAGTGTCAATTGTAATTCTTGCCGTGGAATACACTTGTCGTTTAATATGAAAGCACTTAATCGGCTTTGTCTTTTTGTCATAATAATATGCTTTTAAATAAAGGGAACATCCTTTATGTCTGCTTGATTCTTTTCCTTTATGCTGTGAGCATAAGTGTGTTACTGCTCTCAGTCTTATTTCTGATCACAGCACATGAAGATTGGTCTTTACTTGTTTTGGTTAATGTCTACATAATTAAAGACATACAGAGAAAATGTTTGTGTGTTGTTTTTTCCTGGTACATATACACTTGATCTTGCAAGGCATAAATCCAGCAGCTACATGCACTGAGTCGCCAGTTTATTAGGAACACGGAGCTAAAACTAATGCAGTCCAGTCATAATGTTCAGTTTTTGTTGATTCAACTGTCATATGATAATTTTGGAGGATGTAGAGTGTGCTGCTGTTGAACTGTATTGCATTATACAGAAAAGTGTTTCTCTACCCTCATTGATATAAATGGGGTGGACAAAATAATAGAAACACACAGGTGTTTATACTTTAGAAAGAGATATCATGGAGCAGAGCCTGCAACCGTTAAAGCGGAGCGAGGGATTTAAATAGTGGGAACAGAATATGACAAGAAGACAGAAAGTGAAATAACAAAAAGTAAAATTTAAAAGCCTTTTTGAAAAGTATAACGTCTCACCAAATTATAAATACTAAAGTACAGTACCAGGACCTCAAAACTACTCAGCAAGACAGCTGACAGCACTGCGGACTGTCGACAGCATCAGGAAAATAGGATTCTTTTATAATTACGCCAAATGTTTTCTGGCAATGGGAACTTCAGTAGTGGCTATGAGACTAATAAAGTGGCCAAAGACACCAAACTGATGGATCCATTTTTAAAACTTTTCAGAATTTAATAAAAAACTTAAAAAACAAACAAACAGAATGTATAAAATAACAACACAAAGCTACTTTTACTTTTGTACAACATTTTCTAACATCTCCGGTTTCCCTTTTTGAATGATGAATACAGATTACGGCCGCCTGCTGGTGTGGAGAGTTATTTCATCTCACGCAGGCGCAGAACGTACGTGCTAACTGGCCGTCGGCTGTAGTCTTTGCGATGTGTTCAAGTACAACTTCTTGGCCAAGACAAAGGCGACCTGAGGCGATTCAACAGTCGGCCTTCAGTTCTTTGATGTCGGGTTGGTGTGTCTGGGCCTTTAAGGTGCTGAATATGAACCGCAATACCTCAGGTTCAAGTCATTCCCCGTCACTCTCGTCCCTCTTTTCCCTGTTATCTCTCTACTGAAAACTTTCTAATAAAAGACACACATTTTAAAAAAGACTACAAAACTGAAGTACTTGTAGTTGATCAGCTGATAGTAGCATTGGTGCACCTCCATCCTCGTCTTCTATTTGATCCGGATCTCGAAGCAGAGGCAGTTGCAGGACTCACACTCTGGAGGCTGGCAGGTGCAGGCACAGTCCCATTTGGCACACTGTGGAAAACATATCAAACAAGCGTTCACTAAACATAGTGTATATGAGCGGTGTCCCCTGTGTTGTGTGATTGGATATGTGAGAGAGTTCGTGATAATAACACAATCTTGGCTATTTAACATGACTGATAAGTAGAACCATGTTTGTGAGACGGTGACAAGCTTGAACTCAGAAATCCAATTTTGCACACACTACAATGTGAGTGTTTTCAGTGCAGACCGATTTAGGTGGAACCCACTGGCTTGGTGCCAATGAAAAGACCAAAATGGAGAGAAAGATTTTTTATGACAATATTTGTCATTGTTTTGTGTTGTTAATTGATTTCCAATAATAAATATATACATACATTTGCATAAAGCAGCATATTTGCCCACAACCATGTTGATAAGAGTATTAAACACTTGACAAATCTCCCTTTAAAGCTGGGGTCTGCGATTTATCCAGTATACACTTTTTGTTATATTGGTTGAAATGGTCTTTACACCCCGACAGCAATCCGTTTCTTATGAGCACTGAAAATAGACCAGAAAAGATCCGTCATCTGTAGCTGCTGTAATCCTGTAAAAACGTCTCCCAGTCAGTTCCTCTCGTCCCGGCTGTAAAGAATCAATCAGATGCCTCCCTGCCTCCCTGCTCGTACTCTAGCCTCAGCGTGCACCAGCGTGAACTCAAAGCGCGTGTCCGCCGCACGTTCACTGGAGAGTGGAAGAGAAAACTCAGCTCTTAAAACACCGGACAACGAGAACGAACTCGTACCACTATTACCATATTATCGAAAAATACAACTTTGATTTAGTTGTTTATGTTCTGTTAGTTTACTTTATAAGATACTGCAGGTTTAAACTATTTATTCTAACAGCTCAAAGTGAAGTCAGACAAACAGGATTATCAACGAGGGGAGACGGCGGATAGAAAACATTGCCGAACAAAATTTACGTTACTCAAACTACTTTTTCAGTTACAGCAACAAACGAGTGGACTGATCTCCCTCCAGATATTAGAGTAATGTTAAAAAGGGTCGTGTTGTCTCAGCAGGTATCTCTCTCTTTCCCTCCCCTCTCTGCTGCTCTGTGGCTCTCCGGCGAGCTGCTGCCCCCCCCTCTCCGTCAACAAGGAAATAAAAGCCCCTCGTCTACGAGACCGGTCTCTTGAGAGAGCTCCAGCTCATAGCGGGGTCTGTGTGAGTGAATGCCCGGGTGGAGAGGTGGCGATCCCGGCAGCAGCTAGCTAGCTGTGCCGGCAGTTTGTGGAGCTTCTAAAACCGACAACAGTGGAGAAAATGTTTTATTCGCCATCTAACATCGTAAAACTGTCAATATTCTAAATCTACACCGTTGATTTCTCGCCTCAACATTTTTCAGAAGTGAATTTAGTGATGAAATAGCTACAAAAAATGTGAAGTAGTTATGATGCGGCGGTGCTCGTGCATGTGTGTGGGGGGCGTTGCCTTATAAGGAGTTTCGAGGGGAGGGGGGGGCTTAGACGGAGCTCCTGAGGCGATGCGACTTTCAAATTATGGTAGTTTTCCAAGATCGCAGACCCCAGCTTTAAGGTTCATTTTGAACAGAAAAAAAAATGTGCAATTAATTTGCGATTAATCGCTATTAACTATGGACAATCATGCGATTAATCGCAATTAAATATTTTAATCGATTGACAACCATAAAACCAATATCTGCCTTTGATTCTTTGGAAACTAGTTAAGTCAAGTCAATTTTATTCATAGCCCAATATAACAAATCACAAATGTGCCTCAAGGGTCTTTACAATCTGTACAGCATTCGACACCCTCTGTCCTAAGACCCTCGATTCAGATCAGGAAAAACTCCCCCCAAAAAAACTTTAATAAATTGGAGAGACCTCAGGAAGAGCAACAGAAGAGGGGTTCTTCTCCCTGGAAGGACAGACATGCGATAGATGTCGTGTGTACAGAATAACTATTAACTATTTAGTTAACATACTCAAATGACAGTATGGTCATCAGGAATGCCAAGAATACATGACGTGATTAATGGTGTGGAGTATTTGGAGGTTACTTACAGAAGAAGGGCATGAAATGGCCCGACATGAGCGGATGGTTGGCGGGCGATAGTCACACATTTGTGCAAATCTAAAGCACTGATCACATATGGAAATGTTTGGACAGCAGTCACCACACTCTGGAGAACACCGGTCCTTTAGGAGAGAAAACAGAGACCAACATCTGCATCACTTTCCACACTGACATTTCTGTACTGATTAATTGTGTGTGCAACATAAACCTAACCACACATTTCAATTTTTAGTTGTCTGCATTTCCACCGCAGCCTTAAGACCTGTGAAGATTAGGCAAAAATGAGTCCGCTGATGTATGAAAAAGCAACATGAAAACACCCTCTGCAGTCTGCAGTTCAGTGTGTTCGCCTGTTTCATCTAAAAAACACGTTGGAAAAAAATAAACCTTAGGTTTTGTCTCACTACGTCATTTACTGCTGCATATATTTACTGATGTACGTTGGATGTAATGAATGAACAGTAAATCATCTGTTTAGTGTTTGATCGTTATTTATTTGTGCTTTAGAACGTAACCGCCATAAAATAACTTTTCTTTCTCTCATTCACAGCACCTCTTGCCCTCGCGATCTCTCTCTCTCTCTTTCTCTCTTTTAATGTTATCAAACAAAGAGTAAGGCTCTCTTCTTGTCCTAAATTGATACTAGAGTTCTTTGTTGTTTATGAATGAAGCGGTACGGTTGAAGCAGTGGCGCTGTGTGTGTTTGACCAATCAGCAATGGTCATCTCTGTAAACTCCACCCCGAAAGTTCCAGTACTTTCAGAAAGTCCTACCCCCCGACCAGGGCCTTTTTGGAGGGTAAAAAGGTGCTGGAAAATGTCCCCGGAACTAAATCTAGACTCTGGTCCTTGCGGTCAAAACGCAAAGAATTCTTCAAAAGGTTCCTAGGGGGAAAGTTCCTGAGGTGGAAACGGGATTTTTGTTCAATGAAAACCAATAAATAAAATTCAATCCTAATAATGAAGACATTCCCAGCCACTGTATTAACTTAGTTAAGGTTCCATCATTAGTACCTCTTGATCTTTTATATGCAAACTGGAAGAATTGAGGATGGTCAATAAAAGATGACGCCAAATGCTTCATTACAACTTTCTCTGTAAATATATATATGAATAGATGTAAGTGTCTAAAATCATACATACAACGTGCAGCAGGTGCATCACTCTATCTGTATAATGCAGACTGTCACCTCAAATAAAAACTAGTTTCTTTAACTATGTAATGATAGAAATCTGCTCTATTCCAGGTTAAGTGTCTACACAGTGGCATGATGTAAAATATTGTTTTTAAGAGGGAACAGATAGAAATATGATTGCTTATTACTCAGAAATACGGTGTGTTTGTTTGTTTGGGTTTGTATTGATGGTTTGTTTGTCTAACTATATGTAGATGTTATTTTATGTAATTGTGATATGAAAAAATAATAATAACAAAAGAAGAAAATTTGCGCCCTTCAATCATCCTTGAGTTTGTAGAAACATTTTAATTAAATTATTCAAAAAAACACTTAAAACTAACAGATTCATCATCAATTAATTAACAGAGGTTCAAGAGATGAGGTACAATTTGATATTTAGGGTTGGTGTTAAATCCACCAATAAAATTTAAAATAAATTATTGCCCTGTATTGTCAAGATTATCAATCTGTTTTGAAATTCTTAAATCCACCTTGTATGTAACTTTATATGATTATAGCATCTGTTTAATAATTCTGATAGAATAACATTTTGTTTTTAGAAAAGTAGGACAATACCCAGTGATAATTAACCAATTTTATGCCCTGGTCTTCTCCCCAAATGTTCCTTTCACACATGGTAGAGAACATGAATAACCTCAGACAAGGTTAGATGTGCAAGCAAGCCTAAAAGATATTAGCAAGACATTGAAAAAAATGAATAGATGTGTCTCACGAAGGCATAGTTTGTCTGGTTTCTAACACCAGAGGAAGCCACAAACAAAACATTTTCAACTGGAGGTCAGTCCACTTTCCTTTTTATTTTCCTCTACAACCGTGCTTCCAAGTTTTGTGCAAGTTCCAGTAAACAACACATTTTATTTATTTTACATTTTACAAGTTGTAGTAAGGAGTAAGGCCTCCCTGCTCTGTAGGGAACAGTGACCGGGCCTAGTGCAGCACCAACCTTGAGGCAGTATCGGATCCACAGCACAACCACCAGGACGATCATGTAAAGACTCACAGTAATCAGCAGCACTGCAGGGAGAGGGATGGAAAGCTCCCAGATAGCTAACACCTGAGGAACAGGACCAACAAAATGTATGACTACATCTCACAGAGTAGAGCTGAATACATACGTATTAGTAGATATGTGTTCTTTCTTACGTGCATTGTCTCTTTCTGAGAAGACACATTTAACTGTCACATGGCTCACATCTCAGGGAATTCTGATGGAGAAGAATAACAGTTAAAATCTTCATTACTCAAAATGTAGGCTTTTTCAAAAGCCTCTGTTTATTTTCTTCTATGTTTAGTATAGCCAATAGTGGAAAGAAACTAAGCACATTTACTCAAGTATTGCACTTAAGTACAATTTCTCCATTTTATGCTACTGTGTTTTACTTTTTACTCTACAACATTTATTTAACGGCTATAGTTACTTCAGATTTAAATTTAAATCAAAAACATACGATGAGCTCATAAAATACCATCAATTCAAATTAGCACGGCCAGTAACAACAATGTTAGTTTACATTAATGTGTCAATAATAATAATAATAATAATAATAATCAAATATCAGATATTACGTAACACTCTGCACAATCAGTACTTCTACTTTAGATACTTTAAGTACATTTTGCTGATAATAGTTTACTGTACTTTTACCTTCGTAAAATTTTGAATGCAGAACTTTTACTTGTAATAGAGTAATTTTATACTGTTGTATTTGTACTTTTACTTAAGAAAAGGATCCAGGTTAAATACATTCCCCACCACTAAAGCAAGTACTATATGCTAGTGGTGGAATATAATTGAGTACATTTACTCCAGTACTGTACTTAAGTACAAATTCAAGGTAATTGTACTTTACTTGAGTATTTCCATTTTCTGCTTTCTACTTGTCCACTACATTTCAGAGGTAAATATTGTACTTTTTACTCCACTACATTTATCTGACAGCTTTAGTTACTTCCTGTCCAGTGAAAACCAGGTATTGCCAGATGTGTTGATGTTGAATGTTTGTGATAAACTGAAGGATGAAGTGTTCCTTTATGTGTGGAGAAAATCCTCCTCCTTCTTCAGCTAAATAAACTCTTTAAAAAGCCTTTTGGATCAGCTGGAAAATGCATCGTCATAAAGCTGAAAACAGGCTGTCTTTCTGACTTTTTAGAGATACGTGGTTCTCACACGACAGCGACGCTATAAAAATATGATTATCTTATAGACCATGATGCATTGCTGTAGATTAAACTAGCTAACAGGATATAAAGGAGTTAACATGCAACATACTCATTAATGCAGCAGTAATATTAATCCAGAAACATCAGATAGAATAGGAAAACACTGAAAGGGAACATTTTACTGACACATCTAACGTTACAGTATACTTTTACTTTAAGTACATTAACTACATTTTGCCGATAATACTTTTGACTTAAATAAGGTTTTGAATGCAGGACTTTAACTTATAGTGGAGTATTTTCAGTGTGGTATTAGTACTTTTACTGCAGTAGCCTAAAGGATCTGAACACTTCTTCCACCACTGATCATACTGAAAGTGCAGTTATGAAGTCCTGTCTTCTGTAATTCACAAACAGGACATTTACAGTCCTGGTGTACTGGTAGAATATTTCAATGCAATCAAACGTGCATGCTCTAGTATTTTGTACTGCATTTTTTTATATATATTTTACACACCTGTTACGTTAATTATTTTTTATCTGCACGTGTGTAGACTGCAAACATCATAATGTTGAATCGTGTTGCTTCTTGTGACCCTTTAGTGCTGAAAAAAGTACTCAAATCCTTTAATCGAAAAAGATAATTAGAAATAACACAATGCCAGAAAACACTGCTTCCAAAATACTTAGCTAGCTAGCTACCAAACTAGGTAAAAGTACACAAGTACCTAAGCTAATAGCTAACAGCAGTAAAATGGACTGAAGTAAAAGTGCTTGTAGTGAGGATGGTCCCTCACAGTGTTAAATGCTCGTGAACATTTAAGAAAATTACACGAATTGTAGATAATTAACAGTTTTGTAAAATGTATTTAGCTAGCTAACAAAGAATACCGTTAACGTTACGTTACGTTACGTTACAGGGCGAGTGGTTATATTTTTACTGCAGCTAACAGTGCTAACATCTTACCGTTCCGAAGGGTGCTGTATCTTCATAAATGCGTCTTGTGCAATAAATGTAAAGTTGGTATATTTAAAGTAAAGTCACATTATCCAATTTTTTGAAAACAAACGGAACTAGCTGTGGCGGTAGCTGCGTTGCCATGGAGTCAGACTCAGACGGGTCCCTACAAGTGACAAAATAGGTGCATGGCAGCGCGAAGCGGAAAATCAACTTAGTGCTTACGTTACTTTACTTTACTTTACTTTACTTTACTTTACGATCCTTATAAAAGTAGTTGCACCACAGTGTAGAAATACTCTGTTATAAGAATATATATATATATTGGGATTCAAAATGTTACATAATAAAAGAAAGACAGAAGTATTATCAGCTCAATGTACTTAAAGTATCTAATATTTAGTATGCAGAAGGGCTCCTTTTAAAGTGTTAAATTACTATTTAATATTACATTATTCTGTTTTTAACACAAACAAATCAATGTAAGGGCATTTTAATGTTGATATTTGTCAATGTGGAGCCAGTTTTACATACTTTGTATACTACGGAGTAGATTAGTAGTATAATACTGCATCATATCATATAAACATATCTTACATTTTTAGATGTAGTGCAGTAAAAAGTACAATATTTCCCTCTGAGATGTAGTGGAGTAGAAGTATAACGTAGCATAAAATGGAAATACTCAAGTACAGTATAGTAGAAGAATGTCAGCATTGTACTGTACTGTTCAAAACAGTACTTGAGTAAATGTAGCTTACTTAGTCGCAGTCTGTATTTACTCATACTTTACTTACGTACAATTTTGAGGTATTTGTACTTTACTTGAGTATTCTCATTTTCTGCTACTTTATACTGTTGCTATTGATAATTGATCATAAATTATGTTGGAAACATAATAATGTAAAAACAAAAATGTCTGAAAGCATTGCAATATTATATAAAACTAAAGCTATATGTACACAGTATTGTTCTCTTATAGTTCTTTACATTACCTAATGTCGGATTATTACAAACTAACCAATGCACTATTTATTAACTTACATGTTTTAAAATGGTGTGATAGTTTATCTTTAAACTGCAGAGATAATATACAAAGCACATGATCATTTGCTTCCTGACTGTATTCAGAGGTAGTTTGAAATTAGAGAGAGACAGTATGAATTTAGTGATAGGAATGTATAAAAAAACAAGGGTAAGGACAAACATAAAAATAGATGTATATTTTTTAACTTGTGGAATGGTTATCATAGTAACAAATAATATCTTTGAGGTGAAAAGAGTAGACAGAATTAGTAGCTTCATAAAAATGAGACTCCAGATCTGTCCAAAATAAAAAAAAAGGTGAGAAATTATTACGTTTACAAAAAAGGAATATCAATGTCTGTTAATTTAGCGATAAAACAATGAGCAGGGTATATGTAACATTTTTAAATTTGCTTCCTTAGCTTTGTTTGAAATACACTACGTATAAGGTAAAAGCCAAGCCCTTCTCCAGTTTATGTTCTCAATTTTACACAATTAGATAATATAAACTGGCACAAAGCATGGTTATGCCACACAAAATCAGAGAAATTCACTTTAAAATCTTACATAACATTTACCTATATAACATAATCATTTCTAAAGATATTGACATAGATTTTGAATGCACCTTTTGTGTAGCTGAGACAGAAACAGTTGCCTATTTGTTTTGTCACTGCCCCTGCTCATTTGTGTTTTGGAGCGGATGTTTGTTTATAACATTCTATAAGCCTAAAGACATTATCACTTTATTCAAATGTAATAATAAACCTTTGAGGTACATGACAAATCTTAAAATTGTAGAAGGCAAGATTCTCCTTTTTCTAGTTGAGTTCAATTTGTACATAGATACATGGACCTTTATGACAAACAAAAGAAGGGAACATACATTGTCATATTTTAAAGAATTATTTCCTGTAGCCCCTGATTAAGGTATATTGACCTTTTTGATGTTATTATTGATTTATTATATTTAGATAACTTTTTTTTTATATGTAATTTAATTAATTTACTTTCACATTTCATTTGAATCACATCTATTTTTTTTACACAATGGAAGAATGTCCATGATCTGCTGAATGTCTGTCTGTTCACAATGTTTAATAAAGTTCTACTTTAGTACTTTAGTAAAGTATGAGCTCATTTTAATCACTTTATATTCTGCTGGGTATCTTGAACTATAATAACATCATACTTTATGAGTTGATTCCTATTTTATATTAATAATCAGAATCTGAAACGTCACTAAAGCTGTCAGAGAAATGTAGTAAAAGTACAATATGTACCTCTGAGATGTATTGGAGTAGAAGTAGAAAGTAACAGAAAATATAAATACTCAGTAGGGTACAAGTACCTCAAAATTGTACCTAATAAAGAAAAAAAATGTTTTCTATTTCTTTGTTTTGGTCATTTCCCTGTTGCAAATATTCTGACTCGATGACGTCACCTTTCCAGTAAAGTTGAGAAATATTAGGGCGTGGCTGGCGGCGACGTCCATTTCGTACGTCCGCTACGTACTGACGTTTCGGGGGCGGGGCTACAGAGGCTTGTTTTCCACTTAACAGCAACGGGCTCGACGGACCTCCATTTTGTGTGAGCTGTCCAAGCAGAGCCGAGCATCGTCCCCGTGGAAAGGCGAAACCGAAAAACGAGGAAAAAAAAAATCAAAGTTAGCCGACGAACCGCTCTTTAACCAATTTACTATCCGAAAGTAAAGCCAACCTTATCGTATGTCCGCCTGCCAGAACCTCCATTCTTTTGGTGAGTTGTTTATGATCAAAGTGAAGCGGTAACGTTAGACGAGGTGGGGGAAGGGCGAGAGCTAACGAAGCTAACCTTTAGCTTCGGCCTTCCGTCGAGGTTTCATTCGCTTTGTAGAGGATTTCACGATTTATCACAACGTTTTACCCCCTCAAAGCAATCAATTCGACATCGTGTAACTCGCGAAATCTTCAATGTACAAATGTAACAGTCGTTTATTGGTCATTTTTAGCTGATTAGCAGGCCTCTTGCTAAAACTGCCGCCATTAGCCCCGACTTGTGCTACGTTAGCTTATTCTTCAGACGGGTTCGAGTGGAGAAGGCTGTCACTGCTGGAAAAACTTCAATATAACATTTATTTCACTTGGTTATACTTTTTTTAGGGCTCGATCCACGCACTGAAAGTGAAAGTTGTCGTGTCATGACTTTAAATCCGTGTACAATCCTGTTTGCTGGCGAAAGGGTGCCGCTCAGCAGTGGCTGGCCAACTAAACGCTGCCAGGCTTCAGTAAGCTGTCTAGCTGTATATTTAGCTTCGTACGTCTGCGCAGTAATTCAACAGAAAATATGCCCCCCAAAGGGTCTGCCAGGTGTCAATACAGGGAAGATGAAGTACTGATTTTGTAGCGTTGAAAACGCGGCATACAATTATGTGAATTAGTAAAATATTTGGTTAAGATAAGTGAACTGTATACAATATTTTTTTTTTTGGTTTAGCTCATTTTCTGGTTATTGTTGTTATTATAGACTTCTACCACTCTCTCTCCCCCCCCCCAGACCCCTTTGCTGATGCAAGTAAAGGTCTTGACCAGATCCCATCCGGGACAGAGGACTATATCCACATAAGGATCCAGCAGCGGAACGGCAGGAAGACCCTCACCACTGTCCAGGGCATTGCCGACGACTATGACAAGAAGAAGCTGGTCAAGGCCTTCAAGAAGGTACTACCCTGGGGTGGGGTCTGGTGTGGGAAAGCCTAAGTGAGCAATATCAGCCTTAGTTGGTGGTTAATACTGATTTGTTTTTTATGGTATGCTGTCAGCTTTTACCAAATGCTGCTGCAGGGTGATGTGTTTTCAGCTCCCTGCAAAAACTGACTCGTTTTTACCCTCTTTGACCTAAACAGAAGTTTGCATGCAATGGGACAGTGATTGAGCACCCAGAGTATGGTGAAGTGATCCAGCTTCAGGGAGACCAGCGCAAGAATATCTGCCAGTTCCTCATTGAGGTGAGTCTTTTTACTGTTAAAACTCTACAGGGTTGTTTTCCTGCCATGTGGAACAGTGCTGAATTGAGGCACCGACTGGAGGTCAGAGGTCACTTTCATTTATTGATCTCTTGTTTCTTCTTTGCAGATTGGCCTGGTCAAGGAGGAGCAGCTCAAAGTCCACGGCTTCTAGAAGCTGCTAGCAGCCCTCTCCCCTTCTCTCTTAGAAGGCCATTAAACTCCCCCTCCTCCTATGTGCTGCTGTTGCTCTTCCCCCCCCCCCCCTGCAACCCAACCAGCTCCTATTAACCAACACATGAATTACCTCTGACAAACATGGGATCCCGTAACACCACCGCACCCCTACAACACCAGGGGGCAGGCTCGCTCTCACAAAGACACACCACTGCAGCTCCTCACAACATCAGGGATGAGTGGTGATGACCCTCCCACACACACTTCCTCCTTCCTTTCCCCCTTTTGTTTATTTCCTTTTTTAATTTTTTCTTTTTAGGTTTTGTGCCACAGCTAGGAGGCACTGTTTCATGTAACTTTTTTGTTTTGTATTCAAGGTGTTTCAATAAAACTTTGAGTCTCCATATGTTGGAGTGGTGTCATGGGGAATGGGGGCTGGGTTTGTACAGGAAGGTCATAGACTTTATGCTTCTGCTGAAGTGGGTACATTTAGAAGAGCAAAGGCTGCAGGTGGGAGGAGGGGATGTGTAGGGGTGTGAAGGCATTTGCTGCAGAAGCCAGTCTCTAGTGCGCCAACATGCGTGACTTCCCTCATTTCAGTCTGCTTCACATGCCCAGCCACCTGCTCTCAGGTTACAGAGCAGAGGTTGTTTAAAGTACTGACCATCTTCAACACCCCATCCAGCAAATTTGTGTTTTGCTCTTCATTTAATGGCACGTTTTTCTAACTCATTTTTTGTTTGTTTTTGCAGCCAATCTAAGTATTAAAATTGAACGGGCGTTCAGTGGTGGTCTTTCTTTGGTCAAAGCGAGGCCTGTAATGTGGAAGGCTGAGTCGGTTTACTATGTGATCAGGTGAACCCTCCAGAGTGGGAAGTGAAATCAAATACTGGTAATATTTGGCTGTAGCTCGGTTCAGTGAAAGTATGGTTTTTAGATCCTAACATTGAGTATAATTTTGGATTTGCTGGTAAATGAAGTGAGTTTCCTACTCTGGCACTTGACCAGCTTTGTGGTGTGGTCCGAAAACTAACCTGGTACCACACCTACAGTTATGGACACTTGAATCTTTAATTTTCCTATATAATGCAATAATTTATAAACATGCGTTAAGATGTAGTGATGCTGAAGTAATACAGTAAAAATCAAAGCCATGGCCAGGTCACACTGTGCTCCTGTGACTGAAGGTGATGAAGAGCAAGTCTGTTTTGAAAAATCCACATTTCAATAAAATGTCTGCAGTTCAGAAGCATGTCCTGTTTTTTGTACATGTGTGGGTGATTTTATTTGTCTTCACTTTGCTTTTCGGTGGCGACCTCTGCATCTTTTTTTTTTTTTTTTTAACAATAGTTACTCATCACACTGCATCACAAACTTTGAGTAATAATACAATAATATATTCTGTGAATTCATTAGAGGAGCTGAACAAGCTTGGAGATCTGGAAACTTAAAGTACATAAATTTTAGCACTACTATTATTTATTTCCATTTTATGGTAATGTATTTCTTCTCCACTACAGGTTTCTGTTTTACACACAAAACTCCATTATTGGGAACCGGACTAAGTATTATTTTAGCCCAATTCTAACAAGGACAAACAAGTCGTTCTTGTATTTGGTAAAACTGCTTATTTATGTGCAAAAAGAGGAACCCTTGCTTGTACTTAGAGGAATTTTGAAAATATAAAATTCATATTTATAAAAAATTAAAACTTATCAATGATCAGTAAATATGTTCCAAAGATTTGTTGAATCTGTAAAGCTTTCTCAGGTATGATTGCAACATTGGGGGAAAAGGGCAGGGCACAGGATCAGTTAATTATCACTGGGGATTGTTTTATTGTTCTAAAAACAAAATGCTATTCTATCAGAATCATTAAACAAATGCCATAATCATGAAATTATACACATAGTGGGTTCAAAGAATCAAAACAGATTGGTAATCTTGACAATACCGGACAACATTAAATATATTTTTAATTTATAAATTATTTTACCTGTTCCAAGTGCATAAAGGTGTTTTATTTCATAATTTAATTCAACTTAATGTCTGACATTTTGTTAAACAAAATAACATCTACATGAAGTGGAAAAAAAACACCGTATTCCTGAGCAATAAACAATAATACTTCTATCTGTTCCCTCTTATAAACAATATTTTACATTATGCCACTGTGGAGTAAATTACCTGGATTAAATCAGATATCTTTTAAATATTAAATGCAGCAGGTAAAGGTGGAGCTCATTTTAATCACTTTATATTTTGCTGGGTATCTTGAACTATAATAACATCATACTTTATGAGTTGATTCATATTTCATATTAATCAGAATCTGAAACGTAACTAAAGCTGTCAGAGAAATGTAGTAAAAGTACAATATGTACCTCTGAGATGTAGTGGAGTAGAAGTAGAAAGTAACAGAAAATAGAAATACTCAGTAAAGTACAAGTACCTCAAAATTGTACCTAAGTTAAGTACAGTACTTGGGTAAATGTAGTTAGTTACTTTCCACCACTGAAATGTTTTTCTTGTTCCTTCTCTGTGATGTTTGACCTTCAGTTTGTTTTCATCTGCTGTTTCTCTAACTGATGTCCATATTGTTATTTACATCAAAAAAATAAAATAATTTTAAGGTTAAAAACAGAATGAAAAATCATATTTGATATGACATATTTTTACTCAATTCATATATTAATACTCTTTCTTCTTTCTTGAGTCACCTGTAAAGAGGTAAGCTGCTTGTAATTGTAGGAAATTAAGTAAAAAAAATCAGTTATGTCCTCTGAACAGTGCACTGTCATTAGTAGCTTTAATAATTTATTAGCTTAACTTATTTTATTGCTACTGTTTTATTATGTAAACCCAGCAGAACTGCACGATTTTTTTTTATTTTTCAGTCCAATTTATCAGCTTTTTCTTTTGTTAACCCCTTAGCCATAAAATCCTAAAATGTTATTACAAAAATAAAGCAGTCACAGCTCTTAAAGGACATCGACTGTCTCCATAAACTAAAGCTAACTAGAAACATCATACATAATAATAAAACACTGACGGGGGAACATTTTACTGCACAATCAGTACTTTAAGCACTTTAAGGGGGGACACTACAGTTGAATAGGGTCAAAAAAATTAACTCATAGACATCATGTCCCCAGTTGATTACTAACATTAAGGGAATTCTTTTCTGAAATTTGATGTTTTAAATATGCAAACGAGGCATTATCTTATCAAATATGTGCTAATTTTCATACATTTCAAGAACATAAATCTGAACATTGGATAAAGCCAGGCTCAAAATTCTTGTTTCATTTTGTTGACATATTAGAGTCAAAGGTTTTTACAGAGGGGATTATGGATATCTCTTTGTATCACTCCATGAATTAGAAAATACTGACAATAGCCATAAAAAAAACCCCAAACATTTTTTAGGAATAAAATGTTGTATAAATCAGGCTCTGAATGATATATGAACAAACCCCTCTGTAAAAAGACTATAGACGGGAATGAAACTGGACAATTTGGTGGATGTAAGTGCTACTGAAGTGGAGATTTCTGGAGAAAACGGCCTTTAAAGATATGGATTGTTAAATACATTACATTTTGAAAACACAGGTGAATAGGGTAAAAAATGATGAACTAATAGATATCACCATGAAACTTCTCCAGTTGATTACTGACATTAAGACACTTATTTTTTTAAATGTTATGTTTAAATATGTAAATGATTGAGGCATTGTCTAATGCTAATTTTGGTGAAATCTACAGACACAAATAGACAAAGTAGTAAAATACTTCCTAAATGTGTATTTTGGATGTTTTTTTTCCACTAGTCTGAAAGAAGACTGGAAGCAAAATAGCCCAAAACCTCCCAACTGACCAGTGCATGAGAAAACAATGTTTTTACCTGTAGTGTCTCGCCTAATGCAGGAATTTTTCATGTAACAGAGTATTCTCAGTGTGGTACTAGTACTTTCACTTTATACAATACTGACTTGACTGTACAATAATTTGTGCAATGCTGTCATTAATACCGCATTTATATTGTACATTCAAGAAATAATCTTATCCATACCATTCTGGCATTTATATTTGACACACTTAGTAGATCTCACTTCTCAGCATTTTGTATTTAATTATTTGCACTATGGTAATCTGTTATATTTATATTAATTTATTATTTTAATGTTGCTACTTATATTTCTTTCTATTCTTATATATATATTTTAGCATTATGTACACATTTTAGATTATAAATTAGTCTTTAATGCACATTTTTAAGATTATAATTTAGTCTTTAATGCACATTCTTAGATTATAATTTAGTCTTTAATGCACATTTTTAGATTATAATTTTGGCTTTAATGCACATTTTTAGATTTTAATTTAGTCTTTAATGCACATTTTTAGATTTTAATTGAATCTTTAATGCACATTCTTTAGATTATAATTTAGTTTTAAATGCACATTTTTTGATTAGAATTGAATCTTTAATGCACATTTTTATAATTTTCAGTCGTTAATGCAAATTTTTAGATTATAATTTTTCGGCTTTAGTGCACATTTTTTTGTAAGTCAGTTTATGTACATACCTGTCACTGTAAATATAAATCCTACTCACTGTACATACAGTATATATACATCTCCACATGTACATTATCATCCAGTCCATGTACTGTATATCCATCCGGTATTTATTTCTTTGCACTATTTGTATTGTTGCAACTCCCGAACACTTGACTTGTATATAGACATTCCATTTTTATTACTGTATTCTTTTATTGTTATTTCTATTCAAGTACATTGAGAGAGCTGCATAAAAACCAAAGTCAAATTCCATGTTTTGTATGTACTTGGTGAAATAAACCTGATTCTGAAATGTACACCCCCCCAAAAAATAAAACGGTGTAATAAAAGAGGAGACCATTTTAGACAAAACACCAAATCTTTAATGAAAGTCACATTTGTCATCAGTGACCATACGGGAGAAAACATTTCATCTTACAAAGGGTGAGACTGTAGCGAGCGCCCCCACTGGTAGTCACAGGAGCATTCTGGAGAATACTGGATACATCCAAGCACTCAGCAGATCAACACGCCACCAGCTAACAGCTAACCAGCAATACTCAACTGCTACACAACTGCGCCTAGTGCACAAAACAAACATACAAGCAGGATTAGGATCAAAAATTAAAAAGAAAAAAGACACTGTGTCTAGAGTCCAGTAAATGATGTCCTGTAAGTTTCAACTAAAGATTTAAGGAGATGAGCTGATACCTTAAAATCTGTGATGACCTGAAACAATCTGATAGACTATACATCACCCCAGTCACTTTATAATGTATATGCAATAACACTGAACCCATTTATCACAGGAGTTAAAATGATCTGCTGTCCTGTCAAACAAAGACACCCTGAGCTGCAGGAATTAAACATCGTAAGGAAGCCGGTAACTTCATTATGGTTTTTGAGGGATAACTTCAGTTTAATGAAATGTTTGAACCGATATGAAAACAACGATATAAACAAAGTTTAAAGGTTGGTGTGGGTTGTGTCGTTTTGGAGAAAGAAAGAAATAAAATGGCTTCTTCAGATGTGTCCAACTATCCCGACTGTTGATTTGACACCATGGGCCTGTGTCACGAAGACAGATTAACGCGTTAGCCAGATACATTTTTAAAATTAACTCAGGCTTTCCAGAATCACAAAACTGGCCCACTCACCACAATAGATCACCATGGTTATTAACGCAAAATAAATCTACATTTCCACAGGATCGACATGGACGAAAGCACTACATTTACCATAAAGTGAGACATATCAACAAGACCTCAGTGAAACGTTTAGAGCTGAAATTATTTAATCGATTAGCCATCGGAAGAAAAGAAAATCAGCAACTATGTGGAGAATTTCTTAATTGTTTGACTAAGCAAAAACTTTAAACTAAACTAAAAATGTCCGTAATAGTTATACCAAAAGCTTAATCTAGGGATTATTGTGCATATTTTACCTCAATAAAAACTTTTTTTTGTCACGAGAATAATTAAACAATCCACTTTTGATCTGTTGCATGTGATTGGCTTGTAATTATGAAGTCAGTCTCTTTGGTGTAAAGGCACCTTTGAGTCAGCTGGTGACCAAATTTGTGCCACAGGTAATCCAGGATCAATGTGAGGTTTTAACAAAGCCAGGAAAGCCAAAGAAAGCTGGACTACGTACTCGCTTCTTGATACAGGCCCATGGAAGGACGTAAAGCAGAGGAGCAACTGGTAAAAAACGTAATAACTTGTGTATTATTATCCTGTGTCATCATTAGAAAACCAGGTCAGAACTAATTCCTCTCAACATCGAACCAGAATTTAAAAAAACATTATGAAAATAAAATCAAAATCACATCAATGAAGAGACAAAGACTTTTGTTGTGGCCAAATCAATAAAACAAACGAAAGCATGGAAGACACAATAATAACCTTTTACAGCAGGACACCGTTGCTCGCGTTGGATCCAGTCTTGACATGAAGCTTTCAGTCTTCACCTGAAAACTGCCAGAACAGCCATAGTTAGGATACAGGACACAACGTCAACAAGGACCGAACATCTTACATCGGACTGATATAGAGAGGCGAAGTCCCGCCCCTTCCGGATGACCACCATGGGATCTTATTTCGGAAAAATATGAACGGTAGTCAACGGCGAGAGACAAATATTTTTTAATTTTTAATTTTATTTAATTGTGCCATGAATCACACATATGATGTTTGTAACATTTAAAACATGATTTTGCAAGTCAAGAAAGTCTGTTAGTCGTAAAACTGTTGAAGTATAAGACTGTGAAAATACGTAATTTGAAAGACGACACACCCAAAAGTGGCGTCTCTCTCTCTGAAGCTAAGATGTCTGTGTGTTTCGTAAAGGGATGTACTCACACCAGCAACGGGTCTGATCGTTCTTTCTCTTCCCGGCTGATAAAAAGACCAGGAGTCGCTGGATAAAACACATCAGGTAAGATAACGTTTCATTTGTGCGTGGAACTTAGCTAAGTTAGCTAGCTAGCTAGTGTTGGTGACGTATATTTTGTGATGTAGTACGCTGAGCGGCTTCACACAAAACTATACTAAACTAATAAGAAACTGCGACTTTCTTGACTTGTAAAATAACGTGTGTGATTAATGGTGCAATTCAAACAGGATCCAAAAAATATTTGTCTCTCCTTGTTGACTACTGTTCATATTTTTCTGAAATAAGGTCCCATGGGGTCCAGCGGAAGGGGCGGGACTTCGCCTCTATATTGGTCTTTTTAAAAAAAAAAAAAAAAAAAAATCTGATACCAGCCAGTTGTGCACATTTTAGGTGATGTGATTTGACTGCTCATTTATAAAAACTTAACTGATTTTATACAGGAAGCATTCAACCTGGACTCATTTTAATTTAACATTTAGTTCCAATGAAAGTAATTATTATTCTAATTATCTGAAGCATCAAAGCCTCAAACGTCCACATACATCTTCCCTCAACTCGTAGTATAATTTCATCCTTTGGCCGTAATCACAGAGGACCTTTTTTTACCTGCAATTATTTTCAAAACATGCACGGCTCCTTGTTTTTGCTTTTTTTTTTTATCCAAGGATAAACATCATCTGGGAACATATGATGGGCATTTTCAATATTTTCTGGCATTATAGAGACCAAGTGTTTCAATTCCAAAAAAGATTAATTGATAATGACAATAATCTTTATAAATTGCTGCTCCGGTCACAAGTTTCATTGCAAGATTTGAAGCAAGAAAATGAATAACTGAGCTCTGCAGCTGCACTGATCAGCGACCTGCTGGAAGCACTTTAGATGTTTAAAAAGATGAATACTGGTGGACTGAGCAAACCAACATGACTGAATCACTGAAGTGAGGCCGGCTCGTTTTCGGGGAACTCCTATTGACATTAAATAACAGCATTAATTTAGATTTTGAAGTGTATTTTGTCATTTCTATAATATTTCATGTTTATTTGAGTCATTTCCTGACTGATTAGCCACGCTATTTGCCTAATTTTTTTGACAAATAACTTTGACGTATGACTATAGTAGAAGCTGCAAGTCAGGTATCATCCTCCAAGCTTGCGCAGGTGCAGTCATGCTCGTTTAGCGTCTGAGCAGCAGCAAACCAAACTATCTGTTTATCTGTCTGTAAGTTTGTCTTTCTAGTTAGTTAGCCAGTTAGGTGTAGTTAGCTAGCCCAACTTTTTGCATTAGCTAACTGAGGGTTTTCATTATATTTTTAGTTTCCTCCACCTTACTTAAGTGTGTTTATTTTCACAATGGCCTTTGTGTGTATGGTGAACGGGTTCAATCGACGCAGTGGATTACACAAAATCCAACCAGCAGAATTAGCACAACACACTGACTGTCTCTCTATCTCGCTCTCTTCTTTACCGTCTCCTCCTTGAGATAAATTAACGGAAAGCAGCTTATGCCGTTTTGGAGGTTTGCCGGCCTCTAACAGGTCTGGACGACGGGGAGTGCACAACTTTCAGCCCAAAAGCAAACAAGAGAAAAATCCCGTTAGAGAAATGAACGAATCACAGTGTGGCCCGGTGCGGTGTCGGTGCCGAACTGGTGGACAGTGTACCTCCAAAACGGCCCAAAACGACATTTCAAACGGCGGACCTCGGCAACACGTCTGTCCGTCCTCCGGTGCACTGTAGCCAGCGTGCGGCCCCTCGGTGCAGCAGCAGCCAGACGACCGACTCGCCGGGAGGAGACGGCAAAGAATAGCGGGAGCGAGAGAGTCGATGTGTTGAGCTACTTCTTGTCTCATTTGTGGTCTGATGAACAGTAAATTCATCTAAACTGGGTTGAAAAACGGTGCAATCTGGTTGCCGTGGTAATGAATTAAGTCTGACTATTAACCACACCCCCATTCTCCGTTTGAGAAAGAACCAAAAAACGGGTTGTAAAACTGGCTGGAGGGGGGCTTTAAAGCTAAATGTTGCAGGACACGAAAAGCCTCCTATCTGATTACGGCCTTCTTATCCTACAGCAGTCTACCTCAATACATTTTTTTAAACTTTTTCATTGGAAATCTGTCGTTTTGAAAAAGCACCAGCGCACCTCCCCGGTTGGGGACGAGACCTGGAGGACAGTTTTATGTCCGGTGGCAGACACAGACAGACGTACCTCAACACCAAACCCCAACTCTGACTGCCTCCACCCTGCTGCACAGAAACCCTCACCGGCAGCAGCAGGCGGCCCGTGGGCAGCTCACCACATACCTTCTACCTGCTCATACTGCCTCAGCTCAGCTCAAACTCCACTTTAGCAAACAGGATGCCGCAGCTTGGGAAGGAGAGAATTCCAGATTTGGTTTACAGAACTGTTCTTAACAAACACTTCACTTAGTATTCAGTGAAAATGATGAGCTTTGACAGAAAATGTAACTGAGTTCAGAACTTGTGTTGCAGGAAAGAAAGTCCTCCACGATGCATCTTTACCAGGGCAAAACAACTTTTCAATTGCTACCATTTAAATCTAAATTTTTGTTGCTGTATTGGTTGCTAAAGGGGATAAACTAGTCGGTCTCTCGTTGTGGTACTAACAACTTAAAAAAAGAAACAAAAAACAAACAAAATAAATCTCTGTGCAACAGCAACATCTTGTCATAACTCACCTGATGCTGAGCTCTACGGGGTTTCGCCTCCATTTTCTGCTGCTGTCTTGGGCTGGCTTTTAGATCTTGACCTGGACCCTCTGGAAGGGGTGCGGCTTCTGGACCTGGACTTGGACTTGGACTTGGACTTGGACTTGGACCGGGACCTGGATCTAGATCTGGAACGAGACTGGGACTTGGCCTTGGCCTTCTTGTTCCTGGGGGAGTGAGACTTGGATCGGGAGTAGGACCGGGACCGGGATCTGCTGTAGCGGGATCGGCTTCGGGAACGAGAGCGGCTCCTGCTGCGGGACCTGCTGCGTCTTCTGTGTCTCGGGCTGGGGGAAGAGCTGGATACATTCAGTGGGTTGAGTTATCATCTACAATGTGAAAACAGCTGGCACTCAACTCAGAAAAAAATGTGACCTACTATGGCACTCCTGAACGGGCTACACCGATACAGACTTCATTTGGGCTTGTTAACCTTTTGCATTAAAAGTCTGAACCGACAGATTAGCTTGAATTAGCAGATACTACATCCTAAAGAACTCCAGCTGAAAAGCTGTTGATGCTTTCAGATTGTGGCTGCTCGTCTATAACAGGAAGAGGCTCAAACATTACTACATAATCAGTAAGGTTCTCCTGGTAAAGTCGGCATTCAAATGATCCACCAAGATGATTATTTACAGGGGAAAATCTGAAAAGTTACAGAAGTTTCACATTACTCACACCGCCCTCCCAAAGTTAACTATTTGGTAAAAATGTTTTCAGAACTTTTGCTTTTCTGCATCTGCCGAATTGTCGAGTGGATTTTGCTGGTTCGCGAAAACAACTCTTTTGTTCTATGAAGAAAGTGTATTGATCAATAGACTAAGTCCAACCCTGAATAGGCGAATTCTTCAATGGAGTCTGGCGGCTGCGTCCACACAACAGAAAGCGGCTAACGTTAGCATGCTACAAGTTTCTTCCTACCTTCTGCTTCGGCGTCCATGACCACCGTACCTCCTGGTCGGCCCTCCTCCTCCTCCTCCTCGTCGTCCTCCACCTCCTCCTCCTCCACCTCCACCTCCTCCACCGCCGCCACCACCTCCTCCACCTCCACCGCTCCCACCGTAGTGAGAATCGGGCGGTCTGCCGTACCGGGCCATCTGCACTCGCAGCTCCCGTCCGTCCAGCAGCGCGCCATCCATGGCGTCCATCGCGTCCTCGGCGTCCCGTTTGTCGTGGAACCGCACGAAGGCGAAACCCCGGCTCTCTTTCGTGTAGCGGTCCCGGGGGATGTAAACGTCCCCCACCCGGCCGTACTTCTCGAACACCCGTCGGAGCGTTTCGGGCGACGTCCGGTACGTTAAGTTGTCCACTTTGAGGGAAGTCATGCCGTCGACGTCTGGCGGAGGCCTACCGTAACTCATGGTGATTAACCCGCGAGGCCTAGCAGCCTTCCTCCAAACAGTTTATATCTGCACAGCGAGAGAGCCTACCTGTTGGTGAAAGTCCGCGCACACACACAACAGGGTGTAGTTTAAACGGATTCGCCTCACCTGCGGTGGATTCGGGGCTGAACAACCACAAAATAAAGCGACTTCTTCTCCCCGCGCAACTCTGTCCGCCGCCTCGCGCTCAACTGCCCAAAACCAGCGAAGTGATTTTCTTCTTCTTCTACGTCACAGTTCAGACTCTCCTCGGTATCATGTCTGTCGCACTGGCGCCCCTTGTGGAATCACTCTGATTTAAATAACAAGCAGTGATGGAAGAAGTATTCAATCAGATCCTTTACTTCATTAAAGTGGCAGTATGCAACAATTTTTTGGCATGATTTGGCAAAAAATTCTATAATAACCTTTCAGCATATTGTAATTCAAGTGGTCTTAGAGATAACTACACTTCTGCTCCTCATCATGTCTCTGTTTTCAGGTTTCAGAAAAATCTAGCCCGTGACAGCAGATTTTGACCACTACACAGGTCATTTCAGAGAGAGAGAGCGTTCCTATTGGCTGTGCTCCGGTCATGTGACCAGAAATTGGCTTCCTTCAACAGATTTTACAATGGCGGTTGGGTCACAAACTTTCTCATTTTACAGCTAAACAGTAACTACAAGATGATTCTGAAAACATTTGAGGCGAGAAATAGTCATTACAGTAACAGAATATTGATTCATATTTGATCAGCGCTGCCTAGTTTGACCGTTTTGGTCGGAGTTCGCGAATGATTGACAGCCGGCTCTCATAGACTGCAGCTGGCAGCGGACCTTGTTTTCCTCGGTAAGTGAAATCCTTCAGATGCCGTTAGGAGCACCGGAGGACACAGGAGGACACAGAGGAACATGATTTTTTTCAGGTTACCTGTTTCATGTACTACTGTCACGATATAGCGGCCGTTTTCTAAAAATAACTTTTTGAAATCATACTTGCGCCAATATCGCATACTGCAGCTTTAAATGAACTGAATGAATATGGTACTACGGTCACTAGAGGTCGCTGCCTTGTTCTTTTATACCTTCTTTCAGCGATCTACCATGTGAATAGATGATAAAACCTACTAGTGGGTGTAGTAGGCCCCTATTGACCCACATCTATGGGGCTTATAGCGACTAATAACGCCTATTTAATAGCCTGACAACAGTCTAATTGGCTGGGAATTTGGCGAGAATTAAAATTAGATTAATAAGGAAAATGCATTACTGTCTTTGTGACTGTAATCATAGAAAACAAATATAATATTTCTATAGTAAATTAAAAAATCTGAGAAAATGTTGTATAAAATTGTTAACATTTTCACAGCTCATATTTACAGGACCAAAATAAGTGAGAAGTATCAAGATGTAATTCACAGAATGAAGACATCTATGTCACTCTTGAACTTTTGTAAGAAAAGTTTCACTGGATATAATCTATGGATCAATTTAAATGACACTTCTTTTAACTTATTTGTTGGAACTTTTGTGGTAAGGACAATAATCCCGTTACTTAAGTAAAAATATGTTAGTATTATCAGTAAAAATGTAGTTAAAGCACTTAAAGTAAAAGTATTCATTGTGCAGCAAAATGTTCCCTGTCAGTGTTTTTTGCATTAACATGCATGTTGCATTTTGCTGCTGTAGATCTAGACTAATCTCTTTCTGACAGTATTAATATGATCATTCTAATGGCTAAATATCATATCCATTGTGGCAAGTCGAGAAATTAATATCTCATCAATTAAAAGGAATGTACTCTAGTAAAATAGCAAACAAGATTTGTGCGGAAATATCTTTTTTTTTTTTCTATTGTTTTGATTAATGCCACTTAATTCTGAAGTCCTTGCACCTCTTTGTTATTTTTTTTTTTATCTATGCCTAGTGATTAAGAAATTACTGTATTCATATATTTGTATATATAATTTTATATAAATCCCCTATTTTATTGTCATTATTTTACGTTTTCATTTATTTTGATAATGTTTATATTGCATTATTTTAAATGTACATATACTCTGTGAGATCTTGTGTGTTCAATAAAAAAAAGTATAAAGTTGCATAAAAATGGAAATACTCAAGTAAAGTACCTCGAATTTGTACTTAAATACAGTACTTGTGTAAATGTAGTTAGTTACATTCCACCACTGCTTATTCATTACATGGCAACGTGTTTATTATTTTGAATTCAGGCGTTTTTATTTTTAACCGGAAGTAGTTTTACTCGCTTGCTAGCTGTAGCGTTAGCCCAAAAGATGAATAGCTTCTACGTGTTTTTTTTTAAACAATACATTCTTTGGTATTTATATAAGGTTATTAATAAATATGGTTTTAAATTAGTTACGTTTACGCCTTACTTTGTGTGAAGTAGTACAATTACTAAAACAACTAACCGGAAGTAAAATCCATTTTTCCACCAACAAACAAAACAAAACTGGATAGGTTTAAGCAGATTCGCTGTTAGTGGATTTTACTTGCGTTGAACGTTTGTAGATCGAAGCTTTTATTCTGAAACGCGCAGTTAGCTCGTCACGACGGTCAGCTGATTCATTCACATGACTCTCCTTTCTAGTTTCGGGCAAGTCCTGTTTACCGGTGCTGTGAAAGTTATTTCAGGGAATCTGTTTTTTCACCATCATGTTGAAGTTATTTTAGGACCAACACGGAGGAGATGAATAACTAAAGGATATCGGGACTTCCACAAAGAGCTCACTATGTCACTAACACCACTCTGAGTCTGCACAAAGAGGGTTAGCTAAACAGCTTCGGCGGTGTTGGTAAGTTGTTACCTGTGTCAAAACCTTACAGTTGTTTTCTTAAGCTTACATGACGAAAAGACACCTCTGTTTCTCGCGATCAGTCATTGTCTCGATCGATTCCTCTTCGGTTTAAGAAATGCACGCTAAAACCCTCTTTAAAAAAATCTGTCAATTAAATGCTCCGTTTGCTTTTAGTCAGACATAATGCCAGATAAAGCACACGTTTAGGTGTTTTTGTAATCCAAACGATTCACTTTATAATTCGGCATACAATTCATTAACTTAACAACAAGTCTAACTTTTAGTTGGACAGTAATTTCTAGGTTGTGTCCACCAAAACACACTGAACACACATGAAACACATGGACTAAAAGTTGTTATTTTATCGAAATAAAGTTGTTGTGTACATCTATTGTGTGCCGAAATGATCAGTGTGCGCTGTCAAATCCAAATGTAGGGCAACATTTAGGACTTGTCCCAGTCTTGTGAGTGATGTATGTGTTTGTAATAAAACAACAGATTTTTAATGAGTGTTGCAGTGAGTGCATTAGATAGATAGATAGATAGATACTTTATTGATCCCGAAGGAAATGTAGGCATCCAGTAGCTTAGACAACAAATCCCAACACCAATACACCTTAAAAAAGATACAATCAAATAGAATAAAGTGAAATAAAATAAAAAATAAGATAACATAAGTACAGCAGTGAAGTGACAGTGTGCCAATGGTGCAAATAGTGCAAATAGTAGTGCAAATATGGCAGAGTATATTAATGTTTAATGTTAATGTTGCTGGTTCTGATTTCTACTTCTCTTCTTCTATTCTCAGATGTGCTGTTCACATCTGTAGATATTTTTTTCTATTTACTTCCTCAAGGAAGTAGCAAATATCCTGCAAAAATGAGTCCCGAGGGGAAGAGGCTGCTAAACATCGTTATCCTGGGCTTCGGCTTTATGTTCATGTTCACTGCCTTTCAAACATGCGGCAATATAGAGGTAGGTTGGATTTGCTGATGCACATTCCAGATTGATCACACATAACTTCAGATGAGATACATCAGTCTTCAGTCCCAAACTGTCTCTCCTTTCTTCATCTATACAGCAAACAGTTATCAAGAGCTTCAACAACACTGAGTTCCATGGGAGTGGATACACAAGGTTGGTATCCATTTATACATTTTGGTTTTTATCTGATGCTCCAGTACACACTATCTGTGCAGATCTTAGAGTATCTTTCTCAGCACTGATACAGACCTGGTGGTATCCTTGGAGGATAATTATATCTTAGGCGAACCATTTTAGGGAACAAAGTTTACTCAGTTCAGTCAGTCAGGGTTCCAGAAAACATCCTACATGACTTAAATCATGCCACTTAAGACAGGGAAATCTTTGAATGCACTAGGAACACAACCCAATATGCATCAGTCTTTGTCTAAATCACAAAGCATCACCTCTCAAGAAAGTTATCCATGGGCAGTTTACACATTGTCCTTTGCTGTATGCATTACCTGTCCTGCCATCTGTCTTGTAGCATGGCCATCATCTATGGAGTTTTCTCAGCATCCAACCTGATCGCCCCTTCAGTGGTGACTGTCATTGGACCGCAGCTATCAATGTTTTTCAGTGGGCTTTTCTACAGGTAAGCCCATGCTGACTAACACAACCCTGCCTCGTCCTTTTCATGCTAATTTAGACTTGTGATGTCTCATGATGTTGTTTTCTACAGCGGCTACATCGCTATGTTCATTTACCCGTATACGTGGAGCTTCTATACAGCGTCTGTGTTGGTTGGAATAGCAGCAGCAGGTAAAGAGACCTCATCTAACGACCATTTCTAATGAGGGAACAGGTCTTCTCCACATTTATATCTTCTGATTTTTCCTTTTGGTGTTTTAAGTCTTGTGGACGGCTCAGGGAAACGTGCTGGCCATCAATTCCACTGATAACACCATTGGAAGAAACAGTGGCATATTTTGGGCGCTGCTGCAGTTCAGGTGAACCTTTTTGAAAGAGCAGCATGCACTTGAATCTACTTTTATGGAGAACCGTGTTGTTTGGTGAATCTTTTGAATTGAATGCAGTTTTTTTCCCCTCATCTCTCTGCAGCTTATTCTTTGGAAATCTCTACATATACTGTGCCTGGCATGGACACGTTCACATAACAGGTAGGAAGCTGTATTTGACACAATCTCTGCCTCTTATGTATTTACTGCTGCTCACAAACTTCAGTTCCCGTGCAGACTTCTCATAAGAAGTTTCATTTTAAGCGTGTGACTCATGTGGTGTGTCTCAGACAAGGACCGTCAGACGGTGTTCATCTCTCTCACGGTGATCAGTCTGGTGGGTTGCTTCCTCTTCTTTCTGATCCGGAAGCCTGACCCTGAACCAGCTCCCTCTGAGGTGACAGAGTCGCTGCTGCAGGCTGAATCCACAGAGAGCGGCTCCACATCTGGGTGAGTGTTCTCAGGATTCAAGGCCTGGAAAACCTGGAATTCTGTTACTGTGTGTCGAGTGATGAAAACGTCCTGGAAAATGACAAAATACATCGAAATGTCCTGGAGAAAACGACGAGATTTAATGGGCAACAAAATCATGATCATCTTTCTGCATAAACTAATAGAGTTACAAATGTATTTTTCTCCGATGTCAGGGACGAGGTAAATAGGAAATTGGATGATATCATGTTTTCAGTGTTTTCAGAGTGAGAAAATGAACAAATCAAACTCAACTCTTTGAAGACTGGAGACTGAAACTTTGAAATTCAATGAAACCCCCGAAAAATCCAGATTTTCCACATCTGGCTAATTCAAGTGGAAGCTTCCGTAATTTTGAGTGATAATACAAAGAGAAAAGGAGCCAGTGAGTGCAGAAAACTGAGAATAGTTAAATATGAGCAAAAATACAGACACTTAACAGCATAAAGAACACAGAAGTAATCAGCCACTCTGCTTTACAATGTGGTTGAAGCCTGGCGCTCTTCCTCTATAGCAGCATACAGACGTTTGTGCTGATGTGTATCTCTAGAAATAAAGAAAGAGCAGGAAGTGACGTGATAAATGTCCCAACTTAAAGGTATAAATACAATAATTAAATACAATACAATAAAAGCAGATAAATGATGCAAATGTAAAAATCAATAAAATAACTATTAAAACAAGTTTGGAGCATTCTTTAGCCTCCTTCATGACAAGCTAGTGGTTGGTAACACTGGATACATTAGGTTTTCAGGTTCATATGATGCCAGTTTCTTCACTCTAGCTTTAAAGCTGAGCCTGCTACAACCTAAAAATCACAAGTTGCGTTAATGCGTTAAAGAAATTAGTGGTGTTAAAACAAATTTGCGTTAACGCGTTATCATTGCGCTAACTTTGACAGCCCAAGTTGATTCCTACGTAAGTCTCTGCACAGGAATCCTGGAGCTGACCGTTAATTAGAGCTATTTATTGTGTTGAGCTGTTTTTAGGGGGCCCGAGATGTGTAGCAGTACCCCAGCTTGAGCCTCTTTTCTGGAATAGTCCTGATGTCAGCATCAAATAACCTTTTTTAAACATTAAGAGTTCCACAAAAAACCCTGGAAATGTCCTGGAGAACATCTTTTTTAAAAGACAGATGAGAGCTCCGGGTCGTCCCAGCCTGAGGAGGGATGATATTTTTTTCAGTGGAACAGTACAGGACGAGACAGGTGACCTTTCACTGTAAATGCTATCCTTTGTTGTCTTTTCCACATTACTCTTTGAAACTGCTGTGATACAGTCGCCACGACAGCCAAGTCCAGTTTAGGGATGAGTTGGAAGGTGGAAATGTCTGTGAAAGGTCGAGAGACAAAAAGATCCATGCAGTTATAACCGCATCATAATGTCTTCATGGTCCTCCTCTTTCACAGCTCACCTCGCCCAAGCCTCAGCTCAAAAGCTCTGGATGCTTTTGGTAAGTTTACTAAAATAACCTCCACTTCATGAGCCTTTACCCCTTAGTGTACCACGTGTTAACGTCCACCTTCTTTTCTGCAGTGAAAGCGTGTAAAATGTTTGTCACCAAAGAGATGCTGCTGCTGAGCCTCTCCATAGGTTACACAGGTGGGTGAGATGAGAGTGAGATGTGTGCAGGTGTGGAGGATGTAACTATTCAGTCTGAGTTCATTCTGCTCCGTGTGCTCCGTCAGGCCTGGAGCTCACTTTCTACAGCGGCGTGTACGGGACGTGTATTGGAGCCATGACGCGGTTCGGCCAAGATGCAAAGAGTTTGATCGGCATCTCTGGCATCTGCATCGGCATAGGAGAGATCTTAGGTGAGTCCTCTGTGTCCCTTCTTCACCTTGTTCTGACGGAGGGGGAGGAAGTATTCAGATCCTTTACTATAGTAAAAGTACTAATACCACACTGTGAAAGTACTCTACTCAAGTAGAAGTCTTGTATTCAAAACCTTACTGATGTATAAGTATGTATCATCTAAATGTAGTTAAAGTTATAACAACATAATGATGCCGATTTGTAGAGTTAGATGAGAAGTTTGATACCACTCTCATGTCTCTATGCTAAATATGAAGGTACAGCCAGCAGCCGGTTAGCTTAGCTTAGCGCAAAGACTGGAAACAGAGGGAAACAGCTAGCCTGGCTCTGTCCAAAGGTAACAAAATCCACCTACCAGCACCTCTAAAGCTCAGTAATTAACACGTTATATCTTATTTTAATCTGTAAAAAAAAGACTAAGTGTAATGAGAAGTTATGTGCTATTATTATTTATTGACTGGGTGCAGAGGTCGAAGAAGTATTTTGATCTTTTACTACTAATACTTGAAAAGTATTATCTGCAAAATTAAGTTAAAGTACTTAAAGTAAAAGTATTCATTGTGCAGTAAAATGTTCTCTGTCAGTGTTTTCCTATTCTATCTGATGTTTCAGGATTAATATTACTGCTGCATTAATGTGTATGTTGCATTTTAACTCCTTTATATCCTGATGGCTAGTTTAATCTACAGCAATGCATCATGGTCTATAAGATCATCATATGTTTGTAGCGTCGCTGTCCTGTGAGAACCACGTATCTCTAAAAAGTCATAAAAACAGCCTGTTCTCAGCTTTGTGACGATGCATTTTCCAGCTGATCCAAGAGGCTTTTTAAAGAGTTTATTTAGCTTCAGAAGGAGGAGGATTTTCTCAACACATAAAGGAACACTTCATCCTTCAGTTTATCACAAACATTCAACATCAACACATCTAGAGATATGTGGTTTTCACTGGACAGGAAGTAGCTAAAGCTGTCAGAAAAATGTAGTGGAGTAAAAAGTACAATATTTCCCTCTGAGAAGTATAAAGTAAAGTACCAGAGATTTGTACTTAAGTACAGTACTTGAGTGAATGTACTTATTTACTTTCCCCTACCGCTTTATGATGCAGTTTGTCAAATGAAAGCTCTGCAGAGAGAACGAGGAAACGAGCTGAGGAATGTCACGAGGCAGCGAATCAGTTTATAACTTTCCTCTCTCCTGCCAGGAGGGGGTGTGTTCGGGATGCTGAACAAGTGCAGCCGGTTTGGGAGGAACCCGGTTGTGCTGCTGGGGCTCATCACTCACTATCTCGCCTTCTTCCTGATTTTCCTCAACATTGCCAGCGACGCTCCTATAGCCCCGGAGGAAGGGACGGATCTGCAGGCCTACATCACCCCGAGGTACAAAGACCACAGCGGGTCGCTCTGTTCAGACCTGAGGGATTGTTCAGTTAAACCAGGCTCACTTCAGATTCAGAGGTCTGGAACCAAGCTAGAAATTTGGTTTCATAAAGGAAATTTGAATAAGTCTGACTTGTGAAAATGTATCCCTCCAGACTGGCCGGTCCTGGTCAGGCTAGGGTCCAATTCCAATCTGGCCCCGACACCCTCCCACTCCGTGGTGGAGTGAACTCCGTTTGTAGTCACACTCACAGCTCAATGAAGCACCCTTCTTTAAAGTGCAGGGTATAAATACAGCGGCAAGCTTCGGGACCAGCTTCCCTTACTCCAGCAAGGAAGTAATTAAATATCAGAATCAGAAATACTTTATTGATCCCCAGAGGAAAATTGAGTTACGTTTTGCTCCTATTCTAGAATATATATATATATATATATATATATAAATAGAGAAATCATAAGAAAATATAAATAAGAAAAATGTATAACAACAGTGCAAAAAATAACGCTGACAAATCGGATTTATACAAATAATACATGCATGCATAAATAAAAATACAAGAATAGTTTAAATGTACTGTGTAAATAAATGCAGTGTTACTGCCAGAGTAAACCAGATTATTGCACAGCTGAATTATTGCACTAAATTATTGTACTGTTAAGTCAGTATTGCACAGCTGAAGATATGAAATAAATAAAATAATAAATATATGTTGTGTATATGTATATATGTATATATATATATATATATATATATATATATATATATATTATTAATTATTATTATTAATATAAGTTGCTGAAACAGAAATAAAACTAAATTAACAAAAATAAAATAAAAAATAAGATAAAGTTTATAAACCATTTTGACCCATGGATGTAGCCTGATGAAACGAAATTAAAGAAACAGATTCCCATAAGTCTGTTTATTAAAGATACAAAAAGGGGCAGACAGCCAATCTAAAGGTATTTAATAATGTGGAGGCTGTTCTGTTATTTGTACAAACCAAGTAGTATTTTCTTGCTATACAATAAATGACCTAGAGTCCTAAATGGAGCTTCATATTTAGCATGTTTCTTCTTAAACATCTTTCTAATTGATTTTCAGCATTTATCATACAAAAAAACTAACAGAGGAGTTCAAAGTGTTCATCTGTGTGCCAAAAGTTCGCTTTGCTTTGTTTATTGCAGTGATTTTGTTTTCTTTTCCCTGTAATATTTTATTTAGAAGTTTAACGTGTGCTGCTGCTGAACATCAGTTTAGTCTGTATTGGTTGTTCCTTTTTTTGTAAATTGATTTGATAATTCAGATTTAGTTTAGTTAGCCCTGCTTATTCTGAAACCCCCCTCTGATGTCCTGAATCTGTTTATTCATGACTTGATCACTTGATGTCTTTTTCAAATGTTTCCGTCTGTGTGTTGTGGCTCAGTGTCGGCGTGGCGTTGCTCTCCAGCTTCCTGCTCGGTCTGGGCGACAGCTGCTTCAACACTCAGCTCCTCAGCATCATCGGCTTCACGTTCCGCGACAACAGCGCCCCCGCCTTCGCCGTCTTCAAGTTCATACAGGTGAGTTTCAGACGCCGCTCACTGTGACTGTGATGTGAAATAAGTTAAGGTATAATATATTACTTTTCCTCATTAAGACGACTACTAGACCTATGTTATACATGTAATTGAGTTGTGTACTTACATTATCCCAAGTATTTACAACAATTTTCAAAACAGAGAAATCTGTTTTGGAGAGGAGGAGACCTCTGTGGTGAAAACCTCCTGAACAATGAACACTGAAGGAATCCTAACTGAAGAGTATAGAAGCAAAGAGGAGAAACCATTTTGGACCGAAAACGCCAATGAGTCTTTGGCCATGGATGCATAAAGAGACGTCTGTAAATCAGAGGATCTTTTTTTTTTTTAGGTAAATTAACTTCCCAGTACGAACACTTAAATAGCCCTCATTTAAAACATTATGTCCTAAAAGTTGTAAAATGAACTAATAGCTGAATCCAGAGTTATTTTCCTCGGCATAATGAACGTGCATCAGACCCACGGGACTGCACCGCCCTGCACGCTCATATGACATATCCGGTTCTGCCAGCTTCCTGCTAGCTGTATGCGGATGTAATAATGGATATATTGGCTGTAATTCATCACTTTTATTATCTCATAATACACCCATGGGCTGTATGCTGTGACCCTGTACCGTGGTGGATGTATTAACGTCTCTTTTCCCAAACAACCGGCTATCGGCCAGTAGCTAGTAGTGCTAGTAGCATGACATAAACAGAATTTAATGTAGTTGTAGGCTATTTACTAACACGCAGGGCAAAAGCACAGGACACACCCTCTTATACATCAATGCCCTGTGGTCTATTGGACATCGATTTTGGAGGTCTTTGACATGAAAAAGTTTGAGATTGCTCTCAAAATCTGTGTGCTGGATTTTTCCTAACTTCAGTTGATGTCCATCATTCACTTTATGCTCCTCTGGGAAGCAGCCGGAAGCAGAAACATTTAATTTGACAATATAATAGAAATAATATTGTTTCACTTTTGACCTAACTGGGAGAAGCTGACTGACACGAAGACAACAACTCCCATGATCCCACGCTGCTTCACCACGTCACCAATCTCCGTCTGTTATTGTTTTGATTGAGAGACCCCTAGTGGCACACAATTTCAATAATTACTGTGTGTTTAATTTATTATTTTGCAGCTCCAGAGGACCAGTTTCCCCTTCGATGTTACAGTAGTTTAAATTTCCTTGATTCAGCTTCACAAATGTCTTGTAACATATTGTTGTATCTTCTCTGCAGTCCATCATGGCCGCTCTGGCCTTCTTCTACAGTAATTACCTGCTGCTGCACTGGCAGCTGCTCATCCTAGTCGTGATGGGCTTTCTGGGCTCCTTGACCTTCTTTTTGGCCGAGTGGTCGGCCGAGTCCAGAAGGCGAGAATCAGATTACGACAGCATCTGATGTTTGTCTGGTGAGGATGAGGAGCTCCACAGCTGGAAGAATCCCCCCGGGATGATGACGATGGTGAAGATGATGAACGTATCCAAGCCTCTGCAAACAGAGACACTGTGGTATGTTTGTTTTTTACATCCGGTCTGTTAGTGGCTGCAGGAACCAAATGTTAATCTCAACATTTATCTGTAATTAAATCAAAAGGCATGAGGAGGAATTGTGTGCACACCAGATATACCTCACTTTGGTTCATTCCTCCTCTTCTCATTATTTTGTGCACATAAATTTGAAATGAATCTGAACAAATTATGAGAACATACTTTAAACAGACTTTACTGAGGCATGATGGATAGGGATTTGTTAATCAAATAAAAAGCACTTTTGATTTGAGAGCCTGACAACATTGAAATAAAGAGTTGTGGGTAATGGGTACCACTGTCTGTGGGAAGAGATCCTAATGAATAACACTGACTTTACTGTGAATCAGATGCTGGTTTTAAGACAAAAATGCCCCCAACAGCCTGTTTTCACAGCCTGCATATACTGACTTAAAGTACAAGTCGGGCGATATTCTATATATTTTTTCTTGTCAACACAATCCCACGAAAAGACCAAAATCAACAATAAATTAAACCTACTAACGAACCTGATATCTCATCTGCCTCTGTGCCATAGAGCTCCATTAAAACACATCATGAGCCTCACTGTGTCACTGGGTGACATGTTCCTTCATCACCATGAACACACACTCTGTAGTTTATTGTGACTCAATCCCACATACACTGTCCTGCTGCCACTAATGCTCACTAGAGCATCACATGTGGATTAATCCGCTGCTGAAAATAGTCCCCAACTAATACACAATAGAGAGGTGAAGTCCCGCCCCTTCCAGTGGACCACATGGGACCTTATTTCGGAAGAAATATGAACGGTAGTCAACGGAAAGGCACAGTTTGTCGTAGTATCATTAAGATTTGTGTGAAGCCGCTCAGTGAACTACATCTCTCGTCTCGCACAATATACGTCACCAACACTAGCTAGCTAGCTAGCTAACTTAGCTATGTTCCACGCACAAATGATACGTTCTCTGACCTGATGGGTTTTATCCAGCGACTCCTGGTCTTTTTAGAGGCCGGGAAGAGAAAGAATGATCTGACCTGTTGCTGGTGTGAGTACATCCCAGTACGAAACACACAGACATCGTAGCTTCAGAGAGAGAGGCGTCACTTACGCGACTTTTGAGTGTGTAGTCTTTCTAATTACTGAAACTATATATTAGTGTTTTTAAAGATTTACGTCTTCAGTCGGAACCTATGGGCTTGGAGCTGAGAGACACAGACAGGAAGTCAGTATTGAGAGACGGACTAAGACGTTGCTGATTTCGGTCTTTACTGGGATTTGATGACAATAAAAAGTAGAATAATGCCAGCCTTATCCTTTAAAAGTTCTTCCACTCTTCACACAGCATGTCATATGCACAAATTCAACCTTGATTAGTAGGAAATACTGACAACAGCCTCTCCTGGGCTCCATACGGCTGTTATAATGTTGGGACACTGTGATTCACACCACATGAAGCAGCTGTGTTGTGCATCCTCTGCTCTACTCCCCAGTTTGTCCCACATGTTCAGCTGCAGTCACAAGGTAATGACAACCTTACAATTAACTTTTACTACAGATATTCTGCCAGCCATGTACCTGCCGAGCCCTCTTTGGCTTCTCACTTTTATTTAAAGACAGCAAACTGGGAGCAAAGTAGTTAAAAGGGAAACATTATCAAGAAACTGAACTTTTTTATTTGTGAGTGTGAAACGTTCACCCTCAATTCTGCTGTATATTTGGTTTAGTTGTAATAAGATCCAAATGACTCTGCATTCCAGGAAACTTTTCATAATTACAAGTTGGTGACTGCATTTAGTTCAAACGGAATTAACTGAGGCTGTTTGGTTTGTGCCACAAAAAAGAAAAAATCAGTCCTTTCTTACTTTTTCTCACCTCCTTATATGGAGAAGGTTTCCAGGGGAAAAAGAGACCACAAGACGGCAAAAGTTTGTTTCACATTGGTGGCAACAGAGAGTTTTTTAGCTACACTGGTATGGAGGACGGAACCTGCCAAAATCAAAAATAAATAAATGAATAAATAAATAGATGACTCGATAAATGAATAAATATGTCATTAAATGTAGGAAAAATAATATTAAAATAAATTTAGCATTTAATTAATTGATTAAATGGGACGTAGATTGATATTTATGTTTTAATTTCCTTCTTTATTTATCTATATTTGTATTAATTCCCTTATTTATTTACTCTTCTGTTTAATTTTCCTTTTTATTCATGTATTTATTTTTTAATAATTTTTACATTGAGTGACAGCCCCCTCAATTGCATAATGAGGCAGAAATACATAAAGAAATGTATAAAGAAAAGAATACAAAAATAAATACCTTGGGGGAAATAAATAAGGGGTGAAATGCAAAGGAAAAATCGTGCATAAATAAATAAATGCATAAATACATACATTTTAAAATAAATAAAAAATAAGTGCAAAAATAAATAAATGAATACATTTAAAATTGAATAAAAACAAATACATGAATAAACAAAAGGGAAAATTAAACAGAAGAGTAAATAAATAAGGTAATTAATACAAAGATGGATAAATAAAGCAAATTAAAACAGAAATATACATTTATATCACATTTAATCAAGTAATCAATGGTAACATTTATGTTTAATATTTTTGCTACATTTAATGACAAATTTTTTTTATTTATGGAGTCATTTATTCATTTATTTATTCATTTATTTTTTATTTTGGCAGGTTTCGTCCTCCATACACAAGCAGCTTGGCTCTAGAGATCAAGTGAAGTCGGTCCACCGCTTTGACTGAAAGGGAAATTTCTTAATAAAGGAACAGTGTGTAGCATTTAGGGGGATCTATTGGAAGAAATGGAATATAATATTAATAAGTATGATTTGTTTAGTGTATAATCACCTGAAAATAATAATCATTGTGTTTTCGTTACCTTAGAATGAGCCGTTTATATCTATATAGGGAGTGGGTCCTCTTCACGAAGCTGGCCGCCATGTTCCTACAAGTAGCCCAGAATGGACAAACCAAACACTGGCTCTAGATAGGGACATTTGCTTCGGCCACCGTATTTCACTGACACACTTGGCACACGGGAGATGTTTCAGTTGGTTGCTATCTGCAACCTCACCGCTAGATGCCGCCAAATCCTACACACTGTACCTTTTAATGAAATTTGGTTCAGACATTCAAGTTCCTCACAGGATGAATTGTAGCTGATAATTTCACAAAATCATGCAAGGGGGTACTCCAGTGATTTAATATTACTAAAATTGAGGTTGTATTAAATACAGAATGGTCAACGTTGAAGAAGCAGGCAAGTCAAGATAAAAACATGCTGGTTCCTACAATTCCCAAAATGCAACTTGAGAATGTTTTATGTTAAACCCTCCCTGCCTGGTAAATGTCTGTCTTTCAAACCTTCACACAGTTTGTTACACAGGTTCTCTGTGACTACCTGTGGAGTAGAGCTGCAACTACACATTATTTCCATTATTGATTAATCTGCAGATCACTTTTGCAATTAATCTATAATTGTTTAGTCTATGAAACGTAAAAAAAAATTGTTGAAAAATGGCCATCACTACTTCACAGACCCAAACATGGCACTTTCAGATGTCTTGTTTGATTTGACCAAAAGTGCAAATACCCCAAAATAATATAAAAATAATATAAATTATATTAAATTGGAATTGTTTTGCTATTTCTGCTCGAAAATATGACTGAAATGATTAATCAATTATCAAAATAGTTGCCATAGTTGCCAATCGTTTCAGCTCTACTGTGGAGTGTTTGTGCTTTTTTGTTAGTATCATTTACTGTACACGTGTGAGCACACAGGCGCCAACAAACGTAGCAATATGCCAACAAAAGCAATGAGGAAATTGACTGTTAGGTAGTAAACATAGATGTAGACAATGCAGGATTTAAAATATGAAGGAAAGTCAGCTTTGCAAATTATTCACAAGGAAGAAAATGCACTCAACACGTTTCTTAAAGGACCAGTGTGTACTACTTAGGGGGATCTATTGGCATAAATAGAATATAATAGTAATAAGTATGTTTTCTTAAGTGTATAATCACCTGTTAATAAGAATCGTTGTGTTTTCGTTACCTTAGAATGAGCCGTTTATATCTACATAGGGAGCGGGTCCTCTTCACGGAGTCTGCCATGTTGCACCACCATGTTTCAACAGTAGCCCAGAACAGACAAACCAAACTCTGTTAACTTTTCCTGCTTGGGCCGGAGTCGATAACGTTACTCGCTCCCGTTACTCGCTCCCGTTGCCGCCGCTCTCTTTCTCTCTCGCTTCACCACTCACTTCCCACATACACACACACTCTACGCAATAACTCTGCTCCAACTGGCTCTAGAGAGGGACATTCACGTTTTCGCGTCGGCCACCGTAGCTCTCCAACACGCTTGGCACACGGGAGAGGCTTCCGTTGGTTGCAATCTCCTCACCTCACCGCTAGATAACGCCAGATCCTACACACTGGACCTTTTATTGGATACACACAAGGACTAACAATGATGAGTAAATTAATCTTGATTTTTAAAATCAGTGGAGTGCCCCTTTAACATGCTGACCTCAAAACAACAAAACGATGGACCTTAACTTTTATCTTTCTCACAGTTTGATACCTGCTGGCTGGACACTCTCCGTCTTGTCCTTTTCTTTAATTACTGTTGTTGTAAACTGATCTCATGCCAAACCAACACAGTGCTAAATATGGGCCTTAAGACATGTTGTCTTCTTCAGACAGCTTTATGTAATGTTGACGTGGGAAGGAGCTGTATGTTAGATGCTGTAGATTTTTCTTCTTTTGTTTAAAGTGTCGATTTATGAATTACAGCACATTATTCCAGTTAATTTATTGCCAAATGAAACATTAGCAGTTGGGTTTTTGTTTCATGTTGCAAATGCAATGGATGCAATCAATCTCAAGGATGTTAAGGGAAACGCATGTGTACTATGAACGTGATTTTATACTTGAATGTAGAAATTAAGAATGACACCCGAACTTTCGCTTGCTTGTTTTTATTATCAATAAAATATTATTTTGAACATTAGTTGTGTGCTTTTACCTGGAAACACCACAAACTGTAGAATATATTGGATAATGTGAAAAAAACTTTGGTTAATATGAATGTACTGGTGGTTAAATTAATTTAAAATCTGGATTACGCACCTCTTTTTTGCTAAAAATCGGGACCTTAGTTTGACAGCACTGGACAGGAGCAGATGCAGTTTACAACAATGTCACACATTGTACTTGTGACTTGTGAAAACATCCAAATATATTTAGATATTGATTTGCTTCCTTCTGATGAAAATTCCCTTTTTAAAAGTCTTTATTTATGTTTGACCTACATACAAAAACAAACAATACAAATGAAATGCAATGAAATAGAAAATGAATAAAAGACAACTTAGAGACATTGTGCTGCGGTATTAAAAAAATAATATTTTATATTGATATGAATGTTTTTCCTTAGGTTTTTTGAATTTTTAAATCATCCTTATAAAAAAACAAATAACGGTTTGCTTTCTTACCATTTCGTTTTATTAATAAAACATTGTCCCAATAAAATAAAAAAAAATTGATAATGAAACATATTTTCAAGTTTCAAATTATTTATTGTCATGTCCACAACAATTACACAGCTGCAGCTGTTGAATGAGATGAAAATCTTATACAGTATCTCAGCTCCCTCCAACAATGCTCATTAAATATGTATAAAAGAAAATCCTGCAAGTAAAGATCTGAATCTAAAACATAAAATAGTGCAGAAGTTAAAATATAGGGATAAATATAACATATATATATATATATCATAAAATAATATATATTTGTGGTATACAGGTGTACAGAAAAAAGGACTACCGCCTGTAGTCTAGTATATATAGGTAAAGTGACCACATTGTATCGGCTGTATTATGTAAAGATAGAGGAGAATGTTTTGTTTATAGGAAATCAGACAATTTTTCACATTCCGTGACGCAGCATGATTGCCGCTTGTTGCCTAGTGACCGGTAACGCTGCGAGAAGATCCCAACGTGGGAATCCGCGGAGGGTGTGACGTCAAGCGAGAATGAATGCTAAATACTACATCCGGTCCCACGTTGAAAATAAAAGCCTCACTGGGATGAAAATTTCACAACAGGCCAGTGGTGGAGGAAGTATTCAGATATTATACTACAGTAAAAGTACTAATACCACACTGTAAAAATACTCTGTTACAGTAAAAGTTCTGCACTGAAAATGTTCCTTCAATAAAGGTATGTCAGTATAATCAGTAAAATGTAGTTAAAGTGTTAAACTGTGACTGTTGTAGGCCAACTATTATATACTCTGTCATTAGATTATTATTACTCATGCATTAATGTAAAAGCAGGATTTTACTTTGGTAGTTGGTTGAGCTGGAGCTCATTTCGAACTATTAACTAATGATTATTTTCATTAGGGATTAGTCTGCTGATTATTTTCACCATTAATCGATTGATTGTTTGGTCTGTAAAATATAGTAAGAATACGTTAACATTATTAAATCTGTAACCATCAAATGTTTTTATATGAAAAATGACTTCAACCATCAAAATAGATGCCAATTAATTTTCTATCGATCGACTAATCGATTTATTGATTAATTGTTTCTGCTGTACTTGTATAAACTGTTGGGGAGTTTAATTTGTAACAAAACATATTTTATAAACTTCATATATGTTTTGTGTGTAAAAATCTAAAATCTAAATTCCACCACTGCAATATTTTTTTATTTATTTATTATTTTTATTTTTAAGTCTGTACAGAGCCGGGGATGAAGACTGTAGTTCAGCTAGCTGGCTAGCATATAGTCGATCTAAGCACTCTGACCCCATGATGACATACAGTTGAGTGAGAGCCCCCTCATTTGCATAATGAGGCTGAAATGTAAAAAGAAATAAAGAAAAGAATACAGAAATAAATATGTTTGGGGAAATAAATAAGGGGTGAAATGCAAAGGGAAAATTGTGCAGAAATAAATAAATGCATAAATACATACATTTAATAAATAAATAAAAATAAATGCGTTTAAAAATAAATAACATAAATAAATAAAAGTGAAAATTAAACAGGAGTAAATAAATAAATAAGGGAATTGATACAAAGATAAATAAATGAAGAAGCAAATTAAAACAGAAATATCACAGTTTATCAATTAACGATATATAATATATCACCTTTATTTAACTAGGAAGTCACATTGAGATTAAAACCTCTTTTACAAGTGATACCTAGCCAAGACAGGGTCAAATAGCAGCATCCAACACGTAACAAGACAACACTGAATCACGACAGCAACAATAGGTATGACAAAATACATTACATCATCATACAGTGCATTAACAGGGCAGCATGTTGGTCATGTGTTTGCTATTTAATTGAAACAACTGCAGCTATCAGTGACCACTTCCTTTATTCTATGTTTAAAAAATCATTTAAAGAGATATGAGGTCTCAAGTTTAAGCTTGGCCTGCAGATCATTCCAGGACCAAAGGCCGTAGTGGAACAGGCTTGTTTTGCCAGTTTCTGCACTGATAGACGGCAATTTAAACTGAAGCCATTTATGTGACTTTAGATTATAACTGTTTTGGAGAATTACAAGCTTCCGGTTTAGTAGCAGGAAATTTGCCAGAGATTATTTTATAGACTAAAATGTACCAATGTTGTAACCTCCACAGAGTGAGGGATGATAATGAATTGCTAAATATATTTTTTATATTATTTTTGCTACATTTAAGGACATATTTATTATTTATTTTATTGTTTTAAAAGGACAGTGTGCGCAGACATTAATTGTTTACATAGAAACAAAAAGATGGGTGCACCAGATTTAGCAGGAAAGCTCATTTCCATCTGTAGTCCTAAACACAGACACAATAGGCACAATAGACACAATAGACACACTACATAACATCACAACAGGATCACAATATAGCATCACAGTTTCAAGTACAATCCAAAATACAATGAATACATATAACATAATAATAAATATGACAGACTTCAGTCAAGCAGCATTATCCCAAATAAATACAGTAAAAATACCCCCTGCCTAATATAAAGTGTGTCATGGGGCTGGGGGCTGAGATGTGTTGATGTGGGACAACCTGTGCCACATTAATGTAGAATTAATCCAAACAGGTTGAATTTTGTACAAAATCAAACAGCCACAGATAAAAACATCAACAATATAAAATACATCAAAAACATGAAATACATAAAGATATATAAACCATAAAATATATCAAAAACACAAACAATACATTAAAAACATAAAATAATTATTTATCGAGTCATTAATCATTGATTGATTGATTTTTTAATCCGTCCTCCATGTCAGACTGTTTTGTCTTCGTTAAAGTTTTACTTTGAAGGGTGATTCCCTGTATTTCCGGTTTATGCGTCTGTTTTGACGCAGCCGGGGTTACTGTTTTCTTTGACACATGATTACGTTCTGCTAACAGACACCGAGATTACCGCTGCCGGTGGGATGGTGCACGCGATTCAATACCGGTAGAGAGAGACCAAAGTGAGTTTTTAAAAAATATTTTTACACTTTTATGCAACATATTTGTTTTACTATTAATCAAATCAGGGGGTCGTCACGAGCGGGATTAGTTAGCGAAGTTTAAATTTGATAAGCTAGCTAACGTTAGCTTCACTGTAACTAAGTAACGGTTGTGTTCTGTGCGCAGAAACAACGATGTCGGAGGAGAACATCAGCTTGATTGAGTTGTTGAACTTAGCCATCGCGACGCCTCATGGAGGCGTTGTCAACTTCAGAGCCCTACACGCCCTGTTCCACGCCGTGCTCCGGCTGCTGGATATCCGGGAGATGAAGACCCCGTGGAGGGACGCTCCTCCTCCCGGCGACGGGCTCTCAGATGCTCTGGTGGGGGTCACCGCTCCCAAACAGGACCACCAACACCACCACACTGAGGAGAAACGGCACCGGATCCAGAGGGACATCACCACGTTGGAGCAGGAGATTCCGCCCGGCTTCGAGCTGCAGTTGCGGATAGCCTCCTCCTCCTCCTCCTCATCCCCAAACCCGAACCCCTCACCCGGCCCCGCGGCGGTCAGCATCCCGACATCCGAGGACGTCGTATCGAAGGTGAGAGCAACGACTCGTTCAGTCAGTTAGAACTTGACTTAGAACTTTTACTCTATGAAACAAGTTTTCTTTTGAATATTTACTATATATTTCCCCAAATGTAGCTAACTTAAGATTTGTTTTTGCCAAATTAAAAACTGGACTTTTATCTCTTTCAAAAAATCAAAGTGCAAAACAAACTTATAGTGACAATTGTAACTTTTTAAAATCAGATATATTATCAATATCATACAGTGGTGGAATGTAACTAAGCACATTTACTCAAGTAGTGTGTTAAAGCTTCAGTAGGCAACACTTTTTTGGCATCATTGGGCAAAAATTCCATAATAACCTTTCAGCATATTATAATTCAAGTGAGAGAAAACTAGACTTCTGCACCTCCTCATGGCTCTGTTTTTAGGCTTTAAAGGTCTCATATCATGCTCATTTTCAGGTTCATACTTCTATTTTGTGTTTCTACTACAACATGTTTACATGCTGTAATGTTAAAAAAAACAACTTTATTTTCTTCATACTGTCTGCCTGAATATACCTGTATTTACCCTAACGGTGTGGGTCCATGTTTACTTCCCGTCAGCTGATGTTATTTACACACACTGCAACAGGAAATAAACTGGGACACATTTAAAATGTTTACGTTTAAAACCGTGTAGTGGTCTAAAATATTGTATATTTGTGACATCACAAATGGACAGAAATCCTAATGGCTTGTTTCAAACGCACAACTTCTGAATACGGGCTTTGTGTGTTTCTCCGTATATTGAGCGTTTTGATAGTTTAACAGTATTTTTATAGCACTTAAACCTGCTTTATAATGTAAAAGACCTGAAAATTTCACTTTTTACAATATGGGACCTTTAAAAAATCTAGCCCGTGACGAGAGACTTTGGCCAATCACAGGTAATTTCATAGAGAGAGCGTTCCTATTTGTTGTGCTCTGGCTGGTGGGCGGTGCTTGGTATTTCCTCAAGAGATCTCAACATGGCTGCCGGTTGTCAAACTTTCTCATTTGCAGCTAAACAGTACACTACAAGATGTTTCTGAAAACATTTGAGGTGAGAAATTGGCATTACAGTAGCAGAATATTGATTCATATTTGATCAGCGCTGCCTAGTTTGACCGTTTGGTCGGAGTTCGCGAGTGATTGACAGCCGGCTCTCATAGACAGCAGACCTCAGATCAGCTCTTACTGCTTGTTTTCCTCTGGTCTGTGAAATCTTGCAGATGCTATTAGGAGCACCGGAGGACACAGAGGCACATGATTGTTTTCAGATTACCTGTTTCATGTACTACTGTCAGGATATAGTGACCGTTTTATAAAAATAACTTTTTAAAATCCTATTTGCTCCATTTCTACCCACTGCAGCTTTCAATAACACACTGACAGGAACTTGTCGTTTTTTTTTTTAACCAGGCTGTTTGTGTTTCACTGTTTTCTTGTGTTGAAATGTTCAGGTGTCTTCAGAGCTGGAAGAAGTACTCAGATCTTATATTTATGTAAAAGTACATATAATACCACAGTGCAGAAATACTGCACTTTTACTACACGTAAAAGTCATACATTTAAAATTCTACTTAAATAAAATTATAAAAGTATTAGCATCAAAACATACTTAAAGTACCGAAAGTAAACATTCACACTCATTTTGCAGAATGGCCCCATTCAGAAAAACTTTATTAGATTATGATTATTGATGAATTAATGTGTTCATCACTTTAATATTGTAGTTGGTAAATGTGGGGCTAATTTTAATTTGTATATATATTTTAATTTGTATATATATCTATATATATCTGTATGTATAGATATATATATGTTACTTTATATACTGCTGGGTAGCTCAAAATTGTATAGTACTTGAGTAAATGTACTTAGTTACTTTCCACCACTGGGTGTTAGGGCTGGGCAATATATCGATATTATATTGATATTGTGATATGAGACTAGATATTGTCTTAGATATTGTAATATCGTAATATTGCATACCTGTTGTCTTTTCCTGGTTTTAAAGGCTACATTACAGTAAAGTGATGTCTTTTTCTGAGTTTACCAGACTGTTCTATTTGCCTTTACCCACTTAGTCATTATGTTCACATTACTGATGATTATTTATCAAAAATCTCAGCACCAATAGTCAACCCTACAATATCGTCTCAATATTGATATTTAGGTATTTGGTCAAAAATATTGTGATATATGATTTTCTCATCGCCCAGCCCTACTGGGTGTGTTGCACTAGTGGCCACGCCTCAATCAGTGATGTCACAACAGGTGTTTACATTTACATTTTACAAACACCTGCTGTGACATCAGTGATCAGGGATGTGCAACTTGCATCTAAATGTGAACGAGGATGGAGCAACACAGCAGCAGTTTCTCTGATCCTGATCCTGCTCCCCTGGCTGTTTGGTTAAATAACATTTTCTTTAAAGACCTCCGAGTCTGAGGCAGCAGTCCACTCCTACTCTTCTCTTGTGTATCTGGCGGGCTGCGGTGAACATTTCAGCGTAGTATTAGGCCGCTGATGAAAGAGCAGAGGACAATAGGAGATGGGCGCCACCCTGACATCTCAAATGACCCCTGCGTGTCACTGTTCAGGTTTCTGTCAGGCCGCTTCCAAACGAGGACTAGAAAGAGGTCAGGATTTTCAGCGTTACGCAAACTGACGGCGTTTATTTTAAAAAGACAAAGAATTGCAGGAAGGAATGACAAGAGTTTGTGTTAAAGGTGGAGGGGTTTTTGTGACATCGTCCAGACCTGGCGTCACCTTTTCCTCCCTCGCTCCCCCCCCGCCCTGCCCCTGGTGTGATAGGGGGTAATTAGTCCCCTGCAGAGATGACTCTGGTTGTCAGGGGATGAATAGCTCTCAGGTGAAAAGCGGGACATCAGGCAGATGATGCTGCGTCTCTCAGAAGCCCCTCTGAATCATTCATGTCCTGTGTGGGCATCGTCCGGGTCAGCTGCCGTATCCGCTGACGTAACTGTGATGAGGTGACCCGGCCTGCCCTCATCCACCGGTGTCTTCAGCCCCCTGTCTGCAGCATAACTACAGTATATGCCACATGTCAGGGGGTCAGGCCGTATGCCATCGTTCACCCATTAACCTGTCAGAGGAGGAGGAACTGCTTTCATAAAATGTCTGTTTGGCCGTGGAACCCCCTGTGGTGCCTGATGAGACTCAGCCGAGTGACGTTTGGTGATCAACGTGCACCAACAGTTAATGGCTGACTGCTCCAACTGAGCCAACAGCTTAAAGAGTAACGAAGAGAAGCTCAAGGCTACGCCACTGAATTATGACTGCTGCCCAGGAGGTCATTTTTTCTGGCCCTGTTTGTTTGTTAGTAAGCAGAATATCTCAAAAGCTTGGAAACCCAATTTGGGGTCAGATCCAGGAGTTTTATAAAGGATTTCTCCAGGGTAGTTTTGAACTAGGGCTGCAACTAACGATTAATGTCGCTGTCGATTAATCTGTTGATTATTTTCTCGATTAATCGATAAGTTGTTTGGTCTAAAAAATGTCAGAAAATGGTGAAAAACGTAGATCAGTGTTTCCCAAAGCCCAAGATGACGTCCTCAAATGTCTTGTTTTGTCCACAACTCAAAGATATTCAGTTTACTGTCATAGAGGAGTAAAGAAACCAGAAAATATTCACATTTAAGAAGCTGGAATCAGAGAAGTTTGACATTTTTTTTCTTAAAAAAATTACTCAAACCAATTAATCGATTATCAAAATAGTTGGCGATTAATTTAATAGTTGACAACTAATTGATTAATTGTTGCAACTCTATTGAGAACGGTTTCAGTATTTTCCAATTCTAGTTCATTTCAATTTTAGTCTTATTTTCTAATATTTTTTTAAAAATACCTCCAATTGCCATCACTCAATATAATGTATGCTAATGTTTTGAGCTGAAATACGTCGTTGATTAATCCTTTAGTCAATCGATAGAAAAGAATCAGCTATTTTAATAATAAATTAATCATTCAAGTCATTTTTTAAACGGAAAAATAGCAAATATTTACTGTTTCAGCTTCTGAAATGTAATATTTGCTGGTTTTCTTCTTACTTTTGAGTTTTGGACTGTTGGATGGATGAAAAAAAGCTATTTTGCAGACTTAAATTTGAGCCCATACTGTATATGTGCAAAAGGAAACTAGGGCTGTCAATCGATTAAAATATTTAATCGCGATTAATCGCATGATTGTCCATAGTTCATCGCGATTAATCGCAAATTAGTCACACATTTTTTATCTGTTCAAAATGTACCTTAAAGGGAGATTTGTCAAGTATTTAACACTCTCATCAACATGGGAGTGAACAAATATGCTTGTTTTATGCAAATGTATGTATATATTTATTATTGGAAATCAATTAACAACACAAAAAAATGACAAATATTGTCCAGAAACCCTCACAGGTACTGCATTTAGCATAAAAAATATGCTCAAATCATAACATGGCAAACTCAAGCCAACAGGCAACAACAGCTGTCAGTGTGTCAGTGTGCTGACTTGACTATGACTTGCCCCAAACTGCATGTGATTATCATAAAGTGGGCATGTCTGTAAAGGGGAGACTCGTGGGTACCCATAGAAACCATTTTCATTCACATATCTTGAGGTCAGAGGTCAAGGGATGCCATGCCAGTTTTTCCTTGCCAAAATTTTGCGTAAGTTTGGAGCGTTATTAAGCCTCCTTCGCAACAAGCCCACTACAACCTCCGAAAGATCGATTGTGTTAATGCGTTAAAGAAATTAGTGGTGTTTGACAGCCCTAGTGGAGACGACACCAGAGTGACGTCCAGTGCTGACATCAATCAACAGGCCAGGTGTTCTCTCATCTGTCTCTGTGGTGCAGTTATAGAGTCATCTACTGAGTTTAACCTGCAAAATAAGAGTTGAGAGTATCATCTGGAGGAAGGCAAAGCTTCATGTTGAAGACAGCCAGTAGATGATGCCATCAGACCATCAGGATGTTTCCTTCATTTGAGCATGTGACAAATTAAACCTTTGAACATTTTTTAATTGATAAATGATTCCAGTACAGTACTAACTGGGAAATTGCCTCTAAAAATGATGCCTGGTTGGTTTTGTGTTTCTCTCTACCAAAAGTTCCAGGGACTTTTAGTCCCGGGAACTACTTTTCAAGGAACTAAAAGGCGCCTTCAGCCCGTTGTTGTCTGCATTTCAACCGCGGTCTAAAGACCAGTGAAGATTAGGCATATTAGTCCGCTGACGTATGAAAAAGCAACATGAAACTGTGACGAGGGCTGCTGGGGGTCACTGCAGTAAACAGTGTGTCTGCCTGTTAACTCTAAAAAACACGCTGAAAAAAATAAATATTAGGTGTTATCTCACTGCGACGGTACTTTCAGAAAGTACTAACCCCCAACTAGGGCCTTTTTGGAGGGTAAAAGGTCCCCAGATAAAACCATGTGAGGGCAAAATACTGTTGATTTAGGTCTCATCTTGCGTGAAGCATTAGTTGGCATAAAAGTGTAGTTTATGGAGTTGAAATGTTTTAATAAATTAAAATAGTAACGGTCAGCAACAGGTCACATTATGTGTCAGGCAGTGTGACGACACTTATTAACAAGCTGTTAGTCATTCGGGCTGCTGATGAAGAGTTGCTATGCATCTGTTCATGTCCGGGCACATTTGACACAAGTTAAACACCTCACATGCAGCTCAGGAATGTCCTTTGTTCCAGTTGTGACACACACACACGCACGCACGCACGCACGCACGCACACACACACACACACACACACACACACACACACACACACACACACACACACACACACACACACACACACACGTTTACTCTGCCAACAAACCCTGACAGCCTCACAGGAAATTTAAATATCCTGGTTAAAGATCAGATCATCAGCCGGACATAGTACATGCTTCATGCTCTTTGTCAGCGTCTGTTGAAGTCCTGTCTGTTTTCATTGGGGTCAAAGGTCAGATTCCTGAGACATTTCTTTAATTTAAGCTGTCCTCAGACCCCTCAGGGAGATCAAACTGAGTCATTTGAGCCATAAGTCTATGTGATAAGAAGCTTTTTTTTATATATATATTATACACGTTGAAGAAAACAAGTAAACTTTATGTCCAATGATCGATTTTTAAAGTGTCTGTCTGTTGTGATTGTAGGCCATGAAGCTCATTGAGGAGCTCCGCAACCAACAAGACAAACTGAAGGAAGAGTTGAAGGAGCTCCACAACCAAAAAGACAATCAACAGAAGGTAAGGGATAATTACTGATAAAATAATTATTTTGTGAACTGGTAGCAACCGTAACATAATAATAGTCAAATATTTTTAACATAATGAAACTGAAAAATTAGTTTGTGGATGAAAAAGAGACACTTATCTTGGGATCTTATTTAACTATCTAACTTAAAAAGAAAACAATTGTTAGTTGTAGCCCTGGTTTCCCTGAGTCATTGCTTCTTCATCCTCTGGGGAAACTGCAACCTGTTGAAATACTGTTGAACACATTATTGTGAATTTAGTTATCATGCTTTTCAAATTAATTAGAGTCTAATAAAAAACTAGAAATGCTGTGTGAATTGCTGTATTATTGATATAGCAGACCTACTTAAAGGGATAGTTGTGGATTTTCTCAGTGTGGTTGTATGAGGTACTTCTCCATAGTCAGTGTATTACCTACAGTAGATGGAGTTTGGAGAAACAGACAGGAGTACCAGCACGGGAGCAAAGCAATGTACTGCTGTGGATGAGGGCAGCAGCAAGACACATTTTAGACACCTAAAAAAAATCAATATCAGTTTAAGTGTACGCTATATTTAGAATATTTTCACCGCTTTACCTTGCTGTCAGACAGCCCTTTCTGACAGGGAACTGAAACCGTTATCTATGCTCTCTTCAAGGCCACCAGACTCCACTGACAAAAACAGTAATTTTACTTCTCAGAACACGGGAGCTGCTGGTCTACCGCTGCCTCGATCGGTTAGTTTGTTCATGTTGTTGTGTGACTGTAGTGAATCCGACGAAAACACGAAAGTCACACTGTAACACCATCAAAATAACCGATCGAGGCAGCGGTACAATATTCTAAATATAGCGTACACTTAAACTGATATTGATTTTCTTAGGTGTCTAAATTGCGTTTTGCTGCTGCCCTCATCCACAGCAGTACATTGCTTTGCTTCCCTGTCTGTTTCTCCAAACTCCATCTACTGTAGGTAATACACTATATTACTATGGAGAAGGACCTCATACATCCACACTGAGAAAGATCAGAACTATCCCTTTAATTTATTTTTAGTAGGTAGAGACAGGTAGAGACATATTTTGACAAATATTGTATGTGTATCCTCACTAAAAAGAGCACTCCCCTTTAGTGCCTTATCTCATATTTAATATTTTATTTATGTTCAAATGTTGCATACTTTTAGAAGAATAATGACTGCAGCTAAAAATATAGATTAAGTAAAACCTGCAGAGGAGAGAAGTCTTCCTCTCAGGCTGCAGGTACAGCTTCCACAAATCAGAGGGTTGGCTATCACCCTGTGCTATGTATAGCCTGAATTTGACTCAGATGAGTATATTAATCTATGGCGGCTAGAGAGTCAGAGGACACAGTATGGAGAGATTTTAATGATTAACTTTCAGTAATATTGATTGGAGGGAACTAACAGGACTTGAGGGGGGCATGTCCCCCCCCCCACCGCCCAGTTTAGATTACACTCTTGCAGTAGGGTCTTCCCTCTCTGTTGTGTCCTGAAGGTTGACGCAGAGATGGTGTCCAATTTTGACAAGTGCTGCCACCGTCTGGACGCTCTGGAGGACGCTGTGGTGAGTCTGTTCTGTCATACTGTTTAAACTGCTGGCTACATCTGGTCACACAATAACCTCTTTGTTTTCTTTTCCACATTTTCAAAAGTTGTTGCAATGACCTGTTTTTTTCCCCAAATGCTGATTAAAGTTTGATCTCATCTGTTGTCACCGTGACAGAAATCTCTGAGGGACAAATTTCAGGAGTATCCAGACCCAGAGGAGCTGAGTCAATGTGTGACCTGGGATGTCATGCAGTCAGTGCTGCTCAGCGAGAGAGAAGACCTGCAGAGGGTGAGATCCAAACGTTGTTTTTAAGAGGCTGTAATCCAGCCTGCTTTCAGTGTCAGACTTGGATAGGAAACCGCTGAACCTGCACTGAGTTTGTTTATGCATTACAAATATTTCTCACATGGTTAAAGGTGATCCTAGTGGTGATAAATCAGAAATCAACTCCCACAATGCCTCATTTTTTTCACAGGCCAGCTGCCTCTGAACCTCCATATCCACCACCAGGACTGTTGGTTCAGTAGTTGAAGCTCGTGCCTTACAGCTATGTTCACCCTACAGTGACAAAAGCAACAAAACGGCCAGCGTGGCCAGCTACATTGTCGCTGAGTCGCCGTTTAAGTGTTCCTCAAGCGCTCGTTGACGTAGTAATGTCGCTAAATAAGTTTGGGGAAATAAATGAGGGGTGAATGCAAAGGGAAAATTGTGAAGAAAGAAATAAAGAAAGAAATTGCATTAATACATAAATAAATATACATTTAAAAATAAATATAAAATAAATGCAAAAATGAATAAATAAATAAGGAATAAATGCAAAAATACATAATAAATAAATACATACATAAATAAATAAAAGGGAAAATTAAACAGAAGAGTAAATGAATAAGGGAATTAATACAAAGATAAATAAATAAAGAAGCAAATTAAAACAGAAATATCAATTTATGTCACATTTATCAATTAATTCATGGCTACATTTATTTTTAATATTATTTTTGCGACATTTAATGACGTTTATTTATTTATCGAATCATTTTTTTAATTTATTTTTGATTTTGGCAGGTTCCGTCCTCCATACATGTCACCGGCTTCCATTGCAAATGTCTAGGATGTTGCGGTGTCGCTCATAGTGTGAACACAGCTCTACAGATAAAGGTTCAGACCTCAGCCCTGATCCTTTCTGGGTGTATTTTAATCTTCCCCCTGTGTTTGCTCAGGTTTCCTCTCACAGTCCAAAGACATGCAGGTGAGGTAAACTGCAGACATTAAAGGATAGGTTTTTATAAGTCTTGAGATGAAAGTTGACAGTCGTGAGAGAAAGAGTCTTTGGTCGTCAATCCAAAACGTTGTTTCTAGATCGCACTGTGAAACCGGTTCTGAGCTTTGGCGACCAAAGACAGCATCAGAAACTTGATTCTCACCATGTGATTGTCACTACGACCCACGTCTACAAACCATCCAATCAGAATACAACACGAAGTGCTACACCCCACATTTATCTCACAATCTGACAGCCTCGTTTTGATATCACACAGTCTGACACAGACTGCAACTACAATTTTATTAGACTCATCTCACAGTGTGACATGCAATAAACGTAAACAATGGTTGTTGTCACACAGTACAAAGGCACCTTTAGACCAGTGGGCATTTGGGCTACCTCTGTGTCTGAAAAGTGAAGCCAATGCTGAAGTGCCTTAAACTTGCATTCTTTCTAACAGCCAGCAGGGGGCGACTCCTCTGGTTGCAAAAAGAAGTCTGATTGTATAGAAGTCTATGAGAAAACGACCCTACATCTCACTTGATTTATTACCTCAGTAAACATTGTAAACATGAGTTTACGGTCTCTATCGCTAGTTTCTTCTTCAATACAGCATGATGTTCATTTAGTAAATTATGGTCCCATTTAATGTCAAATAGACCACAAAGCAGGGGATGCTTTAGGGCGTGGCTACCTTGTGATTGACAGGTCGCTACCACGGCGTTGTCCGGTCTGGTAGTTGTCCATGTTTTCGTCTTAGAACTTCAACCCTTTCACAGTGTGTTTTCAGTTCATGAAAGTTAATTATAACTTTTTTGATCTCCTAAAAATGTCTTATTCAGCATTCGGTTGTACTTAGCTCCACCCTCTCGTGTCACTTCTGGTTGCAAAAAAAAAAGCTGGCGACGGCCAAAATGCCAAACTCAAGGCTTCAAAACCGCAGTCCACACACCAATGGGTGAGGTCACATCCACTTCTTATATAGTCTATGCTTTAGACAAATCATGTAGGTATACAAAGTTGCTGTGAATCGTCAACTCAAATATATCAGACTTCATGTTTATGTGGAAAAGTTGACAAGCATTCAGATAGATACGTAGAAGTAAAATCATGATTCATCATTTTATTGCTGTACATAAATTTTGATTTTTTGATCTGTTTTTAACCAACAGACTGATAAAAGCAAACTTGGATTAAAATCTATTAAGGTAACAGTAAACTCAAATTAAAGCTGTGGATTGTCTCCTTAAGCATGTCTTTACTTTTTTACAGGAGCTTGTAAGTGCAGGGGTTGTTGATCCAGCCACAGCGGTCATAGCCACGGCACCTTCTCATAGCAGCCCGCCCTCCTCCCCCCACCCTGTCGACGATACCGTCAGGCCAGCAGCTCCTCCTTCTCCAACCATTTCTGAACAGATTTCGGTCGACGCTCATACGACCACAGAGGCTCCCTCAGTGCTGTCAGAGCCAATACAGCAGACTAAAACAGGCCTAACGGCTGCCGGTACGCCCCTGACTCAAAGGGGCAGAGGCTCAGAGTGCTACCCGGAGACGACGGAGGCCCTGAGGGTCATCGGCAAACTGACGGAGAAGTTCAGCAAGCTGGAAGTTCGTGTTTTGTCGCTGGAGGAAGGAATGGTGGACCAGTTAGAGCTGACACACCTCAGAGAACTCATCACTAAAGAGAGTAAGTTTATATACCCTGATTGTTTCCCTTTAGTCATCTATAGTGTTGACTGACTTAAAGCTGCAGTATGCGAGATTGGCGCAAATATGATTTAAAAAAGTTATTTTTAGAAAACGATCGCTATATCGTGACAGTAGTACATGAAACAGGTAACCTGAAAAAAATCATGTTCCTCTGTGTCCCACTGTGTCCTCCGGTGCTCCTAACGGCATCTGAAGGATTCCACTTACCGGAGGAAGAAAAGGTCCGCTGTCCAGCTGCCTTCTATGAGAGCCGGCTGTCAATCACTCGCGAACTCCGACCAAACGGTCAAACTAGGCAGCGCTGATCAAATATGAATTAATATTCTGTTACTGTAATGACTATTTCTCTCCTCAAATGTTTTCAGAATCATCTTGTAGTGTACTGTTTAGCTGTAAAATGAGAAGGTTTGTGACGCGGCCGCCATTGTAAAATCTGTTGAAGGAAGCCAAGTTCTGGTCACATGACCGGAGCACAGCCAATAGGAACGCTCTCTCTCTCTGAAATGACCTGTGATTGGTCAAAATCTGCCGTCGCGGGCTAGATTTTTCTAAAGCCTGAAAACAGAGCCATGAGGAGGAGCAGAAGTCTAGTTTTCTCTCAGACCACTTGAATTACAATATGCTGAAAGGTTATTATGGAATTTTTGCCAAATTATGCCAAAAAATTGTTGCCTACTGTCACTTTAAAGGGTAACTTCGGTATTTTTCAACCTGGACCCTATTTTCCCATGTTGTACGCTGTACGCCATGGAGTACGCTGTAGACGGCAGCCACATATACTGTATATATATGTGTATATATATGGCCGCCGTATGCATAGTAATCAGCTCTGAAACTTTCAGGACCTTCTGTACATTGTTCCAGTGTATTTAAACACTTTATTGCCTAATTCTGTTCCAACCAACATCTGTAGAACATTGTGAGAGCACAGGCCATATTGATTTTGGTCTTTACACATGTATGTACACAGATAAGAAGGAACCAGTCCAAGGAGGGATTAATATATAAGAGCCGATGACTAATGATGTCATATTGTACATTTAGGTTCAAGTAATGCGTTGAATGACCTGATGGATCAAGTGAACCAGCTGAGATCTTTAATTGACAGCCTGATGAGTGACCGGGAAAAGGTGGGTGAGAAAAACCAAACTCTTTTTTTTTACTATCCAGAGGACATTCCTTCTTTCTTAAACTCAACATCAGACACAAACTCCTCAGTATCGCATTCTGTCTTTTCTGGTTCTGGTTCTGATTCTGATTATATAATGTGTCTGTCCAAAGCTGGACAGTTTGGAGGACAAGTTTATGAACCTAACGAGCCAAGACAGGGAAGCCACCTCAGAGGCAGCTTCAGGAAGCAAGGAGCTCAGAGAGTCAATGTCCGACCTCAGGTAAAGACAGGTGGAAACACACAGGGAGAGGGATCAGTCTCTACAGCAACAGACAAACAGTTTGAGTTATTACAATATCATCCAAACCACAGTTATCAAAAACACGTTATCGGTTTCTTTCATAACTTCCTTAAAAACTGAAGCAGGCAGGAAAGATGCAGCAGAGTTCAGAAGAACACTGTAGTGGTTGTTCACAGTTGCTGATAACCATGTTGGTCGTCTGACAGATGTTTTGTATGGAGAACGGAACCTGCCAAAATAAGAATAAATAAATGACTCGATAAATGAATAAATATGTCATTAAATGTAGCAAAAATAACATTAAAAATAAATGTAGCCATTAATTAATTGATAAAATGTGACATAAATTGATATTTCTGTTTTAATTTGCTTCTATTTTTATTTCTCTTTGTATTAATTCCCTTATTTATTTATTCTTCTGTTAATTTTCCCTTTTTCAGAAATAAATAAGTTTGGGGAAATAAATAAGGGGTGAAATGCAAAGGGAAAATAGTGCAGAAATTAAGAAATAAATGCATAAATACATAAATATATACATAAAAAAATATATATATATATTTAAAAGTAAATATAAAATAAATTAAAAATTAATTAATTAATTAATTAAAAAAAAAATACATAAATAAAAGGGAAAATGAAAAAAAAGAGCAAATAAATAAGGGAATACAAAGAAAAATAAAGAAGCAAATTAAAACAGAAATATCAATTTATGTCACATTTTATCAATTAATTAATGGCTACATTTATTTTTAATATAATTCTTGCTACATTTAGAGTTGAAAGTTATTTATTTATCGAGTCATTTATTCATTTTTTTATTTTTTATTTTGGCAGGTTCTGTCCTCCATGGTTTTGAGCATTAGAAACATTAGTTTGAAACCCAGCGATTAAAGAAATTAATTAAAAAATTAACAGAGATATTTACATGGAACTTTTCTAGTTTTATTTGTTCCAACTGGATAATATAGGATTTTATGGGGATAAACGTGAATCTCCTCACGAGTGACTTGAAAAAGCTATCTGGCTCACTATCATGGTAGAGAAGTGAAAAATATAAAGATATAATAAAAAATACAGGAGTTATCATGTAGGAAAAAACAGACTCTCACAGTGTTGCTTTTGTTTTTATTTATTTATCATTTATTTTTGCAGGGGGACCTTATGATTTATGATTACCTTACTTAAGACTTACTTGTTTGCTTTTCACTAAAAAGATGTTCACCACAAAAAGATGTGTCCTGATCTGTGATGCAATAAAATATTTCTTTCTTAACAAAATGTAAGGTAAAGTGATTCCAGTATGTTTCAGTGAAATTTAAAGCATATTTTAATGATTATCGGGATAATATTGTGAATCACATTTATTTTGAACCTGATAATCGTGACATGAAATTTTCATATCGTCCCATGAGTAGTTTCAACTAATAATATACGCTGTGCTCCAGTGGAATAGTGGAGAAAATTGAAAAGTTGCTCTATCATCCGTGCAGTTATTTTACAGATTCTTCAGAATATAAAAACTGAACACTTTGAGAGTTTGAGATGTTTGTTCTTCAGTTATGTGAGCATCATATGAATATTGGGTGCCTCTCCACACGTCTATAATCACATTGTGTTGTATTTTAGCCCTTTATGAGAGATCGGATCTTTATGAGATCGGCTCAGGCGTAGGTCTGTGTTCATGTTTGTACCATCATGTGCAGGATTTCCGTGCAGAAGCTGGAGGAGGACATGAAGCAGCTGAAGGATAAACAGGCTTTAACTGTGGCGGCAACAACAGACCGAGACCTACAAGATCAGGTCAGACAGGAGGACATGCTGCTGAGGGACAGTTAGGGGGACAGTCAACAAACAAGGACACACAGCTGCTGTTATCCTGCTGCAGCACTGTCAGGCCTGTAACTCAGAACCTGTCAAACCTGTAAACAGTAACAGCAGCAGCTTTAAATAACTGCTGTTATTTGTATGTATTTATGGTTTTATAGTTTACATTTGAAACCTGACAGAGCATATGTTGTTCTGCTGAATACTAGTGCAGTGTCCTGCTGGTTACTACAGAGATGAAAGAGTATCTCTGGTGTTTGTTGGTAAAATTGTTTGATCTGAACATGTGACAATGTCTAGAGGCTATTGATGGTCAAGTACTTGAAAAAAAAAAAAACTTATTTACTGCCACCTCTTCAGTTCCCTTCAACTCTACGGAGCTTTGTAGTGAGTTTTAGCTCATTGTTTATTTGATCGGAGCACAGCTTTACTGTTGTGGTTCAATCTCACTGCTCTCATAGCGCTGTTTTAAGAGAAAATGCTGTAAAAAGCCACTGTTCATTACCTGCTCAGCAGCAAACAGCAGACAGACACAGTTAGAGACTAGCTGGTGAACATAGTGGAGCATTTAGCAGCTAAAGAGAAAAATTTCCCTCAGGAGTTGGTGGAGACCAAAAACAGAGTTAAAAGAGAGACTTACATTCATAATGTCAACTGTGAGCAAGATTTGAATCTTGTGTTTACAGCTTATTTCCGCTGCCTGCAAATGGCCAAAAAAAATCTGCTATTTCAGGTTTAATGTTGGGCCCGCTTTTTAGATATTTTAGGATAGGAAATAAATGGAAAAAAAAATATTTTATTCAAACTAATTTATAAAATGTAGCATTTTATGTTTAAGTGCCACAAGCTGAGTTGTATTTCTGTTTGAGCATGTATCATCCATAAATGTTCCATTTTAGTTAACAAGTTGTAAAAGTTCAAAATGTAAAACCTCACACACAAAGCAGCAGCTACTTAAGAGAAAAACTGCTCTAAACCCTCAGTTATTCTCCCAAATGGGAGTTACGTATATACGCATATTACGTACGTGTAGTAGTTCTGTTTATACTGTCCACTGGGAGGACGCGTTCCACACATGCGCTGTAGATAAGACCTTCTAGAAGGTAACCCGTGAGTTTGGAAACTCTTGCGAGATGGTTAAGGTTAGGCATTGACCTTGAATAGTTAAGGATTGGATAGGTCACTGGGCAGCGAGTCTCGCAAGAGTTTTTTTGAAGTTTCTGCCAGGTTTCGCAATTTGCTGGTTACCTTCTAGACACGACGCGTAGCGGCTGCATGGACAAGACCGCGCGGTCACAACAAATTGCCATTACGTGGACGTCTGCACAGAGCCTACGCGTACACCCTCTGATTACGAAATTTACTTCACACGGACCCTCGCGTACTCACGAACGTGGAAAGTATAACTTTGGCTTAACACTTATTGGCTGCAGGGCAGGTGGCAGCTTCCATATGTTGTCATCTGCAGGTCTAAACTGCTGCGGCTGTTACTTTACTTTCATAAATGTGGTGCAACACCGGTTTTTGTAAAAAAGTGGCCTGACAATGACCAAACAGGCCTCCCCCTGTGCTAAACCTGAATTAGTTTGAAGCCATCACATCAGCATGTATACTGTAGAATAGACCAAAGAGTGTCTAGTTTTTAATAAAAGCCCAGTATGAGCCCAACATCCATCAGTCTAATCTCAGTTCTTTGCTCTCTGACCTCAGCTGGACCACCTGCGAGGCAAGATGGAGGACGTGATCAGTCAGCTCCTTCTGTTCCAGAACTATGAGCAGCTGCAGGACTCAGTGAACAGCCTTCTCCAGCAGCAGACTGGAGCCACAGAAGGGCAACTGAAGGACAGAGAGGCAAGCTAAATCTGCAGCACAAGACAGTCAGATGTTTGTTGAATCAGAGCTGATTCACCCCATTTACAGCCAAGAACAGGTCCACTAAAACCTCCACAAGGAGCTCTGCACAGTAGACAAATACTGTGAGCTCTGTTAGTGTCCAAACGTGATACATTTCACCACTATAGAGTGCTACAGGAATGAGTCCTAAAACCCAGAAATGAGTTCGCATTTTAGCACTTCCTGTTTCCTCGTCTGGAAGTCAATGGGTTTTTTGAATGGGTTTTTCGTAAGACGTCTGAAATAAGGTCTGTGGTTAACACAAGATTAAGAGATTTTAAAGTTTTGTTCTACGATATAAACTACATCAGTAAATACCCCACTGGTGAATTTCGAAGCCTTTATGGGTCTTAAAAAAGGTGGTGGCTAACAAGTGGCTGTGTGTATACCGTTAGCTTTTTACTGCTGGCGATTGCATTCACGCTTCAAAAATCCTAAAGTGGTGTTCATTTGTGGAGATTGTCTTGCTGAACAAAACGTGTAATTATCATAAATGTTTGTTTGCCACAGAGCTTATTTTCTGTAATAATCCAAAACCCAATGGAACAATCCCATTGGCGTTTTCTCGAGGGAACCAGGGCGAGGCTAACTTCCTGGTTGGCCTACAAAAATACGTCATCCATGGAGCACTCTAATGTGCAAAAACACTGCTAGCTCTATCCATCCATTTTCCATTCCTGTTTATTCTGTTCAGGCTGGGAGGGTAGAGCCTATCCCAGCATGCATTGCATGAGAAGTGGGGTATACAAAAAAACCTATATTGATAAGAAGTGAAAGTCAGTTGTTCGTTCCATTGCAACATCAGCGCCCAGCAGCAAAGCTACGTTTCCGCCATTTTGGACTGAAAGCGACCACCGGACGTCAGTAAAACGTCCGCCTACAAAGTGCCGTACAAAAGTAAAACTAAATTATTTCTATTCCATTGTCATATTCTACCGAAATGGCCTGTATTAAACAATACAAATATTATAAATATAATAAGCATTTTCAGTCCAAAATGGCGGCAGCAACGGAGTTTCGTCTCTTTGCTTCTATACTCTTTGGGTATACCCTGGACAGGTCGCCGGTCTATCAAACACACTCAGTTTAGAGTTTCCAAATCAACTAACCTGTGTGTCTTTGGACTGTGGGAGGAAATAGAGGACAAAAACAGTCTCACCCCGAGGTCCAGTCAGTATCTGTTCTTGAGCTTTTGATAATATCACATGATCTTCCTCTGCCCAGTTGTCATGAGCACTATAAAAGAGTACCCCACTGATTCAGCATCACACTCACGTAACACTATCACACTCACGATGGACAGTTTTTTTTTTAAAAAGGGATAGAAATCGATGTAGCAGAATCAGAGATATCATCCTTTTCACACATTCTTCTTCCTTGTCAAAACCTGGCGCCTACATTACTCAAAATGCAACTCGGCCGCAGACAGTTGTGTGAAAGATTGTGGTGTGTTATGCTTGTAGTGGCTAATGTACCCTGCAGCAGAGATGAGCAGTGGGCTTCTCACTCAGTGGGAAGATCACTTCTTTCTAACTCCACACATCCAGATTTTTTCTCATTATAACTTGTAGTCTAACTGACGCTGACTAAAGTGACATCACATTTAGCAGACTTCACACCGCTTCCTCTGGAGATACTAAAGGCTTTATACTACTTTTAATGCAGCAGAGCTCCCCAACAAGATGCCTTCAGGAATAAGAAAAACAAAGGTGTGATGAATCAGACGGTGGCTGACACTGAAAGATGTGTTGTAATGGAAGATGAAATAGATTTTTATATCTTTTGATAACTCCAGAAATAATTACACTTGATACAACTCTTATGTCCACATGTAAACTGATGAGGACTGGGGTCTCCTCATCAGGTCAGACCGGGAGGGAGTCCCAGGTGTTCAACCTGTTAATCAGTCACACGTTGAGCTTCATTGAGGCCACGTGTGGGTCGTTAGTCCACTTTGACTTAACACACATCCCATGACCTGGATGACTGAGAGTCACAAGTAATCTCAACCAATACCGGTTTCCACAATTACAGAAACGTGATATCAAGTGAACATTGTAAAATTTGGTGTCTGTGTTTGAAATCACTGTTTTTTTACATGAGATTTGGTAAAGAAGTGGCCTATCAGATGGTGCTAAAAGTAGTGGGAATGCTGATTCAGCATTCCCACTACTTTTAGCTACAGACACCATTTAAACTTTTAACAGGTTTGAATTATCACAGTTACATTTTTATGCTGTTGTCAGACTTTTTCTGAGTTTATGATGTATAATGTTTATAAGGTGTGTATTACGCTGCTTTAGAGTGATGACATCACTCACACTCTAACCCACTGTGTGTGTGTGTGTGTGTGTGTGTGTGTGTGTGTGTGTGTGTGTGTGTGTGTGTGCTTGTGTGTGTGTGTGTGTAAATTCATGTGTGCAGATTTATTTACTGATGCAACTTCATTCACTGTCAGCTGATGGTGAGCTGTGCCGACTATATATTTTAACATGACTGTGTGTGTTTAATTGTGTATATATATGTGTGTGTCTCAGAACGCAGAGCTGGTGAGCGATGTGAAGGAGGCGATCGTGCAGCTTCAGGCCGATTGTGAAAAGCTGCATGAAACCACCAGATGTCTACACGACGACAACAGACAGAAACAGAGCCACATAGAGGTAAACAAACAAGCAACTTGCTTTGTCTCTGTATTTTCTTAACTATATATATTTCCATTTTGACTCACGATTACTGTCAGATGATGTACTTACTAACTTTTCAAAATGTTAAACCTAGGGCTGTCAATAGATCGTGATTAATCGCAAATTAATCGCACATTTTTTAATCTGTTCTAAATGTACCTTAGAGGGAGATTTGTCAAGTATTAATACTATCGTATAATACTATTCACAACATGGGAGTGGGCAAATATGCTGCTTTATGCAAATACTCCTCTCACAGGTACTGCATTTAGCATAAAATAATATGCTCAAATCATAACATGGCAAACTGAAGCCCAACAGACAACAACAGCTGTCAGTGTGTCAGTGTGCTGACTTGACTATGACTTGCCCCAAACTGCATGTGATTATCATAAAGTGGGCATGTCTGTAAAGGGGAGACTCGTGGGTACCCATATCTTGAGGTCAGAGGCCAAGGGACCCCTTTGAAAATGGCCAAAATTTTGCGCAAGTTTGGAGCGTTATTTAGCCTCCTTAGCGACAAGCTAGTATGACATGGCTGGTACCATTGGATTGCTTAGGTCATCTAGTTTCATATGATGTCAGTATCTTCACTCTAGCTTTTAAAACTGAGCCTGCTACATCCTCCGGAAGATCGATTGCGTTTGCGTACTTTGACAGCCCTAGTTAAAACGTCCAACTAATTGGCTTGACAGTGTAATAATAATCAATCATCACATACTTTTATTACTTTAAACAAGGTGTTTGTTGTAATAATGATACTGATACTGAAAATATGCACAAACTCTAATCATCCATCCACTCATGACAGAATATTAGTGGTTCACAGGCTTTGGACCCGTTAAAAACTAAACAATATTGACTTGTTTGAGTCCTGAAGAAGTAAAAGTAGCCAGTAATTTACAAGACAAGAGGAGAGTCTGAAAAATAAGCTTAACTTTGTGTACCAGAATTATGTTTTTCTGCTTAATATGGCTGCTCTGGTTTCCACAGGAGCTGTTCAAGACGACGGAGGAGCTGCAAGAGAGCTTACTGTGGATAGAACAAGAAAGAGTCAGACAGGTCTGTACTATGTGTAATATGTGCTGAGAGGAGGGGGGATCATGTTAGTGATTGGATTAGATTAGTTCTACAGGTGTGGTGGAGACACAGGCATATATATCTGCAATATGTCAAGTCAATTTTATTTGTATAGCCCAATATCACAAATTTGCCTCAGGGGGCTTTACAATCTGAACAGATGTTTATTTCTTTTTATTCATTTGATAATAAAGTAGATTTAGGGCGCTTTCACAAGCCATAGTCCGTTTGGCTAGTCCAAATCAGACTGAAATTGATACTTTTGGTTCATTTTCTATTAAGTCTGGTTTGGTTTCACAGTGCACAAATTAAAGTGGACCAAATAAAAAATGAATTTGCTGAGGGGCGTGTAGGAAGGAGCAAATTTATCTTTTCCGTCTTGAGGGCTGCCACCTCTATGCAGGGAATCCTGGACTTTGAAATGTTGCTCTCAAAGTTTTTGTCAAAAAGTCTGTCACTGAGTGACTGATTGGTGAAGTTACATGATTGGTCGGCCGAGTGTTGGAGTTTCCTCGTTGCTCTTTCAAAATGAAATGAATGATAAACAGTGGCCTCCTTCAGTTTTGTTGTTGCTGCTGTAGAAAAAGACGTCATTGGTGCAACATCTGCCAAATGAATAAATGAAAAATATAATCTGCACGCCAAGTCTTGGATTCACAGGATACTTGTTTCAATGAAATGAAGTTGATTATATTAATGTGTGTTCTTCATCTGGGAAGTTTACGACATTTAATTTGAGGGTCTTTATATCCTGCTTATTCTGAACTACTTCTTGTTGTCTCCTGACACCAGGAGAAAGCAGATAAAAGCGATAAAGTCAGCTCTCTGCAGTTTGACTCTGCGATAGAGCAGCTCTATGCCATGTTCAACGAGGTGCTGAACAAGGTGACCGGCCAGGAGCAGGACTGGCACAAAGTCATTGACAGAATCTCCACCGAGATGGAGTGTAAGGTCAGTAACATCCCAGTGATAGATGTGAGGGTTTGGTGTGTGGTCATCTGTGACGTGATGTTTGACCTCCGATCTCTCTGCAGTTGAACAGGATCGAGTTGGACTCTGTGAAGAAGCAGCTGGAGGATCGCTGGAAGAGCATCCACAAAAAGCTGCAGGCTCAGGCAGCTCCAGAGCACGACGGCGCTGCTGGTATCAGAAAGTAAGTGTTGACATCACACTGCTTTGGACTGTGTTGCTCCAGCTACTCATAACTCCATCACTGATGGTGCATTCACACCAAGAGCGAAGTGAACTTTTTTCGCGCGGAGTGATTACATACAAAGTCAATGCAAAGAGGCAAATTCGCGAAAGCCCATCAGTGGTGATATTTCTTCGGATGGGTTAAATGAAGAGGTCAAATTTCATGTATGTACCTGTATGTATATGACAAATAAAGGTTTCTTCTTCTTCTTCTTCTTCTTCTTCTTCTTCTTCTTCTTCTTCTTCTTCTTCTTCTTCTTCTTCTTCTTCTTCTTCTTCTTCTTCTTCTTCTTCTTCTTCTTCTTCTTCTTCTTCTAGTTAGCTTTATCAGTCAGCTATGTCACAGTTCCACGTCAGTTACTGGTTGTGAATAGTTAGTAACCACTAATCTCTACATGAGTACTAGTTTGTTTGGTGCAACCTGTTTCAGTTTAATGTGACATGAATCTCTTGAAGTGTTTCTTCATGGATTTAAGAAGAACTTGTAGTATATAACAATATCAACGAATGTATATTGCCAAGAAGTGAAAGTCAATTGTTTGTTCCAATGCATCATCAGCGCCCAGCAGCAAAGCTACACTTCCTATACTATATGATAATATTCCCGCAGTAGTCTACTGAGGTCTACTGACTACTTTAATATCATTTACCACCAAAACCTCCAAGTTAACAGCATCTTGAACGCTCCTTTGTTGTGAGTTTTACACTCCGATGCCATTTTTACACAATCTTTGTATCACACTTTAATAAAAGCATTTCCCTGATATGTGTTATTAATTATAGTCTTTTAGGTAGTCAGTGCGGGCGTATCCATCTCATACCTCCTCATGGGTGCTACATACTAAAGTCAGCTGTCTTTGTGTTTATTTCCAGACAACTCGTGGACGGATTTCACTGCCTCTCCTGTGACCGACCTGTTGTCATGAACACCATGGGACAGTGAGTCAATACTGATAACATTTCACAGATTATGTACAGCGAGCAGCTCATTATTGTGTTATTGCTTCGTGTCGGGGCCCTGCATCACCCTGAAAGGGTTCAAAATGTATAATAATGTATCAAAATATTTATTTAAAAATTATTTTATTGATTTAAAAATAATTGTATTGCTTCCGCTAAGAAAACACTGGGTATGTATCCAGAGTTAAAGATATTTGCTATTTATTTGTGCTGTCGAAGTTAACTTGATAATATGCATTAAAGGGACTATATGTAACTTATCACGCGCATAAATCATAACGGGTCGGTGTCCAATGCACGCTCGCGTGTGGGTACGCGAGCGCGCAGCAGCGCTGCTCCTGCTGCCTGCTCCAGCCTGCTTGCACACCGCGCTCGTTCTCACCCGCTCTGCTCGCTCCAACTCCACGTGCACCCGTGCACACTTCACACTGCAGAAGAGTTAGTTTAGCTCTGAGAATATCTAGTGAATGTGCAGTGGACGTTTGTGCAGAAATAAATGCTGCAGCTCCTCCAGACCAACAGAGGTTTCCCGTGTCTTGTAAAGTGACGGGGCTCCGCAGAGAGTTACGTTATCCCAACCGGGTGTCGGTGTCTCCCCCCCCCCCCCCCGTTCCCTCCGCGGTCGACAGGCTGAACAGGAAAAGCCAGCACTAGAATCAGCATTGATTCATGGAGAGACCTTCGTCTGGTCAGCTAACATTACTGCCAAGCAGGTGAAATATAGAGTGATATTGTGTGTTAGCTGACGTGTGTCGCCTCACTGTTTAGACCGGTGCTCGTTCATGTCTATGTAGAGCGAGCACAAGCGCGAGCACGAGCAACAGGACGCCGACTTTCGATGACATTGCGGCCACAGGTGTCGCTGTTAACAAGCAATTTCTGATTCTTACATATAGTCCCTTTAACGCAAATTTGTTTTAACGCCACTAAATTCTGTAATGCATTAACGCAACTTGCGATTTTTAGGTTTTAGCGGTTTTAAAGTTAGAGTGGAGATACTGGCATCATATGAAACTAGAAAATCTAAGGTAAACAAGGAATCCATCGATACCAACCATGTCATACTAGCTTGTTGCAAAGGAGGCTAAATAACGCTCCAAACTTAAGCAATATTTTGGTGAGGAAAAATGGGCATGGCCATTTCCAAAGGGGTCCCTTGACTTCTGACCTCAAGATATGTGAATGAAAATGGGTTCTATGGGTACCCACGAGTCTCCCCTTTACAGACATGCCCACTTTATGATAATCACATGCAGTTTGGGGCAAGTCATAGTCAAGTCAGCACACTGACACACTGACAGCTGTTGTTGCCTGTTGGGCTGCAGTTTGCCATGTTATGATTTGAGCATATTTTTATGCCAAATGCAGTACCTGTGAGGGTTTCTGGACAATATTTGTCATTGTTTTATGTTGTTAATTGATTTCCAATAATAAATATATACAGATATTTGCATATAGCAAGCTGATCTGTCCGCTCCTATGTTGATAAATACTAGACAAATCTCCCTTTAAGATACATTTTGAACAGATAAAAAATGTGCGATTAATTTGCGATTAAGCGCGATTAACTATGGACAATCATGCGATTAATCACGGTTGAATATTTTAATCGATTGACAGCCCTACTATTTATATTGCCAGTGTCTTTTATTTTTGTATTATTCCTCAGATTACAAAATAAATTGACTTTATACCCTTAAATATCACTCATCTGCTCTCTAAACTCATCTGCTCTTGTATGTTTGTGGCAATAAAAGGCGTGTGGTGAAGATGCCGTCCCCTTCTGGATTCCCCTCACGCAAGTCCATCAACCCGTGAGTTTACCTCCTCTCACTTTATCTGCTGTGTCCTCTGTTCACCAACAGGGGGCACAAGAGTCCTGAAGTAATTCACTCCAACAAATAGAACCATAAACATCAATTCTATGTCATATAGGTGAACCTTCAATCTAGAAACTCTGTACATAGTTTCATCAGAGCATCTGTTAGTTTCTCAGTACCTGAGGCAGAGTGTTAGATGTTTAAGTCTAAAGCGCCATTTATGTCTGTAGAGGAGGTGGAGTGATTTCACTATTACCTGCACTGATCGGTGATCTTAATCCTGTCTGGAGCTCTGTGATTTAACACTCCTGCAGATACCAGTAAATATCTTACTGTAAAAGTGGCCTAATGACACTGAGAGAGACATTTAAGTAGTTAAATATGTGTTAATAATTAAATTACAGCTAAATAAGTACCAGTTAACACTGATATTAAAGTAATTCTCAGTCCGTCAGTAGTGATGCTTTTCCTGCAGCACATCAGTGTGTGCTACTGTAAATTGCCCGCGGTTTAAATACAGGACGACAACTTTTATTAAGATGGAGGAGGGGAAATATTTTATCACCCACCTGCCCCTGTTCTATTAACCTGTGATATTAATCCTGTCTGAAATAGGGTTTAAGACAACATGACACTTTAATAACAGCTGTGGGGAAAAGAAAAAGAAAAGACACAGGAAATGAATTAGGACATGTGAAAGAAAATAATAAATTGGGTCCCCACATGTATTTTATCGTTCACTTTGGTATTTTATTTCATTTTCTCTCTGTAAAGCACTTTTTACTTTGTTTTGATAAGAGCTCTATAAATAAAGTGTAATATTATTGAATTATTATAATAAGAGCATGAGAAACAGCATCTACAACAATAGTACTGACTAATAAATATTTGCATTTTAATTGCAGGAATGTAAACAGCAGTTATTTTCTCTCCTATTGATCTTGTCTTTAAAAAAGAGATGCTGCAGACTCACAGTTTCCCTGTTCTCGTGTTGTGATGTTTCTGTCTGAGCAAGCAGCAAGCAGATCTTTAAGATGACGGACTACAATTACCGACCTGGGTCACGGAACTCCGGGGGGAGTCACACGGTCACCTCGGCCGGCCAGCGACGCAGCAGCCTGCAGCACATGAAGCACCACATCCCGAGTGAGGTGGACGGCGTCATTGAGGTGTGACAGATAAGTTTATCCACCTTTATATTCTGATGTAAAGTTCCAGTATACATCACAGAAAGAAGCCGAGTGACGCTATTTATCTAAAGCTTTAACCCTCTGAGACCCACAATAGACCCATTTTTGTCTTTTAGACTTCTTTGCAACAAGCTAGTATGACATGGTTGGTACCAATGGATTCCGTAGGTTTTTCTAGTTTCATATTATACCGGTATCTTCACTCTAGCTTTAAAACCGAGCCGCTACAACATAAGAATCGCAAGTTGCGTTAATGCATTAAATAAATTAGTGGCGTTAAAATGAATTTGTGTTAACTTTGACAGCACTAATAAATAGTAAATATCTTTAACTCTGGATACATACCCGGTGTGTAAATCTAATAATGTAAATTATGTTTTCTTAGCAGGAGCAATAAAATATTTTTTAAATCAATAAAATATTTTTTAAATAAATATTTTGATATATTATTATATAATTTATTTATTTATTATTATTATCATATCACTGTACATAATCTGTGAAATGTTATCAGTATTGACTCACTGTCCAGGGGTGTGCATGACAACAGGTCGGTCACAGGAGAGGCACAGTTTTTAGCATTATGTAGACGAGCTAGTATGACACGGTTGGCACTAATGGATCCCTTAGGTTTTCTAGTTTCTTATCGTGCCAGTGTCTTCGTACTAGCTCTAAAATTGAGCCCACTACAACCTCAGAAAAATTTATTGCGTTAACATGTTAAAGAAATTAGTGGCGTTAAAACGAATTTGCGTTGACGCGTTATTATCACGTTAACTTTGCTATCTCGCCAGTGTGTTAAGTTGCACTAGAAGTAAGAGGAAAAATATGTATTGTTGATTTTGGGGTGAACTGCACCTTTAAATAAGATTGTGAATGCAGGACTTTTACTTGTAATGAGATATTTGTTGCTGTCTGCTAACCATTAACTGCTCCCTTTTTGTGTGTGTGTGTGTGTGTGTGTGTGTGTGCGTGTGCGTGTGCGTGTGCGTGTGCGTGTGCGTGTGCGTGTTGACTGGTTAGTCGGAGGTTGATATCCTCGGACAGGACGGGCATATTTACAAAGGTCGCCTGTATTCACCTACCCTCAGAGATACAGAAACTAAACTACCTACAATCTCTACCAAAGACGGTAAATTTATAACAATATTCATAACAATCATGAAGGTGTTTCTATATTATTATTAATATTATTGTTATAATCGTGATATTATATGAGCTGTCCGCAGCTTTAGCCCAAATGTGTTGGTGGCAATAAAAACAAAATCCTGGCTGGTTTATGCGAAACATGAAGAAGTGATCTCAGTGTCTCTGCCTGCATTTTACTGTTGAACATGATTCATGAGAAGAACAAATGTAATTCAGTGTACTTTGGCTGTGAGCTGAAAATGTCACGGTAAGACACAGCCGGTGGGGTTTGTTTCTGGTCGTTGTTAACCCTGGTTTACATGTTGCTGCTCTGTTCCTCTGATGGCTGCAGGCATGGGCAAAACTAAAGACAAGGTCAGGCGCTCCCTGTCCATCACACCTGCTGCTTCTCCAGAGGTTCATCGCTCCCACAGTGCCAAGAGTGCCCAGTACAGTCGGTCAGGTGAGTCACACACACACACACACACACACACACACACACACACACACACACACACACAAACACAGGTAAAGGTGTGACAGTTCTCCCCATGCCTCTCTGGGTCTCCTCTCACAGTCTAACGACGTCCATGTAGCAGTGCTCAGTGTGTTGTGATTCCTGTCTGAACAAGTCCTCCTCCTGGACCGATCGCTGCATTTTCAAAATTAAAGACAAAGACGTCACACTGAGGGCGGAGTTAAACTTAGTCTGCCTCTTTTTTATTTTCACTGAGCTTAAAGGGATACCGGTAGTTGTGGTGTGTTTCTCAGTGTGGTTGTATGAGCTACTTCTCCATAGTCAGTGTATTACCTCCAGTAGATGGAGTTTGGAGAAACAGACAGGAGTCCCAGCACGGGAGCAAAGCGATGTACAACGGGAGTTGCTGGTCTACGGCTGCCTTGATCGGTTTGATAGTTTGTTTGTGTTATTGTGTTTTATTGAATTTTATTGAATCCAAACTAACCCTTTAAAAGTCATACTTTTAGTTGTGACGGGAGTTGGAGTTGAGAGATGACGTGTACGACCAGCTTCTTTCGCCAGTAGCCAGTTTACAAGCTAATTTTAAACCAATAAAAAACGAAATCATCGTCAGACGATAGGCGGTGGGTTCCCAGGTTGCATTTCAGCCAATGTGTTTCCACCTCTTTTGCTCTCCACACGGACCAGGCTCGTTCGAGATGAACTGCGCCTTGCCTGGAAAGTAGACGAGATCAGGCGGCAATAAAATATAATAAAATTGTACAACTTAAATACAAGTAATTGATTAATAAAATAATAATACAATAGAATGCAATTTTACAACTTAAATACAATAAAGTAAGTGATGAATAAAATAACAATAAAGTAGAATAAAATTGTACAACTTAAACACAATGAAGTAAATTAATCAAATAAAGTAAATAATGTCTATAAACCATTGTTAATTAAAAGCCTGGTTGAACAGGTAGGTTTTAAGTTTACATTTTAAAGCATTTTATGTTCCCCCCTCTCATTCTGTGTGTCCAGCCTCCAGCAGCTCCGGGCGGGACTGGCCCGTGTCGGCTCTGGGCTGCACGTCTCGGAGCTCCATCACTCCGGGTTCAGCTGCAGCAGAGAGCAACATAGAGCCTCATGCTGATGAGACGCTCAACCTGTAGGGGGTGACACTCAGCCCTGTACTGTTTTTCATATGTCAATAAATCCTGCAGAGAGAAGGTAACCTGCTTTAATCCTTTTTTTTAAATTGAAATGTTGATTTGCTGCTTATTGTTGTAATGATTTTTTGCACTACATGTCCTATAAATCAACTGTCAAACACTCCAGTTCAGTGCTGTGACACTTTCTATTTTTTAACTTTGAGTTTCTGTGATCAGCCACTTTAAATATTGTTATTATCAATAATAATAAAAATGATATTTAATAAACTTGACAGCAAACATAAAAACTTTCAGTTCCAGTATCGCAGTATTATATTCCAGTAAACTTTAATAAAGCCAATGGTTACAACTTCTAAACCCTTTATAAAGGATAAGCCTGATATTATTCTACATTTTTGTTAAACAAATCTCAGACTCAAACCATGGATGTATAAAGAGAACTAGATACAGCGTCGGTCTGGGTCTCATTCACATGAACGGGAGGAAGGGAATTAACTCTGGATTCACCTATTAGTGCATTTTACAACTTTTAGGACCTAATGATTTAAATAAGGGCTATTCAAGTGTTCCTACTGGGAAGTTGATTCACCTCTAAAAAAATGATCAGTTACAGACGGCTCTTTCCTGATGTAAGTCTATGGGAAAAAGTCTTTTTGGGCTCAATGACCTCACTTCATGGACCATTTGAAGGTTTAGTACCGCCGTTTGGCCACTACGAACATTTGCTTCAGAGTCCAGCGGTCTTCCTGGGAACTTCACAGGGACAGGGCTTTGCTTCTCTATACAGTCTGACTTCCTGTCTGTGTCTCTCAGCTTCAAGCCCATTGGTTCCTACTGAAGACGTAAATCTATAAAAACACTAATATATATATATATACTGTAGTTTCATCAGTAATATCCTAAAACAGCTGGTCACTGTAGGTTTTATCAAACAAACAGCAGGAAATAGTGACTTTGTTGGGGATTATTTTCAGTGGCGTGTTAATCCACATGTGGTGCTCTAGTGAGTATTAGTGGCAGCAGGATGGTGTATGTGGGATTGAACCAGAATAAACTACAGTGTGTGTGTTCATGGTGATGAAGGAACATGTCACCCAGTGACACAGTGAGGCTCATTGATGGATTTTAATGGCGCTCTATGGCTCAGTGGACGAAGAGATATCAGGCTGTAATACACACACTATACTAGAATATCTAGAAATCACCAGACTTGTACTGTGTAATTGTACTAGTGTAGTTCTTTTCTATATATCATTAACATGTTGCTGTAACACCGTGTAGAGCCACATGCTGCAGAGGAGACTCACTTGGCTGCTCCCCTCAACACCAAACAACACACACATATACAGTATATATATTCAGGCAGCCAGAGTAATAAAACTCTCCCATGTGTTGTTCCCTTCAACTGTCAACGTTGTGTGGCAGGTGGCAGGAGGTCAAGAACCCGGGTGTTGCATCATGAGGGGGAAACACACATCACTAGTACATCCTGTTCACAGAAACATCGGGCTGAGAGCAGGAAGGACATGTTGACGAGTAAAAATGAAAGTTTGTCACAGAGGAGGGAGGGGTGAACTTTACTTTGAAGTGCTCCTCACTATTTCCTGTCATTGAAGAATTTGGTTTTACTTTTTAAGTTTGTGGTTAACGCGTTAGCAGAGTATTTTATTTTGAACACGGAAAGTACATTTACTCAGGTACTCTGTTTAAGTACAATTTTGGGGTACTTAACTTGAGTATTTCCTTTTTATGCCACTTTATACTTCTACCAACGAGTATAGAAGCAAGGAGACGAAACTTCTGTGTTTTTTTGACAACAGCTGCCATTTTGGAACGCTTATTATATTTATAATACTTCATTGTTCAACACAGGCCATTTCGGTCGAATATGACAATTGAATAGAAATAATTTAGGTTTACTTTTGTACGGCACTTTGTAGGCGGACATTTTATTGGAGTCTGGTTGTCGCTTTCAGTCCAAAATGGTGGAAGCGTAGCTCTGCTGCTGGGCGCTGATGTTGCAATGGAACGAACAATTGACTTTCACTTCTTGGAAATATACGTTCTTTGCTTCTACTACATAATATCTATTTGACAGCTTTAGTTACTTGTAGGATTAAGATTTCATATAAAAAACATAATAAATTGTATAAAATAAATACAAATACATTAAACTAGTGGTTTCCAACCTTTTTGTAAAGTAGCCAACTATAACAAAAATGCTGCACTTATTAAGATATATAACACTGGAAAGCATAAAGAACATTTTCCTGATAACATTTCTGTACTTTTACCTGAATAAGATTTTGAATGCAGGACATGTACAGGAGTATTTGCACATTAATGTAGAGGTACTTTTACTTCAGTAAAAGGTCTGATTTGGGTTCTATGGGTACCCACGAGTCTCCCCTTTACAGACATGCCACACTTTATGATAATAACATGCAGTTTGGGGCAAGTCATAGTCAAGTCAGCACACTGACACATTGACATCTGTTGTTGCCTGTTGGGCTGCAGTTTGCCATGTTATGATTTGAGCATACTTTTTATGCTAAATGCAGTGCCTGTGAGGGTTTCTGGACAATATCTGTCATTGTTTTGTGTTGTTAATTGATTGCCAATAATAAATATATACATACATACATACATATTTGTCCACTCCCATGTTGATAAGAGTATAAAATACTTGACAAATCTCCCTTCAAAGTTAATTTTGAACAGAAAAAATTTGCGATAAATTTGCAATTAATCACAATTAACTATTTTACTCGATTGACAGCCCTAATGTAATATAATATTGTCTTCAGTGGCTCTTTAAAGCTCCATGATTCACAAAATGTGGTTTGTTCTTACAACCTTTTTAGCATTAGCTCTTGAATCCTCTTTTTGAGTTCTGTCATTGAACGTAACTCCACACTTCCTCTTTAAAGCAGTCGTGTCATGTTAGGACACTCGGGGTCGATCACACATCGACTGATGAGAAACAGCAGCTCAGCTGCGACCACATCCTTCTTCCGACCTTCAGTCTCACTAATGTGCAAAGACGAGTAACGTCTTTTTTGGGAACCCCAAGTTTTTTAGCTCCTACAGTAAAAACACCGTTAGCAGTGAGAGATGAAGCCACAGAAATCAGATCATATCTTCTTTTATTAAACATATAAATAGAAATTTCAACAGAGGAAATGAACATAAAGTACTTGAGATAAATCTCTATAAAAGAGCCATGGATTAGAACAGAGTGAATCCATGTGGTAAGAACAAAATAAAAGTTTAACAGGAGGTAAAAGAAAATCTTCAGGGTGGCTGGGACACATCAGCTGTATTTTACTGGTTACATGGATCTAAACCAGTAACCCACCCTGCAGGAAGACTCCCCCGTCGGTCATTAAACATAACAGCAGGCGACGCGTCCCGGCACCAAAACTTCAGTCAGTCATCAGTCAGGAGTTCAGCCCATTTCACGCATTAAACATTCGCCTCAACTCGTCCGATTTAAAGGAAAAATCCACCCTCAAGTCACTGAACACATCTCAACCTGCCTGTTTTAAAGCACCAAGGCCTGTTTACTACAAATTAGGTTCACTTTTAATCACAAACATGTTGCTGTGTTTTAGGCATGTTTATGTATTATTTCTACCATTGACTTCCATTCATTTCAGCGAGGCATAAAAATCTACTCTCTGGAGTCGTGTAATCCATCACAGTGAGCATAAAGTCTGCATTAATTTATATTTAAGTATTAAAAACAAAATGTACTTAAAGTATCAAAAGTGAAAGTACTCATCATGCAGAAAAATCATATTTTATATTATTGGATTATTTTCTGTTCATGTTGCAGCTAATTCTAACTTTATATATTGTTAGTTTTAATTAAATTATAATGAATCATATTTTATAAGCAAATAACAGTTTGTGCATGAAAGATCTAAACCCATAGATTGTACTTAAGTAAATGTACTTAGTTACTTTCCACCACTGGAGGTAATTAGAGTAATTTTCAATGCACTGAAAACATCATCTGCTATTTTGAGAATTGATCAATTGACGATGTGAAGCCATTTTAAAAGTAAAAGATCATAAAAGTTGTAAAACATTTGAAGGTTTTAGCTTTAAAATGTGAGAATTTGCTGCTTTTACTCGTCTTAAATGATGGTAAACAATGTTTTGAAAGTTTTTAGATCGTTGCTCAGACAAAACAACACATTTCATAACATTTTTCATTGTTTTCTGATGTTTTACAGAACACACTATTAGTTGATGAATCGAGAAATAGGCAGATTAATTGATAATGAAAATAATCTCGACTTTTCAAATCAATGATACTGTAATGTTTATGTTCACCGTGATGGATTATTTAACTAAAGAAAGCTTCTATGGATGACGAAACCTGCCAAAATAAATAAATAAAAATCATTAAATGTACCAAAAATTATATTAGAAAATAAATGTAGCCATAAATGAATTGATAAAATGTGAAAATTGATATTTCTGTTTGAATTTGCTTTTTTATTTATTTATCTTTGTATTCATTCCCCTATTTATTTACTCTTCTGTTTAATTTTCCCTTTTATTTATTTATGTATTTATTTTTATTAATTCTTAAATTTATCTATTTATTTTTGCATTTATTTAAAATTTACTTTTAAATATATGTATTTATTCATGTATTCATGTATTTCTTTCTTTCTTTCTTTCTTTCTTTCTTTCTGCACGATTTTCCCTTCGCATTTCACCCATTATTTATTTCTGTATTCTTTTCTTTATATATTTCTGCCTCATTATGCAAATAAGAAAAGAAAAAAAGGAAATAAATGCATAAATACATACATTTAAAAATAAACACAAAAATAAATTTTGAAATTAATAAAAAAAAATACATAAATAAATAGATGAAAGGGGAAATTAAACAGAGGCGTAAATAAAAAAAAATAAAAATAAGCAAACTCAAACAGAAATATCAATTTATGCCACATTTGATCAATTAATGGCTACTTTTATTTTTTTATATTTTTGCTACATTTAATGATTTATTTATTTATTGAGTAATTTATTTATTTTTTATTTTGGCAGGTTCCGTCCTCCATAAGCTTCAAAAGTCTGCAGAAACCTTGACTGCCTGCAACTGACCAACAATAATCTGAAAATGTAAAACGGTCTTAGTTGCATTCAGAATGGTCAACAAAAGATGTACACATCATTGAAGCAGCAAAAGCTCCTTCTAAAGAAGGTGAATTACCCAGAGAAAGGGAAGTAAACATGTCGGTATGAAGACTGTGTCAAACTATTACACAAGAATTTGAAAGATTCACAGAACAAAACAAGTCCAGAGGTGTAAAACATCTGTTTCTCTGAGTGTTACAGGAGGGAGTTTTCCTTTACGTTCATTCATTTATCACATATCAGATGTTTAAATAGAATCTCATCAGGTTTGTTGTATTTGGACAGTGTTCATTTAGTGATGTAATGAAGGGAAAATAACAGCTTTGAGCCGCGGTGAAAACAAATAAAAGAGAAAGAGAGGAAATAGTTGATTGTCTGTGTGAAGCTGTGAACAACAAAATCTTTCTCCCTGCATCCCGTCGCTTCCTGATGTCGACAATAACTGCTTCCTCTTTGTCGGGAAGTGAAGGTGACGTTCTGTTCTTCACTAAACTTGAATCTACTGGTGATTTTTGTATGTGTGAAGAGGACAGCGAACATAAAGAGTCTTGTTGAGGTTTTTCATTCAGGACTCTTTGACCCGTCCGTCTGTTGAGCTCTGCTGTGAATTCTTCAGCAGCAGTTTGTTTAAACCCTCTGCTGATCCTGTCTGTGTCTGCAGCAGAGAATACATTCAGAGCACATTTGGGGCCTCTCCCGTCCACACAGACAGAGGTAGGAGTGGTTGAGCGTCTGAAAGGTTGTGTGGAAAATCACTGAGTTAGCCTCTAAACCCCCCCGCAGACAGAAACATGGCAGTGGTACCGGCAGCTCACCCCCCAAAAATATTCTTAAATCAGATTAAAATGTGCGTTTTTGTGAGTTCATCTTCAGCGTAACTGAAATCTTTTGGCTTTATTTACAAAACTGCCTCATTATCATTAAACAGGAAATCAATCTGACCCGACTCTTAATGAGGAGAATTAAAACAAACTGGAGTCTGACAGTCGGCCTGAAATTCATAACAAAAACAGCTCTTCAGATAATCTAATTATTGCCGTTCTACCAAACCCATCCCTCATATTTCTACAGTTCATCTTCATTCACCATGTGTGTTCTTGTTTTCTCACACATTGATCCAACATGACAGTTTGTGCCTCTCGCGTTTTACCATCATTATATCAACACATCCTGCTGTTCTGAAGGGATTCACAGAATCCTCCAACACTCTTCTGTCCATCTGGGTGAAATAATATTCTATCTGCTGCAACACACAAAAAGATTTTTTCCCAAACTTGTGACTGTATTTTAATCCAGGTAGTCAGAAATATGTCTGTGCTCTTTTTGTACGACATAAGAGACATGTACGTTTTGTATAAAAATATAAAATAATGTCGATATATTCAAATAGAGAGCCGACATGAAACCAGAACTCCATCAATTAGTTGTTTGGTCTATAAAATGTCAGAAAATGGTGAAAAATGTGGATCAGTGTTTACTAAAACCCGAGTCCTCAAATGTCTCAAAGATAATAAGTTTACTGTCATAAAGGAGTAAATAAACCAGAAAATATTCACATTTAAGAAGCTGCAATCAGAGAATTAAGACTTTTTTTCTCTTAAAAAATGACTCAAACTGATTAATTGATTATCAAAAGAGTTGGCAATTAATTTAATAGCTGACAACTAATTGATTAATCATTGCAGCTCTAAACATGACCTTACTCAGCAGTACAGTGTGTGATTCACTTCTGTTGTTTAGATAATGACAGTTATTATTTTTCAAAATTACCTGATATCGTTGTTTTTTCAATATTTCTGTTTTTAGCTGCCTTTAAAGGACACCATTTCCCATAAGCCCACAGACTGCACTGGTACATTTTCATGGGAGCTGTAGGTTTTTTGCTGCTCTCAACAGTAGTTGTTGATTTACTTTGTTTGTAATAGAAACTTTGCAGCAGGAGCTGAATACGGAAAGTGAACTCAAAATCAGATAAATAAATGACTCGATAAATAAATAAATATCCTGTTAAAAGTAGCACAATAATATTAAAAATAAACGTTGCCATTAATTAATTGATATGTACTAATTCCCTTATTTATTTACTCTTCTTTAATTTCCACTTCTATTTATTTATGCATTTATTTTTATGAATTTTTAAATGTATTTATATATTTTTGCATTTATTTTTGCATTTTTTATTTTTATTTATTTTTAAATGTATGTATTTATTTATTCGTTTAAGCATTTATTTATGCATGATTTTCCCTTAGCATTCACCCCCTCATTTCACATCTGTGTATTCTTTTCTTTACACATTTATTCATACATTTGTTTTTACATTTCTGCTTCATTATGCAAATGAGGGGGCGTCTTTCATGTTGTGTCATGCTTCAGTCTTAGCAATCGACCTCATAAAGAGCGGAGTTGGTAGGAAGTTGCTGAAATAAAAGCCTATTGTCTACGAGAATAAATAAATAAAAGTGGAAATTAAACAGAAGAGTAAATAAATAAGGGAATTAATACAAAGGTAAATTAATAAAAAAGCAAATTAAAACAGATATATCAATTTATGTTAAATTTTTTAAATTAATTAATGGCTACATTTATTTTTAACATTATTTTTGCTACATTTAATGACTTATTTATTTATGGAGTCATTTATTCATTTATTTTTTTATTTTGGCAGGCTACGTCCTCCATAGACAGGAAGTGATGCCATTACTCGCTATCAAACTGATTCGGTTTGCGTCACGGTTTGGTCACGTCGGACAAATTCAGCACAGACGCTGCCATCTTTGTCTGGATCAGGAAGCGGCAGCGAAGGACGAGACAAACTAATTAAAAACATCTTAATGTGCAGCAGAAATAATATTTTGTCACCCAGGTTGGTCTCTGAGCTGGTAAATGTGTTTCTTATTTCTGTGTTAAAGGTGATACATGAGATGCACTAACTGTTGCGTCTCTCTGATGCGTCGGCGTGCGTCCAGCCAGAGTTCAGTTTCACTGTGTGAAGCAGTTTTATGGCTGTAAATGAAACTCAGCTCATCTATGATCCACATGCTCCGTACGTCTGAGGCTGCTTCATCCACAACGCTTCCTTTGTTTATCTGCTGGTTATTGCCGACTTCCTGCCACATTATTTCTGAACTCGCTGAAAGAAGAAGAGTTTGTAAAAAAAAAAAAACAGGTCACATGGCTCCTATCCTCAGAGAAGTGGTCCGCTGGGTCCTGGGACCCTCCGGTTGTTCCTCGGCGTGGATGACTTGTGAAGAAGACAAGAGGAAGTGTCTTCAGTTTAGAAAAACAAGAGAGGAAAACAGTGTCTTGGTCTTTTTCCATTTCCTCTCATTCCACACATGAACCCCCCCCCCCCCCCACCCCGACTCATTTGGCTACATTTGAACCAGCCTCCCCCTCGCAGCCCGCCGCTCGGTCTCATCTCGGGCCGTGGAGCGCCGACACGACGGGGGGCTGCTGGGAGCCGCTGGGCTGAGAGACGCTGGGGGGCCACATGGGAGTCTGTTGCATGTGGTGGTGGTGGTAGTGGTGGTGGTGCATGTGGTGGCCCGTGGGCGACGACGGGGGCAGCCAGGGCGGCTGGTGGCTGGGCGGCGAGGAGGCCCAGAAGGAGCCAAAGCCCGATGTGGAGGAGGGGGGTGAGCAGGCCATGGACACCTGGGAGGGGCCGCTGCCGGCGCCGGAGCCGCACTCAGACGCCCGCAGCTTAGAGAACATGGTGATGGCGTCCGGGAAGTTGGGCGGCGTGGCGGGAGTGTTTCTGGGAGTACACATCTGTGGGACGAACACAAGAGGACGGAAGTTAACAGGAAGGTCGTTTCTTCGATGTTACTGAACATAGAAAGGTGATGCTTATGTTTTAATTAGTGCTGTCAAAGTTAACGCGATAGTAACGCGTTAACGCAAATTCGTTTTAACGCCACGAATTTCTTTAACGCATTCATGCAATTTTTAGGTTGTTTTAATATATTTGTAGGCTGTCAATCGATTAAAATGTTTAATCGCAATTAATCGCATGATTGTCCATAGTTAATCACGATTAATCGCAAGTAATCGCACATTTTTTATCTGTTCAAAATGTACAAGTGGGCAAATATGCTGCTTTATGCAAATGTGTGTATATATTTATTTTGGGAAATCAATTAGCAACACAAAACAATGACAAATATTGTCCAGAAACCCTCACAGGTACTGCATTTAGCATAAAAAATATGCTCAAATCATAACATGGCAAACTCAAGCCCAACAGGCAACAACAGCTGTCAGTGTGTCAGTGTGCTGACTTGACTATGACTTGCCCCAAACTGCATGTGATTATCATAAAGTGGGCATGTCTGTAAAGGGGAGACTCGTGGGTACCCATAGAACCCATTTTCATTCACATATCTTGAGGTCAGAGGTCAAAGGACCCTTTGAAAATGGCTATGCCAGTTTTTCCTCAACAAAATTTAGCACAAGTTTGGAGCATTATTTAACCTCCTTCGCGACAAGCTTGTATGACATAGTTGGTACCAATGGATTCCTTAGGTTTTCTAGTTTCATATGATGTAACTTGCGAATGCGAACTTGCCTTAACACGTTATTGTGTCAACTTTGACAACAAGTAGGCTGATTACAGCCTTTAAAATGTGTTTTTAACTGTAATCTCACACTGTGGATGTGTGATCTGTGTGCGACACGCTGCTAAATGCCAAACGTCCTCAGTGGGAACATCAATTAAAATGTAATTTATACACACACACACACTCAGATCAGATCATATAGCATCCAGAAATAGAGGACGGGTCCTCTCAGCTGTGCAGCAGGAAGGAGGAAGAAATATTCAGAGCAAACACACACACACACACACACACACACACGTTAAGATGTTTCTGACCAAAGCAGCTATACTTCACCAAAACTACTCAGCTGTTTGCCTCCTGCACAACTGTGTGAGACACTTAGTTTTGCTGCTACAAGTGTAATAACTGTATTTCATGCTGCCAACACTAGAAGACACTTTCCTCTCCACCGGAGTCCATTACCCAAAGTGCAATTTTTGTTTTTATTGCAACTTCCTCTCCTCACTTTAAGTTTGTAGCGTTATTTAGCATTCTTCCCGTCTGATGTTATAACTAATAAACTCACATCCTGTCTGATATATTAACACATGAATGTGTGACTCATTGAGGATGAAAAGAAAACAGAAACGTTCCTGCTCGGCTCCTCGGGGAGCGCCGGTGTTCAGGCTGCATCTCTATGTACGTTAGAAACAATAACACCTGTCATGACTCTCCGTCTGGCCACCGCCCCTCTGTACACACTAGTAGTCCTGCTGGCCGTCAGATTTTAACTCCCAGCATGCAACAGAACCAGTTCTCTATCACACTGGTGACCTTTAACGTCGTTACAGCCTGAACTCACAATGAGCTCCTCTGTTGCTCCATTTATGAAGCTGGTTACTGTTTGTTTTTAATATTGTATTCTTCATATTATCTGTGAATATCAGTTTTGTCTTCACGTCTGTTTTATTTAGTTTTCATTGTGAATCGATGTGTTTTTGATGTCATGAAATAAAGCAGCTTGACTCTACTGCTGGCTTGACCGCACGTTACCGCGATACGATAACGTTAGCTGTCCATGACAGAGTTAGCATGCAGCTTTAGCCATGATGTCTAGCTCTGCTTTTCCTGACAATGTGTGAAACCCAAAGTGTTTCCATACTTTACTGTATGTACGATACGATACAACTTTATTGTCAGTTTGCACAAAAATTCATTTTGCATCCATAGGCAGCTCAATTTGAGAAAAAGTACACATGTACTTGTGTAGTGTTTACCACTGTGGATTTAATATGTGAGAGTGCAGGTCGTATCCACGTGGACCCGCCGCTGTTTTCTGCTTTGTCGTTTCAGCTCGCTGCGGTTTGTTTTGGTTTGACGGATACGGAACGGATATGATGTCACGTTACTCAGACTGCAACAATAAAAGCGGTAACTTCCTTCTACCTCCACATAGACTCAAATGAAGCAAATATTTCGATTCAGGCATTAAAAAAATCAATTTCAAAATCGTAAAAAACAAATCGCGATACATAGCTGAATCGTTTTTTTCCCCCACCCCTACTGATCTAATTGGCTCAGTCACCTTTATGAAACAGTTAATCACTAATAATAATAATAATAATTAGTCCTGTTTCTCTGTCTTTACAGCTGTACTTTTCTTCTGCATCTTAAAGAGTTCCTCTTTCATTAAAGGCTCATTATTGCTGCAACACTGACTTCTTTCTCCTCCATGCTCGTGGCCCTCGGGGCATCGTGGAGCCATGTTGGGACAGCTTGAGTGGAGGAGGAGGAGGAGGAGGAGGAGGAGGAGGAGGAGGGGGGAGGTCTTGCAGCTGATGCCCCCCCCCCCCCGAGTGTCTTCACTCTTCCTCTCAGACCTCTGCAGCTGTACAGCCCTGCACTCGGAGCCTCGGGCGAGATGATGTCACCGCACTGCACCCAAAATAATAACAAACCCGGCCGCTGCCTCTCTCCCACACACTTCCTCCTTCCTCACCCTTTCAAGCTACAACACGCTCCGCCCAGAGCGACCGACCGACCGACACGTACACCAACACGAGAGGAGGAGGAGGAGGAGGAGGAGGAGGAGGAAGAAAACAGACTGAAAATTAAACAGGGCTGCAGATGTGGGCACGCTCTTCCTGCATGATCAGGACCAGACCAACCCGAGAGAGAAGACTCAGACATGCACACAGTTAAGAAACAGGGTTGCGTAAGCAGCAGAAAGGACACGGTGACGCAAGTCCGCTCAGCCACACAGTCATTATTTCATTCATTCACACTTCAGATTTTGTCCAGTGAATCCTCTTCAGTAATGTTACTGTTACAGGGCTGCAGTTAAAGATTAAACAGCCATAATATGGCTGCACACACCCTCCTTATAGCCACTCTGACACGTTTCTGTCCAAATGAAGTGAGACCAGAGTTTCCTTAGTTCCTTAGTTTTTCCTTTTTATAACCTGTTCCAACTTTTACCTGCTGCAATGAAAATGTTCTTTATGTGATTTTTTTCAGGTCCAGTATGGTGAGATTTGCTCTGTCTGTCCTGCCGGTGTAAAAGCCCAGCTGCAGGTCAGTGGGTTCACCCATCCCACCGTCCAGAACGAGGGATTCAGCCTCCGTTTAGCTACACACGCCTTAATATTTTTTTATTTAGGGGAAATAAATGGACTTACCATCTGGTGGTGGTGACTGGGGATGTTGGCCTCCTGGAAGAAGGAGCTTAAGGCCGTCTGCAGAGGGACAGAGAGAGAGGAGATGAATTTCTTTAAATTAAAAACCAATAACACGTAGACGTATAGAAGTCAAACATTTGCCTTCTTCGCCCCTCTGACCACAGAAAGGAAGAACCGCACCCATCCCCCCTCTTCGCCATCAGCCCGCGGGTCAGTTAACACAACTGGTCACGTGACCTCAGGGTTAAAACTATTATCTCCAGGCTGGGATCTGAAACAGGGCTTTGTAGACCACAGAGAGCCTTTTTCAGATTAGCTACAAGCTTTTAAGGGGAGACTTCCTCTGAAGTTTCTGTCTGAAAACGTACAAACAAACACTCATTTTGTTATAATACTAAAACTGAAATAAATGTCTCTCTCAGGTCCAACAAAGCAGAGCTGAGACGATTAATCTAGGGATGCAACTAATGATTTATTTTCTATTAATCGATTGGTTCCCCAAGTTGACATATTCAAATAGTTCTTTCACCCGTCCGACTGTCAACAAAGATATTTAGTTTAATATCATAGAAGACAGCAAATATTCACATTTGAGAAGCTGTAAAAGAAATGAATGTTTGCCTAAATATGTACTTAAATGATAAATCTAACAACTCTAGACATTTGAAGACGTCTCCTTGGACTCTGAAAATCTAAAATGGACATTTTTAATCAAATGATTGATCAGTTAACTGATGAACTATAAAATAATGATGAGTTTCAGCCCTACAACAACAACCAGAGTCCTGCTAGAGGTGGAGAACAGAGACACTATAATAAAATGTAAACAGCAGCTGTCATGGCCGCATCCCTGCACAAACAAGGAAATGAGTTGGCTTCTTGTATTGTTCCTCTTTGTTGTGAACAAGGCCGGCATGAACAAACACACTTCATGACCTCGGAGAAACAGAAACAAACCGCTGACAATTCCTGTGAATGTGAGTCATGCAGTGGATGATGGGAAACACTTGAGGGTGATCTAATCTAGCGGGCAGTTTAGACTCTAGTTTAGAGGAGGGTGATCTAAACTCAAATATGTTGACTTCATTTTACATTTGATAAGAGTGCTGATAGATGCTGGTACTGGAGGTTGAGCAGCTGTTGGGAAAACTTGATGGTGACACATGAGAGGCTGCACCGTGTTTCCATGAGACAGAGTGAGCTTGTTTTACTGCTCAGCGTAGCCTCCATTTCCCTTCACTGGAGGGAGGCCTCTTTCTTTCTCGCCAACACTTCACCCCCATACGACGGTGTGGTTGTTTGACAACAGCAGCGGCGGTGCAGGAATGTCTGCCGTACAAACGTGACACACATCTCAAAGCGTGAAAGTGCTCTGCTGCTTTTGTGCGTCGGGCCACTGAGTCCACGCTGCTCTTTGTCTCGTCTCGGTTCATTTCTCAGGACCTGGTGTGATCACTAATGTCTCAGTGTGTCAATTCAGATTTCCTGCTGCTGTAAACACAAACACTCACATGAAGAACACCGTTTACCACCAAGGTTTCTATAACGGCTCCTTTACTGGACATTGTATTTCATCAGTGATGACAAAACCATCACAGTGAATAAAGGTTTGGTTTATGTAATGTAATTTAAATTCTTCTTTTAAGTCAGTGTGTTGTTGTTTAAGTGTTGAATGTTGTCACAGATTAAAGGGTAGAAAGTATACTGCAAAAGTCTCTTGTTGTAAAAATGGGCGTTCTGCTTACTGCAATGACGAAATATTAAATAAATGCGAGAACGGCAAAGAACGTATATTGCTAAGAAGAATTCAGCTATTAGTTAATTTTACAACTTTTAGGACATAATGATTTAAATGAGGGCTATTTAAGTGTTCGTACTGGGAAGTTGATTTACCTAAGAAAAATTATCCTCTGATTTACAGACGTCTCTTTATACATTAATGGCCACAGACTCATTGGCGTCCAAAATGGCGGCAGCGCTGTTGTCAAAAAAGCACCAGAGTTTCATCTCTTTGCTTCTATACTCTTTGACCTAACTGTCTCTCTCTCTCCCTTCATTGTCATTTTCCATCTATCCACCAGGTTCCCTCTGACTTCGACCTCCTTCCCATCACCTGACTGCTCCGCCCATCTATTCACCTGTTCCCACTTCCCTCATCAGCTCACCTGCATCTCATTACCTCATCAGCCTATCAGTTCATATACCCACTTCCATTCATTCTCTACCAGACTGTCAAAGTTGCCCCTTTACCTGGACCTGGACCTGGTCCTGGAAATACCTGTATCTGAACCCACCTGCCTGTAAGCTTTTATCCAACTCCACATTTGCAATAAATCACTGAACTCTGTCAGTCCGGTCTCTGAGTTGCTAAAAAGCAAAACATATTAATTTAATACAAAGAATATCGAGTTAAAGTTCAAATAATGATTACTGTTAAGTACCTCTTGTAAATCTAACACAGTGTGATTGGTTACTCATTTGATCAACAAATAATATTCTTCATCTATTTTTAAGTTTTCAGCTAAATAGCAGTACCTCTCAGGGAGGACGTGCCACCACCACAAACATGACAACAGTTTGTGTGAATACAGGGAAGATGCATTTCTAACGTCACTTTGAAAATAACTAAATCAAATAAAAGTCTATTGTGGGCATTTAAAGGGACATAATGCTGCATTCATTGTCACAATATCAGCCGTTTGTGTCAGCAACAGCTTAATGTCTTGTATCACAGCATTTAGTTACAATACAGTTTGTTTTGTTCCCTTCATACAACACAAACATCATCTTGTCATCGCTTTTTAAGGACTGGTGATCACAAAATATTATGTAGCAATTATTAATACATCATCCTCTAATCTTTCCTACAGTTAAATCCTTCCTGGTGATGTCCACTCAAACAACGCCAAAGGTAATGAATTAATTTCTCTCTCTAATGTCTTCTATCTCTGATATGATATGCTGCATTAATGTGGTTGTGGAGCGACGGGCCTCGGGTGGGGGTGGGGGAGGGGGGGGGGGGGGCGGCTGAGGACAGAAGACTCCTTCGGCTCCCAGCCAGAACCAGAACACAGAGAATAATCAGGCCACTGCTGTCACACTGACACAAACAATAGTCTGTTTACTACGTTCTCACACTGACACACAATACCACCTGGTATCCTCCAGCCTCCCTTATCAGAGCTGAAACCAGTCAGATAACAGATAAAATCAATCTACAGGAAATTAATGAATCACTTTAAAGCTTCAGTGGGTAGAAATGGAGCAAATATGATTCAAAAAAGGTTATTTTTATAAAACGGTCACTATATCCTGACAGTAGTGCACGAGACAGGTAATCTGAAAAAAAATCATGTGCCTCTTTTTCCTCCGGTGTCCTCCGGTGCTCCTAATAGCATCTGCAAGATTTCACAGACCGGAGGAAAACAACCAATCAGAGCTGATCTGGAGTCTGCCATCTCCGAGCAGCTGTCAATCACTCGCAAACTCTGATCAAACGGTCAAACTAACCAGCGCTGATCAAATATGAATCAATATTCTGTTACTGTAATGCCTATTTCTCTCCTCAATAGTTTTCAGAAACATCTTGTAGTGTACTGTTTAGCTGTAAAATGAGAAAGTTTGTGACCCGGCAGCCATGTTGACATCTCTTGAGGAAATGCCAAGCACTGCCCAGAGAACAGAGTCATGAGGAGGTGCAGAGGTCTAGTTTTCTCTCAGAAAACTTGAATTACAATATTGTACTTGTATACAGGCGTAAAGGGCTTTTGAAGCAGTGATTTTTCATGTGAAAGAAGGTTATATCAAAGCTTGTTTCATAAATTTGTACGATTTTAATTTGTGCTCATTCAAGATATGAATGAAGGGCTGAATGACTTTAAGAGTGAAGATAGTTCAGTTATTTTTTTTTTATAATGAAGACGTCTTTGTTTCCCTGGCACCAAAGGGTGACTCTGACAACATACATGTTGAAAATCAAACAATTTTACTGTATTTATTGAGATATTTCCAAAGTAAAAGTCCGTAGAAGTGTATGATTCATCTTTTTCCCATGGTCTAATGTTAAAAACGTTAACAAAAATTGCAATAGATCGTAATATCAATCACAATACTTAAAAATCGCAACACCTATCGAATCGGCACCCAAGTGTTGTGATAGTATCGCATCAGGAGGTGTATCGTCCCAGCCCTAATGTTTTGCTGTCCAGGTAACATAAAGTTTGGTGACTCACTGCAGTGACTGGAGTCACTTACCAAACATATTCTCAGCTGACACGCCTGTTTCCGTTCATTAACAGTCAAATGTTTAGCATTTCTGTTTGAAATGACTGAAAAGATAAATCAATTATCAAAATAGCTGCAGATTAACTTTATGTTGACTTATCGATTGTTAAGTATCGACTAGTTTCAGCTCTACTTTACAACTGGAACCAACTCACTGCAGTAAATCTGACACCACCGAGCTCCTGAGCAAGTTAAGTCAATCACAACAAACACCTGAGAGGAACTGAGCCTCCTCCTCCTCCTCTTCCTCCTCCCACGCCTCGGGTGAACCACCTGGCCCGGCTGCAGGCCGACACTGAGCCCCAACAGATGGAGGAGTGGTCTGAGTAGAACCATCTGGAGGCTCAGAACATCCTTCAGGTGTCTGTCAGCTGTTCAACAGGCCTCAAATATATCACACACCGGCAGCCAGAGGGCTTCTAGTGACGTTTGCATATGAGCCCCAGTCAGCCAGTGTCAATAACTGCAGGGCTGCAACCAATGTTTACTTTCATTATTTTATGGATTAATCACTTGGTCTATAAAATGCCTGGTGTAAAAATAGTGAAATAAGTCACATCAGTTTCCCAGATGACTTAAAATAACTTATTTTGTCTGACCAACTGCCCAAAACCCAAATCTAGTCAGTTTACACTCAGACTCCTCACACTGGAGAAGCTGGAAGCAGAGAATAGATTAATCGATTAATTATTCCAGCTTTTAATAAGTGTTAATGGCACAAGAATGCTTGTGTATATGAGAACAGCTGGAAGGATAATGCATTTAATTAGTCTATATATAACTGAACAAGACTGTCAGAACACTTAGCTCCAAGTACAGTGAGTCTGCTGAATCTGCTCTTGTAAAGTTACCAAAAAGTAATATGGCTTACAAACATATTGTTATTGTTGTTGTTTTCCTCTGACTAGTTAAATTAATATAAAATTAATTGTGATTAAGGGATTGCTTTTAACCTGTTTAGTAGGGAGGGTTCAGTTTATCATCCTGTGAGATTTGATCTGAACGAACAAGCCAAACCTGTAGGTTATAATCAGTGATACTGGATGAGAACATGTTATCAGACGGGCCCCGTACAGTCTGTCAAGATGGTATCACTGATTTGGGCTCTCCATGTTAACATAAAGTGGTTTGTTTTCAATAACAGCCATTAAACCATAAAACAGTAGGATCATTCCTACAGTATGTTCCCACGGTCCTTATTGTAAGAGCTTGGTGATATCTTCACAGTTTCAGAACGATGAGAGATGGACGTTTCAAACGCAGTATGATGGTTAAAAATCCATTCAACCACTGTGCTTTCAACATATTGACCCGGGGAAACATACATTGAACATGTGAGGTAGGGAAGCACATTCCTGCCAGTAAAAAAGAAAAGAAAAAGAAAACTGATGATTAAAAAAAAAGATCCTGTATGTCATTATGACAAACTTTCTCAAATTGATTTAGTATAGCAAAATAATGACAAACTTTCCCAAAATAATGACAGACTATGTCATCATTTTGAAATAATAAGTAGTTATTTCGAGATAATGTCATTATTTTGAGATACTATGTCATTATTTTGACATGCTATGTCATTATTGAGATGTCATTATTCTGAGATACTGTCATTACTTTGAAATACGTCAAAGTCATTATCTCTTGAGATACTAAGTTATTGTTTGGAAATAGCAACTAATTATTTTGAGATACTATATCATTATTTTGAAATAATCATTATACTGTCATTATTGCACGATAATAATTCACTATTTTGAGATGATAAGTCATTACATTGAGATGCTAAGTCATTACTTTGAGATGCTTAGTCATTACATTGAGATGCTAAGTCATTATTTTGTAGTCACTATTTTGAGATGCTAAGTCATTATTTTGAGATACTAAGTTATTATTTTATACCAAGTCATTATTTCGAGAAAGTTTATCATTATAATGACTTCCTGCATGATCTTTTAATCATCACATGTGCAGAAATGGACTTCCATACATTAATGTGTCATATTAAGAGGATATTGAGCTGGGGAACATATATAGAACCCTGGGAACATACATAGAACCCTGGGAACATATAGAACCCTGGGAACATATAGATAGATAGATAGATAGTAACTTTATTGATCCCGAGCGAAATTCAAGTTTCCAGCATCACAGTTCCATAGTGCAAACATATTAATAAATATATTATTATATTATAATATTAGTATATATAGAACCCTGGGAACAAACGCTCCCAAAACAATAACCTAGCTTGAGCTACCTAATATTTTTTTGTAGAGGCTGCTAGCAGCTAGGCTAACAATAATTAGCTTGGCAATGACACTGTGGATTCCTGTGGAGAATGTAAACAAGGATCGGCTACAGCACCACGTCCTCAGTGCTGCTAGCTTAGCTGGTGTTAGCTGCGGGAGCGCATGGTCGTATAGGCAGGACACAAAATACGCTAAATAACTAACAGGAGGAGTTCATTTAAATGTCTCAAGAGCTCATCTACAGCTGGAAGATTAAATAAACGGTCAGGCGATAAGAGTAGAGTAAATAAAGCGCTCGGTCTCACCTCGAACTGCCAGTGGGCCGCTTGCAGGAGCTGCTTCGCCTGATCGGCGGCGCATCCAGCCGTCAAAACAAACTGGTTGATCATGACTTGATGTCTGAGTTCGTCCATATTCACCGACATGACCGCTTTCCCCGCAACACGCAGCTGCTTTAAAGTCGAAAATAAAACTAAATAAATAAAATCTTCACTTGAATCGAGTCCTCTGAACCCTTCAAACCCCGATCCTCCCCGCCTGCCTGTCTCCCACCGCCGAGTCTCCGCAGCCTCCAGCAGCAACAACAATATTTTCATGTCATCACCAACAACAAAGAGGACGGCGCTCCTGATTGGACGGCTCCCGAGCGAGATAGTACTAGACAAGCGCTGATTGGCTGAAGCGTTTAAACTTACCAGTGCGCTTGTTTTACTACACAAAGACACCACCGATGAGTGGAGTCACGCAGATTCTCAGGCAATAACAACTTACCCGCCCTCTGTGGTTACTCTGTCGGTTTGTTCACGCGATTTTATTCATGTCCGTTACACTGACGTCATGTGTATGATTGGCTATCTGGTGAATCCGCAGAGCTGATTGGCTGCTTCCTTTGGCAGGTATGTGAACTAAACGCACACATAAACACCGTACATGTTTTACATTTACTTATATATGTTTTCTTATATATTTATTGTTAATAGATCCTATAGGAAATGATTATTATTGTTATTATTATTGTTATTATTATTATTATTATTATTATTATTATTATTATTAGTAGTAGTAGTAGTAGTAGTAGTAGTAGTGGTAGTATCATATATTATACTATACATTACTATTTTACTATACCATTACATTTGATATTCTATGTTATACTGTTATACTATATTATTACATTGCACCTTATCCTAAATCATATATCCCATACTATATTATGCTGTACTATATCATACCATATTATGTTAATCTGTTATACTGTCATACTACATTATACTATATTATATTTCTATTATGTTGTGTATATACGTACATCTTATTATTTATTTTTAATATATGTTGTTGTGGTGTTATTTTAATATGTTCATACCTGAAAGTATGGCTTTCATAATTACTTAACATATGTGCAATATGAATTACATAGGTAACACGAGGTGTCATATGCAATTATGTATGATAATGTTTGAAAAGTAAATCTTTTTATCTAAAACATATTTTCTATTACACCCCAGTAAATGAAGAAAACCTCTTGGGAAGCTGCAGGATTCATATAAAAAGTAAGTGATCAGCCTTGTTTCATCACGTTTTTATTTAATTGGAATTGTGAGGAACAAGTGATCTATTTCACATCATCATTTTAATGTTGGCATCCTGCAGCAGTCTTCCTCCTGATCGGAACATCCTGATGCACTGAGGACTGACTGGACCAGAACGGTTCTCCTGATAGAACAACACTAATCTTCTTATCATGTGAGTCCTTCAGGCTGTCGGCTGTCTGTGAATAATTCAGTGGTGGTGCAGGTGAAAGCACATGTGACAGAGGAAGTCTATCTATTATGTATTGTTGGAGGGTGTTATTACCTGAAGGGTGTTTGGTGCTGGACGACAGAAACCTCCTGAACAAACGACTGACAGTTTTAAGTATATATTTAACCTCAGTTTCCCCTTAAATCTTTAACATAAAAAATCATTTTATTTCACTCTGTCTGTCTGACAGTATCATATATATTCAGCTTGTTCACAATGAGTGAAATATTCAAGACTTCCATCAGATGGAAACAGGCTAAAGGCCCCATTCACAACTGGTATTAACATGTGATCTGGATCCACTGGTCAAAATATTTACATCTGACCTGGCTGAGATCTGGTCACCATGCGTGATACTCTGTAACAGAGTATTTTTACTGTGTGGTATTAGTACTTTTACTGTAACAGAGTATCTTACTGTGTGATATTAGTACTTTTAATGTAACAGAATATTTTTACTGTGTGGTATTATAACTTTTGCTGTAACAGAGTATTTTTACTGTGGTATTAGTACTTTTACTGTAACAGAGTATTTTTACTGTGTGGTATAGTATTTTTACTGTGTGGTATTAGTACTTTTACTGTAACAGAGTATCTTACTGTGTGATATTAGTACTTTTACTGTAACAGATTATTTTTACTGTGTGGTATTAGTACTTTTACTGTAACAGTGTCTTTTTACAGTGCGGTATTAGTACTTTTACTATAACAGTCTTTTTTCCTGTGTGGTATTAGTACTTTTACTGTAACAGAGTATTTTTACTGTGTGGTATTAGTACATTTACTGTAACAGAGTTTTTTTACTGTGTGGTATTAGTACATTTACTGTAACAGAGTATTTTTACAGTGTGGTATTAGTACTTTTACGATAGCAGAGTATTTTTACAGTGTGGTATTAGTGTGACAGAGTATTTTTACAGTGCAGTATTAGTACTTTTACTGTAACCGAGTATTTTTACAGTGCAGTATTAGTACTTTTAATGTAACAGAGTATTTTTACAGTGCAGTATTAGTACTTTTACTATAGCAGTTGTTGTTCAGTCATCTGTCTGTGGATCAGCTCTCTGATTGGTTAAAGGATGTTTCACCACCAAAACAAGAACACACCTTAGAGAGGCTTCACGTTAAAGCTCTGGAGTGAATTATTAACACCAGTCTGTCTCCACAAACTGGACTTTGTCACAGAGAGTCCTGTTTGTTTTCTAAACCACATGCTGGAGTCCATCAACGTGACTCCACCTCCACCCAGGTGTTATTATTATTATCATGAGACAGAGGTTTGATGCTGATTCAGAGTCAGTTAACACAGGTCTGTTGAGCTCATCCCCTGGTCAATATGTTGCACATTCCTGTACAAAACTGTACAGCTCCTCCACTTTAAACACAGATATTTGCGTAAGTCTTTATATTTTTCTTATTTTCTATTGTCAGTTTTCCTATTTTCTATTTTGTCTCTTGACATCTGCACTGTTTATTGTTATGCACCAAATCACCAACAAAAAAATCCTTTTATCTGCAAAACTACTTGGCAATAAAACTGTTTTTGATTTCTGCAACTGCATGTGGCTTTACTGCAGTAAAAGTACTAATACCACACTGTAAAAATACCTTGTTACAGTAAAAGTACTAATACCACACTGTAAAAATACTCTGTTGCAGTAAAAGTACTAATACCACACTGTAAAAATACTCTGCTGCAGTAAAAGTACTAATACCACACTGTAAAAATACCCTGTTACAGTAAAAGTACTAATACCACTCTGTAAAAATACTCTGTTACAGTTAAAGAATTAATACTACACTGTAAATATACCCTGTTACACTAAAAGTACTATATCCACACTGTAAAAAATACTCTGTTACAATAAAAGTACTAATACCACACTGTAAAAATACTCTGTTACAGTGAAAGTAATAATAACCACACTGTAAAATACTCTGTTACAGTAATCTGCTGATTATTTTCTCCATTAATCGATTGATTGATGGTTATGGTGTAGTCACGATACCAAATAATGTCTTATATGCACAAATAAAATAGTTATATTATCTATAATAATATTGTAATGTTATAGTTAATACTTGTATAAGCCTAACATTTCCTTTCTAAACTTGATTAAAACCCTGACCAGTGAAGGTGCATAATAGAAGCATTCATCCACTGATACTCAGCTTCTGTCACAGTAAATCAGATGTGGTTCATTCATTATTAAATGGTGTCTGACGCCCTCATCTGTCCAACAGATAGCACTACTTCTGAACACAATACTGGTCAAAGCAAAACACATTTACTACATTCATATATCAAAGACTCTAAATGAAGGATTTTGTATGCATAATGCTTGTGTTCCTTCTGCAGTGTCAGCGACTCTTTATAAATTAAGTAAATCATCACAGAAAGAGAGCCAAAAATCATCAAGCATATTTCTTGTGTAACTTCTCTTTCCTAACACAGTCATTTCTTTCAGTCACAAGGACATTTCCACTATTCTTCTTTATTCAATAAACAGACTGTACATCATATTAAATTAATGTAGGAAAATATGAATCAACAAGCGTTTACTTCTTGAGGTCACCGAGCCCTCAGGATAAAAGTTCAGACCTAGTTTGAAGTTCAAGAGAAACATTTTAACTGTTAATTCAAATTATCTTTGGACAAAGCAAACTAAGAGTCCATTTAATGCACATATCTGGATATAATAATATAGTCATATAGTTTTAATCTACATTTGTTATCTGACCGTGTGTGTTTGTATGTGTGTGTGTGTCTGTCTGTCTGTCTGTCTGTCTGTCCGTGAGTCAAGTCCACCATCAGACTTCAGCTGCAATCTGAAGCTGCACTCCTCTATAATCCCTCTGAGTCGACTCCCTGACCCTCCTCTATATGAGGTTACTGTGGTTGGCTGCTCCCGTTCTGACCTTTGACCTCTGACCTCTGCTGGAGGTGATGTGATGTGATGTTGGGGCTGAGGGGGTACGAGGGCGTCTGAAGACTGTCTCGACCCTACAGGGTTTGAACAATGAGACGTGACTACAGACGAATGTTGTGATCAGAAACAATGATGTCAGGAGTGAAACAAAGACTCGGACCTGTTTCCTGTTGCCTCCAGCTGACTGGTTTTACTGGTTGGATTGTGTTGCTTTGTTTTCTATCAGCTAGTTGTATGGTATAGTATGGTATGGTATGGTATAGTATGGAATACTATAATATAGGACAGTATAGTGTGGTATGGTATAGTATAGGTCAGTATAGTGTAGGTCGGTATGGTATACTAACGAGCATTATACTTTTTATTGAAGTAGGATTCTGACTTCTTGTAATGGAATATTTTTTATGTTGCTGTATTATTTTTATCTAAGTAACAAATCTGAATACGTCTTCCACAACTGAAAATAGGTAAACTAAATATAATAGAGACCTCATGAAGCTGATTTACTTTACAAATTAAACACGGTTATATCATTATTTAATATGATTTATGGTCTGCAAAAGATGGATCTTGGTTTCTCATCTAAACAAACACCCTCCTTTTATAAAATATATACAGTATATTTAAAACTTCTTTACATGAATGTTGTCACATCACTTTACCTTGATTAATGTTGTTTTATACACTATTTTCTCTGCACACTATCTGTCTCCTGTTTGCAGGTTTAAGATGTTTAAAAAACAAGAACTGTAGAACCGGATAATGTCAGTGAATGTGTACAGATTTATTTATTTTTTACTTTCAAAAGGGACTGAAATGATGTCAAATGGAAAAACATAATTTCACTGTTTCTCTCTTTATTTCAGCAAATGTTTGAGTTTGAATAGACAAGACGTCCATGCACCACCTTTATTTTGAAGTAGACCTCCTGAACTTTCAGTGGATGAAACACACCTGGGTTTTTGATTCATTTAAATCAGTTTCATCTCTTTCAGATGAGTGTATGTGAGCAGCGGTGGAGATGAGACACTGTGACCCGTTAAAAGCAGCACGCGGTGCTCTCAACACGTCCAGCTTTGAAGAGACGTCAGGACGCCAGAAATGAGGAAGCCTTTTTATTGCTTTACAGTTGTCTTTGTGAGGGGCCTCAGGAAACCACTCAGCCACACTAATACAACGTTCAAGGGGCCAAACCTTTTTGTTTCGCCTTTCTCTCCCTTTCTGTCGTATGAACAAAAGTACATTCCTGCACACACACACACACACACACACACACACACACACACACACACACACACACACACACACACACCAGGTCCAACCTCTGGGTCCAACTTTTAGTTTGTTACTGATTAAATATATTTAGAGATGAAGCCAGAAATTTTTCTTCTTCTACTGTCGTCATGTGTGCAGAATGAGACCAGACGTGGAAAAAGTATTCACATTTGATAAAGTACTTATACCACAATGTATAAGTACTCCATTGCAAGTTAAAGTCCTGCATTATGTATTGTTGCAGTAAAAGTACAGCTGTATTCTCAGCTCCATGCAGTAAAAGTACAGCAGTATTCTTAGCTCCATGCAGTAAAGTACAGCAGTATTCTCAGCTCCGTGCAGTAAAAGTACAGAAGTATTCTCAGCTGTGTGCAGTAAAAGTACAGCAGTATTGTCAGCTCTGTGCAGTAAAAGTACAGCAGTATTCTCAGCGTCATGCAGTAAAAGTACAGCAGTACTCTCAGCTCCATGTAGTAAAAGTACAGCAGTATTCTCAGCGTCATGCAGTAAAAGTACAGCAGTATTCTCAGTGTCATGCAGTAAAAGTACAGCAGTATTCTTAGCTCCATGCAGTAAAAGTTCAGCAGTATTCTCAGCTCCGTGCAGTAAAAGTACAGCAGTATTTTCAGTGTAATGCAGTAAAAGTACAGCAGTATTCTCAGCTCCATGCAGTAAAAGTACAGCAGTGTTCTCAGCTCCTGCAGTAAAAGTACAGCAGTATTTTCAGTGTAATGCAGTAAAAGTACAGCAGTATTCTCAGCTCCATGCAGTAAAAGTAAAGTAGTATTCTCAGCTTCATGCAGTACAAGTAAAGCAGTATTCTCAGCTCCATGCAGTAAAAGTTCAGCAGTATTCTCAGCTCCGTGCAGTAAAAGTACAGCAGAATTCTCTGCTCCGTGCAGTAAAAGTACAGCAGTATTCTCAGCTCCGTGCAGTAAAAGTACAGCAGTATTCTCAGCTCCGTGCAGTAAAAGTACAGCAGTATTCTCAGCTCTTTGCAGTAAAAGTACAGCAGTATTCTCAGCTCCGTGCAGTAAAAGTACAGCAGTATTGTCAGCTCCGTGCAGTAAAAGTACAGCAGTATTCTCAGCCTCATGTGGTAAAAGTACAGCAGTATTCTCAGCCTAATGTGGTAAAAGTACAGCAGTATTCTCAGCCTCATGTGGTAAAAGTACAGCAGTATTCTCAGCCTCATGTGGTAAAAGTACATGTGACTGATATCTGATTCTCTGATAGTTAATAGTGAAGCATCAATGTTAGAGCAGCATGTTACTGCTGCAGCTGCTCCAGGTGGAGCTACTTTAACTACTTTATATACAGTTAGATAGTTTAGTCCAGTGGGTCCCAACCTAGGGGTCGGGCCAAGTATCAACAGATCAATCTGAGGGGTCGTCAGATGATTAATGGGAGAGAAGATTGATCATTGATCATTCGTTAATGAAATGAAACCATGTGAGAAGTTTAGAGGTGAAATGTCTCTTTGGTGGAACTTTTGTACAAGAGGTTTGAACTTTAACAATGTGTTGTATTCTATAAAGTTATGTTTTATATGCAAAATCTTAATCTGAAATATAACTTTTTTTCTTATATTTTATTTAGAAAGTTCAATACAGTAGTTACATAAACGTATTCAGTTTATTCATTACAAAAATTCAGATTCAGTTAATATGTTACACAGTATAAAAATAACATTAAAATAAATGTAAATGTAAGGAAAGGAAAAGATGAATAAAAACAAACAAAAAACCAATCAGGGTCTGTTGAACAATCGGAATAAATTTGAAATGTCTAAATCTAATAGTTTAATTTAGAATTTTTAAGTTTTCAGTCGTAGTCAAATATGTTTCAAAATCAGTATCTTTCAAAGTTTAAAAGGAGGGTATTCTTTTAAGCCATATGTATATAATATTTAGATATTAATCAAATTAATTATGTAATTTTCATCTGCTGGAAAGCTGTCAGATAAATGTAGTGAAAAGTAGTCTACAATATTTGTCTCAGAGATTCAATTCAGTTTATTTTTATATAGCGTCAAATCATAACAGAAGTTATCTCAAGACACTTTTCATATAGAGCAGGTCTAGACCGTACTCTATAATTTACAGACACTCATAGTGGAGTAGAAGTATAAAGTAGCATACAATGGAAATACTCAAGTAAAGTACAAGTACCTCAAAATTGTATTTGAGTAAATGTACTTTGTTACTTTCCACCATAGAAGTGCTTCTGATATTTGTAGCTTCATATTTAGCACACTTACAGTCAGTCACTCTTTTATGTTCTAAAATTAATGAAATATCTGGAGTTTAATTACTTTATAATTAGAGTAATCCTCAAGTAAAAAGGGCCCCTGTCAGGCCCCCGGGCCTCAGCTTGAGAACCTGCACGGCAGCAGAACTCAGTTGACTTGAGAGTGATTAAAAATGAAGCGCTATAGAAACCAGCAGGCCAATGGAGGCGCGGGAAGCTGTTTACAAGGGGGGTGTACCGTTTCTATGGTTGCTGGACAAACCTCCTGCTCCAGGTATTAAACTGCCTCCCAGACGGATCCTGCAGCCCGCTGAGTCCCGGTACAAAGACCTCCACAGAGGAGAAGAAGAAGCGCCCGACAGCGCGCCAAGCATCGGACACAGGAATTCCTCTCTTTAACTCACCAGTTGACAACAGGTGCACTAAAAGCAGTCTGAGGCTCAATACGTGCTGCTCGTCTGGGATTTAAAAGGTCTCCACTCAACATAACCGCAGACAGAAGGTGAGTTTTTTAACTTTATTCTAACAAGATTCATATTTCACCTATAAACTTCATGTGTTAATTAATATCAGTTAAATGTTCAATTTAGAAAAAGAATGAAAAGGTTATTAGCATATTATTTTATACAATTGCATTAAAATATTGACAGTAAAATAATCTTAAGCACTTAATTGAGTAAACCGTGTCCTTAATGTTCGAATGTTTTACGCGTAAAACCTCCTAAATGTGCGAATTTTTCAAAGGTGGCGAACACACTCCATCTAAATTATAATAACAGTATTTGATAGTTTGTTTTAAGTTGTCTTCATCCGTTTAAAAAATGTGTTTGGGTTAAATGGTGCCGTTAGTAATGACGTGCGCTCTTCTCTGCGCTGAGCGTCAAGTGCGCAACAGAGTTTTTCAGGAAAGTTCTGAGACAGAAAAGAAACGGGGGGGGGGGGGGGGGGTTAGATTCTTAGATTATTTTGAGGTTTTAGTTTCCTCATGTTCTCCACCCACACGTCCAGGTGACAGACTGGATTTATATCTTCACATCTGAAAGTCTTTCACTTTACGCACACAGAGGCTCTGTTTTCAAATAGGCCATCATTGTCCTGCCAGTTCGCACTTAGCTGAAGACGGCTGTATATTTTGGGGTCCTGTCAGGCGGTGGCAGGGGGAGGAGGAGAAGGAGCTGGGTGACAGAGAGCCATGCTGTCTCTGAGCTGTGCCGACCCGTGGCCTGAAGGCTCCGTGGGACTGGAGGAGGAGGTGGTGACCGCGGCGGCCCAGGCGGAGGAGAGGGACAGCGTCCTCAACAACAGCAGCTACTCCATCAACCTGGACGACAGCCTGACCAGCCTGCAGTGGCTGCAGGAGTTCTCCATCCTCGGTGCCAACGTGCCGCATCAGGCCCACCACCAGCCCCTGGGCTCCGACGCCCCGGCCTCCCCTCTGGCCGGGGACCCCGCCTCAATCGGCATGCCCCTGACCCCTGGGAAGCCCACAGCGGCGGCCTACAGCAGGATGCAGTCCCTCCCCGGCATCGTGGCTCACGGTCACTGCCCGGATGAGGTGGACTACAAGACCAACGCGCACATCAAGCCGCCCTACTCGTACGCGACGCTCATCTGCATGGCCATGCAGGCCAGCAAGAAGACCAAGATCACTCTGTCCTGCATCTATAAGTGGATCACCGACAACTTCTGCTACTACCGACATGCTGACCCCACCTGGCAGGTAAAGGACCACACACACACACACACACACACACACACACACACACACACAACACACACACACACACACACACACACACACACACACACACACACACACACACACACACACACACACACACAACACACACATCACATACTGTTTATTCTTCCCAACACACTTTCATTGTTTGGAAATGAGTTTCTCTCAGAGGTCAGATCACAGCTGGGAACATGACTTATTTCTATTTAGAGACCAGTAGAGTCCTAGGCCTGCTGCCACTCTGATGAAGCATTAGTGACTTAGCTGGTGGTGATTAATAACTCCTGAGGCCAGCAACACTTCCCTCAGCTGCACAAAACCTTAATGAATTAAACATTTAAATCTTATTTTTATCACATTGCTTTTGCTCAGTGTTTTTTCTGCTGGAGCAGAAACGAGTGATGGAGGAGGAACAGCAGGTTCTCCCTCCAAAGGGCAGGAATTTTCAGGAAAAAGTTTAATTTAGCTGGATAAATGATTGATGGAGCTGTTAGTACTCCCGTGTTTCAGCGTCTGGCTGTTATTGTAGAGCAGTACATGGGGCAGATAATATTTAACAAAGGTCAGCGGGTCACTGTTCTATTTAGACTTCAGTGAAGGGGGGGTGCATTAATGTGATGTATGGTGCTCTGCCATCTGTACTTCCTGCCTCCTGCTGGAGGACGGAACCAGCCAAAATAAATGAATAAATGACTCGATTAATAAATAAATAAATGTCATTAAATGTAGCCATTAATTAATTGATAAAATGTGACATAAATTGATATTTCTATTTTAATTTGCTTCTTTATTTATTTACTCTTCTATTTAATTTTCCCTTTTATATATTTATGTATTTTTATTACATTTTAAATTTATTTATTTTTTGCATTTATTATTTATTATTTATTTTGTTTTTAAATGTATGTACTTATGCATTGATTTCGTTATTTCGTTTTTTTTTCTCTTGTTATTTGCTTAATGAGGTAGAAATGTATAAAGAAAAGAATACAGAAATAAATAAGTTTGGGGAAGTAAATAAGGAGTGAAATGCAAGACATAAATGCATGAATACATAAATAAATAACACATTAGAAAATAAAATAAAAAATAAATAAGAAATAAATGCATGAATACATAAATAAATAATACATTATAAAATAAAATAGATAAGAAATAAATGCAAAAAATAAACAAATTAAAAATAATTTAAAAATAAAATAAATATTTTTTTTTTAACTAATACAAAATAAATACAAAAATAAATAAAAAATCAAATAAATAAAAAAATTTTTTAAACTAATAAAAATAAATATATAAATATTATAGAGTATAAGAGTAATTAAATAAGGGAATTAATACAAAGATAAATAAAGAAGCAAATTAAAACAGAAATATCAATTTGTCACATTTTATCAATTAATAAATGGCTACATTTATTTTTAATATTATTTTAGCTACATTATTTCTTTAGTCTTTCATTTTTGATTTTGGCAGCTTCCGTCCTCCACACTTAGAGCTGCTGGTAGGAGGATTTTATTACCTTTGGACAGAACCAGGCTAGCAGTTTCCCCCTGTTTCCAGTCTTTATGCTAAGCTAAGCTAACCGGCTTCTGGCTGTAGCTTCATATCAACTCTACAGACTTATGAGTGGTGTCAATATGAACATCTAAGAAAGCCATTAAGCATATTTACCAAAATATTGAACAATTCCTTTCAGGTGGCGTCTAAATGAAGTTGTCGTTTGATGAAGCCAGAATGTGAACTATCATCTTTATTTTCAGAACTCCATCCGACACAACCTGTCGCTTAACAAGTGCTTCATCAAGGTGCCGCGGCAGAAGGACGAGCCAGGGAAGGGCGGTTTCTGGAAGATTGACCCGCAGTACGCTGAGCGTCTTCTGAGCGGCGCCTATAAGAAGAGGCGAATGCCACCGGTCCAGATCAACCCGGCCCTGCAGAACAGGCTCAGGGTCAACCTCCAGCCCCAGTCCAGAGGACCCTGCAGCCCCACAGGAGGTCAGAGCGGCCTTTGCATCAACCCAGAGTCCCAGCGGCTCCTCCGGGAGTTCGAAGAGGCAACCGGCGCCGACCAGAACTGGGATCCTCATCTGGCTGAAGGGACCATGCTGGGGTCCTGGCCAGTGGTGAGGGGGAGAGGTGGGCACAAGAGGAAACTGGGCTCGAGAAATGGCGGCGCCAAAGCCCCCCGGCGCTCCAGCTCCCCACTGCTCTCCGTGGACGAACAGAAGGAGATCGGACCTCTGAAGGGGGACTTTGACTGGGACGCCCTGCTGGACTCGGCCCTCAGCGGGGAGCTCAGTTTGGAAGGAGGAGAACCTCTGAGCCCCATCATGAAAGAGGAGGATCTGACAGTGCGGGGGACCCACATCTCTCCTGTCGAAGCCCCCGCAGGGACAGCGGACATCCACGTGTTGGCGGAGACCCAAAGGAATAATGACGTGTCAGACTTTGATGAGGAGACTTTCCTCGCCACCGCCTTCCTGGAGAGCCCCTGGCCAGAGGAGGAGGAACAAGGCCGCAGTGATTTCCTCTGTAGCTCTTCCGTCAACCTGGACCAGCTGTTTGACCTCGGAGACTCATTAGGTGGAGACCCGAGCACCCGGATTGACACCCTCCTTTGAGGAATAGTTGGTCCTCTGTCACACTGGAGAATAACACTCTTTTTTACACTCAAGCAACCTTTATTGTCTTTTTCAAGATGTTTAAAGTATTTTTAGATGTACATTTTGATGCTGATTCATGCAGGAAGTACATTCCCAACGCCTACTGAACAAAGATGCCACAATGTACAGCAGCAGTTCTCCTCATCACAGGGAAAACAAACTATAAAACTATGAAATGACTTGAGACAAACACAAACTAGTTTTCAGAATTAGGGCCTGGTCACAGCGAAATTACTCCGTCTTCATGAAGTATGTGATTATAGAAGCTCGGTGGCGTAGTGACGGTCAGTTAGCAACATGGATGTATTCAGAGAGCTGGATGCAGAGCTGCCACGTTTGTCCCAGTGGCCAACTGTGGTACTACAACGAACAAACCCCCTGCAGCCTGAAAGCATCTTTAGACCACCATTATAAAAGAGACAGGACAGCTTGTATGGAGGATGGAACCTGCCAAAATAAAAAATAAAGAAATAAATTAAAAGATGACTCGATAAATGAATAAATATGCCATTAAATGTAGCAAAAATTATATAAAAAATAAATATAGCTATTAATTAATTGATAAAATGTGACATCAATTTATATTTCTGTTTTAATTTGCTTATTTATATTTGTATTAATTCCCTTATTTATTTACTCTTCTATTTAATTTTCGCTTTTATTTATGTATTATTTCTTATTAATTTTAAAGTTTATTTATTTATTTTATATTGTTCTTTTTTTGCATTTATTTTTTATTTGTTTATTATTTATTGTTGCATTTATTTTATATTTATTTTTAAATGTATGTATTTATTTATGTATTTATTTCTTTATTTCTTTTCTTATTTGTATAATGAGGCTGAAATGTATTAAGAAAAGAATACATCAATAAATAAGTTTGGGGAAATAAATAAGGGGTGAAATGCAGAGGGAAAATTGGTTGGAAATAAATAAATAAATAAATGCATAAATACATAAATAAAGACATACAATTAAAAGTAAATATAAAATAAATAACAAAATCAATGCAAAAATAAAAATAAATGCTAAAATAAATAAATAAATACATAAATAAAATGGAAAATTAAACAGAAGAGTAAATAAATATGGGAATTAATACAAAGATAAAAGAATAAAAAAGCACATTCAAACAGAAATATCAGTTTGTGTCACATTTTATGGCTACATTAATTTTTTTATATAATTTTTCCTAAATTTAATGACTTATCTATTCATATATGAAAATATACAATGATGCAAATCTGCGTGTTAAAGTTCAAATTAAACTTGACGCAAAAGATTTGCATTGATTTACTCAAAGCGAGCGATTCCATTTGAATGAACTGATTTGGTCACAAATTGTTTTTAAATGCAGATGTGAACGTGCCTTTATAGGTTAACCTTCATGGTCTCTGTTTACATCCTAAAAAGTGTGTTCATGTTGTTATTGTACACTACGTCAGGCCTAAATATGTTCAGAAGACTACAATTTTTTAAGAGGAAGAAATAGGCGAGTGGTGTCTGCCAGCACAATCTCACGGCAGTTTGTGAAATAGTCACAAAAATTAATCTGTTCGATTTGTGTACATAGAGACGAATTTCCCTTTTTTTTTGTGACGCTCAGCATGACTTTCAACAACGTATTTGTCATGCGTTTTCCTGTGAATGTCCAGCAACACGTGACGCACACGTCAATTTCCGCTCCAGTCTTCTCAAAATAAAACTACTTAGTTAGGTTTAGGAAAAGATCGACTTGGTTAGGCTTAGGCAACAAACTACTTAGTTAGGTTTGAGAAAAGATTGCGGTTTGGGTTAAAATAACACCAGAAGTTCCATAACTTAAGTACAGAAGTAACGTGACAAGTAAAGCAACTTTGACTTGTGGTTTCACACGGGACAGGAACAGCGGTCTCCTCAGCAAAAGTCTGGTGTTTTTTTGACCCACCCATCCACCCCAGACCTCCTCTCTACGCAGCATTCACCGCTCTCTATACTTCCTGGTTCACAATTGCGTGGATTACACACAAATTGATTTCGTGCTGACTATCACGAAAAAAATGTGAAATTCGTGTCTATGTACACGAATCAAAAATTAAATTTCGTGACTATTTCACAAACTGGAGTGCGACTGGGCTGTGTCAACAGGTGTTTGTTTTTAATATGTAAATACTGTGACAGCAGCACTATGATGATGAATAATTTGCCAAATTATGTTTGTTGTAGGAGTGATTTACTGTATTAGGTTGTTTTTTGCGTGGGGTTTTTGGTACTAACTATTCTCTGTATGCATTTTTCAAAAATAATTAGGACCAGTTTATGTAGAATAATAATTATAATGCAGATTAAGTTGCGTTTTTTCAAGAGGAAGGTGATGTTTTATTTCATATCAGACTGAAATATTCCTTGTAGAAGTATTATATTATATATACTAGTACTTTCTTTGATCATTAGCAGAGCAGTAGATGTAAAGCAGTCGAGGACACATCTGAGCGTAAAAGTTAAAACAGCTCGAGGCAAAATTCTCCAACAAAGAACTATTAAGACCTTAAAAAGCTCAGTTTAGAAAAAGCCACGGCGGCTTGTAAATGAATACCTGACCTTCAATGTGCCAAGACCAACACTTGGGACTCGACAGGGTGGCAGTGTTTTTTATTACAAAGAGGAAATTACTTTTTTTGTGTGGTTGGATAACTAAACCAAATCACTCCATATGAATACAAGTAGTCTTAACTTTAAAGATACACTTATTGCTCCTGTTTTTCCTTTAAAACGTGTGAAAGTGCAATCAATGTACAGTGATACTTGTTCTATTTTACATGCAGTTGTAGGCGTCTCTTCATGTAGTTTACTAGAGACACCAGTTTCACTAGTTTGTGTACTATGAGGTGTGAATACGCTCTGACGGGAAAATGAAATGTTTGTGTGTCTTCTCGATCAAATAACACTTTTAAAGCGTCTTACCTCACGATTGTTTCTGTAAAGTTGTAAAGTCAGAGACACTGTATGCATTCTTTTACTTTCCTGTTTTTATTTTGTTTTCCACTTTCCTTTGACAATAAAAAAATAAGTTTTACTGCATCTTGCTTGTCTAAATGATACTTTTGACTTATTTTTAGCCGTGCTAGCGGGTCTGCCTTTGGTCCAGACTGAAATATCTCAACACCTTTAAATGTTGTACAGACATTCATAGTCCCTAGTATGTAGGATGGAAGCTGTCAAAATAAATGAATAAATAAATAAATGACTTGATAAACAAATAAATCTCATAAAATGCAGCAAAAATAATATTAAAAATAAGTGTAGTCATTAATTAATTGATAAAATGTGACAAATTTATATTTCTGTTTTAATTTGCTTCTTTATTTGTTTATCTTTGTATTAATTCCCTTATTTATTTTTTATTTATTTATTTTGGATTGTGGTCTTACGTTTTCTATCCCCCAAAAGGGGGCGCGGCCTTGACTTTTTGCGAAGTACCCGTATATGCCGGTTTGATGTATACCTGCTAAACATGTTAGCATTGTTATTGTGAGCATGTTGCATGCATGCTGATATTAGCATCACCGAGCTGCTAGCATGGCTGTAGACTCTTGGTGTCTACCCCCCCACCCACCCCCCCCTTTTGCTTTAGTGTGCCTGTACGTGGGATTTACGTTGGTCTTTTCCTGCTCAACTCTTCAGGGCTCTTGCTGTGATCAGGCAGTGGATGATGGGTAATAGTAGCAGGGGGTGGCTGGGTTTCTCTTTCAGGTCTTTGTCTGTGCTCAGTCAGACTCTTGTTCCCCATGCCGCTGGGATCTGTGGTCCTTCATTGGGTCGGTGTGGGGTCTAATGGGGACAAGTGTCCCACGGCCCCATATATCACGGCCTGTCTGCCCTTCCGCTGTAGACCACACCGTCTCTCTCTGACCCTGCTGCAGATTAGTGAGGTGGCTCGCGTTCAGAGAGTCACATGAATAGCTGCAGTAATCAAATGCAAATAGAATTTAAGAAGCCTGCGTCGTCCCCCTCCCCTCCCGGGGTCGTGAACAGACAGGCTCTCAGTCTGTCTGTGGTCACTGATGAGGTAATGATGGCTGTAACGCTACACCTCTGTATGATGGACACCCAACACTCTTGCTGGAAGAGCAGGATCATACATCTTCATGCCCAAGCCTCAGCGCTGTTTTCCTGGAAAGGAGAGCTGACGTTTCCCCTTCCTCCCCCCCAGCCCGAGCTCCCTGAGGCCCCCCTGGACCGCTATTACCTGCTGGACGTAGCTCTCCAGCTGGATTGCAGGGCTCATGATTATAATGTGGCAGGCATGTTAGATGAGAGGCCCGTGGTAACCTGATGCAGGTATTATTCCCTGGCCCTGCTGACGGCTGCAGGTAAGAGGAGCCTCCTGGTGAAACGCTAACCCTTACTGCTCGTTCCAATCCAGAAACGCTGCAAACTGAAAGTGCTAAACGCCAACACCCGATGTGGCCCGGACGATGGTGCAGCCATTTACAGTCAGCTGAAGTGAGGGAGGATGATACTAATAGTAGTGCCCATATTTGATATTTTACTTATTGAATATTTTCACATATTCAGCTCTGAGCAGAATCTTCTTCTCTTCTATTTAACAGATAAACCAAAGATTTAAGGGTAAAGGGAGTCGTATGCTGTTAAGCCCTTTGAGGCAAATTCATGATATGAATAATATTGACTTGACTTTTAAACCATCATGTGATAACTGACAAAACCACAAGATTACTGGAGCTTTGATCACATGATCTTAGATGTAGATGTTGACCACGTTAAGAACTTCTTGTCCATGTTGAGGCAAGACTATGTAACTTTTGCAAAAGAGTCATAAAGTCAGTGAAACATCAGCAGAGAAATTGAGTAAGGGTGTGTTTTATTGCTTATGGATTCAACTTTTTATTTATATGTTTGTATGGGGCGGCTGTAGCGGTTGGTGGTTCGGTCTCTGGTTCCGGTCTGTATGTTGAAGTGTCCTTGAGCGAGATACTGAAGAGATATGCTTAACAGCAGCCCACTGCTCCTAAATGCTTAGGATGGGGTAAATACAGAGGTCACATTCATGGATGTACCTGTATGTATATGATGATTTTAAAAGACTTAAAGTGTTATTTCTTCTTTTAAAAGTGACACAGTCTCACTTTAAAAGGTGAGATTAAAAGTTCACTCTTGACCTTCCACTCAAACAAACAGCAGTTGGACCACAAGTATGGAGGATGGAACCTGCCAAAATCAAAAATAAATGAATAAATAAATAGATGACTCGATAAATGAATAAATATGTCAGTAAATGTAGCAAAAATAATATAAAAAATAAATGTAGCCATTAATTATTTGATCAAATGTGACGTAATTTGATATTTCTGTTTTAATTTGCTTCTTTATTTATTCATTTTTACATTTATTTTATTTATTCTATATATTCTTAAATATATATAGATATATATGTATTTATTTATGTATTTATGCATATCTTTCTTTTTTCCTTTTCTTATTTGCATAAGTTTGGGGAAATAAATACGGGGTGAAATGCAAAGGGAAAATTGTGCAGAAATAAATACATACATTTAAAAGTTAATAGAAAATAAATAGAAATGCAAAAATTAATAAAAAATGAATACAAAAATTAATGCAAAATAAAATAAATGCAAAAATAAATTAATTAATTAATTAAAAAACGTATCAAAATAAATATATAAATAAAAGGGGAAATTAAACAGAAGAGAAAATAAATAAGGGAATTTATACAAAGATAAATAAATAAAGAAGCAATTTAAAACAGAGTTAACAATTTATTACACATTTTATCAATTAGTAAATGGCTACGTTTATTTTTAATATTATTTTGCTACATTTAATGACATATTTATTTATTAATCAAGTCATTTATTTATTTATTCATTTATTTTTGATATACACAAGGGCCATTTAGTAGCTGTTCAGGAGTTTTGATCACCTCACATGATCGTTCTCAGCAAATGGGAGTCAGAAAACATGTTTAAAGTTTAAACATCTACAATTCAACGACAAGGGAAAACTCCATCTGCTGAGGAAGATGGTGTTATACGATACGAAGCTCCAGAACAGCTGCTGGGTGGACTTTATGGTGAGAATGAACTTTGAATCTCATCACTGAGACAAGTTGTGTTGGAAACTGAAAGTGGGAAAAGAAAAACATATTTGCCAAAAAAATCTGGTATACAAGTTAAGGCTTGTATCGTAATTAACATTGTTCCTCAGCTGAGATGTCAGGCTAATAATGAATATGTTAGCATGTGAGTAACAGAGCGAAAGAGTGAGAACAGCACGTTGAGTTAAAGAAAGGAGGGATGGTGAGGGATCTGCTGGGAGCTGCTGGGAGCTGTGGCAGCCATAGAGAGCTGAAGCTTATCTACAGGGTCTCCCACCAAAAAAACAAGATGTGAAAAAGTGGATGGAGAAGAGACGGGGAATACATCTTTTTTATCACACAGCTAATGAAAGGCCTGTTTCCTGGGTGACTGCTGGTACCATTGTCATGCAGGGCTGAAGGGGGGGGGGTGTCTTACTGGTGATGGTTAGGGCTGTGGAGGGATGGTGGAGCAGACAGAAAGAGGGGCTGGATGGAGCCCCAGATTTATTACAGTGGAGGTTTTGTGAAAGTTCACTTACCTTACCAAAGTGAGGCTCCTCTGACCCCCTTCTGACGGGGTTTTACTTTAAAGTAGCTGCTTTTCTCTGGCGTGATAGCTTTATTTTATTTTATTTATATATCACTTTACAGTCAACACAGTCCTTCTAGAGAACCAAAGAAAGGAAAACACAAGCTAAAATCACATGGCCACACACACACACATAGAGGCAACAAACACCTTCAGTAGAAATGTCTGAGCTGGCCACAGTTACAGGCCAACCAGTAAAAGTGTGTTTTCAGTTAAAGCGATACCCAAATATAAAGAGCTGCAGTAATCAAGGTTGAAGGATAGGATAAAGGTGTGGGTGATTTTTTCCAGGTCGAGGTTCAGAGAATTGATTGGAGTTTGTAGACATGGATCAGATTTCATCGTCTCACCTGTATACCTGAAGCAACACCCACCCACCAACACATTGTTTTAATTAACACAGGAATGTTTTGTGTTATTATATATTTTTTTATATTTACTTTTAAATGTATTAATTCATTAATTAATCTATTTATTTATTATTTTTGCACGATTTTTCCTTTGTATTTCACCCTCATTTCCCCAAACTTATTTATTTCTGTATTCTTTCCTTTATACATTTCTGCCTCATTATGCAAATAATAATAATAATAATAATAATTTACTCTTCTGTTTAATTTTCCCTTTTATTAATTTTATTAATTTTTTTTTTTTTTTTTTTTTTCTGTATACTTTTCAGTATAAGCCAAGTATACTTAGACTTTTCTGTATACTTGTCAGCATAAGCCAAGTATACTTAGACTTTTCTGTATACTTGTCAGCATAAGCCAAGTATACTTAGACTGTTCTGTACACTTAAACCAATTATACTTAAGTATATTTTTGGTAAGTATATCTCTTGATAAGTACATAAAAGGTTAACTGAAAGCACACTCTCTTATTTTAAGTTTAAAAGAAGTATACTTATAGCACACTTGAAAAAACTTCTTTTTGGTAAGGGAAAACACAACTGTTTGCTACAAAAGCATGGATGTCCTGTCAGTGCCATATGGGTGCTGATGTGTTTGGGGTATTGGGGTCAGGACAAAGTTTTGTAGGTCATTGTATGCAGGATCTTAAGGATGATGGTGGGTGTATGTTTGGGGAGTGTGTGTTTGCATGTTTGCCTCTGTGTGTGTTTGTGTGTGTGTCCTCTGTTGCAGTGCAGGCTGATGCTTCTTTGTCAGGAAGACACAGGCTGAGGGGTAATCCGACATCCATCACAGGCTTAGTGAGCAATACACACTCTGTGTAACAACATGGAGACAATAGCCAGGGAACCAGTGGGAGGGCCTCTTTATTCATCACGCCAGGCTGGGAGACGCTCTTTTGTAGGTGTTTCAGGGGACTGAATGAGGCGGCAGAAGACCAGCATGACAAAGCCAATTCTGGAGTGACCAGCAAACCTCCACAGAGAGCTGGGAAACTTCTAGAAGAACTGTGGGAATTCACCAGAGAAGCTGCTCCACTTCCATCTAAAATCTGTTATTTTCAGTATGAAACACCTCCTGCAGGCTTGATAGGTGGCTGAGGACAGCAGCTATACGGTTGGATTCGTGGTGGTTACGGCGGACACCAACAAGTTTTATAGCAAACAAATAAGATCAAAACATGGCTTCAAACCAAATCCGTAGCATCAGTCACTTATCCACTATCCAGTATGATCGAAACACTCATATTTTCATTAAAATATGATCACCTCCTGCTCTGCATGGGGTTATACCTTTATGTATACTCAAGAGATAATTGAGGGGCGACCCTCATTTTATGACATTGAGTCAATTACAAAACAAAGAAAAGGAAAACAAACAACAACAATAAGACATGGAAACAGAGAAGAGGCAATATCATCATAAAAATAGAAAAGCCATTAAAACGTTTTCATTGGGAAAAATAAGTTGATAGATACATTCGGATATTTAACATGTAAAATAAAGTACATTATGTAAAAAGCTGAACAGCCAATCAGAGTGATTTCTCTTCCTTCTTTAATATCATTCAATATAAAAGTTTGCTTTCATCCGTCTCTGTTGTCCTCCAGGGTTCTGCAGTGTTTTGCTGTCCAGGTAACATAAAGGTTAGTGACTCACTGCAGTAACAGAACAATGGTCTCTAAATGCTAGAGTCACTTACCAAACATATTCTCAGCTTACACTCCCGTCTGAGACATTTCACACCAGCTATGTTCATTGTTTCCTGCAGATACTGCCTGTTCGCCTCTTCTCATGCAATGATGTGGCAAAATAATGAAATGTTCCTGCAGAGAGGTGCTTAAATTCTGTGGCAACATACACTTTGGTAACATATACTGCATGCCCTATATAGAGAGTGATACTGATGCTGAGGGAAGGTGTGCAGCAGCACCTCACCACACGGTACTGGAGGAACCTGACACCTGCGTGTGCTGCTGAACCCTCCAGAGAGGCTGAGCTGCTGAGGCCATCCCTGTGGAGGGAAACGGACTCAACAAACAAACATAAACAGAGCTGTGGCTGCTGGGGGTGTTGAGCGCGTTCTTGGCTGCCACAGTTTGACCTTGGCCGGGCATGCCCAGGCCTGCCTCTCAATGCTGGGACGGAGACTCACCAAGCCGCCTGCAGGACTTGGACTGGCTCAATGAGAAAAGAAAATACCACTCCTGGCAAACAAGGGCGTAGTAGTCCCCCTCCACCTTGCTCCGTCTTTTTAATGATTCCTTTCTTTTTTCATTTCTCAACACTCATCGGATTCCAACACATGGCTTGGCCCGGTGCATAAGCATTTACCACAGTTTCTCTCTTATTCCCGCTCTTTACTCACTCCTTTCCAAACTTTAATTTGATTTCTTTATTTCTTTGTTTGTTCCACAGCGGAGGGAAAGCTTTGAGACGCTGTTGCTCTACATATCTTAGACTCAACCCTCAATAGGTGAGCTGCCGTGGCGACAGCAGCGACAAAGGCCTCGTCCACACACCCGGTCAGTCAGGCCTGGTCCAAGCCTCAGACCCCCTCGCTGCTCAGCACAGCCAGCAGCCCTCCACCCATTCACTGGAGCAGCCTCACACCCCCAGCAAAGCTTCTCTCTTGTGTTCAGTGCATCCACGACTTGATCGGAGTGGACGTGGGATCGAGTGAGAGAGCAAGCTTCCAGGACATTTTCCCAGACAGCTCACAGTCAGGATGTTTCTTATGGAGGACGGAACCTGCCAAAATAAAAAATAAATGAATGAATAAATAAATGACTCAATAAATTAATAAATATGTCATTAAATTTAGCAAAAATAATATTAAAAGTAAATGTAGACATTAATTATTGATCAAATGTGACATAAATTGATATTTCTGTTTTAATTAGCTTCTTTATTAATTGTATTAATTCCCTTATTTATTTACTCTTCTGTTTAATTTTCCCTTTTATCTATTTAAGTATTTGTTATTGATTTTTAAATGTATTTTTTTAATTTTTAATTTTTATTTATTTATATTTTTATTTTTTTATTTTGCATTTATTTATATTTATTTTAAATTAATGTATTTATTTATGAATTTATTTCGTTATTTCTTTTCTTATTTGCATAATGAGGCAGAAATGTATAAAGAAAAGAATACAGAAATAAATAATTTTGGGGAAATAAATGAGGGGTGAAATGCAAAGGGAAAATCAGAAAGTTAAACAGAAATATAAATTTATGTCACATTTTATCAATTAATTAATAGCTATATTTATTTTTGATATCATTTTTATAATATACAACATTTATTTATATATTCATTTATTTTGGATTTTGGCAGGTTCCGTTCTCCTTAGTTTCTGGCTGTGTTCTTTAACATGTCGCTCTTTCTCCCTCTGCTATCAGTCGGCTGCAGTGGGACCGTTTAATGGCAGCTGGCTTGATTTGTGATTTCACATGGCAGCGTGTTTTATCACCAAACCAATGGAACCAGAATCGGGATCAGCTTCTGCTTGTAGAGCTGCAGTCAGTGTAACGTTTCATCATCACTTTAGCACTCCAGTTTATTTTATCAAGTCAGATTTCTTATGAAATCATGCCCAAATTGACTTATATTCTGGTTTGTATGTTTTATGTTGCTGTTGTGGTGGGTTGTGTTGTGGTATAGGAGTGTCGTGTTATGTTGTCTGTTAATGTGGCCCCAGGAAGAATAGACGAAGCTAAAGGGGATCCTAATAAGTGAAATGGAACATGTCCTACAAAGAACGTGATACAATATTTGTTAGTGTTTGTGTTTCATTGTCATTAAAAAAATAAAACTAAAGTGGAACACTGTAAGATTTTAGCCCGTTTCTGGTGCGAATTTTGAGCAGTGTACAGCGGAGACCAAGGACCGATTAACTCCTCACGACCGGCCGTCAGACAGTCAGATGAATTTCTAGATATAGTAAAACGTAGCTAGCTTACGTCCAATTCTCTCTGCAAAATGGACAAGCCACACTGTCCACGTCTTCCTCGCCATCTGCAAGTCCATATACGCCGGGGCCTCTTTTTTTTTTGACGTTTCAGCAGACAGGATGGCACAGATGATCAAGGCAGCACATTTCTGCCTTGTTAGCATTGTGACCCGTACAGACCTCTGCTAGCAAACAGACTTTACCTGCCTCGGCGCTTTCAAATGAATTTATTTATTGATAACTGTCAACAGCCAGAACGCTCAGCATCTTGCGACGGGCCGTGTTTTTTTCTATTTTACACGTACAGTGTGAGCGCTCAGGTCGTGGCTGACGATCGGACCGTACAGTGTGAGCGCTCAGGTCGTGGCTGACGATCGGACTATATTAAAATTTCTAAAATCATACAGTGTATGCCCAGCTTCGATCACCCTGTTGTTGATCAATTCATTTTTATCGATCTGTGGAGTATGACAGCTCGCCATGATCACCCGCTGCTTTGCTAGCGCTGTGTGACTGGAATGCTTTTGCCAACCAGGCATGGATCCATAATCTCCTTCTGTTTTTAGCAAAGGCATATGATTCCCTCAAAATATTAAACATTTTCAATCCATCTTTTTTTGCGGTTGGTGCAGTTTACTGCTCAACAACTCCTTGTCATCTCTGCTTTGGAGCTTGGCTCTGCTAGACATGCTGTGCATCTCTGTGATGACGTTGCACAGGAACCCGTCTTCAAGACCACAACTATTATGATACAATAACCTTTTATTTTGATGTTAATAAAATGTACCCAAATTCAGGAATATGTAGGATATTACTACTGACATTCATGTGATATTACGTCACAACGTCTGCTGTATTAGCCATGTGTTTAATACGTGTTTATTTGCATATAGAGCGGGGAAGTGAGATCTGATCACAAGTGGCCACTGGAGACGCATGTGGAGACACATTCTAATGCCAGGTGTGAACAGAAGTACTTAAAGCTGTCCACTTGTGATCCGATCACTGAGGACGCATGTTAATGCCAGGTCTGAACATGTTAAGATGTTAGCATTATACCTGACGTTAGCATTTAGCTCACAGTACAGCCTCACAGAGGCTGTTAGTCTTGTTTTCTTTTCCCAAAATAAGTATGAAAAACGATGCTGGGGTTCTCGGTTTGGGTTTAATATGTGATCTAATAACCTGCTGAGTCGAGGAATGATTGACTTCACAGGAGGGAAGTGACGCTGCGACCAACTGACGGTTTGAAAATCATCTCAACTTCCAAGACGTTTTAACTATTATTATTATTATTATTTATTCACACTGTCCAGTTTTGGCTTCACCTTTAAAATAACATTCAGATTTCACCTGTTTGTGTTTATTCTGTGTGCTGCAGCTGGCTGGTTATTGTACAAGTTAATGGCTGAGCAGCGTGTCTATGAAATTTATGACACCTCCTCCTCCTCCTCCTCCTCCTCCTCGCAGCATCACTCCTGTCCTCTTTACAGCTGGGTGAGTCAGGGGTGGGGGGGTGATCTTACACCCCCCGCCAGGGATCAGACAAACACTTATTAACTGAGAGGAATGCAAACAGGCCGGAGCTGCTGGGACGCAGGACAGCACAGGGTGGAGGTGGAGGGGTGAGGGTGGGAGGATGTGGGGTGAAGAAAGGGAAAAGAGAATAAGGAGAAGACCCTCCTCCTCCCCTCCTCTCTTTACTTGTTGTAAACTCCCCACCCAGGAGATTGATCCAGAACAATGCAGCTCATGTGGCTGGAGACGTGGTGACCGTGAACATTAAAAGATGAGATGAGATGAGATGAGATGAGATGAGATGAGATGAGATGAGATGAGATGAGATGAGATGAGATGAGATGGGATGAGATGAGATGACATGAGATGAGATGAGATGAGATAACACAAGATAAGACAAGATGAGATAAAACAAGATAGGCTGTCAAAGTTAACACAAAATCAACAAAAAAAATACAAACAAAATTGTTGTTTATCCACATACAGATTAGTACATGTGCTGTGTGTGTTTGACCAGAGTAGTCCAATAGAGCTGGAAAAGATTCCGGTATACCTAAAAATATATGGAAGACGGAACCTGCCAAAATAAAAAATAAATGAATAAATAAACAAATGACTCGATAAATAAATAAATATATCAATAAATGTAGCAAAAATTATATTAAAAATAAATGTAGCCATTAATTAATTGATAAAATGTGACATAAATTGATATTTCTGTTTTAATTCGCTTCTTTATTTATTTATCTTTGTATTAATTATCTTATTTATTTGCTCTTCTGTTTAATTTTCCCTTTTATTTATTTTATTATTTTTTTAATTAATTAATTTATTTTTGCATTTATTTTTGATTAATTCTTGCATTTATTTATTTTTATTTTTGCATTCATTTAATTTTAAATATATGTTTATATTTGTGTATTTATGCATTTATTTATTTATGCACAATGTTCTTTCACGCCTTATTTAATTCCCCAACTTATTTAACTTATTTTCTGAATTCTTTTCTTTATGCATTTCTTCATACAATTAATTTTTTGTCTTATTTATTATTTACAGGTTACAATGCATATTAATCAACATCAACAGCAAGCATAAAACACTACTTACATGAAAATAATACTTAAAAATCAAAATAGCCACCAACAGAGATTTATTGGCAACTGTTTTGATGACCAGTGAATCATTAAATCAGATCGTGACCTGAATATCTTTGAGATTGTTCGGACAAAACAAAACTTTTGAGGACGTCACTTTGGACACCTTTCTTTATTTTGATTCATCTTCCTTATCCAGTTAGTCCACATGTAAACCAGTGGAGGATGTGGATTAGCCCAGAGGAGGGAGGGCCTGCTGTTGATGAGGACAAATGACAACAGATTTAACAGATTAGTGAGTGGAGGAATGAGAGGTGTTGCTGCTCCAGTGTGGCTTTGTTTGCTAATGGATTTGACTCTTTTTTTCCCCCAGCCCTCCACATCTGTTTGCAAACAATGCAGACCTCTCACATCGTGTCCGAGGATATTAGGGAGTCACTGAGCAGAAAGTTTCTTCTTCCTGCCCGAGGTGAAGATAATCTGCATGACTTCAAATCAGGAAGTTGAAGAGAGAACAGCGCCCAAATCAGACAATGTTTGTAACTTTCCAAAAACAGACAAACAGAGATTGGCCAGGTGTGAAAGTAAGTAGAAATATCTACTGGACTTTCCAAGTGCAACACCATGAGTGTCTTAAAGGAGAGACTGTCTGAAAATGTTTCACCGCTCTTATCACCTTCAAGTGAGACCTGAAAGATGTTTTAACTTTCATGAGAAGTTGATGTCTACCTGTTTTTGTCTTTTTTAGGGGGTACAGCTTTAGGGGGAGATAGCAGGTCAACAGTATATGTCACATAGAAGTGGTGTAGTAAATCAGAAATAAACATGAATGAATTAAAGAATCAAACTAAATTGTGAAAGTGTATAGAGGTTTAGAACATTATGATTGAAGTATATGATGGCCATCCCCATGCGCTATTATGTCTCATAAGTTGTTGCAGCAATTTTTGGGTTGATACAATTTGTTACTCAGATTTTGTGCTAAATTGAACCATTTTTACCAATTGAGAATTGATAAAAATGATCAATAATCCCTCCAAAATAGCACATTAAGACACCAAGACCTTGAGGAACACCATAGAAAAAGCCATGCTGTGATTTGGTATCAAAAACTTTTGACATTTGGAGATTTCTGTAAGAATTGCATTTTTCGGCGATTGGATGGCAAGCACTTCTGTTCTGGAAACCACTAAGAAACCCCCTTACTGTCAATCTACATAGGAAAGCCATCCATCCTCTGAATGCTCTAGGTCTCTAGTTTGTGGTTGTAAAGTTTCATGAGGCTCTGATTATCCTAGAGGTCACCACAGGTCATTTTATACAAAAAATGGTCTCACTATATGAACTGGCTACTATGGGCACTAACATCATCACACATTAATACAATTGGGCTCATTGGATCCACAAGAGTCTCAGCTTTACAGTGATACCCAATTTATGTAATTTAAGACTGTTTAGGGACCCCAGTATGCAGAAATATTCAAATACACCATTTTAGAATTGACGAAACTAACACATTTATACTGCATTCAAATAACTGCATATGATTATCATAAAGTGGGCATGTCTGTAAAGGGGAGACTCGTGGGTACCCACAGAACCCATTTTCATTCACATATCTTGAGGTCAGAGGTCAAGGGACCCTTGTGAAAATGGCCATGCCAGTTTTTCCTCGTCAAAATTTAGCCTAAATTTGGTGCGTTCTCCAGCTCTAAAACTGAACCTGCTCCTGCCTCTGAAAGACATTAAAGTCAGTCGGGATCGCGGGTCTCAGGGTATTAAGACAACATAAGGACAGTAGATAACTGGTTATTCTGTGTACTCAACCATAGATAAAAAATTTGTCGGGTGCTCTGCGAAAACAGGGAAAAATCAGAATAAACAGGAAGGCAATCCAGGCACATGTTTCATGTCTGAAAAGGGCTCATGTGATGGAGACATTGTTTCTTCATTACTGTACTAATCGGCTGACATTCAGGCCAATACTGATAATATCAACTTATAATATCGGCTGGCCAATTTATCAGTAGGGCTCTAACTCCACTCTCTTCTTTTGCCTATAAAATGTCTGAGAATAGTGAGTTTTCCAGAGCTGAAAGTGACATATTCAGATGTTCTGTTTTGTCTGGGCAACAGTGCAAATCTCAAAGATATTCAGTTTAAAGACAAACAAAAGCAGCAAATTGTGACATCTGAGAAGCTGGAAGCAGCAAATGTTTGGCGTCATTTAACTGTTTGCTGTTTTGCTTCTCTGCAGCATCTACATGTGAGCAGGACGACCTTTCACCATGACCTTGCTGGCAGTCATCCCCTCGGTGTATCAGTCACTCGGTGTCCTCAGGGCGTGTTTTGCAAGTCAACAATTCCCATAAAGCAAGAAGCACCCCGCCGCCCCTGAACTGAGCATACAAACGGCTGCTTATTCAGTGCCTTAAAGAACCAGCGGATTAAGGAATCAGGGATCCTGAAAGGCCACTACGCAGCCCCGGACTCTGGAGTTAAGCGGCCGTGAATGAGATGTGGCGACTCCAAAACAAAGCTACTGTGTCACTCACGCTGCACTGAGGGGAATGCTGACGTCACATCTCACAAAAGAGGGACACTGAAGCTGTAAAATATAGTAGGCTACGCCACGACCGCTCCGAGTCTTGGTTCTCCTCTCAAATATGCACCAGAGCTCCTGCCAAGTCTTCTCTTTGTGTCCAGACAGAGGAAACGCACAGAAGCATTTGCACTGTGTCTCAGTGGAGATCTACTCTCTGATCCATATTGGGTGAAATATAGGCTCTCCCTGTCCTCATGGGTGGCCTGGTTTGGCCAGAGGACACAGGACTGCGGACTCTCGTAGTGGTCTCCATGGGGACGAGCAGGACTTGGGGAGGTATCTGGCTTACTGGAAACGTGGTTTATTGTTGACTTTCAGGAATGGGGAGGGGGCTGCTGCTCTGAGCTGAGCTGGGGGGGGTTGGAGCACTTCCTGGTAGAGTGAAACTCAGCTCAGCTGGGTTTTTACTTCATCGCCCTGCTCACCTCACAGGTCAAGTGAGACCAACTGTGGCCCTGGTGGAGGTGGTGCACACTCAAACGTGCATGTAATGTATATATATGCAGAACTATACTATCTAATAATGTCACATTGAATCACATAACAGTCACAGGAGACATTTTACTGCACAATGAGTACTTTTACTACATGAAGCTGAGAATACTGTATGCTGCTAAATAAGCATTGTGTGCTTATGCAAGTACTTAAGTACATAATGCAAGAACAGAAATATGCAGACGTCTTGGTACAAAAATCCAAACAGTTTATCAGAAGAAAAGTCAAGTGAGGTTTGTGTTTAAAGGGTTTGTGTTTAAAGGGGGCCGACAAATGTTGTGCTTTGGCTCCCTCTACTGGCTCTGTACCTTTAACTACTGAACACACACATACATGTACATGCTGTATATAGCTATAATAGGTCCAAAGACGAAATTAAATTATCCAATAATACAGATAGACCTAAAAAAAAAAAACGTCCAAAAAATTATATAAATTGTATCAGAACTTGCATAGTTAAAACTAGCTCGACCTATTGGAAAATTATGGAACCTTTTTCCCCGACACCTCCCTGATTGATTTTGTTTATATATCTGTGTGTATATACACACAGATATATAAACACAATCAATACTTAACTCCTGTTTTTATCTATTTTTTTAATATTATATGCTTTTATGTATGCCCTTTAATTGTATTTTACTGCACTATGAGTACTGTTACTGCATGAAGCTGAGAACACTGCTGTACTTTTACTGAAGTAGGAGGATCAGAATACTTATTCTAGTACTGGGTTGTGTACAGTATTCATCATCATACTATCTGCAGACATTATATATAGACAGTATATATTTTTTTGTTTTGATCAGCTGACCTGCAGTCACATGACATCTGTTTCTCCTGTTTCAATTAGACAGACTCAGCTGAAAACACTTCTGGTGAAGTACCAACACTAGATAAGTACAACTGCTCATCTTCGCCTGCTAATGGCAGAATAGCTGAATGGAAATACGGAATGTCGCCGAACTCAGTTAATAACTACGGTAGTTTAATGTAACTTGCTCCTATAGGCGATTGTTGTTGGAGAAGACGAGCGACGTGGTGACGGTTGAACAAGTTCAAATTTGACTGGAGTAAGTGTTGTATTGTGTATTTAGTGTACGCCGAGTTGACAACTGGATTCTGCCAATCCTCCGACTACTTACCTCTGTCTCTCTCAAGGTATGGAAAGTAGGTCAGAGCTAACGAAACCTTAAATTGACTGTTTTCTGGATGGAGTTTGGCGTTGGGCATTTTCACGCAGAGAACAGACCAGAGCCAGAAGTAATAGTTTCCCAAAGACAGCCAGGTAATAGTAGACGTGTACAGAGTATGAAAGACGACGGTAAAATAGATTATTATTTGTTTTTCTCATTGCAACATCACACACTCAATAAGGCATTGAGCGCATAAAGAAGATCAGGATTCAAAGTCAGCTGCTGCACCTGATATCATTTAATACTGGTGCATCACCATATAAAGTGACCATGGTGGTAGGGTAAATAAAAAGGAAAGTACACCAGACATGGCTTTCAGTTGGTGATAATCAAAAGCCAAACAAGTTAACAAAATTCAACTTTCACACAAATTTGCATTTGCATTTTTGAACTGTCTACAAAAGTTAAGGATCAGTGGCCTGCACACACTATTTATGGGGCAGGAGTGAGAGTAAAACCTGTTCAGTGTTGGAGTCAGGATTGGGATTAGAGTTAAATTCAGGGTTTAGGTAATGTCCTGAAGTCACAGCAGAGCACCCAAGGGGGGCACTCAAGTTTCCCTCTGGTGTAACTTTAGGGCAGAAATCATACATCAAGTCCACCTCTTCAGTGGACCCCACATATTGTTTGTTTACTTGCATCTTAATCATTCCGGCAGAGCGCTTCAACTCTCTCTGTCCAGCTTGTGTGCCTCTCAAAGTCTCGAATTTGCTTTAAAAGAGATGTAGTGCATGTTTCCTTTTCCACAGTAGCCAGGACTGTTTGAAAATGAAGAAATGTTTGTTGTGAATAATTGGATTCAAGATATATGATGAATTCTGGTTCGGCTGTCATATTATTGGAAAGTAAAAATGCCAAACATTTCTGCTGTCATTTCATATCTCGGTAACGATATATATCACGATACAGCATGTTTTCTGGTAATTCAATAAATAAATGGTCTACATGAAATAACCACATGGTAAAGCATATTTTTGTATACTCCTGTGTGAAGTAAATACTTGACAAATGAAAAGTATTTTCTCATTTTATTAAGAACTTTAGTACAAAATGAACATAACAGTTTCTAGTTAAATTATAGATAAAAAAAATTAGAAATATTTCCATATATATACAGTTTGTTAATCACATCAAACTGAGTGGTAATGTAAAGTGCGATGTAAAAACAAAACCGCAATCTTAAAATGATATTTCCTCAAAATATTTCACATCAGAGTTTCTGACAAATTTGAGTTGAAAGACGATAAATTATCATACTGAATTATTATGGAGGACCACAAGAGGCATAAGGCATTTAATTAATTAATAACTAATTGTACAATAAAAATAGGCATTAATACATTTGTTTACAAATTGATTTATTAATCTAAGAACAAATGGACTAAATTACAAAGTAATTCATTATTTGACATTTTAATGGGCAAGAAAAAGAAGAATTATAAAAATAATATACAAATGAAATATTAAAGCTTCAGTAGGCAACAAGTTCAGTAACAGTTATCATTATTATTATTATTATTATTATTATTATATAATATTGATTCATATTTGATCAGCGCTGCCTAGTTTGACCGTTTGATCGGAGTTCGTGAGTGATTGACAGCTGCTCAGAGACAGCAGACTCCAGCTCGGACTGGTTGTTTTCCTCCGGTCTGTGAAACCTTGCAGATGCCATTAGGAGCACCGGAGGACACAGATTCACATGATTTTCTTCAGATTACCTGTCTCATGCATTACTGTCAGGATATTGTGACCGTTTTATAAAAAAAACTTTATATAATCATATTTACTCCAATTCTATCCACTGCAGCTTTAATCCATCAATAAATAGTTCAAATTAAAACACAAAACACCATAAAACAGTCAATAAGTACATCATTAAAAAATACATGAATGAATTCCCAAATAAATAATGGAATTTAAAATTCTATTTGAAAATGCAGTTTAAAAAGAGAAATAAATAACTGGATTCACCAATTGAATTAAGAATACAGGTTTTAATCAGGCATTTAAAAGGGCAACTTCTTTTCCCATATGCATCAGCATTTCCCTGTAGCTTTTACTAAATGTATTGGGGTCTGGGTATCAACGGATAACCCGTATTTCATTTGTAATTCAGAAATGGAAAAACGGCCATTTTGTCGCAAACTGATGGTATTTCCGTTTTTTCGTTTTTGAATTACAAATGAATTACGGATTATCTGATGATACCCAGACCTATTAGCGATTGGATTTGCTAAATCATTTAACTTTTCCCTTTTAGCTTTAACGTGAGGAAATGAATGCAAATTAGCCACATAGGATGTAACAGGCTCTCTGATTGGCTGTCACCTGGCATGTCGTATGCATACTGACAGGAAGTAGGAAGGAGAGGAATGGATGCAAATCTCTCAAAATCCTGCACAGAGAGATAACGAGACGTTTTAGTGTGTCTTTGAAAACTCTCCATCTCAGTATTGAACTTCGGTCACACCATCTGTACTTCAGAGAGCCGCGGTCAGTCGCGGGTCACGCTATCTCATGATGACTGTATTCATTATTATTGGGTACATTAAAGCCTTTAAAAATAGTTCTATGTCTTCTGTGGCTGTCAGGTCTGAGACAATAACCCTAACCTGCTTGACAAACAGTGTGTTTGGAGCTTTGAGTGTTTAATGAAGACACTATTGAGTTGCATTATGGGAAGTGTAGGATCCATCAGTTTTGGAGCTTAATAAAGGTCCAAAATGCTTCTGGTGCATCAAATTTTTACCTTTTTTTGTTTTTTTCTTGCAAGTCCACCAACTTCATGAGAATGTGGTTAAAATTAAGTTTACTTTTAGTTGATATGCTGTCAAACGTTAATGTTCTCATTGCTCTAGTTGTAGAAACTGAAGTGCAGGATCAATGTGTTTGTTAAATCTAATGAATTTCTGAATTCTTGGTCAATGCTAGAACTTATTTATTTATTTATTTATTTATTTGCAGAAATAAGAGAAACAGCAGAACCACATCTGGCATCACTGGAGTTAACCATGGAGTTTGAGCAGGAGGTTGGCAGAGAGGGGGATGACTCGTGAGATTTGATTGAGGAGGGTTGACTTCTCTCTTTGGAGGCAGACACAACACACGTCAAAACATGGTCATGTTGCAGCGGTGCGTTTTTAAGAGAATTCTTCAACCGTTTTATTCGGGGCATCAAGGAACCACCAAAAGTCTGCTGTCAGCTGGGTTTCCCGCCGCGCTGCTGGGTGGACACGGAGCTGCTGGGCACAGGAACAAATCAAGTAAGTGACTGAATTTATATCAACTGGTCAGTAAGACCGTCGATTTTACTTTTGTGCATTTCTTCTCGTCTTTTACGCACTTGACTTTTTTTTCTTTTCACAAAGGACTAAATGGCACTCTTCCAGGACTTATTGTTTAATTCAGAATTTGACATATTATTATTATTATTATTAATATTATATATATTGGCATGAATGTGTATTTCTTTAAATTTAATGTTAAACATTATTGGCACCGAGTCCAAGAGCCTTTACCTCCGAGGCGCAAGGTTCATTTGTTCCAGACTAAACGGGGGGCGTTTTGCAAAAGCAAATACGCTTGCCAAACTCATGGGGTCATGAACTGGAACTAGGTTAGAGACACGGGAGATGCTGGAGAAACCGTGACCTGCGCTGTGCGTAATCGTGCCCAAACCTGTGCGCAGTATGCGTAATGTGGGCTACTCAACGCGTAGTAGGCTACGACAGAAGGAAACTTCCATCCAGCTGGTGAACGAGTCTTCCTACTTTACTGCCACAGAAAGTCTGAAAGATAAATGTCAGTAGACTGAGTTCCTCCTGTGGAGGGTCACGTGTGTATCTAGTGATCGCATGCAGTCATTCATTAGTTCCTACGGGCTGCTGCAAAGCTGTTCTATACGCACCAAACCATCTAAATACATAAAATATCTTATGGTGTGTCTGTTTCATTCTGCTCACAGAAAATAGTTCATCTGTGTTTGCAAACCGGTGTGTGTGTGTGTGTGTGTAGTGGATGTTCCCCTGCATGTGGGACAAATTGAGTAAATATTTGTCTTCTTCCCTGTAGGTTACAAATATTGGCAAAATGTAAGGGTCAGTGGTGAAGTGTAACTAAGTACTTTACATAAGTACAATTTTGAGGTACTTTTAAAGTGCTTTACTTTACTTTTATGCTTCTTTATACTTCTACTCTACTACATTTTGGAGGCATTGCACTTTTTACTCGACTACATTTATTTGTTTATTTATTTGTCAGCTTTAGTTACTTTGCTGATTCTGATTGTTAATACAAAATATAAATCAACTAATAAATTATGATATATTTTTAAAGATTAAGCTACCCAGCAGTATATAAAGTAGCTGAATTATCCCATACATTTACCAGCTGCAACATAAGCAATGCTTATTTTTAATATATTTTCTATTATAATTTTTTTGAAATGAGCCATTTTGCACAATGAATATTTTAAGTATATTTTTGATGCCAATATATATTCTTTTACGTAAGTAAGATTTTTAATATGGGACTTTAAATTTACTTCTAACTAGGGTTGTAACGGTATACCGGTATCAAGGTATACCGTAATATGGAAGTTGACGGTTATCATACCGTGTACATTTGTTTATCTACGGTATTGAAAAAACTGACACACAAGTGATTTAGTGTGTGAGTTAAAGATAAAGACAGAAGTAGTCTGGCTGCCTACAGTATATGTAAATTGTTAATAATCATAGGACATTATTTTAGAAGCTCCCAGCTGATGTTATTTTTCATTTAGTAGTTAATTTAACATGCTATAGTGGGGCTAACATGCTTTAGTTATATAGTTTCATGTTATGTTTTATCGGGTTTATAATTCTGTTTATTATAATTCTGTTCTTATTCCGTTAAGGGTCATTGTAATTCTAATACTAAAACTGTTATATTTTCTGAGACAGTTATCATCAAGTAAAAATCTCACACTGTTACAACCCTACTTCTAACAGAGTCTTTTTATATTGAGGGGTGGTTACTACTTAGTCTGTTTCTCTCTGTCTGTCCCACCAGCTGTTCCAGATGTAAGGGAGCGGACTCTTATTGCTGTAAAGCCAGATGGAGTTCAACGTCGTCTTGTAGGACAAATAATTCAGCGCTTCGAGCAGCGCGGCTTCAAGATGGTCGGCCTGAAAATGTTGCAGGTATAAAGAAGTCTGAAATGTTTCTGTAATGTGAACGTTCTCTGTTTAATTTCTGTCTCTGTTGTGAGGTGTCCGATGACCTCCTGTCTCAGCACTACTTTCAACTGAGGACTAAGCCCTTCTATCCCAGTCTGCTGGAGTACATGACCTCAGGGCCTGTTGTTGTAATGGTGAGGGATACTCCTTTATTTTACATTATTCCTGCATCTTTTTTGATTATTTCTACCTTTGCAGGTTGATGGACATGAAAGGTGTGTTTTTTAAAAAAAATGATTGCTAGAAAATCATGTTCACTTTATACACAGTATTTCAGATGTCGACCTGCTACAAATCTCTGCAAGTCTCGAATATCATGTTTTTGTTAGCACACGTGTGTTGTTCTATTTGTTTAGGTGTGGGAAGGGCACAAGGTAGTCCAGACGACACGTACCATGGTTGGACATACTAACCCGGCGGAGGCTCAGGCAGGCACAGTCAGAGGAGATTTCAGCTTTCATGTCAGCAGGTAACATTTGATCTCATTATGTGTTCAGTAAGTTTAAACAACAACCACATGATGCCGTCATCTTCCAGATGTTGCATCTGATTTTTTTCTGTCTCGGAGGTAAAATAATGGCATGTGTTGGTCATTTAAAGGAACGTGGTTCATGCCAGTGATTCACTGGAGGGGGCACAGAGGGAGATCCAGCTGTGGTTTCAGAAAAAGGAGCTCCTGAACTGGGACTGCTTTGACCAGACCATCACCTGTGAGCTGTGAAGATGCTGAGAGCCGGACGCAGTGAGAATCAGTAATACTACCTCTTCTCCTGCTGCTCAAAGGTCTGTCTCTTGTGACCACAGTGATTGAAAAAGATGAGTCATATTCAGGGTTCCTATCAAATTATTTACCTCAGCAAGTGCACTTAGAGTCACAAAGCTACATCAAGCTACCTTAGCAACTACACACATATAGCTGTTACATCTTTCATTGAACAGCCATAATAGGAGAAGGTTACCTTTGGTCTCAGGGTGAGATGTGTGTAGTAATCGGATAGATACAGTATTTTATCAATATGTGTGAAACATTCAGGTGCAGTGGAGCCGTAGTGGATTAATTAAACAAAATTCAAATTAAAAAAATGCAAGTATTACCAAGTATTAAAGACAAAGTAAGCTCTAATTTGATTTGACTCATTGCCCGTACTGTAAAAAATGTAAGAACTGACTTTCACCCCCTGTAGCTGCTCTGCTGTATGCTGATCATGCACAGCTCCAGCCAGCTAATAGATTCACAAAATATTGCATTAAGTTTTTCATCACAGTGAGAAAAGAAATCACACATTTTCAAGAGACGGAAATCCCCTTTTTGGCAACATAAAACAATTAAATGACATTTTAACAAAGCGTTGCTGTGAAGTAATAAGTAAAATGGTGTATACATTCTTTGTTGTTTAACAATAGTGTTGTTTTGGGAGTAATAAGCACACAAAAACCTGTTTAGTCACGTGTTTACTTGAACTATGTCCTCAAATACATAAGGTGTAATTATTCTACTTCACTGAAACTGTAATTTTTTTGTAAATTGTTCAAAACTTTGTAAGGAAATCAAATAATCACTGTTTACACTAGAACACTTGACCTCTGGTGAATGTTATTTGTAAATTGTGCTGGTGCTGTCAGTATAAAAATGTACCAAAGTAACATGATGGTGATGATTTACCTCCACCTGCTATTATTGAACACTGAATGATTCAGATTTTATGTATGTTGACATCTTCAGTGTCACTTTCTTAATTCTTCATACAGCTGAAAAATTGAGTTCAGTCTGTTGCACACAATATTACATTATTATTATTATATTATGAAATTACTTATCTAGAATTCTTCAAATATTTGTTTACGTTTTGATCATATAACAGAATATGGAAAGAAGGGTTGCAGTAAACTCATAGATATGATAAAAAAAATACACATAATTTAAGTTTTATTCAAGCCAATATATTCACAGTATCCCTTATGTTACTGTACATTATGTCATGTTATGCTCCACAATGAAAAACACAGAATCAGAAACATTTTAGTCTCCATCAAACATCATAGAAAGAGTCAGGACGGAAATAGTGTGTTCGTTGTGTATCAGTTGAATGTGTATTTGGTCTAAAACAGCATCTGGCCACAACAAGCGACATTGTCTTAAGTGAACAGATTGATGTGCAAGCAATAAAAACTCTGACTCAATCAAACATTTGACTGTTCTGTAGAGTCATACATTTTTTTAACCAAATGCACTTTTCTTTTCTTTTTATAGCTCTAAAATGCAGTTTCAATCCATTGTTGTTAACACATCAATCTAATCATCAGTATGTGATTACGTTTATTATATTGCATTTTTCAGATATGGCCAGTAGGCAACTCCGATTCTGAAGCCAATGCTGAAGTGCCTTAAACTTGCATCCTTTCTAATAGCCAGCAGGGGGCGACTCCTCTGGTTGCAAAAAGAAGTCTGATTGTATAGAAGTCTATGAGAAAATGATCCTACTTCTCACTTGATTTATTACCTCAGTAAACATTGTAAACATGAGTTTATTGTCTCAATCGCTAGTTTCAAGTCTTCTTCAATACAGCATGATGTTCATTTAGTAAATTATGGTCCCATTTAGAGTAAAATAGACCGTAAAGCAGGGTATGCTTTAGGGCGTGGCTACTTGTGATTGACAGGTTAATACCACGACGTTGTCCGGTCTGAGAGTTGTCCGTGTTTTCGTCTTACAACTTTAACCCTTTCACAGTGTGTTTTCAGTTCATGAAAGTTAATTATAACCTTTTTGGTCGCCTAAAAATGTCTTATTTAGCATTCGGTTATACTTAGCTCCACCCTCTCGTGTCACTTCTGTTTGCAAATAACCAAGATGGCGACAGCCAAATACCAAGATGGCGACAGCCAAATACCAAGATGGCGACAGCCAAATACCAAGATGGTGACGGCCAAAATGCCAAACTCAAGGCTTCAAAACAGCAGTTCACAAACCAATGGGTGACATTACGGTGACTACGTCCACTTCTTATAAACAGTCTATGGATATGGCCTAGAAATATTCAAATTGTAAAATAAATAGAATGTTACCAAATGGTAAGAATAGCATAAAGCAGCAAATAAGTAAAACTCGATAATTTGAAGTTTAAAGCCCCTCTGTCTTAAAAAACATGTACAAATCCAAAATAGTCCCAATGTCAATCAGAGTATTAGTGAGTGAGCTTTACTTTTAACACAATATGCTTTTGTTGATGAATCTGTAGCATGTATATATAACAGCAGGTATGATTAAAATATCAAAATCCATCTGCAACATCACTGTGCATCCAGCTGTAATATACATTTATCTCTATTGATCTTTGATATCTGTATTGGTGGATGTTTGAGAGCTCCGTTACATTAAATCACTCAGATGTCATGTCAATCTTCAGCTTTTGCTTCTTCATTGCCGTCTCTAGTTCTGTAGCTTTGCGCACATCCTGAGGAGGACACAAGATAAAATGTGATTTAATACAGAAATATTAAGAAAACTTTGTTTTTTGGGGGGGCAAACTTCAAAAGACTGAAGAAAAACTGTTTTAATCCAATAATCTGAAACTGTCATTTGAAAACTACATATGCATTTAAATTCTAGTCCTATTTGGTCACTTTTTAAACCAATATCTTTGCATTGAAGGTCAAATTAAAACACGTTTCTGAGAACACCCAAGAACAAGAAGGCTCTCTAGTAATTAACAACTGTTAAATCTACCCACTGCGACTGGCTATGAGGTCTGTAGGAATAAATATGCATTTCATGGTTTTGGTAAATAATCTGTGGTCAATGTAAGTCAGTAACAGTTAAAATGACGAAGTCTGTGCATAGGTCAAGGCTGAGCAAACAAACCACACATAACCACCCAAACACACACAGTACATCCAAAAAAATACTGGACAAACCTCGAGAACGGCCTTCTGCACCATAATTTGGCTGTAGACTCTTGTACCTTCCTCTGGTGATACAGAGCAGAGCTCCTCCTTATTCAGGGAATACAGCTGTGCTCCATTTAAAATGCCCAGACTCTGAACTGTCCTAACAGCGGAGGAAGGAGCAACAAAATCAGTGTTAGTGTCTGTTCACCTTCAGAGAGATTACCTATAACCTGGATGAAAGTATCTTTGTCAGATGGAAGAATCCAGTTGTTTAAACTGGAACAATCTAAAGAAAATGTAAGCTTATCTTCTATTCAGATTCACTTCTTCATTCTCTTGCTGTAATAGTGCCCCTCAATGTCCAAAATATCTTCCTAACTGACTGTTTATGTTCAGCTCCAACTCACCTCAGTTCACAGTTGCAATACATTAACATTGGCGGGGAGGACATTTTGACATTTGGGGGCGCTATTGTGCAATAAATGAGGGAGTGTGCCTTTTGAAAGCTGCATGTATAATGCAACAAACTGTGGAGATTACTTTGATTTAATTTCCTTCATTGTTCTTCAAGTCCACAGCACCCAAATGACCAATAAGCAACCCCCATACAACTTAGTGAAGCAAAGGCAGTGCTCATCCAGTTCTTATTTTGCATTTCCTGGTACAGTATGGTCAATGACGCTCCTGGATCATTTTCATTTAGTAGAATTCCACTCATTAGATTAAAACTATTTCAGCATAATGTGGGTAATAATATCATTAGTGATAGATATGCGTAGATTGATTCTTTTAGGACATGTTGGATGTGATATTCCTTTAATATCATTTGATATTCCTGGTGGATCTTGAGAACATGTGGCTATAAATGAACTAATAATATGTTCTACACACTAGTCTTGTTCTGTATCAGGTTTTTGTCTGAGCTGGAGTTTCCTCCAACAGTGCACACTCACTGCTGGCTGAACCCCTTGGCGGTGAGCCAGGCCGCCACCTCGGCAGCCGGCGAGTGGTAGTTCAGGGGAGTAGTGTCAGCTGCGCGGGGGATCACCGGCGGACGGAGTGAATCTCTTTTCCCAGCTAGCCGCTGAAGAAGCTCGTCATTCACTATCAGGACTGCAAACATAATAAACAAAAACATTTATTCACAGTTAAAGTGCCACATTTCTCCAATTCAAGATTAGTGCTCAACCTCCAGGGTTGTTTTGTGTTTAATGTGATAAATGTTCATTCTAGTGATTTTTAGATGCACCACATAGACAGAGGTCTGTTTATGGCCAGTTATCTCTATCAAAATTATCCCAGTGTTTTGTAGGGCTGAGATGTTTAAAGGAACAGTGTGTAACATTTAGGGGGATCTATTAGCAGAAATGGAATATAATATTCATAACTATGTTTTCATTAGTGTATAATCACCTGAAACTAAGCATCGTGTTTTCGTTAGCTTAGAATGAGCCCTTCATATCTACATATGGAGCGGGTCCTCTACATGTAGTCCATCATGTTGCTCCGCCATGTTTCTACAGTAGCCCAGAACGGACAAACCAAACACTGGCTCTAGAGAGAGCCTATCGTGTTTTTACGTTACCTGAAGGCCACCATAGTCCTCTGACATGCTTGTGAAACTGCTGTAACGTGAGCTGCCGAGGACTTAAACTGTGGTACCGTCAACCGCCGTCTGACTTCCGTTGCTCCTAAAGTAGTGTTATTATGGTAGGGATGGCCTCTGAGTGCGGCGAACGGCGTTACTGCGATTTTGCACTCGGCGGCTCTCATAACCGTAGTCTTGGTAAAAGAAGAGTGAGCGGAGGGGTACTCAGTTGGATGCAATCTGCAAACACACCACTAGATGCCGCCAAGTCCTACACACTGTACCTTTAAACATCTGACTGCACCTGCCTTCAAGGGTGCCTAATAACAACAAAAGAGCTGATGCAATTTACTAACCAAACGACTATTGTGTCAAAGACATCAGTGTCCATGTGGCATGGCGTACCATGGAGCTACACAGGATATAGGGAACCAGCAGTGGAAGCATTGCACTCAGCTTCTTCCTCTTAGAAATGGATGCAACAAAAGGCTAGAAGAAGCATCTTAAAGGGGACCTTTTATGCTTTTGTGATTGTCAACCTTTCCTTTAGTGTGTTATATTGTTTTTTGTGCATCTAAAAGGTCTGCAAAGCAAACAGAGCAATAAAAGTGGCGCTGCAGCACAGCCGGTATGAGAAGTATTAGTAAAGCGTTTTTTGAACATTAAAGCATGCAAAAATGTTCAAGTAGAAACCCAAAACACAAGTATACACCTGAAAAAAGCATAATAGGTCATCTTTAAAAAAAAAAAACCTATCTGTCTGCTGGAGACAGGACTTTAGTAGCACTTAAGTGACAGATGAGAAACAGCGCTAACTGTTACTGCTGTTATATGCTGAAAGAACATAAGAAGCTCCTGGGATCCAATATTTTTGTGAACTTGATATTCTAACAAACCCCTCTTATCTTTGTGCCATTGCTGATATTTGACATGTATATGTGCATGTTACCTCGGCCACTGTCATCTCCAGGCATTGCTGTAGATGGTAAAACCATGCTCTGTGGTCGCACTGGGCTCATAGGGGGGGGACTCCCAACTGGGCTTGATGGAGCATATGAGAAGTACTTTGTCCGAGGGGAAAGGGGCATCTTCTGTTGTGGAAAAGTAGGAATGGATGGCATGAGACAAAAAGCCACAGTGGGAGCAATATTTGAGGCACTGACACAAACAACAGCAAAAATCTATATGTACAATAAGTGTGTGTTGTGTGTGTGCACCTTTGACTCTCTACGTACCACTGGGCTGTCTCTCCCAGTGTTATTCAGAGCAGACAGAGGCTCCAGGATATTAGAGGGGACAAATCCTATCTGGTCAAAGCGATTCTGACACTTCCACCATCTCTTCGATGCCTCGATAACCTAAAGAAAGATCAGTGGAGTCTTGTGAAGAATACATCTACGTCTTTTACAGGTGGGTCACTAACTTTAATTATGGACGTGTACCTCTAGTGTTTCTCCTTGTAGCACAGAGAGTTCACTGCTGTTTCTAGCCACAAAGTCATAAGTGCAGCAGTAAAGTCGCTCGCCCTCTGGTGGGAGCCCATTTCCGTCTCTGAAATAGAAATGCCTTTTAAAAGATATGCAAGATGTAAAATTGGTAAAATTGAACACATCTAACAAAGTGGAGTTAGATATCAGTAATCATTTAATGTGAGACGTGAGTTATTATTCGATTTTATAAGCACCGGACTGGTTTTATTAACTGTTAATTGCAGCCATTAGGAATTTATTTTGCTGGTATTGTCACTCCTGCTATAAAAACATAATTATGCCTTGTTCTGTAACACTTTTTTCAATGCCAACAGACTTACACTTCATCAGTGCCTTCGCCAGGGCCCTCCGATGTCCGTCGAGCTTGATCCTGCAGAGTTCGCGCCTCCCTACTTTCCCTGAGAGCATCTTGTTTGTGCTGCAACTCAATGGGATCTTCAAAAAGCTGTCCACTTGAGTCATAGGCCTGAGGCTGCCACCCATCCAGGAAGACAGGTGTGTATGGAGGAACAGACACACTCAGGTGCGAACTGGGAAAGAGGACAAGATGATCTTGTTAGAGCAACACTCTCAAACCAAGATTTACACACACGCATATGCATAACACACAGACCAGGGTGAAATCCAGTTGGGCCCTAATGAAGTCCACAGCTCCTTTTCCTCTTCAGTCAGATGCTCCTGGAGCAGTGAAACCGCACTGGTCATAGCAGGACTGACCACCGATGCTCCTAACGCTGGCCCTCCAGTGGTTTTCACCATCTGTGAAAGAGAGGGTTGCTACAGTCAGTATCACAGAGAGAGAGATGAACCAAACATCAGAGAGAGACTCACCAGTCTAAGAGGCACAAAGATGTGATGCAGCAGCTCTGGTGCATCAGGCTCTGTGATGGATGACTTGAGACGGTCCTAAATAAACCAGTAAATTGGGTCAATTACATTTTCATTTGCAGTGAAGTTATCCAAATTTACTTGTACATTTCCAGAGTTAGTCAATGCTCAGTCATGACTAGTCTAATCTCACCAGCAGACCGAAGGAGTACTTGATTTTCTGAAAGAGGTCCACAAATTCTTCCTCTGATGGAGGGCAGGCTTTCAGTGTCAACAGATCATCTGCACACAGAAGAGCACAATCAGAGCTACAACTTAAAGGAACAGTGTGTAGGATCTGGCGGTATCTAGCGGTGAAGTTGCAGATTACATCTTCTCCCGTGTGCCAAGCGTGTAGGATTGCGACGGTGGCCGACGCAAAAACGCAAATGGCCCTCTCTAGAGCCAGTAGTTGTAAGAGTAGAGCGTGTAGAGTGTGTGTGTACATGGGAAGTGAGTGGTGAAGCAAGAGAGAGAGAGAGCGGCGGCGACGAGAGCGTGTAACGTTATCAACTCCAGCCCAAGCAGGAAACGTTAACAGTTTGGTTTGTCTGTTCTGGGCTACTGTAGAAACATGACGGTGTAACATGGCGGACTCCGTGAAGAGGACCCGCTCCCTATGTAGATATAAACGGCTCATTCTAACGAAAACACAACTCTTATTTTTAGGTGATTATAAGCTAAAGAAAACATACTTATTAATATTATATTATATTTCTGCCAATAGATCCCCCTCACTGTTACACACTGTTCCTTAACAGGACACATACTGTATGAAACACAGACACATAACTCCACCACGATCACTGTTGTATAATACTGTACATGCACTGATTTGAACTTGATATATGTTGGTGTCAGTATCATTTGTTAAGTCTTTTATAATTATCTAGAACAATTTGCAAGTTGCCAAATGCAAGTTAAATAGCATTTTTAACACTTTTATAATAATACAATAATAAAAAAGAATAACAGAAACACTTTAGTAAAATTAAGTCTTTAAAGGTGCTAAATGCGAGATTGGGAGCATATCTATTGCCTCCGCAACATGGCGAGAGCTGAGCGGGCGGCACGTATCGACCCGTGCTAACAGCGCTAACAGTGAAGACAATGGCAACAGTGTTAACCTGAGGGGGAACCAGAGGGTGGGTGCTACGCTACGCCGCTATGGGTCGGGACGGTGTTATCAGCTGTAACCGCCATATGAGCGGAGTGCAGAGTGGCGATAGCCAGTGGGGCACGCTCACAGGCACTAACATGCACTAACGTGCACTAAAAGCACGTGCGGCTGGCCCGGTTATGTCAAGAAGGCGAGGAGAAAGTCAGATTACAACACACATAGAGGGAGAGTGACTTCATTCTCTGCTCAGGTAGACATTACTCTATATCTTTACATAGCAAATAGTTGTTTGCTGCTTTATTAATGCTCTGGATATCATGTGGAGTGCCTGTTCTAGCTTGTTCCAGAAAGTACTCCTACAAAACAAACCCAGTGACAAATAACAATCTTATATTTCATTATTAATAATTAATGCATATGTTCAATGCCTTTGGTCTTATCTAGGGTCACACCCATCCCAGCACACACTGGCCAGAAACCTGGGAAACACCCTGGTCATGTTGTCAGAACAACACAGGGCGAAGACAGATACACTCTTGACACAAACACTCAAACTCCCATTCACATGTATTGGCAATTATGAAAATGCCCTTAAGGTGATTTATTTATTTATTCTCAAACAGGATATTGAGAATGGCTGGTATGAATTTTCATACCACTGGATGGCCACTTCAAGGTGCATTGTCAACCCAACAGAATAAACTGACTCAAATGAGTTGAAATTAAAAATATACATATAGTTTTAGTGGTGATTCTTAATCTTTCTGGATTCTCTTGGTCCCAGCTTCAATAACTTATTTGTCATGTTTCTTGTCCTGTTTACTGTAGGCAAGACGTTTCAGAATTATCTGAAGGATTTTTTGGCAACCTTCCTGATGACCTGCTTCCAGTGTGCCAATATTTAGCCTTTGTCTCTGGTTTCCTGCCTCTACTCTTCCTCTGCAGCCCTACCAGAGGCCACACATTCACCCGTCACCTCCAACTTTTCAGTCCTCCTCTCCCGCCAGCTGATCTACACTGAGCATATCATCTGACTACTGTAAGTGTTGTTATTTAGGTCTATTAGAAGACTCTGTCAGGCTTGATTGTCCAAACAGTTTTTGGTCACCCTAGTTAAACTATGACTACAGTAGTTAGTTGATAGGTGTTTGAAGAACAACTCTCACCATCTTGATCCTTCTTCCTGCTCTTTCTGCTTCCCTTCTTCCTCCTCTGGTTGAGGACACTCTGGGCATCAGCTGTCTGCTGCAAGCGCACCATGAATCGCTCCACGTCGTCAAAGCAGTGGTTCATAATCTCCTGAAGAAAAACACTGTATGTTTTACCCATTTACCAGAGCGACTTACAGAATGTGTTTTAATAAGTTAACAGTTCATATTACTGGCAATTTATTTTAAGTTATTAGTGAAGTCAAACGACATACTGTATGCAATCCAGTTTGTATTGCTTATACTGTTAAATATTTGAGAGTGCATGAAAGAGGCATTGACTCGTGCGATCTTCTAAGGTGTTGTTATTTTGTCCACCTTGTGGAACACTGCAGCCATATGAATATATTATCAAATGTAATCCAATACAATAAACTACTGCCTCAAATATTATCATGGAGTAATTAATACCTCTCACTGTCTCAACAACCCAAATGAACATTAACCTTCACCGGGTAGTTCTTACTTGGGCTGTATTCCTGGATTACACTTACTCAGGACTGAATCAAATCCCCTCTTTCAGATCTGTGACAGACTCTTGCTAAAGTTTAAAAATAAAAAAAATCTCTTTTTTAGATTTAAAGATTTGAATACAATTCATTCTTTGGAAGGAGAAATGGTAACTAGTTATTTCATTTGAAAATTCCTTCCCTTTATGGCCACACAACCATCTACCAATCACATTCAATAATAAAATAATTTCATAATAAATAACCCATTCTCTTATAGTTGTCTTGCAATTGTCTGTTCTTTAAATGCTCTCATTGGCTATAAGTGAAATCAAAGGAAATTGTTTAACTCTAAAACATTTCATCAACTTCTGTCAAACTAAATGTAGTGAATGAAAGAGATGTATTGATAAAAAGTAAATTACTGGTTTATGGAACAATGTGGTAGTTAAACTGCAGGACATAATTAAAAACTTTCAGAAAATAAAAGAGGGCTCTGATAACTTTTTAAGTTCTTCAAGAATATACAATAAGTATGTTTGCAACAACAGACAGGAAGACATGTGTATTACATAATATGTGAGAAGGTGTGGAATAGGATCAAAACATTAAATATTTGGTTTCTGATATGGGGAAGTTTTTATCAGAACACTGTAACACTGCTGGCTCATGTAATCTTATCTCTTTTTATACAACGGATTATTTTTCTAACTCTTGTTTTAATGGTCATTGTAGGGCTGCTAGTATTTAGTGGTTCGATGTAAGTAAACACAGAAAAGTCAACTAAAAGTCTAAAATTATATGTTAATTCAGTATAAACTAACTTCCTGTACATGTCCTTTTCTATTCTGAGCATCATTGAATATTTTACAGTAACATATTTTGTTGTCCTCTATTCAAAATTCAAACAACACTCAGTAAATTTATAGACATATTAAATTGTCATTTTGATCTACACCTCCCGCACCAAGCCTCAGGGCTTGTTATCAGTATGCTATATTTTTTACATGCAATTATTACATTTAATTTTGATCATCCATGTCACCTCACCAACACTGCTATTATGTCTCCTCTCATGTATAGACAATGGTTGCTGTCTAAATACAATATGGTTTTCCTGACATAAACTTGATACTTTATTTAAGCATCTTTGCACAGGTCGCCTCCTCCCGTCCTTTGACTTCAAGATCTTATTGATTATTTGAACGCTTTACAGCCAAACCCTTTTTGCAAGTACATACCACTTCTCTCTCTGCATTCAGTAGAGGTGTGTGATTTGATGCCCCACTGGCTCCATTCTCTGAGCAGAACAAGAACAAAACCATTAGCGCAAACTTGGACATACAGTATATACAAAAACATGAGCTTGCTGTATTATGTCGGTTACAAGCAGCAGGATATCATGTGCAGAGAATGGAAATTTGCATTTTGCATGAATCTTTTTGGCAACAGCACATGCTCACACATATGCACACATTAGGCAGATGAATATACCGAACCTTTGCCACGATCGGTGTAGATGGGCATGCCACCAGGAGGACGCTGCTCTCCTGGAAGTATCATGACTCGGACACCTGAATGCCTTCTAGGGGACACGGCAGGCGGTGATGCAGACATCTGTTGTGTGTGGATGGAGACAGAGTCAAATCAGGCATATACATACAATAGGGCAGTGGTTCCCAACCTGGGGTCTGGGGACGGCAAAGATCTCAGGGGGTGCTCCAGGATTTGTCTGAGTTTGTCAAAATTAGATTTGCTCAAGTATAACTAAAATCATAATAACACACTTACCGGATAATTTATACAACAGTCTGTATATAAAATTATTTAAAAAGATATACTTTTTTGCTACTTAGTAGCAAAATCAAACAACATATTCTGCTTCAATCCATATTTGTTGCCATTCATTCATTCATTCATTATCCATAACCACTTATCCTATCAGGGCCGACACATAGAGACAGACAACCATTCATGCTCAAATTCATCACCTACGGGCAATTTAGAGTCAACAATTAACCTAACCTGCATGTCTTTGGACTGTGGGAACCTGGATAAAACCAACGCTAACACATGCAAACTCCACACAGAAGGGCCCCAAGCCACGTTTGAACCCGCGACCCGCACACTTGTTGGCATTTAGCCTCTCAAAAACATTTTCACTGCAGTCAAAAACCTATTTGCTCTCCCGCTTGATGTAAAGGGAAGCGGTCTAGCAGCAATCTAACAACACCATGAATTACATTTATTTAACCACAATAACAAAAAATCTATTTTGGCTCTCATGCTATTTTAGTAAATTAATTAAGTCGTTACAAACATGTACAATATTATGTATCCGCATTCGCTTGGCGAATCCGTCAAGGCATCATCACTTTATTTATGTTGACGAAACTGACGAGTTATATTCATTAAAGAAAGTTGATTTAATAAAAGAAAGACTCATTTAATACACCAAATCACTTTGTTATAATTGAGGATTTTGTTCGAGGATTTGTAATTTTTTAGGGTTGGGGGGGTGGGCTCAGCTTTTCATAGATACAAGGATAATAGGTTGGGATCCACTGCAATAGGGGATAATGCTCAGGTACTATATTAAGCAAATGTCTACTGGTATTTCCCACTACACATATCTCATTATTACTTAATGTGATACCTTGCTTATTAAATGTTTTTACTTTTCAAACTGGACTAGTCTAGATATGTAATGTGAAAGTCTTGGATATACTTTGATCAAAACAAGCTCAAACATTCCACAAGCTGATTGTAAGAATGCTGAGTATTCACACGTATGTCCGCGTGCACGTACGTCACAGATGCACTCGACAGGAAAAACCACTGTCATCAGATGCATGGTATGCAGATGACACAACTACCAAAACTTGATAAAGAAACTGCACCAGCTGAATGTAAGAGTTCAGCACAAGTTTGTGCTATATGCACACACATAGTAGCTTTGACATCTCTTTTCCTCATCTTCCTTTCTTCTGTCATTCCTCCTCTTCCCACATACTGTTGAAGCAGTGAATACTGCATAAACTATTTCATAAAATACACTTTGCACAGAAAAAGCCCTTGATGCAATTATGAAATATTCTAATGTATCAACATGAAGTGAAGCTGCTTCAAAAGTCTCCTCTGAGCAACACATTACTGAAACAAGCTGTCCTTCATATGACAGGTGTATGTACTTCTCTAGCACTCTTTCAAACACACATATATACACACACACACACACACACACACACACACACACACACACACACACACACACACTGTTTGCACAAAGTTGACACTAGAATCTGGATACACCACTGTACCTTTTAGTGCGCTTTGAGTGTTTAAATCCAGGGCACAGAGACCAATCCTTGTGCTGGGTTGTATGAGCACTGAGCTTATCTGTTTACACGAGGACGTCCCACCTTCTTGAGATATGTAGAAACGAGAAAAACGAGTCTGGCTTTTCTTCCGCAGTTAATCTGTGCTGCTTTCACTCTCCTCTAATGATACACACACACACAAGCTCCCCCCCTCCCTCCCATTCTTCTCTCTGCGTCGTTGTGAGCCTTTCCTTCCTCATGACAGCCTCTTCTACCAACAACTGCCTGTGGCTTGTGCCAAGGGGCTAATGACCTGCAACACATATCATTCCAGAAATGTAATGTCGGTCTTTCCTCAAACTCCCCACCTCCACAAATTCACTGACATTAAGTTTCGTTTGAGACTAGGCCAAGATAAGGCTCAGAGGTTAAAAGGGCAATTAAGTAAATTAAAATTAATATGTGTCAATAAAAAGAAATTAAAGATTTAAATGCAAATAATTCTTTGCCTTTTCCTCACAAGTGATTTGGCTTTATGGCCACAAAACCACCATACCAATAACATTCAATAATAAATGATAGGGCTGTCAATCGATTAAAATATTGAATCACGATTAATCACTTGATTGTCTATAGTTAATCACGATTAATTGCAAATTAATCACACATTTTTTTATCCGTTCAAATGTACCTTAAATGGAGATTTATCTTCAAGTATTTAATACTCTTAACATGGGAATGGGCAAATATGCTGCTTTATGCAAATGTATGTATATATTTATTATTGGAAATCAATTAACAACACAAAACAATGACAAATATTGTCCAGAAACCCTCACAGGTACTACATTTAGCATAAAAAATATGCTCAAATCATAACATGGCAAACTAAAGCCCAACAGGCAACAACAGCTGTCAGTGTGTCAGTGTGCTGACTTGATTATAACTTGCCCCAAACTGCATGTGATTATCATAAAGTGGGCATGTCTGTAAAGGGGAGACTCGTGGGTACCCATAGATCCCATTTTCATTCACATATCTTGAGGTCAGAGGTCAAGGGACCCCTTTGAAAATAGCCATGACAGTTTTTCCTCCTATTAACTTTGACAGCTCTATAAAAATAATGTTATAATAAATAGCCCATTTTCTTATAGTTGTCTTGTAATTGTCTGTTTTTTAAATGCTTTCATTGGCTATAAGTGAAATCAAAGGAAAGTGTATATTTTGTTATTTTTTTACAATCATACATACTTAATAGGCTTCTTCTTTGACAAAGTCAGTGTTTGGCCATTGTTCTATCAGCTCTTTGGTTGTTTTAACTGCGTACTTTTCTAATGCAGGATTAGGCTGTTTAGCAGAGAGGGAAGGCTCTGTGAATGTAACTTGTGTTCAGGTCTTCACCGTGCCCTCATCCTGTTTATAGCTTAAATAATAATCCAAACTTTAAAATATTAATTCATTTAGTTTTATCAAAATGAATGAAATGCTGAGATAAAGGCCAAATGTATATATTTTAAAAAAAAGTTGTCTTATACCTCTTAAAATCGAGAAGGCCTTGCGACCTCCCGTGAAGCTTTGGCGACCCCTAGTGGGAGTCGGGACCAGGATATGTGTGTTCTTTCAGAAAAGGGGGTGTGTCCATGGAGCCCCAGCCAGACTTCAGTTTTCTTTCTGTTGAGTATACACTCCTAGAATGGATGCTACTCAACCAAACAACCGAAGAAGTTGCTTTCTACTAAACATTTAAGTTAGGATGGTGTCTCCATCATGCTCTTAACAACATGCAGCCTAAAGTCACTAAGTTACTACAGGTAAGATACTCCTGGATACAAGAAAAGCAGGTAGGGACATGGCTTGAGGGAAAACTGAGCTGTTGGTGAACAGTGAGACCAGCTGGTTGTTATAGAGGTCAGAAATCTGTCCCTGCAGCTTTCCTCATGTTTGACTGTTGCACAGGAGGGGAAGTTGTAAACAGGTGGTCAAACTGAAAATCAAAGAGGAGAACGGGGTTGCCACACAACCACAAGCATAATAGTTTCACCTCCATGTGTCTTGCTTTCAGCACGTTGCTCCAAAAAGCGAGTTTTGGCACTGCATACTGCAGACATTCACTATCCCAATTACTATGATGAATACAGTATAGATATACCACTGTTGACACTGCACTATTACAGTTAGTCTGCAATAAATTAATTTCTATGCAACTTTGCAGAGATTTTGGGAATTTGGTTTGCAGTGCACTGCAGACTGTTTACAGTCACTTCTATGTCTCTTTCTCCTGGTGTTTCAGATCTTGTCTTTACTTTGTGACATTTTAGACAGTAAACATAATAAACTGGTGGGATGAAGGCATATTTGGGTCAAGTATCTACAGGTCAACTGCTCCACTGCTTAGAGGATCCAGTGTTGACTATAGAATAAAAGTTTCTATCAACAGAATATTTTCTCTGCAGCTGTCTTCATCAGGCCTGAATTAAAGCCAGACTACTCAAGTAAGTTCTTGGCCAAATGAATAAAATAGTCTGCTTTAAGGTGGCTTTCATGACATTTTTTTCCTATGTTTAACTTATCTAATAAATATGATAGAGCTTTTCAGTTGATCTCCACAATTAGTTTAGGATGTACTGTACCGCTGTGAGCCTTATTCATTCATTCCTTGAAGAAGGACACTCATAATCAGCATCCTGACAGTGGGAGTACGTGGCTGTTCCAGTGATGTACACAGGAGGAAATAAAGGGGAACCTCCATGCTTGTCCTTTTTTCATTTGGTGGAGAAGAGTCCTTTTGAATTGACATTCAAACATTTTCCTCATTGCCTGTATTATCTGGCTGGGTAAAGGGTCAGTCCTACATAATAGGCAAAACACAACAGAGAACTCATGTTACAGATTTATCCCGTTTATCTCCCTCCAAATGTCCAATGTGCCCGTATCAATTTCTCAATATGATTAATGTTAACGCCAGAGATTTCCTCAATTGTGGATTCCTGAATTCATTCATTTGTGCGAGGAAGTATTTAGGGTCATCTTAGCACATTTTTTCCGCTAGGGGGAGTAGACATTTTCCTGTCATTTACCCAACAGGTGGCTGGAAATGTACAGGCTACTAACTTGTTTAGCTCAGCTGTGTGACCACAGAGGCTTGCTTTTATTCTAGTGTTCCATACACATTCTTTAGTGCAAGGATTATTTTCTGTGCCAATATATATTTTTTGTAGTATAAGTTTTTCAATACCAAACCAGAGACTATATTCCTTCAGTTTTTCAGGATAAGGCTACTCTTTAAGATTGACTCAGTTGATTATGCAATGAGTAGGTGTTGATGACTTCGCAGAGCATCTATTATTATAAAGATAATTATAATTATATTATTATTATTATTAGTAGTAGTAGTAGTATTAATAATATTGATAAAGAAGAAGAAAAATCAAAGTACAAATATACAAAATCAGTATACAGGGGACAATATACAATTAAACAGTAACAAAACATAACAGCCAGGGGTGCAAAACACTAGACAAAAATATTATGAAACAAACATTGTTGCTAAGTTTACATTTATGAATAAAATACTTTTGCTAGGATTATCATCAAATTTATTATAAAAAATATTTCTCTTCTTTTTTGGGGCTTTTGAAGAAACCAAAAAACACCATCCACACACGGAGCATCTCTTTTACTTTTACTACATTTGCTTGACAGCTACTTAGCAGATTAGGATTTTACATACAAATTTAGGTTAGTTCATAAAATATAATTCACAAACCTCCCCCTCTCACACAGTTTAATTAAAATGCTATATGGGACCACTCTAGACAGTGAGTGTTTTTTACTTTGGATATTTAAAGGTGCTATTGATAACTTTGATAACATTCAGCCACTAGATGTCGCATTCTCCCTCCTCCGTTCCATTGCATTTACTTCACAACAAGTCGCTGCCAGACACTTACTGTCAATCTCAGCCATTTATTCTTTTTTCCACACTAAGTGACGACCCAGAGATACCACGGGATACCAACATTGTTACTATTGGCTCACAAGCCTTGTTAGAAGTGGGAACCAAACGTCAGATATCTTCCACAGCGATAAATACAACATTCATTTTGGACCTACCAAAATTTTTTAAATGATTAAGGCACAATCATACTAATTCTTTTCAGGAAATGCCATACTTCTTTTTTTGGCACCTTTCTAAAGGCTCTGTGGATGTATTATTTAAAAAAAAATTTGTGTACATAAAAATGTTATCAATAAGACAATTAAAGCTTCAGTAGGCAGAATATCTTTGACATCATTGGGCAAAAATTCCATAATAACCTTTCAGCATATTGTAATTCAAGTGTTCTGAGAGAAAACTAGACTTCTGCTCCTCATCATGGCTCTGTTAAATCTAGCCCGTGACAGGAGACTTTGGCAAATCACAGGCCATTTCAGAGAGAGAGAGCGCTCCTATTGGCTATTCATTCAACAGAGACAGCTGTCAATCCCTCGCGAACTCCGATCACACGGTCAAACTAGGCAGAGCTGATCAAAGATTAATCAATATTCTGTTACTGTAATGCCTATTTCTCGTCTCAAATGTTTTCAGAAACATCTTGTAGTGTACTGTTTAGCTGTAAAGTGAGAAAGTTTGCTCCGGCTGGTGGGCGGTGCTTGGTATTTCCTCAACTGCTCTCAACATGGCTGCCGGGTGACAAACTTTCTCATTTTACAGCTAAACAGTACACTACAAGATGTTTCTGAAAATATTTTAGCTGAGAAATAGGCATTACAGTAACATAATATTGATTCATATTTGATCAGCTCTGCCTAGTTTGACCGTGTGCTGCTCAGAGACAGCAGGCTCCAGCTCGGCTCTGATTGGTTGTTTTCCTCCGGTCTGTGAAATCTTGCAGATGCCATTAGGAGCACATGGAGGACACCTGAGGACACATGATTTTTGGCAGATTACCTGTCTCATGCACAACTTTCAGGATATAGTGACCGTTTCATAAAAATAACTTTTTTTAATCATATTTGCTCCATTTCTACCCACTGCAGCTTTAATTGTGCACTAATTAGGCTCAGACAGTTTGCGCACTTTAGTTGTGCGCTCTCTGGTTGTGCCTTGCATTGAGCTGGTCTGGAGATACAGAGGTGTTTTTAAACCTACAGGCTACAAACACACACAGTAACATCCAGCAGTGTGTATTCGTGTGTTGTCCAGCTCAGCTGATCGTTTTGGGGAAGGTCAGTTCAGCCCCCTCTGCGCTCCCATTGGCTCCATCTGCACTAACTTCTCCTTCATGTCTTCTCGGGCTGGAGACGACAGTTTGTTCCAGCACAAGAAACGTGGCCGCAAAACTACCCGCTCGAGACTTTCCTCTTTTAGCAGATTTTTATTTGTCAGCCTAAATATTAGGAAATCCAAAGAAAGGAAGAGTTTAACAGCAGCGTTGTGAGAAAAAGGGAGAAAGTAACCGCAGGACTTGTGGAAACTACTCCTCTGTGGGACCGTGCTGTCAGCATGGTATGTCCACAACACATCGATGTTCTGCTTTAACACTTTATTAACCTTATGAGCTCTAATGTTTTTAATCCGTATGCTCTTATTGCTCATTTCTTTCTTTTGCTTTACTGTCTTTTCCTTTTTGTCATCGTTGTAAATGTTGGATTTATAGGCTGTATAATTTACCGTTACTAGACTTCTTTGTTACTTGAGCAGTCATGAGTAGCTTTAAGGCTGCCTCACTTTGGATAATCTCTGCCATGCAGCTGATTTTCTGTGCATTTGTTCTCAAAAATACCCATAGTGCTCAATATGTTCAAATCCCACAACAACTGTCAACCTGTACATGAAAGCTATTGTGATAGACATTTGAAATAAAAATAGATACTGTAGCTTCAGCAGCACAAATCAAATTTTAAATTATTACTTTATATTTTAAGCATATTTTGAGTTTTACAATTAGTTTAGTCCCTTCATGTCGGGGCACCGACTATAACATTGACAACAATCCTACACATTGATTTGATGTGGATGTAAACAACCTCAAATTAGAGCTGAAAAGCAGCACTTTATTTTTTATTTCTTATACTTTATTGCAGGAGTGCAGGAGATTTTTGCTTACATATAATGTTCATACTTGCATCTTGCAATATATATCTTGTTCTCATTGTTTGTCATCACGTTTGTCATCATGTGCAAAATAAAAAAATAAATAAAAAGCAATAAATTAGACAAAACTAGAGAAATATAGAAAAGGGCAGCACTATATCAACATAATCGTTTAATTTTAAATCAAATGTGATACAACGGTAATGTGCAACTGTCCACAAACCGACTGACTGCACTGTAGCCAGTATATGTAACCCAAGATATATTTCAGTGACTCACGTTCAGATCTTTTTTTTTGCAAATGTATAGTAAAACATACTGTAGCCTATGTAGAGGGGGTTTCATAATTGACTCTGACTGATTATGCAATACTGTGTGTGTGTGTGTGTGTTGTGGGAAGCGTATCGTGTGTATTTGCTAATGTATACCTGTGCAGGGTGTTGGCACTTTTCCTTCAGATAAATGTATACTGGGATAGATTCCAGTCTTAAAACATGATGAGGCAGGTAGAGAAAGTGACTAAATAAATTTAGTTGTGATGAACATTTCAGTGGTGGATTATAGCTGATAATATACTGTAGCTCCCGTTCTGCAGCTCCGTGGTGCAGTTGTGCTACAGCTGTGATTTATTTGATAATAAAATGCCTTGTTAGTATTCTGCCTCTTTAAATCCTTTTGTATGTAATCCAGAAGATTATTTTCTTATATATTTTGTGGTTGCACACACACAGTCGTTTGTATGATGTTTTACACAATGCTGATATCAGCATTGCAATAGATCTCATTTGAAGTACTGACAGAACATTTTACATGTTGACAAGACATTACAGTTAGGTTTTGACTCTTGTTTTGCTATCTGAGCTTCACCTGTAGCAGCTGACTTGAAGATGTATGACAAATTATCTAATGGCCTGATGAGGGTGATGATGACCTTACTAGATCCTGCGTAGATTACCAATAAGACTCCTTCGCAAACATGACGTTGACATGTAAAATTGCATGCGTGAAGGTGTCTTTATCCTGGCTGATTGGGGAAGGCTGCTTGGGGTGTCTGCAAACAGAAACATACATGTGTGTCATGCTGTTAAAAGCATTCACCCACATGTGTAACACATAAAACAAAGTGTTTCACATCCTGAACATGTGTGACAATAATTTATTGCCACTTCATGGTTTTATATGCAAGCGGAGCTATCCTCTTCTGTTTCTGAGTCATGATGAAACATGTTCAGGAATATGTGTCTCTCTTCTTAGGTAACAGGACCTGTCCAACTAGATAAACTCTACATTTGACTCCATTGAGCTAACATAGAAATATAAGTCTCTTTAGCTGTAATGTAATCCAATACAGTCATGTAATAGATACTTTTGTTGAGTAGAGGTGTTTTAAATGAACTCAATGGTCATTTTTGAGATTGTAGTTAGTGTTATTGTTGTATAAAACTGCATTATATTGGTCCTCGATGTGGATATTTTGGTGTTATGCAGTCCAATATAGGAAGTAGCAGTTTCAACAAAATTGAACATTTTATAATTGCAGGCTATTGCATTGCGGTCACTTTGTGTGAATAGTCTATTAAAGGACCACTGTTTAACATTTAGGGACTATGGAATATTATATTAATAAGTATGTTTTCTTTATTGTATATTCGCATGAAAATAATAATAATTATCGGTGGCCCAATCCCAATGTCCACACACAGACTTTGAGGTGCATTCCCGCAAAGTCCGTAAGAGTTTAGGGCCGTCCCACTGTCAAATCATCAAGTCCTTGAGGGCTCTCTCGCAGACATTTTGAGCCCTTTATGAACACTTTCCGTAAGTCTGCATTTCTGAAAACTTTACCTGAGGGAATTACCCATTCATAGCGTTGTGACGTTAAACACAGGGTTACCAGGGGAAGCCCGGAAGCGTTTTAAAAAAAAGGAAATGATAAACAAGGAGGACGGCTGGTTGTTCAGCCTGGCATATATTTACACAGAAACATTAACATTAAGGATTTAAGATGGTATATAAAAAACACATGAAATCAGAGGAATACAATCATTAGACTATATTACACACCTCGTTTATTCATCAATCACTTCTTTCAATTTTGCTTAATGAAGTTTGACAAAAACAATTAAATTAATCATTTGACAGTTACCTCTAGCCTCGTAAGGCAAGAGCCTGGAAGTCGTTAAATAGGCAGTAAAAAACGTAAAAGAAAAACCCACAATTGGCATCGTCAAGGTAACGTTTGCAGGTGTCACTGCAAAGTGCCATCCCATTCATATTTATACCATTTCAAGCCCTTGCAGCCTCTCACACTCAACCATTTACCAGGTGATGTCAGTCAAGTTCCTGAGGGTTCAGGGCTGAAGTACTTAGAGGGGACATTGGGATTGGGCCGATAAGGTTACTCGCTCCGGAGTTAACCCCCTTCACTCCTCTCAGCCGCTGGGAAACAAGACACAGGAAACCTCTGTTGGTCTTGAGGAGCTGCAGCATTTATTTCTGCACAAACTGCAACTTCCACTGAACATTTACTTGATATTCTCAGAGCTAAACTAACTCCTCTGTCCTCTGATCCACTAGCTCACTTGTTCACTCACAGCATCACACACATTCGCCGCCGCTCTCTCTCTCTCTCTCTTGCTTCACCACTCACTTCCCTCGTACACACACTCTACGCACGGGCTCTGCTCCAAATGACCTACGCTACTCTTACAAATGGCTCTATAGGGGGCCATTCATGTTTTCACATTGGCCACCGTAGTTCTCGTAGTACTACACGCTTGGCACACGCGAGAGGTTTAAATTGGTTGCATTCTGCAACCTCACGCTAGTTGCCGTCAGATCCTACACACTGCTCCTTTCAGAAAAATCGTGTCATTCTGGCTGTTATTCAGAGTTTATCTGATGAAATGAATGTGTACTCAAAACACAGCAGCATGCCAGTTGCATTCAAATACTGGGATTTAATAAGACATAAGGGGGGTAACAATCTGGGAATTTAGAAATAATTTACACTATAGTTTTTTTTATAATAATAATAACAGGTACCTATTCTAATATTCTGGAGAACGGTATGGCAATTACTGGGCAACAAAGTTGCCGTTTGGGAGGAATTTAAAGAGAACATCTACTGTAAGCATTTTAAATAATACAACACCATTATTAAACACATTATAAAGACATATTGGGGATTTATTAACATGCTTATTCTCTTTTAGTGGATACCAGTTATGGTGTAAAATACCTTGACTTTGATTAATAAAAACACAGCTCCAGTCTAACCATGTTTGCACAAAATGCTTTTAAAAAAAAATCCCAACTCATTTGTATAAACATAAAAACAAAACAAAGTGTTTTTAGAGATTAGTTAGGCGTGCCTTTGTGCATTTACTATCACTGTTCACTGAGGACAGAAGTGTGGTTGCCTGTTTTCCAACTGTACCCAGAGATAGACCCTGGCTGACCAATAGGCAAAAATTTACAACCGCTGTGTGTGTGTGTTTGTGTGTGTGTGTGTGTGTGCTGGGGGGAGGGGGCTATGGGGATAATTTAAGATTAGCCAAGTATAGAAAAAGAGAGGAAAAGAGAAAAAAACAGTTCTTTCGCAAACTGTAGCAAGGTCCAGAACTGAAGAAAAGCATGCAGTATTTTTCCACTTCTTCTGAAGATGTGTTAAAAGTTAAAAGCATAGAGAGAGTCCTCTTTACAGGTTCAGAAAAAGTAGAGATAAACTCTCACTTTAAAACAAATTACAATTGTGTGTAATTGTAAGTGTGAGGAAAGAGCTTCCCCACCAAGGTTACTCACACATCTGATGATCAGATTCAGGTACAGTAACCTCACTACCCAAGGTTAGCTGACTCTGGAGGTATCTAGAGCTGCAACTAGCAATTATTTTCATCCATTTATGTATAATAGTCTGGTCCATAAAGTCTGAAAATATTGAAAAATTACCTCTTCAAACCTCTTGCTATGTCTGTCTGACTAACAGTCCAAAGAAGCTGGAACTAGGGCTGGGCAATATGACGATATATATAATGATATATATCGTCAAAACGATTTAAAATGTGAATCTAATATGTTTTTCTTGATCGTTTCTATCTCGATATAGGCCTATATTTATTATTTATTTTTTCTTTATAATTTAATTTAAAACTGTTATGTTCATTTTGCACTTAAGTTCTTAAAATGAGAAAATACTACTACTTTCCATTTGTCAAATATTTAATTCGCACAAGAGTATACAAAAATGGGCTTTACCATGTGGTTATTTCATATAGACTATTTGTATATTGAACTACCAGAAAACATGCGATATGTTGATATATATCATTATCATTACCATTGTTGACATAAATTGTCATAGCCCTCTGCCTCCTGCCTTGTTACCAACTATATCCACCACATGGTGCACCCATGCACCTCAGCACCACCCACAGTGTGAACCAATGTAAGCCTAACACCTCCCACTCCCACCCACTCGACACTGAAGACTATCCCTCCTTCACCCAGAGATATGCCTCGTGGCTACTTCTCTTCCCACTTCCCCTCCTCTCTATTTGTGTGAGCGTGCATATTTTTGTCACTCTCCCACACTCTTCTATGTATGTGTGTATGCATATTTCTGAAATCACCTGACGTATGTGCCTGGCCATATGTCCTGACCAGCCACGTACTTTTCTGGGGTCATACACCTCCCTGTAATTTTCCATTCTCACCAGCTGATACCAGCAGTGGAGCAGCTAGGTCATGTTCTAAATCCAGTTTGGATCTTGCCCACTCATCTGAGCTAAGTTACCATGTTAGAGTGTAGTTCAAGTGCAGTCTGATTATTTCATGTTATTTTGCATAGAGTGTTTCCTTATTCTTTTTGAACAGTGAAACTTGACATTGGAGTTTTCTGTGCCTTTTTTTTAAGTTAAATGGCAGAGAATTCAGATTATCTAATCACCTTTCTATTTGGATAATCTTCACATAACAAGCCACAGTAGATATCCCAGGATAATCTATTCTTTAGACATATTGCCAAATGATGCACTCCTTGAGTAAACTTACTAGAGTCTACGTTTGATTTCGTGAAAATGTTAAAGGGATATCTCAGGTGTTTTGAAGTGGGGTTGTATGTGGTACTTATCTGTAGTCAGTGTATTACCTACAGTAGATGACGGTCGGCACACCCCAAATTTGGAGAAGCAGACAGGAGTTACCGCACGAGAGCAAAGCAAAGTACTGCTGTGGACGGGGACGGCAGGAAAATATATTCTAGCCACCTAAAAGAAAGGCCCACCTAAAAAAATCAGTTTAAATGTACGCCATATTTAGAATATTTTAACTGCTTTACCTTGGCATCAGACAGCCCTTTCTGACGGGGAACTGAAGCCGTTATCTATGCTCTTGCCAAAGCACCCAAACTCCATTGAAAAAAAATTTAATTTTACCTCACAGAACACGGGAGTTGCTGGTCTATCGCTGCCTTGATCGCTTAGTTTGTTTGTGCTATTGTGTGACTTTCGGATCTGAACTACCCAAAGTCACACAATAGCACAAACACACTAACTGATCGAGGCAGCTGTAGACCAGCAACTCCTGTGTTCTGCAAGGTAAAATTACAGTTTTTTTCAATGGAGTTTGGTGGCTCTGGCAAGAGCATAGATAAGGGCATCAGTTCCCTGTCGGAAACATAGACTGTATAGCTGTCTGACGGCAAGCTAAAACGGCAAAAATATTCTAAATATAGCGTACACTTAAACTGATATTAATTTTTTTAGTTGAGCCTTTCTTTAAGGTGGCTAAAATACGTTTTGCTGCTGGCCCCGTCCACGGCAGTTCATTGCTTTGCTTCTGTGTTGGTAACTCCTGTCTGTTTCCCCAAACTGGGGGCGTGCCGACCGTCATCTACTGTAGGTAATACACTGACTATGAATAAGTACCTAATACAACCCCACTTCAAAACACCCAAACTATCCCTTTAAGGATTATAACTTTAAGATAAAATATTTGAGTTTTGTTTTGGAAACTGCAGGGTGTATAGACAGGATCTCAGAGTCTTTCTCAGACTTTTTTCCCACATGGAGCATATCCTCATTGTTTATATATGAAATTGGAGTGCTGCATGAGTTACAGCACATATGTCTTACAATTGTGTTTTCACATGGCAGGTCAAGGGTGAAGACCACACGTGTTCTCGTTCCTTCCTCTGTCCTCTCAGTGGTCTTTAGTCAGTCTCCCAGACACTGTACACCTTTCATATTGCTATAGACTGTTGTGGTCCCTGATAAATGATAAGTTGGACTCGTGGATAGCTGCAGACATGGTGAAGGCACTCAAACACATTCAGTGTTGCGTTTGGTGCAGAACTTAGATTCTTCTTGGCGTAAAATATTATATTTACTTTTATATGGGCTGTCCCATGTCAATAAGTAACTTTCTATCAACTGATTATCGGTGAAGTTCATTCATCTTCTTCTTTGTTTATGTCAAGACGGAGAAACCTCCACTGGACAGCAACGAGGACAGAGCCTGGCTTGGCGAGGGCCAGTCTGAAACTCAGCTCACAGCTGTGCAAGGTGCTGATGGAGATGAAACATGTGATGCAGACCGACCAGCGTGGGACTCTAAGATCCAGTATGTGTTGGCCCAGGTGGGGTTCAGTGTGGGCCTGGGGAACGTGTGGAGGTTCCCATACCTTTGCCACCAAAATGGAGGAGGTGAGTGTCTTAAACCTTCTCCACTCCACCCCTCTTTACCATTGTCTCTTTTTTGTTTTGTTTTTGTTTTCTTTTTTAGGGGGGTACAGGGGGTCTTTAGGGGGAGATAGCAGTTCACCTGTATATATCACATAGAAGTGGTGTACATCATCTGAAAACTGGGAACCTGAAGAATAATTTGAGATGCAGCTCAGCACTGTGTCAAGTTCTTCTATAGTCATACATTATAAATATTTAAATAAATAAATAGATAAATAATAATAATATCAATTAATTAAAATAAATTGTGAACGTGTATCAAAGCCAAGAACATTATTATAGAAGTATATGATGGCCATTCCCATGCTCACTTATGTCTCATAAGTTGTTGCAGCAATTTTTGGGTTGATACGATTTGTTACACAGATTTGGTGCAAAATTTAACAATTTTTTACCCCTCGAGAATTAATAAAAATGATCAATAATCCCTCCAAAATACCACATTAAGACACCAAGACCTTGAGGAACACCATAGAAAAAGCCATGCTGTGATTTGGTATCAAAAACTTTTTTTAAATTTGAAGATTTCTTCACTTCTAGCTCTAAATCTCAGCCTGCAACAGCCTCCGAAAGGCGGTAAAGACGGCCGAGGGTGCCGGCGCCCTCAAGGAGTAGAGGAAAAATTGTACATTTCAACTCAGCGGTTTTGACTGACTCATTGCGGTAGCCCTCTTGAAACCAGTAGCTGACAACTTTTTATTATATGGGCATTTTGATGCATAAGACAAACTTGAGACAACACAACACATAATAAAGAAAATTTGTTCAAAAATAAAATGCCTTTTATGTTTTAAAATCTTCTTCCCCTCCTTCCAGGGGCCTTCATGCTGCTGTATGTTTTTCTTTTGGTGATTGTGGGAGTTCCACTTTTTTTTATGGAGTTAGCAGCCGGCCAGAGCATTCGTCAGGGCAGCATTGGTGTGTGGAAGCACATCTCCCCAAAGTTGGCAGGGATCGGTTACTCCAGCTGCATGGTGAGAGTTGAATTTATTTTTTTCTTTAACTTCTTTTTTTTGTTCTGGGTTTGGGATCGTACTGTTCATGTATGAATGGACAGCTGTAGTTTGGATTATTTGTTAGTTGGGGCAAATAAAAGCCAAAACGGGGAAGCAATAAAATCCACTCTCCATCCTGTATTATATTGTACGTATGTTTACGCACACGTTTGCAAACTGATTAATCATAGATCACAGTATCACAGTTAAAGCCTGATGTGGTTCAGCAGACTGCTTCATGTTTGGGTTTCAAAGATCGGGCAATCGTTAGAATTTTTAATATGAGCCCCAGAATGACTGTTTCCCACACTCTTTAATTACTTAGCTACAGTTTTTCCTCTATTTTATTTATTAGTATGATTTTGTGTGCCCTCTTTGTAAAGCGTCCTTGGGTTTCTTGAAAGGCACTATATAAGTCCAATTTATTATTATTATTATTATTATTATGAGAATGAAAAGATTCATAAGCACGAATGTGTAACTCCACTTGTCTCATTAAAAAGCCAGAGCATGTACTACCTCATTTATCACCTCTCTGTAAACAACTTTCTTTTTATTACTAGCCACAGTGAATGTGTACTTAAGAGAGGACGCTGATGACATCCGGCCATGCTGTAATGTGAGAGAGGCATTGCGCTGTAGTGCTGGCAGTTTGTTGCGTAACACTTTTCTCTACAGACGACACACGGCAAACACAGAGTGGGCAAGAACTTTCTGTGCACACATGGCACACAGGCGTATACTTGTATGCTTAGACACCCATGTTTGTTTTTTTAAACTTTTTTCTTTTCCAAAAAGCCTCATTGCTCTGTTAGTCAGCGTCAGTGTCACAATTCATTACGGCTACATTTTAAGCATACAAGTGTCAACAGGTTAATTATAACTTTTGGGTTACACATGCATTAAATAAAAAAAAAACCCTATCTAAGGTAATTTTAAGGTGTGCTGTTTTCCACTTGGAAAACAAGTTGTTGACCTTGAAAGAGCTTTTCACAGACTATACAGGTTAGAACATACTGTATCCTATATCACAAAGGCCTTGCTATGTAAATATTGATAATTTCTTAAGTAAATCATTCATGAACCCTTTCTTCTCCCCTAGGTCTGTTTTTACGTGGCTCTTTACTACAATGTCATTATCGCATGGAGCCTGTTCTACATGGGTAATTCTTTTCAGTATCCTCTGCCGTGGGAGCACTGTCCAATTGATGTGACCACCAATGACACAGGTACTGACATAACTGACAAGAAGTTAATCAAAATGAGATGTAACGTACTGTATATGCCAGTCTAAGGTAAATAATGTTGTCTGTCCTCAATCAACAGTGAAAGAATGCGCAGGCTCTTCCCCAACGTCATATTTCTGGTTTCGGAAAGCCCTTAACATCACAAATTCAATCGACGAATCTGGCGAGTTTAACCCCATCATGACAGGCTGTTTATTGGCTGCTTGGGCAATTGTCTCCTTGGCTATGATCAAGGGCATCAAGTCTTCTGCAAAGGTAAGTTAAGCTCTCTTCTCTTTGGCACATTTATGCTTGTATCATTGTTAATGGGGGAGAGTGAAAGGGAGATGAGAAGATGATACCACACTCACGTGTCCTTGAGAATTGAAACTAGCGATTGAGACCATAAACTCATGTTTACAATTTTTACTGAGGTAATAAATCAAGTGAGAAGTAGGGTAATTTTCTCATAGACTTCTATAAAAACGGACCAGAGGAGTCGCCCCCTGCTGGCTATTAGAAAGAATGCAAGTTTAAGGCACTTCAACATTGGCTTCCCTTTTCAGACCCGGAGGTTACCCACTGGTTAATTAGTGCGCTTTAGAGGTGCCGGTAGGCGCATTTTATTACCTCCACACAGAGCCAGGCTAGCCGGGTACCCCTGTTTCCAGTCTTTATGCTAAGCTATGCTAACTAGCTGTCATTGTATGTGATGGACAGACGTGAGAGTGGCATCAATCTTTTCATTCAATTCTCCACCAGAGAGCAAATAAGCGTATTTCCCTAAATGTCAAACCATTCCTTAAAAATGTTCTGGCACAGAAATCATCTCCCATTTCTTTTTCCAAATCTTAGGTGATGTACTTTTCCTCAGTCTTTCCCTATGTGGTGCTCATCATTTTCCTCATCAGAGGGTTGATGTTGGACGGTGCGATGGAAGGAATCACCTATATGTTTTATCCTAGGGTAAGCACAGATTTCATCATGTGTTTGATCAAATTCTTGTCTTGATTTTTATTTTTATTTAATGAAAACTAAATGAAAAATGTTTAGAGAGTATTTAAATCCTAAGAGGACGTTTTCCAGGTTTTGTAGCCTTTACAATAATTTAGATTTAATGAGACATTATTTTGTGGTATTTTTCAGCTGGAAATCTGGGGTAATGTGCAGGTGTGGCGCCAGGCTGCCACACAAGTGTTTTTTGCCCTTGGACTGGGCTATGGCTCCGTAATCGCATATTCCTCCTACAATCCAGTCCACAACAACTGCCACAGGGACGCGCTGATGGTCTCCGGCATCAACTTCATGACGTCTGTGCTGGCCTCGCTGGTGGTATTCGTCGTGCTGGGTTTCCGTGCCAAGAACATCGCACTGCGCTGCGTGGCTAAGTATGGATGTGTGTTTGTGTGCTTGAATATTGACTTCCCTTGTTCATGTATTGACTATCGAAGATTGATGAAATACAACCGTATAGGACCCAAGGGTGGAATGTTTTCCTGTAATTCCAGATAATTTAACATGTTTTCACAATTAACGATAATATGGGAGTGAGTGGCTTTTCCCAACAGATATTGGTTATCATATATTTTAACCTTTTTACTCTAACCTCTTCCAGAAATCTTGGTCTTCTAAACCTCATGTCGTCCCATGGATCTAACCAGCACTTGGGTGGCCTTAGTTGGGTCAACACGACAGATCCCAGCTCTGTGTCTCTAGCTGAATACAGAGAGTGGTACAGTCACTACAGCTCCATGGTGGGCCCTAACATCACCGACTGCAGTCTGGAGGAGGAGATGAATAAGGTACCCTTGAGATATAATTTGAATTAACTTTCTTTATATGAGGGGTTATCAAGACAAACGTCTTGCTTTACAAAGAGATAAAAATGATAAAATAAAATATATTATTTAACGGTTAGAGGGATAAAAAGAATCTCAGAAAACAATGAAACAAGCAACCCAGAGCATACTGTATAGTTAAAACAGTTAGCGAAGACAACAATCATTTTAACGTTTCAAAGAAGGGTTAGTAATTAAAAAAAATTAGGGCTGTCAAAGTTAACGCTATAATAACTTGTTAACGCAAATTCATATTAACACCATTAATTTCTTTAACGCATTAACGCGAGCTAAGAGTGAAGATACTGGCATCATATGAAACTAGAAAACCTAAGGAATCCATTGGTCCATGTCATACTAGCTTGTCGCAAAGGAGGCTAAATAATGCTCCAAACTTGCGCTAAATTTTGGCATAGCCATTTTCAAAGGGGTCCCTTGACCTCTGACCTCAAGATATGTGAATGAAAATGGGTTCTATGGGTACCCACGAGTCTCCCCTTTACAGACATGCCCACTTTATGATAATCACATGCAGTTTGGGGCAAGACATAGTCAAGTCAGCACACTGACACACTGACAGCTGTTGTTGCCTGTTGGGCTGCAGTATGCCATGTTATGATTTGAGCATATTTTTTATTCTAAATGCAGTACCTGTGAGGGTTTCTGGACAATATTTGTCATTGTTTTGTATTGTTAATTGATTTTCAGCAATAAATATATACATACATTTGCATAAAGCAGCATATTTGACCACTCCTATACTGATAAGAGTATTAAATACTTGACAAATCTCCCTTTAAGGTACATTTTGAAAAGATAAAAAATGTGCGATTAATTTGCGATTAATTGCGATTAATTATGGACAATCATGCGATAAATTGCGATTAAATATTTTAAACGATTGACAGCCCAAAAAAAAATTACAAAATGAAGGGCTTCTTATTGTGAAACAAGGGGATGTGATTAGAGTCTTGAAAGCCTAAAGCATGAACACCCTCAAGCGTGATTTATGCTTGCCGCATCAGCGAGGTTCGCGAGTGTCCGCACGGCCAAAATGACGTCACACCGTCAGACACTGCCCTTAGCGGGGGTTCCATGCGGCAGGTTTTCGTCCTTCCGAACACATCCAAATTTTTCAATCTACGCGGACATGTCCGTGCGACCCTCCTTGCGGAAAGTATAGCCGAAGCTTTAGTAGTGGATGTTTAGTGAAGGACATTTAACAGGTGTTGATTAGAAGAGTGGTCATAGTGGCTTTGTTGAAATGTACAGTATGGATTAGGGTGTAAGAAAATATTGAGTATTGTGATATTATGTAACACTGTATCGATTTTTTTATTAATAGTTTACATGCAAAGATTCACTGAGTCAATACTTTATTTCATTTGCAAAGAGATGCGTCATCTCAGTGCATGTGTCCTCTCTACGTAGTGCTATGATGCTGGATGTTACAGGGGCAGTGATAAATGCAAATGCAGATCTCATTGTTCTTATTGCTTGCTTACAGTACCACAATATATCGCAATATATTGAATCGTAACCCCTGTATCATGATACGTATCGTATCGCCAGATTATTGCCAACACACAGCCCTAATATGGATGCACTAAATTGCATGAAATACCCACCCAACCCAAATATATCCAGTAATATGGAGCGGCCATTGGTATCAAATCAGGCCTGTTGTGCAGCACTAAGATGTGGTAACCTGTTTTGCGTCACTGGTGAAAATCTGAATTTCAAGAGGCTGTTTTATCCATCGAGTACCATGAAAAGTGCTGATGCGACTACCTATTCAAGAACATATTTTTGAGAGAGAGAGTGAAGGATCACCACAGGTTGCTTTATGAGGTGCGATCTGGCTTGCTTATTCAAACATTTCAATAACAATAGTAAGAAGATGTTGTGTTGAGGTTCCCAGGACCCCTGAGGAATCTGTGATGTACCGTAAAATATCCAGCTGGCAGGAGGAAGAAAACATATGGGACACAGGATCTAGTAGGTCTCTTTGAGAGATGAACGCAAGCTGTGATAGAGGAGTGAAAGGAGAAACTAAAGAAACAGAGGAAGGGGTACTAAAAGTCATCTTATCTAAAAGTGTTTATTTTACTACAAAGATGACTCACCCCCTATTGCAGAGACTACTACAGCAGTGCCTCTGGTATCGGATTATAACTACAAATAGTGGTCCAAAAACTAATTTATAAGATTGGGTAATTTACTTGCATAAGATGCTGCTGGAAATACCAATCCCAAGTCACATATTTTGTTTTCTCCTTGGGTGTGCATGGAGCCACCTAACACTTGTTTGCAACATTTATAAAATGTTTGTTCAGATTTATTCCCTCTACCTTTTCTGTCTTTGTATGAGCGCAGGGCGTTGAAGGGACAGGCCTGGCATTCATAGCGTTCACTGAGGTGATGGCCCTTTTCCCTGCCAGTCCCTTCTGGTCCACACTGTTCTTCCTCATGCTGCTCAACCTGGGCCTCAGCACCATGTTTGGGACCATGCAGGGAATCCTCACACCTCTCATGGACAATTTCGGCCTGTTGGGACGCCACCGGACCCTCCTCACTGGTAACGCACACAAGTCAACACGAGTTCACACGATGCTCTGTATTATAGGCACTTATAATTTGAGTTTGAAATGGCTCTTGTCCAGGAGTATATGGTTAAATATATACAGTTAACCCTTTAATGTCCTCACTAAGAAAAAAAACTATGGAAAATGTTTCTCTTTGCATTTTTTATGTCCTTGGGGCAATTATAACAACAATCAATGTCAGACCCCACAGTTTTTTAAATATAGGCCTCTACCAAACGGTTGAGATGAGCTTCATGGTAAAAGAAAAATACAAACCATGTACTGTTATTATGCAGTAATATGTTAGTATACCAAAATATGTCAATTGGAATTTGTAGTATTACCAGTAATAGTATTATTTCATGTATTTATTCTTGATATTCACCATATTTACAGATGGCTACTTAAAAACCTCTTAGAAATGGTGAAATATCATACTGATATAATTTTTTCATCAAATATATAATGGAATAACATTAAATATATGGAATTAACAAATGATATTAACAACAGTGAATGTTCATAAGTTTTTGTATTTCATAAAAATTGTAAATTTATTATCTTGGCAACACTACTTTTACCAGTAAAGGACAATTCAGTCGTTTGGTAGAGCATGTTTTTAGACAGTAAAAAATCCTACATATTAAATTATTTCAGCAAATATATAATAGAAAAACAATGAATGTATCATATTAACAACAATGAATGATCTTTTTTTTATTTAGTAGAAAATAGTACAATTTAATATCATTATCTTTACTACCTTTACCAGAAAAGGACAATTCAACCGTTTGGTTGAGCGTGATTTTAGAAAATTATTTGCCCCTTATTAGACTATTTTTTGTATCAAGCTACATAATTCTGTTCAATAAGACCTCTGAGACTTTGATATGTCGAAAGAATATGCCTACCTATGGAAATGAGACCAGAGTCCTAGGCTATTTAAAGACACAGCGACATCTAGTGGATTTTTTTTGTGTGTAAACTGAGTGGTAGACACGGTTCAAGCAGGTTGAGTTAAGTTCAGCGCAATTTTCAATATTGGAGCAGAACATTAAAGAGTTAAAATGTAAATATCCTTCCCTAGGCAGGACATTTTGATGTCTGACTTTGTATACATGTAGGCCTGTCAGCATTGTCCTACTTTTTTTTTTTTGAATTCACTATTACTTCCAAAGACTACAACAATTGTTTGCAGTTATTGAAAATAATTAAAAGGTTCAGATAACTGCTATTTTCTAACACTGTCTGCCTCTTATTGTTTTTTTTCAGTGTCCAGCTGTGCTTTGGGGTTCGTAATAGGACTGTTGTTCACCCAGCGTTCAGGCAACTATTTTGTGACCATGTTTGACGACTACTCTGCAACTCTACCGTTAGTCATTGTGGTAATCTTTGAAACTTTCAGTGTGGCGTGGGTTTATGGAACAGATCGGTAAGAAACTTTGACCATTAAATTATTTCTGTCCTGTTTCATTGTCTTTTTATTTTTTTATTTTGAAAAGATGCATGTCATACATGTTTTCCATCTCTGCAGCTTCCTGGATGACATTGAAGTCATGCTCAAATGGCGCCCTCCTGTGGTGTACAAATATCTCTGGAAATATGTTTGTCTGCTGGCGATGGTTGGTCTGCTGGCTGCAAGTTTGTTGCGCATGGTCTTTAAAAGACCCACATACACCGCCTGGAATCAAACCACGGTAAGATACTTGACTACAGCTTTTTGTTGAATTGAATCTAAAAATCCTCTGTTATAGTTTACAATATATGTGACATACTCACGGAGATTTGTATATTGGTCTCCCAACTGCACTCAATAACTACAATGACAACAATTTCAAGCTGTTGAAGCATATGTTTTTGTACGATCAATTTAATATTTATTTATTGTATTTTCAATGTGTTTTGATGTTGTGATTATTTAGTTCTTTTGATTTATAACTTTGCCTAAAGAACCAGTGTGTAACATTTCAGGGATCTATGAGCAGAAATTCAATATAACATTCATATCTACGTTTTCATTAGTGTATAATCACCTGAAACTAAGAATCGTTGTGTTTTCGCTAGTTTAGAATCAGCCCTTCATATCTACATAGGGAGCGGGTCCTCTTCGCGGAGTCCGTCTCGTTGCTCCGCCATGTTTCTAAAGTAGCCCAGAACGGACAAACCAAACACTGACTCTAGAGAGAGCCTTTTGCATTTTTACGTTAACTGAAGGCCACCTTAGTTCTCCGTTTCTTGTGAAACTGCGGTAACGTGAGCCGCAGAGTACAAAACTGTGGTACCGCCAGCCGCAGTCTGAGATCCTTTGCTCCTAAAGTAGTGTTATTATGGTAAGGACGGCCTCTGAGCGAGGCGAACGGTCTTACTACGGTTTGGCACTTGGCAGCTCACGTTACCACAGCCGTGGAAAGGGAGGAGTGAGCGGAGGGGTACTCAGTTGGTTGCAATCTGCAACCACACCGCTAGATGTTGCCAGATCCTACACACTGTACCTTTAACCTTTTGCATCTATGGATATGCTAATAACTGCTATAAAGATTCTGTTTCCTACAGGGATAATTTAATCTTACCTTTGCAATTTTTTCATGGTCATAATAAAGTTATTTGTACTGTGTTAAAGACGGTTAACTCTCGAGCAGTATTATACCTGCCCACGTTTCTCTCTCTGAAGTGCTCTGTCTCTTCCTGTCTCCAGGCCTCTGAGATGACCCTCGAGTACCCAGACTGGGCTCTTGCTATGATTGTCATGCTGATACTCTTTGCCAGCCTGCCTGTGCCTATTGGCTACATCCATTCCACGTTGAAAAACCGCAGGGAGCGTAACACTCACTCTGAGGAGGGAGGCGGCCAGGAGATGCACCGCGAGTTGTACACCAAGTGCAACTCCACTGAGCTGCTGGATTCCAACTCGCACCAACGAGTCCCCTCTGAGGAAGACGAGGCTCCTCCCAGGACTGGCTTCCTGCCGTTGGGCGACGAACACTACCGGCTCCTGCCCCAGCAGGAGGAGGAAGAAGATGACGAACAGGATACAGGGGTGTGAGCACGACTGTGGGGGAATGAAATGTTTTAGATGTTGAACCTCAGAGAGCCTACGAGCAACGTCCCTGCAAGAGAGATTACAAAGTGAAGGGAGGGCAGTCACAAACAGAACTATTCTTAATCTGAGGAAGAGTCGTTGGGTTGCACCCATTCATCATATTCAGCAAGTTCTACATTGTTGACAAGCCAAAGTTATTTTAACTGTTTATATTATTGAACGTACATTACCAGTCAAAGCAAAAGCTTTTTTAGATTCTGTAGTTGTGAAACTACGACTCCTCCTTGTAGCTCCCTCCATTCATTTTCTGAACCACTCTCATTGTTCAGAGAACAAAAACACTTGCAGATACATATAAAAGGAATTAGCTGCTATATTTGGTGAAACAAAGAATTTAATGAAGGTTTTAGAGTAGGAAATTGACAAGCCACCAGCATGTGAAATACATTTCTGCCAGCCTTATTTCATGCGGGAGTCATAACTGAGTTTGCCGGTGAATTGAGGAAGACAGCGACAGACAAAAATATGCTTTATGAGTATTTTTAGCTAAATGCCAAGTATGAATTTGCATGAAAACATTCTACCTTGAGCAAATGTGATGTGTGTGTGTGTGTGTGTGTCTGTGTGTGTGTGTGTCTGTGTCTGTGTGAACATTTATGTTCATTTCTGTTGTGAATGAGTTTGAGTGTGAAGGGAGAGATGTTAATATGTCAGTAAGATAACTTTATTTTACATTATATGTGTATCCTTTTACCTCACAAGACCACAGCAATGTTTTTACAGAAAGTGCTCAGTGTAGCAGTGTTATACTGTACTAGAGGAGGACTTAAATAAACCTCTAGATGGCAGCAACCTGACTGGATGATGCCTTTTTTGTGATTTACACATCACCACTCAAACCTAGCCAACCTCAGCCAAAACAGAAAAAAAAAAATCATAAGCCATTTGTGAGAAATGCATATTTTGTTATTATTGTCATTTTGTTAGTTTGTAAAACAACCTAATTGGTTTTGTTTGCTTTGCCTGTCAGTAAGTTTGTCCTGTATTTTCATCTTGTGTTTCATTTCCTCCTCACTTACGTGGACGAAATCAGCACTTTCTCGGGATGGTGGTAATTAATCATAGATTTAGACTCCACACAGATGACTTGAATATTCAATATCATCCATATTCCCACAGTCCATGTGTCCAATAAAGACCTTCTTACAGTGGACCAGAAAGGCCTACACCTTTCTGTGGCCCATCTGAGAGTGAAGTGGAGGCTGATGTGGGTAGGGAGGGATGAGGGATGAGAGAGGGAGGGATGGAGGGAGAGAGGGAGGGAGGGATGGATAGAGAGAGAGGGAGGACTGTGCGCGTTCAGGCAGGACAGGAGGGCGCGCGGGACATCAGCACACCGGCCGGGTCAAGAAGCTGCAAAGATGGAGATCCGACCAGACAGGGTTAAGGCGGTCGCGGGCAGAACTCTGGGGAAAATTCACAGGTACACACCTATTTCACAATATTCCCGACTCCGCCTCTGACTTTTCCCCGTTTTCACGCGTTTGCTGGTTTTGTTCTGCGGGACGCAGCAGTTCATCATGCTGCGGATTCACATCCTCTCTCCTCCAAGCTCTCTAGTGGGGAAAAAGTTTGTTCGATGTTGATTTCAACTGGAAAAAGAGGCGACTATTGGGTTTAAGCAACAAAATCCATGTAGGTAAAGTGGCAAAAGTCCAGCTTTGCGCAGCGCACAGTGCAGATTGGATTGGGCAGAAGTGGGTGAAAAAATGCTGTCAGTGATGGAGAAAAGGTTTTGGCTGTCTTTTCATGGATAGTTCATTTTTATTTGGGGAAAAAAAAAAATTAAGACTAAAGCCACCATACCAAAAAACGAAGTCAATTATGGGGATGTCATCGGGATTAAAGTGTGAAGTGAAAGTGCGGTGAACTGCACAAGAGGGACAAGAAGGAGGTTTTCTCGTTGTGGCTTTGTTGCACACATTTCCTCTAAAAATCCTGAATGATGCTTTTGTCTCCGGAACTCTTGTTTTCTCGCCTGTTTGTTTGCTCTGGTCAGATTTGGTCCAGCTCGAAGTGGATTAAGTGGATTGGTGTTTCAGACGAGTGTGTAAGTGTGGTTACATAATGTTTCCGTGCGTTTTCTGAATGAGAGCGTTGATCAGATGGAACCAGTCCTAATCTATCTATCTATCTATCTATCTATCTATCTATCTATCTATCTATCTATCTATCTAAAATTACAGTACATTTACTGTTTTTATTATTATTTTAAATAAAGTATAATTATATCCAGTATCTTTTAAAACATTTCAGGACATCCACTGAGAAAAGTTACTTCTGTCTCACTTTGATCAATGGACTGTGAGATCTCAGACCATTATTCATGACATTTAACAAGCAAACAACCTCATTTTATGAAACTTAATGTTGTATAACAAAGTCAATGCTCAGACTCAGACTCAGTCAATGCTGTATCCAGTTGATCAAAAAAGAGACAAATAAGTCATAATAATAATCATTATAGTAATATAAAGCTGAATTAGTCCATTAAAAAAATGTTTGTTTTTTTAGCAAAAATGCTAAACATGTTTCTAGCTTCTCCGTTCTACTTCAGTGAGTTTTGTATTTTTGTGATAGAAAATGCAAAATATTTGGGTTGTGGACTGTTGGTTGGACAAAACAAACAATTTGAAGATGTTATGGACAGTTGGACAATGTTGACATTTTTTTTTTTACCATTATTTGACATTTTCTGAAATGATTGCAGCTCTGAAGTAATAAAAGGAAATCTGTACATCTGCATCACCTCCAGCCTTTATATGATGCACACAGTCGCTCTTTGATACAGTTAATGAGGAAGCTGACCTTCAGTTCATATGTGTGGCTGTGTCATTTTTAAAGAAAAGATCAACATACGTCACAGCAGTCTCTTATTAATCAATAAATGTGTTAAAGCGCTAGATAGCTGTAAATAAATTGCATATCAATGCAACTCAGATTGGTGTTCTGACAATATTTTAGTAAAAAAAGGAGAGATTAAAGACGGTGATAGAACCTCATGCAATAACCATTGCTTTAAGCTTCCGCTCTCTCAGGATTTGAGGTAGCAACCAAACGTATAAATCCCGTCCTGAAATAGCCTGTTTTTCAGTCCAGCTGTCGAGCCACGCAAATCCCTAAACTCTCCCCTCCCACCCACTCCATCCCATCCCAGGCCATGTCACTTCCTCCAGCCGCTCCCTCCTCCATCCTCCATCCATCAATCCATTGAGCCATTGAGGCACCAGCACAGATAACTTTCATCATTCTATCGGGGTCTCCCAGATTAACGGACATGCAAATCTCAGGCTTTTTCTCACTTACTGGTCGTGAGCCATGCATGTGCACGGCCACACAGCTGATGCTATGAGAGATGTGGTGTATAAGATTGGATCCAGATTGGTTTTAGTGAGCGCTTCCTCGGCTTAGCCAGTGGTTTTATGTGGCCACAGTGTTAGATGTTGACAACGGTTTCAAAAGAAAAAGTTATTTTGTTCAAATTTATATGGAAAATGCACTTTTTGAAGCATGCGTCTGCGTGCGTAAATGTGTGCGTGTGTGAATATGTTGCATCCTGAACACAGGACATCCCTACGCTGTGTGAATAGACGAGTGTGTCTGTGTGCAATCTCACCAACTCACAGACAAAATCCCTCCTGATGAAAGCAGCCAGGGGTTCATCTATTATTTAAACATTTTCTCCATCAGAATGCATCTCCTGTTTCTATATTAAACTCCACTAGGTAAGCATAAACTTCATCACTGTAAGGTCAAGTGCACTCTACATTCCTACTCTCATTATCCCCTCTTTTAACAACTACAGATGAACGCCTAAATATCATCTATTCATCTCCTCGTGCCAAGGAACTACTCCACAGCACTACATGAAATATAATCACACTACAACCGTCTTCTCATCACTTCTAATGGTATCCCATTTTGCATCTCATAAAAATGCCACATACAGGTTTATTAAAAGACTTTTAAATGAATCAGGCGTTTTTTTGCGTCAGCAGGATAGCGTGGCCACACAAGGAGAGCTTGTGTTTAACTACACACAAGGCAATACAGAATATAACAAGTAATCCATTTTTAATCCATTTTACTTGCGGTGGCGTGCTACATTTTCAGTTACCTTACACAGTGGTCTGAAAAGTGGTCTAAATAAAATATTTAAATAATAATGACATGAACCTAAGCCTTTCTTTTTTTTTTTTGCAATTCAGGCTTTGGCCCACTGCAAGAACTGCAGATGTTTGGCATCATTTTAATTATATCAATTTTGTGCATTTAAAAATGATTGTAAATCGTTGTATAATATATTTCACAATGATCTTGACATTAATACTTTAAGTAAACCCAGAGACAGAGCAGCTTTGCTACTTGACTTGTGTACAACCAGAGGTGTTTCCTGACGAATTAGGGGTTTGTATCACATTTTTGGAAACTTGTGTAATTTAATATTGCAGTTTAAGGTGGGGTCGATAATCTTGAGAAACTAGCAACAGAACAATAGATTTTAAAAGATGTTCCAAAGGAAAAACCCAGCCCAGTGTTGCCAACTCTTTTCCAATGAAAGTAGCTAGCAGCACTAGCTCCAAAAGTCCCTAAATCTAGCGAGAAAGTCGGCAAGTCAGCAACACTAACAGCCCGTCCCTTCAGGCCTCCCTCCAAAGCCACTCCTCCAAAATTATCATTATGAATGTGAACGGCGAACATGGCTATTGTTAGTACTCACAGCTGTCGAGCTAGCAGCTTGTGGAAGACTCTGGTGACGCGCAAAGAGTGCACGGGCAGAGTGGGCACAGGCAGGCAGGCCGTCCAATCATCACATTCGGGCCAAATGAATTGATTATTACAGTCCTGCCACAGCCACATACAACCGATTTTTTTCCTTTTATTTGTCAGAGCATTTGATTTATTGATTGCTGTCAGGATGTAATGAGAATTTCAACAAATATAACAGAAATACCAAAAAAAGTACCAACCCTAACCTTATCTTAGTCACTTTTGCACCATACACTGTAGGTGGTCTGATAGCCAGAGGTTAAATATTTTCATAATGAAAGAAAAAAAAAAACAAGTCAGATCCATTTTAAGATATGACTACCTTACATCAGTCCAGGGATTGTGAAGATTGCAGTATAATCATTTTGATTATGACAATGGCAGTGATAATGTTAAAGCTATTGGACTAGTTGTCATTGTGGTTGAGGCAGAAAAACATAACTCTGTGAATCATGGGATGCTTCTGGAGACTTGAAAGATTATGAAAAGATACCAAAATGCTTGAAACACTTCTGCTTGTGTTCTCTATCTTGATCTTTTGTCTTTCTGTCTGTCTATGCAGGTGTGTCACTCTCTCTACCTGTATTGTTGTGTGTGTGGAAGCAGCTACGTGCACACAGCTTTTTTGAAGGGTCCCCTCCTCATGATGATGGATCTGTCTTAGCTGTGCAGTTTTGAAAGTCAACTGCAGCCGCTCAGCATGCCCGGTTATTGGCAATGATGCTGTTTTTCTCCATGATGTCAGTAATGCTTCATTATTTCATATGTACGCGCTTCTATACCTAGTTTGGTTTGAGCAATGGGCAACCTCCGTGTCTGAGAAGTGAAGCCAATGCTGAAGTGCCTTAAATGTGCATTCTTTCTAATAGCCAGCAGGGGGCGACTCCTCTGGTTGCAAAAAGAAGTCTGATTGTATAGAAGTCTATGAGAAAATTACCCTACTTCTTACTTGATTTATTACCTCAGTAAACATTGTAAACATGAGTTTATGGTCTCAGTCGCTAGTTTCAAGTCTTCTTCAATACAGCATGTTGTTCATTTAGTAAATTATGGTCCCATTTAGAGTCAAATAGACCATAAAGCAGGGTATGCTTTAGGGCGTGGCTACCTTGCGATTGACAGGTCGCTACCACGGCGTCGTCCGGTCTGGGAGTTGTCTGTGTTTTCGTCTTAGAACTTTAACCCTTTCCCAGTGTGTTTTCAGTTCATGAAAGTTAATTTTAACATTTTGGTCGCCTAAAAACGTCTTATTCAGCATTCGGTTGTACTTAGCTCCACCCTCTCGAGTCACTTCTGGCTGCAAAAAAACAATATGGCGACGGCCAAAATGCCGAACTCGAAGCTTCAAAACGGTAGTCCACAAACCAATGGGTGACGTCACGGTGACTACGTCCACTCATAAACAGTACTGTAAGAGAAGACGTTTTTATTCATGTTATGTCCCAGTTCAGATCACCGTTAGTGAGAAAGGTAGTCAGAAACTCTGTGTGTGTGCGTGTGTGCAGATGCAGTCAGTACTCACACAGTGACTGAGTTGTACTATGTGAGTATTTAGATAATACGTCTATGAAGGTCACACGTGTGGGACGCTGTGTGTGCGTGCGTGTGTGTGTGTGTATTACTCATGTTGTGGGGACATAAATCTGATTACCCAGTCACATTGTGGGGACTTGCCTTCCTTTTGGGGACAACATGCACTTCCCCATAATGTAAATTATTACATTTTAGGGTGAAGACTTAGCATTAAGGTTAGGGTTAGGGTTAGGATTAGACAAGTAGCGGTTATGATTAGGGTAAGGAAATTAATGTAAGTCAATATAATGTCCTCTAAAGTGATGGAAACACGACTGTGTGTGTGTGTAGGTTTGTGTAGGTGTGTGTGTGTGTGTGTGTGTGTGTGTGTGTGCGTGCGTGCGTGCGTGCGTGCGTGCGTGCGTGCGTGCGTGCGTGCGTGCGTGCGTGTGTTTGTGAGTGTGTGTGTGTGTGTGTGTGTCCACAGGAGACAGAGAAAAAAAAGTGGTGTGACAGGATGGGGAGGAGAGTGTCTCCCTGGGTGACACAGTCCCACCGAGACCCAATCTGTTCACTTCAGGGAGAGTGAGAGGCTCATGGAGGAAGGGGGAGACACCACTATAGAAATGACAAATTAACCGCAATTTAAAAATTAAAAAAATCCTCAAGCTACCGCCCATTCGTCCAAACACCTGACCTACAAATAGAGGGCAAATAAGGGGGAAATCATTTTTAGACAAGAGGACTAGAGTGGGTGGGCTGACATAAGGAAAGCATGGTTTACATACAGCACAACGGTGGATCAATTCAGCACATGGATGTGGACAAATAATGGCGTCTGGCGTTATATAATATTTTTACTGTCAACCTCCCTCGCTGTCTCTCTCTCCCTCTCTATCATCCTCTTATCAGAGGATTACACAGAACGCTCTGTGAATTGGTGAATTTAATATACAGGGTAACACAAGTCCCAGGCCACCAGCCAGCACATGAGATTCACTGTGTCAATTTGTCATAGCTGAAATATTTTTGCAAAATCATAAATTAGGGAAAATTCTTAAATATTTTCACACAATCTATCAGAAAATGTGATAACAAATATTTAGTAGAAGTGGCCTTCAGGCAGATTTTCACTCCTTTCACCTCTTTATGAAAAAGAATAATGATGATCTATCATACTGGCTGTAAATACAAATAGTGTTTAAGGAGTTTCACATTATATATGATTAAATATTCCATGGATGATGGGGAAATTTGTGTGTGTGTGTGTGTGTGTGTGTGTGTGTGCAGCCCGTTCTCATTCACAGGGCGTCAAATACTGACGCTTTATCACAGCCATCGGCGTTAGATACCAACGCACAAGGCACCCTTTAATGTCGGTATGAGCCACACCGAGCTTTCCAAATGTAAACTCATCCGCGTCAATATAAACACTCAGGGATAAAGTGCGCGGGGAGTGTGGTGACGTACGAGTGAAAAGAGACACACCGGGCGGGCGGGAGGGGAGATGGATGGGTCCAACAAACACAGGGCTTTCATCCAGGAGACCGCTGTTTGTGTCCCCTGCGTCACGTTACAATCAGCTGTTTGTTCGTGTCCCCTGTTCACAGCGTTCAGGGTCATTTTCACTGTACAAACGTAGTAGCTTTAAGCCCAACCATGTTGTTTTTTCCTAAACCTAACGAAGTGGTTTTATTGCCTGAACCAAAGCAAGTGTTTTTGTTTAATTCACAACATTAAGCACGTGTTTACTGCGACCGAAAAGAGTGACGCCGAGGGGTCAGACAAACTATCAGTATGTGACGAGTTGGGATGAGAACGCGTTGGTGTGTGTGTGTGTGTGTGTGTGTGTGTGTGTGTGTGTGTGTGTGTGTGTGTGAGAGGGTGTGTATTATTCACGTTGTGGGGACATAAATCCCCACAACATAATCTTTACTTTTTAGGGTGAAGACTTGGTTGAGGGTAAGGTTAAGGTTAGGGTTAGGGATTAGGGATAGGATTAGGATTAGGCAAGTATGGTCATGGATAAATCTCCTGGAAATGAGTGCAAGTGTGTGGGCTCAGGGCGTAGGAGTTGCACATTAATTCATTATAGCTGCAATGATTAGTTGATTATTTGATTGTTCGATTGACAGAAAATTAATAGGCAACTATTTTGATAATCAAATAATAGTTTTAGTAATTTTTAAGCAAAAATGCAAAAAAAATAGTTTGTTACAGATTATCAGACATGGTGATTTTTTTCTTTGTCATATATAGGAGTAAACTAAATATCTTTGGGTTTTTGTTACTGTTAATTGAACAAAATAACATGCATGAATACTGTATAACATGCATTGTTCACAAATTTTCTGATGTTTTCTAAAAAAAACAATGAATCCATTATTAGTATATTGAATGACAGAGTTCAAATCCATTGTGTAAAGGCATTGAGGTGTATTCATTTCGTAGGTTGACTTTGTACATTTCATGTCAGATTCAGGTTTTATGTTGTAGGTTGAACTTTGCTTTGCACAGATATGAGCTCAGTTCGAGGTGTTACTGATTCTCCACTGAGCCTGTTACTATTGTAATTATGATATTCCAGGGAGCCGGAGGTCACGGGACTCCTGCCTGCTCATGCTCTCTCGCTCATTAATTGTTGCCAGCTGAGACCAATCAGGTCCTCGCTATGCTAACGAGAGAAGCTACATCAGCTGAGTGCAAGCTCACAGCCTTATGAGCATCACACGAAGGCAAATGTCCAGGGACGAAGCTCTCTATATGTGTTTCATACTTTTACTTGCTTAAAGACCATTATTTACAAGTTTTGTGCTGGCTGGCAGACATTCTACTACATAAATGCTGATTTATGTTAAAATGACCATTTGTTCATAAAGTGAAAGTACCAGTAAACACACTGCCACAACCATAAAGAGGGAGACCCACCGCCAGTCAGCTATTTTGAGACACTTACACACACACACTAGAGTGAAATTGCCCTTTAGTGGGAAGCATCTGTAATTAACATAATTTTTGCTGTGGGCTAGCCTCGTTAGCTGGTAGCGTATGTGTAGGTGTCAGGCTGCAATCTGTCGTGAGGTTTAATGAGGATCCTCCTGCAACCTTCACTAACTCTGAAGTAGGATATTGAGCTCCACTCAGGGGGCGAGTCAGCACGTTTGTTTAGCACAGAGAGGACAGCAGTGTGTGCGGCCACCTGATTCAACAGAAAGAAATGTGCACACCAGGGGTCTTTTGCATTGTGCTAACATGTCTCCTCGTTACCTTTCCTTGCCTCTTCTCCTTGTGTCTTAGTCCCTCCCACCTGAAATGCGAGCGGAGGGGGCGAGGAAGAGATGCAAGGAGAGAGGAAACGAGGAAATATGTTTTTAGAGAAATGAGACGCCCTTTCCAGCTGCCTCTTCTTCGTCGATTAGTCCACTAATCGGTTGTTTTGGTCTTAGCCGACTAAGATTTCTTTAGTCGATGCTGAATGACTTATTTCCATGAAACTTATGAGCACATCTCTGGTAAACACAAGATTTAAAGTGGTGCTTTTGTGTGATTCTCTGTGGAGAAACTCAGTTTTACAGATCTGTCGATTAAATCAACTAATCGGTTAGTGGACAATATTGTATGAGTGTTAGTCGACTAAGAATTTCTTTAGTCAAGGTCAGCCCTAGTGCGCACGTTCCTTTGTATCGCATCAGCTTTTTGATCAACTTTTTATTTTAAATAACAGAATTGGTAACAACTTCATCTCTCTATCAATCATGTGCCTGCATGTGCTGTAGCTGAAACAAAAATGAACAAAGGCCTAGACAGATAATTTCTCAGAGAAATATAGAATATTTACCCAGCTGTTTGTAACAGACGGGGCAAAAAACTGGACATTTTAGAAATCATTAAATGTTTGTGTAGTGGCCATTTGTCCATGCAAGGTTTATGTGTTTCTTATGATTTATTTATCCAAAAAACAAGCAAGTAAACAAAGAGCAAAGAAATCATGGCTGTCGCTGCCTCTCCTGCTCTGGTAAGAAAAAACATAGGCCCACCCAGGTGCATGCTGGTCCTACCTGCCTACCTTCATATACAACCACAGGTGCCCACAGTGTTACCCAATTCACAAATAAAACAAAACTAATTACTAATTGCGAAAAAACTAAGTATACTGCCGTCAATCGATTAAAATATTTAATTGCGATTAATTGCACGATTGTCCATAGTTAATCACAAATTAATCACACATTTATTATCTGTTCAACATATACCTTAAAGGGAGATTTTTAATATTTAATATTGTATTTAATACTCTTATCAACATGGGAGTGGGCAAATATGCTGCAAATGTATGTATATATTTATTATTAGAAATCAATTAACAACAAAAAATGACAAATATTGTCCAGAAACCCTCACAGGTACTGCATTTAGCATAAAAAATATGCTCAAATCATAACATGGCAAACTCAAGCCCAACAGACAACAACAGCTGTCAGTGTGTCAGTGTGCTGACTTGTCTATGACTTGCCCCAAACTGCATGTGATTATCATAAAGTGGGCATGTCTGTAAAGGGGAGACTCGTGGGTACCCATAGCACCCATTTTCATTCACATATCTTGAGGTCAGAGGTCAAGGGACCCCTTTGAAAATGGCCATGCCAGCTTTTCCTCGCCAAAATTTAGTGTAAGTTTGTTGTTATTTAGCCACCTTTGCGACAAGCTAGAATGGATTCCCTAGGTTTTCTAGTTTAACATGATGCAAGTATCTTCACTCTAGCTTTAAAATTGAGCCCGCTACAACCTAAAAATCGTACGTTGCGTTAATGCGTGAAATAAATTAGTGGCGTTAAAAAGAATTTGCGTTAACACGTTATTATCGCGCTAAAATATACTAAACAACAAAATAATCAAACTGAAGAAAATACTACCAAAAGAGAACACTATAAAAATCTAATCTAAATAAAGTAAACATCTAGAATAATCATCAATAAACAAACATTAGTTATTATTAGTAAGACACCAACTAAATACTATCAACAAATAAATAGCTCTTACAGTTTGACTTGAAACATGAAGTAACGGCATGTAAGAGAAAGCAATCTGATTTACAAAAGGAATAAAAACTGAATCAAAAGCCAGCATGAACTCAACAGTGTGTCGTGATAGAGGGAGAAGCATGCCTAACCACGCCCAGCGCTAGTCTGTCCTTCCATATTCATTTCTGGAAGTAAATCATTTTTGTAATCCTAATCTGAATGTTGTGACAGATTAAGAGAGGGAGAGAGGATGCAGCCTCTCTAATCTCTTACAAATTCCAGAGCGTTGCTTTACAAAGTATTACTTTTCTGTTGTCCATTATGTTTAACAAGTACAATATCTCATGATGGACCCAGTTTTAATTTACACATCATTATACTGGCATATCTTTTATTGTTTGTTTGTTTATTGGCGGATTGCAAAGAGATTATGCAGCGTCTGCTGTGTGAAAATGGGGGAGGGAGTGAAATCCACATGCATAACTGAGAAACATAACGACTGGCTGGATGAGACAGAGTGTATATATGCAGACAGGCTAACAGATAGATAGATAGTGACAGATCATGGTGTAAAAGCTAGAGTGAATTATTTATCTCGCCCAAAAACACATCAATAATTTAGCAGTGTCAGAGTCTGACTTAGTGAGCGTGAATAAGTTATCTTAGAGTTTCGGTGTGCTGAGAGTCTTCTTGTACGTTTGCTTGAAACACAGAGCTGCGTTTAATGCTAAAACACTTGTTTTTGGGAATTTATTGAAGCTCGATTTTGAAACAAGTTTTTAAAAATGCAAACGTCCTCGTCACATGTAACAAATCCTTGTGGTGATTGTGCCCATTTCTGTGCATAATTCTCCAGCTCACTGACTAACTGGATCAGCCCGATGGAAAGTGGACGGCTGACACACGAATGTGTTTCGCTGTGAAATCATATATATACTCAGGTTAAAATATATACATACAGTGTATATATATATATATATATATATATTTATATATATATATATAGGCCTACTAGACTATATGGAACTATGTCTGAATTAATCAGAGAAAAATGTATCTGCAGAAAGCATGTACTTAAGTCTACAGTATTTGTGTGGGTGTGTTTGTGTGTGTGTGTGTGTGTGTGTGTGTGTGTGTGTGTGTGTGTGTGTGTGTGTGTGTGTGTGTGTTTAATAGTGGGGGGTGTTGTTGAGAGTACGGAGGTTATGATACACAGATGGTCGCTCTCCTGACTTCTCTGTTTGACTCTTCTGGAAAAAAGTGACACTAACAATTTGACAAAAATGGTGAGCCTAAAATAGCCCAAAATACCAACAAATGTTGGTCTCATCTAAGGCAAACTGATTAATAACTAAATAATTTAAAGGTAAACACAGAGGTTCCTTGGTTGACAACAAAAACATTTTAGATTTAAAAAAATAAAGCATGTATGACAGAATGGATGAATATTTGGAAACAACACTTCTGGGGGTGCAACTAATGATTATTTTCATTGTCGATTAATCTGACAATTATTTTCTTGATTAATCGATTCGTTTTTTGGTCTATAAAATATCAGAAAATAGTGAAAAATGTTGATCAGTGTTTCCCAAAGCCAAAGACTACGTCCTCAAATGTCTTGTTTTGTCCACAATTCAAAGATATTCAGTTTACTGTCACAGAGGAGTAAAGAAACCAGAAAATATTCACGTTTAAGAAGCTGGAATCAGAGAATTTAGACTTTTTTTTCTTTAAAACATCCTCAAACCAATTAATGGATTATCAAAATAATTGGCGATTAATTTAGTAGTTGACAACTAATTGATTAATTGATTAATCGTTGCAGCTCTAAACACTTCAAATACTGATTATGAAGACGTCAGGCTCTTACTCTCACTACTTTCATTATCTCTTTTCATGTCTGAATAACCTCATAATATGTAACACAAGAGCCTGTCCATTCAGTGATGTGATGTAGTTATAGAGGTCGGCCTCCAGAGAGCTCCTGTTTGTGTCTGAGAGACTGGACATCTTGAGCAGCACCAGTATGGCAGCCGGTCCCATGGCGTCCTGAAGGAGCGGACACTGGGGGAATGTGCTGTTGTAGCTAACTCCGCTCCTCGGCTAGTGACAGCTGCTTCCACACACTGGGACGTGCTGAGTCAGACACGATCCCAACATGGTGCATGTAGTCTGCATGGAGGTGTGCGTGAGAGGAGGAGAGAGAGACTCTGTGAAAAGTAGACAAATTCTAGAAAATCCCTGCAGTGAAAGAAACGATATGCCACAGTCTCAAAATAACACGGTAAACCCACAATAATATAACATCTTCCACACATTTGTGAAAATATCATCAATTGCTCCTTGCTAAGAAACGCAGAGAGCCACGTGGTGTCTGGCAGATACGTTTGCTGACGCCAGGCCCCTATGTTTCCTGCATTTCAAGTTTTTACATACAGATTTCTTTTTATAGCATCACCGGAACCAGAAATGTTCCCTTCACTCCCAGGAAATCCCCCTTTGAGCCACCGTTTCCATGTGATGCTAGTTTTTGTCCCTAGAGGAGAAGGTTTTAGGGGAATGCCAGTCTACATTTGTGTACTTAAATGAGCAGCTGGACCATTTACATGACATCAGCAAATTATAAAGGACAACAAATATAATTATGTCCATAATATATTCTTGCAGTGTTGCACTAATAGAACAGATCGGCTCAATCAGTCTGTGTAAATAATCAGTATTATAAAGATGCGTGAGTTCACAGTGTTAACCTGTTACTAGGACTGTCCCCTCTTAGTCGATTAGTCGACTAATCTGACGTTTTGATCTTAGTCGACTAAGATTTCTTTAGTCGATTAGTCGTTTTTTTAAATGCTTTTTCATGCTGAATGACTTATTTCCAAGAAACTAATGATCACATCTCTGGTAAACACAAGATTTAAAGTGGTGCTTTTGTGTGATTCTTTGTGGAGAAACTCAGTTTTACAGATCTACCGATTAAATCAACGTATCAATGAGTCGAATAAATCGTATGAGTGTTAGCCGACTAAGAATTTCGTTGGTCGAGGACAGCCCTACCTGTTTACATCGTGTTCGACTCATGAGTGTGTCCATCGCTGCAAACCTATGTTGAAGCGCTGTCTAAAACAACAGAATAAACCCAAAATGCATTTTTTTTTTCATGGCAGCAATGCTACATCTAAAGGAAATATGTCGTGCATGATTTTATAAACTTTTCTCTAAAGCCTTAGATTATCTTTGGAGGCCTTTGGATCCACATTATTTTCTAAAGTGGAGAGGCTTGTAGCTCTCCTTTCCTGAACGCTCTGTCTCTGTGTCTCCCCTCAGGCTGATTGAGAAGCGACAGGCCAATGGAGAAACCATCGAGTTGTCAGCGGAGGGCCGTCCTGAGCTGGTGGAGGAGAAGGAGATGCCGATGGTGGACTGTACCTGCTTTGGCTTGCCGAGGCGGTACATCATCGCCATCCTGTCTGGCCTGGGATTCTGCATCTCTTTCGGCATCCGTTGCAACCTGGGCGTGGCCATTGTAAGCATGGTGAATGACCACACTGTCTACAAAGGCAACAAGGAAGTACTTGTGGTAAGTTGCAAAACAGAAATCAAAGCTTTTGTATTGTGTTGCATTAGTATTGTATGTACTCTATCAGTCTGTCTTTGACAAGGCTGTTTGCAGTGTTTTTAGGATTTGTTTCTGTTTATGATTCTATGATCTGCTTTATATCTGCTCAGGGCCTGATTAATGCCAGTAAAGACTTCTATAATAAAAAAGAAAAAGAAATGAATGATAGATAAAACACATGCACTTATAAAGTGAATATGGGTGAAACAACGTAAGCAAATATGTTGTACATTTGTGTCTTCTTTCCCAAACACCACTTTACTTACAATTTGGAGCTGAAAAGCAATGTGTATAGCAAGCTGAGAGTATCAACCGTAGACGTTCTGATGACACTTCTGTTTTGAAGTGAGTACATTTTGAATTTAATGAAGTTAAAGCCATATATCTTCTTTCCTCCAGGCTGCACAGTTCACTTGGGACCCTGAGACAGTGGGGATGATCCACGGCTCCTTTTTCTGGGGCTACATCGTCACACAGATCCCGGGTGGCTTTATATGTCAAAAATTTGCAGCCAACAGGTGAATGTCTTCAGATTTACAATATCTTGCATTGCTGTAATCTGGTCTACTGTTGGTTGATTGAGTAACTATTGCTGGGTATGAAATAAAAATCAATTCCCAAACATTGAGCAATATTGAAACACACAAAAAAATTGAAAAACAATAAGTTCAACATGGTCCTTATAAGCAGATGACAAGCAGGTGCAGCGGCATTGACAGAACAAGCACCAGTAAACAACTCCAGTCATATGTATCAATCAATCAATCAATCAATCAATCAATCAATCCATCCATCCATCAATCCATCCATCCATCCATCCATCCATCCATCCATGTAAACTGACAAGCTGAAAATAAGACAAGACAAGAACAAGGGTGAAACGTGAAAACAACAGAAAAGACAAAACAATTCAGCAATTTAACAATTTGAATTTTAAACCAATGCATGCGAGACAATAAAATTATAAAAAAAAAAACTAAATTAATAAAATAACAATATAGTAGAATAAAATAATAACCATTCCACGACCTTGAAGCTTCAGTTGAGCGTTTGTTCATTCTTGTGCTGCTGTTTTTATTGTTGAATATTCAATCTGAAGCAGCTTATCTGTTCTTTTGTGTGTTTAAGAGTGTTTGGCTTCGCCATAGTGGCCACATCCACCCTCAACATGCTGATTCCATCTGCAGCTCGCTGCCATTACAGCTGCGTCATACTGGTCAGGATATGCCAGGGCCTTGTTGAGGTACAGTATGTGTCTGTGTGCTCATGTGCTCAGTGAAAGACTATTCCTACATGCATGTTTCCCTGACTGTATTGTGTCCTTCAGGGTGTATCGTACCCAGCCTGCCACGGGATCTGGGCCAAGTGGGCGCCTCCTCTTGAGAGAAGTCGATTAGCCACGACAGCCTTTTGTGGTAAAGTTTCTCACCTTACTGACATATTTCCCAGAAATTGAATATCTCTGATATCTGCAGAAACTTTGTTAAGAGTTAAGTTCTGTGAGTTTTAACATGAGGTTGTGAAGCTGAAGCTGCCAGAGTTTCCTGTAAAGTTTAAGAGGTTAAACATATTGGACATATGATGAGGAGGAGAAGTGAATAATTTGTTTCTTTATATTTGATGCCTTCTTAGGATCCTATGCTGGGGCGGTGGTAGCAATGCCTTTAGCTGGGATACTGGTGCAATACACTGGGTGGCCTTCAGTATTCTATGTCTATGGTTAGTATACTTGTATTCAAATATGTGTTTTCTTTCTGTGTACGTTTCTGTGGAAGTACAAAGAGAAATAAATAAAAGAATAGATAAATGTGGAAATATAAAGACAAATTTTCATTTATTTGTTCATTTATTTCTGTATATATTTATTTATGAATTTTTGAACAATGCATTTTTATTTATTTCTTTGCAAATACATTACAATTTTTTTCTGTATAAAATTTTACTTTATATGCAAAAAATAAATATATTTTTCAAAAAATATATAATTAAATATATGCAGAAATAAAGGAACAAATAAATGTGAATATATATATACATATATATATATATATATACATTTCTTATTACTTATATCTTATATCTAGCTTTTATTTATTCCTCTTTATATTTCAATTTCCATAGATTTTCTTATTCTTTTACAGATATATTCTTTATATGGCACTCTTATAACTCCACAAAGGAAGAGACTAAATCCAGCTCAAATAAAACAGTTGCATTTCTCAGTTATACGGATTTTTAACATGGCTTTGAATTATGAAGTTGTAAAATAACTAGGAGGGAAGTCTGAGCAGCTACCTCTCATTTTCTCCCTCACTTCTGTACCCTTTACTCTTTCTCTACAATATCCATGTCTGTGTCTTCTGCTTTCTCTTCCAGGCAGCTTTGGGATATTCTGGTATTTGTTCTGGGTTCTGGTGTCGTACGAGAGTCCCGCAGCCCATCCCACCATCACACCGGAGGAGAGGAAGTACATTGAAGATGCAATCGGAGAGTCTGCCACGTTTCTTAATCCTCTGCATGTACGGCTCTATATGATGTTCATGTGTCGCCTGTCAATATAACACACATGCACACAAACACAGATAGTGCAGATGTACATATGTATTTATACACACTCAGCTGACTCTCTAGTTCTTGATCCGTCTCAGTGAAGTCAGTGAATCCCAGTAATATCTTATTCCTCTTGATGGCAGAAATTTAAAACCCCGTGGAGACACTTCTTCACCTCCATGCCCGTCTACGCCATCATTGTGGCCAACTTCTGCAGGAGCTGGACCTTCTACCTGCTGCTCATCAGCCAGCCGGCCTACTTTGAAGAAGTCTTTGGCTTTGAGATCAGCAAGGTGAGACTTTAAAGTCTTTCTTTACAAAAGTTATAGTTTGATTTTTTTTCAGAAATGTCCTACTCACAATTAGAATATGCCCAAAACTACAGTCACTGGAGGGTTTAGGTGTTAAAGAGGACCTATTATGCTAATTTTCAGGTGCATGCTTGTATTTGGGGTTTCTAATAGAACATGTTTTCATGATTTAATGTTCAGAAAACGCTTTACTTTTCTCATACCGGCCACGCAAATGTGTTACTTGGTGACATCACCATGTTACGGAACAAAAGGCAGGACTTCAATCAAAGCGTTGCAGGTAGTTCAGGAGCAGTGTTTCTGTGGGTGAGAGTAACTCCTTTTGGCGTGGACTTTGGGCTTTTTAACTTTGAGGACCTTTTACATGCACAAAAAAACTATATAACACACTAAAGGCAGCTGTAGCTCAGTGGGTTGAGCGGATCGCCCTTTAACTACAAGGTTTACAGCTACCCACTGCTCATAAATGCTTAGGATGGGTTAAATGCAGTGGTCAAATTTCATGTATGTACCTGTATGTATATTATTCTAATAAAGTTTAAGTTTTTTAAAGAAAAGGGGAAAAGTACAAAAGCATAATAGGTCCTCTTTAACGCTTGGCTCAAAAACACTTTAACTGGGAAATTAAAGGGAAATTCTGGTATTTTTCAACCTCATAATTTTGGCTGGGTCATAATTTGCAATAACTTTATATAACGAGTAACGGTGTCGAGTGCAATATTTATGAAAAATGGAACTTTATTAGGAAAGCTTTAAGAGGATTACAGATTTGAGTTTCCCAAATCTCTACAATAGAGTTGACGAGTGCAAATTTATTATGACCAAACAGCCACAATAAACATTTACTGTCAACCAGATCCGTGTTCTGTTATCAATACTTGTGAAAAAATTTAGCTTGGATGTCAGAAAATGTTGAATCTTTTTCAACCTTTGTTTCTGATACTCAAATGAATAAAACAATGTCTCTTTCTGACACGCACATATATACACTCTCTCTCTCTCTCCTCCTTTCCTCTTTCAGGTGGGCATGGTGTCAGCTTTGCCCCATCTGGTGATGACAATCATCGTGCCTATTGGAGGCCAGTTGGCAGACTACCTGAGAACCCACAACCTGATGTCCACCACCAACGTCAGGAAGCTCATGAACTGTGGAGGTGAGAGTGTCAAAAAGGAAAGGGTGATAGTTGGAGGAGGGTGAAGAAGAGGAATGAAAACAGAAAGATCAAGACAATGCAAGAGCAGAAACTGAATGACACACTGAAACACTTCGAAAACAGTTTGCATAAGAGTATCTCAAAAGGTAGAAATTAAGATGGCATTCCAGTACTGGAATCATATTAATACTTTAGCCGAGTGAAAGGTTTTATCAATGTTTCTTCTGCATGTGCATAAACTAATATAATGCAATGATGTATAACAGGTGACAGAGTATAAAATTGTGGATAGTTTTCCTCATTCCTCCCTTCTTGTATTAGTTTTTAATGTGTTTACGTGGATGTGTTTCAGGTTTTGGGATGGAGGCCACCCTCCTGCTGGTGGTGGGATTTTCTCACTCAAAAGGTGTTGCCATTTCATTCTTGGTCCTCGCTGTGGGTTTCAGTGGATTTGCTATCTCAGGTAAGAGATGTTATAAAAAGTTATGCTGTCTACCGGCCAGGAAAAAGTTTGGCACATAACCCCCGTGAAATATAACACCAAACACCATCATTTTAACACGTCGCCAAGCTTTCACATCTGAGTTTTTTGGTCCGTTTTAATGGAACCTTGTAGCATTCGTCGGATAGTCTGGTTGGTAGTGTGAAAGCTCATTCGAACTCTGGTGCGGACCAAACAACTGAACTCCTGTACGCCTGAAAACGTGGACCTTGGTTAGAGTTCGGTTCACTTTAGGTGAGAACGCGATCCGACCCAAATATAGGAAGTGAACCGAAAAACAATCCATAACTTATTATGACCATACCTCGCTCGTTGTCTGTGTAACAAGGACAACACATCATAATCTCTCATCAGGACCCACCTTCTCCTTATAGGTACCGTCTCATTCGAAGAATGAAATGCTTGACAACTCACTGTCTTGTCAGTTGCTCATGTTGTTTGCTTTCTTCTAAAATATTTGATTGATAGAAACACGATCTTTGAGGTATCAATCTTCTCATCTAACTCGGCAAGGAAGTGAATAAGCGTGCTCCAACACGTTCTCATCCCGACTCGTCACATACTGGAGCTCTGTCCCCTGGCGTCACTTTAGGTTCAGGCAATAAAACCACTCTAGTTAGGTTTAGGAAAAAACTACATGGTTGGACTTAAAACTACTACGTTTGTAAAGTGAAAATGACACTGAACGTTGTGAACATGGGATATGACTGAGCAGCTGATTGTAACGTGAAAGTGAAACTTAACGAACAGCGGTCTCCTGGATGAAAGCCCTGTGTTTGTTTGACTGTTGTTGTGAGAAATGTCACTTCATTGTGTCTCTTTCTCTAACTCTAGCTGTGACAATCTGCTTCAATAACCCCACAAAATTTTAGAAACTGGCGTAAAATTATGTTGTGCACTGCTTTTGTTCTTTCACTCAGGGTTTAATGTCAATCACTTGGATATCGCCCCTCGATATGCCAGCATACTGATGGGCATCTCGAACGGGGTGGGAACATTATCTGGAATGGTGTGTCCTCTCATAGTGGGAGCCATGACCAAACACAAGGTAAAAACCATTCACTTGTATATTCTTTATAATGCCATGTATAAAACCTTTGAACTCACTGTCCCATACATTTTTACATCATTTCAGACACGTGATGAGTGGCAGTATGTCTTCCTTATAGCTGCCCTCGTACATTATGGAGGAGTGCTGTTCTATGGTATGACTTCACTTTGAATATTTTGAGACATGTGCAGAAGACCTCAGTCTAAACGCTGATCATATTTTGTTCCCACTAGGACTCTTTGCATCAGGAGAAAAGCAGCCGTGGGCAGACATAGAGGACACCAGTGAGGAGAAGTGTGGTATTATCGATGAGGATGAACTGGCCAATGAAACAGAGGAGCTCTACCGCGGTGGCGGGCAGTACGGGGCCATGGGCCAACCAGTTGTTGGTTCCAACGGAGGAGGGACCGGAGGAGGAGGAGGAGCCGGGCCTGGATGGGTGTCGGACTGGGATAAATCTGAGGAGTATGTGCAGCCGCCTGGATACAACTCTTACATGTATGGGGGAGAAGAGGAGAGGGAGCTGACATAGAAGATCGACGTGATACAAGTTTTAAAACAAATCAAGATAAAGGAAAGAGGAAGATTGTTTTTGGAAAGGGATTGTAAGAGAGTCACTGCTATACTGAATGGACCTGCTGTGTGCTTTTGTAAAAAATTTACAATTGCACATATCAAAAGTATGCATCTGATTCATTCTAGTGTGTGTGTGTGTGTGTGTGTGTGTGTGTGTGTGTGTGTGTGTGTGTGTGTGTGTGTGTGTGTGTGTGTGTGTGAGCGTGTGTGCGTTTGTGTGGGCACGTGCATGCAGAGTGGTCATTGTACACAAACACATACAGTATTCATTAGCAAAAACTGAACTCATATATCCCAGACTTCCTTCCTGCTCCTGAGCTCGTTGTGATTGGTCAGGAGTTCTGTTTCCACGACATCACTGAGGAGATTCGGTGTGCGTGTGTGTGTGTGTGTGTGTGTGTGTGTGTGTGTGTGTGTGTGTGTGTGTGTGTGTGTGTGTGTGTGGTTGGCTTTTTGCCTGTACAGCAACTCTCTCAAGCCACTGGCATTGTGTTATATTTAAATTTTTATGTGTAAGCCACACATTTACTTTTTTTTGCTGGGAAAGCAGCTTTGGGGCCTCAGTTCAGTATTACTAAAAACAAAATGTGATGCCACTACTGTAGATAGCTTACACTTTCTAGTCTGTATTACTCTCAACCTTAATAGAAATCATATTGAGCATATGATTTAAAAAAAAATCAATACACAAACTAAAAGCTAATGGGTTTCTATGAGCGAGGCCCCTTGTGGACAATCAGTTAATTTTCCTTTGCCGCTGCAAACATCATGTTTACAATGCATAATTAAAGTATGCATGCACGTGGCGACCAGTTTCAAACTATTCAATCAAAGAGGAACAAGGTGCTTAGGTGTTGTATCAGTATGTGTTTAAAGCTGTAAAGCTTTTGTTACAGCAGCTTCTCCTTTATGTGTGTGAATGTGCATAAAGGTGTGTGTGTTTGAGCTTGCATGTGGTGTCTAGCTGAATCTCACCTGGGTCTGACCTAACTAGGTCACGTCCAGCCAGGCTTACGGGTCACATGAGTAATCATCCGACATTTGTGACTATCCATTCGGTGTGTACGCTCCCATTAAAGAGAGGTGGCCCAGAATGACAAGTAGAGTGTGATGGTTGCTTAACTGTTCCACTGCGTAACCAGCGAGGAACGACAGTTATAATGTTCCAAGGCATCACGGCACTAGCTGCCTCCGTTTCTGCCTTTTACTGTGTCTCTGTGGCTGCCTCGCCCTCCGTCTTCCTCCCTGTATTTTAACAGGACGCTCTCTGTCTTCTCCTCTCTGTTGGTGCTGTTTCTATGTCTTTAGTACCGAAATTTCAGTCATGTTTGAGTTGGTGGGTCAGAGCTTTTCAGATTGTCTATGTGTGTGTGTGTGTGTGTATGTGTGTGTGTGTGTGTGTGTGTGTGTGTGACATTGAGTGTGTTATTGTGTTGGGTGCAGGTGCTGAAACATTGTGCGGTGAGCATGTTTTAATGAGCACAGCAGTGCAGTTCCCCGCCATCCCTCTCTTCCTTTTACACACACACACACACACACACACACGCACACACGCACACATGCACACACGCACACACGCGCACACACGCACACACACACACACACACACACACACACACACACACACACACACACACACACACACACACACACACACACACACACGCACACACACACACACACGCACACACTAATTTCATGCACGTGTGCAGAGGGAGTGGTGGCACACTATTTGTTATTTACATGGCTGTGAAGCACCCATGGAGACAGGGTGGGATTAGGAAGTGTTAAGGTTTGGTATAGCAATCATGGCCAATCACATCAGCTCTTCTCATGCATTTTAAAAGCAGCACCCTCTCTCCATCTTGGCCCACTGACAGCTGGGTAATGGAGTAGGGAGTCCAGAGGTGCATCTCCTGAGAGGAAACTAACATGCGCATATAAGGAACTGTCGTATTGTACAAGTACAACTCTTTGCGCCTGCACATACAGTTGATAGAGCCAACATACATGAAACAACATGTGCACACACAACTTCTGCCCTCTGTGTGTACACACAGATCATGCCAACACAGTGTTTTTTTAATATAATTTGATTTAAAAGTACATTTGCAGACAGCTCTTTTTTAGATCAAGAATCTAATTCTATTTAACGCATAGAGAGTTTGTGATTTGAGCTGATTTTTGTGAGAAAAAAAATACACTGCTGGAATGTTGAAAAGAATTTATTTGATTCAAATGAGGGTTTAATGGTAAAAATGTAGGGCTGTCCCAAATACCATTTTTGGGGCTTCGAAGCTTCGGTGAGAAATATTCAAAGGTATTCGAAGCTTTGCGCCATGCCGCGGCTGACATGTTCTTCTATCGTTTTTTTTCTCCATCTCCCCCGTTTCAGTGCCGCTGCCGCACTTCTGTACACACATGCACCTCTACACACAACAAACAGCGATATCTGTCTGAGAATAACTAATAGTCATTATTATTAATGTTGAATATGAATAATGTGGGATTATTCCTTATTTCATGGGCTATTTGGGGATTTATACTTCATTACTACATATATATATACATATATATACATATATATATATATGTATATATATGAAAAAAGAAGCATTCAAATTCTGATTTGGAGGTCGAATACCATGAAACAGTCGAAGCTTCGAAGCATTCGGGTCAACCCTAATAAAATGTGTTGGTATGGCAATAAATTATTTAAAAAAGCAATTAAGGCAAATTTAGCTTTGACTGAAATGTCTAAAAGACATGAATGATTATTCCTGTGAACAATTTCATTTTTAAGTGTTGTATCAGTGTATTTTTAATCAAGTTTCTCGTTGTCTCAGTTTATGGCTGTTCCAATGTTGTCCTCCTTCTTCTTGATGAAATGTGTGGTGGGAACCAGTGTAAAAATAAAATAAGGAAATGATCATATTTAAACATGCAAAAATATGGAAAATATTCTATGTATAAAAGACGTATATGTGAGATATCCTTGTGTATAATAAAATGTGAGCAATTTAAGATGATGTCAATATTTCAGCACAATCATGATCAGGCATTAAATTAGTGTTGATTTATTTTTATTTTTTTTACATCATGAGCGCAATGTCAGTTCTCTGTCTTTCTATCAGGACAGATGGATGCAGGATTATCTCTGTGATTTTAGGCAAAGATTAGATGGGAGAGCAGATGTACTCAGTGGGAGAGTGAGGGGGAAACATGGACGTCACAAACAGGGGAAGTGAGGATGACGGAGCAGAGGGTGGGGCATGATGCCTGCCCCCCCCCCCCCCTCTCTCTTTCTGTGTGTGTGTGTGTGTGTGTGTGTGTGTGTGTGTCCAGTGCCATGCAACTCAAACCTTTAAGAAGCAAAAGAAGAAACCGCATTTTAATGCAATTTTCTGTTCTGTTTCCCAGGGAGCTAGGAGCTTGGCCGTTTCCATAATCATCTCATCATAACAGTTTTAGAATAATTTCTGTTAATTTCTGACTGCTTTAGTTTCGTCTTTATTTTGAAAGAATTTACCGGAAGTATTAGCACTATTGCATTGACGCTAGTTTGACGAATTTTATGTAGTGTTGCAGTTCATGACCGTGGCCACTAGATGGCGATAATCACACATGATTCTTTATACTCAAGTTAGCCTTGACTCTGGTATGAACATCTCCAGAGGTAAACTGGCCCTCACATTGTTAAAAACACAGCTCTTAAACCTGCAATAACTTATTTTTGGGGGGCGTTTTAGGGCGATGGAAACAAGAAAATGAATAGTTGTTCCCAAAAAATTGCCTATTTTACACATTCACCACACGGAGCAACAGTATGGAGGACAGACAAAAATAAATGAATGAATAAATAAATGACTCAACTCCAGTCTTCATTCCCGGCTCTATAGACATATACGGACATAAGACATGTTATGTACAAATACATAAATAAATACATTTAAAAATAAATATAAAATAAGTTTTTAAAAATGCATAAATAAATAAATTAACTAATTAATTTAAAAATTAATAAAAATAAATACATAAATAAATAATAGGGCAAATTGAACAGAAGAGTAAATAAATAAGGGAATCAATACAAAGATAGATAAATAAAGAAGCTAATTAAAACAGAAATATCAATTAACACATTAATCCCATTTTATCAATTAATTAATGGCTACATTAATTTTTAATATTATTTTTGCTACGTTTAATGACATATTGATTTACTTCTTTTTTTGAGTAATTTATTTATTTATTTTGATTGGTTCCGTCATCCATACAACAGTAGCTATGTGTAGCAATATTTGGCCATTTTAAATGATACAGTTATTATCACTACTAATATTACTGTTGTAATTTGTAATAATCATACTGATATGATACTGATTTCACCTCAATGATATTAATAAGGATTGCTGTCTGTCCATTAGCCACGAATTTAATTGTAGTGTTGTTCCTCAATGTGGCCACTAGAGGGCAGTGAATACAAACTCGTGGTTAAATACACGATAAAACCGTAAACTGCATTGACTCTGATGTTAACATCTCTAGAAGGGTAAACTGTTATCCACACTAGAAAACCGTTGTTAGAACAGCTCCTAAATAATACAGTTAAGACCACTATTAATATTACTATTATTATGAATTAATGTTGTTATATTACTGTGGTTATTTGTAATAGCAGTTGACTGTATTGTTATTAATAACGACAATTTACTGGTTATTACTGTGCATCAGCCAAGAATTTAAATGTAGTACTGTAGTTGCGTACTGTGACCACTAGATGGCAGTGAACTCTGATTCTACACTACACCCAGGTCTTATGTAAACTTTTTTTCTATATTTTATTTAGAAAGTTCAATAGCAGTTACATAAACATGTTCAGATTTTTCATTACAAAAAATTCAGTAAATATATTTCACAGTATAAAAATAATATAAAAATAAAATAAATTATACAACAAATAAAATGTAAGGAAAGGAAAAGATGAATAAAAAGAAAGAAAAACACAATCGGGGTCTGTTAAACAATTGGAATAACTTTGAATGTCTAAATAATTGAATAGTTTTTGCCAATTTAGAATGTTTGAGTTTTAAGTTTTCAATCGTAGTCAAATATGTATTAATATCAGTATCTTTAAAAGTGTAAAAGGAGGGTAGTCTTTTAAGCCACACCATTCTATGGATATAATATTTTGCTAAGATAATAATCAAATTAATTATGTAAATTTCTTCTGCCGAAAAACTGGGATATCTCATGTAAACACATGTCAATTCAGACACAATGCCATACTGACACTTCCGGTAATAACATTCAAAACAAAAGCCCGGTGGGTAAATTCAGGTGGGTTAAACATTCGCACAGATAGTAGTTATTGAAGAGCTGTTTAATGGAATGCATAACATGATACAGAGCAGAAGTTTATATGGTTTGTAACTGTTTGATAATACAGATTCAATTAATAGTTGCATGAGTGTGATATTCAATTTCAATTCAATTCAATTCAAAGGGGTTTAATTGGCATAGGTAACATACGTTTACATTGCCAAAGTGTGAAATGAAACAAAAAAAAATGTAAATCTACTAGAATACAGAAATGTGTGAACAGAGCTATATAGCAACATTGTAAAAAAAATATATAAATAAAAAAGAATCAGTGTAGATATCTGTGGAGTTGAGAAGAACCATCTGTGAGAGAAAAAAGTTTGCCAGAGAGGCTACGCCCAAATAGGGCTACTCCTCTCTATGATTGGACAGATTAACTGGTTGTAGGCGGGGTTTACAAGCTAAAACTCCACTCTGATTGGATCCTCACAGCGTCTGTCTGCGTGCCCGTCGGCTCATTGGTTGTTGGACGACGGGGATTAACGTCAAAAACGCTCTGCTTTCAATGAGCCACAATGGAGACTAAATAGGAAACTCGAACGGGTTCAGGCTTTTAATTTATTCATTGTATGAAGTTAGATTTTTTACTAGTAGCTTCACAAATCTGTGGTACGTATTTTGACGCGTAATTCTAGTGAAGAAACACAAGTTTCGGACGGATCCTGAAGTTTGTCTGCTGGTGTTTTGAAAGAGGAAATCGTCTCAGGCTAACGTTATGTAGCGAGCTAATCTCATTTATCCACTCGTAAACTCAGCTATCGTTTCACAGACTGTTATAAACTCTACTTAAAGGTAAGTACATTTTAAAGATGTCCCACTTTCTACCGCCAGCACTTATTCATATCGAGCCAGTAACTATAAAGAAGAGACAAGTAACGTCAGCGGAGAGTAACGTTAACCTTAAATCTGGGTCAGTCTCTGTGGGGAGGAAGAGGGCGATGTCAACTGGTTTGATCTGTTCATGTTCACCTGATACTCGGCTAATCCGATATGAAATCACGGCTACCTGTTGCTTTGATCCCTTCCAGGCATGACGGAGTACAAGCTTGTGGTGGTCGGGGCAGGAGGCGTGGGGAAGAGCGCTCTCACCATCCAGCTCATCCAGAACCACTTCGTGGATGAATATGATCCAACCATCGAGGTGAGACACCAACCATTACACACAGTGTCCTGGAGAAAGTTTAATGTGTAGAGTGTTTTATAGCAAAAAAAACATATCTTAAAGTGGCAGAAGGCAACAAATTTTTGGCATAATTTGGCAAAAATTCCATAATAACCTTTCAGCATATTGTAATTCAAGTGTTCTGAGAGATAATTAGACTTCTGCTCCTTATCATGGCTCTGTTTTCAGGCTTAAGAAAAATCTAGCCCGTGATGGCAGATTTTGATCAATCACAGGTCATTTCAGAGAGAGAGAGCGTTCCTATTGGCTGTGCTCCGGTCATGTGACCAGAACTTGGCTTCCTTCAACAGATTTTACAATGGCGGCCGCATCACAAACTTTCTCATTTTACAGCTAAATAGTAACTACAAGATGATTCTGAAAACATTTGAGGTGAGAAATAGGCATTACAGTAACAGAATATTGATTCATATTTGATCAGCGCTGCCTAGTTTGACCGTTTGGTCGGAGATCGCGAGTGATTGACAGCCGGCTCTCATAGACTACAGCTGGACAGCGGACCTTATTTTCCTCCGGTAAGTGAAATCCTTCAGATGCCGTTAGGAGCACCGGAGGACACAGTAGGACACAGAGGAACATGATTTTTTTCAGGTTACCTGTTTCATGAACTACTGTCACGATGTAGCGGCCGTTTTCTACAAATAACTTTTTGAAATCATATTTGCGCCAATATCGCATACTGCAGCTTTAATCTAGAGCTAACTCCATGGTCAGTTTCATGTGTTCATCAAGTTATTTTCAACTATGTGCCTTTAAAGATATTTATAGTTTTAAACACTCACTGCAAAGTCATATTTGCCCTGTTAGGGGACATTAACCAATACACAGGATATGATGCTACTCTACATTATGCCTTAAGTAGTGGAAGAAGTACTCAGATCCTTCCCTTCCCTTTATAATATTTTATTTGTAAAGTTTGGGGCACAGAGACACAATTTTTTGTTTGCATTTTAGAGCTTTTAGAAAGGTGCCGAATAAAAAAATATGGCTTTTCCTGAAAAAAATTATGATTGTGAATTAATCATTTAAAAAATGTTGGCGGGTCCAAAATGAATGTTTTGTTATATAGTTTTATAGTATAGTTTTGCTAATAGTAAAACAACGTTCGTATCACGTGGTATCTCTGGGTCGTCAGCCGTCGGTGAGCGTCTGTCGGCCTCGTTTTTGCAACTCTAGTCTGCCTGTGGCAGCGTTCAAGAGCTCACTCGTTGGTGAGAGAAATTGCTCTGATTGGCTGTTCAGCTTAAGCGAATCAGTGCGCAAGAAGAGAAACAGAAGTGAGGAAAGCAAGCCAACGAATAAAGTCAAGAGCACGCACACACACACACACACACACACACACACACACACACTCTCTCATTTTTCATCTCATCTGGTCACTCCTATAAACGGATATTTTCACAACGCAGAGGCAATATCGGTCAAAACAGTGAGGCTACGCACACAAGACTGAACGTGATTGACGTGTTTGTTGATCAAAGTTAAAACTACAATATCACTACATATTTCACATGCTTGGCAGTAATGTTGGCTTACCTGTCCAGTTGGAATTCTGCCAACTCTGGGTCCATTTTGATACCCAAAACTAAACGAAGGTCCCTCCATGAATCGAAGGACCGGCCGATGTTGATCCTAGTTTCCCCCGACGTCGGTCAAATTCCTGTTTTGTGAGACAGGCCTCACTAGATATAATTTTTTTTTTTTTTTTTTTGTGCTTCTGTAGAGTTTGTGTTGGAGTCTGAGTTGTGGTGGAGGCCGGTCATTTATTGGCGTTAGCAGACTCCATTTCTAACCGTACGTTGGCTATTGTTGTACACTGTTAGCCCTGCAGCGGAGCTTAAGAGAGTAAAGACACCCGTGAGCGCGCATGACGTCACATCTGTTGGTTTTTCCCGGAAAAAACGTCCCACATTCTTCACATTAAAAGCAGTCTACAGGCCGATAGAGGAAACCCACTGAGTCGCGGAAGTTCTCATTTTTATTTTATTTTATTCTATTTTATAAACTGGTCATATGTTTTGTATCTAAGATCTTAATCTGCAAAGTAAATAGTAACAATAGATGTCAAATACATGCAGTGGAATAAAACATCACTATGCAAAGTGGTACAATAGCAAACACCAGGCCATGTTGTCACAAATCTACAGCACCATCTGACCTGTGAAAAACTGCCAGAACCCTCTAAAAGTTGATTAAAACTTGGTAAAAATCATTGAAGCAAACAGCTCTCCTGTTAACCCTCATTAGCTTCATATAAGTTCCACCGACAGATATAAATCAACTCTGGTAACTCTGCCGATTAATCTCTTATTTTTCCTCACATTGTTGCGTAAAAATCCCCAGAAGTTGTTTGTAAATCTTTATTTTCAGACAGTGTTAAATACGTTTCTGCAAGTTCATCACAAAACTTTCCGTTCAACAAGGTCTTGTTGCTACATGACGCAGCAGTGCGACTGTAAAAAAAACATGGGAATTAACATGATGCAATCCATTGTCAGATTTCTTGGCAGACACGTTTGGTACCGCCTACATGATCATGTCAATGCTGTGTTCCAGGACTCGTACAGAAAACAGGTGGTGATTGATGGAGAGACTTGTCTGTTGGACATCCTGGACACTGCAGGTCAGGAGGAGTACAGCGCCATGAGGGACCAGTACATGAGGACAGGGGAGGGCTTCCTCTGTGTGTTTGCCATCAACAACATCAAATCCTTTGAGGATGTTCACCTCTACAGGTACAAGATGCTTCACACTGCCTTAGACTAGTAAGACTAGTGTCAGTAATAAAACACAGCTGGAAGTCAAAACAATACTGTCCAAGAAGGACTAATAGTCTAGTTCAATAGTTTGTGTATAACTTGGCACAGTCTGTAATACAGCTGTGTTTGTGACTTTTTTTATGACCTACTATATTATGAAATTTTCATGGCATACGATGCTAAACATTTTTTATGGCATACTATGACTTTTTAAAATATATTTATTGAATACTATACTATGATTTCTTTGTGACATTTTTATGACTTTTTTTCAACATACTATACTTTGACTTTTTATGACATACTATATTGTGACTTTTTGTAACATTTTTCAGGACATTTTTTATGGCGTACTATACTATGAGTTTTTAACCTTCAGAGACCCACTTAGACCAATTTTGTCCTTTTTAGGGGGGTACAAGGGGTCTTTAGGGGGCGATAGCAGGTCAACAGTGTATGCCATATAGAAGTGGTGTACATCATCTGAAAGCTGGGAACCTGAAGATTAATTTAAAATGCAGCTCAAAAATAAATTTGAAATATTGTGAGAGTGTATAAGGGCTTAGAACATTATGATAGAAGTATATGATGGCCATTCCCATGCTCACTTATGTCTCATAAGTTGTTGCAGCAATTTTTGGGTTGATACCATTTATTACAGATCTGGTGCTAAATTTAACCATTTTTTTACCACTTGAGAATTGATAAAAAAATGACATTTGGAGATTTTTGGCGATTGGATGGCGAGCACTTCTGTTGTGTAAACTGCTCAGAAACCCCCTTATTGTTAATCTACCAATGAAAGCCATCCATCCTCTGAATGCTCTAGGTCTCTAGTTTGTGGCTGTAAAGTTTCATGAGGCTGTGATTATCCTAGAGGTCACCACAGTTTTTTTGTACAGTGAGGCAATGTTTAAAAAAATGTTTTCACTACAATGAAATGGCTACTATGGGGACTAACATCATCACACATTGTTTAGGGACCCTATTATGCAGAAATGTTCAAACACACAATTTTAGTATAGGCGAAAATAGCACATTTATACTGCATGCAAAGAAACTGCATGGTCTTTTCCCCAAACTGCATGTGATTATATTAAAGAGGGCATGTCTGTAAAAGGGAGATTCGTGGGTACCCATAGAACCCATTTTCATTCACATATCTTGAGATCAGACGTCAAGGGACTTGAAAATCGCCATGCATGTTTTCCATCACCAAATTTTAGCCTAAATTTAGAGCGTTATTTAACCCCCTTCCCTTTGACGTGGTTGATACCAATGGATTTGTTAGGTTTTCTAGTTTCACATGATACCAATATCTTCACTCTAGCTGTAAGACGCTACAGCCTCTTAAACACAGTAATTAGGGTTGGGCGATATGGCCTAAAAATAAAATCTCAGATTTTAATCAATTATTATTTCTCCTTAAAAACAAACTTGGCCTACAAAAGACAAGTGCATTATTCAAATCATTTTTGTGTTTATTTTATCAATATGAATGATAAACAAAAGGGATTAATAAGGTGCAAACTTAACTTTCACCAAACTTAGTAGTTGCTGTTGCATGTCTCCTCTCCTCAGAGAGCAAATAAACAGGGTGAAGGACAGTGACAGTGTTCCCATGGTGCTGGTGGGGAATAAGAGCGACCTGAGTACTCGCACTGTGGAGTCGCGGCAGGCACAAGAGCTGGGACGAAGCTACGGAGTACCGTTTGTTGAGACCTCTGCCAAAACCAGACAGGTACGTAGGAAAGAAGTAACACCTGTATTCGATTTGCAATGATGCATGCATAAGCCTTGTTTGAGTAAATAAGACTGCGAATCAATGTCTGAGATACAAATTTTAATTACATATCATTATAAAAACTTTTTATCTCAATTTTGTGTGTGACAGATATTTTTCTGTGTCTTGCAGGGTGTGGAGGAAGCTTTCTATTCGCTAGTACGAGAGATAAGAAGATATAAGGAGACCAACCGCAGCAACAAGAAGAGCAAGAAGAAAACTCAGAGACGTTGCGTAATACTATAGCAAACCACACATGCACACACACACACACACACACACACACACACACACACACACACACACCAGCGCATCCCTTACAGCACTTGTTTCACGCTCGCCCTCACACACTGCACCTCCTCTGTCACATTGGAGACGTCCAGCACAGCTCCGTACAGGGAAGCAGACGTGGCAAAATCCATTTTTACTGCTATCGCAGTTTCCACTTACAGTATGTCGCCACAAGATGTACAGTGTCCGTTTAACGCTGTGAATTCAGTCAGAGTTTTTTTTGTTTTGTTTGGCGACCAAACAACTAGAAACTGCCGATTTAGATGAGTTTTTTTGCTCTTTTTGGTTAAAGGCAGGGTCGGTGATCTTGAGAAACTAGCAAGAGTACATTAGATTTTAAAAATGATCCAACCGAAAAACCCAGCCCAGTGTTGCCAACTCTTTTTGAATGAAAGTAGCTAGCAGCACTAGCTCCAAAAGTCCCTAAATCTAGAGAAAAAGTCGACAAGTCGGCAACACTGACAGTCCGTCGCTTCAAGTCTTCCTCCAATGCCACTCCCACAGTTATCATTATAAACGTAAACATATCATAATGAACGTGAACGGCGAACATGGCTATTGTTAGTACTCACAGCTGTCAAGCAGCTTGTGGAAGACTCTGGTGACGCTCAATGAGTGCGCAGGCAGGTAGGTAGCCCGTCCAATCATTGCATTCGGGCTGAATGAAATGGTTGGACGGGTTTATTACAGTCCTGCGACAGCCACAGATACCAGATTATTTTTCTTTTTTTGTCAGAGCATTTGATTTATTGATTGCTGTCGGGATATAATGAGAATTTCCACAAATATAACAAAAAATGTTTCTAAAATTTTTACCAACCCTACCTTCACGGTTAGCATTTGTGCAAACTTAATTCGAATCTGTGGTAGAAAGATTGAATTTGTCTGTAAAGATAATTCGCTTTTACAAACTGTTCAGCTCCAGTTGACTATTTAGGGGTCAGGGGTTGACGGTGGTGCGTCACTGCACTTTGCACTCTCGCATCGGGTGACGCATTCAATCCAAATCTCCCAAAATGATTCTAGAACTCAACGCATTCTTTAGGGAGGTGAAATTTGTGACAAATTGTATGCGAGTAGTCGGTACACATCTGACTTCACAAAGTCCCACAAATAACATGGAAACAGTGTCATTCCGACTAGATCACTGTTTACTGTGAAAACATTTTGCTTCAAGATGATTGGTTGAAGTTTGTAGACATCTGTCTCCCCCTCGTGTTTTTTCATAGGTTAGTGTGTCATCTGGGGCTTGAAACACAACAGCAATATCTATTTTTTTATTTCTCGCACACAGACCATATGTCAAGAAAATGCTATAGCAGGATAGGATCACGACAGTAACAAAGCCTCAAAAATGGGTTCTAGACTCCTAGGTGCACTTTATTAATTTCCTGTTATTTGTTTGTTGTAGAATTTAGGATTAGTTAGTGCCATTTAAAAAGTTTACTCAGGAATATAGTGTTTTATCAGGAACTGAGGAATAACGGACTGAGAGCTGTGTCAAATGATTGGTTGAGATCTGATGCCTGTGTCCATCATTAACTTACTGTTTGAATTGTCAGCCCTGCTGTTTGTTCCACACAGTCGCACTGTATTCCGAAGTCCACTATTAATGCAGTTTATCAGTCACAGTGTTGTTGGTGGTTTTGTGGTACTACATACAACATTTAAAACATACTGATGCTAAAACCAGTGTTTATCTCACCAGGAAATCTCCAGAGCTCAGACACAGTGACAGTCATCTTATCTCATCGTGCTTGATGATAAGGATATTCAATATGGCGCCAATTTTTTATAGCAGTGTTTGTCGTTTTTGATAATTACTGTCACCCTAAATGTAGTGGATTGAATTTATATTTTTGTGGCATTATAAACGGCGTTCCCCAATTTAAAAGCGTATGCATTTAGAAACTGCTTTCCACATATTTACTAAAATTATATCAACGTTCAATGAACTAACTTCGGTTGCTTCCTGCTAACAGAAGTGAATCCATACATGAAGGGTTCCTACTTCGCTATGGTGTTAAACCGGTAGCTTCCAAATGCCGGTCTTGTCATCTGGACTCAATGTAGTTCCACTGTTAAAATATGTTGAAAACTTTTAACAAGTCTCTCACTGACAGCTATGTAAAATCTTTAATGCACTCTGCTGTAATGAACAAGTAAATGTCTTCAGCTTTTACATCTTGTCTGTTTTGTTTATCCAAGGTGGATCTTTACTTGTAAGAGGTTTGCAAGAAGTTAAATGTATTTCCAAAAAGAGACGCAAGAACTTTTCTCAAACACACACACTAAGTTTAGAATATGCTGCGTTAACTGATCTGATTTGTAACTACTGATAATAAAAGACATCATCTTTTTATGTCTTTCAAGAAAGAATAACAAACCCTGCATCCAGTTTCCCCCTCAGTTTGTGCCATCAAAAGTTAACAATCAGGGTTTTTGTTCTGAGGTTACATATCAGTGGAGACTGGAAGGGATGTAGTTTATTAGGTTTGACTGAGACAATAACGCTGGAGAGGACGGCAATGAAGTTCCTCTTTTCTTTTCAGAAAAAATTAAACATGTCAAATTAAGAATGGGGAATGTAGAGTTTCATACGCTGTAAACCTCTTCACATACAGGACATGTCACATGGTCATTTGCTGTCTGGTGTGTTTAACAACAGAGAGGTTCAGCATCCTGTATGTACATTTTGAAACTTCCTATTTCTGCAGTGTCGTTTATTAAGTAATGATCATACATGACAGGCCAAAAAGAATAGATTGCTTTTAGATTTTATTTTACAAAATCTACTTAATGTAATTTTATTCATTTTAGAAAACATATAAATAGTATGATGTGCATTTTTACAAGCACCAAAACATAGGAGAAAAATACAGTGAGACGATAAGAGTCCTTGGTCATCTGAAATGAGGCATATAAGGAACGAGGGTGTGCGCCTCTCACCATCCAAAACGATTCACAAGCTTGCTTTTATGAATTTGATGACATACTATACTATGACTTTTTTATGACGTACTATAGTATGACTTTTTATGAAAACTTTTACTTTTACTTACTTACTTACTTTTACTATACTCTTTTGACCAGCTATACTATGACTTTTTTGACATACTATACTATGACTTTTTAAAACTCTTTTCGACAAACTATACTGTGACTTTTCGACATACTATTCAATTAATTTTTTGACATACTGTACTCTGACTTTTTTACGAACTTTCACATACTATACTATGACTTTTTTCGACATAATATACTAAGTCTTTTTTCATTTTTTCGATATACTATACTATGACTTTTTTTTTTTTTTTCAGACATGCTATACTTCGACTTTTTTAAACTGTTTTGACATACTATACTAAGAATTTTTTGGCTTTTTTTGACATACTATAATAACACTTTTTTGACATCCTTTACTATGACTTTTTTCATGTTATCGACATACTATACTATAACTTTTTTTCAACATAATATACTATAACTTTTTAATTATTTGGACATACTATAATATGACTTTTACAAAATAGGCTACTAGATCATGACTTTTTTTTTAATTTTGCGCCAAACTATATTTTGAATTTTTTTCGACATACTATATTCTAATTTTTTTATTTTCTTGATTTACTATACTATGACTTTTTGTTGACATACTATACTATGACTTTTTTTTTTTTTTATTTTTTCGACATACATACTATGACTTTTTTATTTTATTCGACATGCTATACTATAACGTTTTTTCAACATACTATACTATGGCTTTCTTATTTTTTAAGACATACTATACAATGACTTTTTCATGACCTTTGAATTACTATACTATGACTTTTTTGAACTCTTTTCGACATACTATACTGTGACTTTTTTATGACTTTTTTTGACATAATATACTAAGACTTTTTTCATTTTTTCGACATACTATACTATACTTTTTTTGACATACTATACCACGGCATTTTTATTTTTTCGACATTCTATACTATGACATTTTTCAACATATGACTTTTTAAATTTTTTCGACATACTATACTATGACTTTTTTTCAACATACTATACTATGACTTTTTTTCGACATACTAGAGTATGATTTTTTTTTTTTCGACATGCTATACTATGATTTTATTTTTATTTTTTCGACATACTATACTATGACTTTATTTTTTTGACAAACTATACAATGACTTTTTTTTTTTTTTTCCACATATTGTACTTTGGCTTTTTTCGACATACTAGAGTATGTTTTTTTTTTAAGATTTTCGACATACTATACTATGACTTTTTTTCAACATGCTATGCTATGACTTTTTTTTTTTTCAACATACTATACTATGACTTTATTTTTTTGACAAACTATACGATGACTTTTTTTTTTTTTTTCCACATACTATATTATGACTTTCTTATTTTTTAAGACATACTATACAATGACTTTTTCATGACCTTTGAATTACTATACTATGACTTTTTTAAACTCTTTTCGACATACTGTACTGTGACTTCTTTATGACTTTTTTTGACATAATATACTAAGACTTTTTTCATTTTTTCGACATACTATACTATACTTTTTTTGACATACTATACCACGGCATTTTTATTATTTCGACATACTATACTATGCCTTTTTAAATTTTTTCGACATATTATAATATGACCTTTTTTTTTTTTTACAACATAGGCTACTAGACCATGACCTTCTAAAATTTTTCGACATACTATTGTATGACTTTTTTTCAACATTCAATACTGTATCCTTTTTAAATTTTTCGCCAAACTATATAATGAATTTTTTGACATACTATATTATGAATGTTTATATTTTTTCGATTTACTATACTATGACTTTTTGTCGACATTATAGTTTTTTTTTTTGTTTTTTTTTCGACATACTATACTATGACTTTTTTTTCCGTCTGACTATACTATGACTTCTTGTCGACATACTACACTATAACTTTTTTATTTTTTCGACATATTATACTAAGACTTTTTTTCAACATACTATACTATGTCTTTTTTCCGACATACTATAGTATTACTTTTTTTAAGTTTTCGACATACTATACTCTGTCTTTTTTCCGACATACTATAGTATTACTTTTTTTAAGTTTTCCACATACTATACTAGGACATTTTTTTCATAAAACTTGACATACTATACTGACTTTTTTTTCATACAATTTTCAACATACTATACTATGACTTTTTTTTCACAAAATTTTCGACATACTATACTATGACTTTTTTTTCATAAAATTTTCGACATACTATACTATGATTTTCGACATACTATACTATGACTCTTTTCACGAAATTTTCGACATCCTATACTATGACTTTTTTTCACAAAATTTTCGACATACTATACTATGACTTTTTTTTCATAAAATTTTCGACATACTATACTATGATTTTCGACATACTATACTATGACTCTTTTCACGAAATTTTCGACATCCTATACTATGACTTTTTTTCACAAAATTTTCGACATACTATACTTTGACTTTTTTTTCACTAAATTTTCGACATCCTATACTATGACTTTTTTCACAAAATTTTCGACATACTGTACTGTGACTTCTTTATGACTTTTTTTGACATAATATACTAAGACTTTTTTCATTTTTTCGACATACTATACTATACTTTTTTTGACATACTATACCACGGCATTTTTATTATTTCGACATACTATACTATGCCTTTTTAAATTTTTTCGACATATTATAATATGACCTTTTTTTTTTTTTACAACATAGGCTACTAGACCATGACCTTCTAAAATTTTTCGACATACTATTGTATGACTTTTTTTCAACATTCAATACTGTATCCTTTTTAAATTTTTCGCCAAACTATATAATGAATTTTTTGACATACTATATTATGAATGTTTATATTTTTTCGATTTACTATACTATGACTTTTTGTCGACATTATAGTTTTTTTTTTTGTTTTTTTTTCGACATACTATACTATGACTTTTTTTTCCGTCTAACTATACTATGACTTCTTGTCGACATACTACACTATAACTTTTTTATTTTTTCGACATATTATACTAAGACTTTTTTTCAACATACTATACTATGTCTTTTTTCCGACATACTATAGTATTACTTTTTTTAAGTTTTCGACATACTATACTCTGTCTTTTTTCCGACATACTATAGTATTACTTTTTTTAAGTTTTCCACATACTATACTAGGACATTTTTTTCATAAAACTTGACATACTATACTGACTTTTTTTTCATACAATTTTCAACATACTATACTATGACTTTTTTTTCACAAAATTTTCGACATACTATACTATGACTTTTTTTTCCGTCTAACTATACTATGACTTCTTGTCGACATACTACACTATAACTTTTTTATTTTTTCGACATATTATACTAAGACTTTTTTTCAACATACTATACTATGTCTTTTTTCCGACATACTATAGTATTACTTTTTTTAAGTTTTCGACATACTATACTCTGTCTTTTTTCCGACATACTATAGTATTACTTTTTTTAAGTTTTCCACATACTATACTAGGACATTTTTTTCATAAAACTTGACATACTATACTGACTTTTTTTTCATACAATTTTCAACATACTATACTATGACTTTTTTTTCACAAAATTTTCGACATACTATACTATGACTTTTTTTTCATAAAATTTTCGACATACTATACTATGACTCTTTTCACGAAATTTTCGACATCCTATACTATGACTTTTTTTCCCAAAATTTTCGACATACTATACTTTGACTTTTTTTTCACTAAATTTTCGACATCCTATACTATGACTTTTTTCACAAAATTTTCGACATACTATACTGTGACTTCTTTATGACTTTTTTTGACATAATATACTAAGACTTTTTTCATTTTTTCGACATACTATACTATACTTTTTTTGACATACTATACCACGGCATTTTTATTATTTCGACATACTATACTATGCCTTTTTAAATTTTTTCGACATATTATAATATGACCTTTTTTTTTTTTTTACAACATAGGCTACTAGACCATGACCTTTTAAAATTTTTCGACATACTATTGTATGACTTTTTTTCAACATTCAATACTGTATCCTTTTTAAATTTTTCGCCAAACTATATAATGAATTTTTTGACATACTATATTATGAATGTTTATATTTTTTCAATTTACTATACTATGACTTTTTGTCGACATTATAGTTTTTTTTTTTGTTTTTTTTTCGACATACTATACTATGACTTTTTTTTCCGTCTAACTATACTATGACTTCTTGTCGACATACTACACTATAACTTTTTTATTTTTTCGACATATTATACTAAGACTTTTTTTCAACATACTATACTATGTCTTTTTTCCGACATACTATAGTATTACTTTTTTTAAGTTTTCGACATACTATACTCTGTCTTTTTTCCGACATACTATAGTATTACTTTTTTTAAGTTTTCCACATACTATACTAGGACATTTTTTTCATAAAACTTGACATACTATACTGACTTTTTTTTCATACAATTTTCAACATACTATACTATGACTTTTTTTTCACAAAATTTTCGACATACTATACTATGACTTTTTTTTCATAACATTTTCGACATACTATACTATGACTCTTTTCACGAAATTTTCGACATCCTATACTATGACTTTTTTTCACAAAATTTTCGACATACTATACTTTGACTTTTTTTTCACTAAATTTTCGACATCCTATACTATGACTTTTTTCACAAAATTTTCGACATACTATACTGTGACTTCTTTATGACTTTTTTTGACATAATATACTAAGACTTTTTTCATTTTTTCGACATACTATACTATACTTTTTTTGACATACTATACCACGGCATTTTTATTATTTCGACATACTATACTATGCCTTTTTAAATTTTTTCGACATATTATAATATGACCTTTTTTTTTTTTTACAACATAGGCTACTAGACCATGACCTTTTAAAATTTTTCGACATACTATTGTATGACTTTTTTTCAACATTCAATACTGTATCCTTTTTAAATTTTTCGCCAAACTATATAATGAATTTTTTGACATACTATATTATGAATGTTTATATTTTTTCGATTTACTATACTATGACTTTTTGTCGACATTATAGTTTTTTTTTTTGTTTTTTTTTCGACATACTATACTATGACTTTTTTTTCCGTCTGACTATACTATGACTTCTTGTCGACATACTACACTATAACTTTTTTATTTTTTCGACATATTATACTAAAACTTTTTTTCAACATACTATACTATGTCTTTTTTCCGACATACTATAGTATTACTTTTTTTAAGTTTTCGACATACTATACTCTGTCTTTTTTCCGACATACTATAGTATTACTTTTTTTAAGTTTTCCACATACTATACTAGGACATTTTTTTCATAAAACTTGACATACTATACTGACTTTTTTTTCATACAATTTTCAACATACTATACTATGACTCTTTTCACGAAATTTTCGACATCCTATACTATGACTTTTTTTCACAAAATTTTCGACATACTATACTTTGACTTTTTTTTCACTAAATTTTCGACATCCTATACTATGACTTCATTCACAAAATTTTCGACATACTATACTGTGACTTCTTTATGACTTTTTTTGACATAATATACGAAGACTTTTTTCATTTTTTCGACATACTATACTATACTTTTTTTGACATACTATACCACGGCATTTTTATTATTTCGACATACTATACTATGCCTTTTTAAATTTTTTCGACATATTATAATATGACCTTTTTTTTTTTTTACAACATAGGCTACTAGACCATGACCTTTTAAAATTTTCCGACATACTATTGTATGACTTTTTTTCAACATTCAATACTGTATCCTTTTTAAATTTTTCGCCAAACTATATAATGAATTTTTTGACATACTATATTATGAATGTTTATATTTTTTCGATTTACTATACTATGACTTTTTGTCGACATTATAGTTGTTTTTTTTTGTTTTTTTTCGACATACTATACTATGACTTTTTTTTCCGTCTAACTATACTATGACTTCTTGTCGACATACTACACTATAACTTTTTTATTTTTTCGACATATTATACTAAGACTTTTTTTCAACATACTATACTATGTCTTTTTTCCGACATACTATAGTATTACTTTTTTTAAGTTTTCGACATACTATACTCTGTCTTTTTTCCGACATACTATAGTATTACTTTTTTTAAGTTTTCCACATACTATACTAGGACATTTTTTTCATAAAACTTGACATACTATACTGACTTTTTTTTCATACAATTTTCAACATACTATACTATGACTTTTTTTTCACAAAATTTTCGACATACTATACTATGACTTTTTTTTCATAAAATTTTCGACATACTATACTATGACTCTTTTCACGAAATTTTCGACATCCTATACTATGACTTTTTTTCCCAAAATTTTCGACATACTATACTTTGACTTTTTTTTCACTAAATTTTCGACATCCTATACTATGACTTTATTCACAAAATTTTCGACATACTATACTGTGACTTCTTTATGACTTTTTTTGACATAATATACTAAGACTTTTTTCATTTTTTCGACATACTATACTATACTTTTTTTGACATACTATACCACGGCATTTTTATTATTTCGACATACTATACTATGCCTTTTTAAATTTTTTCGACATATTATATAATATGACCTTTTTTTTTTTTTACAACATAGGCTACTAGACCATGACCTTTTAAAATTTTTCGACATACTATTGTATGACTTTTTTTCAACATTCAATACTGTATCCTTTTTAAATTTTTCGCCAAACTATATAATGAATTTTTTGACATACTATATTATGAATGTTTATATTTTTTCGATTTACTATACTATGACTTTTTGTCGACATTATAGTTTTTTTTTTTGTTTTTTTTTCGACATACTATACTATGACTTTTTTTTCCGTCTAACTATACTATGACTTCTTGTCGAAATACTACACTATAACTTTTTTATTTTTTCGACATATTATACTAAGACTTTTTTTCAACATAATATACTATGTCTTTTTTCCGACATACTATAGTATCACTTTTTTTAAGTTTTCGACATACTATACTCTGTCTTTTTTCCGACATACTATAGTATTACTTTTTTTAAGTTTTCCACATACTATACTAGGACATTTTTTTCATATAACTTGACATACTATACTGACTTTTTTTTCATACAATTTTCAACATACTATACTATGACTTTTTTTTCACAAAATTTTCGACATACTATACTATGACTTTTTTTTCATTCTACTATACTTTTTTTCACTAAATTACTTTATTTCTTAATATTTTTACATACTTCTTTTTTTTCGACATCTATATAATTTTTTTCCAATTACTCTTTTTGACTTTAGACTTTTTTATATTCAAACTTTCATTTTTTTAAATTTTTTACATACTATATACTTTTTTTACAAATATACTATGCCTTTTTAAATTTTTTCGACATACTATATATGACTTTTTTTTTTTCAATACTATACGCTTTTTAAATTTTCCAACACCTTTATGATTTTTTCAAATTCATATATTTTTTATTTTTTGCATTTTAATTGAAACTTTTTAATTTTATTTTTTCGATTTATTATACTTTTTTTCACATATTTTTTTTTTTTTTTTCAATTAACTTATTTTTGAACTTTTACTTTTTAATATCAAATTTTTATTTTCCATATATATACTATTTTTTTCACATATATATTCTTTTTAATTTTATATATATTTTTTTTCACATATATTTTTTTTTTTCGAATACTATATATACTTTTTTTTTTTACTTTACTGACATTTTTTTATTTTTCACAATATACTAGACTTTTTCACAACTCTATACTATTTTTTTTATATTTCAATACTATACTTTTTCAATTATACTTACTTTTTTTTCACAATAATTTTGACATATTTATTTATTTTATTTTCAACTTATAACATTTCAAAATACTACTATACTATTTTTTTTAATTTTCACTTAACTATACTTTTTTCAAAAATTTTACATACTTATACTTTTTTTTTTTAAATTTTCGACACTTACTATGACTTTTTTTTCAATTTAATATTTCTTTTGACACTATACTATGACTTTTTACAAATTTTCGACATCTATTTTCTTTTTACAAATTAATTTACTTTTACTTTTTTTAATAATACTATTTTCTTTTTTAATTTTACATTTTTTTGACTATACTTTTTATTTTTTTTCACTTTTTTTACATATTCTAATTTTTATACTTTTTTTACTTTTTTTCAACATACTATACTTTTTTATTCTATTTATAAATTTTTTTCAACATTAACTATTTTAATTTTTCGACATACTATTATATTTTTTTAATTTTATTTATATTTGACTTTTTTCACTATATTTTTCATTATTTTTTTTTATTTTTTTCGACATACTATACTATGACTTTTTTTCATTAACTTACTATACTTTTTTTAATTTTCACATACTATATTGAATTTTTTAATTTTTTCGACTATTACTATTTTTTTATTTACATATATACTTTTATTTACTATTTTCTTTTTCCGACTATATATATTTTTTTTAATTTTCACATACTATAGTTTTTTATTTTGACATACTATATGATTTTTTTTTACATTTTCACATACTATACTTGACTTTTTCACATATATCACTTTTTTTAATACTATACTTATTTTTTTTCGACATACTATATTCTTTTTAAATTTTCACATTATGACTTTTTTTTTAAATTTTCGACATATACTACTATTTTTTAATTTTCCATACTTACTATCTATGACTTTTTCGACATATAACTATACTTTTTATTTTTTCAATACTTACTAACTTTTTTTGACATATATATATTTTTTTTTTCACTACTATACTATTTTTTTAATTTCCTATTATATTGTTTTTTTTTCGACATACTAATATACTTTTTTTTTCCATTAATACTTATTTTATGACTTTCATCTTACTACTTTTTTTTATACATTTTCAACATACTATTTATGATTTTTTTACAAATTTGAATTTTATATTTTTTTTACATAATTTTCTTTACTATATTTTTTAAATTTTTTTCATCTACTATACTATGACTTTTTTTTCCCAATTTTATATTTTTTACTTTTTTTATTTTTCGACACTATACTATGACTTTTTTCAAAAATTACATATATCTTTTTTTTTTTATATACTAATTTTTTCATATATATACTTTTTTTTCCAATTTTCATACTATACTTTTTTATTTTCACATAATACTTGCTTTTTCAAATTTATATATATACTTTTTTTATTTTTCACATATATATTTTTTTAAAAATTTTCGCATACTATACTTGACTTTTTTTACATAAAATTTTCACATACTATATTTGACTTTTTTTTCACTAAATTTTCGACATCCTATACTATGACTTTTTTCACAAATTTTCGAATACTATACTTATTTTTAACATTTTTACTATGACTTTTACAAATTTTCACATACTTACTATGATTTTCTTTCATTTTTTCGACATACTATACTATTACTTTTTTTTACAATTTTTTTGACATACTATACCACATTTTTATTATTTCGACATACTATACTACCTTTTTAAATTTTTTCGACATATTATAATATCTTTTTTTTTTTTTACAACATAGGCTATAGACCATGTTTTTAAAATTTTTCGACAACTATTGTATGACTTTTTTTCAAACTTATACTGTATCCTTTTTAAAATTTTTCGCCAAACTATATAATGAATTTTTTCATAATATTATGAATTTTATATTTTTTTTCATATATACTTTTTTCATATATTTTGATTTTTATATTTTTTAATTTTTTCTTTTTTTCGTCTATATATTTTTTTTTTTCTAATATACATATGACTTTTTGACATATAACTATATATGATTTTTTCGACATACTATACTATGTCTTTTTCATATATACTATTTTTTTTTCGACATACTATAATTCTTTTTTCGACATATTATATATTATTTTTTTAGTTTTCCACATACTATACTATCATTTTTTTAATTACCTGACATACTATACTAGTTTTTTTCATAAATTTACATACTATACTATTTTTTTTCATAAAATTTTACATACTATATATGACTTTTTTTTCTTTAATTATACTATGATTTTGTACTTCAACTATACTTTTTTTTTTACATATTACTATACTTTTTTTCACATACTATACTATATTTTTATTTTTTCAATATTAACTATATTTTTTTCACATACTATACTATGTCTTTTTTTTCTATATATCTTTTTTTATTTTCACATACTTTACTTTTTTTTTTTCACTTATTACTTTTTTTAAGTTTTCCACATACTATACTAGGACATTTTTTTCATATAACTTGACATACTATACTGACTTTTTTTTCATACAATTTTCAACATACTATACTATGACTTTTTTTTCACAAAATTTTCGACATACTATACTATGACTTTTTTTTCATAAAATTTTCGACATACTATACTATGACTCTTTTCACGAAATTTTCGACATCCTATACTTTGACTTTTTTTTCACTAAATTTTCGACATCCTATACTATGACTTTATTCACAAAATTTTCGACATACTATACTGTGACTTCTTTATGACTTTTTTTGACATAATATACTAAGACTTTTTTCATTTTTTCGACATACTATACTATACTTTTTTTGACATACTATACCACGGCATTTTTATTATTTCGACATACTATACTATGCCTTTTTAAATTTTTTCGACATATTATAATATGACCTTTTTTTTTTTTTACAACATAGGCTACTAGACCATGACCTTTTAAAATTTTCCGACATACTATTGTATGACTTTTTTTCAACATTCAATACTGTATCCTTTTTAAATTTTTCGCCAAACTATATAATGAATTTTTTGACATACTATATTATGAATGTTTATATTTTTTCGATTTACTATACTATGACTTTTTGTCGACATTATAGTTTTTTTTTTTTGTTTTTTTTCGACATACTATACTATGACTTTTTTTTCCGTCTAACTATACTATGACTTCTTGTCGACATACTACACTATAACTTTTTTATTTTTTCGACATATTATACTAAGACTTTTTTTCAACATACTATACTATGTCTTTTTTCCGACATACTATAGTATTACTTTTTTTAAGTTTTCGACATACTATACTCTGTCTTTTTTCCGACATACTATAGTATTACTTTTTTTAAGTTTTCCACATACTATACTAGGACATTTTTTTCATAAAACTTGACATACTATACTGACTTTTTTTTCATACAATTTTCAACATACTATACTATGACTTTTTTTTCACAAAATTTTCGACATACTATACTATGACTTTTTTTTCATAAAATTTTCGACATACTATACTATGACTCTTTTCACGAAATTTTCGACATCCTATACTATGACTTTTTTTCACAAAATTTTCGACATACTATACTTTGACTTTTTTTTCACTAAATTTTCGACATCCTATACTATGACTTTTTTCACAAAATTTTCGACATACTGTACTGTGACTTCTTTATGACTTTTTTTGACATAATATACTAAGACTTTTTTCATTTTTTCGACATACTATACTATACTTTTTTTGACATACTATACCACGGCATTTTTATTATTTCGACATACTATACTATGCCTTTTTAAATTTTTTCGACATATTATAATATGACCTTTTTTTTTTTTTACAACATAGGCTACTAGACCATGACCTTCTAAAATTTTTCGACATACTATTGTATGACTTTTTTTCAACATTCAATACTGTATCCTTTTTAAATTTTTCGCCAAACTATATAATGAATTTTTTGACATACTATATTATGAATGTTTATATTTTTTCGATTTACTATACTATGACTTTTTGTCGACATTATAGTTTTTTTTTTTGTTTTTTTTTCGACATACTATACTATGACTTTTTTTCCGTCTAACTATACTATGACTTCTTGTCGACATACTACACTATAACTTTTTTATTTTTTCGACATATTATACTAAGACTTTTTTTCAACATACTATACTATGTCTTTTTTCCGACATACTATAGTATTACTTTTTTTAAGTTTTCGACATACTATACTCTGTCTTTTTTCCGACATACTATAGTATTACTTTTTTTAAGTTTTCCACATACTATACTAGGACATTTTTTTCATAAAACTTGACATACTATACTGACTTTTTTTTCATACAATTTTCAACATACTATACTATGACTTTTTTTTCACAAAATTTTCGACATACTATACTATGACTTTTTTTTCGAATATATAATTTTCAACATACTATACTATTTTTAATTTTCGACATACTATATATATTTTTTAATTTTCGAATACTATACTTGACTTTTTTTTATTTTTTACTTTTTATTTTCGACATACTATACTATGACTTTTTTTTCACAAAATTTCGACATACTATACTTACTTTTTTTTTTTTTCGACATATATACTATGACTTTTTTTCATAATTTTTCCGACATACTATACTATACTTTTTTTATTCTACTACACATACTTTACTTTTTTCGACATACTATACTATACTTTTTTTAACATTATTTTTTCTTTCGACATACTATACTATGACTTTTTTTAATTTTCAACATACTATACTAACTGTCTTTTAAAATTTTCCGACATACTATAGTATGACTTTTTTTCAATTTTCGACATACTATACTAGACTTTTTAAAATTTTGACTCTATACTATTTTTTTTCAAAATTTTCGACATACTATACTATTGACTTTTTTTACAATTTTCACATCTATACTAGATTTTAAATTTTCGATACTATACTTTATACTTTTTTCAATAAAATTTTTCTTTTTTGACATACTATACTATATTTTTACATACTATAATATTTTATTATTTCACTATATTCTTTAAATTTTGACATATATATATACTTTTTTTTTTTTACAATAACTTACTTACTTCTTTTAAAATTTACTAAACTTTTTACTTTTTACTACTATACTTTTATTTTCGACATTTACTATTACATTTTTTAATTTACTACATATATTTTTTTTTTTTTCACATATATATATTTTTTTTTAGTTTCCCATTTTGTTTTTACATACTTCTAAACTTTTTTCCTATATATGACTTTTTTTTATCTTTTCACATACTATACTATACTTTTATTTTCACAATATTTTTGACATTTATACTAATTTTACTTCTAAATTTTTTCACATACTATACTTTGACTTTTTTATTTTATCAATTTTTTTTTCGACTATACTATGACTTTTTTTTTATTTTCCACATACTATACTAGACATTTTTTCTATAACTTTTTACTATTTTTTCGACAATATATTACTTTTTTATAATTTTTTTTCGAACATTACATATTACTTTTTTTTTCGACATACTATTTTTTACTATATACTACTTTTTTATTTTCCCATACTATACTATTTTTTTTACAATTTCTACAACTATACATTTTTTTATATTTTTCGACATATATACTAGACTTTTTTTTCAACAATTTAATATATTTTTTTTTTTTTACAATATTTTGACATACATATTTTTACTTTTTATTTTCACATACTATACTTTTTTTTTCATATATATATTTAATTTTTAATTTTCGACAACTATACTTGATTTTTTTCCATACTATATATTTTTTTTTAATTTTCACATACTTACTAGACTTTTTTTTCAAAAATTTTCATACTATACTTTTTTTTTTTACATACATACTTTGACATTTTTTTTTAATTTTTACTATATACTAATTTTTTTCCTACTAATTACTATGACTTTTTTTCACTTTATTATTTTTTTTCGACATTTTACTATATTTTTTTTTCCATACTATACTTACTTTTTTCTAATATAACTTTTTTATGTTTTATTATAAACTTGACTTTTTTCACATTATATTATTCTTTTTTCAATATTACATACTTTTTTTACATTTTTCGACATATATATATGACTTTTTTTTATAAATTTTCACATACTATATATGCTTTTTTCACAAAATTTTTTTCTATACTACTATGATTTTTTTCAAAATTTTCGACATACTTTTGATTTTTTTTCACAAATTTTCGACATCCTATTATGATTTTTTTCCAAAATTTTCGACAACTATATTGACTTTCTTTCATGAATTTTCGAATATACTATGACTTTTTTCAAAAATTTTCGACATAATATTTTTTTTACTACTTTTTTTTATTAAATTTTCGTACTTTATTGACTTTTATATTTTTTGACATACTATACTATGACTTTTTTATTTTTTTATACTACTATACTACTTTTTTAATTTTTTACATACATTGACTTTTTTTTTTACATACTATACTACCTTTTTAAATTTTTCAAACTATATAATATTTTTTACTTTTTTATATTATGCTTTTTTTTTTTTTACAACTATGACTTTGCAATTTTAATTTTTTTATATTTTATTTTTTTCAATTCATTACTATGACTTTTTATCTTTTTAACTTTATAATGATTTTTCAAATACTTATTTTTTATTTTTTTTCTAGACTTTTATACTATATCTTGTCTATTTCCACTATATTTTTTTTTTTTACATATTAACTATATTTTTTTTTCCGACATACTATGTACTTTTTTTACTAATTTACATATTTTATTTTACATATTTCTAAAACTTTTCTACTAACTACTTTTTTTTTAATTTTCACATACTATACTAGACTTTTTTTAAAAATTTTCGACATACTATACTATGTTTTTTTCAAATTTTAATACTTATATACTTCTTTTCACGAAATTTTCGACATCCTATACTATGACTTTTTTTCACAAAATTTTCGACATACTATACTTTGACTTTTTTTTCACTAAATTTTCGACATCCTATACTATGACTTCATTCACAAAATTTTCGACATACTATACTGTGACTTCTTTATGACTTTTTTTGACATAATATACTAAGACTTTTTTCATTTTTCGACATACTATACTATACTTTTTTTGACATACTATACCACGGCATTTTTATTATTTCGACATACTATACTATGCCTTTTTAAATTTTTTCGACATATTATAATATGACCTTTTTTTTTTTTTACAACATAGGCTACTAGACCATGACCTTTTAAAATTTTCCGACATACTATTGTATGACTTTTTTTCAACATTCAATACTGTATCCTTTTTAAATTTTTCGCCAAACTATATAATGAATTTTTTGACATACTATATTATGAATGTTTATATTTTTTCGATTTACTATACTATGACTTTTTGTCGACATTATAGTTTGTTTTTTTTGTTTTTTTTCGACATACTATACTATGACTTTTTTTTCCGTCTAACTATACTATGACTTCTTGTCGACATACTACACTATAACTTTTTTATTTTTTCGACATATTATACTAAGACTTTTTTTCAACATACTATACTCTGTCTTTTTTCCGACATACTATAGTATTACTTTTTTTAAGTTTTCCACATACTTCTGTCTTTTTTCCGACATTCTATAGTATTACTTTTTTTAAGTTTTCCACATACTATACTAGGACATTTTTTTCATAAAACTTGACATACTATACTAACTTTTTTTTCATACAATTTTCAACATACTATACTATGACTTTTTTTTCACAAAATTTTCGACATACTATACTATGACTTTTTTTTCATAAAATTTTCGACATACTATACTATGACTCTTTTCACGAAATTTTCGACATCCTATACTATGACTTTTTTTCCCAAAATTTTCGACATACTATACTTTGACTTTTTTTTCACTAAATTTTCGACATCCTATACTATACTATGACTTTATTCACAAAATTTTCGACATACTATACTGTGACTTCTTTATGACTTTTTTTGACATAATATACTAAGACTTTTTTCATTTTTTCGACATACTATACTATACTTTTTTTGACATACTATACCACGGCATTTTTATTATTTCGACATACTATACTATGCCTTTTTAAATTTTTTCGACATATTATATAATATGACCTTTTTTTTTTTTTACAACATAGGCTACTAGACCATGACCTTTTAAAATTTTTCGACATACTATTGTATGACTTTTTTTCAACATTCAATACTGTATCCTTTTTAAATTTTTCGCCAAACTATATAATGAATTTTTTGACATACTATATTATGAATGTTTATATTTTTTCGATTTACTATACTATGACTTTTTGTCGACATTATAGTTTTTTTTTTTGTTTTTTTTTCGACATACTATACTATGACTTTTTTTTCCGTCTAACTATACTATGACTTCTTGTCGAAATACTACACTATAACTTTTTTATTTTTTCGACATATTATACTAAGACTTTTTTTCAACATACTATACTATGTCTTTTTTCCGACATACTATAGTATCACTTTTTTTAAGTTTTCGACATACTATACTCTGTCTTTTTTCCGACATACTATAGTATTACTTTTTTTAAGTTTTCCACATACTATACTAGGACATTTTTTTCATAAAACTTGACATACTATACTGACTTTTTTTTCATACAATTTTCAACATACTATACTATGACTTTTTTTTCACAAAATTTTCGACATACTATACTATGACTTTTTTTTCATAAAATTTTCGACATACTATACTATGACTCTTTTCACGAAATTTTCGACATCCTATACTTTGACTTTTTTTTCACAAAATTTTCGACATCCTATACTATGACTTTATTCACAAAATTTTCGACATACTATACTGTGACTTCTTTATGACTTTTTTTGACATAATATACTAAGACTTTTTTCATTTTTTCGACATACTATACTATACTTTTTTTGACATACTATACCACGGCATTTTTATTATTTCGACATACTATACTATGCCTTTTTAAATTTTTTCGACATATTATAATATGACCTTTTTTTTTTTTACAACATAGGCTACTAGACCATGACCTTTTAAAATTTTCCGACATACTATTGTATGACTTTTTTTCAACATTCAATACTGTATCCTTTTTAAATTTTTCGCCAAACTATATAATGAATTTTTTGACATACTATATTATGAATGTTTATATTTTTTCGATTTACTATATTATGACTTTTTGTCGACATTATAGTTTTTTTTTTTTGTTTTTTTTCGACATACTATACTATGACTTTTTTTTCCGTCTAACTATACTATGACTTCTTGTCGACATACTACACTATAACTTTTTTATTTTTTCGACATATTATACTAAGACTTTTTTTCAACATACTATACTATGTCTTTTTTCCGACATACTATAGTATTACTTTTTTTAAGTTTTCGACATACTATACTCTGTCTTTTTTCCGACATACTATAGTATTACTTTTTTTAAGTTTTCCACATACTATACTAGGACATTTTTTTCATAAAACTTGACATACTATACTGACTTTTTTTTCATACAATTTTCAACATACTATACTATGACTTTTTTTTCACAAAATTTTCGACATACTATACTATGACTTTTTTTTCATAAAATTTTCGACATACTATATTATGACTCTTTTCACGAAATTTTCGACATCCTATACTATGACTTTTTTTCCCAAAATTTCCGACATACTATACTTTGACTTTTTTTTCACTAAATTTTCGACATCCTATACTATGACTTTATTCACAAAATTTTCGACATACTATACTGTGACTTCTTTATGACTTTTTTTGACATAATATACTAAGACTTTTTTCATTTTTTCGACATACTATACTATACTTTTTTTGACATACTATACCACGGCATTTTTATTATTTCGACATACTATACTATGCCTTTTTAAATTTTTTCGACATATTATATAATATGACCTTTTTTTTTTTTTACAACATAGGCTACTAGACCATGACCTTTTAAAATTTTTCGACATACTATTGTATGACTTTTTTTCAACATTCAATACTGTATCCTTTTTAAATTTTTCGACAAACTATATAATGAATTTTTTGACATACTATATTATGAATGTTTATATTTTTTCGATTTACTATACTATGACTTTTTGTCGACATTATAGTTTTTTTTTTTGTTTTTTTTTCGACATACTATACTATGACTTTTTTTTCCGTCTAACTATACTATGACTTCTTGTCGACATACTACACTATAACTTTTTTATTTTTTCGACATATTATACTAAGACTTTTTTTCAACATACTATACTATGTCTTTTTTCCGACATACTATAGTATCACTTTTTTTAAGTTTTCGACATACTATACTCTGTCTTTTTTCCGACATACTATAGTATTACTTTTTTTAAGTTTTCCACATACTATACTAGGACATTTTTTTCATAAAACTTGACATACTATACTGACTTTTTTTTCATACAATTTTCAACATACTATACTATGACTTTTTTTTCACAAAATTTTCGACATACTATACTATGACTCTTTTCACGAAATTTTCGACATCCTATACTATGACTTTTTTTCACAAAATTTTCGACATACTATACTTTGACTTTTTTTTCACAAAATTTTCGACATCCTATACTATGACTTTTTTCACAAAATTTTCGACATACTATACTGTGACTTCTTTATGACTTTTTTTGACATAATATACTAAGACTTTTTTCATTTTTTCGACATACTATACTATACTTTTTTTGACATACTATACCACGGCATTTTTATTATTTCGACATACTATACTATGCCTTTTTAAATTTTTTCGACATATTATAATATGACCTTTTTTTTTTTTTACAACATAGGCTACTAGACCATGACCTTTTAAAATTTTTCGACATACTATTGTATGACTTTTTTTCAACATTCAATACTGTATCCTTTTTAAATTTTTCGCCAAACTATATAATGAATTTTTTGACATTCTATATTATGAATGTTTATATTTTTTCGATTTACTATACTATGACTTTTTGTCGACATTATAGTTTTTTTTTTTGTTTTTTTTTCGACATACTATACTATGACTTTTTTTTCCGTCTAACTATACTATGACTTCTTGTCGACATACTACACTATAACTTTTTTATTTTTTCGACATATTATACTAAGACTTTTTTTCAACATACTATACTATGTCTTTTTTCCGACATACTATAGTATTACTTTTTTTAAGTTTTCGACATACTATACTCTGTCTTTTTTCCGACATACTATAGTATTACTTTTTTTAAGTTTTCCACATACTATACTATGACATTTTTTTCATAAAACTTGACATACTATACTGACTTTTTTTTCATACAATTTTCAACATACTATACTATGACTTTTTTTTCACAAAATTTTCGACATACTATACTATGACTTTTTTTTCATAAAATTTTCGACATACTATACTATGACTTTTTTTTACAACATTTTCGACATACTATAATATGACTTTTCTTTTCACAAAAGTTTCGACATACTATACTATGACATACTATCCTATGACTTTTTTCTCGAAAATTTAAACATGCTACCTTATGACTTTTTTTTCACGAAACTTTCAAAATACTATACTATGAATTTTTTTCATAAAATTTTCGACATACTATAATGTGACTTTTTTTTCATGAAATTTTCAACGTACCATACTATGACTTTTTTATTTTTTCAACATACTATACTATGACTTTTTTTCGACCAACTATACTATAACTTTTTTTTACAAAATTTGACATACTATACTATGACTTTTCTTTTCACAAAAGTTTCGACATACTATACTATGACTTTTTTTTCACGAATATTTCAACATACTATACCGTGTCTTTTTTTCATAAAATTTTAGACATACTATACTAACTTTTTTTTCATAAAATTTTCGACATACTGTACGATAACTTTTTTTTACAAAATTTTCGACATACTATGCTATGACTTTTTTTCAAGAAATTTTCAATATACTATACTAGGAGTACTTTTCATGAAATTTTCGACATACTATACTATGACTTTTATTCAAAAAAATTTCGACATACTACACTATGACTTTTTTTTCATAACATTTTCGACATACTATACTATGACAGTTTTTTTACAAAATTTTCGACATACTATACTATGACTTTTTTTTCACAAAAGTTTCGACACACTATACTATGACTTTTTTTACCAAATTTTTGACATACTATACTATGACTTTTTTTTCATAACATTTTCGACGTACTATACTATGACAGTTTTTTCACAAAATTTTCGACATACTATACTATGACTATTTTTCTCAAAATTTTCGACATACTATACTATGACTTTTTTTTTCGAAAAATTTTCGACAAACTATACTATGACTCCTTTTCATGAAATTTTCAACATACTATACTATGACCTCTTTTTCATAAAACTTTCGACATACTATACTGACTTTTTTTTCCAAAATTTTCGACATACTATACTATGACTTTTTTTCAAAAAAATTTCGACATACTATACTATGACTTTTTTTTCACGAATATTTCAACATACTATACCGTGTCTTTTTTTCATAAAATTTTCGACATACTATACTAACTTTTTTTTCATAAAATTTTCGACATACTGTACGATAACTTTTTTTTACAAAATTTTCGACATACTATGCTATGACTTTTTTTCAAGAAATTTTCAATATACTATACTAGGACTACTTTTCATGAAATTTTCGACATACTATACTATGACTTTTATTCAAAAAAATTTCGACATACTACACTATGACTTTTTTTTCATAACATTTTCGACATACTATACTATGACAGTTTTTTTACAAAATTTTCGACATACTATACTATGACTTTTTTTTCACAAAAGTTTCGACACACTATACTATGACTTTTTTTACCAAATTTTTGACATACTATACTATGACTTTTTTTCATAAAATTTTCGACATACTATACTATGACTTTTTTTACAAAATTTTCGACATACTATGCTATGACTTTTTTTAATGAAATATTCAATATACTATACTATGACTACTTTTCATGAAATTTTCGATATACTATACTATGACTCCTTTTCATGAAATTTTCAACGTACTATACTATGACTGTTTTTCAAAAAAATTTCGACATACTATACTATGACTTTTTTTTCATAAAATTTTCGACATACTATACTATGTTTTTTTTTTCACAAAATTTCCGACATACTATACTATGACTTTTTTTTTCAAAATTTTCGACATACTATACTATGTTTTTTTTTTCATAAAATTTTCGACATACTATACTATGACTTTTTTTTCAAAATTTTCGACATACGATACTATGACTTTTTTTTCATAAAATTTCCGACATACTATACTATGACTTTTTCACAAAATTTTCGACATACTATACTATGACTTTTTTTCACAAAATTTTCGATATACTATGCTATTGTTTTTTTTTCATAAAATTTTCGACATACTATACTATGACACCTTTTCATGAAATTTCGACATTCTATACTATGATTTTTTTCAAAAAGATTTCGAAATACTATACTATGACTTTTTTTTCATAACATTTTCGACATACTATACTAAGACAGTTTTTTCACAAAAATTTCGACATACTATACTATAACTTTTTTCATAAAACTTTCGACATACTATACTGACTTTTTTTTCATAACATTTTCAACATACTTTACTATGACTTTTTTTTCACAAAATTTTCGACATACTATACAATGACTTTTTTTCCATAAAATGTTCAACATACTATACTATGACTCCTTTTCTATGAAATTTTCGACATACTATACTATGACTTTTTTTTCACAAAATTTTCGACATACTATACAATGACTTTTTTTCCATAAAATTTTCAACATACTATACTCTGACTCCTTTTCTATGAAATTTTCGACATACTATGCTATGACTTTTTTTCAAAAAAATTTCGACATACTATACTATGACTTTTTTTCATAAAATTTTCGACATACTATACTATGAATTTTTTTACAAAATTTTCGATATATTATGCTATGACTTATTTTTCTTAAAATTTTCGACATACTATACTATGACGTTTTTTCACAAAAATTTAGACATACTATACTATGCTTTTTTTCATAACATTTACGACATACTATACTATGACAGTTTTTTCACAAAATTTTCAACATACAATACTATAACTTTTTTTCAACAAAATTTCGACGTACTATACTATGACTTTTTTTCATAAAATTTTCAACATACTATACTAACTTTTTTTCATAAAATTTTCGGCATACTATACTATGACTTTTTTTCACAACATTTTCAACATACTATGCTATGACTTTTTTCACGAAATTTTCAACATAAAAAAAAATTTTGACATACTATACTGTCTTTTTTTCATAAAATTTTCGACATACTATGACTTTTTTTCATAAAACTTTCGACATACTATACTGACTTTTTTTCATAAAATTTTTAAGATACTATACTATGACTTTTTTTCACAAAAATTTCGACATACTATACTATGACTTTTTTTCATAAAATTTTCGACTTACTATACTATGACTTTTTCAGGAAATTTTCGACATACTATACTATGACTTTTTTTTACAACATTTTCGACATACTATAATATGACTTTTCTTTTCACAAAAGTTTCGACATACTATACTATGACATACTATCCTATGACTTTTTTCTCGAAAATTTAAACATGCTACCTTATGACTTTTTTTTCACGAAACTTTCAAAATACTATACTATGAATTTTTTTCATAAAATTTTCGACATACTATAATGTGACTTTTTTTTCATGAAATTTTCAACGTACCATACTATGACTTTTTTATTTTTTCAACATACTATACTATGACTTTTTTTCGACCAACTATACTATAACTTTTTTTTACAAAATTTGACATACTATACTATGACTTTTCTTTTCACAAAAGTTTCGACATACTATACTATGACTTTTTTTTCACGAATATTTCAACATACTATACCGTGTCTTTTTTTCATAAAATTTTCGACATACTATACTAACTTTTTTTTCATAAAATTTTCGACATACTGTACGATAACTTTTTTTTACAAAATTTTCGACATACTATGCTATGACTTTTTTTCAAGAAATTTTCAATATACTATACTAGGACTACTTTTCATGAAATTTTCGACATACTATACTATGACTTTTATTCAAAAAAAGTTCGACATACTACACTGACTTTTTTTTCATAACATTTTCGACATACTATACTATGACAGTTTTTTTACAAAATTTTCGACATACTATACTATGACTTTTTTTTCACAAAAGTTTCGACACACTATACTATGACTTTTTTTACCAAATTTTTGACATACTATACTATGACTTTTTTTTCATAACATTTTCGACATACTATACTATGACTGTTTTTCAAAAAAACTTCGACATACTATACTATGACTTTTTTTTTATAACATTTTCGACATACTATACTATGACAGTTTTTTCACAAAATTTTCAACATACAATACTATAACTTTTTTTCAACAAAATTTCGACGTACTATACTATGACTTTTTTTTCATAAAACTTTAGACGTACTATACTGAATTTTTCTTCATAAAATTTTCGATATACTATACTATGATTTTTTTTTACAAAATTTTCGACATACTATACTATGACTTTTTTTCATAACATTTTCGACATACTATATTTACTTTTTTTTCATAAAATTTTCAACATACTATACTATGACTTTTTTTTCACAAACTTTTCGACATACTATACTTTGACTTTTTTTTCATAAACATTTTCGAGATACTATACTATGACTCCTTTACATGAAATTTTCGACATACTATACTCTGACTTTTTTTCATAAAGTTTTCGACATATTATAATGACTTTTTTTTCATAAAATTTTAAACATACTATACTATGACAGTTTTTTCATAAAATTTTCAACATACAATACTATAACTTTTTTTGAAAAAAAATTTTGACATACTATACTATGACTTTTTTTTCATAAAATTTTCGACATACTATACTATCACTTTTTTTTCCCAAAATTTTCGACATGCTATACTATGACTTTTTTTCATAAAATTTTCAACATACTATACTAACTTTTTTTCATAAAATTTTCGACATACTATACTGACTTTTTTTCATAAAATTTTCGACATACTATACTATGACTTTTTTTTCAAAAATTTTCGACATACTATGACTTCTTTTCATAAAATTTCGACATACTATACTATGACTTTTTTTCATAAAATTTTCGACATACTATACTATGACTTTTTTTTAACAAAATTTCGACATACTATACTATGACTTTTTTTCATAAAATTTCGACATACTATACTATGACTTTTTTTTCAAAAATTTTCAACATACTATACTATGACTTTTTTCATAAAATTTTCGACATACTATACTATGACTTTTTTTAAAAAAATTTCGACATACTATACTATGACTTTTTTTCAAAAAATTTCGACATACTATACTATGACTCCTTTTCATGAAATTTTCAACATACTATACTATAAGTCTTTTTCAAAAAAACTTCGACATACTATACTATGACTTTTTTTTCATAACATTTTCGACACACTATACTATGACTCCTTTTCATGAAATTTTCAACATACTATACTATAAGTCTTTTTCGAAAAAACTTCGACATACTATACTATGACTTTTTTTTCATAACATTTTCGACATACTGTACTATGACTTTTATTCACAAAATTTTTGACATACTATACCATGACTTTTTTTTCATAAAATTTTCGACATAGTATACTATGACTTTTTTTTCATAAAATTTTCAGTATACTATACTATGACTTTTTTTCACAAAATGTTTGACATACTGTGCTATTGCTTTTTTTTCATAAAATTTTCGACATACTATACATTGACACCTTTTCATGAAATTTTCGAGATACTATACTATGACTTTTTTTCAAAAAAATGTCGACATACTATACTATGACTTTTTTTCATAACATTTTCGACATACTATATTGACTTTTTTTTCATAAAATTTTCAACATACTATACTATGACTTTTTTTCACAAAATTTTCGACATACTATACTATGACTTTTTTTTCATAAAAATTTTCGAGATACTATACAATGACTTTTCTTTTCACAAAAGTTTCGACATACTATACAATGACTTTTCTTTTCACAAAAGTTTCGACATACTATACTATGATTTTTTTTTCACGAAAATTTCAACATACTATACTGTCTTTTTTTCATAAAATTTTCGACATACTATACTATGTTTTCTTTGTACAAAATTTTCGACATACTATACTATGCTTTTTTTCATAACATTTTCGACATACTATACTATGACAGTTTTTTCACAAAATTTTCAACATACAATACTATAACTTTTTTTCAAAAAAATTTCGACGTACTATACTATGACTTTTTTTTCATAAAACTTTAGACGTACTATACTGAATTTTTCTTCATAAAATTTTCGATATATACTATCCTATGATTTTTTTTTACAAAATTTTCGACATACTATACTATGACTTTTTTCATAAAATTTTCGACAAACTATACTATGACTTTTTTTCACAAAATTTTCGACATACTATACTATGACTTTTTTTTCATAAAAATTTTCGACTTACTATACTATGACTCCTTTTCATGAAATTTTCAACATACTATAATATAAGTCTTTTTCAAAAAAACTTCGACATACTATACTATGACTTTTTTTTCATAAAAGTTTCGACATACTATACTATAACTTTTTTTCCAAAAAATTTCGACATACTATACTATGACTCCTTTTCATGAAATTTTCAACATACTATACTATAAGTCTTTTTCAAAAAAACTTCGACATACTATACTATGACTTTTTTTTCATAACATTTTCGACACACTATACTATGACTCCTTTTCATGAAATTTTCAACATACTATACTATAAGTCTTTTTCGAAAAAACTTCGACATACTATACTATGACTTTTTTTTCATAACATTTTCGACATACTGTACTATGACTTTTATTCACAAAATTTTTGACATACTATACCATGACTTTTTTTTCATAAAATTTTCGACATAGTATACTATGACTTTTTTTTCATAAAATTTTCAGTATACTATACTATGACTTTTTTTCACAAAATGTTTGACATACTGTGCTATTGCTTTTTTTTCATAAAATTTTCGACATACTATACATTGACACCTTTTCATGAAATTTTCGAGATACTATACTATGACTTTTTTTCAAAAAAATGTCGACATACTATACTATGACTTTTTTTCATAACATTTTCGACATACTATATTGACTTTTTTTTCATAAAATTTTCAACATACTATACTATGACTTTTTTTCACAAAATTTTCGACATACTATACTATGACTTTTTTTTCATAAAAATTTTCGAGATACTATACAATGACTTTTCTTTTCACAAAAGTTTCGACATATTATACAATGACTTTTCTTTTCACAAAAGTTTCGACATACTATACTATGATTTTTTTTTCACGAAAATTTCAACATACTATACTGTCTTTTTTTCATAACATTTTCGACATACTATACTATGTTTTCTTTGTACAAAATTTTCGACATACTATACTATGCTTTTTTTCATAACATTTTCGACATACTATACTATGACAGTTTTTTCACAAAATTTTCAACATACAATACTATAACTTTTTTTCAAAAAAATTTCGACGTACTATACTATGACTTTTTTTTCATAAAACTTTAGACGTACTATACTGAATTTTTCTTCATAAAATTTTCGATATATACTATCCTATGATTTTTTTTTACAAAATTTTCGACATACTATACTATGACTTTTTTCATAAAATTTTCGACAAACTATACTATGACTTTTTTTCACAAAATTTTCGACATACTATACTATGACTTTTTTTTCATAAAAATTTTCGACTTACTATACTATGACTCCTTTTCATGAAATTTTCAACATACTATAATATAAGTCTTTTTCAAAAAAACTTCGACATACTATACTATGACTTTTTTTTCATAACATTTTCGACATACTGTACTATGACTTTTATTCAAAAAATTTTCGACATACTATACCATGACTTTTTTTTCATAAAATTTTCGACATAGTATACTATGACTTTTTTTTCATAAAATTTTCAGTATACTATACTATGACTTTTTTTCACAAAATGTTTGACATACTGTGCTATTGCTTTTTTTTCATAAAATTTTCGACATACTATACTATGACACCTTTTCATGAAATTTTCGAGATACTATACTATGACTTTTTTTCAAAAAAATGTCGACATACTATACTATGACTTTTTTTCATAACATTTTCGACATACTATATTGACTTTTTCTTCATAAAATTTTCAACATACTATACTATGACTTTTTTTCACAAAATTTTCGACATACTATACTATGACTTTTTTTTCATAAAAATTTTCGAGATACTATACAATGACTTTTCTTTTCACAAAAGTTTCGACATACTATACAATGACTTTTCTTTTCACAAAAGTTTCGACATACTATACTATGATTTTTTTTTCACGAAAATTTCAACATACTATACTGTCTTTTTTTCATAAAATTTTCGACATACTATACTATGTTTTCTTTGTACAAAATTTTCGACATACTATACTATGCTTTTTTTCATAACATTTTCGACATACTATACTATGACAGTTTTTTCACAAAATTTTCAACATACAATACTATAACTTTTTTTCAAAAAAATTTCGACGTACTATACTATGACTTTTTTTTCATAAAACTTTAGACGTACTATACTGAATTTTTCTTCATAAAATTTTTGATATATACTATCCTATGATTTTTTTTTACAAAATTTTCGACATACTATACTATGACTTTTTTCATAAAATTTTCGACAAACTATACTATGACTTTTTTTCACAAAATTTTCGACATACTATACTATGACTTTTTTTTCATAAAAATTTTCGACTTACTATACTATGACTCCTTTTCATGAAATTTTCAACATACTATAATATAAGTCTTTTTCAAAAAAACTTCGACATACTATACTATGACTTTTTTTTCATAACATTTTCGACATACTGTACTATGACTTTTATTCACAAAATTTTCGACATACTATACTATGACTTTTTTTTCATAAAATTTTCGACATAGTATACTATGACTTTTTTTTCATAAAATTTTCAGTATACTATACTATGACTTTTTTTCACAAAATGTTTGACATACTGTGCTATTGCTTTTTTTTCATAAAATTTTCGACATACTATACTGTGACACCTTTTCATGAAATTTTCGAGATACTATACTATGACTTTTTTTCAAAAAAATGTCGACATACTATACTATGACTTTTTTTGATAACATTTTCGACATACTATATTGACTTTTTTTTCATAAAATTTTCAACACACTATACTATGACTTTTTCACAAAATTTTCGACATACTATAATATGACTTTTTTTTCATAAAAATTTTCGACTTACTATACTATGACTTTTTTTCATAAAATTTTCAACATACTATGCTATGACTTTTTTCACGAAATTTTCAACATAAAAAAAAATGTCTACATACTATACTATGACTCCTTTACATGAAATTTTCGACATACTATACTATGACTTTTCTTCATAAAGTTTTCGACATACTATCCTATGACTTTTTTCTCGAAAATTTAAACATGCTACCTTATGACTTTTTTTTCACGAAACTTTTAACATACTATACTATGAATTTTTTTCATAACATTTTCGACATACTATAATGTGACTTTTTTTTCATGAACTTTTGACCAACTATACTATGATTTTTTTTTATAAAATTTTTGACATACTATACTATGACTTTTTTTTCATAAAACTTTCGACATAGTATAATGACATTTTTTTCACAACATTTTCAACATACTATACTATGACTTTTTTTCGTAGAATTTTCGACATACTATACTATGACTTTTTTTCATAAAACTATCGACATACTATACTGACTTTTTTTTCATAAAATTTTCAAGATACTATACTATGACTTTTTTTTCACAAAAATTTCGACATACTATACTATGACTTTTTTTTCAGAAAAATTTCGACATACTATACTATGACTTTCTTTTTCAGAAAAGTTTCGACATACTTTACTATGATTTTTTTTTCACGAAAATTTCAACATACTATACTGTCTTTTTTTCATAAAATTTTCGACATAATATACAATGACTTTTTTTCATAAAACTTTCGACATACTATACTGACTTTTTTTTCATAAAATTTTCAAGATACTATACTATGACTTTTTTCACAAAAATTTCGACATACTATACTATGACATTTTTTTTCATAAAATTTTCGACATACTATACTATGACTTTTTCAGGAAATTTTCGACATACTATACTATGACTTTTTTTTTAAAAATTTTTCGACATTCTATGCTATGACTTTTTCAAGAAATTTTCGATATAGTATACTATGACTTTTTTGTCATAAAATTTTCGACATACTATACTATGAGAGTTTTTTCATAAATTTTTCGACATACTATACTATGACTCTTTTTCATAAAACTTTCGACATAGTATACTGACTTTTTTTCACAAAATTTTCGACATACTATACTATGACTTTTTTTTCACAAAATTTTCGACATACTATACTATGACTTTTTTTTACAAAATTTTCGACATACTATACTATGAGTTTTTTTTCATAAAATTTTCGACATACTATACTATGACTTTTTTTTCACAAAATTTTCGACATACTATACTATGATTTTTTTTTACAAAATTTTCGATATACTATACTATGACTACTTTTCATGAAATTTTCGACATACTATACTATGACTTCTTTTTCATAACATTTTCGACATACTATACTATGATTTTTTTTTACAAAATTTTCGATAAACTATACTATGACTACTTTTCATGAAATTTTCGACATACTATACTATGACTTTTTTCAAAAAAAATTTCGACAAACTATACTATGACAGTTTTTTCATAAAATTTTCGACATACTATACTATGACTTTTTTTTACAAAATTTTCGACATATACTATGACTTTTTTTTCATAACATTTTTGACATACTATACTATCACTCCTTTTCATGAAATTTTCAACATACTATACTATAACAGTTTTTTCACAAAGATTTCAACATACAATACTATAACTTTTTTCCAAAAAAATTTCGACGTACTATACTATGACTTTTTTTTCAAAAAACTTTAGACATACTATACTGACTTTTTTTTCATAAAATTTTCGACATACTATACTATGGCTTTTTTTTTACATAATTTTCGATATACTATACTATGACTACTTTTCTTGAAATTTTCGACATACTATACTATGACTTTTTAAAAAAAAAAATTTCGACATACTATACTATGACTTTTTTTTCATAAAATTTTCTACATACTATACTATGACTTTTTTTCACAAAATTTTCGACATACTATACTGACTTTTTTTTCACTAAATTTTCGACATCCTATACTTTGACTTTTTTTTCACAAAATTTTCGACATACTATGCTATGACTTTTTTTTCATAAAATTTTCGACATACTATAATATGACTTTTTTTTACAACATTTTCGACACTATAATATGACTTTTCTTTTCACAAAAGTTTCGACATACTATACTATGACATACTATCCTATGACTTTTTACTCGAAAATTTAAACATGCTACCTTATGACTTTTTTTTCACGAAACTTTCAAAATACTATACTATGAATTTTTTTCATAAAATTTTCGACATACTATAATGTGACTTTTTTTTCATGAAATTTTCAAAGTACCATACTATGACTTTTTTATTTTTTCAACATACTATACTATGACTTTTTTTCGACCAACTATACTATAACTTTTTTTTACAAAATTTGACATACTATACTATGACTTTCCTTTTCACAAAAGTTTCGACATACTATACTATGACTTTTTTTTCACGAAAATTTCAACATACTATACCGTGTCTTTTTTTCATAAAATTTTCGACATACTATACTAACTTTTTTTTCATAAAATTTTCGACATAACTTTTTTTTACAAAATTTTCGACATACTATACTATGACTTTTTTTCAAGAAATTTTCAATATACTATACTAGGACTACTTTTCATGAAATTTTCGACATACTATACTATGACTTTTATTCAAAAAAATTTCGACATACTACACTATGACTTTTTTTTCATAACATTTTCGACATACTATACTATGACAGTTTTTTTACAAAATTTTCGACATACTATACTATGACTTTTTTTTCACAAAAGTTTCGACATACTATACTATGACTTTTTTTACCAAATTTTCGACATACTATACTATGACTTTTTTTTCATAACATTTTCGACATACTATACTATGACTGTTTTTCAAAAAAACTTCGACATACTATACTATGAATTTTTTTTTATAACATTTTCGACATACTACACTGACTTTTTTTTACAAAATTTGACATACTATACTGTTTTTTTTTTTTTTATATTTTCGACAAACTATACTATGACAGTTTTTTCACAAAATTTTCGACATACTATACTATGACAGTTTTTTCACAAAATTTTCGACATACTATACTATGACTTTTTTTTCAAAATTTTCGACATACTATACTATGACTTTTTTTTTCAAAAAATTACACTATACTATGACTCTTTTCATAAATTTTAAACTACTATACTAGACTTTTTTTCATAAATTTCACATATAACTGACTTTTTTTAATTTCAATACTATACTATGACTTTTTTTTCATAAAATTTTACATACTATACTATGATTTTTTCTATAAATTTTCGACATACTATACTATGACTTCTTTCAAATTTCATACTATACTTTTTTTCATAATTTTCGACAACTATACTATGACTTTTTTTACAAAATCAACATACTATCTATGACATTTTTTCAATAATTTTTTCATAATATTTCGACTCTATACTATGACTTTTTTTTCACAAAATTTTCGACATACTATACTATGACTTTTTTTACGAAATTTTCAACATACTATACTATGACTTTTTTTTCATAACATTTTCGACATACTATACTATGACTGTTTTTCAAAAAAACTTCGACATACTATACTATGACTTTTTTTTTATAACATTTTCGACATACTACACTGACTTTTTTTTACAAAATTTGACATACTATAGTTTTTTTTTTTTATATATTATCGACAAACTATACTATGACAGTTTTTTCACAAAATTTTCGACATACTATACTATGACAGTTTTTTTACAAAATTTTCGACATACTATACTATGACTATTTTTTTCAAAATTTTCGACATACTATACTATGACTTTTTTTTTCGAAAAATTTTCGACAAACTATACTGACTCCTTTTCATGAAATTTTCAACATACTATACTATGACTTTTTTTCATAAAACTTTCGACATACTATACTGACTTTTTTTTCACAAAATTTTCGACATACTATACTATGACTTTTTTTTCATAAAATTTTCAACATACTATACTATGACTCCTTTTCTATGAAATTTTCGACATACTATACTATGACTTTTTTTCAAAAAAATTTCGACATACTATACTATGACTTTTTTTAATGAAATATTCAATATACTATACTATGACTCCTTTTCTATGAAATTTTCGACATACTATACTATGACTTTTTTTCAAAAAAATTTCGATATACTATACTATGACTTTTTTTTCATAAAATTTTCGACATACTATACTATGACTTTTTTTCATAAAATTTTCGACATACTATACTATGACTTTTTTTTCACAAAATTTTCGACATACTATACTATGACTTTTTTTTACAAAATTTTCGACATACTATACTATAACTTTTTTTCAAAAAAATTTCGACATACTATACTATGACTTCTTTTTCATAAAATTTCCGACATACTATACTATAACTTTTTTTTACAAAATTTTCGATATACTATATTATGACTACTTTTCATGAAATTTTCGACATACTATACTATGACTTTTTTTAAAAAAAATTTCGACATACTATACTATGACTTTTTTTTCATAAAATTTTCGACATACTATACTATGACAGTTTTTTCATAAAATTTTCGACATACTATACTATGACTTTTTTTCACATAATTTTCCACATACTATACTATGACTTTTTTTTACAAAATGTTCGACATACTATACTATGACTTTTCTTTCATAACATTTTCGACATACTATACTATGACTCCTTTTCATGAAATTTTCAACATACTATACTATAACTTTTTTTCAAAAAAACTTCGACATAGTATACTGCCTTTTTTTCATAAAATTTTCAGTTTACTATACTATGACATTTTTTCACAAAATTTTCGACATACTATGCTATTGCTTTTTTTTCATAAAATTTTCGACATACTATTCTTTGACACCTTTTCATGAAATTTTCGAGATACTATACTATGACTTTTTTTCAAAAAAATTTCGACATACTATACTATGACTTTTTTTCATAACATTTTCGACAAGCTATAGACTTTTTTTTCATAAAATTTTCAACATACTATACTATGACTTTTTTCAGAAAATTTTCGACATACTATACTATGACTTTTTTTTCATAAAATTTTCGACATACTATACTATAACTTTTTTTCAAAAAAATTTCGACATACTATACTATGACTCCTTTTCATGAAATTTTCAACATACTATACTATAAGTCTTTTTCAAAAAAACTTCGTCATACTATACTATGACTTTTTTTTCATAACATTTTCGACACACTATACTATGACTCCTTTTCATGAAATTTTCAACATACTATACTATAAGTCTTTTTCAAAAAAACTTCGACATACTATACTATGACTTTTTTTTCATAAAATTTTCGACATAGTATACTATGACTTTTTTTTCATAAAATTTTCAGTATACTATACTATGACTTTTTTTCACAAAATGTTTGACATACTATGCTATTGCTTTTTTTTCATAACATTTTCGACATACTATACTGTGACACCTTTTCATGAAATTTTCGAGATACTATACTATGACTTTTTTTCAAAAAAATGTCGACATACTATACTATGACTTTTTTTTCATAAAATTTTCAACATACTATACTAGACTTTTTTTCACAAAATTTTCGACATACTATACTATGACTTTTTTTTCATAAAATTTTTCGAGATACTATACTATGATTCCTTTACATGAAATTTTCGACATACTATACTGTGACACCTTTTCATGAAATTTTCGAGATACTATACCATGACTTTTTTTAAAAAAAAAATGTCGACATACTATACTATGACTTTTTTTCATAACATTTTCGACATACTATATTGACTTTTTTTTCATAACATTTTCAACATACTATACTATGACTTTTTTTCACAAAAATGCCGACATACTATACTATGACTTTTTTTTCATAACATTTTCGACATACTATACAATGACTTTTCTTTTCACAAAAGTTTCGACATACTATACTATGATTTTTTTTTCACGAAAATTTCAACATACTATACTGTGTCTTTTTTTCATAAAATTTTCGACATACTATACTGTTTTTTTTGTACAAAATTTTCGACATACTATACTATGCTTTTTTTCATAACATTTTCGACATACTATACTATGACAGTTTTTTCACAAAATTTTCAACATAGAATACTATAACTTTTTTTCAAAAAAATTTCGACGTACTATACTATGACTTTTTTTTCATAAAACTTTAGACGTACTATACTGAATTTTTCTTCATAAAATTTTCGATATATACTATACTATGATTTTTTTTTACAAAATTTTCGACATACTATACTATGACTTTTTTCATAAAATTTTCGACATACTATACTATGACTTTTCTTTCATAACATTTTCGACATACTATACTATGACTCCTTTTCATGAAATTTTCAACATACTATACTATAACTTTTTTTCTAAAAAACTTCGACATACTATACTATGTCTTTTTTTTACAAAATTTTCGACATACTATACTATGTCTTTTTTTTACAAAATTTTCGACATACTATACTATGACTTTTTTTTCATAACATTTTTGACATACTATACTATGACTTTTTTTCATAACATTTTCGACATACTATACTTTCACTTTTTTTTAACAAAATTTTCGACATACTATACTATGACTTCACATTTCATAAAAGTTTCGACATACTATGTTAGGATTTTTTTTTCACGAAAATTTCGATATACTATACTATTACTACTTTTCATGAAATTTTCGACATACTATACTATCACTTTTTAAAAAAAAAAATTCGACATGCTATACTATGACTTTTTTTTTAATAAAATTTTCGGCATACTATACTATGACAGTTTTTTCATAAAATTTTTGACATACTATACTATGACTTTTTTTCACAAAATTTTCGACATACTATGCTATTGCTTTTTTTTCATAAAATTTTCGATATACTATGCTATGACACCTTTTCATGAAATTTTCGACATACTATACTATGACTTTTTTTCAAAAAAATTTCTACATACTATACTATGACTTTTTTTTCATTAAATTTTCGACATACTATACTATGACAGTTTTTTCATAAAATTTTCGAAATACTAGTTTTCGACATTATAATGCCTTTCTTTTCATAAAATGTTAAACATACTATACTATGACAGTTTTTTCACATTTTCAACATACAATACTATAACTTTTTTTCAAAAAAATTTCGACATACTATACTATGACTTTTTTTTCATAAAATTTTCGACATACTATACTATGACTTTTTTTTCAAAAAATTTTCGACATGCTATACTATGACTTTCATAAAATTTTCGACATACTATACTAACTTTTTTTTCATAACATTTTCGGCATACTATACTATTACTTTTTTTTTCATAACATTTTCGACATACTATACTTTGACTTTTTTTTACAAAATTTTCGACAATATAATATGACTTTACTTTTCACAAAAGTTTCGACATACTATACTAGGACTTTTTTTTCACGAAAATTTCGATATACTATACTATGACTACTTTTCATGAAATTTTCGAAATACTATACTATGACAGTTTTTTCACAAAATTTTCAACATACAATACTATAACTTTTTTTCAAAAAAATTTCGACGTACTATACTATGACTTTTTTTTCAAAAAACTTTAGACATACTATACTGACTTTTTTTTCATAAAGTTTTCGACATACTATACTATGACTTTTTTTTCACATAATTTTCGATATACTATACTATGACTACTTTTCATGAAATTTTCGACATACAATACTATGACTTTTTAAAAAAAAAAATTTCGACATACTATACTATGACTTTTTTTTCATAAAAATTTCGACATACTATACTATGACTTTTTTTTCATAAAATTTTCGACATACTATACTATGACTTTTTTTCACACAATTTTCGACATACTATGCTATTGCTTTTTTTTCATAAAATTTTCGATATACTATACTATGACTTTTTTTCATTAAATTTTCGACATACTATACTATGACAGTTTTTTCATAAAATTTTCGAAATACTATACTATGACTTTTTTTTCATAAAATTTTCGACATACTATACTATGACTTTTTTTTCACAAAATTTTCGACATGCTATACTATGACTTTCATAAAATTTTCGACATACTATACTAACTTTTTTTTCAAAACATTTTCGACATACTATACTGTTTTTTTTGTACAAAATTTTCGACATACTATACTATGCTTTTTTTCATAACATTTTCGACATACTATACTATGACAGTTTTTTCACAAAATTTTCAACATAGAATACTATAACTTTTTTTCAAAAAAATTTCGACGTACTATACTATGACTTTTTTTTCATAAAACTTTAGACGTACTATACTGAATTTTTCTTCATAAAATTTTCGATATATACTATACTATGATTTTTTTTTACAAAATTTTCGACATACTATACTATGACTTTTTTCATAAAATTTTCGACAAACTATACTATGACTTTTTTTCACAAAATTTTCAACATACTATACTATGACTTTTTTTTCATAAAAATGTTCGACTTACTATACTATGACTTTTTTTCATAAAGTTTTCGACATATTATGACTTTTTTTCGATAACATTTTAAACATACTATACTTTGACAGTTTTTTCATAAAATTTTCAACATACAATACTAAAATTTTTTGAAAAAAAATTTCGACATACTATACTATGACTTTTTTTTCATAAAATTTTCGACATACTATACTATCACTTTTTTTTCACAAAATTTTCGACATGCTATACTATGACTTTTTTTCATAAATTTTCAACATACTATGCTATGACTTTTTTCACGAAATTTTCAACATAAAAAAAAATGTCGACATACTATACTATGACTCCTTTACATGAAATTTTCGACATACTATACTATGACTTTTTTTCATAAAGTTTTCGACATACTATCCTATGACTTTTTTCTCGAAAATTTAAACATGCTACCTTATGACTTTTTTTTCACGAAACTTTTAACATACTATACTATGAATTTTTTTCATAACATTTTCGACATACTATAATGTGACAGTTTTTTCATAAAATTTTCGACATACTATCATATGACTTTTTTTCACATAATTTTCGACATACAATACTATGACTTTTTTTTACAAAATTTTCGACATACTATACTATGACTTTTCTTTCATAACATTTTCGACATACTATACTATGACTCCTTTTCATGAAATTTTCAACATACTATACTATAACTTTTTTTCTAAAAAACTTCGACATACTATACTATGTCTTTTTTTTACAAAATTTTCGACATACTATACTATGACTTTTTTTTCATAACATTTTTGACATACTATACTATGACTTTTTTTCATAAAGCTTTTGACTTACTATACTGACTTTTTTTTCATAACATTTTCGGCATACTATACTATGACTTTTATTCATAAAATTTTCGACATACTATACTGACTTTTTTTTCATAAAAATTTTCGACATAATATACTATGACTCCTTTACATGAAATTTTCAACGTACTATACTATGACTTTTTTTCATTAAGTTTTCGACATATTATAATGACTTTTTTTTCATAACATTTTAAACATACTATACTATGACAGTTTTTCAGAAAATTTTCCACATACTATACTATGACATTTTTTTCATAAAACTTGACATACTATACTGACTTTTTTTTCATAAAATTTTCAACATACTAAACTATGACTTTTTTTCACAAAATTTTCGACATACTATACTATTACTTTTTTTCAAAAAAATTTCGACATCCTATAATATGAATTTTTTTCACAAAATTTTCGACATACTATACTTTGACTTTTTTTTCACAAAACTTTCGACATGCTATGCCATTGCTTTTTTTTCATAAAATTTTCGACATACTATACTATGACTTTTTTTTACAAAATTTTCGACTTACTATACTATGACTTTTCTTTTCACAAAAGTTTCGACATACTATACTATGACATACTATCCTATGACTTTTTCTCGAAAATTTAAACATGCTACCTTATGACTTTTTTTTCACGAAACTTTCAAAATACTATACTATGAATTTTTTTCATAAACTTTTCGACATACTATAATGTGACTTTTTTTTCATGAAATTTTCGATTTACCATACCATGACTTTTTTATTTTTTCAACATACTATACTATGACTTTTTTTCGACCAACTATACTATGACTTTTTTTTACAAAATTTTCGACATACTATACTATGACTTTTTTTTCATAACATTTTCGACATACTATACTTTCACTTTTTTTTAACAAAATTTTCGACATACTATACTATGACTTCACATTTCATAAAAGTTTCGACATACTATGTTAGGATTTTTTTTTCACGAAAATTTCGATATACTATACTATTACTACTTTTCATGAAATTTTCGACATACTATACTATCACTTTTTAAAAAAAAAAATTCGACATGCTATACTATGACTTTTTTTTTAATAAAATTTTCGGCATACTATACTATGACAGTTTTTTCATAAAATTTTTGACATACTATACTATGACTTTTTTTCACAAAATTTTCGACATACTATGCTATTGCTTTTTTTTCATAAAATTTTCGATATACTATGCTATGACACCTTTTCATGAAATTTTCGACATACTATACTATGACTTTTTTTCAAAAAAATTTCTACATACTATACTATGACTTTTTTTTCATTAAATTTTCGACATACTATACTATGACAGTTTTTTCATAAAATTTTCGAAATACTATACTATGACTTTTTTTCATAAAGTTTTCGACATTATAATGCCTTTCTTTTCATAAAATGTTAAACATACTATACTATGACAGTTTTTTCACATTTTCAACATACAATACTATAACTTTTTTTCAAAAAAATTTCGACATACTATACTATGACTTTTTTTTCATAAAATTTTCGACATACTATACTATGACTTTTTTTTCAAAAAATTTTCGACATGCTATACTATGACTTTCATAAAATTTTCGACATACTATACTAACTTTTTTTTCATAACATTTTCGGCATACTATACTATTACTTTTTTTTTCATAACATTTTCGACATACTATACTTTGACTTTTTTTTACAAAATTTTCGACAATATAATATGACTTTACTTTTCACAAAAGTTTCGACATACTATACTAGGACTTTTTTTTCACGAAAATTTCGATATACTATACTATGACTACTTTTCATGAAATTTTCGAAATACTATACTATGACAGTTTTTTCACAAAATTTTCAACATACAATACTATAACTTTTTTTCAAAAAAATTTCGACGTACTATACTATGACTTTTTTTTCAAAAAACTTTAGACATACTATACTGACTTTTTTTTCATAAAGTTTTCGACATACTATACTATGACTTTTTTTTCACATAATTTTCGATATACTATACTATGACTACTTTTCATGAAATTTTCGACATACAATACTATGACTTTTTAAAAAAAAAAATTTCGACATACTATACTATGACTTTTTTTTCATAAAAATTTCGACATACTATACTATGACTTTTTTTTCATAAAATTTTCGACATACTATACTATGACTTTTTTTCACACAATTTTCGACATACTATGCTATTGCTTTTTTTTCATAAAATTTTCGATATACTATACTATGACTTTTTTTCATTAAATTTTCGACATACTATACTATGACTTTTTTTTCATAAAATTTTCGACATACTATACTATGACTTTTTTTTCACAAAATTTTCGACATGCTATACTATGACTTTCATAAAATTTTCGACATACTATACTAACTTTTTTTTCAAAACATTTTCGGCATACTATACTATTACTTTTTTTTTCATAACATTTTCGACATACTATACTTTGACTTTTTTTTACAAAATTTTCGACACTATACTATGACTTTACTTTTCACAAAAGTTGACATAATATACTAGGACTTTTTTTTCACGAAAATTTCGATATACTATACTATGACTACTTTTCATGAAATTTTCGAAATACTATACTATGACAGTTTTTTCACAAAATTTTCAACATACAATACTATAACTTTTTTCCAAAAAAATTTCGACATACTATACTATGACTTTTTTTTTTAAAAACTTTAGACATACTATACTGTGACTTTTTTTTCACAAAATTTTCGACATGCTATACTATGACTTTCATAAAATTTTCGACATAATATACTATGACTTTTTTTTCACATAATTTTCGATATACTATACTATGACTACTTTTCATGAAATTTTCGACATACAATACTATGACTTTTTAAAAAAAAAAAAATTTCGACATACTATACTATGACTTTTTTTTCATAAAATTTTCGACATACTATAATATGACAGTTTTTTCATAAAATTTTCGACATACTATCATATGACTTTTTTTCACATAATTTTCGACATACAATACTATGACTTTTTTTTACAAAATTTTCGACATACTATACTATGACTTTTCTTTCATAACATTTTCGACATACTATACTATGACTCCTTTTCATGAAATTTTCAACATACTATACTATAACTTTTTTTCAAAAAAACTTCGACATACTATACTATGACTTTTTTTTACAAAATTTTCGACATACTATACTATGACTTTTTTTTCATAACATTTTTGACATACTATACTATGACTTTTTTTCATAAAGCTTTTGACTTACTATACTGACTTTTTTTTCATAACATTTTCGGCATACTATACTATGACTTTTATTCATAAAATTTTCGACATACTATACTGACTTTTTTTTCATAAAAATTTTCGACATAATATACTATGACTCCTTTACATGAAATTTTCAACGTACTATACTATGACTTTTTTTCATTAAGTTTTCGACATATTATAATGACTTTTTTTTCATAACATTTTAAACATACTATACTATGACAGTTTTTCAGAAAATTTTCCATACTATACTATGACATTTTTTTCATAAAACTTGACATACTATACTGACTTTTTTTTCATAAAATTTTCAACATACTAAACTATGACTTTTTTTCACAAAATTTTCGACATACTATACTATTACTTTTTTTCAAAAAAATTTCGACATCCTATAATATGAATTTTTTTCACAAAATTTTCGACATACTATACTTTGACTTTTTTTTCACAAAACTTTCAACATGCTATGCCATTGCTTTTTTTTCATAAAATTTTCGACATACTATACTATGACTTTTTTTTACAAAATTTTCGACTTACTATACTATGACTTTTCTTTTCACAAAAGTTTCGACATACTATACTATGACATACTATCATATGACTTTTTCTCGAAAATTTAAACATGCTACCTTATGACTTTTTTTTCACGAAACTTTCAAAATACTATACTATGAATTTTTTTCATAAACTTTTCGACATACTATAATGTGACTTTTTTTTCATGAAATTTTCGATTTACCATACCATGACTTTTTTATTTTTTCAACATACTATACTATGACTTTTTTTCGACCAACTATACTATGACTTTTTTTTACAAAATTTTCGACATACTATACTATGACTTTTTTTTCATAACATTTTCGACATACTATACTTTCACTTTTTTTTACAAAATTTTCGACATACTATACTATGACTTCACATTTCATAAAAGTTTCGACATACTATGTTAGGATTTTTTTTTCACGAAAATTTCGATATACTATACTATTACTACTTTTCATGAAATTTTCGACATACTATACTATCACTTTTTAAAAAAAAAAATTCGACATACTATACTATGACTTTTTTTTTAATAAAATTTTCGGCATACTATACTATGACAGTTTTTTCATAAAATTTTTGACATACTATACTATGACTTTTTTTCACAAAATTTTCGACATACTATGCTATTGCTTTTTTTTCATAAAATTTTCGATATACTATGCTATGACACCTTTTCATGAAATTTTCGACATACTATACTATGACTTTTTTTCAAAAAAATTTCTACATACTATACTATGACTTTTTTTTCATAAAATTTTCGACATACTATACTATGACAGTTTTTTCATAAAATTTTCGAAATACTATACTATGACTTGTTTTTCATAAAAGTTTCGACATACTATACTATGACTTTTTTTCATAAAGTTTTCGACATTATAATGCCTTTCTTTTCATAAAATGTTAAACATACTATACTATGACAGTTTTTTCACAACATTTTCAACATACAATACTATAACTTTTTTTCAAAAAAATTTCGACATACTATACTATGACTTTTTTTTCATAAAATTTTCGACATACTATACTATGACTTTTTTTTCAAAAAATTTTCGACATGCTATACTATGACTCATAAAATTTTCGACATACTATACTAACTTTTTTTTCATAACATTTTCGGCATACTATACTATTACTTTTTTTTTCATAACATTTTCGACATACTATACTTTGACTTTTTTTTACAAAATTTTCGACAATATAATATGACTTTACTTTTCACAAAAGTTTCGACATACTATACTAGGACTTTTTTTTCACGAAAATTTCGATATACTATACTATGACTACTTTTCATGAAATTTTCGAAATACTATACTATGACAGTTTTTTCACAAAATTTTCAACATACAATACTATAACTTTTTTTCAAAAAAATTTCGACGTACTATACTATGACTTTTTTTTCAAAAAACTTTAGACATACTATACTATGACTTTTTTTCAAAAAAATTTCGACATACTATACTATGACTTTTTTTCATTAAATTTTCGACATACTATACTATGACAGTTTTTTCATAAAATTTTCGAAATACTATACTATGACTTTTTTTTCATAAAATTTTCGACATACTATACTATGACTTTTTTTTCACAAAATTTTCGACATGCTATACTATGACTTTCATAAAATTTTCGACATACTATACTAACTTTTTTTTCAAAACATTTTCGGCATACTATACTATTACTTTTTTTTTCATAACATTTTCGACATACTATACTTTGACTTTTTTTTTACAAAATTTTCGACACTATACTATGACTTTACTTTTCACAAAAGTTTCGACATGCTATACTATGACTTTCATAAAATTTTCGACATACTATACTATGACTTTTTTTTCACATAATTTTCGATATACTATACTATGACTACTTTTCATGAAATTTTCGACATACAATACTGACTTTTTAAAAAAAAAAAAATTTCGACATACTATACTATGACTTTTTTTTCATAAAATTTTCGACATACTATAATATGACAGTTTTTTCATAAAATTTTCGACATACTATAATATGACTTTTTTTCACATAATTTTCGACATACAATACTATGACTTTTTTTTAGAAAATTTTCGACATACTATACTATGACTTTTCTTTCATAACATTTTCGACATACTATACTATGACTCCTTTTCATGAAATTTTCAACATACTATACTATAACTTTTTTTCAAAAAAACTTCGACATACTATACTATGACTTTTTTTTACAAAATTTTCGACAAACTATACTATGACTTTTTTTTCATAACACTTTCGACATACTATACTATGACTCCTTTTCATGAAATTTTCAACATACTATACTATGACTTTTCTTTCATAACATTTTCGACATACTATACTATGACTCCTTTTCATGAAATTTTCAACATACTATACTATAACTTTTTTTCAAAAAAACTTCGACATACTATACTATGACTTTTTTTCATAAAGCTTTTGACTTACTATACTGACTTTTTTTTCATAACATTTTCCGCATACTATACTATGACTTTTATTCATAAAATTTTCGACATACTATACTGACTTTTTTTTCATAAAAATTTTCGACATAATATACTATGACTCCTTTACATGACATTTTCAACGTACTATACTATGACTTTTTTTCATTAAGTTTTCGTCATATTATAATGACTTTTTTTTCATAACATTTTAAACATACTATACTATGACAGTTTTTCAGAAAATTTTCCACATACTATACTATGACATTTTTTTCATAAAACTTGACATACTATACTGACTTTTTTTTCATAAAATTTTCAACATACTAAACTATGACTTTTTTTCACAAAATTTTCGACATACTATACTATGACTATTTTTTCATAACATTTTCGACATACTATACGATGACTCTTTTCACGAAATTTTCGACATAGTATACTATTACTTTTTTTCAAAAAAATTTCGACATCCTATACTATGAATTTTTTTCACAAAATTTTCGACATACTATACTTTGACTTTTTTTTCACCAAATTCTCGACATAGTATACTATGACTTTGTCTTACAAAATTTTCGACATACTATACTATGACTTTTTTTTACAAAATTTTCGACTTACTATACTATGACTTTTCTTTTCACAAAAGTTTCGACATACTATACTATGACATACTATCCTATGACTTTTTCTCGAAAATTTAAACATGCTACCTTATGACTTTTTTTTCACGAAACTTTCAAAATACTATACTATGAATTTTTTTCATAAACTTTTCGACATACTATAATGTGACTTTTTTTTCATGAAATTTTCGATTTACCATACCATGACTTTTTTATTTTTTCAACATACTATACTATGACTTTTTTTCGACCAACTATACTATGACTTTTGTTTACAAAATTTTCGACATACTATACTATGACTTTTTTTTCATAACATTTTCGACATACTATACTTTCACTTTTTTTTACAAAATTTTCGACATACTATACTATGACTTCACATTTCATAAAAGTTTCGACATACTATGTTAGGATTTTTTTTTCACGAAAATTTCGATATACTATACTATTACTACTTTTCATGAAATTTTCGACATACTATACTATCACTTTTTAAAAAAAAAAATTCGACATACTATACTATGACTTTTTTTTTAATAAAATTTTCGGCATACTATACTATGACAGTTTTTTCATTAAATTTTTGACATACTATACTATGACTTTTTTTTTAACAAAATTTCGAAATACTATACTATGACTTTTTTTTACAACATTTTCGACATACTATACTATGACTCCTGTTCATAACATTTTTGACATACTATACTATGACTTTTTTTCACAAAATTTCGACATACTATACTCTGACTTTTTTTACAAAATTTTCGACATACTATACTATGACTTTTCTTTCATCAAGTTTTCGACATACTATACTATGACTTTTTTTCACAACATTTTTGACATACTATACTATGACTTTTTTTCATAAAACTTTCGACATGCTATGCCATTGCTTTTTTTTCATAAAATTTTCGACATACTATACTACGACTTTTTTTCATGAAATTTTCGACATACTATACTATGACTTTTTTTCATAAAATTTTCAACATACTATACTATGACTTTTTTTTCATAAAAATTTTCGACATACTATACTGCGACCGCGCCTGTCGGAAATCACGAAAAAAAAGTCAGGTCAAAAATTATTAAAACTCATAGCGCGGCCTGTCGAAAGTCATTAAAAATGAAGTCATTAAAAATGAAGTCATACTGCTGCCTGTTGAAAATAAAGAAAAAAGTAATGTCGAAAAACGAAGCCATAGTTATACCGCGGCCTGTCGAAAGTCATCAATAATAAAGTCATACCGCTGCCTGTTGAAAATAAAGAAAAAAAGTGTTTTTCAACCAAAAAAAAATTTTTTTTTTTTTTTTCGCCCAAAAACTATATTTTTTAAAATTTGACATACTATCCTTTTTTTTTTGACTTTTTTTTTTTTCCGAAAATTTAAACATGCCTACCTTTTTTTTTTTTAAAAAAAAACCTTTTTTTTTTTCCCCCGAAAAAACCTTTCCCCCCCCCCCCCCCCCCCCCCCCCCCCCCCCCCCCCCCCCCCCCCCCCCCCCCCCCCCCCCCCCCCCCCCCCCCCCCCCCCCCCCCCCCCCCCCCCCCCCCCCCCCCCCCCCCCCCCCCCCCCCCCCCCCCCCCCCCCCCCCCCCCCCCCCCCCCCCCCCCCCCCCCCCCCCCCCCCAAAAAAAAAAAAAAAAAAAAAAAAAAAAAAAAAAAAAAAAAAAAAAAAAAAAAAAAAAAAAAAAAAAAAAAAAAAAAAAAAAAAAAAAAAAAAAAAAAAAAAAAAAAAAAAAAAAAAAAAAAAAAAAAAAAAAAAAAAAAAAAAAAAAAAAAAAAAAAAAAAAAAAAAAAAAAAAAAAAAAAAAAAAAAAAAAAAAAAAAAAAAAAAAAAAAAAAAAAAAAAAAAAAAAAAAAAAAAAAAAAAAAAAAAAAAAAAAAAAAAAAAAAAAAAAAAAAAAAAAAAAAAAAAAAAAAAAAAAAAAAAAAAAAAAAAAAAAAAAAAAAAAAAAAAAAAAAAAAAAAAAAAAAAAAAAAAAAAAAAAAAAAAAAAAAAAAAAAAAAAAAAAAAAAAAAAAAAAAAAAAAAAAATCAACAAAATTTTTTTTCAAAAACCCCTTTTCGAAATACAATAATGGCTTTTTTTTAAATTTTTGAAAAAATGTTTTAAAAAATTTTTAAAAACAACCATCCCCCTTTTTTCGAAAATCAGAAAAAAATTTTTCGGAAAAAATTTTTTTTAAAATTTTTCAATACCCCCTTTTTTTCAAAATTTAAAAACAAAGTTAAATTTAAAAAAAGTTTCGCTCCTTGTTTTTTTTTTTAAAAAAAAAAATTTTCGAAAAACAACCTTTTACCCCCTGTTTCGAAAATCACCAAAAAAAAAAATTTTAAATAAAAATTTTTTTTAAAATAAAAGGGGCCCTCCAAAAGCTTTTTTAAAAATTTTTAAAATAAATTTTATGCTTTTTTTAAAAAAAGAAAAAAATGTTTTTTTAAAATTTTGAAAAACAACCATGCCCTTTTCAAAATTTTTGAAAAAAAAGCTTTTCAAAAATTTTAAAATAATACCCCCCTTTTTCAAAATTTTCAAAAATAAATATGCTTTTTTAAAATTTTGAAAAAAATGTTTTTTTAAAATTTTGCAAACAACCATCCCCCTTTTTTCAAAAATTTTCCGAAAAAAATTTTTTTCAAAAAAAATTTAAAATCATCCCTTTTTTTTCAAAAATTTTAAAATAATCTTTTTTAAAAATTTTAAATCATCCCCTTGCCTTTTTTTAAAAAAAAATTTTCGAAAAACAACCTTACCGCGCCTGTGGGAAAATCACAAAAAAAAAAGTCAGGTAAAAAATTTATTAAAAGTCATACCGGGGCCCTTGTCGAAAGTCTTTAAAAATGAAGTCAAAAAAACCCGCTGCCTGTTGAAAATAAAAAAAAAAAGTAATTTTAAAAAAAAACGAAGCCATAGTTAAATACCCCCCCCAAAAATCATTAAAAGTCATACCGCGGGCTTGTCGAAAAGTAATTCAATATGAAGTCTTACCGCTGCCTGTTGAAATAAAGAAAAAAAGTGATGTTGATAATTATGAAAACGAAAGCCATACCGCTATGTCGAAAATCACGAAAAAAAAGTCAGGTCAAAAAATCATTTTAAAAGTCCATACCGCGGCCTGTCGAAAGTCATTAATAATAAAGTAATTAATAATAAAGTCCATACCGCTGCCTGTCGAAAATCAGAAAAAAGTGCATGTAGAAAAGTCATGAAAAGAGCCATACCGCGCCTGTCGGAAAGTCAGAAAAATGAAGGTCATAAAAATATAAAGTCATACCGCGGCCTGTTGAAAATAAAGAAAAAAAAGTCATGTCGAAAAACGAAGCCATACCACGCCTGTCGAAAATCACGAAAAAAAAGTCAGGTCAAAAAATCATTAAAAGTCATACAGCGGCCTGTCGAAAGTCATCAATAATAAAGTCATACCGCTGCCTGTTGAAAATAAAGAAAAAAGGTGATGTTGAAAATTATGAAAAACGAAGCCATACCGCGCCTGTCGAAAATCCCGAAAAAAAAGTCAGGTCAAAAATCATTAAAAGTCATACCGCGGCCTGTCGAAAGTCATCAATAATAAAGTCATACCGCTGCCTGTTGAAAATAAAGAAAAAAAGTCATGTCGAAAAACGAAGCCATACCGCGCCTGTCGAAAATTACGAAAAAAAAGTCAGGTCAAAAATCATTAAAAGTCATACCGCTGCCTGTTGAAAATAAAGAAAAAAAGTCATGTCGAAAAACGAAGCCATACCGCGCATGTCGAAAATCACGAAAAAACAGTCAGGTCAAAAATCATTAAAAGTCATACCGCGGCCTGCGAAAGTCATTAAAAATTAAGTCATTAAAAATTAAGTCATTAAAAATAAAGTCATACCGCTGCCTGTTGAAAATAAAGAAAAAAAGTCATGGCGAAAAACGAAGCCATACCGCGCCTGTCGAAAATTACGTAAAAATTCAGGTCAAAAATCATTAAAAGTCATACCGCGGCCTGTCGAAAGTCATCAATAATAAAGTCATACCGCTGCCTGTTGAAAATAAAGAAAAAAAGTCATGTCGAAAAACGAAGCCATACCGCGCCTGTCGAAAATCCCGAAAAAAAAGTCAGGTCAAAAATCATTAAAAGTCATACCGCGGACTGTCGAAAGTCATCAATAATAAAGTCATACCAGTGCCTGTTGAAAATAAAGAAAAAAGTGATGTTGAAAATTATGAAAAAAGAAGCCATACCGCGACTGTCGAAAATCACGAAAAAAAAGTCAGGTCAAAAATTATTAAAAGTCATACCGTGGCCTGTCGAAAGTCATTAATAATAAAGTCATTAAAAATAAAGTCATACCGCTGCCTGTTGAAAATAAAGAAAAAAAGTCATGTCGAAAGACGAAGCCATACCGCGGCCTGTCGAAAGTCATCAATAATAAAGTCATACTGCTGCCTGTTGAAAATAAAGAAAAAAAGTGATGACGAAAAACGAAGCCATACCGCGCCTGTCGAAAATCACGAAAAAAAAGTCAGGTCAAAAGTCATTAAAAGTCATACCGCGGCCTGTCGGAAGTCATCAATAATGAAGTCATACCGCTGCCTGTTGAAAATAAAGGAAAAAAGTGATGTTGAAAATTATGAAAAACGAAGCCATACCGCGCCTGTCGAAAATCACGAAAAAAAAGTTAGGTCAAAAATCATTAAATGTCATACAGGCGGCCTGTCGAAAGTCATTAAAAATAAAGTCATTAAAAATAAAGTCATACCGCTGCCTGTTGAAAATAAAAAAAAAAAAGTGATGTTGAAAATTATGAAAAACAAAGCCATACCACGCCTGTCGAAAATCACGAAAAAAAAGTCAGGTCAAAAAATCATTAAAAGTCATACCGCGGCCAGTCGAAAGTCATCAATAATAAATTCATACCGCTGCCTGTTGAAAATAAAGAAAAAAGGTGATGTTGAAAATTATGAAAAACAAAGCCATACCGCGCCTGTCGAAAATCACGAAAAAAAAGTCAGGTCAAAAATCATTAAAAGTCATACCGCGGCCTGTCGAAAGTCATTAATAATAAAGTCATTAAAAAAAACAGTCATATCGCTGCCTGTTGAAAATAAATAAAAAAAAGTGATGTTGAAAATTATGAAAAACGAAGCCATACCGCGCCTGTCGAATATCACAAAAAAAAAGTCAGGTCAAAAATCATTAAAAGTCATACGGCGGCCTGTCGAAAGTCATGAATAATAAAGTCATACCGCTGCCTGTTGAAAATAAAGAAAAAAGGTGATGTTGAAAATTATGAAAAACGTAGCCATACCGCGCCTGACGAAAATCACGAAAAAAAAGTCAGGTCAAAAATCATTAAAAGTCATACCTTGGCCTGTCGAAAGTCATCAATAATAAAGTCATACCGCTGCCTGTTGAAAATAAAGAAAAAAGGTGATGTTGAAAATTATGAAAAACGAAGCCATACCGCACCTGTCGAAAATCACCAAAAAAAAGTCAGGTCAAAAGTCATTAAAAGTCATACCGCGGCCTGTCGAAAGTCATCAATAATAAAGTCATACCGCTGCCTGTTGAAAATAAAGAAAAAAAGTGATGTTGAAAATTATGAAAAACGAAGCCATACCGCGCCTGACGAAAATCACGAAAAAAAAGTCAGGTCAAAAATCATTAAAAGTCATACCTTGGCCTGTCGAAAGTCATCAATAATAAAGCCATACCGCGCCTGTCGAAAATCACGAAAAAAAAGTTAGGTCAAAAATCATTAAAAGTCATACCGCGGCCTGTCGAAAGGCATCAATAATAAAGTCATACCGCTGCCTGTTGAAAATAAAGAAAAAAGTGATGTTGAAAATTATGGAAAAATGAAGCAATACCGCGCCTGTCGAAAATCAGGAAAAAAAAGTCAGGTAAAAAATCATTAAAAGTCATACCGCGGCCTGCGAAAGTCATTAAAAATTAAGTCATTAAAAATAAAGTCATACCGCTGCCTGTTGAAAATAAAGAAAAAAAGTCATGTCGAAAAACGAAGCCATACCGCGCCTGTCGAAAATTACGTAAAAATTCAGGTCAAAAATCATTAAAAGTCATACCGCGGCCTGTCGAAAGTCATCAATAATAAAGTCATACCGCTGCCTGTTGAAAATAAAGAAAAAAAGTCATGTCGAAAAACGAAGCCATACCGCGCCTGTCGAAAATCCCGAAAAAAGGCAGGTCAAAAATCATTAAAAGTCATACCGCGGACTGTCGAAAGTCATCAATAATAAAGTCATACCGCTGCCTGTTGAAAATAAAGAAAAAAGTGATGTTGAAAATTATGAAAAAAGAAGCCATACCGCGCCTGTCGAAAATCACGAAAAAAAAGTCAGGTAAAAAATCATTAAATGTCATACCGCGGCCTGTCGAAAGTCATTAAAAATAAAGTCATTAAAAATAAAGTCATACCGCTGCCTGTTGAAAATAAAGAAAAAAAGTCATGTCGAAAAACGAAGCCATACCGCGCCTGTCGAAAATCACGAAAAAAAAGTCAGGTCAAAAATCATTAAAAGTCATACCGCGGCCTGTCGAAAGTCATCAATAATGAAGTCATACCGCTGCCTGTTGAAAATAAAGAAAAAAAGTCATGTCGAAAAACGAAGCCATACCGCGCCTGTCGAAAATTACGAAAAAATTCAGGTCAAAAATCATTAAAAGTCATACCGCGGCCTGTCGAAAGTCATCAATAATGAAGTCATACCGCTGCCTGTTGAAAATAAAGAAAAAAAAGAGATGTTAAAAATTATGAAAAACGAAGCCATACCGCGCCGGACGAAAATCACGAAAAAAAAGTCAGGTCAAAAATCATTAAAAGTCATACCGCGGCCTGTCGAAAGGCATCAATAATAAAGTCATACCGCTGCCTGTTGAAAATAAAGAAAAAAAGTGATGTTGAAAATTATGGAAAAATGAAGCAATACCGCGCCTGTCGAAAATCACGAAAAAAAAGTCAGGTAAAAAATCATTAAAAGTCATACCGCGGCCTGCGAATGTCATTAAAAATAAAGTCATTAAAAATAAAGTCATATCGCTGCCTGTTGAAAATAAAGAAAAAAAGTCATGTCGAAAAACCAAGCCATACCTCGCCTGTCGAAAATCACGAAAAAAAAGTCAGGTCAAAAATCATTAAAAGTCATACCGCGGCCTGTCGAATGTCATTGAAAATAAAGTCATTGAAAATAAAGTCATACCGCTACCTGTTGAAAATAAACAAAAAAAAAAGTGATGTTGAAAATTATGAAAAACAAAGCCATACCACGCCTGTCGAAAATCACGAAAAAAAAGTCAGGTCAAAAAATCATTAAAAGTCATACCGCGGCCTGTCGAAAGTCATCAATAATAAAGTCATACCGTTGCCTGTTGAAAATAAAGAAAAAAAGTGATGTTGAAAATTATGGAAAAATGAAGCAATACCGCGCCTGTCGAAAATCACGAAAAAAAAGTCAGGTAAAAAATCATTAAAAGTCATACTGCGGCCTGTCGAAAGTCATTAAAAATTAAGTCATTAAAAATAAAGTCATACCGCTGCCTGTTGAAAATAAAGAAAAAAAGTCATGGCGAAAAACGAAGCCATACCGCGCCTGTCGAAAATTACGTGAAAATTCAGGTCAAAAATCATTAAAAGTCATACCGCGGCCTGTCGAAAGTCATCAATAATAAAGTCATACCGCTGCCTGTTGAAAATAAAGAAAAAAAGTCATGTCGAAAAACGAAGCCATACCGCGCCTGTCGAAAATCCCGAAAAAAAAGTCAGGTCAAAAATCATTAAAAGTCATACCGCGGACTGTCGAAAGTCATCAATAATAAAGTCATACCAGTGCCTGTTGAAAATAAAGAAAAAAGTGATGTTGAAAATTATGAAAAAAGAAGCCATACCGCGACTGTCGAAAATCACGAAAAAAAAGTCAGGTCAAAAATTATTAAAAGTCATACCGTGGCCTGTCGAAAGTCATTAATAATAAAGTCATTAAAAATAAAGTCATACCGCTGCCTGTTGAAAATAAAGAAAAAAAGTCATGTCGAAAAACGAAGCCATACCGCGCCTGTCGAAAATCACGAAAAAAAAGTCAGGTCAAAAATCATTAAAAGTCATACCGCGGCCTGTCGAAAGTCATCAATAATAAAGTCATACTGCTGCCTGTTGAAAATAAAGAAAAAAAGTGATGACGAAAAACGAAGCCATACCGCGCCTGTCGAAAATCACGAAAAAAAAGTCAGGTCAAAAGTCATTAAAAGTCATACCGCGGCCTGTCGGAAGTCATCAATAATGAAGTCATACCGCTGCCTGTTGAAAATAAAGGAAAAAAGTGATGTTGAAAATTATGAAAAACGAAGCCATACCGCGCCTGTCGAAAATCACGAAAAAAAACTTAGGTCAAAAATCATTAAATGTCATACAGGCGGCCTGTCGAAAGTCATTAAAAATAAAGTCATTAAAAATAAAGTCATACCGCTGCCTGTTGAAAATAAAAAAAAAAAAGTGATGTTGAAAATTATGAAAAACAAAGCCATACCACGCCTGTCGAAAATCACGAAAAAAAAGTCAGGTCAAAAAATCATTAAAAGTCATACCGCGGCCAGTCGAAAGTCATCAATAATAAATTCATACCGCTGCCTGTTGAAAATAAAGAAAAAAGGTGATGTTGAAAATTATGAAAAACAAAGCCATACCGCGCCTGTCGAAAATCACGAAAAAAAAGTCAGGTCAAAAATCATTAAAAGTCATACCGCGGCCTGTCGAAAGTCATTAATAATAAAGTCATTAAAAAAAACAGTCATATCGCTGCCTGTTGAAAATAAAGAAAAAAAGTCAAGTCGAAAAACGAAGCCATACCGCGACTGTCGAAAATCACGAAAAAAAAGTCAGGTCAAAAATCATTAAAAGTCATACCGCGGCCTGTCGAAAGTCATCAATAATAAAGTCATACCGCTGCCTGTTGAAAATAAAGAAAAAAAGTGATGTTGAAAATTATGAAAAACTAAGCCATACCGCGCCTGTCGAAAAAAAAGTCAGGTCAAAAATCATTAAAAGTCATACCGCGGCCTGTCGAAAGTCATTAAAATTAAAGTCATTAAAAAAAAAAGTCATAACGCTGCCTGTTGAAAATAAAGAAAAAAAGTCAAGTCGAAAAACGAAGACATACCGCGACCTGTCGAAAGTCATCAATAATAAAGTCATACCGCTGCCTGTTGAAAATAAAGAAAAAAAGTGATGTTGAAAATTATGAAAAACTAAGCCATACCGCGCCTGTCGAAAAAAAAGTCAGGTCAAAAATCATTAAAAGTCATACCGCGGCCTGTCGAAAGTCATTAAAAATAAAGTCATTAAAAAAAAAAGTCATAACGCTGCCTGTTGAAAATAAAGAAAAAAAGTCAAGTCGAAAAACGAAGCCCTAACGCGCCTGTCGAAAATCACGAAAAAAAAGTCAGGTCAAAAATCATTAAAAGTCATACCGCGGCCTGTCGAATGTCATTAAAAATAAAGTCATTAAAAATAAAGTCATACCGCTGCCTGTTGAAAATAAAGAAAAAAAGTGATGTTCAAAATTATGAAAAACGAAGCCATACCGCGCCTGTCTAAAATTACGAAAAAATTCAGGTCAAAAATCATTAAAAGTCATACCGCGGCCTGTCGAAAGTCATCAATAATAAAGTCATACCGCTGCCTGTTGAAAATAAAGAAAAAAGGTGATGTTGAAAATTATGAAAACGAAGCCATACCGCGCCTGTCAAAAATCACGAAAAAAAAGTCAGGTCAAAAATCATTAAAAGTCATACCGCGGCCTGTCGAAAGTCATCAATAATAAAGTCATACCGCTGCCTGTTGAAAATAAAGAAAAAAAGTGATGTTGAAAATTATGAAAAACTAAGCCATACCGCGCCTGTCGAAAATCACGAAAAAAAAGTCAGGTCAAAAAATCATTAAAAGTCGAAAGTCATCAATAATGAAGTCATACCGCTGCCTGTTGAAAATAAAGAAAAAAAGTGATGTTGAAAATTATGAAAAACGAAGCCATACCGCGCCTGTCGAAAATCACGAAAAAAAAGTCAGGTCAAAAATCATTAAAAGTCATACTTTTATGACTGTCGAAAGTCATCAATAATAAAATCATATTTATTATTAACAGGCAGCGGTATGATTTTATTATTGATGACTTTCGACAGGTCATTGATGACCTGTCGAAAGTCATCAATAATAAAATCATACCGCTGCCTGTTGAAAATAAAGAAAAAAAGTCAAGTCGGAAAACGAAGCCATACCGCGCCTGTCGAAAATCACGAAAAAAAAGTCAGGTCAAAAATCATTAAAAGTCATACCGCGGCCTGTCGAAAGTCATCAATAATAAAGTCATACCGCTGCCTGTTGAAAATAAAGAAAAAAAGTGATGTTGAAAATTATGAAAAACGAAGCCATACCGCGCCTGACGAAAATCACGAAAAAAAAGTCAGGTCAAAAATCATTAAAAGTCATACTTTGGCCTGTCGAAAGTCATCAATAATAAAGTCATACCGCGCCTGTCGAAAATCACGAAAAAAAAGTCAGGTCAAAAATCATTAAAAGTCATACCGCGGCCTGTCGAAAGTCATTAATAATAAAGTCATTAAAAATAAAGTCATATCGCTGCCTGTTGAAAATAAAGAAAAAAGGTGATGTTGAAAATTATGAAAAAAGAAGCCATACCGCGCCTGTCGAAAATCACGAAAAAAAAGTCAGGTCAAAAATCATTAAAAGTCATACCTGTCGAAAGTCATCAATAATAAAGTCATACCGCTGCCTGTTGAAAATAAAGAAAAAAAGTGATGTCAGGTCAAAAATCATTAAAAGTCATACCGCGGCCTGTCGAAAGTCATTAATAATAAAGTCATTAAAAATAAAGTCATATCGCTGCCTGTTGAAAATAAAGAAAAAAGGTGATGTTGAAAATTATGAAAAAAGAAGCCATACCGCGCCTGTCGAAAATCACGAAAAAAAAGTCAGGTCAAAAATCATTAAAAGTCATGCCTGTCGAAAGTCATCAATAATAAAGTCATACCGCTGCCTGTTGAAAATAAAGAAAAAAAGTGATGTTGAAAATTATGAAAAACTAAGCCATACCGCGCCTGTCGAAAATCACGAAAAAAAAGTCAGGTCAAAAAATCATTAAAAGTCGAAAGTCATCAATAATGAAGTCATTCCGCTGCCTGTTGAAAATGAAGAAAAAAAGTGATGTTGAAAATTATGAAAAACGAAGCCATACCGCGCCTGTCGAAAATCACGAAAAAAAAGTCAGGTCAAAAATCATTAAAAGTCATACCGCGGCCTGTCGAAAGTCATCAATAATAAAATCATACCGCTGCCTGTTGAAAATAAAGAAAAAAAGTCAAGTCGGAAAACGAAGCCATACCGCGCCTGTCGAAAATCACGAAAAAAAAGTCAGGTCAAAAATCATTAAAAGTCATACTTTGGCCTGTCGAAAGTCATCAATAATAAAGTCATACCGCTGCCTGTTGAAAATAAAGAAAAAAAGTGATGTTGAAAATTAGGGAAAACGAAGCCATACCGAAAGTCATATCGCTGCCTGTTGAAAATAAAGAAAAAAAGTCAAGTCGAAAAACGAAGCCCTAACGCGCCTGTCGAAAATCACGAAAAAAAAGTCAGGTCAAAAATCATTAAAAGTCATACCGCGGCCTGTCGAATGTCATTAAAAATAAAGTCATTAAAAATAAAGTCATACCGCTGCCTGTTGAAAATAAAGAAAAAAAGTGATGTTCAAAATTATGAAAAACGAAGCCATACCGCGCCTGTCTAAAATTACGAAAAAAGTCAGGTCAAAAATCATTAAAAGTCATACCGCGGCCTGTCGAATGTCATTAAAAATAAAGTCATTAAAAATAAATTCATACCGCTGCCTGTTGAAAATAAAGAAAAAAGGTGATGTTGAAAATTATGAAAAACAAAGCCATACCGCGCCTGTCGAAAATCACGAAAAAAAAGTCAGGTCAAAAATCATTAAAAGTCATACCGCGGCCTGTCGAAAGTCATTAATAATAAAGTCATTAAAAAAAACAGTCATATCGCTGCCTGTTGAAAATAAAGAAAAAAAGTCAAGTCGAAAAACGAAGCCATACCGCGCCTGTCGAAAATCACGAAAAAAAAGTCAGGTCAAAAATCATTAAAAGTCATACCGCGGCCTGTCGAAAGTCATCAATAATAAAATCATACCGCTGCCTGTTGAAAATAAAGAAAAAAAGTCAAGTCGGAAAACGAAGCCATACCGCGCCTGTCGAAAATCACGAAAAAAAAGTCAGGTCAAAAATCATTAAAAGTCATACTTTGGCCTGTCGAAAGTCATCAATAATGAAGTCATACCGCTGCCTGTTGAAAATAAAGAAAAAAAGTGATGTTGAAAATTATGAAAAACGAAGCCATACCGCGCCTGTCGAAAATCACGAAAAAAAAGTCAGGTCAAAAATCATTAAAAGTCATACCGCGGCCTGTCGAAAGTCATCAATAATAAAATCATACCGCTGCCTGTTGAAAATAAAGAAAAAAAGTCAAGTCGGAAAACGAAGCCATACCGCGCCTGTCGAAAATCACGAAAAAAAAGTCAGGTCAAAAATCATTAAAAGTCATACCGCGGCCTGTCGAAAGTAATCAATAATAAAGTCATACCGCTGCCTGTTGAAAATAAAGAAAAAAAGTGATGTTGAAAATTATGAAAAACGAAGCCATACCGCGCCTGACGAAAATCACGAAAAAAAAGTCAGGTCAAAAATCATTAAAAGTCATACTTTGGCCTGTCGAAAGTCATCAATAATAAAGTCATACCGCTGCCTGTTGAAAATAAAGAAAAAAAGTGATGTTGAAAATTAGGGAAAACGAAGCCATACCGAAAGTCATATCGCTGCCTGTTGAAAATAAAGAAAAAAAGTCAAGTCGAAAAACGAAGCCATAATCATTAAAAGTCATACAAAAACGAAGCCATACCGCGCCTGACGAAAATCACGAAAAAAAAGTCAGGTCAAAAATCATTAAAAGTCATACTTTGGCCTGTCGAAAGTCATCAATAATAAAGTCATACCGCTGCCTGTTGAAAATAAAGAAAAAAAGTGATGTTGAAAATTATGAAAAACGAAGCCATACCGCGCCTGACGAAAATCACGAAAAAAAAGTCAGGTCAAAAATCATTAAAAGTCATACTTTGGCCTGTCGAAAGTCATCAATAATAAAGTCATACCGCTGCCTGTTGAAAATAAAGAAAAAAAGTGATGTTGAAAATTAGGGAAAACGAAGCCATACCGAAAGTCATATCGCTGCCTGTTGAAAATAAAGAAAAAAAGTCAAGTCGAAAAACGAAGCCATACCGCGCCTGTCGAAAATCACGAAAAAAAAGTCAGGTCAAAAATCATTAAAAGTCATACCGCGGCCTGTCGAAAGTCATCAATAATAAAGTCATACCGCTGCCTGTTGAAAATAAAGAAAAAAGGTGATGTTGAAAATTATGAAAACGAAGCCATACCGCGCCTGTCAAAAATCACGAAAAAAAAGTCAGGTCAAAAATCATTAAAAGTCATACCGCGGCCTGTCGAAAGTCATTAATAATAAAGTCATTAAAAATAAAGTCATATCGCTGCCTGTTGAAAATAAAGAAAAAAGGTGATGTTGAAAATTATGAAAACGAAGCCATACCGCGCCTGTCAAAAATCACGAAAAAAAAGTCAGGTCAAAAATCATTAAAAGTCATACCGCGGCCTGCCGAAAGTCATTAAAAATAAAGTCATTAAAAATGAAATCATACCGCTGCCTGTTGAAAATAAAGAAAAAAAGTGATGTTGAAAATTATGAAAAACGAAGCCATACCGCGCCTGTCGAAAATTACGAAAAAAAAGTCAGGTCAAAAATCATTAAAAGTCATACTGCGGCCTGTCGAAAGTCATTAATAATAAAGTCATTAAAAAAAAAAGTCATATCGCTGCCTGTTGAAAATAAAGAAAAAAAGTCAAGTCGAAAAACGAAGCCATACCGCGCCTGTCGAAAATCCCGAAAAAAAAGTCAGGTCAAAAATCATTAAAAGTCATACCGCGGCCTGTCGAAAGTCATCAATAATGAAGTCATACCGCTGCCTGTTGAAAATAAAGAAAAAAAGTGATGTTGAAAATTATGAAAAACGAAGCCATACCGCGCCTGACGAAAATCACGAAAAAAAATGTCAGGTCAAAAATCATTAAAAGTCATACTTTGGCCTGTCGAAAGTCATCAATAATAAAGTCATACCGCTGCCTGTTGAAAATAAAGAAAAAAAGTGATGTTGAAAATTAGGGAAAACGAAGCCATACCGCGCCTGTCGAAAATCACGAAAAAAAAGTCAGGTCAAAAATCATTAAAAGTCATACCGCGGCCTGTCGAAAGTCATTAATAATAAAGTCATTAAAAATAAAGTCATATCGCTGCCTGTTGAAAATAAAGAAAAAAGGTGATGTTGAAAATTATGAAAACGAAGCCATACCGCGCCTGTCAAAAATCACGAAAAAAAAGTCAGGTCAAAAATCATTAAAAGTCATACCGCGGCCTGCCGAAAGTCATTAAAAATAAAGTCATTAAAAATGAAATCATACCGCTGCCTGTTGAAAATAAAGAAAAAAAGTGATGTTGAAAATTATGAAAAACGAAGCCATACCGCGCCTGTCGAAAATTACGAAAAAAAAGTCAGGTCAAAAATCATTAAAAGTCATACTGCGGCCTGTCGAAAGTCATTAATAATAAAGTCATTAAAAAAAAAAGTCATATCGCTGCCTGTTGAAAATAAAGAAAAAAAGTCAAGTCGAAAAACGAAGCCATACCGCGCCTGTCGAAAATCCCGAAAAAAAAGTCAGGTCAAAAATCATTAAAAGTCATACCGCGGCCTGTCGAAAGTCATCAATAATGAAGTCATACCGCTGCCTGTTGAAAATAAAGAAAAAAAGTGATGTTGAAAATTATGAAAAACGAAGCCATACCGCGCCTGACGAAAATCACGAAAAAAAATGTCAGGTCAAAAATCATTAAAAGTCATACTTTGGCCTGTCGAAAGTCATCAATAGTAAAGTCATACCGCTGCCTGTTGAAAATAAAGAAAAAAAGTGATGTTGAAAATTAGGGAAAACGAAGCCATACCGCGCCTGTCGAAAATCACGAAAAAAAAGTCAGGTCAAAAATCATTAAAAGTCATACCGCGGCCTGTCGAAAGTCATTAATAATAAAGTCATTAAAAATAAAGTCATACCGCTGCCTGTTGAAAATAAAGAAAAAAGGTGATGTTGAAAATTATGAAAAAAGAAGCCATACCGCGCCTGTCGAAAATCACGAAAAAAAAGTCAGGTCAAAAATCATTAAAAGTCATACCGCGGCCTGTCGAAAGTCATCAATAATAAAGTCATACCGCTGCCTGTTGAAAATAAAGAAAAAAAGTGATGTTGAAAATTATGAAAAACTAAGCCATACCGCGCCTGTCGAAAATCACGAAAAAAAAGTCAGGTCAAAAAATCATTAAAAGTCGAAAGTCATCAATAATGAAGTCATACCGCTGCCTGTTGAAAATAAAGAAAAAAAGTGATGTTGAAAATTATGAAAAACGAAGCCATACCGCGCCTGTCGAAAATCACGAAAAAAAAGTCAGGTCAAAAATCATTAAAAGTCATACCGCGGCCTGTCGAAAGTCATCAATAATAAAATCATACCGCTGCCTGTTGAAAATAAAGAAAAAAAGTCAAGTCGGAAAACGAAGCCATACCGCGCCTGTCGAAAATCACGAAAAAAAAGTCAGGTCAAAAATCATTAAAAGTCATACCTGTCGAAAGTCATCAATAATAAAGTCATACCGCTGCCTGTTGAAAATAAAGAAAAAAAGTGATGTCAGGTCAAAAATCATTAAAAGTCATACCGCGGCCTGTCGAAAGTCATTAATAATAAAGTCATTAAAAATAAAGTCATATCGCTGCCTGTTGAAAATAAAGAAAAAAGGTGATGTTGAAAATTATGAAAAAAGAAGCCATACCGCGCCTGTCGAAAATCACGAAAAAAAAGTCAGGTCAAAAATCATTAAAAGTCATGCCTGTCGAAAGTCATCAATAATAAAGTCATACCGCTGCCTGTTGAAAATAAAGAAAAAAAGTGATGTTGAAAATTATGAAAAACTAAGCCATACCGCGCCTGTCGAAAATCACGAAAAAAAAGTCAGGTCAAAAAATCATTAAAAGTCGAAAGTCATCAATAATGAAGTCATTCCGCTGCCTGTTGAAAATAAAGAAAAAAAGTGATGTTGAAAATTATGAAAAACGAAGCCATACCGCGCCTGTCGAAAATCACGAAAAAAAAGTCAGGTCAAAAATCATTAAAAGTCATACCGCGGCCTGTCGAAAGTCATCAATAATAAAATCATACCGCTGCCTGTTGAAAATAAAGAAAAAAAGTCAAGTCGGAAAACGAAGCCATACCGCGCCTGTCGAAAATCACGAAAAAAAAGTCAGGTCAAAAATCATTAAAAGTCATACTTTGGCCTGTCGAAAGTCATCAATAATAAAGTCATACCGCTGCCTGTTGAAAATAAAGAAAAAAAGTGATGTTGAAAATTAGGGAAAACGAAGCCATACCGAAAGTCATATCGCTGCCTGTTGAAAATAAAGAAAAAAAGTCAAGTCGAAAAACGAAGCCCTAACGCGCCTGTCGAAAATCACGAAAAAAAAGTCAGGTCAAAAATCATTAAAAGTCATACCGCGGCCTGTCGAATGTCATTAAAAATAAAGTCATTAAAAATAAAGTCATACCGCTGCCTGTTGAAAATAAAGAAAAAAAGTGATGTTCAAAATTATGAAAAACGAAGCCATACCGCGCCTGTCTAAAATTACGAAAAAAGTCAGGTCAAAAATCATTAAAAGTCATACCGCGGCCTGTCGAATGTCATTAAAAATAAAGTCATTAAAAATAAATTCATACCGCTGCCTGTTGAAAATAAAGAAAAAAGGTGATGTTGAAAATTATGAAAAACAAAGCCATACCGCGCCTGTCGAAAATCACGAAAAAAAAGTCAGGTCAAAAATCATTAAAAGTCATACCGCGGCCTGTCGAAAGTCATTAATAATAAAGTCATTAAAAAAAACAGTCATATCGCTGCCTGTTGAAAATAAAGAAAAAAAGTCAAGTCGAAAAACGAAGCCATACCGCGCCTGTCGAAAATCACGAAAAAAAAGTCAGGTCAAAAATCATTAAAAGTCATACCGCGGCCTGTCGAAAGTCATCAATAATAAAATCATACCGCTGCCTGTTGAAAATAAAGAAAAAAAGTCAAGTCGGAAAACGAAGCCATACCGCGCCTGTCGAAAATCACGAAAAAAAAGTCAGGTCAAAAATCATTAAAAGTCATACTTTGGCCTGTCGAAAGTCATCAATAATAAAGTCATACCGCTGCCTGTTGAAAATAAAGAAAAAAAGTGATGTTGAAAATTAGGGAAAACGAAGCCATACCGAAAGTCATATCGCTGCCTGTTGAAAATAAAGAAAAAAAGTCAAGTCGAAAAACGAAGCCATACCGCGCCTTTCGAAAATCACGAAAAAAAAGTCAGGTCAAAAATCATTAAAAGTCATACCGCGGCCTGTCGAAAGTCATCAATAATAAAGTCATACCGCTGCCTGTTGAAAATAAAGAAAAAAGGTGATGTTGAAAATTATGAAAACGAAGCCATACCGCGCCTGTCAAAAATCACGAAAAAAAAGTCAGGTCAAAAATCATTAAAAGTCATACCGCGGCCTGTCGAAAGTCATCAATAATAAAGTCATACCGCTGCCTGTTGAAAATAAAGAAAAAAAGTGATGTAGAAAATTATGAAAAACTAAGCCATACCGCGCCTGTCGAAAATCACGAAAAAAAAGTCAGGTCAAAAAATCATTAAAAGTCGAAAGTCATCAATAATGAAGTCATACCGCTGCCTGTTGAAAATAAAGAAAAAAAGTGATGTTGAAAATTATGAAAAACGAAGCCATACCGCGCCTGTCGAAAATCACGAAAAAAAAGTCAGGTCAAAAATCATTAAAAGTCATACCGCGGCCTGTCGAAAGTCATCAATAATAAAATCATACCGCTGCCTGTTGAAAATAAAGAAAAAAAGTCAAGTCGAAAAACGAAGCCATACCGCGCCTGTCGAAAATCCCGAAAAAAAAGTCAGGTCAAAAATCATTAAAAGTCATACCGCGGCCTGTCGAAAGTCATCAATAATAAAGTCATACCGCTGCCTGTTGAAAATAAAGAAAAAAAGTGATGTTGAAAATTATGAAAAACGAAGCCATACCGCGCCTGACGAAAATCACGAAAAAAAAGTCAGGTCAAAAATCATTAAAAGTCATACTTTGGCCTGTCGAAAGTCATCAATAATAAAGTCATACCGCTGCCTGTTGAAAATAAAGAAAAAAAGTGATGTTGAAAAATTAGGGAAAACGAAGCCATACCGAAAGTCATATCGCTGCCTGTTGAAAATAAAGAAAAAAAGTCAAGTCGAAAAACGAAGCCATACCGCGCCTGTCGAAAATCACGAAAAAAAAGTCAGGTCAAAAATCATTAAAAGTCATACCGCGGCCTGTCGAAAGTCATCAATAATAAAGTCATACCGCTGCCTGTTGAAAATAAAGAAAAAAGGTGATGTTGAAAATTATGAAAACGAAGCCATACCGCGCCTGTCAAAAATCACGAAAAAAAAGTCAGGTCAAAAATCATTAAAAGTCATACTGCGGCCTGTCGAAAGTCATTAATAATAAAGTCATTAAAAATAAAGTCATATCGCTGCCTGTTGAAAATAAAGAAAAAAGGTGATGTTGAAAATTATGAAAACGAAGCCATACCGCGCCTGTCAAAAATCACGAAAAAAAAGTCAGGTCAAAAATCATTAAAAGTCATACCGCGGCCTGCCGAAAGTCATTAAAAATAAAGTCATTAAAAATGAAATCATACCGCTGCCTGTTGAAAATAAAGAAAAAAAGTGATGTTGAAAATTATGAAAAACGAAGCCATACCGCGCCTGTCGAAAATTACGAAAAAAAAGTCAGGTCAAAAATCATTAAAAGTCATACTGCGGCCTGTCGAAAGTCATTAATAATAAAGTCATTAAAAAAAAAAGTCATATCGCTGCCTGTTGAAAATAAAGAAAAAAAGTCAAGTCGAAAAACGAAGCCATACCGCGCCTGTCGAAAATCCCGAAAAAAAAGTCAGGTCAAAAATCATTAAAAGTCATACCGCGGCCTGTCGAAAGTCATCAATAATAAAGTCATACCGCTGCCTGTTGAAAATAAAGAAAAAAAGTGATGTTGAAAATTATGAAAAACGAAGCCATACCGCGCCTGACGAAAATCACGAAAAAAAATGTCAGGTCAAAAATCATTAAAAGTCATACTTTGGCCTGTCGAAAGTCATCAATAATAAAGTCATACCGCTGCCTGTTGAAAATAAAGAAAAAAAGTGATGTTGAAAATTAGGGAAAACGAAGCCATACCGCGCCTGTCGAAAATCACGAAAAAAAAGTCAGGTCAAAAATCATTAAAAGTCATACCGCGGCCTGTCGAAAGTCATTAATAATAAAGTCATTAAAAATAAAGTCATATCGCTGCCTGTTGAAAATAAAGAAAAAAGGTGATGTTGAAAATTATGAAAACGAAGCCATACCGCGCCTGTCAAAAATCACGAAAAAAAAGTCAGGTCAAAAATCATTAAAAGTCATACCGCGGCCTGCCGAAAGTCATTAAAAATAAAGTCATTAAAAATGAAATCATACCGCTGCCTGTTGAAAATAAAGAAAAAAAGTGATGTTGAAAATTATGAAAAACGAAGCCATACCGCGCCTGTCGAAAATAACGAAAAAAAAGTCAGGTCAAAAATCATTAAAAGTCATACAGCGGCCTGTCGAAAGTCATTAATAATAAAGTCATTAAAAAAAAAAGTCATATCGCTGCCTGTTGAAAATAAAGAAAAAAAGTCAAGTCGAAAAACGAAGCCATACCGCGCCTGTCGAAAATCCCGAAAAAAAAGTCAGGTCAAAAATCATTAAAAGTCATACCGCGGCCTGTCGAAAGTCATCAATAATGAAGTCATACCGCTGCCTGTTGAAAATAAAGAAAAAAAGTGATGTTGAAAATTATGAAAAACGAAGCCATACCGCGCCTGACGAAAATCACGAAAAAAAATGTCAGGTCAAAAATCATTAAAAGTCATACTTTGGCCTGTCGAAAGTCATCAATAATAAAGTCATACCGCTGCCTGTTGAAAATAAAGAAAAAAAGTGATGTTGAAAATTAGGGAAAACGAAGCCATACCGCGCCTGTCGAAAATCACGAAAAAAAAGTCTGGTCAAAAATCATTAAAAGTCATACCGCGGCCTGTCGAAAGTCATTAATAATAAAGTCATTAAAAATAAAGTCATATCGCTGCCTGTTGAAAATAAAGAAAAAAGGTGATGTTGAAAATTATGAAAAAAGAAGCCATACCGCGCCTGTCGAAAATCACGAAAAAAAAGTCAGGTCAAAAATCATTAAAAGTCATACCGCGGCCTGTCGAAAGTCATCAATAATAAAGTCATACCGCTGCCTGTTGAAAATAAAGAAAAAAAGTGATGTTGAAAATTATGAAAAACTAAGCCATACCGCGCCTGTCGAAAATCACGAAAAAAAAGTCAGGTCAAAAAATCATTAAAAGTCGAAAGTCATCAATAATGAAGTCATACCGCTGCCTGTTGAAAATAAAGAAAAAAAGTGATGTTGAAAATTATGAAAAACGAAGCCATACCGCGCCTGTCGAAAATCACGAAAAAAAAGTCAGGTCAAAAATCATTAAAAGTCATACCGCGGCCTGTCGAAAGTCATCAATAATAAAATCATACCGCTGCCTGTTGAAAATAAAGAAAAAAAGTCAAGTCGGAAAACGAAGCCATACCGCGCCTGTCGAAAATCACGAAAAAAAAGTCAGGTCAAAAATCATTAAAAGTCATACTTTGGCCTGTCGAAAGTCATCAATAATAAAGTCATACCGCTGCCTGTTGAAAATAAAGAAAAAAAGTGATGTTGAAAATTAGGGAAAACGAAGCCATACCGAAAGTCATATCGCTGCCTGTTGAAAATAAAGAAAAAAAGTCAAGTCGAAAAACGAAGCCATACCGCGCCTTTCGAAAATCACGAAAAAAAAGTCAGGTCAAAAATCATTAAAAGTCATACCGCGGCCTGTCGAAAGTCATCAATAATAAAGTCATACCGCTGCCTGTTGAAAATAAAGAAAAAAGGTGATGTTGAAAATTATGAAAACGAAGCCATACCGCGCCTGTCAAAAATGACGAAAAAAAAGTCAGGTCAAAAATCATTAAAAGTCATACCGCGGCCTGTCGAAAGTCATCAATAATAAAGTCATACCGCTGCCTGTTGAAAATAAAGAAAAAAAGTGATGTTGAAAATTATGAAAAACTAAGCCATACCGCGCCTGTCGAAAATCACGAAAAAAAAGTCAGGTCAAAAAATCATTAAAAGTCGAAAGTCATCAATAATGAAGTCATACCGCTGCCTGTTGAAAATAAAGAAAAAAGGTGATGTTGAAAATTATGAAAACGAAGCCATACCGCGCCTGTCAAAAATGACGAAAAAAAAGTCAGGTCAAAAATCATTAAAAGTCATACCGCGGCCTGTCGAAAGTCATCAATAATAAAGTCATACCGCTGCCTGTTGAAAATAAAGAAAAAAAGTGATGTTGAAAATTATGAAAAACTAAGCCATACCGCGCCTGTCGAAAATCACGAAAAAAAAGTCAGGTCAAAAAATCATTAAAAGTCGAAAGTCATCAATAATGAAGTCATACCGCTGCCTGTTGAAAATAAAGAAAAAAAGTGATGTTGAAAATTATGAAAAACTAAGCCATACCGCGCCTGTCGAAAATCACGAAAAAAAAGTCAGGTCAAAAATCATTAAAAGTCATACCGCGGCCTGTCGAAAGTCATCAATAATAAAATCATACCGCTGCCTGTTGAAAATAAAGAAAAAATGTCAAGTCGGAAAACGAAGCCATACCGCGCCTGTCGAAAATCACGAAAAAAAAGTCAGGTCAAAAATCATTAAAAGTCATACCGCGGCCTGTCGAAAGTCATCAATAATAAAGTCATACCGCTGCCTGTTGAAAATAAAGAAAAAAAGTGATGTTGAAAATTATGAAAAACGAAGCCATACCGCGCCTGACGAAAATCACGAAAAAAAAGTCAGGTCAAAAATCATTAAAAGTCATACTTTGGCCTGTCGAAAGTCATCAATAATAAAGTCATACCGCTGCCTGTTGAAAATAAAGAAAAAAAGTGATGTTGAAAATTAGGGAAAACGAAGCCATACCGAAAGTCATATCGCTGCCTGTTGAAAATAAAGAAAAAAAGTCAAGTCGAAAAACGAAGCCATACCGCGCCTGTCGAAAATCACGAAAAAAAAGTCAGGTCAAAAATCATTAAAAGTCATACCGCGGCCTGTCGAAAGTCATCAATAATAAAGTCATACCGCTGCCTGTTGAAAATAAAGAAAAAAGGTGATGTTGAAAATTATGAAAACGAAGCCATACCGCGCCTGTCAAAAATCACGAAAAAAAAGTCAGGTCAAAAATCATTAAAAGTCATACTGCGGCCTGTCGAAAGTCATTAATAATAAAGTCATTAAAAATAAAGTCATATCGCTGCCTGTTGAAAATAAAGAAAAAAGGTGATGTTGAAAATTATGAAAACGAAGCCATACCGCGCCTGTCAAAAATCACGAAAAAAAAGTCAGGTCAAAAATCATTAAAAGTCATACCGCGGCCTGCCGAAAGTCATTAAAAATAAAGTCATTAAAAATGAAATCATACCGCTGCCTGTTGAAAATAAAGAAAAAAAGTGATGTTGAAAATTATGAAAAACGAAGCCATACCGCGCCTGTCGAAAATTACGAAAAAAAAGTCAGGTCAAAAATCATTAAAAGTCATACTGCGGCCTGTCGAAAGTCATTAATAATAAAGTCATTAAAAAAAAAAGTCATATCGCTGCCTGTTGAAAATAAAGAAAAAAAGTCAAGTCGAAAAACGAAGCCATACCGCGCCTGTCGAAAATCACGAAAAAAAATTCAGGTCAAAAATCATTAAAAGTCATACCGCGGCCTGTCGAAAGTCATCAATAATAAAGTCATACCGCTGCCTGTTGAAAATAAAGAAAAAAAGTCAAGTCGAAAAACGAAGCCATATCGCGCCTGTCGAAAATCACGAAAAAAAAGTCAGGTTAAAAATCATTAAAAGTCATACCTTGGCCTGTCGATAGTCATTAATAATAAAGTCATTAAAAATAAAGTCATATCGCTGCCTGTTGAAAATAAAGAAAAAAGGTGATGTTGAAAATTATGAAAACGAAGCCATACCGCGCCTGTCAAAAATCACGAAAAAAAAGTCAGGTCAAAAATCATTAAAAGTCATACCGCGGCCTGCCGAAAGTCATTAAAAATAAAGTCATTAAAAATGAAATCATACCGCTGCCTGTTGAAAATAAAGAAAAAAAGTCATGTCGAAAAACGTAGCCATACCGCGCCTGTCGAAACTCACGAAAAAAAAGTCAGGTCAAAAATCATTAAAAGTCATACCGCGGCCTGTCGAAAGTCATCAATATAAAGTCATACCGCTGCCTGTTGAAAATAAAGAAAAAAAGTTATGTTGAAAATTATGAAAAACGAAGCCATACCGCGCCTGTCGAAAATCACGAAAAAAAGTCAGGTAAAAAATCATTAAAAGTCATACCGCGGCCTGTCGAAAGTCATCAATATAAAGTCATACCGCTGCCTGTTGAAAATAAAGAAAAAAAGTGATGTTGAAAATTATGAAAAACGAAGCCATACCGCGCCTGTCGAAAGTCATTAATAATAAAGTCATTAAAAAAAAAAGTCATATCGCTGCCTGTTGAAAATAAAGAAAAAAATTCAAGTCGAAAAACGAAGCCCTAATGCGCCTGTCGAAAATCACGAAAAAAAAGTTAGGTCAAAAATCATTAAAAGTCATACCGCGGCCTGTCGAATGTCATTAAAAATAAAGTCATTAAAAATAAAGTCATACCGCTGCCTGTTGAAAATAAAGAAAAAAAGTGATGTTGAAAATTATGAAAAACTAAGCCATACCGCGCCTGTCGAAAATCACGAAAAAAAAGTCAGGTCAAAAAATCATTAAAAGTCGAAAGTCATCAATAATGAAGTCATACCGCTGCCTGTTGAAAATAAAGAAAAAAGGTGATGTTGAAAATTATGAAAACGAAGCCATACCGCGCCTGTCAAAAATGACGAAAAAAAAGTCAGGTCAAAAATCATTAAAAGTCATACCGCGGCCTGTCGAAAGTCATCAATAATAAAGTCATACCGCTGCCTGTTGAAAATAAAGAAAAAAAGTGATGTTGAAAATTATGAAAAACTAAGCCATACCGCGCCTGTCGAAAATCACGAAAAAAAAGTCAGGTCAAAAAATCATTAAAAGTCGAAAGTCATCAATAATGAAGTCATACCGCTGCCTGTTGAAAATAAAGAAAAAAAGTGATGTTGAAAATTATGAAAAACTAAGCCATACCGCGCCTGTCGAAAATCACGAAAAAAAAGTCAGGTCAAAAATCATTAAAAGTCATACCGCGGCCTGTCGAAAGTCATCAATAATAAAATCATACCGCTGCCTGTTGAAAATAAAGAAAAAAAGTCAAGTCGGAAAACGAAGCCATACCGCGCCTGTCGAAAATCACGAAAAAAAAGTCAGGTCAAAAATCATTAAAAGTCATACCGCGGCCTGTCGAAAGTCATCAATAATAAAGTCATACCGCTGCCTGTTGAAAATAAAGAAAAAAAGTGATGTTGAAAATTATGAAAAACGAAGCCATACCGCGCCTGACGAAAATCACGAAAAAAAAGTCAGGTCAAAAATCATTAAAAGTCATACTTTGGCCTGTCGAAAGTCATCAATAATAAAGTCATACCGCTGCCTGTTGAAAATAAAGAAAAAAAGTGATGTTGAAAATTAGGGAAAACGAAGCCATACCGAAAGTCATATCGCTGCCTGTTGAAAATAAAGAAAAAAAGTCAAGTCGAAAAACGAAGCCATACCGCGCCTGTCGAAAATCACGAAAAAAAAGTCAGGTCAAAAATCATTAAAAGTCATACCGCGGCCTGTCGAAAGTCATCAATAATAAAGTCATACCGCTGCCTGTTGAAAATAAAGAAAAAAGGTGATGTTGAAAATTATGAAAACGAAGCCATACCGCGCCTGTCAAAAATCACGAAAAAAAAGTCAGGTCAAAAATCATTAAAAGTCATACTGCGGCCTGTCGAAAGTCATTAATAATAAAGTCATTAAAAATAAAGTCATATCGCTGCCTGTTGAAAATAAAGAAAAAAGGTGATGTTGAAAATTATGAAAACGAAGCCATACCGCGCCTGTCAAAAATCACGAAAAAAAAGTCAGGTCAAAAATCATTAAAAGTCATACCGCGGCCTGCCGAAAGTCATTAAAAATAAAGTCATTAAAAATGAAATCATACCGCTGCCTGTTGAAAATAAAGAAAAAAAGTGATGTTGAAAATTATGAAAAACGAAGCCATACCGCGCCTGTCGAAAATTACGAAAAAAAAGTCAGGTCAAAAATCATTAAAAGTCATACTGCGGCCTGTCGAAAGTCATTAATAATAAAGTCATTAAAAAAAAAAGTCATATCGCTGCCTGTTGAAAATAAAGAAAAAAAGTCAAGTCGAAAAACGAAGCCATACCGCGCCTGTCGAAAATCACGAAAAAAAATTCAGGTCAAAAATCATTAAAAGTCATACCGCGGCCTGTCGAAAGTCATCAATAATAAAGTCATACCGCTGCCTGTTGAAAATAAAGAAAAAAAGTCAAGTCGAAAAACGAAGCCATATCGCGCCTGTCGAAAATCACGAAAAAAAAGTCAGGTTAAAAATCATTAAAAGTCATACCTTGGCCTGTCGATAGTCATTAATAATAAAGTCATTAAAAATAAAGTCATATCGCTGCCTGTTGAAAATAAAGAAAAAAGGTGATGTTGAAAATTATGAAAACGAAGCCATACCGCGCCTGTCAAAAATCACGAAAAAAAAGTCAGGTCAAAAATCATTAAAAGTCATACCGCGGCCTGCCGAAAGTCATTAAAAATAAAGTCATTAAAAATGAAATCATACCGCTGCCTGTTGAAAATAAAGAAAAAAAGTCATGTCGAAAAACGTAGCCATACCGCGCCTGTCGAAACTCACGAAAAAAAAGTCAGGTCAAAAATCATTAAAAGTCATACCGCGGCCTGTCGAAAGTCATCAATATAAAGTCATACCGCTGCCTGTTGAAAATAAAGAAAAAAAGTTATGTTGAAAATTATGAAAAACGAAGCCATACCGCGCCTGTCGAAAATCACGAAAAAAAGTCAGGTCAAAAATCATTAAAAGTCATACCGCGGCCTGTCGAAAGTCATCAATATAAAGTCATACCGCTGCCTGTTGAAAATAAAGAAAAAAAGTGATGTTGAAAATTATGAAAAACGAAGCCATACCGCGCCTGTCGAAAGTCATTAATAATAAAGTCATTAAAAAAAAAAGTCATATCGCTGCCTGTTGAAAATAAAGAAAAAAATTCAAGTCGAAAAACGAAGCCCTAATGCGCCTGTCGAAAATCACGAAAAAAAAGTTAGGTCAAAAATCATTAAAAGTCATACCGCGGCCTGTCGAATGTCATTAAAAATAAAGTCATTAAAAATAAAGTCATACCGCTGCCTGTTGAAAATAAAGAAAAAAAGTGATGTTGAAAATTATGAAAAACGAAGCCATACCGCTTGGTGTGACATAAGGTGTGACAGAAGGTGTGACAGAAGGTGTGACATCAGGTGTGACATCAGGTGAGACAGAAGGTGTGACATCAGGTGTGACATCAGGTGTGACATCAGGTGTGACAGAGGTGTGACATCAGGTGTGACATCAGGTGTGACATCAGGTGTGACAGAAGGTGTGACATCAGGTGTGACAGAAGGTGTGACAGAAGGTGTGACATCAGGTGTGACAGAAGGTGTGACATCAGGTGTGACAGAAGGTGTGACATCAGGTGTGACATCAGGTGTGACAGAAGGTGTGACATCAGGTGTGACAGAAGGTGTGACAGAAGGTGTGACATCAGGTGTGACAGAAGGTGTGACATCAGGTGTGACAGAAGGTGTGACAGAAGGTGTGACATCAGGTGTGACATCAGGTGAGACAGAAGGTGTGACATCAGGTGTGACATCGGGTGTGACATCAGGTGTGACATCAGGTGAGACAGAAGGTGTGACAGAAGGTGTGACATCAGGTGTGACAGAAGGTGTGACAGAAGGTGTGACAGAAGGAGTGACATCAGGTGTGACATCAGGTGTGACAGAAGGTGTGACATCAGGTGTGACATCAGGTGTGACAGAAGGTGTGACATCAGGTGTGACAGAAGGTGTGACATCAGGTGTGACAGAAGGTGTGACAGAAGGTGTGACATCAGGTGTGACAGAAGGTGTGACATCAGGTGTGACATCAGGTGTGACAGAAGGTGTGACATCAGGTGTGACATCAGGTGTGACAGAAGGTGTGACATCAGGTGTGACATCAGGTGTGACAGAAGGTGTGACAGAAGGTGTGACATAAGGTGTGACATAAGGTGTGACAGAAGGTGTGACAGGTTTGACAGAGGTGTGACATCAGGTGTGACATCAGGTGTGACATCAGGTGTGACAGAAGGTGTGACATCAGGTGTGACAGAAGGTGTGACATCAGGTTTGACAGAGGTGTGACATCAGGTGTGACATCAGGTGTGACAGAAGGTGTGACATCAGGTGTGACATCAGGTGTGACAGAAGGTGTGACATCAGGTGTGACAGAAGGTGTGACAGAAGGTGTGACATCAGGTGTGACAGAAGGTGTGACAGAAGGTGTGACATCAGGTGTGACATCAGGTGTGACATCAGGTGTGACATCAGGTGTTACAGAAGGTGTGACAGAAGGTGTGACAGAAGGTGTGACATCAGGTGTGACAGAGGTGTGACATCAGGTGTGACATCAGGTGTGACAGAAGGTGTGACATCAGGTGTGACATCAGGTGTGACATCAGGTGTGACAGAGGTGTGACATCAGGTGTGACAGAAGGTGTGACATCAGGTGTGACATCAGGTGTGACATCAGGTGTGACATCAGGTGTAGAGGTCGACCGATTCATCGGTCGGCCGATTAATCGGGCCGATTATTTGACATTTTTTCATAATCGGCATCGGCCGATGCCTGAGCATATTAGGTCGATTATGAGGTAGGCACATCTGCGGGCAGCCCGGTGTTGTTGTTGCTGTGGAACACGTGTGACACCGCCCCTTGTGTGTCAATCAAATTGTCATTCTGCCGGCAGAAACCGGTAGGCTTAAATTCTTCTCTTTCAAAGCCCTATGTATTTAATTGGTTAGATATGAAATGCTCCGACGTTATCAATTCTGTTTTTGGTAACGGAGAATTTCTCTCCGTAGGTGACGTTAGCTGCGTGCGGGGCGGAGCAGCTCTCACATACACACTGCTGCAGCGCAGACACACACAGAGCGAAATCACGAAAAAAAAGTCAGGTCAAAAATCATTAAAAGTCATACCGCGGCCTGTCGAAAGTCATCAATAATAAAGTCATACCGCTGCCTGTTGAAAATAAAGAAAAAAAGTGATGTTGAAAATTATGAAAAACGAAGCCATACCGCGCCTGTCGAAAATTACGAAAAAAAAGTCAGGTCAAAAATCATTAAAAGTCATACTGCGGCCTGTCGAAAGTCATTAATAATAAAGTCATTAAAAAAAAAAGTCATATCGCTGCCTGTTGAAAATAAAGAAAAAAAGTCAAGTCGAAAAACGAAGCCATACCGCGCCTGTCGAAAATCACGAAAAAAAATTCAGGTCAAAAATCATTAAAAGTCATACCGCGGCCTGTCGAAAGTCATCAATAATAAAGTCATACCGCTGCCTGTTGAAAATAAAGAAAAAAAGTCAAGTCGAAAAACGAAGCCATATCGCGCCTGTCGAAAATCACGAAAAAAAAGTCAGGTTAAAAATCATTAAAAGTCATACCTTGGCCTGTCGATAGTCATTAATAATAAAGTCATTAAAAATAAAGTCATATCGCTGCCTGTTGAAAATAAAGAAAAAAGGTGATGTTGAAAATTATGAAAACGAAGCCATACCGCGCCTGTCAAAAATCACGAAAAAAAAGTCAGGTCAAAAATCATTAAAAGTCATACCGCGGCCTGCCGAAAGTCATTAAAAATAAAGTCATTAAAAATGAAATCATACCGCTGCCTGTTGAAAATAAAGAAAAAAAGTCATGTCGAAAAACGTAGCCATACCGCGCCTGTCGAAACTCACGAAAAAAAAGTCAGGTCAAAAATCATTAAAAGTCATACCGCGGCCTGTCGAAAGTCATCAATATAAAGTCATACCGCTGCCTGTTGAAAATAAAGAAAAAAAGTTATGTTGAAAATTATGAAAAACGAAGCCATACCGCGCCTGTCGAAAATCACGAAAAAAAGTCAGGTCAAAAATCATTAAAAGTCATACCGCGGCCTGTCGAAAGTCATCAATATAAAGTCATACCGCTGCCTGTTGAAAATAAAGAAAAAAAGTGATGTTGAAAATTATGAAAAACGAAGCCATACCGCGCCTGTCGAAAGTCATTAATAATAAAGTCATTAAAAAAAAAAGTCATATCGCTGCCTGTTGAAAATAAAGAAAAAAATTCAAGTCGAAAAACGAAGCCCTAATGCGCCTGTCGAAAATCACGAAAAAAAAGTTAGGTCAAAAATCATTAAAAGTCATACCGCGGCCTGTCGAATGTCATTAAAAATAAAGTCATTAAAAATAAAGTCATACCGCTGCCTGTTGAAAATAAAGAAAAAAAGTGATGTTGAAAATTATGAAAAACGAAGCCATACCGCTTGGTGTGACATAAGGTGTGACAGAAGGTGTGACAGAAGGTGTGACATCAGGTGTGACATCAGGTGTGACAGAAGGTGTGACATCAGGTGTGACATCAGGTGTGACATCAGGTGTGACAGAGGTGTGACATCAGGTGTGACAGAAGGTGTGACATCAGGTGTGACAGAAGGTGTGACATCAGGTGTGACAGAAGGTGTGACAGAAGGTGTGACATCAGGTGTGACAGAAGGTGTGACATCAGGTGTGACAGAAGGTGTGACATCAGGTGTGACATCAGGTGTGACAGAAGGTGTGACATCAGGTGTGACAGAAGGTGTGACAGAAGGTGTGACATCAGGTGTGACAGAAGGTGTGACATCAGGTGTGACAGAAGGTGTGACAGAAGGTGTGACATCAGGTGTGACATCAGGTGAGACAGAAGGTGTGACATCAGGTGTGACATCGGGTGTGACATCAGGTGTGACATCAGGTGAGACAGAAGGTGTGACAGAAGGTGTGACATCAGGTGTGACAGAAGGTGTGACAGAAGGTGTGACAGAAGGAGTGACATCAGGTGTGACATCAGGTGTGACAGAAGGTGTGGCATCAGGTGTGACATCAGGTGTGACAGAAGGTGTGACATCAGGTGTGACAGAAGGTGTGACATCAGGTGTGACAGAAGGTGTGACATCAGGTGTGACAGAAGGTGTGACATCAGGTGTGACATCAGGTGTGACAGAAGGTGTGACATCAGGTGTGACATCAGGTGTGACAGAAGGTGTGACATCAGGTGTGACATCAGGTGTGACAGAAGGTGTGACAGAAGGTGTGACATCAGGTGTGACATGAGGTGTGACAGGTGTGACAGAAGGTGTGACATCAGGTTTGACAGAGGTGTGACATCAGGTGTGACATCAGGTGTGACATCAGGTGTGACAGAAGGTGTGACATCAGGTGTGACAGAAGGTGTGACATCAGGTTTGACAGAGGTGTGACATCAGGTGTGACATCAGGTGTGACAGAAGGTGTGACATCAGGTGTGACATCAGGTGTGACAGCAGGTGTGACATCAGGTGTGACAGAAGGTGTGACAGAAGGTGTGACATCAGGTGTGACAGAAGGTGTGACAGAAGGTGTGACATCAGGTGTGACATCAGGTGTGACATCAGGTGTGACATCAGGTGTGACAGAAGGTGTGACAGAAGGTGTGACAGAAGGTGTGACATCAGGTGTGACAGAGGTGTGACATCAGGTGTGACATCAGGTGTGACAGAAGGTGTGACATCAGGTGTGACATCAGGTGTGACATCAGGTGTGACAGAGGTGTGACATCAGGTGTGACAGAAGGTGTGACATCAGGTGTGACATCAGGTGTGACATCAGGTGTGACATCAGGTGTAGAGGTCGACCGATTCATCGGTCGGCCGATTAATCGGGCCGATTATTTGACATTTTTTCATAATCGGCATCGGCCGATGCCTGAGCATATTAGGTCGATTATGAGGTAGGCACATCTGCGGGCAGCCCGGTGTTGTTGTTGCTGTGGAACACGTGTGACACCGCCCCTTGTGTGTCAATCAAATTGTCATTCTGCCGGCAGAAACCGGTAGGCTTAAATTCTTCTCTTTCAAAGCCCTATGTATTTAATTGGTTAGATATGAAATGCTCCGACGTTATCAATTCTGTTTTTGGTAACGGAGAATTTCTCTCCGTAGGTGACGTTAGCTGCGTGCGGGGCGGAGCAGCTCTCACATACACACTGCTGCAGCGCAGACACACACAGAGCGAAATCACGAAAAAAAAGTCAGGTCAAAAATCATTAAAAGTCATACCGCGGCCTGTCGAAAGTCATCAATAATAAAGTCATACCGCTGCCTGTTGAAAATAAAGAAAAAAAGTGATGTTGAAAATTATGAAAAACTAAGCCATACCGCGCCTGTCGAAAATCACGAAAAAAAAGTCAGGTCAAAAAATCATTAAAAGTCGAAAGTCATCAATAATGAAGTCATACCGCTGCCTGTTGAAAATAAAGAAAAAAAGTGATGTTGAAAATTATGAAAAACGAAGCCATACCGCGCCTGTCGAAAATCACGAAAAAAAAGTCAGGTCAAAAATCATTAAAAGTCATACCGCGGCCTGTCGAAAGTCATCAATAATAAAATCATACCGCTGCCTGTTGAAAATAAAGAAAAAAAGTCAAGTCGGAAAACGAAGCCATACCGCGCCTGTCGAAAATCACGAAAAAAAAGTCAGGTCAAAAATCATTAAAAGTCATACTTTGGCCTGTCGAAAGTCATCAATAATAAAGTCATACCGCTGCCTGTTGAAAATAAAGAAAAAAAGTGATGTTGAAAATTAGGGAAAACGAAGCCATACCGAAAGTCATATCGCTGCCTGTTGAAAATAAAGAAAAAAAGTCAAGTCGAAAAACGAAGCCATACCGCGCCTTTCGAAAATCATGAAAAAAAAGTCAGGTCAAAAATCATTAAAAGTCATACCGCGGCCTGTCGAAAGTCATCAATAATAAAGTCATACCGCTGCCTGTTGAAAATAAAGAAAAAAGGTGATGTTGAAAATTATGAAAACGAAGCCATACCGCGCCTGTCAAAAATCACGAAAAAAAAGTCAGGTCAAAAATCATTAAAAGTCATACCGCGGCCTGTCGAAAGTCATCAATAATAAAGTCATACCGCTGCCTGTTGAAAATAAAGAAAAAAAGTGATGTTGAAAATTATGAAAAACTAAGCCATACCGCGCCTGTCGAAAATCACGAAAAAAAAGTCAGGTCAAAAAATCATTAAAAGTCGAAAGTCATCAATAATGAAGTCATACCGCTGCCTGTTGAAAATAAAGAAAAAAAGTGATGTTGAAAATTATGAAAAACGAAGCCATACCGCGCCTGTCGAAAATCACGAAAAAAAAGTCAGGTCAAAAATCATTAAAAGTCATACCGCGGCCTGTCGAAAGTCATCAATAATAAAATCATACCGCTGCCTGTTGAAAATAAAGAAAAAAAGTCAAGTCGGAAAACGAAGCCATACCGCGCCTGTCGAAAATCACGAAAAAAAAGTCAGGTCAAAAATCATTAAAAGTCATACCGCGGCCTGTCGAAAGTCATCAATAATAAAGTCATACCGCTGCCTGTTGAAAATAAAGAAAAAAAGTGATGTTGAAAATTATGAAAAACGAAGCCATACCGCGCCTGACGAAAATCACGAAAAAAAAGTCAGGTCAAAAATCATTAAAAGTCATACTTTGGCCTGTCGAAAGTCATCAATAATAAAGTCATACCGCTGCCTGTTGAAAATAAAGAAAAAAAGTGATGTTGAAAATTAGGGAAAACGAAGCCATACCGAAAGTCATATCGCTGCCTGTTGAAAATAAAGAAAAAAAGTCAAGTCGAAAAACGAAGCCATACCGCGCCTGTCGAAAATCACGAAAAAAAAGTCAGGTCAAAAATCATTAAAAGTCATACCGCGGCCTGTCGAAAGTCATCAATAATAAAGTCATACCGCTGCCTGTTGAAAATAAAGAAAAAAGGTGATGTTGAAAATTATGAAAACGAAGCCATACCGCGCCTGTCAAAAATCACGAAAAAAAAGTCAGGTCAAAAATCATTAAAAGTCATACTGCGGCCTGTCGAAAGTCATTAATAATAAAGTCATTAAAAATGAAGTCATATCGCTGCCTGTTGAAAATAAAGAAAAAAGGTGATGTTGAAAATTATGAAAACGAAGCCATACCGCGCCTGTCAAAAATCACGAAAAAAAAGTCAGGTCAAAAATCATTAAAAGTCATACCGCGGCCTGCCGAAAGTCATTAAAAATAAAGTCATTAAAAATGAAATCATACCGCTGCCTGTTGAAAATAAAGAAAAAAAGTGATGTTGAAAATTATGAAAAACGAAGCCATACCGCGCCTGTCGAAAATTACGAAAAAAAAGTCAGGTCAAAAATCATTAAAAGTCATACTGCGGCCTGTCGAAAGTCATTAATAATAAAGTCATTAAAAAAAAAAGTCATATCGCTGCCTGTTGAAAATAAAGAAAAAAAGTCAAGTCGAAAAACGAAGCCATACCGCGCCTGTCGAAAATCACGAAAAAAAATTCAGGTCAAAAATCATTAAAAGTCATACCGCGGCCTGTCGAAAGTCATCAATAATAAAGTCATACCGCTGCCTGTTGAAAATAAAGAAAAAAAGTCAAGTCGAAAAACGAAGCCATATCGCGCCTGTCGAAAATCACGAAAAAAAAGTCAGGTTAAAAATCATTAAAAGTCATACCTTGGCCTGTCGATAGTCATTAATAATAAAGTCATTAAAAATAAAGTCATATCGCTGCCTGTTGAAAATAAAGAAAAAAGGTGATGTTGAAAATTATGAAAACGAAGCCATACCGCGCCTGTCAAAAATCACGAAAAAAAAGTCAGGTCAAAAATCATTAAAAGTCATACCGCGGCCTGCCGAAAGTCATTAAAAATAAAGTCATTAAAAATGAAATCATACCGCTGCCTGTTGAAAATAAAGAAAAAAAGTCATGTCGAAAAACGTAGCCATACCGCGCCTGTCGAAACTCACGAAAAAAAAGTCAGGTCAAAAATCATTAAAAGTCATACCGCGGCCTGTCGAAAGTCATCAATATAAAGTCATACCGCTGCCTGTTGAAAATAAAGAAAAAAAGTTATGTTGAAAATTATGAAAAACGAAGCCATACCGCGCCTGTCGAAAATCACGAAAAAAAGTCAGGTCAAAAATCATTAAAAGTCATACCGCGGCCTGTCGAAACTCATCAATATAAAGTCATACCGCTGCCTGTTGAAAATAAAGAAAAAAAGTGATGTTGAAAATTATGAAAAACGAAGCCATACCGCGCCTGTCGAAAGTCATTAATAATAAAGTCATTAAAAAAAAAAGTCATATCGCTGCCTGTTGAAAATAAAGAAAAAAATTCAAGTCGAAAAACGAAGCCCTAATGCGCCTGTCGAAAATCACGAAAAAAAAGTTAGGTCAAAAATCATTAAAAGTCATACCGCGGCCTGTCGAATGTCATTAAAAATAAAGTCATTAAAAATAAAGTCATACCGCTGCCTGTTGAAAATAAAGAAAAAAAGTGATGTTGAAAATTATGAAAAACGAAGCCATACCGCTTGGTGTGACATAAGGTGTGACAGAAGGTGTGACAGAAGGTGTGACATCAGGTGTGACATCAGGTGAGACAGAAGGTGTGACATCAGGTGTGACATCAGGTGTGACATCAGGTGTGACAGAGGTGTGACATCAGGTGTGACATCAGGTGTGACAGAAGGTGTGACATCAGGTGTGACAGAAGGTGTGACAGAAGGTGTGACATCAGGTGTGACAGAAGGTGTGACATCAGGTGTGACAGAAGGTGTGACATCAGGTGTGACAGAAGGTGTGACAGAAGGTGTGACATCAGGTGTGACAGAAGGTGTGACATCAGGTGTGACAGAAGGTGTGACATCAGGTGTGACATCAGGTGTGACAGAAGGTGTGACATCAGGTGTGACAGAAGGTGTGACAGAAGGTGTGACATCAGGTGTGACAGAAGGTGTGACATCAGGTGTGACAGAAGGTGTGACAGAAGGTGTGACATCAGGTGTGACATCAGGTGTGACAGAAGGTGTGACATCAGGTGTGACATCGGGTGTGACATCAGGTGTGACATCAGGTGAGACAGAAGGTGTGACATCAGGTGTGACAGAAGGTGTGACAGAAGGTGTGACAGAAGGAGTGACATCAGGTGTGACATCAGGTGTGACAGAAGGTGTGACATCAGGTGTGACATCAGGTGTGACAGAAGGTGTGACATCAGGTGTGACAGAAGGTGTGACATCAGGTGTGACAGAAGGTGTGACAGAAGGTGTGACATCAGGTGTGACAGAAGGTGTGACATCAGGTGTGACATCAGGTGTGACAGAAGGTGTGACATCAGGTGTGACATCAGGTGTGACAGAAGGTGTGACATCAGGTGTGACATCAGGTGTGACAGAAGGTGTGACAGAAGGTGTGACATCAGGTGTGACATGAGGTGTGACAGAAGGTGTGACAGAAGGTGTGACAGAAGGTGTGACATCAGGTGTGACATCAGGTGTGACATCAGGTGTGACAGAAGGTGTGACATCAGGTTTGACAGAGGTGTGACATCAGGTGTGACATCAGGTGTGACATCAGGTGTGACAGAAGGTGTGACATCAGGTGTGACAGAAGGTGTGACATCAGGTTTGACAGAGGTGTGACATCAGGTGTGACATCAGGTGTGACAGAAGGTGTGACATCAGGTGTGACATCAGGTGTGACAGAAGGTGTGACATCAGGTGTGACAGAAGGTGTGACAGAAGGTGTGACATCAGGTGTGACAGAAGGTGTGACAGAAGGTGTGACATCAGGTGTGACATCAGGTGTGACATCAGGTGTGACATCAGGTGTTACAGAAGGTGTGACAGAAGGTGTGACAGAAGGTGTGACATCAGGTGTGACAGAGGTGTGACATCAGGTGTGACATCAGGTGTGACAGAAGGTGTGACATCAGGTGTGACATCAGGTGTGACATCAGGTGTGACAGAGGTGTGACATCAGGTGTGACAGAAGGTGTGACATCAGGTGTGACATCAGGTGTGACATCAGGTGTGACATCAGGTGTAGAGGTCGACCGATTCATCGGTCGGCCGATTAATCGGGCCGATTATTTGACATTTTTTCATAATCGGCATCGGCCGATGCCTGAGCATATTAGGTCGATTATCAAGTAGGCACATCTGCGGGCAGCCCGGTGTTGTTGTTGCTGTGGAACACGTGTGACACCGCCCCTTGTGTGTCAATCAAATTGTCATTCTGCCGGGAGAAACCGGTAGGCTTAAATTCTTCTCTTTCAAAGCCCTATGTATTTAATTGGTTAGATATGAAATGCTCCGACGTTATCAATTCTGTTTTTGGTAACGGAGAATTTCTCTCCGTAGGTGACGTTAGCTGCGTGCGGGGCGGAGCAGCTCTCACATACACACTGCTGCAGCGCAGACACACACAGAGCTTCTGCTCTTAGTAACTGTGACGGAGAAAACTAAACTTATAAAGCGTGATTACAATTTACTAGAGTTGATGCTGACAATGCTTGTCATAAGTGCAAGTTTGAATGTGAGGGCGGAAACACGAGCAATTTGTCGAAACATTTAGCAAAAAGTTCACTTCCTCATGAAACGTCTCTACGGTCTATGGGTCCTACATCGCGTCTATGACGTCACTGGCCTGTGTGTAGTCCGCAGCAGATGTGAGCAGCAGGATGTGTAATACGAGTGAACAAAGTTATTATTATTTTTTGATCAATTAGATTATGGCCATATAGCTTGTAACAGTGTCTGTCAACAAACATAAATAAAAAACATGCTTTAGGACAGTTTTTGAAAGATGCTTAAAAGGTTTTGAGCCCTGCACTATTACTACTATTAACCATCATGCACAAAATGAAATATGCACTGCAGTGAAGACACAAAGTGCAAATTGGAGAGACAGACCATAAGTGTTGTTCAATAAATGTTTACTTAAGTTAAGACATTTTGTGTATTATTTGTTATTATTAAATTGTTATATTTTATCAGATGGAGGAAAAAAAGAAAACCAGCCAAATATATCGGCAAAAAAAAATCGGCATCATATATCGGCCATCGGCTGTCCTGATTCTGTACAAAATCGGCATCGGCATCGGCCATAAAAAACCCATATCGGTCGACCTCTAATCAGGTGTGACATCAGGTGTGACAGAATGTGTGACATCAGGTGTGACATCAGGTGTGACATCAGGTGTGACAGAAGGTGTGACATCAGGTGTGACACCAGGTGTGACAGAAGGTGTGACAGAAGGTGTGACATCAGGTGTGACAGAAGGTGTGACATCAGGTGTGACATCAGGTGTGACAGAAGGTGTTACAGAAGGTGTGACAGAAGGTGTGACATCAGGTGTGACATCAGGTGTGACAGAAGGTGTGACATCAGGTGTGACAGAAGGTGTGACAGAAGGTGTGACATCAGGTGTGACAGAAGGTGTGACATCAGGTGTGACAGAAGGTGTGACAGATGGTTTGACAGATGTGTGACATCAGGTGTGACATCAGGTGTGACAGAAGGTGTGACATCAGGTGTGACATCAGGTGTGACAGAAGGTGTGACAGAAGGTGTGACATCAGGTGTGACATCAGGTGTGACAGAAGGTGTGACATCAGGTGTGACAGAAGGTGTGACATCAGGTGTTACATCAGGTGTGACAGAAGGTGTGACAGAAGGTGTGACATCAGGTGTGACATCAGGTGTGACATCAGGTGTGACAGAAGGTGTGACATCAGGTGTGACATCAGGTGTGACATAAGGTGTGACAGAAGGTGTGGGCCTGTCGAAAATTACGAAAAAATTCAGGTCAAAAATCATTAAAAGTCATACCGCGGCCTGTCGAACGTCATCAATAATGAAGTCATACCGCTGTCTGTTGAAAATAAAGAAAAAAAGTGATGTTGAAAATTATGAAAAACGAAGCCATACCGCGCCTGACGAAAATCACGAAAAAAAAGTCAGGTCAAAAATCATTAAAAGTCATACCTTGGCCTGTCGAAAGTCATCAATAATAAAGTCATACCGCTGCCTGTTGAAAATAAAGAAAAAAGGTGATGTTGAAAATTATGAAAACGAAGCCATACCGCGCCTGTCAAAAATCACGAAAAAAAAGTCAGGTCAAAAATCATTAAAAGTCATACCGCGGCCTGCCGAAAGTCATTAAAAATAAAGTCATTAAAAATGAAATCATACCGCTGCCTGTTGAAAATAAAGAAAAAAAGTCATGTCGAAAAACGTAGCCATACCGCGCCTGTCGAAACTCACGAAAAAAAAGTCAGGTCAAAAATCATTAAAAGTCATACCGCGGCCTGTCGAAAGTCATCAATATAAAGTCATACCGCTGCCTGTTGAAAATAAAGAAAAAAAGTTATGTTGAAAATTATGAAAAACGAAGCCATACCGCGCCTGTCGAAAATCACGAAAAAAAGTCAGGTCAAAAATCATTAAAAGTCATACCGCGGCCTGCCGAAAGTCATTAAAAATAAAGTCATTAAAAATGAAATCATACCGCTGCCTGTTGAAAATAAAGAAAAAAAGTGATGTTGAAAATTATGAAAAACGAAGCCATACCGCGCCTGTCGAAAATTACGAAAAAAAAGTCAGGTCAAAAATCATTAAAAGTCATACTGCGGCCTGTCGAAAGTCATTAATAATAAAGTCATTAAAAAAAAAAGTCATATCGCTGCCTGTTGAAAATAAAGAAAAAAAGTCAAGTCGAAAAACGAAGCCATACCGCGCCTGTCGAAAATCACGAAAAAAAAGTCAGGTAAAAAATCATTAAAAGTCATACCGAGGCCTGTCGAAAGTCATCAATAATAAAGTCATACCGCTGCCTGTTGAAAATAAAGAAAAAAAGTCAAGTCGAAAAACGAAGCCATACCGCGCCTGTCGAAAATCACGAAAAAAAAGTCAGGTTAAAAATCATTAAAAGTCATACCTTGGCCTGTCGATAGTCATTAATAATAAAGTCATTAAAAATAAAGTCATATCGCTGCCTGTTGAAAATAAAGAAAAAAGGTGATGTTGAAAATTATGAAAACGAAGCCATACCGCGCCTGTCAAAAATCACGAAAAAAAAGTCAGGTCAAAAATCATTAAAAGTCATACCGCGGCCTGCCGAAAGTCATTAAAAATAAAGTCATTAAAAATGAAATCATACCGCTGCCTGTTGAAAATAAAGAAAAAAAGTCATGTCGAAAAACGTAGCCATACCGCACCTGTCGAAACTCACGAAAAAAAAGTCAGGTCAAAAATCATTAAAAGTCATACCGCGGCCTGTCGAAAGTCATCAATATAAAGTCATACCGCTGCCTGTTGAAAATAAAGAAAAAAAGTTATGTTGAAAATTATGAAAAACGAAGCCATACCGCGCCTGTCGAAAATCACGAAAAAAAGTCAGGTCAAAAATCATTAAAAGTCATACCGCGGCCTGTCGAAAGTCATCAATATAAAGTCATACCGCTGCCTGTTGAAAATAAAGAAAAAAAGTGATGTTGAAAATTATGAAAAACGAAGCCATACCGCGCCTGTCGAAAGTCATTAATAATAAAGTCATTAAAAAAAAAAGTCATATCGCTGCCTGTTGAAAATAAAGAAAAAAATTCAAGTCGGAAAACGAAGACCTAATGCGCCTGTCGAAAATCACGAAAAAAAAGTCAGGTCAAAAATCATTAAAAGTCATACCGCGGCCTGTCGAATGTCATTAAAAATAAAGTCATTAAAAATAAAGTCATACCGCTGCCTGTTGAAAATAAAGAAAAAAAGTGATGTTGAAAATTATGAAAAACGAAGCCATACCGCTTGGTGTGACATAAGGTGTGACAGAAGGTGTGACAGAAGGTGTGACATCAGGTGTGACATCAGGTGAGACAGAAGGTGTGACATCAGGTGTGACATCAGGTGTGACATCAGGTGTGACAGAGGTGTGACATCAGGTGTGACATCAGGTGTGACAGAAGGTGTGACATCAGGTGTGACAGAAGGTGTGACAGAAGGTGTGACATCAGGTGTGACAGAAGGTGTGACATCAGGTGTGACAGAAGGTGTGACATCAGGTGTGACAGAAGGTGTGACAGAAGGTGTGACATCAGGTGTGACAGAAGGTGTGACATCAGGTGTGACAGAAGGTGTGACATCAGGTGTGACATCAGGTGTGACAGAAGGTGTGACATCAGGTGTGACAGAAGGTGTGACAGAAGGTGTGACATCAGGTGTGACAGAAGGTGTGACATCAGGTGTGACAGAAGGTGTGACAGAAGGTGTGACATCAGGTGTGACATCAGGTGAGACAGAAGGTGTGACATCAGGTGTGACATCGGGTGTGACATCAGGTGTGACATCAGGTGAGACAGAAGGTGTGACAGAAGGTGTGACATCAGGTGTGACAGAAGGTGTGACAGAAGGTGTGACATCAGGTGTGACAGAAGGTGTGACATCAGGTGTGACATCAGGTGTGACAGAAGGTGTGACATCAGGTGTGACAGAAGGTGTGACAGAAGGTGTGACATCAGGTGTGACAGAAGGTGTGACATCAGGTGTGACATCAGGTGTGACAGAAGGTGTGACATCAGGTGTGACATCAGGTGTGACAGAAGGTGTGACATCAGGTGTGACATCAGGTGTGACAGAAGGTGTGACAGAAGGTGTGACATCAGGTGTGACATGAGGTGTGACAGAAGGTGTGACAGAAGGTGTGACAGAAGGTGTGACATCAGGTGTGACATCAGGTGTGACATCAGGTGTGACAGAAGGTGTGACATCAGGTTTGACAGAGGTGTGACATCAGGTGTGACATCAGGTGTGACATCAGGTGTGACATCAGGTGTGACAGAAGGTGTGACATCAGGTGTGACAGAAGGTGTGACATCAGGTTTGACAGAGGTGTGACATCAGGTGTGACATCAGGTGTGACAGAAGGTGTGACATCAGGTGTGACATCAGGTGTGACAGAAGGTGTGACATCAGGTGTGACAGAAGGTGTGACAGAAGGTGTGACATCAGGTGTGACAGAAGGTGTGACAGAAGGTGTGACATCAGGTGTGACATCAGGTGTGACATCAGGTGTTACAGAAGGTGTGACAGAAGGTGTGACAGAAGGTGTGACATCAGGTGTGACAGAGGTGTGACATCAGGTGTGACATCAGGTGTGACAGAAGGTGTGACATCAGGTGTGACATCAGGTGTGACATCAGGTGTGACAGAGGTGTGACATCAGGTGTGACAGAAGGTGTGACATCAGGTGTGACATCAGGTGTGACATCAGGTGTGACATCAGGTGTAGAGGTCGACCGATTCATCGGTCGGCCGATTAATCGGGCCGATTATTTGACATTTTTTCATAATCGGCATCGGCCGATGCCTGAGCATATTAGGTCGATTATCAAGCAGGCACATCTGCGGGCAGCCCGGTGTTGTTGTTGCTGTGGAACACGTGTGACACCGCCCCTTGTGTGTCAATCAAATTGTCATTCTGCCGGGAGAAACCGGTAGGCTTAAATTCTTCTCTTTCAAAGCCCTATGTATTTAATTGGTTAGATATGAAATGCTCCGACGTTATCAATTCTGTTTTTGGTAACGGAGAATTTCTCTCCGTAGGTGACGTTAGCTGCGTGCGGGGCGGAGCAGCTCTCACATACACACTGCTGCAGCGCAGACACACACAGAGCTTCTGCTCTTAGTAACTGTGACGGAGAAAACTAAACTTATAAAGCGTGATTACAATTTACTAGAGTTGATGCTGACAATGCTTGTCATAAGTGCAAGTTTGAATGTGAGGGCGGAAACACGAGCAATTTGTCGAAACATTTAGCAAAAAGTTCACTTCCTCATGAAACGTCTCTACGGTCTATGGGTCCTACATCGCGTCTATGACGTCACTGGCCTGTGTGTAGTCCGCAGCAGATGTGAGCAGCAGGATGTGTAATACGAGTGAACAAAGTTATTATTATTTTTTTATCAATTAGATTATGGCCATATAGCTTGTAACAGTGTCTGTCAACAAACATAAATAAAAAACATGCTTTAGGACAGTTTTTGAAAGATGCTTAAAAGGTTTTGAGCCCTGCACTATTACTACTATTAACCATCATGCACAAAATGAAATATGCACTGCAGTGAAGACACAAAGTGCAAATTGGAGAGACAGACCATAAGTGTTGTTCAATAAATGTTTACTTAAGTTAAGACATTTTGTGTATTATTTGTTATTATTAAATTGTTATATTTTATCAGATGGAGGAAAAAAAGAAAACCAGCCAAATATATCGGCAAAAAAAAATCGGCATCATATATCGGCCATCGGCTGTCCTGATTCTGTACAAAATCGGCATCGGCATCGGCCATAAAAAACCCATATCGGTCGACCTCTAATCAGGTGTGACATCAGGTGTGACAGAATGTGTGACATCAGGTGTGACATCAGGTGTGACATCAGGTGTGACAGAAGGTGTGACATCAGGTGTGACACCAGGTGTGACAGAAGGTGTGACAGAAGGTGTGACATCAGGTGTGACAGAAGGTGTGACATCAGGTGTGACATCAGGTGTGACAGAAGGTGTTACAGAAGGTGTGACAGAAGGTGTGACATCAGGTGTGACATCAGGTGTGACAGAAGGTGTGACATCAGGTGTGACAGAAGGTGTGACAGAAGGTGTGACATCAGGTGTGACAGAAGGTGTGACATCAGGTGTGACAGAAGGTGTGACAGAAGGTTTGACAGATGTGTGACATCAGGTGTGACATCAGGTGTGACAGAAGGTGTGACATCAGGTGTGACATCAGGTGTGACAGAAGGTGTGACAGAAGGTGTGACATCAGGTGTGACATCAGGTGTGACAGAAGATGTGACATCAGGTGTGACAGAAGGTGTGACATCAGGTGTTACATCAGGTGTGACAGAAGGTGTGACAGAAGGTGTGACATCAGGTGTGACATCAGGTGTGACATCAGGTGTGACATCAGGTGTGACAGAAGGTGTGACATCAGGTGTGACATCAGGTGTGACAGAAGGTGTGACAGAAGGTGTGGGCCTGTCGAAAATTACGAAAAAATTCAGGTCAAAAATCATTAAAAGTCATACCGCGGCCTGTCAAACGTCATCAATAATGAAGTCATACCGCTGTCTGTTGAAAATAAAGAAAAAAAGTGATGTTGAAAATTATGAAAAACGAAGCCATACCGCGCCTGACGAAAATCACGAAAAAAAAGTCAGGTCAAAAATCATTAAAAGTCATACCTTGGCCTGTCGAAAGTCATCAATAATAAAGTCATACCGCTGCCTGTTGAAAATAAAGAAAAAAAGTGATGTTGAAAATTATGAAAAACTAAGCCATACCGCGCCTGTCGAAAATAACGAAAAAAAAGTCAGGTCAAAAATCATTAAAAGTCATACCGCGGCCTGTCGAAAGTCATTAATAATAAAGTCATTAAAAAAAAAAGTCATATCGCTGACTGTTGAAAATAAAGAAAAAAAGTAAAGTCGAAAAACGAAGCCATACCGCGCCTGTCGAAAATCCCGAAAAAAAAGTCAGGTCAAAAATCATTAAAAGTCATACCGCGGCCTGTCGAAAGTCATCAATAATGAAGTCATACCGCTGCCTGTTGAAAATAAAGAAAAAAAGTGATGTTGAAAATTTTGAAAAACGAAGCCATACCGCGCCTGACGAAAATCACGAAAAAAAATGTCAGGTCAAAAATCATTAAAAGTCATACTTTGGCCTGTCGAAAGTCATCAATAATAAAGTCATACCGCTGCCTGTTGAAAATAAAGAAAAAAAGTGATGTTGAAAATTAGGGAAAACGAAGCCATACCGCGCCTGTCGAAAATCACGAAAAAAAAGTCAGGTCAAAAATCATTAAAAGTCATACCGCGGCCTGTCGAAAGTCATTAATAATAAAGTCATTAAAAATAAAGTCATATCGCTGCCTGTTGAAAATAAAGAAAAAAGGTGATGTTGAAAATTATGAAAAAAGAAGCCATACCGCGACTGTCGAAAATCACGAAAAAAAAGTCAGGTCAAAAATCATTAAAAGTCATACCGCGGCCTGTCGAAAGTCATTAATAATGAAGTCATTAAAAAAAAAAGTCATATCGCTGCCTGTTGAAAATAAAGAAAAAAAGTCAAGTCGAAAAACGAAGCCATACCGCGCCTGTCGAAAATCCCGAAAAAAAAGTCAGGTCAAAAATCATTAAAAGTCATACCGCGGCCTGTCGAAAGTCATCAATAATGAAGTCATACCGCTGCCTGTTGAAAATAAAGAAAAAAAGTGATGTTGAAAATTATGAAAAACGAAGCCATACCGCGCCTGACGAAAATCACGAAAAAAAATGTCAGGTCAAAAATCATTAAAAGTCATACTTTGGCCTGTCGAAAGTCATCAATAATAAAGTCATACCGCTGCCTGTTGAAAATAAAGAAAAAAAGTGATGTTGAAAATTAGGGAAAACGAAGCCATACCGCGCCTGTCGAAAATCACGAAAAAAAAGTCAGGTCAAAAATCATTAAAAGTCATACCGCGGCCTGTCGAAAGTCATTAATAATAAAGTCATTAAAAATAAAGTCATATCGCTGCCTGTTGAAAATAAAGAAAAAAGGTGATGTTGAAAATTATGAAAAAAGAAGCCATACCGCGACTGTCGAAAATCACGAAAAAAAAGTCAGGTCAAAAATCATTAAAAGTCATACCGCGGCCTGTCGAAAGTCATCAATAATAAAGTCATACCGCTGCCTGTTGAAAATAAAGAAAAAAAGTGATGTTGAAAATTATGAAAAACTAAGCCATACCGCGCCTGTCGAAAATCACGAAAAAAAAGTCAGGTCAAAAAATCATTAAAAGTCGAAAGTCATCAATAATGAAGTCATACCGCTGCCTGTTGAAAATAAAGAAAAAAAGTGATGTTGAAAATTATGAAAAACGAAGCCATACCGCGCCTGTCGAAAATCACGAAAAAAAAGTCAGGTCAAAAATCATTAAAAGTCATACCGCGGCCTGTCGAAAGTCATCAATAATAAAATCATACCGCTGCCTGTTGAAAATAAAGAAAAAAAGTCAAGTCGAAAAACGAAGCCATACCGCGCCTGTCGAAAATCACGAAAAAAAGTCAGGTCAAAAATCATTAAAAGTCATACCGCGGCCTGTCGAAAGTCATCAATAATAAAGTCATACCGCTGCCTGTTGAAAATAAAGAAAAAAAGTGATGTTGAAAATTATGAAAAACGAAGCCATACCGCGCCTGACGAAAATCACGAAAAAAAAGTCAGGTCAAAAATCATTAAAAGTCATACTTTGGCCTGTCGAAAGTCATCAATAATAAAGTCATACCGCTGCCTGTTGAAAATAAAGAAAAAAAGTGATGTTGAAAATTAGGGAAAACGAAGCCATACCGAAAGTCATATCGCTGCCTGTTGAAAATAAAGAAAAAAAGTCAAGTCGAAAAACGAAGCCATACCACGCCTGTCGAAAATCACGAAAAAAAAGTCAGGTCAAAAATCATTAAAAGTCATACCGCGGCCTGTCGAAAGTCATCAATAATAAAGTCATACCGCTGCCTGTTGAAAATAAAGAAAAAAGGTGATGTTGAAAATTATGAAAACGAAGCCATACCGCGCCTGTCAAAAATCACGAAAAAAAAGTCAGGTCAAAAATCATTAAAAGTCATACTGCGGCCTGTCGAAAGTCATTAATAATAAAGTCATTAAAAATAAAGTCATATCGCTGCCTGTTGAAAATAAAGAAAAAAGGTGATGTTGAAAATTATGAAAACGAAGCCATACTGCGCCTGTCAAAAATCACGAAAAAAAAGTCAGGTCAAAAATCATTAAAAGTCATACCGCGGCCTGCCGAAAGTCATTAAAAATAAAGTCATTAAAAATGAAATCATACCGCTGCCTGTTGAAAATAAAGAAAAAAAGTGATGTTGAAAATTATGAAAAACGAAGCCATACCGCGCCTGTCGAAAATTACGAAAAAAAGTCAGGTCAAAAATCATTAAAAGTCATACTGCGGCCTGTCGAAAGTCATTAATAATAAAGTCATTAAAAAAAAAAGTCATATCGCTGCCTGTTGAAAATAAAGAAAAAAAGTCAAGTCGAAAAACGAAGCCATACCTCGCCTGTCGAAAATCACGAAAAAAAAGTCAGGTCCAAAATCATTAAAAGTCATACCGCGGCCTGTCGAAAGTCATCAATAATAAAGTCATACCGCTGCCTGTTGAAAATAAAGAAAAAAAGTCAAGTCGAAAAACGAAGCCATACCGCGCCTGTCGAAAATCACGAAAAAAAAGTCAGGTTAAAAATCATTAAAAGTCATACCTTGGCCTGTCGATAGTCATTAATAATAAAGTCATTAAAAATGAAATCATACCGCTGCCTGTTGAAAATAAAGAAAAAAAGTCATGTCGAAAAACGTAGCCATACCGCGCCTGTCGAAACTCACGAAAAAAAAGTCAGGTCAAAAATCATTAAAAGTCATACCGCGGCCTGTCGAAAGTCATCAATATAAAGTCATACCGCTGCCTGTTGAAAATAAAGAAAAAAAGTTATGTTGAAAATTATGAAAAACGAAGCCATACCGCGCCTGTCGAAAATCACGAAAAAAAGTCAGGTCAAAAATCATTAAAAGTCATACCGCGGCCTGTCGAAAGTCATCAATATAAAGTCATACCGCTGCCTGTTGAAAATAAAGAAAAAAAGTGATGTTGAAAATTATGAAAAACGAAGCCATACCGCGCCTGTCGAAAGTCATTAATAATAAAGTCATTAAAAAAAAGTCATATCGCTGCCTGTTGAAAATAAAGAAAAAAATTCAAGTCGAAAAACGAAGCCCTAATGCGCCTGTCGAAAATCACGAAAAAAAAGTCAGGTCAAAAATCATTAAAAGTCATACCGCGGCCTGTCGAATGTCATTAAAAATAAAGTCATTAAAAATAAAGTCATACCGCTGCCTGTTGAAAATAAAGAAAAAAAGTGATGTTGAAAATTATGAAAAACGAAGCCATACCGCTTGGTGTGACATAAGGTGTGACAGAAGGTGTGACAGAAGGTGTGACATCAGGTGTGACATCAGGTGAGACAGAAGGTGTGACATCAGGTGTGACATCAGGTGTGACATGAGGTGTGACAGAAGGTGTGACAGAAGGTGTGACATCAGGTGTGACATCAGGTGTGACATCAGGTGTGACAGAAGGTGTGACATCAGGTTTGACAGAGGTGTGACATCAGGTGTGACATCAGGTGTGACATCAGGTGTGACAGAAGGTGTGACATCAGGTGTGACAGAAGGTGTGACATCAGGTTTGACAGAGGTGTGACATCAGGTGTGACATCAGGTGTGACAGAAGGTGTGACATCAGGTGTGACATCAGGTGTGACAGAAGGTGTGACAGAAGGTGTGACATCAGGTGTGACAGAAGGTGTGACAGAAGGTGTGACATCAGGTGTGACATCAGGTGTTACAGAAGGTGTGACAGAAGGTGTGACAGAAGGTGTGACATCAGGTGTGACAGAGGTGTGACATCAGGTGTGACATCAGGTGTGACAGAAGGTGTGACATCAGATGTGACATCAGGTGTGACATCAGGTGTGACAGAGGTGTGACATCAGGTGTGACAGAAGGTGTGACATCAGGTGTGACATCAGGTGTGACATCAGGTGTGACATTAGGTGTAGAGGTCGACCGATTCATCGGTCGGCCGATTAATCGGGCCGATTATTTGACATTTTTTCATAATCGGCATCGGCCGATGCCTGAGCATATTAGGTCGATTATCAAGCAGGCACATCTGCGGGCAGCCCGGTGTTGTTGTTGCTGTGGAACACGTGTGACACCGCCCCTTGTGTGTCAATCAAATTGTCATTCTGCCGGGAGAAACCGGTAGGCTTAAATTCTTCTCTTTCAAAGCCCTATGTATTTAATTGGTTAGATATGAAATGCTCCGACGTTATCAATTCTGTTTTTGGTAACGGAGAATTTCTCTCCGTAGGTGACGTTAGCTGCGTGCGGGGCGGAGCAGCTCTCACATACACACTGCTGCAGCGCAGACACACACAGAGCTTCTGCTCTTAGTAACTGTGACGGAGAAAACTAAACTTATAAAGCGTGATTACAATTTACTAGAGTTGATGCTGACAATGCTTGTCATAAGTGCAAGTTTGAATGTGAGGGCGGAAACACGAGCAATTTGTCGAAACATTTAGCAAAAAGTTCACTTCCTCATGAAACGTCTCTACGGTCTATGGGTCCTACATCGCGTCTATGACGTCACTGGCCTGTGTGTAGTCCGCAGCAGATGTGAGCAGCAGGATGTGTAATACGAGTGAACAAAGTTATTATTATTTTTTGATCAATTAGATTATGGCCATATAGCTTGTAACAGTGTCTGTCAACAAACATAAATAAAAAACATGCTTTAGGACAGTTTTTGAAAGATGCTTAAAAGGTTTTGAGCCCTGCACTATTACTACTATTAACCATCATGCACAAAATGAAATATGCACTGCAGTGAAGACACAAAGTGCAAATTGGAGAGACAGACCATAAGTGTTGTTCAATAAATGTTTACTTAAGTTAAGACATTTTGTGTATTATTTGTTATTATTAAATTGTTATATTTTATCAGATGGAGGAAAAAAAGAAAACCAGCCAAATATATCGGCAAAAAAAAATCGGCATCATATATCGGCCATCGGCTGTCCTGATTCTGTACAAAATCGGCATCGGCATCGGCCATAAAAAACCCATATCGGTCGACCTCTAATCAGGTGTGACATCAGGTGTGACAGAATGTGTGACATCAGGTGTGACATCAGGTGTGACATCAGGTGTGACAGAAGGTGTGACATCAGGTGTGACACCAGGTGTGACAGAAAGTGTGACAGAAGGTGTGACATCAGGTGTGACAGAAGGTGTGACATCAGGTGTGACATCAGGTGTGACAGAAGGTGTTACAGAAGGTGTGACAGAAGGTGTGACATCAGGTGTGACATCAGGTGTGACAGAAGGTGTGACATCAGGTGTGACAGAAGGTGTGACATCAGGTGTTACATCAGGTGTGACAGAAGGTGTGACAGAAGGTGTGACATCAGGTGTGACATCAGGTGTGACATCAGGTGTGACAGAAGGTATGACATCAGGTGTGACATCAGGTGTGACAGAAGGTGTGACATAAGGTGTGACAGAAGGTGTGACATCAGGTGTGACAGAAGGTGTGACATAAGGTGTGACAGAAGGTGTGACAGAAGGTGTGACATCAGGTGTGACATCAGGTGTGACATCAGGTGTGACAGAAGGTGTGACATCAGGTGTGAAATCAGGTGTGACAGAGGTGTGACATCAGGTGTGACAGAAGGTGTGACATCAGGTGTGACAGAAGGTGTGACATCAGGTGTGACATCAGGTGTGACAGAAGGTGTGACATCAGGTGTGACAGAAGGTGTGACAGAAGGTGTGACATCAGGTGTGACAGAAGGTTTGACATCAGGTGTGACAGAAGATGTGACATCAGGTGTGACATCAGGTGTGACAGAAGGTGTGACAGAAGGTGTGACATCAGGTGTGACAAAAGGTGTGACAGAAGGTGTGACATCAGGTGTGACATCAGGTGTGACATCAGGTGAGACAGAAGGTGTGACATCAGGTGTGACATCGGGTGTGACATCAGGTGTGACAGAAGGTGTGACATCAGGTGAGACTGAAGGTGTGACATCAGGTGTGACAGAAGGTGTGACGAAAGGTGTGACAGAAGGTGTGACATCAGGTGTGACATCAGGTGTGACATCAGGTGTGACAGAAGGTATGACATCAGGTGTGACATCAGGTGTGACAGAAGGTGTGACATAAGGTGTGACAGAAGGTGTGACATCAGGTGTGACAGAAGGTGTGACATAAGGTGTGACAGAAGGTGTGACAGAAGGTGTGACATCAGGTGTGACATCAGGTGTGACATCAGGTGAGACAGAAGGTGTGACATCAGGTGTGAAATCAGGTGTGACAGAGGTGTGACATCAGGTGTGACAGAAGGTGTGACATCAGGTGTGACAGAAGGTGTGACATCAGGTGTGACATCAGGTGTGACAGAAGGTGTGACATCAGGTGTGACAGAAGGTGTGACAGAAGGTGTGACATCAGGTGTGACAGAAGGTTTGACATCAGGTGTGACAGAAGATGTGACATCAGGTGTGACATCAGGTGTGACAGAAGGTGTGACAGAAGGTGTGACATCAGGTGTGACAAAAGGTGTGACAGAAGGTGTGACATCAGGTGTGACATCAGGTGAGACAGAAGGTGTGACATCAGGTGTGACATCGGGTGTGACATCAGGTGTGACAGAAGGTGTGACATCAGGTGAGACTGAAGGTGTGACATCAGGTGTGACAGAAGGTGTGACGAAAGGTGTGACAGAAGGTGTGACATCAGGTGTGACATCAGGTGTGACATCAGGTGTGACAGAAGGTATGACATCAGGTGTGACATAAGGTGTGACAGAAGGTGTGACAGAAGGTGTGACAGAAGGTGTGACATCAGGTGTGACATCAGGTGTGACATCAGGTGAGACAGAAGGTGTGACATCAGGTGTGACATCAGGTGTGACATCAGGTGTGACAGAGGTGTGACATCAGGTGTGACAGAAGGTGTGACATCAGGTGTGACAGAAGGTGTGACAGAAGGTGTGACATCAGGTGTGACAGAAGGTGTGACATCAGGTGTGACAGAAGGTGTGACATCAGGTGTGACATCAGGTGTGACATCAGGTGTGACAGAGGTGTGACATCAGGTGTGACATCAGGTGTGACAGAAGATGTGACAGAAGGTGTGACATCAGGTGTGACAGAAGGTGTGACATCAGGTGTGACAGAAGGTGTGACAGAAGGTGTGACATCAGGTGTGACATCAGGTGTGACATCAGGTGAGACAGAAGGTGTGACATCAGGTGTGACATCGGGTGTGACATCAGGTGTGACAGAAGGTGTGACATCAGGTGAGACAGAAGGTGTGACATCAGGTGTGACAGAAGGTGTGACAGAAGGTGTGACAGAAGGTGTGACATCAGGTGTGACATCAGGTGTGACAGAAGGTGTGACATCAGGTGTGACATCAGGTGTGACAGAAGGTGTGACATCAGGTGTGACAGAAGGTGTGACATCAGGTGTGACAGAAGGTGTGACAGAAGGTGTGACATCAGGTGTGACATCAGGTGTGACAGAAGGTGTGACATCAGGTGAGACAGAAGGTGTGACATCAGGTGTGACATCAGGTGTGACAGAAGGTGTGACATCAGGTGTGACATCAGGTGTGACAGAAGGTGTGACATCAGGTGTGACAGAAGGTGTGACATCAGGTGTGACATCAGGTGTGAAAGAGGTGTGACATCAGGTGTAACAGAAGGTGTGACATCAGGTGTGACATCAGGTGTGACAGAAGGTGTGACATCAGGTGTGACAGAAGGTGTGACAGAAGGTGTGACAGAAGGTGTGACAGAAGGTGTGACATCAGGTGTGACATCAGGTGTGACATCAGGTGAGACAGAAGGTGTGACATCAGGTGTGACATCTGGTGTGACATCAGGTGTGACAGAAGGTGTGACATCAGGTGTGACAGAAGGTGTGACAGAAGGTGTGACATCAGTTGTGACAGAGGTGTGACATCAGGTGTGACATCAGGTGTGACATCAGGTGTGACATCAGGTGTGACAGAAGGTGTGACATCAGGTGTGACAGAAGGTGTGACATCAGGTGTGACATCAGGTGTGACATCAGGTGTGACAGAGGTGTGACATCAGGTGTGACAGAAGGTGTGACATCAGGTGTAGAGGTCGACCGATTCATCGGTCGGCCGATTAATCGGGCCGATTATTTGACAGAAGGTGTGACATCAGGTGAGACAGAAGGTGTGACATCAGGTGTGACAGAAGGTGTGACAGAAGGTGTGACAGAAGGTGTGACATCAGGTGTGACATCAGGTGTGACATCAGGTGTGACAGAAGGTGTGACATCAGGTGTGACAGAAGGTGTGACATCAGGTGTGACAGAAGGTGTGACATCAGGTGTGACAGAAGGTGTGACAGAAGGTGTGACATCAGGTGTGACATCAGGTGTGACATCAGGTGTGACAGAAGGTGTGACAGAAGGTGTGACATCAGGTGTGACAGAAGGTGTGACATAAGGTGTGACAGAAGGTGTGACAGAAGGTGTGACATCAGGTGTGACATCAGGTGTGACATCAGGTGAGACAGAAGGTGTGACATCAGGTGTGACAAAAATAAAGTCATTAAAAATGAAATCATACCGCTGCCTGTTGAAAATAAAGATAAAAAGTGATGTTGAAAATTATGAAAAACGAAGCCATACCGCGCCTGTCGAAAATTACGAAAAAAAAGTCAGGTCAAAAATCATTAAAAGTCATACTGCGGCCTGTCGAAAGTCATTAATAATAAAGTCATTAAAAAAAAAAGTCATATCGCTGCCTGTTGAAAATAAAGAAAAAAAGTCAAGTCGAAAAACGAAGCCATACCGCGCCTGTCGAAAATCACGAAAAAAAAGTCAGGTCAAAAATCATTAAAAGTCATACCGCGGCCTGTCGAAAGTCATCAATAATAAAGTCATACCGCTGCCTGTTGAAAATAAAGAAAAAAAGTCAAGTCGAAAAACGAAGCCTGTCGAAAATCACGAAAAAAAAGTCAGGTTAAAAATCATTAAAAGTCATACCTTGGCCTGTCGATAGTCATTAATAATAAAGTCATTAAAAATAAAGTCATATCGCTGCCTGTTGAAAATAAAGAAAAAAGGTGATGTTGAAAATTATGAAAACGAAGCCATACCGCGCCTGTCAAAAATCACGAAAAAAAAGTCAGGTCAAAAATCATTAAAAGTCATACCGCGGCCTGCCGAAAGTCATTAAAAATAAAGTCATTAAAAATGAAATCATACCGCTGCCTGTTGAAAATAAAGAAAAAAAGTCATGTCGAAAAACGTAGCCATACCGCGCCTGTCGAAACTCACGAAAAAAAAGTCAGGTCAAAAATCATTAAAAGTCATACCGCGGCCTGTCGAAAGTCATCAATATAAAGTCATACCGCTGCCTGTTGAAAATAAAGAAAAAAAGTTATGTTGAAAATTATGAAAAACGAAGCCATACCGCGCCTGTCGAAAATCACGAAAAAAAGTCAGGTCAAAAATCATTAAAAGTCATACCGCGGCCTGCCGAAAGTCATTAAAAATAAAGTCATTAAAAATGAAATCATACCGCTGCCTGTTGAAAATAAAGAAAAAAAGTGATGTTGAAAATTATGAAAAACGAAGCCATACCGCGCCTGTCGAAAATTACGAAAAAAAAGTCAGGTCAAAAATCATTAAAAGTCATACTGCGGCCTGTCGAAAGTCATTAATAATAAAGTCATTAAAAAAAAAAGTCATATCGCTGCCTGTTGAAAATAAAGAAAAAAAGTCAAGTCGAAAAACGAAGCCATACCGCGCCTGTCGAAAATCACGAAAAAAAAGTCAGGTCAAAAATCATTAAAAGTCATACCGCGGCCTGTCGAAAGTCATCAATAATAAAGTCATACCGCTGCCTGTCGAAAATCACGAAAAAAAAGTCAGGTTAAAAATCATTAAAAGTCATACCTTGGCCTGTCGATAGTCATTAATAATAAAGTCATTAAAAATAAAGTCATATCGCTGCCTGTTGAAAATAAAGAAAAAAGGTGATGTTGAAAATTATGAAAACGAAGCCATACCGCGCCTGTCAAAAATCACGAAAAAAAAGTCAGGTCAAAAATCATTAAAAGTCATACCGCGGCCTGCCGAAAGTCATTAAAAATAAAGTCATTAAAAATGAAATCATACCGCTGCCTGTTGAAAATAAAGAAAAAAAGTCATGTCGAAAAACGTAGCCATACCGCACCTGTCGAAACTCACGAAAAAAAAGTCAGGTCAAAAATCATTAAAAGTCATACCGCGGCCTGTCGAAAGTCATCAATATAAAGTCATACCGCTGCCTGTTGAAAATAAAGAAAAAAAGTTATGTTGAAAATTATGAAAAACGAAGCCATACCGCGCCTGTCGAAAATCACGAAAAAAAGTCAGGTCAAAAATCATTAAAAGTCATACCGCGGCCTGTCGAAAGTCATCAATATAAAGTCATACCGCTGCCTGTTGAAAATAAAGAAAAAAAGTGATGTTGAAAATTATGAAAAACGAAGCCATACCGCGCCTGTCGAAAGTCATTAATAATAAAGTCATTAAAAAAAAAAGTCATATCGCTGCCTGTTGAAAATAAAGAAAAAAATTCAAGTCGGAAAACGAAGCCCTAATGCGCCTGTCGAAAATCACGAAAAAAAAGTCAGGTCAAAAATCATTAAAAGTCATACCGCGGCCTGTCGAATGTCATTAAAAATAAAGTCATTAAAAATAAAGTCATACCGCTGCCTGTTGAAAATAAAGAAAAAAAGTGATGTTGAAAATTATGAAAAACGAAGCCATACCGCTTGGTGTGACATAAGGTGTGACAGAAGGTGTGACAGAAGGTGTGACATCAGGTGTGACATCAGGTGAGACAGAAGGTGTGACATCAGGTGTGACATCAGGTGTGACATCAGGTGTGACAGAAGGTGTGACATCAGGTTTGACAGAGGTGTGACATCAGGTGTGACATCAGGTGTGACAGAAGGTGGGACATCAGGTGTGACAGAAGGTGTGACAGAAGGTGTGACAGAAGGTGTGACATCAGGTTTGACAGAGGTGTGACATCAGGTGTCACATCAGGTGTGACATCAGGTGTGACAGAAGGTGTGACATCAGGTGTGACATCAGGTGTGACAGAAGGTGTGACATCAGGTGTGACAGAAGGTGTGACAGAAGGTGTGACAGAAGGTCTGACAGAAGGTGTGACATCAGGTGTGACATCAGGTGTGACATCAGGTGTTACAGAAGGTGTGACAGAAGGTGTGACATCAGGTGTTACAGAAGGTGTGACAGAAGGTGTGACAGAAGGTGTGACAGAAGGTGTGACATCAGGTGTGACAGAAGGTGTGACATCAGGTGTGACAGAAGGTGTGACAGAAGGTGTGACATCAGGTGTGACATCAGGTGAGACAGAAGGTGTGACATCAGGTGTGACATCGGGTGTGACATCAGGTGTGACATCAGGTGAGACAGAAGGTGTGACATCAGGTGTGACAGAAGGTGTGACAGAAGGTGTGACAGAAGGTCTGACAGAAGGTGTGACATCAGGTGTGACATCAGGTGTGACATCAGGTGTTACAGAAGGTGTGACAGAAGGTGTGACATCAGGTGTTACAGAAGGTGTGACAGAAGGTGTGACAGAAGGTGTGACAGAAGGTGTGACATCAGGTGTGACAGAAGGTGTGACATCAGGTGTGACAGAAGGTGTGACAGAAGGTGTGACATCAGGTGTGACATCAGGTGAGACAGAAGGTGTGACATCAGGTGTGACATCTGGTGTGACATCAGGTGTGACATCAGGTGAGACAGAAGGTGTGACAGAAGGTGTGACATCAGGTGTGACAGAAGGTGTGACAGAAGGTGTGACAGAAGGAGTGACATCAGGTGTGACATCAGGTGTGACAGAAGGTGTGACATCAGGTGTGACATCAGGTGTGACAGAAGGTGTGACATCAGGTGTGACAGAAGGTGTGACATCAGGTGTGACAGAAGGTGTGACAGAAGGTGTGACATCAGGTGTGACAGAAGGTGTGACATCAGGTGTGACATCAGGTGTGACAGAAGGTGTGACATCAGGTGTGACATCAGGTGTGACAGAAGGTGTGACATCAGGTGTGACATCAGGTGTGACAGAAGGTGTGACAGAAGGTGTGACATCAGGTGTGACATGAGGTGTGACAGAAGGTGTGACAGAAGGTGTGACAGAAGGTGTGACATCAGGTGTGACATCAGGTGTGACATCAGGTGTGACAGAAGGTGTGACATCAGGTTTGACAGAGGTGTGACATCAGGTGTGACATCAGGTGTGACATCAGGTGTGACATCAGGTGTGACAGAAGGTGTGACATCAGGTGTGACAGAAGGTGTGACATCAGGTTTGACAGAGGTGTGACATCAGGTGTGACATCAGGTGTGACAGAAGGTGTGACATCAGGTGTGACATCAGGTGTGACAGAAGGTGTGACATCAGGTGTGACAGAAGGTGTGACAGAAGGTGTGACATCAGGTGTGACAGAAGGTGTGACAGAAGGTGTGACATCAGGTGTGACATCAGGTGTGACATCAGGTGTTACAGAAGGTGTGACAGCAGGTGTGACAGAAGGTGTGACATCAGGTGTGACAGAGGTGTGACATCAGGTGTGACATCAGGTGTGACAGAAGGTGTTACATCAGGTGTGACATCAGGTGTGACATCAGGTGTGACAGAGGTGTGACATCAGGTGTGACAGAAGGTGTGACATCAGGTGTGACATCAGGTGTGACATCAGGTGTGACATCAGGTGTAGAGGTCGACCGATTCATCGGTCGGCCGATTAATCGGGCCGATTATTTGACATTTTTTCATAATCGGCATCGGCCGATGCCTGAGCATATTAGGTCGATTATCAAGCAGGCACATCTGCGGGCAGCCCGGTGTTGTTGTTGCTGTGGAACACGTGTGACACCGCCCCTTGTGTGTCAATCAAATTGTCATTCTGCCGGGAGAAACCGGTAGGCTTAAATTCTTCTCTTTCAAAGCCCTATGTATTTAATTGGTTAGATATGAAATGCTCCGACGTTATCAATTCTGTTTTTGGTAACGGAGAATTTCTCTCCGTAGGTGACGTTAGCTGCGTGCGGGGCGGAGCAGCTCTCACATACACACTGCTGCAGCGCAGACACACACAGAGCTTCTGCTCTTAGTAACTGTGACGGAGAAAACTAAACTTATAAAGCGTGATTACAATTTACTAGAGTTGATGCTGACAATGCTTGTCATAAGTGCAAGTTTGAATGTGAGGGCGGAAACACGAGCAATTTGTCGAAACATTTAGCAAAAAGTTCACTTCCTCATGAAACGTCTCTACGGTCTATGGGTCCTACATCGCGTCTATGACGTCACTGGCCTGTGTGTAGTCCGCAGCAGATGTGAGCAGCAGGATGTGTAATACGAGTGAACAAAGTTATTATTATTTTTTTATCAATTAGATTATGGCCATATAGCTTGTAACAGTGTCTGTCAACAAACATAAATAAAAAACATGCCTTAGGACAGTTTTTGAAAGATGCTTAAAAGGTTTTGAGCCCTGCACTATTACTACTATTAACCATCATGCACAAAATGAAATATGCACTGCAGTGAAGACACAAAGTGCAAATTGGAGAGACAGACCATAAGTGTTGTTCAATAAATGTTTACTTAAGTTAAGACATTTTGTGTATTATTTGTTATTATTAAATTGTTATATTTTATCAGATGGAGGAAAAAAAGAAAACCAGCCAAATATATCGGCAAAAAAAAATCGGCATCATATATCGGCCATCGGCTGTCCTGATTCTGTACAAAATCGGCATCGGCATCGGCCATAAAAAACCCATATCGGTCGACCTCTAATCAGGTGTGACATCAGGTGTGACAGAATGTGTGACATCAGGTGTGACATCAGGTGTGACATCAGGTGTGACAGAAGGTGTGACATCAGGTGTGACACCAGGTGTGACAGAAGGTGTGACAGAAGGTGTGACATCAGGTGTGACAGAAGGTGTGACATCAGGTGTGACATCAGGTGTGACAGAAGGTGTTACAGAAGGTGTGACAGAAGGTGTGACATCAGGTGTGACATCAGGTGTGACAGAAGGTGTGACATCAGGTGTGACAGAAGGTGTGACAGAAGGTGTGACATCAGGTGTGACAGAAGGTGTGACATCAGGTGTGACAGAAGGTTTGACAGATGTGTGACATCAGGTGTGACATCAGGTGTGACAGAAGGTGTGACATCAGGTGTGACATCAGGTGTGACAGAAGGTGTGACAGAAGGTGTGACATCAGGTGTGACATCAGGTGTGACAGAAGATGTGACATCAGGTGTGACAGAAGGTGTGACATCAGGTGTTACATCAGGTGTGACAGTAGGTGTGACAGAAGGTGTGACATCAGGTGTGACATCAGGTGTGACATCAGGTGTGACATCAGGTGTGACAGAAGGTGTGACATCAGGTGTGACATCAGGTGTGACAGAAGGTGTGACAGAAGGTGTGGGCCTGTCGAAAATTACGAAAAAATTCAGGTCAAAAATCATTAAAAGTCATACCGCGGCCTGTCAAACGTCATCAATAATGAAGTCATACCGCTGTCTGTTGAAAATAAAGAAAAAAAGTGATGTTGAAAATTATGAAAAACGAAGCCATACCGCGCCTGACGAAAATCACGAAAAAAAAGTCAGGTCAAAAATCATTAAAAGTCATACCTTGGCCTGTCGAAAGTCATCAATAGTAAAGTCATACCGCTGCCTGTTGAAAATAAAGAAAAAAAGTGATGTTGAAAATTAGGAAAAACTAAGCCATACCGCGCCTGTCGAAAATAACGAAAAAAAATTCAGGTCAAAAATCATTAAAAGTCATACCGCGGCCTGTCGAAAGTCATTAATAATGAAGTCATTAAAAAAAAAAGTCATATCGCTGCCTGTTGAAAATAAAGAAAAAAAGTCAAGTCGAAAAACGAAGCCATACCGCGCCTGTCGAAAATCCCGAAAAAAAATTCAGGTCAAAAATCATTAAAAGTCATACCGCGGCCTGTCGAAAGTCATCAATAATGAAGTCATACCGCTGCCTGTTGAAAATAAAGAAAAAAAGTGATGTTGAAAATTATGAAAAACGAAGCCATACCGCGCCTGACGAAAATCACGAAAAAAAATGTCAGGTCAAAAATCATTAAAAGTCATACTTTGGCCTGTCGAAAGTCATCAATAATAAAGTCATACCGCTGCCTGTTGAAAATAAAGAAAAAAAGTGATGTTGAAAATTAGGGAAAACGAAGCCATACCGCGCCTGTCGAAAATCACGAAAAAAAAGTCAGGTCAAAAATCATTAAAAGTCATACCGCGGCCTGTCGAAAGTCATTAAAAATAAAGTCATTAAAAATAAAGTCATATCGCTGCCTGTTGAAAATAAAGAAAAAAGGTGATGTTGAAAATTATGAAAAAAGAAGCCATACCGCGACTGTCGAAAATCACGAAAAAAAAGTCAGGTCAAAAATCATTAAAAGTCATACCGCGGCCTGTCGAAAGTCATCAATAATAAAGTCATACCGCTGCCTGTTGAAAATAAAGAAAAAAAGTGATGTTGAAAATTATGAAAAACTAAGCCATACCGCGCCTGTCGAAAATCACGAAAAAAAAGTCAGGTCAAAAAATCATTAAAAGTCGAAAGTCATCAATAATGAAGTCATACCGCTGCCTGTTGAAAATAAAGAAAAAAAGTGATGTTGAAAATTATGAAAAACGAAGCCATACCGCGCCTGTCGAAAATCACGAAAAAAAAGTCAGGTCAAAAATCATTAAAAGTCATACCGCGGCCTGTCGAAAGTCATCAATAATAAAATCATACCGCTGCCTGTTGAAAATAAAGAAAAAAAGTCAAGTCGAAAAACGAAGCCATACCGCGCCTGTCGAAAATCACGAAAAAAAGTCAGGTCAAAAATCATTAAAAGTCATACCGCGGCCTGTCGAAAGTCATCAATAATAAAGTCATACCGCTGCCTGTTGAAAATAAAGAAAAAAAGTGATGTTGAAAATTATGAAAAACGAAGCCATACCGCGCCTGACGAAAATCACGAAAAAAAAGTCAGGTCAAAAATCATTAAAAGTCATACTTTGGCCTGTCGAAAGTCATCAATAATAAAGTCATACCGCTGCCTGTTGAAAATAAAGAAAAAAAGTGATGTTGAAAATTAGGGAAAACGAAGCCATACCGAAAGTCATATCGCTGCCTGTTGAAAATAAAGAAAAAAAGTCAAGTCGAAAAACGAAGCCATACCACGCCTGTCGAAAATCACGAAAAAAAAGTCAGGTCAAAAATCATTAAAAGTCATACCGCGGCCTGTCGAAAGTCATCAATAATAAAGTCATACCGCTGCCTGTTGAAAATAAAGAAAAAAGGTGATGTTGAAAATTATGAAAACGAAGCCATACCGCGCCTGTCAAAAATCACGAAAAAAAAGTCAGGTCAAAAATCATTAAAAGTCATACTGCGGCCTGTCGAAAGTCATTAATAATAAAGTCATTAAAAATAAAGTCATATCGCTGCCTGTTGAAAATAAAGAAAAAAGGTGATGTTGAAAATTATGAAAACGAAGCCATACTGCGCCTGTCAAAAATCACGAAAAAAAAGTCAGGTCAAAAATCATTAAAAGTCATACCGCGGCCTGCCGAAAGTCATTAAAAATAAAGTCATTAAAAATGAAATCATACCGCTGCCTGTTGAAAATAAAGAAAAAAAGTGATGTTGAAAATTATGAAAAACGAAGCCATACCGCGCCTGTCGAAAATTACGAAAAAAAGTCAGGTCAAAAATCATTAAAAGTCATACTGCGGCCTGTCGAAAGTCATTAATAATAAAGTCATTAAAAAAAAAAGTCATATCGCTGCCTGTTGAAAATAAAGAAAAAAAGTCAAGTCGAAAAACGAAGCCATACCGCGCCTGTCGAAAATCACGAAAAAAAAGTCAGGTCCAAAATCATTAAAAGTCATACCGCGGCCTGTCGAAAGTCATCAATAATAAAGTCATACCGCTGCCTGTTGAAAATAAAGAAAAAAAGTCAAGTCGAAAAACGAAGCCATACCGCGCCTGTCGAAAATCACGAAAAAAAAGTCAGGTTAAAAATCATTAAAAGTCATACCTTGGCCTGTCGATAGTCATTAATAATAAAGTCATTAAAAATGAAATCATACCGCTGCCTGTTGAAAATAAAGAAAAAAAGTCATGTCGAAAAACGTAGCCATACCGCGCCTGTCGAAACTCACGAAAAAAAAGTCAGGTCAAAAATCATTAAAAGTCATACCGCGGCCTGTCGAAAGTCATCAATATAAAGTCATACCGCTGCCTGTTGAAAATAAAGAAAAAAAGTTATGTTGAAAATTATGAAAAACGAAGCCATACCGCGCCTGTCGAAAATCACGAAAAAAAGTCAGGTCAAAAATCATTAAAAGTCATACCGCGGCCTGTCGAAAGTCATCAATATAAAGTCATACCGCTGCCTGTTGAAAATAAAGAAAAAAAGTGATGTTGAAAATTATGAAAAACGAAGCCATACCGCGCCTGTCGAAAGTCATTAATAATAAAGTCATTAAAAAAAAGTCATATCGCTGCCTGTTGAAAATAAAGAAAAAAATTCAAGTCGAAAAACGAAGCCCTAATGCGCCTGTCGAAAATCACGAAAAAAAAGTCAGGTCAAAAATCATTAAAAGTCATACCGCGGCCTGTCGAATGTCATTAAAAATAAAGTCATTAAAAATAAAGTCATACCGCTGCCTGTTGAAAATAAAGAAAAAAAGTGATGTTGAAAATTATGAAAAACGAAGCCATACCGCTTGGTGTGACATAAGGTGTGACAGAAGGTGTGACAGAAGGTGTGACATCAGGTGTGACATCAGGTGAGACAGAAGGTGTGACATCAGGTGTGACATCAGGTGTGACATGAGGTGTGACAGAAGGTGTGACAGAAGGTGTGACATCAGGTGTGACATCAGGTGTGACATCAGGTGTGACAGAAGGTGTGACATCAGGTTTGACAGAGGTGTGACATCAGGTGTGACATCAGGTGTGACATCAGGTGTGACAGAAGGTGTGACATCAGGTGTGACAGAAGGTGTGACATCAGGTTTGACAGAGGTGTGACATCAGGTGTGACATCAGGTGTGACAGAAGGTGTGACATCAGGTGTGACATCAGGTGTGACAGAAGGTGTGACAGAAGGTGTGACATCAGGTGTGACAGAAGGTGTGACAGAAGGTGTGACATCAGGTGTGACATCAGGTGTTACAGAAGGTGTGACAGAAGGTGTGACAGAAGGTGTGACATCAGGTGTGACAGAGGTGTGACATCAGGTGTGACATCAGGTGTGACAGAAGGTGTGACATCAGATGTGACATCAGGTGTGACATCAGGTGTGACAGAGGTGTGACATCAGGTGTGACAGAAGGTGTGACATCAGGTGTGACATCAGGTGTGACATCAGGTGTGACATCAGGTGTGACATCAGGTGTTACAGAAGGTGTGACAGAAGGTGTGACAGAAGGTGTGACATCAGGTGTGACAGAGGTGTGACATCAGATGTGACATCAGGTGTGACAGAAGGTGTGACATCAGGTGTGACATCAGGTGTGACATCAGGTGTGACATCAGGTGTGACAGAAGGTGTGACATCAGGTGTGACATCAGGTGTGACATCAGGTGTGACATCAGGTGTAGAGGTCGACCGATTCATCGGTCGGCCGATTAATCGGGCCGATTATTTGACATTTTTTCATAATCGGCATCGGCCGATGCCTGAGCATATTAGGTCGATTATCAAGCAGGCACATCTGCGGGCAGCCCGGTGTTGTTGTTGCTGTGGAACACGTGTGACACCGCCCCTTGTGTGTCAATCAAATTGTCATTCTGCCGGGAGAAACCGGTAGGCTTAAATTCTTCTCTTTCAAAGCCCTATGTATTTAATTGGTTAGATATGAAATGCTCCGACGTTATCAATTCTGTTTTTGGTAACGGAGAATTTCTCTCCGTAGGTGACGTTAGCTGCGTGCGGGGCGGAGCAGCTCTCACATACACACTGCTGCAGCGCAGACACACACAGAGCTTCTGCTCTTAGTAACTGTGACGGAGAAAACTAAACTTATAAAGCGTGATTACAATTTACTAGAGTTGATGCTGACAATGCTTGTCATAAGTGCAAGTTTGAATGTGAGGGCGGAAACACGAGCAATTTGTCGAAACATTTAGCAAAAAGTTCACTTCCTCATGAAACGTCTCTACGGTCTATGGGTCCTACATCGCGTCTATGACGTCACTGGCCTGTGTGTAGTCCGCAGCAGATGTGAGCAGCAGGATGTGTAATACGAGTGAACAAAGTTATTATTATTTTTTGATCAATTAGATTATGGCCATATAGCTTGTAACAGTGTCTGTCAACAAACATAAATAAAAAACATGCTTTAGGACAGTTTTTGAAAGATGCTTAAAAGGTTTTGAGCCCTGCACTATTACTACTATTAACCATCATGCACAAAATGAAATATGCACTGCAGTGAAGACACAAAGTGCAAATTGGAGAGACAGACCATAAGTGTTGTTCAATAAATGTTTACTTAAGTTAAGACATTTTGTGTATTATTTGTTATTATTAAATTGTTATATTTTATCAGATGGAGGAAAAAAAGAAAACCAGCCAAATATATCGGCAAAAAAAAATCGGCATCATATATCGGCCATCGGCTGTCCTGATTCTGTACAAAATCGGCATCGGCATCGGCCATAAAAAACCCATATCGGTCGACCTCTAATCAGGTGTGACATCAGGTGTGACAGAATGTGTGACATCAGGTGTGACATCAGGTGTGACATCAGGTGTGACAGAAGGTGTGACATCAGGTGTGACACCAGGTGTGACAGAAGGTGTGACAGAAGGTGTGACATCAGGTGTGACAGAAGGTGTGACATCAGGTGTGACATCAGGTGTGACAGAAGGTGTTACAGAAGGTGTGACAGAAGGTGTGACATCAGGTGTGACATCAGGTGTGACAGAAGGTGTGACATCAGGTGTGACAGAAGGTGTGACATCAGGTGTTACATCAGGTGTGACAGAAGGTGTGACAGAAGGTGTGACATCAGGTGTGACATCAGGTGTGACATCAGGTGTGACAGAAGGTATGACATCAGGTGTGACATCAGGTGTGACAGAAGGTGTGACATAAGGTGTGACAGAAGGTGTGACAGAAGGTGTGACATCAGGTGTGACATCAGGTGTGACATCAGGTGAGACAGAAGGTGTGACATCAGGTGTGAAATCAGGTGTGACAGAGGTGTGACATCAGGTGTGACAGAAGGTGTGACATCAGGTGTGACAGAAGGTGTGACATCAGGTGTGACATCAGGTGTGACAGAAGGTGTGACATCAGGTGTGACAGAAGGTGTGACAGAAGGTGTGACATCAGGTGTGACAGAAGGTGTGACATCAGGTGTGACAGAAGGTGTGACAGAAGGTGTGACAGAAGGTGTGACAGAAGGTGTGACATCAGGTGTGACATCAGGTGTGACATCAGGTGTTACAGAAGGTGTGACAGAAGGTGTGACATCAGGTGTGACAGAAGGTGTGACAGAAGGTGTGACATCAGGTGTGACAGAGGTGTGACATCAGGTGTGACATCAGGTGTGACAGAAGGTGTGACATCAGGTGTGACATCAGGTGTGACATCAGGTGTGACAGAAGGTGTTACGAAGGTTGACAGAAGGTGTGACATCAGGTGTGTCATCAGGTGTGACATCGGGTTGTGACAAAAGGTGTGACATCAGGTGTGACAAAGGTGTGACATCAGGTGTGACAGAAGGTGTGACATCAGGTGTGACATCAGGTGTGACAGAGGTGTGACATCAGGTGTGACAAAGGTGTGACATCAGGTGTGACAGAAGGTGTGACATCAGGTGTACTGGTGACAGAAGGTGTGACAGAAGGTGTGACATCAGGTGTGACATCAGGTGTGACATCAGGTGTGACAGAAGGTGTGACATCAGGTGTGACAGGGTGTGACATCAGGTGTGACAGAGGTGTGACAGAAGGTGTGACATCAGGTGTGACAGAAGGTGTGACATCAGGTGTGACATCAGGTGTGACAGAAGGTGTGACAGAAGGTGTGACAGAAGGTGTGACATCAGGTGTGACAGAAGGTATGACATCAGGTGTGACATAAGGTGTGACAGAAGGTGTGACAGAAGGTGTGACAGAAGGTGTGACATCAGGTGTGACATCAGGTGTGACATCAGGTGTGACAGAAGGTGTGACATCAGGTGTGACATCAGGTGTGACATCAGGTGTGACAGAGGTGTGACATCAGGTGTGACAGCAGGTGTGACATCAGGTGTGACAGAAGGTGTGACAGAAGGTGTGACATCAGGTGTGACAGAAGGTGTGACATCAGGTGTGACAGAAGGTGTGACATCAGGTGTGACATCAGGTGTGACATCAGGTGTGACAGAGGTGTGACATCAGGTGTGACATCAGGTGTGACAGAAGGTGTGACAGAAGGTGTGACATCAGGTGTGACAGAAGGTGTGACATCAGGTGTGACAGAAGGTGTGACAGAAGGTGTGACATCAGGTGTGACATCAGGTGTGACATCAGGTGAGACAGAAGGTGTGACATCGGGTGTGACATCGGGTGTGACATCAGGTGTGACAGAAGGTGTGACATCAGGTGAGACAGAAGGTGTGACATCAGGTGTGACAGAAGGTGTGACAGAAGGTGTGACAGAAGGTGTGACATCAGGTGTGACATCAGGTGTGACAGAAGGTGTGACATCAGGTGTGACATCAGGTGTGACAGAAGGTGTGACATCAGGTGTGACAGAAGGTGTGACATCAGGTGTGACAGAAGGTGTGACAGAAGGTGTGACATCAGGTGTGACATCAGGTGTGACAGAAGGTGTGACATCAGGTGAGACAGAAGGTGTGACATCAGGTGTGACATCAGGTGTGACAGAAGGTGTGACATCAGGTGTGACATCAGGTGTGACAGAAGGTGTGACATCAGGTGTAACAGAAGGTGTGACATCAGGTGTGACATCAGGTGTGACAGAAGGTGTGACATCAGGTGTGACAGAAGGTGTGACAGAAGGTGTGACAGAAGGTGTGACAGAAGGTGTGACATCAGGTGTGACATCAGGTGTGACATCAGGTGAGACAGAAGGTGTGACATCAGGTGTGACATCGGGTGTGACATCAGGTGTGACAGAAGGTGTGACATCAGGTGTGACAGAAGGTGTGACAGAAGGTGTGACATCACTTGTGACAGAGGTGTGACATCAGGTGTGACATCAGGTGTGACATCAGGTGTGACATCAGGTGTGACAGAAGGTGTGACATCAGGTGTGACAGAAGGTGTGACATCAGGTGTGACATCAGGTGTGACATCAGGTGTGACAGAGGTGTGACATCAGGTGTGACAGAAGGTGTGACATCAGGTGTAGAGGTCGACCGATTCATCGGTCGGCCGATTAATCGGGCCGATTATTTGACAGAAGGTGTGACATCAGGTGAGACAGAAGGTGTGACATCAGGTGTGACAGAAGGTGTGACAGAAGGTGTGACAGAAGGTGTGACATCAGGTGTGACATCAGGTGTGACATCAGGTGTGACAGAAGGTGTGACATCAGGTGTGACAGAAGGTGTGACATCAGGTGTGACAGAAGGTGTGACATCAGGTGTGACAGAAGGTGTGACAGAAGGTGTGACATCAGGTGTGACATCAGGTGTGACATCAGGTGTGACATCAGGTGTGACAGAAGGTGTGACAGAAGGTGTGACATCAGGTGTGACAGAAGGTGTGACATAAGGTGTGACAGAAGGTGTGACAGAAGGTGTGACATCAGGTGTGACATCAGGTGTGACATCAGGTGAGACAGAAGGTGTGACATCAGGTGTGACATCAGGTGTGACAGAGGTGTGACATCAGGTGTGACAGAAGGTGTGACAGAAGGTGTGACAGAAGGTTTGACATCAGGTGTGACATCAGGTGTGACAGAAGGTGTGACATCAGGTGTGACAGAAGGTGTGACAGAAGGTGTGACATCAGGTGTGACAGAAGGTGTGACATCAGGTGTGACAGAAGGTGTGACAGAAGGTGTGACATCAGGTGTGACAGAAGGTGTGACCTCAGGTGTGACAGAAGGTGTGACAGAAGGTTTGACAGAGGTGTGACATCAGGTGTGACATCAGGTGTGACAGAAGGTGTGACATCAGGTGTGACATCAGGTGTGACAGAAGGTGTTACAGAAGGTGTGACAGAAGGTGTGACATCAGGTGTGACATCAGGTGTGACAGAAGGTGTGACATCAGGTGTGACAGAAGGTGTGACATCAGGTGTTACATCAGGTGTGACAGAAGGTGTGACAGAAGGTGTGACATCAGGTGTGACATCAGGTGTGACATCAGGTGTGACATCAGGTGTGACAGAAGGTGTGACATCAGGTGTGACATCAGGTGTGACATAAGGTGTGACAGAAGGTGTGGGCCTGTCGAAAATTACGAAAAAATTCAGGTCAAAAATCATTAAAAGTCATACCGCGGCCTGTCGAACGTCATCAATAATGAAGTCATACCGCTGTCTGTTGAAAATAAAGAAAAAAAGTGATGTTGAAAATTATGAAAAACGAAGCCATACCGCGCCTGACGAAAATCACGAAAAAAAAGTCAGGTCAAAAATCATTAAAAGTCATACCTTGGCCTGTCGAAAGTCATCAATAATAAAGTCATACCGCTGCCTGTTGAAAATAAAGAAAAAAAGTGATGTTGAAAATTATGAAAAACTAAGCCATACCGCGCCTGTCGAAAATAACGAAAAAAAAGTCAGGTCAAAAATCATTAAAAGTCATACCGCGGCCTGTCGAAAGTCATTAATAATGAAGTCATTAAAAAAGAAAGTCATATCGCTGCCTGTTGAAAATAAAGAAAAAAAGTCAAGTCGAAAAACGAAGCCATACCGCGCCTGTCGAAAATCCCGAAAAAAAAGTCAGGTCAAAAATCATTAAAAGTCATACCGCGGCCTGTCGAAAGTCATCAATAATAAAGTCATACCGCTGCCTGTTGAAAATAAAGAAAAAAAGTGATGTTGAAAATTATGAAAAACTAAGCCATACCGCGCCTGTCGAAAATCACGAAAAAAAAAAGTCAGGTCAAAAAATCATTAAAAGTCATACCGCGGCCTGTCAAAAGTCATCAATAATAAAGTCATACCACTGCCTGTTGAAAATAAAGAAAAAAAGTGATGTTGAAAATTATGAAAAACGAAGCCATACCGCGCCTGTCGAAAATAACGAAAAAAAAGTCAGGTCAAAAATCATTAAAAGTCATACCGCGGCCTGTCGAAAGTCATTAATAATAAAGTCATTAAAAAAAAAAGTCATATCGCTGCCTGTTGAAAATAAAGAAAAAAAGTCAAGTCGAAAAACGAAGCCATACCGCGTCTATCGAAAATCCCGAAAAAAAAGTCAGGTCAAAAATCATTAAAAGTCATACCGCGGCCTGTCGAAAGTCATCAATAATAAAGTCATACCGCTGCCTGTTGAAAATAAAGAAAAAAAGTGATGTTGAAAATTATGAAAAACGAAGCCATACGGCGCCTGTCGAAAATCACGAAAAAAAAGGCAGGTCAAAAATCATTAAAAGTCATACCGCGGCCTGTCGAAAGTCATCAATAATAAAGTCATACCGCTGCCTGTTGAAAATAAAGAAAAAAAGTGATGTTGAAAATTATGAAAAACGAAGCCATACCGCGCCTGTCGAAAATCACGAAAAAAAAGTCAGGTCAAAAATCATTAAAAGTCATACCGCGGCCTGTCGAAAGTCATCAATAATAAAGTCATACCGCTGCCTGTTGAAAATAAAGAAAAAAAGTCAAGTCGAAAAACGAAGCCATACCGCGCCTGTCGAAAATCACGAAAAAAAAGTCAGGTTAAAAATCATTAAAAGTCATACCTTGGCCTGTCAATAGTCATTAATAATAAAGTCATTAAAAATAAAGTCATATCGCTGCCTGTTGAAAACAAAGAAAAAAGGTGATGTTGAAAATTATGAAAACGAAGCCATACCGCGCCTGTCAAAAATCACGAAAAAAAAGTCAGGTCAAAAATCATTAAAAGTCATACCGCGGCCTGCCGAAAGTCATTAAAAATAAAGTCATTAAAAATGAAATCATACCGCTGCCTGTTGAAAATAAAGAAAAAAAGTCATGTCGAAAAACGTAGCCATACCGCGCCTGTCGAAACTCACGAAAAAAAAGTCAGGTCAAAAATCATTAAAAGTCATACCGCGGCCTGTCGAAAGTCATCAATATAAAGTCATACCGCTGCCTGTTGAAAATAAAGAAAAAAAGTTATGTTGAAAATTATGAAAAACGAAGCCATACCGCGCCTGTCGAAAATCACGAAAAAAAGTCAGGTCAAAAATCATTAAAAGTCATACCGCGGCCTGTCGAAAGTCATCAATATAAAGTCATACCGCTGCCTGTTGAAAATAAAGAAAAAAAGTGATGTTGAAAATTATGAAAAACGAAGCCATACCGCGCCTGTCGAAAGTCATTAATAATAAAGTCATTAAAAAAAAAAGTCATATCGCTGCCTGTTGAAAATAAAGAAAAAAATTCAAGTCGAAAAACGAAGCCCTAATGCGCCTGTCGAAAATCACGAAAAAAAAGTCAGGTCAAAAATCATTAAAAGTCATACCGCGGCCTGTCGAATGTCATTAAAAATAAAGTCATTAAAAATAAAGTCATACCGCTGCCTGTTGAAAATAAAGAAAAAAAGTGATGTTGAAAATTATGAAAAACGAAGCCATACCGCTAGGTGTGACATAAGGTGTGACAGAAGGTGTGACAGAAGGTGTGACATCAGGTGTGACATCAGGTGAGACAGAAGGTGTGACATCAGGTGTGACATCAGGTGTGACATCAGGTGTGACAGAGATGTGACATCAGGTGTGACATCAGGTGTGACAGAAGGTGTGACATCAGGTGTGACAGAAGGTGTGACAGAAGGTGTGACATCAGGTGTGACAGAAGGTGTGACATCAGGTGTGACAGAAGGTGTGACATCAGGTGTGACAGAAGGTGTGACAGAAGGTGTGACATCAGGTGTGACAGAAGGTGTGACATCAGGTGTGACAGAAGGTGTGACATCAGGTGTGACATCAGGTGTGACAGAAGGTGTGACATCAGGTGTGACAGAAGGTGTGACAGAAGGTGTGACATCAGGTGTGACAGAAGGTGTGACATCAGGTGTGACAGAAGGTGTGACAGAAGGTGTGACATCAGGTGTGACATCAGGTGAGACAGAAGGTGTGACATCAGGTGTGACATCGGGTGTGACATCAGGTGAGACAGAAGGTGTGACAGAAGGTGTGACATCAGGTGTGACATCAGGTGTGACAGAAGGTGTGATAGAAGGTGTGACAGAAGGAGTGACATCAGGTGTGACATCAGGTGTGACATCAGGTGTGACAGAAGGTGTGACATCAGGTGTGACATCAGGTGTGACAGAAGGTGTGACATCAGGTGTGACAGAAGGTGTGACAGAAGGTGTGACATCAGGTGTGACAGAAGGTGTGACATCAGGTGTGACATCAGGTGTGACAGAAGGTGTGACATCAGGTGTGACATCAGGTGTGACAGAAGGTGTGACATCAGGTGTGACATCAGGTGTGACAGAAGGTGTGACAGAAGGTGTGACATCAGGTGTGACATCAGGTGTGACAGAAGGTGTGACATCAGGTTTGACAGAGGTGTGACATCAGGTGTGACATCAGGTGTGACAGAAGGTGTGACATCAGGTGTGACATCAGGTGTGACATCAGGTGTGACAGAAGGTGTGACATCAGGTGTGACAGAAGGTGTGACAGAAGGTGTGACATCAGGTGTGACAGAAGGTGTGACAGAAGGTGTGACATCAGGTGTGACATCAGGTGTGACATCAGGTGTGACATCAGGTGTTACAGAAGGTGTGACAGAAGGTGTGACAGAAGGTGTGACATCAGGTGTGACAGAGGTGTGACATCAGGTGTGACATCAGGTGTGACAGAAGGTGTGACATCAGGTGTGACATCAGGTGTGACATCAGGTGTGACATCAGGTGTGACAGAAGGTGTGACATCAGGTGTGACATCAGGTGTGACATCAGGTGTGACATCAGGTGTAGAGGTCGACCGATTCATCGGTCGGCCGATTAATCGGGCCGATTATTTGACATTTTTTCATAATCGGCATCGGCCGATGCCTGAGCATATTAGGTCGATTATCAAGCAGGCACATCTGCGGGCAGCCCGGTGTTGTTGTTGCTGTGGAACACGTGTGACACCGCCCCTTGTGTGTCAATCAAATTGTCATTCTGCCGGGAGAAACCGGTAGGCTTAAATTCTTCTCTTTCAAAGCCCTATGTATTTAATTGGTTAGATATGAAATGCTCCGACGTTATCAATTCTGTTTTTGGTAACGGAGAATTTCTCTCCGTAGGTGACGTTAGCTGCGTGCGGGGCGGAGCAGCTCTCACATACACACTGCTGCAGCGCAGACACACACAGAGCTTCTGCTCTTAGTAACTGTGACGGAGAAAACTAAACTTATAAAGCGTGATTACAATTTACTAGAGTTGATGCTGACAATGCTTGTCATAAGTGCAAGTTTGAATGTGAGGGCGGAAACACGAGCAATTTGTCGAAACATTTAGCAAAAAGTTCACTTCCTCATGAAACGTCTCTACGGTCTATGGGTCCTACATCGCGTCTATGACGTCACTGGCCTGTGTGTAGTCCGCAGCAGATGTGAGCAGCAGGATGTGTAATACGAGTGAACAAAGTTATTATTATTTTTTGATCAATTAGATTATGGCCATATAGCTTGTAACAGTGTCTGTCAACAAACATAAATAAAAAACATGCTTTAGGACAGTTTTTGAAAGATGCTTAAAAGGTTTTGAGCCCTGCACTATTACTACTATTAACCATCATGCACAAAATGAAATATGCACTGCAGTGAAGACACAAAGTGCAAATTGGAGAGACAGACCATAAGTGTTGTTCAATAAATGTTTACTTAAGTTAAGACATTTTGTGTATTATTTGTTATTATTAAATTGTTATATTTTATCAGATGGAGGAAAAAAAGAAAACCAGCCAAATATATCGGCAAAAAAAAATCGGCATCATATATCGGCCATCGGCTGTCCTGATTCTGTACAAAATCGGCATCGGCATCGGCCATAAAAAACCCATATCGGTCGACCTCTAATCAGGTGTGACATCAGGTGTGACAGAATGTGTGACATCAGGTGTGACATCAGGTGTGACATCAGGTGTGACAGAAGGTGTGACATCAGGTGTGACACCAGGTGTGACAGAAGGTGTGACAGAAGGTGTGACATCAGGTGTGACAGAAGGTGTGACATCAGGTGTGACATCAGGTGTGAAAGAAGGTGTTACAGAAGGTGTGACAGAAGGTGTGACATCAGGTGTGACATCAGGTGTGACAGAAGGTGTGACATCAGGTGTGACAGAAGGTGTGACATCAGGTGTTACATCAGGTGTGACAGAAGGTGTGACAGAAGGTGTGACATCAGGTGTGACATCAGGTGTGACATCAGGTGTGACAGAAGGTATGACATCAGGTGTGACATCAGGTGTGACAGAAGGTGTGACATAAGGTGTGACAGAAGGTGTGACATCAGGTGTGACAGAAGGTGTGACATAAGGTGTGACAGAAGGTGTGACAGAAGGTGTGACATCAGGTGTGACATCAGGTGAGACAGAAGGTGTGACATCAGGTGTGAAATCAGGTGTGACAGAGGTGTGACATCAGGTGTGACAGAAGGTGTGACATCAGGTGTGACAGAAGGTGTGACGAAAGGTGTGACAGAAGGTGTGACATCAGGTGTGACATCAGGTGTGACATCATGTGTGACAGAAGGTGTGACATCAGGTGTGACAGAAGGTTTGACATCAGGTGTGACAGAAGGTGTGACAGAAGGTGTGACATCAGGTGTGACAGAAGGTGTGACAGAAGGTGTGACAGAAGGTGTGACATCAGGTGTGACAGAAGGTGTGACATCAGGTGTGACATCAGGTGTGACATCAGGTGAGACAGAAGGTGTGACATCAGGTGTGACATCGGGTGTGACATCAGGTGTGACAGAAGGTGTGACATCAGGTGAGACAGAAGGTGTGACATCAGGTGTGACAGAAGGTGTGACGAAAGGTGTGACAGAAGGTGTGACATCAGGTGTGACATCAGGTGTGACATCATGTGTGACAGAAGGTGTGACATCAGGTGTGACATCAGGTGTGACAGAAGGTGTGACGTCAGGTGTGACAGAAGGTGTGACATCAGGTGTGACAGAAGGTGTGACAGAAGGTGTGACATCAGGTGTGACAGAAGGTGTGACATCAGGTGTGACATCAGGTGTGACATCAGGTGTGACAGAAGGTGTGACATCAGGTGTGACATCAGGTGTGACAGAAGGTGTGACATCAGGTGTGACAGAAGGTGTGACAGAAGGTGTGACAGAAGGTGTGACATCAGGTGTGACAGAAGGTGTGACATCAGGTGTGACATCAGGTGTGACAGAAGGTGTGACATCAGGTGTGACAGAAGGTGTGACAGAAGGTGTGACAGAAGGTGTGACATCAGGTGTGACAGAAGGTGTGACAGAAGGTGTGACATCAGGTGTGACATCAGGTGTGACATCAGGTGTGACAGAAGGTGTGACATCAGGTTTGACAGAGGTGTGACATCAGGTGTGACAGAAGGTGTGACATCAGGTGTGACAGAAGGTGTGACATCAGGTTTGACAGAGGTGTGACATCAGGTGTCACATCAGGTGTGACATCAGGTGTGACAGAAGGTGTGACATCAGGTGTGACAGAAGGTGTGACAGAAGGTGTGACATCAGGTGTGACAGAAGGTGTGACATCAGGTGTGACAGAAGGTGTGACATCAGGTGTGACATCAGGTGTGACAGAAGGTGTTACAGAAGGTGTGACAGAAGGTGTGACATCAGGTGTGTCATCAGGTGTGACATCAGTTGTGACAGAGGTGTGACATCAGGTGTGACAGAAGGTGTGACATCAGGTGAGACAGAAGGTGTGACATCAGGTGTGACATCAGGTGTGACATCAGGTGTGACAGAGGTGTGACATCAGGTGTGACATCAGGTGTGACAGAAGGTGTGACAGAAGGTGTGACATCAGGTGTGACAGAAGGTGTGACAGAAGGTGTGACATCAGGTGTGACATCAGGTGTGACATCAGGTGAGACAGAAGGTGTGACATCAGGTGTGACATCGGGTGTGACATCAGGTGTGACAGAAGGTGTGACAGAAGGTGTGACAGAAGGTGTGACAGAAGGTGTGACATCAGGTGTGACATCAGGTGTGACATCAGGTGTGACAGAAGGTGTGACAGAGGTGTGACATCAGGTGTGAAATCAGGTGTGACAGAAGGTGTGACATCAGGTGTGACATCAGGTGTGACATCAGGTGTGACAGAAGGTGTTACAGAAGGTGTGACAGAAGGTGTGACATCAGGTGTGTCATCAGGTGTGACATCAGTTGTGACAGAGGTGTGACATCAGGTGTGACAGAAGGTGTGACATCAGGTGAGACAGAAGGTGTGACATCAGGTGTGACATCAGGTGTGACATCAGGTGTGACAGAGGTGTGACATCAGGTGTGACATCAGGTGTGACAGAAGGTGTGACAGAAGGTGTGACATCAGGTGTGACAGAAGGTGTGACAGAAGGTGTGACATCAGGTGTGACATCAGGTGTGACATCAGGTGAGACAGAAGGTGTGACATCAGGTGTGACATCGGGTGTGACATCAGGTGTGACAGAAGGTGTGACAGAAGGTGTGACATCAGGTGTGACAGAAGGTGTGACATCAGGTGTGACATCAGGTGTGACATCAGGTGTGACAGAAGGTGTGACAGAAGGTGTGACAGAAGGTGTGACATCAGGTGTGACAGAAGGTGTGACATCAGGTGTGACATCAGGTGTGACAGAAGGTGTTACAGAAGGTGTTACAGAAGGTGTGACATCAGGTGTGACATCAGGTGTGACAGAAGGTGTGACATCAGGTGTGACAGAAGGTGTGACATCAGGTTTTACATCAGGTGTGACAGAAGGTGTGACAGAAGGTGTGACATCAGGTGTGACATCAGGTGTGACATCAGGTGTGACAGAAGGTATGACATCAGGTGTGACATAAGGTGTGACAGAAGGTGTGACATCAGGTGTGACAGAAGGTGTGACATCAGGTGTGACATCAGGTGTGACATCAGGTGAGACAGAAGGTGTGACATCAGGTGTGACATCAGGTGTGACATCAGGTGTGACAGAGGTGTGACATCAGGTGTGACAGAAGGTGTGACATCAGGTGTGACAGAAGGTGTGACAGAAGGTGTGACATCAGGTGTGACAGAAGGTGTGACATCAGGTGTGACAGAAGGTGTGACATCAGGTGTGACATCAGGTGTGACATCAGGTGTGACAGAGGTGTGACATCAGGTGTGACATCGGGTGTGACATCAGGTGTGACAGAAGGTGTGACATCAGGTGAGACAGAAGGTGTGACATCAGGTGTGACAGAAGGTGTGACATCAGGTGTGACATCAGGTGTGACAGAAGGTGTTACAGAAGGTGTGACAGAAGGTGTGACATCAGGTGTGACATCAGGTGTGACATCAGGTGTGACAGAAGGTGTGACATCAGGTGTGACAGAAGGTGTGACATCAGGTGTGACAGAAGGTGTGACAGAAGGTGTGACATCAGGTGTGACATCAGGTGTGACAGAAGGTGTGACATCAGGTGAGACAGAAGGTGTTACATCAGGTGTGACATCAGGTGTGACAGAAGGTGTGACATCAGGTGTGACATCAGGTGTGACATCAGGTGTGACAGAAGGTGTGACATCAGGTGTGACAGAAGGTGTGACATCAGGTGTGACATCAGGTGTGACAGAGGTGTGACATCAGGTGTGACAGAAGGTGTGACATCAGGTGTGACATCAGGTGTGACAGAAGGTGTGACATCAGGTGTGACAGAAGGTGTGACAGAAGGTGTGACAGAAGGTGTGACATCAGGTGTGACATCAGGTGTGACATCAGGTGAGACAGAAGGTGTGACATCAGGTGTGACATCGGGTGTGACATCAGGTGTGACAGAAGGTGTGACATCAGGTGTGACAGAAGGTGTGACAGAAGGTGTGACATCACTTGTGACAGAGGTGTGACATCAGGTGTGACAGAAGGTTTGACATCAGGTGAGACAGAAGGTGTGACATCAGGTGTGACATCAGGTGTGACATCAGGTGTGACATCAGGTGTGACAGAAGGTGTGACATCAGGTGTGACAGAAGGTGTGACATCAGGTGTGACATCAGGTGTGACATCAGGTGTGACAGAGGTGTGACATCAGGTGTGACAGAAGGTGTGACATCAGGTGTGACATCAGGTGTGACATCAGGTGTGACATCAGGTGTAGAGGTCGACCGATTCATCGGTCGGCCGATTAATCGGGCCGATTAATCGGGCCGATTATTTGACAGAAGGTGTGACATCAGGTGAGACAGAAGGTGTGACATCAGGTGTGACAGAAGGTGTGACAGAAGGTGTGACAGAAGGTGTGACATCAGGTGTGACATCAGGTGTGACAGAAGGTGTGACATCAGGTGTGACAGAAGGTGTGACATCAGGTGTGACAGAAGGTGTGACATCAGGTCTGACAGAAGGTGTGACAGAAGGTGTGACATCAGGTGTGACATCAGGTGTGACATCAGGTGTGACAGAAGGTGTGACAGAAGGTGTGACATCAGGTGTGACAGAAGGTGTGACATAAGGTGTGACAGAAGGTGTGACAGAAGGTGTGACATCAGGTGTGACATCAGGTGTGACATCAGGTGAGACAGAAGGTGTGACATCAGGTGTGACATCAGGTGTGACATCAGGTGTGACAGAGGTGTGACATCAGGTGTGACAGAAGGTGTGACATCAGGTGTGACAGAAGGTTTGACATCAGGTGTGACATCAGGTGTGACAGAAGGTGTGACATCAGGTGTGACAGAAGGTGTGACAGAAGGTGTGACATCAGGTGTGACAGAAGGTGTGACATCAGGTGTGACAGAAGGTGTGACAGAAGGTGTGACATCAGGTGTGACAGAAGGTGTGACATCAGGTGTGACAGAAGGTGTGACAGAAGGTTTGACAGAGGTGTGACATCAGGTGTGACATCAGGTGTGACAGAAGGTGTGACATCAGGTGTGACATCAGGTGTGACAGAAGGTGTTACAGAAGGTGTGACAGAAGGTGTGACATCAGGTGTGACATCAGGTGTGACAGAAGGTGTGACATCAGGTGTGACAGAAGGTGTGACATCAGGTGTTACATCAGGTGTGACAGAAGGTGTGACAGAAGGTGTGACATCAGGTGTGACATCAGGTGTGACATCAGGTGTGACATCAGGTGTGACAGAAGGTGTGACATCAGGTGTGACATCAGGTGTGACATAAGGTGTGACAGAAGGTGTGGGCCTGTCGAAAATTACGAAAAAATTCAGGTAAAAAATCATTAAAAGTCATACCGCGGCCTGTCGAAAGTCATTAATAATGAAGTCATTAAAAAAAAAAGTCATACCGCTGTCTGTTGAAAATAAAGAAAAAAAGTGATGTTGAAAATTATGAAAAACGAAGCCATACCGCGCCTGACGAAAATCACGAAAAAAAAGTCAGGTCAAAAATCATTAAAAGTCATACCTTGGCCTGTCGAAAGTCATCAATAATAAAGTCATACCGCTGCCTGTTGAAAATAAAGAAAAAAAGTGATGTTGAAAATTATGAAAAACTAAGCCATACCGCGCCTGTCGAAAATAACGAAAAAAAAGTCAGGTCAAAAATCATTAAAAGTCATACCGCGGCCTGTCGAAAGTCATTAATAATGAAGTCATTAAAAAAAAAAGTCATATCGCTGCCTGTTGAAAATAAAGAAAAAAAGTCAAGTCGAAAAACGAAGCCATACCGCGTCTGTCGAAAATCACGAAAAAAAAGTCAGGTCAAAAATCATTAAAAGTCATACCGCGGCCTGTCGAAAGTCATCAATAATAAAGTCATACCGCTGCCTGTTGAAAATAAAGAAAAAAAGTGATGTTGAAAATTATGAAAAACGAAGCCATACCGCGCCTGTCGAAAATCACGAAAAAAAAGTCAGGTCAAAAATCATTAAAAGTCATACCGCGGCCTGTCGAAAGTCATCAATAATAAAGTCATACCGCTGCCTGTTGAAAATAAAGAAAAAAAGTGAAGTTGAACATTATGAAAAACGAAGCCATACCGCGACTGTCGAAAATCACGAAAAAAAAGTCAGGTCAAAAATCATTAAAAGTCATACCGCGGCCTGTCGAAAGTCATCAATAATAAAGTCATACCGCTGCCTGTTGAAAATAAAGAAAAAAAGTGATGTTGAAAATTATGAAAAACGAAGCCATACCGCGCCTGTCGAAAATCACGAAAAAAAAGTCAGGTCAAAAATCATTAAAAGTCATACTTTGGCCTGTCGAAAGTCATCAATAATAAAGTCATACCGCTGCCTGTTGAAAATAAAGAAAAAAAGTGATGTTGAAAATTAGGGAAAACGAAGCCATACCGAAAGTCATATCGCTGCCTGTTGAAAATAAAGAAAAAAAGTCAAGTCGAAAAACGAAGCCATACCGCGCCTGTCGAAAATCACGAAAAAAAAGTCAGGTCAAAAATCATTAAAAGTCATACCGCGGCCTGTCGAAAGTCATCAATAATAAAGTCATACCGCTGCCTGTTGAAAATAAAGAAAACAAGTGATGTTGAAAATTATGAAAAACTAAGCCATACCGCGCCTGTCGAAAATCACGAAAAAAAAGTCAGGTCAAAAAATCATTAAAAGTCATACCGCGGCCTGTCGAAAGTCATCAATAATAAAGTCATACCGCTGCCTGTTGAAAATAAAGAAAAAAAGTGATGTTGAAAATTATGAAAAACGAAGCCATACCGCGCCTGTCGAAAATCACGAAAAAAAGTCAGGTCAAAAATCATTAAAAGTCATACCGCGGCCTGTCGAAAGTCATCAATAAAAAAATCATACCGCTGCCTGTTGAAAATAAAGAAAAAAAGTCAAGTCGAAAAACAAAGCCATACCGCGCCTGTCGAAAATCACGAAAAAAAAGTCAGGTCAAAAATCATTAAAAGTCATACCGCGGCCTGTCGAAAGTCATCAATAATAAAGTCATACCGCTGCCTGTTGAAAATAAAGAAAAAAAGTGATGTTGAAAATTATGAAAAACGAAGCCATACCGCGCCTGACGAAAATCACAAAAAAAAGTCAGGTCAAAAATCATTAAAAGTCATACTTTGGCCTGTCGAAAGTCATCAATAATAAAGTCATACCGCTGCCTGTTGAAAATAAAGAAAAAAAGTGATGTTGAAAATTAGGGAAAACGAAGCCATACCGAAAGTCATATCGCTGCCTGTTGAAAATAAAGAAAAAAAGTCAAGTCGAAAAACGAAGCCATACCGCGCCTGTCGAAAATCACGAAAAAAAAGTCAGGTCAAAAATCATTAAAAGTCATACCGCGGCCTGTCGAAAGTCATCAATAATAAAGTCATACCGCTGCCTGTTGAAAATAAAGAAAAAAAGTGATGTTGAAAATTATGAAAAACGAAGCCATACCGCGCCTGTCGAAAATCACGAAAAAAAAGTCAGGTCAAAAATCATTAAAAGTCATACCGCGGCCTGTCGAAAGTCATCAATAATAAAGTCATATCGCTGCCTGTTGAAAATAAAGAAAAAAAGTCAAGTCGAAAAACGAAGCCATACCGCGCCTGTCGAAAATCACGAAAAAAAAGTCAGGTCAAAAATCATTAAAAGTCATACCTTGGCCTGTCGAAAGTCATTAATAATAAAGTCATTAAAAATAAAGTCATATCGCTGCCTGTTGAAAATAAAGAAAAAAGGTGATGTTGAAAATTATGAAAACGAAGCCATACCGCGCCTGTCAAAAATCACGAAAAAAAAGTCAGGTCAAAAATCATTAAAAGTCATACCGCGGCCTGCCGAAAGTCATTAAAAATAAAGTCATTAAAAATGAAATCATACCGCTGCCTGTTGAAAATAAAGAAAAAAAGTCAAGTCGAAAAACGAAGCCATACCGCGCCTGTCGAAAATCACGAAAAAAAAGTCAGGTCAAAAATCATTAAAAGTCATACCGCGGCCTGTCGAAAGTCATCAATAATAAAGTCATACCGCTGCCTGTTGAAAATAAAGAAAAAAAGTCAAGTCGAAAAACGAAGCCATACCGCGCCTGTCGAAAATCACGAAAAAAAAGTCAGGTCAAAAATCATTAAAAGTCATACCTTGGCCTGTCGATAGTCATTAATAATAAAGTCATTAAAAATAAAGTCATATCGCTGCCTGTTGAAAATAAAGAAAAAAAGTGATGTTGAAAATTAGGGAAAACGAAGCCATACGGCGCCTGTCGAAAATCACGAAAAAAAAGTCAGGTCAAAAATCATTAAAAGTCATACCGCGGCCTGTCGAAAGTCATTAAAAATAAAGTCATTAAAAATAAAGTCATACCGCTGCCTGTTGAAAATAAAGAAAAAAAGTCATGTCGAAAAACGAAGCCATACCGCGCCTGTCGAAAATCACGAAAAAAAGTCAGGTCAAAAATCATTAAAAGTCATACCGCGGCCTGTCGAAAGTCATCAATAATAAAGTCATACCGCTGCCTGTTGAAAATAAAGAAAAAAAGTGATGTTGAAAATTATGAAAAACGAAGCCATACCGCGCCTGTCGAAAATCACGAAAAAAAAGTCAGGTCAAAAATCATTAAAAGTCATACCGCGGCCTGTCGAAAGTCATCAATAATAAAGTCATACCGCTGCCTGTTGAAAATAAAGAAAAAAAGTGATGTTGAAAATTATGAAAAACGAAGCCATACCGCGCCTGTCGAAAATCACGAAAAAAAAGTCAGGTCAAAAATCATTAAAAGTCATACTTTGGCCTGTCGAAAGTCATCAATAATAAAGTCATACCGCTGCCTGTTGAAAATAAAGAAAAAAGGTGATGTTGAAAATTATGAAAAAAGAAGCCATACCGCGCCTGTCGAAAATCACGAAAAAAAAGTCAGGTCAAAAATCATTAAAAGTCATACCGCGGCCTGTCGAAAGTCATCAATAATAAAGTCATACCGCTGCCTGTTGAAAATAAAGAAAAAAAGTGATGTTGAAAATTATGAAAAACGAAGCCATACCGCGCCTGACGAAAATCACGAAAAAAAAGTCAGGTCAAAAATCATTAAAAGTCATACTTTGGCCTGTCGAAAGTCATCAATAATAAAGTCATACCGCTGCCTGTTGAAAATAAAGAAAAAAAGTGATGTTGAAAATTAGGGAAAACGAAGCCATACCGAAAGTCATATCGCTGCCTGTTGAAAATAAAGAAAAAAAGTCAAGTCGAAAAACGAAGCCATACCGCGCCTGTCGAAAATCACGAAAAAAAAGTCAGGTCAAAAATCATTAAAAGTCATACCGCGGCCTGTCGAAAGTCATCAATAATAAAGTCATACCGCTGCCTGTTGAAAATAAAGAAAAAAAGTGATGTTGAAAATTATGAAAAACTAAGCCATACCGCGCCTGTCGAAAATCACGAAAAAAAAGTCAGGTCAAAAAATCATTAAAAGTCATACCGCGGCCTGTCGAAAGTCATCAATAATAAAGTCATACCGCTGCCTGTTGAAAATAAAGAAAAAAAGTGATGTTGAAAATTATGAAAAACGAAGCCATACCGCGCCTGTCGAAAATCACGAAAAAAAAGTCAGGTCAAAAATCATTAAAAGTCATACCGCGGCCTGTCGAAAGTCATCAATAAAAAAATCATACCGCTGCCTGTTGAAAATAAAGAAAAAAAGTCAAGTCGAAAAACAAAGCCATACCGCGCCTGTAGAAAATCACGAAAAAAAAGTCAGGTCAAAAATCATTAAAAGTCATACCGCGGCCTGTCGAAAGTCATCAATAATAAAGTCATACCGCTGCCTGTTGAAAATAAAGAAAAAAAGTGATGTCGAAAATTATGAAAAACGAAGCCATACCGCGCCTGACGAAAATCACAAAAAAAAGTCAGGTCAAAAATCATTAAAAGTCATACTTTGGCCTGTCGAAAGTCATCAATAATAAAGTCATACCGCTGCCTGTTGAAAATAAAGAAAAAAAGTGATGTTGAAAATTAGGGAAAACGAAGCCATACCGAAAGTCATATCGCTGCCTGTTGAAAATAAAGAAAAAAAGTCAAGTCGAAAAACGAAGCCATACCGCGCCTGTCGAAAATCACGAAAAAAAAGTCAGGTCAAAAATCATTAAAAGTCATACCTTGGCCTGTCGAAAGTCATTAATAATAAAGTCATTAAAAATAAAGTCATATCGCTGCCTGTTGAAAATAAAGAAAAAAGGTGATGTTGAAAATTATGAAAACGAAGCCATACCGCGCCTGTCAAAAATCACGAAAAAAAAGTCAGGTCAAAAATCATTAAAAGTCATACCGCGGCCTGCCGAAAGTCATTAAAAATAAAGTCATTAAAAATGAAATCATACCGCTGCCTGTTGAAAATAAAGAAAAAAAGTCATGTCGAAAAACGTAGCCATACCGCGCCTGTAGAAAATCACGAAAAAAAAGTCAGGTCAAAAATCATTAAAAGTCATACCGCGGCCTGTCGAAAGTCATCAATAATAAAGTCATACCGCTGCCTGTTGAAAATAAAGAAAAAAAGTGATGTTGAAAATTATGAAAAACGAAGCCATACCGCGCCTGACGAAAATCACGAAAAAAAAGTCAGGTCAAAAATCATTAAAAGTCATACTTTGGCCTGTCGAAAGTCATCAATAATAAAGTCATACCGCTGCCTGTTGAAAATAAAGAAAAAAAGTGATGTTGAAAATTAGGGAAAACGAAGCCATACCGAAAGTCATATCGCTGCCTGTTGAAAATAAAGAAAAAAAGTCAAGTCGAAAAACGAAGCCATACCGCGCCTGTCGAAAATCACGAAAAAAAAGTCAGGTCAAAAAATCATTAAAAGTCATACCGCGGCCTGTCGAAAGTCATCAATAATAAAGTCATACCGCTGCCTGTTGAAAATAAAGAAAAAAAGTGATGTTGAAAATTATGAAAAACTAAGCCATACCGCGCCTGTTGAAAATCACGAAAAAAAAGTCAGGTCAAAAAATCATTAAAAGTCATACCGCGGCCTGTCGAAAGTCATCAATAATAAAGTCATACCGCTGCCTGTTAAAAATAAAGAAAAAAAGTAAAGTTGAAAATTATGAAAAACGAAGCCATACCGCGCCTGACGAAAATCACGAAAAAAAAGTCAGGTCAAAAATCATTAAAAGTCATACCGCGGCCTGTCGAAAGTCATCAATAATAAAGTCATACCGCTGCCTGTTGAAAATAAAGAAAAAAAGTAATGTTGAAAATTAGGGAAAACGAAGCCATACGGCGCCTGTCGAAAATCACGAAAAAAAAGTCAGGTCAAAAATCATTAAAAGTCATACTTCAATACATCAATAATAAAGTCATACCGCTGCCTGTTGAAAATAAAGAAAAAAAGTGATGTTGAAAATTAGGGAAAACGAAGCCATACCGAAAGTCATATCGCTGCCTGTTGAAAATAAAGAAAAAAAGTCAAGTCGAAAAACGAAGCCATACCGCGCCTGTCGAAAATCACGAAAAAAAAGTCAGGTCAAAAATCATTAAAAGTCATACCTTGGCCTGTCGAAAGTCATTAATAATAAAGTCATTAAAAATAAAGTCATATCGCTGCCTGTTGAAAATAAAGAAAAAAGGTGATGTTGAAAATTATGAAAACGAAGCCATACCGCGCCTGTCAAAAATCACGAAAAAAAAGTCAGGTCAAAAATCATTAAAAGTCATACCGCGGCCTGCCGAAAGTCATTAAAAATAAAGTCATTAAAAATGAAATCATACTGCTGCCTGTTGAAAATAAAGAAAAAAAGTCATGTCGAAAAACGTAGCCATACCGCGCCTGTCGAAACTCACGAAAAAAAAGTCAGGTCAAAAATCATTAAAAGTCATACTGCGGCCTGTCGAAAGTCATTAATAATAAAGTCATTAAAAAAAAAAGTCATATCGCTGCCTCTTGAAAATAAAGAAAAAAAGTCAAGTCGAAAAACGAAGCCATACCGCGCCTGTCGAAAATCACGAAAAAAAAGTCAGGTCAAAAATCATTAAAAGTCATACCGCGGCCTGTCGAAAGTCATCAATAATAAAGTCATACCGCTGCCTGTTGAAAATAAAGAAAAAAACTGATGTTGAAAATTATGAAAAACGAAGCCATACCGCGCCTGTCGAAAATCACGAAAAAAAAGTCAGGTCAAAAATCATTAAAAGTCATACCGCGGCCTGTCGAAAGTCATCAATAATAAAGTCATACCGCTGCCTGTTGAAAATAAAGAAAAAAACTGATGTTGAAAATTATGAAAAACGAAGCCATACCGCGCCTGTCGAAAATCACGAAAAAAAAGTCAGGTCAAAAATCATTAAAAGTCATACCGCGGCCTGTCGAAAGTCATCAATAATAAAGTCATACCGCTGCCTGTTGAAAATAAATAAAAAAAAGTCAAGTCGAAAAACGAAGCCATACCGCGCCTGTCGAAAATCACGAAAAAAAAGTCAGGTCAAAAATCATTAAAAGTCATACCTTGGCCTGTCGATAGTCATTAATAATAAAGTCATTAAAAATAAAGTCATATCGCTGCCTGTTGAAAATAAAGAAAAAAAGTGATGTTGAAAATTAGGGAAAACGAAGCCATACGGCGCCTGTCGAAAATCACGAAAAAAAAGTCAGGTCAAAAATCATTAAAAGTCATACCGCGGCCTGTCGAAAGTCATCAATAATAAAGTCATACCGCGGCCTGTTGAAAATAAAGAAAAAAAGTGATGTTGAAAATTATGAAAAACTAAGCCATACAGCGCCTGTCGAAAATCACGAAAAAAAAGTCAGGTCAAAAATCATTAAAAGTCATACCGCGGCCTGTCGAAAGTCATCAATAATAAAGTCATACCGCTGCCTGTTGAAAATAAAGAAAAAAAGTGATGTTGAAAATTATGAAAAACTAAGCCATACAGCGCCTGTCGAAAATCACGAAAAAAAAGTCAGGTCAAAAATCATTAAAAGTCATACCGCGGCCTGTCGAAAGTCATCAATAATAAAGTCATACCGCTGCCTGTTGAAAATAAAGAAAAAAAGTGATGTTGAAAATTATGAAAAACGAAGCCATACCGCGCCTGTCGAAAATCACGAAAAAAAAGTCAGGTCAAAAATCATTAAAAGTCATACCGCGGCCTGTCGAAAGTCATCAATAATAAAGTCATACCGCTGCCTGTTGAAAATAAAGAAAAAAAGTGATGTTGAAAATTATGCAAAACGAAGCCATACCGCGCCTGTCGAAAATCACGAAAAAAAAGTCAGGTCAAAAATCATTAAAAGTCATACCGCGGCCTGTCGAAAGTCATCAATAATAAAGTCATACCGCTGCCTGTTGAAAATAAAGAAAAAAAGTGATGTTGAAAATTATGCAAAACGAAGCCATACCGCGCCTGTCGAAAATCACGAAAAAAAAGTCAGGTCAAAAATCATTAAAAGTCATACCGCGGCCTGTCGAAAGTCATCAATAATAAAGTCATACCGCTGCCTGTTGAAAATAAAGAAAAAAAGTGATGTTGAAAATTATGAAAAACGAAGCCATACCGCGCCTGTCGAAAATCACGAAAAAAAAGTCAGGTCAAAAATCATTAAAAGTCATACCGCGGCCTGTCGAAAGTCATCAATAATAAAGTCATACCGCTGCCTGTTGAAAATAAAGAAAAAAAGTGATGTTGAAAATTATGAAAACGAAGCCATACGCGCCTGTCGAAAATCACGAAAAAAAAGTCAGGTCAAAAATCATTAAAAGTCATACCGCGGCCTGTCGAAAGTCATCAATAATGAAGTCATACCGCTGCCTGTTGAAAATTAAAAAAAAAAGTGATGTTGAAAATTATGAAAAACGAAGCCATACCGCGCCTGTCGAAAATCACGAAAAAAAAGTCAGGTCAAAAATCATTAAAAGTCATACCGCGGCCTGTCGAAAGTCATCAATAATAAAGTCATACCGCTGCCTGTTGAAAATAAAGAAAAAAAGTGATGTTGAAAATTATGAAAAACGAAGCCATACCGCGCCTGTCGAAAATCACGAAAAAAAAGTCAGGTCAAAAATCATTAAAAGTCATACCGCGGCCTGTCGAAAGTCATCAATAATAAAGTCATACCGCTGCCTGTTGAAAATAAAGAAAAAAAGTGATGTTGAAAATTATGCAAAACGAAGCCATACCGCGCCTGTCGAAAATCACGAAAAAAAAGTCAGGTCAAAAATCATTAAAAGTCATACCTGGCCTGTCGAAAGTCATCAATAATAAAGTCATACCGCTGCCTGTTGAAAATAAAGAAAAAAAGTGATGTTGAAAATTATGAAAAACGAAGCCATACCGCGCCTGTCGAAAATCACGAAAAAAAAGTCAGGTCAAAAATCATTAAAAGTCATAATTTTAATGTCGAAAGTCATCAATAATAAAGTCATACCGCTGCCTGTCGAAAATCACGAAAAAAAAGTCAGGTCAAAAAATCATTAAAAGTCATACCGCGGCCTGTCGAAAGTCATCAATAATAAAGTCATACCGCTGCCTGTTGAAAATAAAGAAAAAAAGTGATGTTGAAAATTATGCAAAACGAAGCCATACCGCGCCTGTCGAAAATCACGAAAAAAAAGTCAGGTCAAAAATCATTAAAAGTCATACCTGTCGAAAGTCATCAATAATAAAGTCATACCGCTGCCTGTTGAAAATAAAGAAAAAAAGTGATGTTGAAAATTATGAAAAACGAAGCCATACAGCGCCTGTCGAAAATCACGAAAAAAAAGTCAGGTCAAAAATCATTAAAAGTCATAATTCGGCCTGTCGAAAGTCATCAATAATAAAGTCATACCGCTGCCTGTTGAAAATAAAGAAAAAAAGTGATGTCGAAAATTAGGAAAACGAAGCCATACCGCGCCTGTCGAAAATCACGAAAAAAAAGTCAGGTCAAAAATCATTAAAAGTCATACTGCGGCCTGTCGAAAGTCATCAATAATAAAGTCATACCGCTGCCTGTTGAAAATAAAGAAAAAAAGTGATGTTGAAAATTATGAAAACGAAGCCATACCGCGCCTGTCGAAAATCACGAAAAAAAAGTCAGGTCAAAAATCATTAAAAGTCATACCGCGGCCTGTCGAAAGTCATCAATAATAAAGTCATACCGCTGCCTGTTGAAAATAAAGAAAAAAAGTGATGTTGAAAATTATGAAAAACGAAGCCATACCGCGCCTGTCGAAAATCACGAAAAAAAAGTCAGGTAAAAAATCATTAAAAGTCATACCGCGGCCTGTCGAAAGTCATCAATAATAAAGTCATACCGCTGCCTGTTGAAAATAAAGAAAAAAAGTCATGTTGAAAATTATGAAAACGAAGCCATACCGCGCCTGTCGAAAATCACGAAAAAAAAGTCAGGTCAAAAATCATTAAAAGTCATACCGCGGCCTGTCGAAAGTCATCAATAATAAAGTCATACCGCTGCCTGTTGAAAATAAAGAAAAAAAGTGATGTTGAAAATTATGAAAAACGAAGCCATACCGCGCCTGTCGAAAATCACGAAAAAAAAGTCAGGTCAAAAATCATTAAAAGTCATACCGCGGCCTGTCGAAAGTCATCAAAATAAAGTCATAAGTCATACCGCTGCCTGTTGAAAATAAAGAAAAAAAGTCATGTTAGAAAACGAAGCCATACCGCGCCTGTCGAAAATCACGAAAAAAAAGTCAGGTCAAAAGTCACTAAAAGTCATACCGCGGCCTGTCGAAAGTCATCAATAATAAAGTCATACCGCTGCCTGTTGAAAATAAAGAAAAAAGTGATGTTGAAAATTATGAAAACGAAGCCATACCGCGCCTGTCGAAAATCACGAAAAAAAAGTCAGGTCAAAAATCATTAAAAGTCATACCGCGGCCTGTCGAAAGTCATCAATAATAAAGTCATACCGCTGCCTGTTGAAAATAAAGAAAAAAAGTGATGTTTAAAATTATGAAAAACGAAGCCATACCGCGCCTGTCGAAAATCACGAAAAAAAAGTCAGGTCAAAAATCATTAAAAGTCATACCGCGGCCTGTCGAAAGTCATCAATAATAAAGTCATACCGCTGCCTGTTGAAAATAAAGAAAAAAAGTGATGTTGAAAATTATGAAAACGAAGCCATACCGCGCCTGTCGAAAATCACGAAAAAAAAGTCAGGTCAAAAATCATTAAAAGTCATACCGCGGCCTGTCGAAAGTCATCAATAATAAAGTCATACCGCTGCCTGTTGAAAATAAAGAAAAAAAGTGATGTTGAAAATTATGAAAAACGAAGCCATACCGCGCCTGTCGAAAATCACGAAAAAAAAGTCAGGTCAAAAATCATTAAAAGTCATACCTGTCGAAAGTCATCAATAATAAAGTCATACCGCTGCCTGTTGAAAATAAAGAAAAAAAGTGATGTTGAAAATTATGAAAAACGAAGCCATACCGCGCCTGTCGAAAATCACGAAAAAAAAGTCAGGTCAAAAATCATTAAAAGTCATAATTTTAATGTCGAAAGTCATCAATAATAAAGTCATACCGCTGCCTGTCGAAAATCACGAAAAAAAAGTCAGGTCAAAAAATCATTAAAAGTCATACCGCGGCCTGTCGAAAGTCATCAATAATAAAGTCATACCGCTGCCTGTTGAAAATAAAGAAAAAAAGTGATGTTGAAAATTATGCAAAACGAAGCCATACCGCGCCTGTCGAAAATCACGAAAAAAAAGTCAGGTCAAAAATCATTAAAAGTCATACCTGTCGAAAGTCATCAATAATAAAGTCATACCGCTGCCTGTTGAAAATAAAGAAAAAAAGTGATGTTGAAAATTATGAAAAACGAAGCCATACCGCGCCTGTCGAAAATCACGAAAAAAAAGTCAGGTCAAAAATCATTAAAAGTCATAATTTTAATGTCGAAAGTCATCAATAATAAAGTCATACCGCTGCCTGTTGAAAATAAAGAAAAAAAGTGATGTTGAAAATTATGAAAAACAAAGCCATACCGCGCCTGTCGAAAATCACGAAAAAAAAGTCAGGTCAAAAATCATTAAAAGTCATACCGCGGCCTGTCGAAAGTCATCAATAATAAAGTCATACCGCTGCCTGTTGAAAATAAAGAAAAAAAGTGATGTTGAAAATTATGAAAAACGAAGCCATACGGCGCCTGTCGAAAATCACGAAGAAAAAGGCAGGTCAAAAATCATTAAAAGTCATACCGCGGCCTATCTAAAGTCATCAATAATAAAGTCATACCGCTGCCTGTTGAAAATAAAGAAAAAAAGTGATGTTGAAAATTATGAAAAACGAAGCCATACAGCGCCTGTCGAAAATCACGAAAAAAAAGTCAGGTCAAAAATCATTAAAAGTCATACCGCGGCCTGTCGAAAGTCATCAATAATAAAGTCATACCGCTGCCTGTTGAAAATAAAGAAAAAAAGTGATGTTGAAAATTATGAAAAACGAAGCCATACCGCGCCTGTCGAAAATCACGAAAAAAAAGTCAGGTCAAAAATCATTAAAAGTCATACCGCGGCCTGTCGAAAGTCATCAATAATAAAGTCATACCGCTGCCTGTTGAAAATAAAGAAAAAAAGTGATGTTGAAAATTATGAAAACGAAGCCATACCGCGCCTGTCGAAAATCACGAAAAAAAAGTCAGGTCAAAAATCATTAAAAGTCATACCGCGGCCTGTCGAAAGTCATTAAAAATAAAGTCATTAAAAATAAAGTCATACCGCTGCCTGTTGAAAATAAAGAAAAAAAGTCATGTCGAAAAACCAAGCCATACCGCGCCTGTCGAAAATCACGAAAAAAAAGTCAGGTCAAAAATCATTAAAAGTCATACCGCGGCCTGTCGAAAGTCATTAAAAATAAAGTCATTAAAAATAAAGTCATACCGCTGCCTGTTGAAAATAAAGAAAAAAAGTGATGTTGAAAATTATGAAAAACTAAGCCATACCGCGCCTGTCGAAAATCACGAAAAAAAAGTCAGGTCAAAAATCATTAAAAGTCATACCGCGGCCTGTCGAAAGTCATCAATAATAAAGTCATACCGCTGCCTGTTGAAAATAAAGAAAAAAAGTGATGTTGAAAATTATGAAAAACGAAGCCATACCGCGCCTGTCGAAAATCACGAAAAAAAAGTCAGGTCAAAAATCATTAAAAGTCATACCGCGGCCTGTCGAAAGTCATCAATAATAAAGTCATACCGCTGCCTGTTGAAAATAAAGAAAAAAAGTGATGTTGAAAATTATGAAAAACGAAGCCATACCGCGCCTGTCGAAAATCACGAAAAAAAAGTCAGGTCAAAAAATCATTAAAAGTCATACCGCGGCCTGTCGAAAGTCATCAATAATAAAGTCATACCGCTGCCTGTTGAAAATAAAGAAAAAAAGTGATGTTGAAAATTATGAAAAACGAAGCCATACCGCGCCTGTCGAAAATCACGAAAAAAAAGTCAGGTCAAAAATCATTAAAAGTCATACCGCGGCCTGTCGAAAGTCATCAATAATAAAGTCATACCGCTGCCTGTTGAAAATAAAGAAAAAAAGTGATGTTGAAAATTATGAAAAACTAAGCCATACCGCCCCATTCGAAAATCACGAAAAAAAAAAGGCAGGTCAAAAAATCATTAAAAGTCATACCGCGGCCTGTCGAAAGTCATCAATAATAAAGTCATACCGCTGCCTGTTGAAAATAAAGAAAAAAAGTGATGTTGAAAATTATGAAAAACGAAGCCATACCGCGCCTGTCGAAAATCACGAAAAAAAAGTCAGGTCAAAAATCATTAAAAGTCATACCGCGGCCTGTCGAAAGTCATCAATAATAAAGTCATACCGCTGCCTGTTGAAAATAAAGAAAAAAAGTGATGTTGAAAATTATGAAAAACGAAGCCATACCGCGCCTGACGAAAATCACGAAAAAAAAGTCAGGTCAAAAATCATTAAAAGTCATACTTTGGCCTGTCGAAAGTCATCAATAATAAAGTCATACCGCTGCCTGTTGAAAATAAAGAAAAAAAGTGATGTTGAAAATTAGGGAAAACGAAGCCATACCGCGCCTGTCGAAAATCACGAAAAAAAAGTCAGGTCAAAAGTCATACTTCAATACATCAATAATAAAGTCATACCGCTGCCTGTTGAAAATAAAGAAAAAAGGTGATGTTGAAAATTATGAAAACGAAGCCATACCGCGCCTGTCAAAAATCACGAAAAAAAAGTCAGGTCAAAATCATAAAAGTCATACCGCGGCCTGTCGAAAGTCATTAATAATAAAGTCATTAAAAATAAAGTCATACCGCTGCCTGTTGAAAATAAAGAAAAAAAGTCATGTGAAATTATGAAACGAAGCCATACCGCGCCTGTCGAAAATCACGAAAAAAAAGTCAGGTCAAAAAATCATTAAAAGTCATACCGCGGCCTGTCGAAAGTCATCAATAATAAAGTCATACCGCTGCCTGTTGAAAATAAAGAAAAAAAGTGATGTTGAAAATTATGCAAAACGAAGCCATACCGCGCCTGTCGAAAATCACGAAAAAAAAGTCAGGTCAAAAATCATTAAAAGTCATACCTGTCGAAAGTCATCAATAATAAAGTCATACCGCTGCCTGTTGAAAATAAAGAAAAAAAGTGGTTGAAAATTATGAAAAACGAAGCCATACCGCGCCTGTCGAAAATCACGAAAAAAAAGTCAGGTCAAAAATCATTAAAAGTCATAATTTTAATGTCGAAAGTCATCAATAATAAAGTCATACCGCTGCCTGTTGAAAATAAAGAAAAAAAGTGATGTTGAAAATTAGGGAAAACCAAGCCATACGGCGCCTGTCGAAAATCACGAAAAAAAAGTCAGGTCAAAAATCATTAAAAGTCATTCCGCGGCCTGTCGAAAGTCATCAATAATAAAGTCATACCGCTGCCTGTTGAAAATAAAGAAAAAAAGTGATGTTGAAAATTATGAAAAACGAAGCCATACCGCGCCTGTCGAAAATCACGAAAAAAAAGTCAGGTCAAAAATCATTAAAAGTCATACCGCGGCCTGTCGAAAGTCATCAATAATAAAGTCATACCGCTGCCTGTTGAAAATAAAGAAAAAAAGTGATGTTGAAAATTATGAAAAACGAAGCCATACGGCGCCTGTCGAAAATCACGAAGAAAAAGGCAGGTCAAAAATCATTAAAAGTCATACCGCGGCCTGTCTAAAGTCATCAATAATAAAGTCATACCGCTGCCTGTTGAAAAAAAAGAAAAAAAGTGATGTTGAAAATTATGAAAAACGAAGCCATACAGCGCCTGTCGAAAATCACGAAAAAAAAGTCAGGTCAAAAATCATTAAAAGTCATACCGCGGGCTGTCGAAAGTCATTAATAATAAAGTCATACCGCTGCCTGTTGAAAATAAAGAAAAAAAGTGATGTTGAAAATTATGAAAAACGAAGCCATACCGCGCCTGTCGAAAATCACGAAAAAAAGTCAGGTCAAAAATCATTAAAAGTCATACCGCGGCCTGTCGAAAGTCATCAATAATAAAGTCATACCGCTGCCTGTTGAAAATAAAGAAAAAAAGTGATGTTGAAAATTATGAAAAACGAAGCCATACCGCGCCTGTCGAAAATCACGAAAAAAAAGTCAGGTCAAAAATCATTAAAAGTCATACCGCGGCCTGTCGAAAGTCATCAATAATAAAGTCATACCGCTGCCTGTTGAAAATAAAGAAAAAAAGTGATGTTGAAAATTATGAAAACTAAGCCATACCGCGCCTGTCGAAAATCACGAAAAAAAAGTCAGGTCAAAAATCATTAAAAGTCATACCGCGGCCTGTCGAAAGTCATCAATAATAAAGTCATACCGCTGCCTGTTGAAAATAAAGAAAAAAAGGGATGTTGAAAATTATGAAAAACGAAGCCATATCGCCTGTCGAAAATCACGAAAAAAAAGTCAGGTCAAAAATCATTAAAAGTCATACCGCGGCCTGTCGAAAGTCATCAATAATAAAGTCATACCGCTGCCTGTTGAAAATAAAGAAAAAAAGTGATGTTGAAAATTATGAAAAACTAAGCCATACCGCGCCTGTCGAAAATCACGAAAAAAAAAGTCAGGTCAAAAAATCATTAAAAGTCATACCGCGGCCTGTCGAAAGTCATCAATAATAAAGTCATACCGCTGCCTGTTGAAAATAAAGAAAAAAAGTGATGTTGAAAATTATGAAAAACGAAGCCATACCGCGCCTGTCGAAAATCACGAAAAAAAAGTCAGGTCAAAAATCATTAAAAGTCATACCGCGGCCTGTCGAAAGTCATCAATAATAAAGTCATACCGCTGCCTGTTGAAAATAAAGAAAAAAAGTGATGTTGAAAATTATGAAAAACGAAGCCATACCGCGCCTGTCGAAAATCACGAAAAAAAAGTCAGGTCAAAAATCATTAAAAGTCATACCGCGGCCTGTCGAAAGTCATTAAAAATAAAGTCATTAAATAAGTCATACCGCTGCCTGTTGAAAATAAAGAAAAAAAGTGATGTTGAAAATTATGAAAAACTAAGCCATACCGCGCCTGTCGAAAATCACGAAAAAAAAGTCAGGTCAAAAATCATTAAAAGTCATACCGCGGCCTGTCGAAAGTCATCAATAATAAAGTCATACCGCTGCCTGTTGAAAATAAAGAAAAAAAGTGATGTTGAAAATTATGAAAAACTAAGCCATACCGCGCCTGTCGAAAATCACGAAAAAAAAGTCAGGTCAAAAATCATTAAAAGTCATACCGCGGCCTGTCGAAAGTCATTAATAATAAAGTCATTAATAATAAAGTCATACCGCTGCCTGTTGAAAATAAAGAAAAAAAGTGATGTTGAAAATTATGAAAAACGAAGCCATACCGCGCCTGTCGAAAATCACGAAAAAAAAGTCAGGTCAAAAATCATTAAAAGTCATACCGCGGCCTGTCGAAAGTCATCAATAATAAAGTCATACCGCTGCCTGTTGAAAATAAAGAAAAAAAGTGATGTTGAAAATTATGAAAAACGAAGCCATACCGCGCCTGTCGAAAAATCACGGAAAAAAAGTCAGGTCAAAAAATCATTAAAAGTCATACCGCGGCCTGTCGAAAGTCATCAATAATGAAGTCATACCGCTGCCTGTTGAAAATAAAGAAAAAAAGTGATGTTGAAAATTATGGAAAACGAAGCCATACCGCACCTGTCGAAAATCACGAAAAAAAAGTTAGGTCAAAAATCATTAAAAGTCATACCGCGGCCTGTCGAAAGTCATCAATAATAAAGTCATACCGCTGCCTGTTGAAAATAAAGAAAAAAAGTGATGTTGAAAATTATGAAAAACGAAGCCATACCGCGCCTGTCGAAAATCACGGAAAAAAAGTCAGGTCAAAAATCATTAAAAGTCATACTGCGGCCTGTCGAAAGTCATTAAAACTAAAGTCATTAAAAATAAAGTCATACCGCTGCCTTTTGAAAATAAAGAAAAAAAGTCATGTCGGAAAACGAAGCCATACCGCGCCTGTCGAAAATCACGAAAAAAAAGTCAGGTCAAAAAATCATTAAAAGTCATACCGCGGCCTGTCGAAAGTCATCAATTATAAAGTCATACCACTGCCTGTTGAAAATAAAGAAATAAAGTGATGTTGAAAATTATGAAAAACGAAGCCATACCGCGCCTGTCGAAAAATCACGGAAAAAAAGTCAGGTCAAAAAATCATTAAAAGTCATACCGCGGCCTGTCGAAAGTCATCAATTATAAAGTCATACCACTGCCTGTTGAAAATAAAGAAATAAAGTGATGTTGAAAATTATGAAAAACGAAGCCATACCGCGCCTGTCGAAAAATCACGGAAAAAAAGTCAGGTCAAAAAATCATTAAAAGTCATACCGCGGCCTGTCGAAAGTCATCAATAATAAAATCATACCGCTGCCTGTTGAAAATAAAGAAAAAAAGTGATGTTAAAAATTATGAAAAACGAAGCCATACCGCGCCTGTCGAAAATCACGAAAAAAAAAGTCAGGTCAAAAATCATTAAAAGTCATACGACTTTTACGCCTGTCGAAAGTCATTAAAAATAAAGTCATTAAAAATAAAGTCATACCGCTGCCTGTTGAAAATAAAGAAAAAACGTCATGTCGAAAAACGAAGCCATACCGCGCCTGTCGAAAATCATCAATAATAAAATCATACCGCTGCCTGTTGAAAATAAAGAAAAAAAGTGATGTTGAAAATTATGAAAAAAAAGTCATGTCAAAAATCATTAAAAATATTTTTTTTATTTACCGCGGCCTGTCAAAAATCATTAAAAATAAAGTCATACCTCTGCCTTTTGAAAATAAAGAAAAAAAGTAAAGTCGAAAATCATTAAAAAAAAAAAAGCCATACCGCGCCTGTCGAAAATCACGAAAAAAAGGTCATGTCGAAAATCATTAAAAATAAAGTCATACCGCTGCCTTTTGGAAATAAAGAAAAAAAGTCATTTTGAAAATCATTCAAAAAAAGCCACACCGTGCCTGTCGAAAATCATGAAAAAAAAGTCATGTCGAAAATCACGAAAAAAAAGTCATATCTCTGTCTGTTGAAAATAAAAATAAAAAAAGTAATGTCGAAAATCATTAAAAATAAAGTCATACCGCGCCTGTCGAAAATCATTAAAAAAAAAAATCATACGATTTTGCCTGTTGAAAATCATGAAGAAAAAAAAGTCCTGTAGAAAATCTCGAAAAGAAAAGTCATGATTTTGTCGAAAATTATGAAAAAAATGTCATGGCATGGCATGTCAAAAATCATAAAAAAAAAAGTCATGGAGCGGCATTTCAAAAATCATAAAAAAAGTCATGAAAATCATAAAAATCATAAAAGAAAAAGTAATGTCGTAAAATCATCAATCAAGTCAAAGTATAGTATGTCGAAAAAAAGTCATAGTATAGTATGTCGAAAAAATTAAAAGAAGGTCATAGTATAGCATGCCAAAAATATGTCAGTATAGTATGTCGAACAATTAAAAAGTCATAGTATAGTGTCGAAAAAAGGTCATACTATAGTATGTTTAAAAAATTTAAAAGGCATGGTATGTTGGAAAAATAAAAAAAGTCATAGTATAGCATGTCGAAAGAAATTCATAGTATAGTATGTCGAAAAATAAAAGCCATAGTATAGTATGTCGAAAAACTATATAAAAAAAGTCATAATACAGTACAGTATGTCAAAAAATTTCATAAAAAGTCATAGTATAACATGTAAAAAAAAAGTCATAGTATAGCATGTTGAAATAATTTAAAAGTCATAGTATAGTATGTCGAAAAAAAAGTCATCGTATACTATGTTGAAAAATCTTTAAAAAGTCATACTATAGCATGTCGAAAAAATAAAAAAAGTCATAGTAGAGTGAGAGTAATGTTATCTCATAATGCTTGATGATAAAGATATTAAAAAAAAGATATAGGGCATCAATATTTACAGCAGTGTTGGTTTCTTTGATAATAACTGTTACCCTAAATGTAATGGATCAAAATCATATTTTTGTAGCATTACAAAAGCGTTCCCCAATTTAAAAACATCCGCATTAGGAAACTGCTGCCGACATATTTAATAAAATGATATCAAAATTCAACGAGGCAACTTCAGTTGCTTCCTGCTAACAGAAGCGAATCTGTCCATGAAGGGTTCCTGCTTTGCTATGGTGTTAAACCGGTAGCTTCCAAATGGCTGTCTTGTTATCTGGATTTAATGTAGTTCCACTGTTAAAATATGTTGAAAACTTTTTACAAGTCTCTCACTAACTGCTATGTAAAATTTTCAAAGCACTCTGATAAAAAGGTAATTGTCTTCAGCTTTTAGATCTCGTCTGTTCTGTTACCAAAAGGTAACAAATCAGTGGAGAAGAAGGGATGTGGTTTATGAGGTTTTTTATGAGTAAAAAGTTACACTTTTACACTGATGTCAAATTAAGATTGGGGAATGTACAGTTTCATAAAACTGTAAACCTCTTCACATACAGGACATGTCATATGTACATTTACTGTCTGGTGTGTTTAACAGCAGTGGTTCAGCATCCTGCATGTCAATTTTGCCACTTCCAATTTCTGCAGTGATCGTCAATTAAATAATGATCATACATGACAGGCCAAAAGGAATAGATTGCTTTTTGATTTTATTTTAGAAAATGATACTACTTATTGTCATTTTATTCATATTAGAAAAACATAGAAATAGTGTGATATATATGCATTTTTACAAGCACCAAAAGACATAAAACAAAAATAAAGTGAGACGATAAGAGTCCTTGGTCATCTGAAATGAGGCTTACAAGGAACGAGTGTGTGCACCTCTCACCATCCAAAACGATTCACCAGCTTGCTCTGGTCATCCAAATCTTTCTGAACCTTCTTCCTCATGTAAAAGATGGGACAATCCCGACTGTAGAGGAATCACCAGGGACAGGGTTACTGTGTGCTCAGCCATAATTCTGCAGTAAACACACAGTTATAATAAATACGTGCAAACATGTACTGTATATGTACCTGGTACAGAGCACATCCTCATGGAGGGAGCCCTGACAACGCTGACACTGAGTCCACAGGCGAGAGAAACGCTCCTCCAGTGTGTTCAGGTGAAAGATCTGTAATTAACAACCTAAATGTTAGAAACTCAATGGGCATGATGACGGAAAAGTTATGTCTGTTTTCAGATATTAAACCCTTCATCCTTACATTAATACATTAAAAAAAAATTGACGAGTTGTGCATTCCTGGAACAGTACACTAGTCAATAGCAGCCCAAAAGTAAATAATAAAGAAATGAGACAGAAATTTCATTTGATATCAAAATAGGCGTTCTGCTTAATTTACTTAAATACATTTGATATCAAATGTCCCGTTAATGAATTCCCTTACCTCTGAGGAGCCACCAGAGGACAATATGATGTTTAACACACGACAACCATTGATTACAATAAGACATTAAAGCTTTTCTTCAAACATAGTCAGAGCTGGGACTTAAATCAAAATAAACTTATCCCTGTTAGTGTTGAAAACCAACATATAAGAGTATGAAGTCATCTGGCATCTTGCCTACCTCTTTTTGGTAGAGTTCAGACTCCTTCTTCTTACAGAAATCACACACAGCCGCTGCAATGACACACAATTTAGATGTCACACATATAAAGCTCTTTAACACCGCTCCCACCCAAAAAGTGACACCTAACCTCATTAAGTGGTTAACAAAGTAGAAAAAAAACATCTTCAAATTCTGAGCACACACACCGTCCGTCTTGAGCACAGCTTTGCAACCGATACAGGTGCTCCTCTTCTGAGCAAATGCCATGAGGCCCCCGATCTTCGAGGTCAACACAGTCTTACAGCGTGTGTGGTCGCCCTCTGAAAGACACCAGAGAAACAATAGCAACGCTAAGTTTTCAAGCTTGAGAAGATAACACATGCTAAGGGTCATTTAGCACATCCATGTTGTTTCTTTTGGGATACAACAGTATTTTATAATGAACTGTGCAGCTTTGACACCTGCTTTGGTCGTTATGCTATAATGATGCATTTTGCCCATTAGATTTCTGCACATGATCGATTTTTAGATCAGAAAAACAATTAATTTCATAAAGTTACACTTTAAAATGTCAAGAATAATGACAAATGCCCAGAGTGGTATCTTAAAATTATACCTAAAAAGTAAGATCATTTCACTGATACGCAAATAAGTCATCGAGGATGAAAGAAACAAGTATCAGCTAATTGCCTAAATTGTAATAACAAGACTATGATGTGTGTGTGATTGTAGATTTACTGAGCAGGACGTTCTCTGCCTTGCTCTCTCCCAGGATGGGCTCAAATATTCTCATCAGGGGCTTGGACAGCTGCTGCTCCAGGTAGTATTGTGTGTCGATGGGAATGTTGTTCTCCAGCACAAAGATCGGGTCCTAAAGGAACATGTGGAAGAATCAGGATGATTATCGGGATTAAGTAATATAAGAAAAGGGGGATGCACAAATGAAATCATATTTAGACAATGAAAGATGACACTACGGACCTCTGACTTCATGTATGCTGCTACTCCCTTTGCAGCCTTGATGATGACGTATGGAACTCGGTCTCCCAGGTTCGGGGCGCTGCCAGCATCTCTTTTCCTCATCCTGTAAGATATTAATATTAATGGGTCAGTTCACCCATATCACACACACACACACACACAAACAATTTCCCTTGGATTGTATTATTTGAAATGAGACGTCTCAGTGTGTGGTCACAGACCTCTCAGCCAGCTCCACGTGCGCCTGTCTAGCAGCGTACTCCTGGGCAGTACGCGTTAGCTCCTTGGTGATGACAAGCTGGCTGATGTCGATGCGGTTGCACAGCAGGTCTGAGATCACTTCTTTGGCATGAGCCACAGCACCCTGGGGATCCCTGACAAAACATCCCATGAGCTGTGATTACTTTCATAATGACTTAACAGCTCGTAGTGTGGTTAAGATTCAGCATCTGAATATAAGTTTAAATATGTGTGTGTGTGTGTGTGTGTGTGTGTGTGTGTGTGTGTGTGTGTGTGTGTGTGTGTGTGTACCTGTCGATGAGGATTTTCTGCAGACAGGTGTTGATAAGGTTAGCCACCAGAGGGCAGTTGTCTCTGCGGACAGTCTCAATGCCTTTACAGTCCATCTTTTCATATGTGTCTGCACTGCCGGAAAAATAGAGGCCTGCGTAGCGCTTCTTGTTGATCAACAGGTATGGGTAGTACACCTGTGGAAGTGACAAATATAAGCTCTCATTAGTTGTAAGGACGCTCCAACTCTTGGGTCCCAAATCCTGGCTCTTACATTTTGAAACAGTTGGCTGATTCTCAAAAGGTGTTTTCGGAACTAACAGTTCTGGGGAGCTCCCCCGAGAACTACATACCTTAAAAGTAGGGATGTCAATCGTTTAAAATATTTAAACGTGATTAATCGCATCATTGTCCATAGTTAATCGCGATTAATCGTAAATGAATCACACATTTTTTTATCTGTTCAAAATGTAACTTATAGGGAAATTTGTCAAGTATTTAATACTCTTATCAACATGGGAGTGGGCAAATACGATTGCTTTATGTAAATGTATGTATATATTTATTATTGGAAATCAATTAAAAACACATAACAATGACAAATATTGTCCAGAAACCCTCACAGGTACTGCATTTAGCATAAAAAATATGCTCAAATCATAACACGGCAACTCAAGCCCAACAGGCAACAACAGCTGTCAGTGTGTCAGTGTGCTGACTTGACTATGACTTGCCCCAAACTGCATGTGATTATCATAAAGTGGGCATGTCTGTAAAGGGGAGACTTGGGGGAACCCATAGAACCCATTTTCATTCATATATCTTGATGTGAGAGCTGGGACTCCTTTGAAAATGGCCATGTTTCCTCACCAAAATTTAGCGTAAGTTTGGAGCATTATTTAGCCTCCTTCGCGATAAGCTAAGCTAAGATTCCTTAGGTTTTCTAGTTTCATATGATACCAGTATGTTCACTATAACTTTAAAACTGAGCCCACTAAAAGTCGCAAATTGCGTTAATGAAATTGGTGGCGTTAAAACGAATTTGCGTTAACGCATTATTATCGTGTTAACTTTGGCCCTGTTCAGACCTGGCATTAACATGCATCCTGAGTGACTGAGCTTTTCTTTCCTTCGCACCGCCCATAGGAACCCTGAAGTGACGTTAGCCGGCCAGCGCCACCTGCATACATACATCGAATGGCAAGTTTGTTACCTTCCACAAGCTCTCTTAGCTTTTTTAGTAATATAAGAATCAATAAATAACTCTGTTACATGCCACAATCGTAAAAACTCAAGCAAAATAGCCATCACGAAATTAACTTTTGCCATTTCAGTTCGAATCAACTCAGTGGGTGTGCTTTGTGCTACTGCGTTAGCACGCTGAGCAGCGGCTCTCACTCGTTTTTTGGCTCAGTGGGTGTGCTCATGAACAAGTTAACTTCTGGACTTCACTGTCGGTCCATTTGTCCGTGTTTTCTTCAATTTATTTCATTACGAGCTGTTGTCTATGTTTTGTGTTGTCTGTTTACACGGCTAAAGGGCTTTTAAAAATTGTGGTTACCGGTGTTCACCAATCACCGTAAACTTACATCACTCACGATTCCTCTTGTGCTGGGAAAGTACCTACTCCGAAATTGGAGCTAAAAAAGTCCCTCAAAACGGCGTTCTAAGAACTACGATGGTTCAAAGTTCTTGCGGTGCGGACACAATAAAAAGCAGGGGTTCTTAGGACTATGAAAAAGTTCCTCCAGTCTGAAAATGCCTAAAGACGTAGAAGTGCTCAATCAACAACTTCCACAGATGATGAAATTACTGGGACAAATGCTTTGATAAATCATGTTGACAGAAACGGTACCTTTTCAAACTCCAGTTTGATGGGCGGTGTGAAATGGGACGATATCCACTCTGCTGCTTCCTTCCCGATATCCATGGCCTCCCTCACTGTGGCAACTCCAAGCTTAACCATGACGGAATCCGTGTCCCCATAAATTACCTTTAAAGGATAAAAAAGAAAAAGAAAATTCAAACAACATGCACACAAAGGAAGGTCCATTGAAAACATCAGATAGTAGGTCCCATACCTTTAGTCAGAACTCCAAAACAGTATTTCTTGATATAAATAAAGCTAATATGTTGACTCATTAATTGTTAACCAGTAAAAAAAAAAAAAAAAAAAGAGGAGTTTGGGTCAGTACCTTGGCATCACCTTGGTAACCATTGGAAATGGTGAACTTGGACTCCACCAACTGTTTGGTTTTTTCGATCATCTGTCTTCCAAAACCTGTGACGCTCTAGACGAGAAAAAAAGGAAAGTTTTAAATACGTTTATCACTAAATGATCTGCGGTGTTGGATTAAGCTTTCATTGGTCATTTGGCAAAACTATCATCAGACACATTACAGGCCTGGACTTTCAACACCTTAGAAAAATATTTTACCCCAAATCAGCTCATGTAGAAGGCAGTAGTTACCTTCTCAGTTCTCTGTGAGGGTGTAACTAACTAAATCAACCTTCCACAAAACACTAACAGTAGATCTTTGTGATTTCCACCTGTTCTGTGGTTTCTATCTGAGTACTAATCTTTTCTCTACATCTTTGTTGTTTACCGTCTCTGCTCTGACTTCACATCTGTGCAGAACGGTGGGAAGAGTGACGAGTCACACACCACAAGTCAAATTGGGACAACTTCATTTAGCCTGAATGAAAAACAGTTCTGTTTGGCCAGAATTGTAAACATTTGATATTAAGAGACAGCGTTTGGCCACACCAGCATCTAACCAGCCCGAAGTGACATTTGCAGGTTTGTTTACATGCTCTTTAATGTGCTGCAGCTAGTCAGCTATCTAGCCTGCAAACTGACATTAGCAGTGCTCTTTTCCCCGGTGAATGTTTGTTTGGTCGCTCGTTCAACAAGCTAAGGTGCAGGATATGTGTTCATGTTTGTTAGTTAGATAAGAAGAGACTAGCAGGAAAGCTAATGGGAGTTGTTGTTCATAGACTGTGGCTCTTTTTGTGTAGCCGGATGCTGACTGGCTCAGTTGATGTTGATTGGCTGTATCGAAATGAGGTATCCATATACGTAAACCTATACCTAATGTTATTACGCTAAATTAATGCAGAACTACAGGCCGCCATCATGAAACCAAAGAAATAAATATATAAATATCCCCCTTTTGGTTTCTGATTTTTTTTCTCGAAGGAGAACACAGGACATGTGATTCAAAGAGCGGAGATATGCATGCTGTTCCAGACAAAAAATGCAATGTAAATTCAGTTGGACTTTAACACCAGCAGGAGACTCAGAGTCAAGTGCTCACCTGTGAGATCTCTAGGCAGGGCAGCTTGCCCACCTGAGCACCTGTGAAGCCATAGACGGAGTTTGCACTGATTTTGAGGGCCAGCTGTCGGCCGTCCAGCACCTGCCTCTTGAAGGGGTCAGTCTCCTTCTTTAGCTCCGTTTTGGCCCTGTGGACAGACAGTGGGATATGCTAACAAGGAAACCCCGTCTGAGTGGTGCAGAGTATTTTAGTAGATCTGAACTTTATCACAGCAGGAGGCAACGCATTAAACACTAGCTGTGAATCAGAGGATCAAAAAGTTACCAGGCTTAGCAAGTTAAACTTTAAGGTACTCTAGTTCAGGTCTGTTTGATTTTGTGAATTATTTGAATAATTCAAACCTCTTCCTGGCAGACAGCAGGTTCTCCAGGATCTCAGGTAGAAGTCCTTTCCTCACAGAGCTCTTCACAAACATATCACCAGTCGGAGTCTTGATGAAATCATCTGGTGAGAGGCTGAATACACACAACCGCTTCAGATATTAGCTCATCATGTTGATACTAGACAAAAAAAAGGGTTTTATATGCTTATTTTTTTCATTAAGAAAGAACAAATCAATGAAGACTCAATAAAGTAAATTAAACTGATGTGTCACGTCATTGTGTCTTTTTTTTTTTCAGCGAAATTTAACAACCAAAATAAACCTGTAGGCTGGTTAAACATATATGGCAAGTCACATTCAGCTCATAAGGCTAACTGCAAGAAAGTGGCATTAATTCAGCGTTACATTTCATAAAATATATTTCAGATGCAAGAAGACGAAGTTTAGGGTAACTAACGCTATTCCGAAACCCTTTTTAAACTTTTTAGATTTGTTTCACTTGTCCAAGTGGGAACTAGCAAAAAGTAGACTGACAAAACAAAAGCTAATTTCTTGTGAGCACATACAAAAAGAACTGCTCACCTCTCTCTGTCTGGTGAGCCTTTCTGCAGCAGGGTGGTGTAGCACAGATTGTGAGCCATCATGATGGACGGATACAAGGAGGAGAAATCCAGAGTGGCAATAGGAACGCTGTAATACCTACACAGAGAAGAACGGGGTGATGGAAAGGTATACGAGAAGCTTGCATGTACCAAACCATAAACACCAGGAGCAGAGAGGAGTCATACACTCACACAAATAGCAGATGTACATACCCTTTTTCTGGCTCAATGACAGTCGCTCCAGTGTAGTCTTCTCCTCCTTCTGTCTTTACAACAGGCATGACCAGGTCCTGTTTCATGGCCTAAACATGTACAGACAGACACTTACAGTTTCCATCCTTAAATCTGTGCATATGCATAAGTACCTGTCCCACGTGTTTGTTACCTGTCGCAGCAGCTGAGAGACGACTTTGATCTGCTGTCCTCTTGACAGCAGGTAGGTGAGAGGCACACCTGTCACTCTGGCCATCTCCATGTAGTTAATCACACACATCAGCTTCTGCAGCAAGCGCAGCGGGAGGTAGGCATCTTTCAGGCAGTAGACCGCCAACCGACGACGCGTCTGTTCGTTGCCATTCTGTGATGGAGGGGAAAAAAAGGAGGATAGATGAGAAAAAACAGCAACAACTTTGTTAAATCGTTTTCTTAGATGTGTAATTTCCTTTCAGAAATATTATCCATACATTTAAATTGGACTGCCCCTTCTTAGTTGATTAATCGTTGGTCTTAGTCGACTAAGATTTCTTTAGTCAATTATACTTTTTTTTATGCTGAATGACTTATTTCCAAGAAACTTATGAGCACATCTCTGGTAAACACAAGATTCAAAGTGGTGCTTTTGGTGTGATTCTTTGCGGAGAAACTCAGTTTCACAGGTCTGTCGATTAAATCAACTAATCGATTAGTCAACAAAATCATATGAGTGTTAGTCGACTAAGAATTTCTTTGGTCGAGGACAGCCCTACATTTAAATATTGATTAATGATGCCATTTGAATCTGCTGAGCTCTTAATAATAACCAGCTCTCTTCCAGATACAACAAGGTTACTGGTTTGTGCTTTACCTGCAGATCAGTGATGATGGAATGCTGCACATCCTCTTTCTGTTCTTGCAGGAAGTGGAAACTCACAGCGTTCAGTGTGTACGAGCGCAGTTTATAGTCCCTGAGGAGAATCTGAGAGAAACACACCAATCAGACTGTGTGCAGTACCCAATGCAGCACATACTAACTGTGTAGTAACTTAAATATTGTTAAAGTTATGATTGCTGTTGCTGCAGTTGAAGCTGACCTGCAGTAGATCTAACTGAACGCGGCCCTCCATGTTGATGATCTTGTTCTCTCTGCGGCCCATCTGCTTGCTCTGAAAGTTTAGGTCTCGCAAGACTGACTTGATGCCTCGCACTCGGCCGAGGTACGGAAAGAGATTCACCTGAACGCAAAAGAACATGTTTCATTGAGAAAAAAGGGGGAAACAGGAATATCTTACTCCAAATAGGACAGGGAAATCTGTATTTCTGCTACAAATACATTCTTTCGGAGGCAGTGCTTTAGTGTTTTACGGCATTACTCTTAATCTCGTAATTTTAGGCCTTGGTATTGCATGAAAGTAGCAGACAAATAAATGTGGCTCGTTCTAACCTTTAAAGCAGCTGCCCTGTTGAGCAAGTAGGGAAAGTCAAAGTTTTGGATGTTGTATCCAGTGATGATGTCTGGGTCCACGGTCCTCATAAACTCCGCCCAGCTCTGCTCACAGAGACGTAAACAGAAACACAATGAAGTGATAGATGATCAACAAAACATTAGAACGAGGAAAACATGTCAGAATATTTATGTTTTTCAGTGTCTTACTGAAGTCAGTGTGTATACCTGCAGTAGCTGTTTCTCCTGTGTAAAGCACAATATCTGAGAGCCCACGATGCTGGCACAGGACTGGAGAGTGAACACGGTGCGAATGAAGGGCTCCATCTCACCCTGCCGCTGCACCATAGACGCAATCTGAATCACAGGGTCTTTGTCTGCTTCTGGGAAGATTCCTGGAAAGAAAAGAGATGACACCAGAGTCAAACTCTGCAGGGGTAATAGTTTGTATGCTGTTTAATAAGAATGCCAGAGAGAAAGAACGAAACACACCTTTTCTTCCCGCACACTCGATGTCAAAGCTGAGCACCCTGAGCGGAGCAATCCTCTGCCAGTCTCCCTCTGCAGGGTGACTTATCAAATCTGTCCATCCCACATCCACCTCATACTGACACAAGGACACCTAAAGGACAAAAACAGGGGGATACAGTTCATGAACACCGTTGGTAAAAGCCTGCCAGAACAAATGTTATATGAAGGCACTCAGAGGGAAGTCAAACGCTGTAACGTCACAGCCATTTGTTCTTCTGACAGGTGTGAACTAGACCTACCTTGCCTGGGTACCGAGAATCCGCTTCCCCTGTGCTCTTCTCTTCACGCACTCTGTACTTGCTTTTGGGAAGTTCAATCCAGCAGCATCCCACCACATCACTGTCCACCATAAACCTGACAACACAGAGAGGCTCGTTAAGCTGAAAAATACAACTTTAGTGTTGCTTTTACTCATCAGTTATTTTGTGAGAAAGACATTTAGAAAAGGTAACATCTTTAGCTGCAACAAGTTCCCCTGACGTCTTCATGAACTGGAGACGCATTTTGAAGACTAAAACTTAAGAGATTTCAATGGTGCCCCTGCATATGTACATGTAAGCATACAAATAATATATAATTACCCAACGATATAAGAATATGGCTGCGAAATTACTCAGAAGACTAAAACTGTGAACAGCCCGTTTAGCCTGACAAAAGCCAGAACACCACAGTCAGTGCAAACACCATTTATAACTTAATAAAAATGTATAAATTAATCCTGACATCTCCAAATTCCACACCATTGCATGATGTTGATGGTAAAGCAAACCCTGTCTGCATTGTATGAAAACGATCCATTCACAAAATAATTTGTAAAAAGAAGCTCAATGCTTCCATCTGACTGTCAAGTTATCAACTCACCTTTACCGTTTTTATACAGGACAAACACACACACACACCTTATCTCAAAATCTATGTTGGCCTCATAGGATTGATAACCCTGGCTGGGGAAAGGTCCGAACTTGAAGTTATGCTCCAGCAGTCTCTTTGCTGGGGCGATGAGACGAGGCATCGCCATGGTTATCCGCAAAAAATCCAGGCTGCGTTTCCCATGGTAACCATACATGTCTGCAGGAAAAAGAAAAGTTCATCTCCAATAATCATGATGAAAGCATAGTCACTTAACTTTATCACTTTGCAAGTACATGTATTATCAAATGTTTTGTAACTAGGATCAGCCTACTCGGTTTCACAATAATTTGATCAAACAACATACTTGTGAGTGTGTAAAAATTCCTTTACATACTTATATTTAGTGAACAGCAAATGCACATGAGCATTTGCAGATCACTTGTACTCACTCTCTTTGCGGGTGATGTCCACAGCCAACACTGTGACAGAGATGTTGTCCTTGTTGGATCGCAGGTCCTTCAGGACAACAGAGTTCAACTCTCTTTTAAAGTCACCCAGGTAAGCAGATGTGAACCCTTTTCAAAGGAAGCAGAAAGAGGGAAACATTGTAAGATTAGTAAGATAAGTGGCATGGCCCTGAGAGAATTTAAAGCTAGTGCACTGGGAAAATGTGTCATAAAAATACAAAGTCTTCACATGCACATATCTTATGTATTGACAAAATAATGACAAGTACTCACCACTTGGTGCAGGAACGTAGAAGTAAGGCGCAAAACCATGGATGTGGCAACACACACTGTTGCCACTGTCTGTCACCCCAAACATACGAATGATCGGGACTTTTCCCTGTGACTGACCAGGCATGCCAGCCACCGTTCCCCCTGCATAACACAAAAGTGGGCGACGTCATTTCTTCTCACATACAGCAACAGCATTCGGGCAGGTGGATATGTTCTACACTGTCATTTAGAGCCAAGATAACTCTAAGTAATCATTGATAATTACCTAAATAATAGTCAAGATCAATCTGCTGAAACACCAAAGTGTCCGATGATGGGTTCAGTGAAGGGGCTTGAGGCCGCCGCCAACGAGGGTTAAGGTCCGCTGAGAAGAGGTCACCTGAAGAAACAAATGGTAAAACAGATGTAAAACCAAAGTGCATTATTTATTATTTTTATCTCAATGGTTATAGCCAAGAACTGTTTAAGTATATTCAGAAATTGAACCACAATTTCCTGGAGTTACCTAGTTCCACAGTTGCCACTTATTGTTAGCACACAGTTGCATTATTCACAAGCTATCCATCCAGCCATTAGCTATACCTGCATAATCCTTCAGGCTCATAGCAAAGCTGACAAACCAAGCATGCTTTATTTACTCAAGGCATAAATTAATTACCAATGTAACAATTCAGACTGATTTGTTCGAGCTACTAGCCACACAAATTACTTACCCCTAAAATGAGAAAAATCACGCTGTAAAATAAACATGATTATTGATCTACAGGTAACTAAGTTCTACAGATGTGTGTAGTTGTGCAGGTCTAAGAAAATTATAAGCATCAGTATGTGACATATAGACTTCACAAAAGGTCAACAGTTAAACAGTTTTGACACAGATCTGCTGGTCATTTACATAATTCAATAATACCAGCCTACACCAGGAAAACCATTTTACTTCTGCCACCTGTGATTGTGTGCTTTACTGTGCAACACTCACCTACGGGAATTACATCATGGCCTGCCTGCCCCTCCGTCTCCTCTGTCTCCATCTCTGCTTCGTCAAACATGGACAATTCCTCTTCAAACTGCGATGGACTGTCCTCCCATTCACCAGCTGTTTTACCCCGTTTGGCCTGGGACGCACCACGCATATGAGGGCCACCATTGCGTCTTTTGTAATCCATGCCTGTAAGAAACATTGGGAGGCAGAAGGCACGTTAGGGAAGATGATTACAGAGAAAGAATTTGCTTAACCCTGTTAAGCAGGCACTGATGATAGCATAGCAATATTAATCATAGTGGTAAACAGAATCAAAACAACAAAATCCTACTGTACTACTTTAAGAGTGTATTACCACCTGCAAACAAAGCTAACATTTTGATTGACAAAACGACCAAGACTTTACTATACATACAGTATGAAATGTTAGACAGAATAGAAAAGAAGCTATAATTCTACTGTGCTTGTTTTAATATTCCTTGTACTGTATTTTTGGCATGTAGTGCATATGATTTGAAAACTGTGTAGGCTATTTTTACTGTATTTATTTGTGATAATGCTGCTTGACTGAAGTCTGTCATATTTATTATTATGTTATATGTATTTATTGTATTTTGGATTGTACTTGAAACTGTGATGTTATATTGTGATCCTGTTGTGATGTTATGTAGTGTGTCTATTGTGTCTATTGTGCCTATTGTGTCTGTTTTTAGGACTACAGATGGAAATTAGCCTCCCTGCTAAATCTGGTGCACCCATCTTTTTGTTTCTATGTAAACAATTAATGTCTGTGCACACAGTCCTTTTAAACCAATAAAATAAAAAAAATAAAAATATGGTGGGCTTGGATGGACTGTGAATAATAGGTCAAAGAAGTACAGTGATGAAAATGTTTTACTGTAGTATACAATACAGTGAGCACAGGGTTTTTTTTAAGTGCAATAAAATACAGTAACATGAAAGGGGCTCCATAAACAGAATAAGAGGAGAATAAAGCTGCATGGAGACTGAACAAAGTACGTTCATCAACGTTGGCGACAAAGCGGAAATGACACCTGATGCATGCTTTGTTGTTTATGTCAAACAGGGTGGACAAAATGTAATAAACTGGATGTCACGTCGTTGGTAATTAAGCACCTACAAATGAGAGACAACCTTCTGCACATAATGTGGCCGATTAACCTCAAACTAGCCTGCCTGTTGCTGTAGCCCTCCTAACTTCACACAACACATCACACAGTTACCATCACAACTAGCTTCACTAAGTTAGCTAACATTACATGCGTCTTCCCGACCTTCTGCTAAGTGCATTCATGGTTAATGTTGATAACTTATCCACGTGTTAATGCTGTACTTTCACATTCAACATTTCTCTTTTTCAGACATAACATACATTAACCTCAGTATTCCAGCGGTAACGTTTGTGTCGAGTTATTTTTCGATCCAACTAGTAAGGAGGCTGTTTTCTTTTGTAAGGAGTTACAGCAGCAAGCTAAGTTAGCACTGGTGTAAACACAGTCTCCCGCCAAAGCTGATTTCACTGTGAAACCCGTCAACACAACTATCAACTGGCTGGTGCTTTTCTAACGAAGTTATAAATACCTATCAGAGATACTTCTGGACAACAGCCCCCGGTTGGTTGACAACAGCTCCCGCCACTCGTCTTCAATTTGTGGACTTTCACCGCCGAAAGCGCGGATAATTTCCGTTTTGGTTACTAGGCTCAACAGCTAAGGATCGGACAGTGACGACACTAAACATGGCGGAAACTCCACTGTAATGAAGAGGAAGCAGAGAGGGAGTGGAACGCGGTTTGACTTTACCCTGTAGATGAGGAAGACCGTGTGTTCCGGTGGGTTTTTTTTGTTGGTTTTTTTTCAGAACTTTATTTTAAACAAAAGACAAGTACAAAAGTATAGGGAATACAATAAACAGTACAAAACAAACAAGAAAAAAAAAAAAAAAAAACCTTAATGCCAGAGGAGTTTAATGTCCATTCATGTCAAGTCTTTTCAGAGTTCAAGAAAATGTACTTCCTTTAAAATATTGTGAGACTTTACAGCTTTTTGGTTTTTGACATTTTCCAGTAAGGTGCCGTACTGCTTGAGTTCAACAAGAAACCGACGAAAGCAGGGTTTGGAGTCAGACCATTTCGATTTGTGGATATGGAATTTACCAAGTATAATCAGAAGCTGAATTATATAGGTAATGTTGCTATCCATCCCATAAAACACAAAATATAGCATCACATCAAATACATTAATCTGTACATTAGTACTCATTTTTCTATTTATGAAATGTTGCATATCTGTCCAAAATAAAGTCGAACGATTACAGTGAAAAAACAAATGAAATATTGTTTCTCGATCTGAATCGCAGAAAACACATGTAGTCTATATTTATTTATGTGTTCCGGTGTGTTCCGTGTGTTCCCGGCAAAATGACGTCAGCACGTACGCAGCAGCGAGGGAGGGAAAACGGCTCAACAGTTAAAGTGGCAGTAGGCAGTATATTTTTGGCATCATTGGGCAAAAAATGCCATAATAATCTTTCAGCATATTGTAATTCAAGTGTTCTGAGAGATAACTAGACTTGTGCACCTCCTCATGGCTCTGTTTTCCGCTGGTGGGCGGTGCTTGGTATTTCCTCAACAGATCTCAACATGGCTGCCGGGTCACAAACTTTCTCATTTTACAGCTAAACAGTACACTACAAGATATTTCTGAAAACATTTGAGGCGAGAAATAGGCATTACAGTAACAGGGCACAGGCTATATATTTTAAAGCCTGAAAACATTGCCATGAGGAGGTGCCGAAGTCTAGTTTTCTCTCAGAACACTTGAAATTAAAATATGCTGAAAGGTTTTTATGGAATTTTTGCCCAATGATGCCAAAAACATTCAGCCTACTGAAGCTTTAATTGAATATCTTTGGCTTATTGGTCAGACAGAGCAAGACATTTGATGACATGACTTTAGGCTATAGGAAATTTTTCCTTTTTTTTGTTTTCTGGTGTTTTATTGACCAAACCACTATTCAATTAACCAAGAAAATAATCAGCAGATTAAGAAAATCAGTCTTGTCTAGTTCATAGTTTGTAAGAGGAACCTTTAACCTATCCTGTGATCTAGCGTCATGGTTGTTCACTTTAGTTTAAACTCAACTAAAGAGCCCAAAAAATGTAGAGAGCAAGTCTTCATAAATGAAAACACCGCTATGGTGATGCCGTCTAGATGTCAGTGGCGATGACCATCCGGTCTTAGTGCGTTCACTGTGTGTCTATCCTGAAAGTTGACACACATGCAGTCAGAGGTCACAGGTCTGAGGTCATGCCATACCACAGACCAACACCTCCGAAGGTGGCAGGAGGACAGTGTCCATATGCCCAGTGACACCTCAGCTGTGCACACATTGGTCACTTTCTTATTTTCAGCAGCTTCACCAATATAGGCTCGATCATGTGGTCAGGCCTATCGAGGGTGGAAGGTGGTGGGGTTAGACAGATGGCAGCCCAAAGAGGTTAGCACAAGACAGGTCACACAGATATATGTAGAGAGGTTGGGTATCTTAATGTCACTGGTCACGTTGTATTCTCATAACTATGCTCTCCATGACCATTATAAATAACCCTCTCCCTCCTCATTGGAAAAAAAAAAAAATGAAAAAGTTTCCCATGACTCCCTTCTTTTGTATGGATGAAAAAGATAATTCTCCCAACTCCCTTTAACCTCCGCTCAGCCAATCGCGTCTCTCGGTCGAGGAAAACGCCCAGTTCCCGTCGTGTTGCGTGCAGAGGCGGAGATCAAGCGGAGACTGAGGCCAATAGGAGTGAAGCTCATGAATAATGTGACAGCGGAGACCCCGCATTCACCAACCCAACCTTCTTCCTGCATCGCAGATCATGGGCGTCCTGCACTGTCCCTCAATCTGACAGCAGACGCACCAAACCAATGTGAATCGCTGGTATTTCCCTAAAGCCGCCGCCCACTCTCTGCCTCTCTGTCCGCTGCTTACATTTTATTGGATCGACTGCGACAGTTGCCAATGTGTCGATCATCGTCGTGAAGTTGGGACAAAACCGAAGGGTGAGTGTGCCATCTGTTTTTTACTATTTCCACATTAACAAGAGTTGAATACTTCCTCAACAGGCGGGGGCGCGCATCAGGACGCTGTGTCCTTTACGCGTGCCCGCAGCTGCAGTATAGGTGCCTGATGTCACGTTCACCCCTCAGTTCATGAGCAAACACAGACGATACATACATACATACATACAGCAGCATGCATGAGGTCTGCTGCTGGTTTTATGGTGCTGTTGTTGTTCTCGCATGTAGTCTTTGGACGAGGCTGACGCGCAGCCTGACAGATTTGGGACAGAGCCTGATTTGGGTCTTGTCCTTTCCCAGAACCTGAAGGCCCACTGGGGTAGTTTCAAATCAAAATATCCATAAAAGGGTATGACGACTTTGACAAGGACATGATGGTGATTGTTGTGATCGCATGTCCATGTGAGTGTCAGTAATTCATTATAAAGCATCCATAAAGAGGTGTCCCAAGCAGGTGATCGGTTCCCCTCCAAGGAGAGCCTGAGGGAATCCCAGGGGGTCCCCGAAGAAATGACACAATTCAGTTTCACCACTGTGCTATTTACTCTCTGTAAAAGGATGATCACTTGGATGTCTCAGCTTCAGTGTGCAGAGTAATGCATGTGCTGTTTTCACATTGAAATGAAAAATATTTGCATTATAGACTCTAGATATTTCAGTGAGAGAGAATGAGTAGTAATTTGAAGGAATCTTACCAAGGTCATTGAACTTATTTTGTGGGGGGGGAACATATCTGACACAAATAATAATTCCAAGCAGAGTGTTTTTCCTCTATTTTTCTGTTTGGAGGGGATCTTGAAGTTGTATTTAAGGAGGTCTGATGTGAATATCTGAGGTACATGCAAATAAAGGAAAGTTGGTTTTGGCTTATCTGGGCCTTTATCAGGTGACGGACTGTTAGTTCCTGAACTCCCATCAAGAATTACAAGAATTTAAGATCAGCTCATTGGTAGTAGGGCCTAAAATACACAGATTGAATTTTTGGTCAGCAGTGTTAAAAACAAAGTTAAGGACAAGATTGTTGTACAGGTGGAAGAGCGTTTCTGTCTATGTGTAAGCAAGTGTTTGGGCACTGGTTAGTTTTTGTAGTTTTCCACAAGTCTCAACTTGACGCGATTTCAACATTTCATAGCATCATATCAACAAGTGCCACAGCGTGAACGTTTATACCTGATCCGTGCCCTCGTCTGTGCCTTCCTGCATCCTTTCTTACGCCGCTCCCCCATTTGTTCAGGAGGTTGCACCATTTCTGCAAGCAGGAACTGATCACAGACTTGTATTTTCAGTGCATCTTGCCATTAGTCAGCAGGAATGCACGCCTCAACGGCTACGTTCTAAATTGCAGTCTTTCTTTTTACTTGGCTCGCATACTGCAAAATGTGACCGGATGTAGTAGGACATCCTGGTATTTTTGGCATACTGCATTTGACTCACTATGTATTGAGACATACTAAAACATTTTCTGGTATAAACAGTATGGTAGTATGGGTATTGGAAAGCACAGCCAATGTCCCCAGTACTAACAGTAAGACATATAATTAAGCTCATTCTGTTGCAGTAAGATGCATTGACAGGATTTATGGTCTTTATAGTGCATATCTGGTGTAGTAACCCGGTTAAAGCTGCAATGGGTAGAATTAAAGCTAATATGATTAAAAAAAGTTATTTTTATAAAACAGTTGCTATATCCTGACAGTAGTGCATGAGACAGGTAATCTGAAAAAAATCATGTGCCTCTGTGTCCTCCAGTGTCCTCCGGTGCTCCTAATGGCATCTGCTAGATTTCACAGACTGGAGGAAAACAACCAGTCAGAGCTGATCTGGAGCCTGCAGTCTATGTGCAGCTGTCAATCACTCGCGAACTCCGATCAAACGGTCAAACTTGGCAGCGCTGATCAAATATGAATCAATATTCTGTTACTGTAATGAATATTTCTCGCCTCAAATGTTTTCAGAAACATCTTGTAGTGTACTGTTTAGCTGTAAAATGTAAAATGAGAAAGTTTGTGACCCAGCAGCCATGTTGAGATCAAGTTGAGGAAATACCAAGCACCGCCCACCAGTCGGAGCAAACATTCTCATTTTACAGCTAAACAGTACACTACTAGATGTTTCTGAAAACATTCAAGGTGAGAAACAGAGCCGTGAGGAGGTGCAGAAGTCTATTTTTCTCTCAGAACACTTGAATTACAATATGCTGAAAGGTTATTATGGATTTTTTGCCCAGTGATGCCAAAAATATACTGCCTACTGAAGGTTTAAGATTAAAAATTCACAAAGCAAACTTGTAGTTTTTGTATATTATGCATAGATATGTAGTATGCGATATGCATGACTGTACGTGTGTGTTATGTAGTTAAAAGCAGTAGACAGAAGAAGCCCTTTGACCATCTCAGATTATAGACAGTAAATCAATCACGCAATCACGCCCACACATAAACACATATATGTTGAATACCTATGTACCATGTCAATGTTGTGTGTTTTGCACAGGGTTTCCTATAAGAACAGCCAAAGGTTAAGCTTAATAAGTTACCAGAAAAATGAAAATGTTTGAAACATACAGTATTTTTCAATGGCTGAATTTTAAAAATAAAAAAAATGTTTGACTACAAATTCAATCACCAGAGTTCCACCAGAGAGGATCGTTAAAATGGTAAAATAATTGAGAAAGAGTGTGCTTACATCAAAGTAGTATAATGTAATGGTGTTGTGACATAGGGTGTGTGTTTCGTTGAGGACATACTAGTAGGTGTGTGAGGAAATGTTGGTCAAGAGAAAGTTACACTGTTGAAAAATGAGTCATTTACACTTAAGGTTTTCCTGATACTGTTATCCAGAGAAATTTTGCATTATAAATTAGAAAAAATGACAGTTTCTGTCATCACAGACAATTGGTATAGAGTTGGAGTGTCATTGCAAATGTAATAAATGCTTTTGTATCCTAAGGTTAATGTTATATGGCTGAATTTCTTTGGAAAGAAATAAAAAACAAAGAACAGGTTTTGATGTAAAGGCCTCGTCTCTAAGTGTGAATTGCTCACACATCAAGTTCAATCAAGTGACAATCATGTGCGGTGTGTTCACAGTTGGAAAGTGCTCTCATCTCAGCTGAGTGTGTTCTATGTTTACCCAGCATGCCGCTGGCTCGCAGCCTCTCTGTCACGTCCCTGTCGGGACTGGAGGAATGGGACGAGGAGTTTGATTTGGAGGACGCTGTTCTTTTTGAAATCGCGTGGGAGGTCGCTAACAAAGGTGTGTTTGTGTGTATACATGTTTGATCCTAACTTGTTTGCATTCCTTGCGGATTTCCGAGGGAATGCTGATCAAGAGAACGTTGTTTAGAAAATGAGTCATTTACTACAAATGTAGATTTTTCTGTTTACATCTACATGTCTAATCTTGTTTATTCACACACGTTATTCTCTTTATAGTTGTAAGAGAGACCTATCACTATAATGATGCCTCATATATACAGTATATGAGGTTGAATCACTTTATATCTTTGTCTCAACTTTGTGTGCGTACGTGTGGCATGTTTGCTGCATGTGTGAAGTTGGAGGCATCTACACCGTCATCCAGACCAAAGCCCGTCTGACCGCGGAGGAATGGGGGGAGAACTATTTCCTGGTGGGTCCCTACGTGGAGAGCAACGTGCGCACTCAGGTGGAGCTGATCGAGCCCACCGACCCTGTGATGAAGAGAACCATTGACAAGATGAACTCCAGTGGGTGTAAGGTACTACCACACAGAGACGCATCGGAGTTAAATTTGTATGCTCCACTCCAGGACACTCATTCGTACTACACATAGTTGGAGGGATTATCGAGTGAGATTTGTGAATGTGAATACACTTAAAAACCCAGTTAGAGATCATCCTTAGCCCCTCTTTCATGCCCAGCCTTCGGTCGTCTTTAAACCCAGTGACATTTCCTCGCAAAGGTTAGAAGTTGTATCAGTGTCTCTCTCTCAAAAACACACTCCAGAAATAGATGACGGTCAGTGTGTGTGTGTGTGTGTGTGTGTGTGTGTGTGTGTGTGTGTGTGTGTGTGTGTGTGTGTGTGTGTGTGTGTGTGTGTGTGTGTGTGTGTGTGTGTGTGTGAGAGATCAGTTTAAGGCTTTGTGCTGTGTCACTCTGGGAGTGCTGTGGAATTATGGGCCAAGGCTACGAGTGTTGTTGTTTTTTAAAGGGATAGTGCAGCCTTTTCAACCAAGCCTATCTGGTTCACCTTGAATCACATGACCTTTGAGCTCAGAACAGACCAGCACCAGAGCAGTTAGTTTGGCTGCAAATGTGTTTTTCTTAAAAGACATTTAGATTCTGTATTAGTACATTAGATTATGTCCTGCATACTTGAAGTTTGATGTGACGTTCTTTGTCAGCTAGACAAACTTCACCAAGGTTAATCTTGAATTTTGGTGTGGTTTGAATGTGTTTTTGTCGGTTGGATGAGTGCAAATAAAGTGCTTTTAGATTAAAGACAGGAGGACTAACCCATTTATCTACATGTTAAAAAAACATAGTAAAAGTAGATAGCTGATTAATGCAATAAGCAAAAAATAGGAGTTGCAGCTGCAACTGCAATTCCTATACGTTTCCTATGATTGATATGAGAGACTCTATATCAAATGAACAATAATTTATTACATGGTGCATGATAAAATGAATAGTGCAAAGTCTTTGGCAATTAGACTCCGTGATGTAGTATATATAAAGGGGGTAGTTATGCTGCGGTGAGATTAGGTATATTCCCCCCAGAGTCTAGACACTGGTGGTGAAGGGAGTTGCTAAAGATCCAATGAAGGGATGTAGAGCAGGACTGGGCACTAAATATGATGAAGACTGGAGGTGATGGGGTATAGGCGGGTTGCATCGGTTCGTACTGAAATGACAACTGACAGCAGCAGAGAGGAGAACAGATGGCAACGATATGATTGGCTCAAGGAGAACGTGGCAGAATCTGGTTGGTTAACTAAGATTGAAATGCCCAAAGTCGGCTGATAGTGTAGGAGACGGTGAGAGAGAGAGAGACAGAAAGATTTGTGAATGAATGAGAGTGTTAAGAGGGTCTTCCTGACTGAACCTCCGCATAAGCTTCATTTAGGGTGGTGAATTAAAGTCATCTTTCTCCCTCTCACCCATTTCTCCATTTTCCCCCAGGTCTACTTTGGGCGGTGGCTCATCGAGGGCAGCCCCTACGTTGTTCTGATTGATGTCGCGGCCACCGCCTGGTCTCTGGACAGCTGGAAGAGCGAGTTGTGGGAGCTCTGTGACATCGGCGTGCCGTGGTTCGACCGCGAGGCCAACGACGCCGTGCTGTTTGGCTTCCTGACGGCCTGGCTTCTGGGAGAGGTCAGCAGCAAGAGAACCGTCCTTGAAAAGACTGAATGTTTCAAAATGTCAAAACACTGGAAGACACATGACAAATAAGTTAATGCATGTTGGTGTGTGTATGTGTGTGTGTGTAGTCCCTATTAAGCCTTTTTTCTCCAATATCGCAGTACGCTGCCCAGAGTGAGGGGCCTCCACACATCGTGGCTCATTTCCATGAGTGGTTGGCCGGCCTGGGCCTGGTGTTGTGTAGACATAGACAGCTGTCCATCGCAACCATCTTCACCACTCACGCCACACTGCTGGGACGATACCTGTGTGCTGGAAATGTGGATTTCTATAACAAACTTGCAGACGTACGTGTGTACATTTTATTACGCAGGAATGTAATAAAACATGCTGACTTTGATTCTTCTTTAGGCAAATTAGAAATGAATACATAATCAGACAAGAAATTTACTCCATCACACTCTCTCTCTCTCCTGTTTGTGTGTCATTCAGTTCAACGTGGATAAGGAAGCAGGCGACAGACAGATCTACCACCGCTACTGTTTGGAGCGGTCGGCTGCTCACTGCGCCCATGTCTTCACCACCGTGTCACAGATCACAGCCATTGAGGCAGAGTACTTGCTCAAGAGGAAACCAGGTGTGTGGAGGTGATTTGACACGTGAAATTCAGAAACTTCCTATCGTCATTTGTCGCTGGCCGGACAGGCAGGCCAGCCAGTACGGGGATATGATGTATTTCTCACTGCTTTCAATGTATCATCATTTTAATTAACAAAGTCAGCTACCTAGCTAATTAGATACTGATTTCTCTGTCTCGATGTTTTGCATTTAATGCCTTGAACCTCTCCCATCACACACAGACATTATCACTCCCAATGGGCTCAACGTGAAGAAGTTCTCAGCCGTGCACGAGTTTCAAAACCTCCACGCTCAGAGCAAGAATCGGATTCAGGAGTTCGTCAGGGGACACTTCTACGGGTCAGACGCCCTGCAACACACGTCAACAACATTAACAGCTCAGTCAAAACTGTTGTTATAGTGAAAGATTATAGCGACACAATGTGCTGATTGTAAGCGCGACACTCATCCAGCTCTTGTGACAGATTTTGTGTTTGACCATCAGGCATCTTGACTTCAACCTGGACAAGTGTTTGTTCCTCTTCATTGCTGGAAGGTACGAGTTCTCCAATAAAGGTGCGGACATCTTCTTGGAAGCTTTGGCCAGACTCAACTATCTACTGAGGGTAAGTGTGTAGTTGTGTCAACAGGTGTACGCATGTATTCAAGTGTGTCTGTGGGAGATAAGGACAAAGGTGAATCTTAGGTGTATGATCTGCCTGTTGCAGGTGAATCACAGTGACGTGACCGTCATTGCGTTCTTCATCATGCCAGCTCGGACAAACAACTTCAATGTGGAGACCTTGAAGGGCCAAGCAGTCAGGAAACAGCTCTGGTGAGGTTTCTTCTTATGTTAAACAAGATGAAGCCAGACAGTAAAAGTGCTACATTCATCCATACTTGACTTCAAACCTAGAAAAGTGTTTTTATAGTTGTCTTGTTACACTTGTATTCTCTTTGTTTTTGTCCCTGACAGGGATACAGCTCAGACTGTGAAGGAACGTTTCGGAAAGAAACTTTATGACTCACTTCTAGTGTAAGTTGACCACTTTCAGTCTACTTCATGAAACCTGTAAGATGTGGAATAATAATAATAATAATAATAACTTTATTTTATAGAGCACTTTTCATTCAAGAGATGTAGCTCAAAGTGCTTTACAAAAAAAATTGAAATGCAACACATTCAAACAATAATAAAATTAGACAATAAGAGGAGAGTAGATGCTAAAATATATAAGTGAAATTAGAGACAGAAATAGAGACCATTAAAAAGAATAAAAATGAGAGAATTAGTAAAACATTTTTTAAATTAAATACATTGGTTTTTAGGTGTCGTTTAAAAATGTTCACAGAGCCCGCATCTCTTATACCTTTTGGCAGGGTATTCCATCAAAAAAGTTGCGCTGACTATATTCTTGTGTGTATAATTGTGTGTATTTAAAAACCCAGCAGTAGAAGATCTGAGAGCTCGTGAATGATTATAAAACGACAGAGAATCTGCAATGTAGGCCGGTCCCAAACCATTAAGAGCTTTAAAACAAGTAAAATAACCTTAAAATATATTCGAAAAGATACTGGGAGCCAATGGAGTGTAGCTAAAACTGGGTTAATATATATATAATATAATGATCTGTCTTAAAACACCATCAAATAAAAATAATGAAGAGAGTTAGAAACAGCCCACTTGATTTTACAAGTTTACTTTGAGTCTAAAACAAGCTGTTTTCTTCAGTGGGCAGCTGCCAGATGTGTCGAAGATCCTGGACAAAGAAGATTTCACCATAATGAAGCGTGCCATCTTCGCCACCCAGAGACAATGCCAGCCTCCAATCTGCACCCACAACATGCTGGAGGACAGCAGCGACCCCATCCTTAACTGCGTCCGCCGTATCGGCCTTTTCAACAGCTCCGCTGACCGTGTCAAGGTGAGGTCGGCTGTCAGTGGTCCATAAATGGCCTTTAAGCCACAAAACAGATATCTTCGCACATTTGTACGTGTTGTTGTTCAGCCAGGGTGTAGACAAGATCGCATATATTCAGTACACAAAGTTTAATTTGTGGTTTTTGTTTTGTTTGGAGGCATCCTAAACATAACTAATAATACATTAAATGTGTAGGCGGGCAGAAACTGTGCCAGCTGGTACATCATCAGCATTTCAGAAGTTTCTGCAGCGATTATCATTCCACATTGTGACTTTTTAGAGCGTCATGTTGAGAATTACAGTTTGCTGCTCACACTGTTTGCTATAGTAAATACTGATGCTGAATGGCTTCTCCCTCCTTTAGATTATCTTCCATCCAGAGTTCCTTTCGTCCACCTCTCCTCTACTTCCGATGGATTACGAGGAGTTTGTAAGAGGCTGCCACCTTGGCGTCTTCCCCTCTTACTACGAACCTTGGGGCTACACACCAGGTACGACTCATGCACGATGACAAGGTGTATTTGTGTAATATTAAAATATGTAATATTAAAATGTTAATCTGTTTCTGTCACCATCAGCTGAGTGCACAGTCATGGGAATCCCATCAATCTCAACTAACCTGTCAGGCTTTGGCTGTTTCATGGAGGAACACATAGCGGACCCCTCAGCATACGGTGCGTTTCTCATTCTTTATCCGTTAAATTCTTCTTTTTAAAGGACACACAGGCATAACACATTTCACATCATGATGTTTCTTTTTGCAGGTATTTACATCCTGGACCGGCGGTATCGGGGGGTCGACGAGTCGTGTAACCAGCTCACGTCCTTCCTGTTTCAGTTTTGCAAGCAGAGCCGGCGCCAGCGGATCATCCAGAGGAACCGGACTGAGCGTCTGAGCGAGCTCTTGGACTGGAGATACCTCGGCAGGGTGGGATACCAAATCCCAAAGACTCATATTGTTCATCTGATAACTTCAAGATTAATTATTTTTGTTGTTTTTTCTTCTTTTCCGCTCTAGTATTATATATCTGCCCGTCATATGGCCCTGGCTAAAGCCTTCCCTGACACCTACATGTATGAACTTCATGAGCCCACCTCAGTAAGTTAACATGTCTTTGGCTATTTATCGTTATGCATTCATCAAGGTGAAATCTTTACACCTCCACCAAATGTTTGAGATTCTGATGCCTTTCGGTTCTCGTCCTCAGACCTCGGGTTTCCGTTACCCCCGACCAGCCTCTGTGCCACCGTCTCCAGCTCTGTCCCGTCACTCCTCCCCCCACCACAGCGAGACCGAGGACAACGATGAAGATGAACGCTACGACGAGGATCTGGAGGCAGAAAAGGACCGGGTGAACATCCGCCAGCCCTACGCCCTGCCATTGAAAAACAAGTCTTCTGCTGTCCTGGGGGCCAATGGAAACGGCGAAGGTGTCACAAGAGAGGAAAACTGAGATATACACACATGTTAAACCTCACTGGTGAAACTTTATCTGTGGCGATCGTTAAAGTCCTCCATGTACTTTATAAACGAGTGCAGTTGTGTGAATGCGAGTGATAAATTTAATATTGGCTTGTTGTGAAAAATTGCATCACTGTCTTCCCGACCTGTTCGTACCTCAGAGTTTCTAGAAAATATCTCTCCGTTTGATATGTTTTGTTGTTTCAGTTACACCAGCAGTGCAACCAGTGGTTTGCTTTGTGGGGTAAATGCAGCAGCTAGAAAGGGCTAAACGACAGCTCAGCATGGAAAACAAATCAGGATTGCTGGATTTTGTAGTGTACTAACACTGGATAACATACTGTAGGTGTAAAGCATTGAAAAAACAATAGAGGATTATTTTGAGTGGCTGGTTTTTATACTTGATTCAAGAGCAGAGAAAAGAACGTAACCCTCCTTTTTACCAGATTGTTATCTTTACACATTCAAAGCTATTTTCCTGGTAAAAAAAAAAAAAAGGCTTATGTAAAGACGGTGTCAGTTGCTGCGAGTACCCACAAAGAGCACCTGTTCTTTTTACTTGTGTTTGGCTCAAAAGTTTGATGATAATGATGATACAGTGCTTCTAAATCAAACCACCACGTAGCATCTTTTTCTTTCTTTCAAATGCCTTGTTTACTGTAAAACTTCCCAGAATGGAAATAAAATGTAGAACACACACAAACACAAACACATAACAACAACAAATAGCATCAGAAAACAAAAAAGCAGTGTGTGTGTTTTAATTTTCTTTCTGCGCCTTACTGTATCACAGCCTTTTAGTGACGATCACCGATGAACAACCTCACTCTGTCTGCGTGTCTGTCTGTGTGTGTGCTGGTGTGGATTATTCCTGGGTTTGCCCGTTTTGACAAGTATTTATATGTGAAGGGAATAGAAGTGAGACAGACCGAGAGAAAAAGGGACTGAGATGGTAACTATGTTTTCAGGTGAAGGACATAAGAGAGAGGAATGGGAAAGAGCTAGACTTGACTATTTGTCTGTAATGGAAAAGGGGAAATCATTTTACCAGGCGTAATCTCCCACTCCCTGTAAGAGTTTTATCATTCTTTACAATCTTGCACCAGATTCACTAATAATAAAGTTTAAATATTAGTGTTTTACAAATGATAACTTTCTCTTCTTTCTTTGTATGCAGTTTATTGGAACACAAATATCCAAAGGTAAGGTTCTCAGTAACATACAGTACTGATCCAGTGACGCCACCCACAAACAACTCATTTATCTCGGTCTTCTTACTGTGTCGTAGTTAATCCAGCAGAGTTCTGGTCTGCTTCAGCACAAGTAAACTCGACCCCCGTGACCTTTGCAAACTGTGATAAAAAAAAAAATCATATAAATGGTCAACAGTATTGACAACAATTCACTTATTTGCACACATAAAACTCAAGACATTCTCTCTAATTATGACCTAAACTGTTATTACTATGACACATTAATTACATCACTGTTTCCAATCGACTCTACAGGAGACAGTGGTGGAAGTACATTTACTCAAGGTACTTGTATTTTACTTGAGTCATATTATGCAGCTTTATACTTCTACTTCACTACATTTCAGAGGGAAATACTGTACTTTTTAAACTATGTTATTGATCATGATAGAGAGATGATAGGAATACAGAATTAAAATAAAATGTCTCAAGCCAGACTCGAGGTGGTGGACATTGCAGTTCATAGGTGCTTCAACCACTAAACTACACCTTGAAATATTGTTCTTTTCACTCCACTACATTTATCTGACAGCTGTAGTTACTAGTTACCTTTCAAATTAAGATTTTATAAGCATGTAATAAGCTTATAAAATACATCACATTGTTAAAGGAGCAGTGTGCAGGATTTGGCGGCATCTAACGGTGAGGTTGCAGATTGCAACCGACTGAAACTTCTCCCTTGTACCAAGTGTGTAGGAGGACTAAGGTGGCCGACGTGCAAACGCAAATGGCTCTCTCTAGAGCCAGTGTTTGGTTTGTCCGTTCTGGGCTACTGTAGAAACATGGCGGTCAGCTCCTTGAAGAGGACCCGCTCCCTATGTAGATATAAACGGCTCATTCTAAGGTAATGAAAACACAACGATTCGTATTTTCAGGTGATGATACACAAAAAAAAACATAGTTATGAATATTATATTCCATTTCTGCTAATAAATCCCCTTAAACGCTACACACTGGTCCTTTAAAGATCAAACACTTTTTGCTTGCGGACCCTTACCCCTTTCTATCTATGAGCAGTTCCAACAAAATGAGATTCTACCTTTAAACTTCTTACATGATTTAATTTAAATAATTGCTCGAGGCCCAAAAAGGTAAACTTATCAACTATTTCACAAAAGCAAAGATAAGAGAAAAGTCCACACACATTTTTTTAGCAGAACTTTGTTATTTCTTGTTTCCAACCCCATTAATCATCTCACAACCCCTCAGATGTTTCTTGTGACCCTTTTGTCACAGGTTGTCCAGGTTATTAACCCCTGGACTAAACTACCTACTGTGTTAATAGTACTATGCTACTGATGAATTGATGCATTAATATTAACAATATCTAGTTGTGTAATATGGAACAGTCACGGGGCATTTTTTGCAGAGCAAGTACTTTTACTTTTGACACTTTAAGCATTAGTACACTTACTTGCTGATAATACTTCAGTACTTTTACGTACTGTAAGTAGGAATTTGAATGCAGGGCTTTTACTTGTAACGGAGTATTTTTGTATTTGGATCTGACCATGCAGGACTCACCTAGTAAACTATTCCAGAAGGAGTTGTATGTTGCGCTGCCGGTTACAGCTCCGAGTTTGGCTGGATTCCTCCTCACTGTGTTTACTGAGAAGCCCCCGGGCCCCGTCACCTCCACCTCCACCACATGATAGTCACTTAACCTGGGGCATGAAGAGGTATGAAAAGTGTCATTTCATTTAAGCAGATATGAAAGGCTGCATCAGGTCAGTCAGATTTTTTAGAAAGACTCACGCTGTGTCAGACACAATCTCTCCCTGAACACCAGTAAAGCCGAGTGTTCCTGCTGCCACTGCTGCTGCTGCCATGGTGTTAACGTTGTTTGGAGCGAGTGGGCACAACTTTGCCACTGAGCCTCTGAATAAAACACGCCTGCCCTCTTCCTCCGTCCAGTCAGAGAGGACGTCTCCTGTCAGCCGGAAGCAGGATGGATGCTTGGACATTCTTATAAACAAAGCCTGAAAACAAGTCAAGAGAAGAAACAGACAATTGGAGGACACTAATATTCTGAGTACTAGAATCAAATAATAGTTTATTTCCAAGCTGCACTTTCATTCTCAAAGTCTAAACATGTGAAGAGTGGTCATTGCATGCCTTCCTCTTCCTCTGTCTAACATCACACCTGCACTACTTCAGTGTTACCTTCAATGCTCCACTATCACTCAGCCTCTGGATGTCCTGGCCTCCCCATAATGCACCACTGGGTATGTAGAGCGTCCTACCATACCGCTGAGCCGCCTGACGCAGCTTCTGGTTCAGATCTGGATCAGAGAGGGCAGAGGGAGAGCCCACCTGAGAGGAAGAGGAGAAATAAAGGCACAAAAGAGGACGTCATAATGCTGCGATTAACAGTCGGCTGAAGCTTATGTGTTTTCATTTTCTGTAATGGATACGTACAGTTGCCATTTTATTTTAAGAATAAAAATATCTGTTGGAGACAACAACAAAAAAACAATGCTACCATATTGAATTGGTACATATTGACAATCCCTAAAATACAGAAAACCAAAAAGTATATAATAACTAAATCTCCTCTTTAGAATAGACCAGTGTCCAGTTAATCGAAATTAAAAGCCTCACTGATAAACATGACCACACCTTGTTACACCATCTTACTTTGAACTGTTTTAGTCATGTTACAGTTGAGGAGCAGGAACACAAGAAGCAAAGGATTTATGAAGGCTAATCTATTTCTATCTATATAAAATGCTGCAAAATAAAAAAAATGAACTACCCAATTTTGCAACAACCACATCTCCCACACAAACAGAGGAGACTCTCACCATGAAATGACACTGAGACAGAAAGTGAAACCCAAATTCTTTCACTATCTGCGGATGGCACACCTCTACAATCACATCACATCGCCTGTAAAACACATAGTTATAAAACGTTTTGTTATAAAGATGTCATGGAACATTAGGTGCATGTTGTCTATGGTAGCACAGAGATCATATAGGATGCTGGTGTTTTGCATACGGGTTTATTATATTACTTATGTGTGTGTGTGTTTGCACCTGTCTGCAAAGGATGATAGGTCACCAAGTATGAGTTCATCAGGAACAGAACCTTTCAGCTTGTCTGGATTTCTGTTCCAAACAAAAGCCAGCGTTAGACCGAGAGCGTCTCCATCTTTAAGGACCCTCTCCACCAGGTACTGCCCTGAAGCACGCACACACACACAAACACACACATATGATGAATAGATCTAAACAAAAGACTCATAAGGATGTACATCAGAAAGTGTTTCTGGAGTTTGAGAGGGGGAGTTCAGACCTAGATGTCCGTATCCTACAACTCCAATCGTTTGTGAGGAAGAGCTGGCTGCCATGTCCTGTGCTGAGAAAGGAAACATGCTGAGAAAAGCACAAACATTCACCTGCAACTTGACAACACAAACCAACACACACACGTATGCTTTTGACCCTACTTCCTATCTTTACCGGCATAACACTTGCTATTTATGGCTCTACTCACCAGATAATCCCACACCCCTGCAGAGCTGTGTTACTCCCAACTTGATGCACAACAACCGGCCCACGACTCCAGGAATACTGGGAAAGCAGAGTACAAAGTTTAACTCAGAGAGGCCGTAGTTAATCATTATTAGTCCTTCAATGTGTGGAACTGTCACATGATGACCTCCTCCCCCTCCATACATTTAAACTATTTCAATTTCAGGTGCATTCAGAATCTCTTATAAAGTAAATCAGAGAATAAAACTGTGTATGACAGATGAGACCTAAATTGATTCTTACATTACATGTTCTGTATCAGTCAACATGTTAACATTTCTCTTATTTGTCCCACAAGCACAATTTAATTTTTTAGCAACTGTTTTTTTCTGTTACACTATCTAGTGGTGTGGCTCTTGCCTTTATGGAGAAATCTGACGCAGTGTGGCCATCTGGTGAACTCAATGCAAATACAAAAAGGGCCACTTCAAAAATAAGTGAAAAAAAAAAAAAAAATTAACACAAGGTGTTTCTGCTTGTAATAAGTAAAACAATCTGCCAGTGGAACAAATTGGTAGGATTTCTTGAAATGAGATGTAATATTTAGGCCTTTCAGGATAAAAAGAGATCTTAAAATTACCTGGGGAAACTATTTTGAGCTATATTTCACTAGTAGCAGGAAGAGCTGTGTGTCATAATAACCCTCTAATGCTCAAAAGTAGTAGTCTATTATGCATTGTCTAAAAACAAGTCCCTATATCTCACTGAAATGTTACTTGTTAGGTGACTGTGTCTTATATTAAGTGTTATGAGATATTTTGACTAGTAATTAGCCAAATATACTTGGTAAGATTTTGCGTTTTTGCAGTACCCCTAAAAAAGTGTCATATATCACATATTAAAAATTTGTTGGTAAATAATCCTATACAGCAGCAGATTTTTTGCTTTCACGTTAAACAGTTTTGAAAATTGGATGGTGTTGGGTGTTTCCGGCCTTGACATACAGTAGTGAACTATTTCTCTCTCTTGTCATAGGAGTTGCAGAGACGAATAGTTCATTTTGCATCAACTACAAGGTTTAGAGATATGATTCAAAGGCAAAGGAAGTCCCTTTCTGGCCTTTTTCCTACCATTAATTTGTCATTACTGTACCAACAATCATCAGAAGTTCACATGTACAGTGAGAAATCGACCTTTATCATCTGAGTTTACCACCAGTTCAACTTTGCCCCTCATGTGTTGATGTCACTAGTATATTCCAGCGGAAGAGGTCAAAGGTCAGCCGGTTGTCCATTAGAACTCAAAACAGGGAGTACATTGATTATCAGAGTGCAATCAGACAGCAAGGATCGGTCCAAAGTTCACTGCTGTGAAATACCAACAGAGCGAGAGACACGGCAGAGACAGGAGGGAACAAGTCGAGAACATCTGAGGATTATATGTGTTGGTAGCCAAGACGGTAAAGGAAGAACTGCACAGACTGAAGGAAATATACGGTGCCTGACAGGACAGGCTCATCCAACTGAGCCATCAGTGCTGACTCTGAGACGATGGACATCCTTGAGACAGATGCCTATGACAGGCGGCAGAAGAGAAACACGGTACTTAAAAATAATTTATTATTATTTACAGTCATTGGTTGTTTAACAGCTTTCTCCATGTGGAAATGATAAAATGATCTAAAATCATAATTTTAACCATCTCTTAAAAATTAAAGTTGTGATTTGTCTCCCCGTTTCCTTCTATTCCTCCCTCTCTATCAGTCCTGCGCTCTCCTTCTTTCTCTCTTGCCTTTCTTCTCGTCCACAGCTTTGTACTTCTACCTGTGGACACCTGACTCACCCGAGTCCATCATGTCTGCAGGTGTCAAATCAGCACCGACGCTCCTATTGGCTGCAGTAGTGCTGAGCTGGAACGGAGGTCAGAGTGTCCTGGGTGTGGTCGGAGGACTGCTCTTCTCTGCTGTGGGTGACTGCTGCCTGGTGTGGCCTGAGCTCTTTCTGCATGGTAAGAGTTCGTACATGAGTGAAGCACAAATTGGGGCATTTTTGAAGATGCAAATTAAGCTGTAGGCTTGTCTTATAATTAGAGAATATATGTGTATTGCATATATAGTAATAAATGTAATCATAAAAAGAATCTTCATTGTGATTATTAGAAAGCTCTAAAAATCAAGCTGCTAAGACTTGCATGTTGCAAATAATTCATTCACCTGCTGTTTATTAATGTATGTCCTTAACATCTCACACATCTGTTTCAGGAATGGGTGCATTTGCCGTGGCTCATATGCTGTACTCGCTCACCTTCCTCTCAAGTCACTATACGGCATATTCCTCTTCCTCTTTCTCTTCCCTCTGGACCCGTTTTCTATATCTGATCCTGTTCATGGTGGGAGGAGGTTTCTACATCTACATATATCCATTCCTGCTGAAGGCGCCAGACTCAGATCTGCTGCTTCCAGCTGTGGGGGTCTACATTGTCTTAATTACTCTAATGGGGGCGTTAGCCATCAGAACCCGCCACGCAGCAACACTGTTGGGAAGTTTGTCCTTCATGGTGTCCGACCTGTCACTGGCTGTGCAAGCTTTCAAGGTGACGGCACCAATGGAGTACGGTCATGCTGTTGTCATGGTGACATATTATTTGGCTCAGCTACTAATAGCTGTGGGCGATATAAAGGCAGTGGCGAACAAGGACGATTTTGCAAAATGGAAGAGTTCCTAAACAGCATCCCTGTGGCATCCCCAGAGTCTGAAGTATTTCCGTCACCCTGGTAAAATCCTAAAACTGCCTATAAATACTAGAGTTTTTTATATCAAATACAGGAAAAGAGTAAATTGGACAGTTTCCAGGTTGCATTTGAATAATCATATTGATAGTCATATCATTATAAAAATACCAGTCTACAAACAAAAGTAAAAGGAACTCCACAAATATCTGTTTAGAATAATATCTGTATTCTGTGATTTAAGCCAAAATATTGTTTATGTTTATGTGTAGGTTGTGTATGTGGTGCACATGTTTTCCACTTGTGAGCTGGTTATTATATGTATACAAATACACCAATTTGTTTTGTTAATAATAAATAAATATGGTGTAAAAAAACACACAATGCTATCCATAATTCTGAGTCATGTTTTAATTGACAATTGACTAAAATGAAATGAAGATATTTTAACTCAGAGACTTCAGACAAACCTAACTTACAACAATTAAAAATGAGTTGCACATGTTACTAAATTAACATTGGGACGTAAATATGTACCTGTGATGGAGATAGGTATTTGGTTAGGTATTACATTTAAGATATGAAGAAAACTGAAAACACTGGACTAAAATAAAAGCTGACTTGAAAAGTATTTTCTACATTAGAATTATTTACACATCAAAATACAGCTCCTGCCTGACATGCAAAGTATGGACAGCCTCTGTCGTAACAGACAAAAACGTTTCTTAACATCCACGATCCAGGGCCCGGTTTCAGAAAGCTGGTTTAGTGAAAACTCTGAGTTAGTTAACCCTGAGATGAGGGAAACGCTTTGTTTTCAGTTCCAGGAAGAGAGCTAATGCAAACTCTGGGTCAGTTACCATGGTAACAACATCACCAAACACATTATTACTGGATCAGATTGTGAGCTTACAATCATGTCTCTGTCATTGATCGATATATATATATATATATATATATATTTGAATCTTCAACTATATTTTTCATGTTCAGTTGCTGGTCACTGCGTTTTGTCCCGTCAGATTAAAGCTGAACAAAAAAATATTTAAAATGTAATGTAGGCGACAGTCTAATACACGGTCAGATTCCACCACTTTATCATCCATTAAGGAAATGTAAGTCTGGCAAATGATGAATTAATAGACAACATTGAACAAAATTTATAAATGTGTACAGTCCGAATATACATGCATTAATATCTCTACGCCCACTGGATTAAAATGGAGCCTCGTAGTGAACCTACTCAGAATTGTTTGAACAAACTCTGATCAGCTCATCTGGAACCAAAAATTCAGAGTTTTCCATCTCAGGATTCATCAACTCAGAGTTCAGGGTGAAGCTCAGAGTTTGTTAAACCTGCTTTCTGAAAGAGGACACAGATCATGAATGCTCTGTTACGTCTTTGCACACTGATACCACAACAGGTGAGGTAAATATGACTTCAGCGATCCATCCCATTGTCATCCGACTTTTTCCCGCGGAAACAAGTAACCCTCAAACGCTCACAGAAGTCCAGTTCTTCCTGTTGGAAACAAAAATGTGACTTTAAAAACTGTTTCCTGGAGAAGGATTGAGCCTAATCCTAGACTATGGATTTTTTTTTAAAAACTGATATCTTCATTGGTCTAGACTTAAAATTCCCTTCAGTAAAAGTATCGACGTGTTGGCATCTAGTTAGCACTTTAAAATGTTAGCATTTTGTTTAGACTTACTATTGTATAAAACATGTCCACAACACTAGATTTTGCAGTCATGCAGTAGTAGTTTTGTACATGAGAAAAGACAACTGTCTTATAACCGTCTCCTCTGCTTGCTTCAGAAATAAAAAAGACTAAAACCAGGGCTGTCAAAGTTAATGCGATAACAACACTCAGCGACTTTTAGGTTGTAGTGGGCTCTGAGGGAATATATTGGTATCATATGAAACTAGAAAACCTAAGGAATCCATTGATACCAACCATGTCATACTAGCTTGTCGGGAAGGAGGTTAAATAACGCTCCAAACGTGCGCTAAATTTTGGCCTTTGACCTCAATGGGAATGAAAATGGATTCTATGGGTACCCACGAGTCTCCCCTTTACAGACATGCCCACTTTATGATAATCACATGCAGTTTTGGGGCAAATCATAGTCAAGTCAGCACACTGACACACTGACAGCTGTTGTTGCCTGTTGGGCTGCAGTTTGCCATATTATGATTTGAGGATATTTTTTATGCTAAATGCAGTACCTGTGAGGGTTTCTGGACAATATTTGTCATTGTTTTGTGTTGATAATTGATTTCCAATAATAAATATATACATACGTTTGCATAAAGCAGCATATTTGTCCACTCACATCGTGATAAGAGTATTAAATACTCAACAAAATTCCCTTTAAGGTACATTTTGAACAGATAAAAAATGTGTGATTAATCATGATTAACTATGGACAATCATGCGATTAATCGCAAATTAAATATTTTAATCGATTGACAGCCCTAACTAAAACACAATTTTTGCTCTGAATTCTCATAATACTTGAACCCAGTTTCACCGTCTTTTACCATCAGATTCAAAGACGCAGGAATTACCTGACTCTCTTCTTGTCCTTGGAGCTCTCTGGATCGCTGTCTGAGTACCTCCTCCAGACCCAGAGCAGGACTCCTGCAGTCTTTCAGACCCTGTGGACAGTCTTCCACCAGACTAGACAGATATCACACACAAAAAGGGTGTAATTACTATTGTGAACCATGAATTCAGGTCACTTGGGAGTGTTGGAGACGGAAATGTGGAGAGTGTTTCCTACCAGCAAAGGGCGCCAAGCACATGTTCATGGAAAGGTGAGTGTGGTGTACGTAGAACAGATACCAGCTGCTGCACCATACCCATAGAGACAACGGTGTCTGCAGGAAGGAGGAGACAGATATAGATATATCAGACCCAAAATGAAAGAAGCAACTCAACTGTCAGTGCTAACATGCTTAATAGAGCAAAGGTTGACTGAGAGGATGAACATCCCTCACTCTAGTAGGGATGGTCATGCTCATCAAGTCTCCACTACCACAATAAAGGAGACTTTTTTTGATTTTAGCTTTGGGAGTGACTTTACTGAATAATCTGAAAGACCAGAGCAGCAACAACAACAACAACATGTGTAATTTTGAATAGATTATGAAATGATCCGATCTCATTGGCTCAGTTTGCCCAATGAGAGGTGCACTACACAACTGTGTAAGCCACGTTCATGGCGACTGTAACTGGGCGTACAGAATCTGTGTAGTGTTGGTGATCAGAGCAGGAAATGGGCATAAGGAGCAATGGTTTCAGGATGCCCTAATTTAACATCCAAACCAATTAACTAACTAAAACTGATCTGTTGTGGCTCAAGCCAATGCGGACTATTACATTAACAGATTTTTTTATTTAACCAGGAAAGCTTTATTCTGATTAAAAATCTCTTTCAAGAGTGTCCTGTCCTGTAAAGATGTTAACCATGTCTCCCAATGCCAAAATGAGTCCCTTCCTGACTAAAACTACAGAAGATAAAAGCAATGAATGTTATTTTCTTTGCTCATTTCAATTCATATTTAGTTGCTTTATACTACTGACTGCAAATCAAAAAGGTAACAGTGTGTAACATCTGGCGGCATCTAGCGGTGAGGTTGCAGAATACAACCAATTTAAACTTCTCCCGTGTGCCGAGCGTATAGAAGAACTACGGTGTCTGACGTGAAAACACGAAAGGATCTCTCTAGAGCCAGTTGTTGTAAGAGTAGCGTGTGAGCGAACAAGTGAGCAGAACGTGAACAGGCGTGTCACCCAGCATTGAAGAGCTACTATACATTGAACAAACTGGAGGACTGTAGTATCACAACATGGTCCGACTCTGAATGCCAGCTTTTTGACAAAGAATAAAATAAAAAAAATCCACAGCTTAGTTGAACGGCACTGTCCTGTTTCGATGCGTCCCTCATTTGTACCTTTCTGTTCCTGATGTGACCCCAGCAGATTGAGCAGAAGGAATGCAGACTTGGTCCTGAGCTTCTCGTCGTCCGACTGCATGCCTCGCATCAGCATCGAGAAGCCATCGTGGGACACGAATGCCTGGAGTCCTTCCTCCTGCTCTCGAACCAGACCTGAAGTCACAACAGGATACAGTTTTGTTCTGGGGTGTACTGTATCCTGAACATCAAGCAGCATCACAATCTAATCTAAATGCTTTACATGCTCTCATTCAGTGCGGTCAGAAAACCCATTCATGCTTCTGATTAAACTACAGGTCATTATCATTATTAGCCAAGTAGACAGTATTGAGCATTAACGTGTTTCATAGTGAATTTTTGCAGCTCTGTCTTAGATACTCACACGACACAGCGTAGAGGGCTTTTACTCTGACGGTGGGGTGGGGGTCCGAGTCGGTCAGCTGCAGCAGCTTTGGCAGCACCCCGATGCTAAACAAGTAGACCTGCACCTCCGGCATGTTCTGGGCGCAGGCTGCAATAAGCTGGGCAGCACGCCACCTCATTCCACTTTGAGCATGACACAGATACTGGGAGGAGCACAGATCCAGTCCACCAAGAGTCATTAGGTCTGTGAAGCAGAGGAACAGGGGACACCGTCAGGATAGAGCCAACAAGGAGTATTTTTTTATCCAGAACATCGATGTAGCTAGTTGCTCTAGATCCATGCCAACATGTGATCTATAGACTGCTTGGAAAATATCAACTTTAATATGGTTCATTACAAACCTCTAGCATTGTCCAGGTTCTCACACAACTCTGACAGCATCTCAAAGGCTGATTCTCGCTTCTCTTCATCCCTCTCATCCGCTCCTTCTCGCTCCCTTTCGCTCGTTCCCTCTCGGCCTAAGACGACCAAGCACTGCTTCATCTGCTCCACTTCATCCTTCTGCCCTCTACAGACTTCTGCAAGAGCATCTCTCAGCCACTTTTTCCTCTGGAACAAAGAAAGAGCACAAATACTTTTGATGCAAGATAGAGGTCGTCACGGGTCCAAATAAAAACGTGTACTCCTTAAGATGGACTGTCCTTTTGTTGAAACATTTCAAACCCACACAAAAATCCAAACGGACCAAAGAGTATCTGGACTGAGCCCAAATTGACTTGAGAAAGGGATTTAATTTCGGAGGAACCCATTTGGTTCCGATACATTATGAGAAACAATGGCTAAACACATATGACCTTGTGCTGGCACAGTGCCTCCAAATTGTTTTGAGTACTTGAAGAGCGCTTGTGTCTCGGGCTAAAACTAACAATTATTTTCATTATCAAGAAAAAAGTCAACTTTGATTCAAATTTTTTAGTAAAACAGCATCTTTTAATTGGAGACGGTGAAAAACTATAGACACTAGTCTGGCTGAGTTTTGGACAAATTGTGTGTATATTATATACTGCGAGTTGGATTATGTTGACTGGTCCGGTGGATGTGATGTGGAGAGAAAAGGGCTATTTTTCATGTCGGCTACTTAGTTCTCGCAGGATGCCTGATCTGCAATTACTGCAGGACAACGGAGTGTAACAGACTACTTCAAATTTTTCTGACTACTTTTTTGAAGTAGTCTGTTACACTCCATTGAAACATCCTCCTGGACTGTTTCTTAGGCCCTGTGTGTGTGGGGGGACTAACTGAGGTGAACTAGTAAGTCTGGACCCAATGAGGTGTGTGTGGGGTTTCTCGGGTTTGACATGTATAATTAACAGGTCCTTACCTCCTCTGACATGGGTTCAGCAGGGACAGCTCCCTCTGCGGCTGATCCAGCATCCACTGCCAGCTGCAGAACCCCCTGCAGGTTCTGGGGATACCTCCTGGTCTGTTTGTCTTCTGCCATGATGTGAACTGCTGTCTGACGAGAGAAAAATAAGAAAACATCAGCAAGACAACCTGGACAATTAAAAAAAATGGAAATAAATAAATAAATAAATAAAAAATAAATAAATAAAAAACCTGGACAATTGGATTCAGAAATAACATCTAGTAGACGGGGGCCTGAGAATATGAATCCCAAACACAGGAAGCAAAGCCCAGCAGACGATTTTAACCTCTAGCTTTACTCTAAAGATGCTAGCTAGCATCGACAGTAACAGCTCCAAAAACATCACTAGAATCATGCTAAATAACATATATTACAGAAGCGCAGCAGCCCTACACAATCCTTAATCTTCACACAACCGTACCTTTGCAATAGTCCTGTAAACCTGTGTTGGATAAATGGTCACACAGTGTCTCTTTATAGCCGGTCACCTGCTCCTTTACACACAGCGGTATGAATGAGCTAGAACCTTCTCGCTAACGTTAGCTCATCTCACGAGTCGCAGGCGAGGAGGCTGCCATTGCTGTACCGTAAACCTTGAACCAAATGTGCAAGCAAAATGTTTTTTGCCGTATTCTTTCCTCACCTCAAAGTAATTTCGGTCTTCACATTTTTTTCTACGCCAATCCAACCCCCTCAAAATTATAATATAGTACACCTGGCAGTAATACAACCTTTGCATTTAAAAGGCACAATAACAAATTTCACTATATTAGCGGGTTTACGGTAAATCATCGACGTTCGTACGCAAGACGTTCAGAGAGTTTCAGTGAAATAGAGAGGAGTACCTCATGAGATTCCCCTGAAACGGAGGAAGCGTCAAATATGAACTACCGATATAGTTTATATATGATATAATGTTACGATATATGTGATTTTACGATTGATGAATAGCATAACATATACTACATTTATATATTTACACATTTGTTAAAAGCGTGATAACTATTATAGCACTACTATATCATACTCTTTAATATACTCTGCTATATTCTGCTATATATTAACATACTCTGCTATATCTGCACTACTATTTGCACTATTTGCACCATTGGCACACTGTCACTTCACTGCTGTACTTACTTATGCTATCTTATTTTTATTTTATTTCACTTTATTCTTTTTGATTGTATCTTTTTTAAGGTGTATTGGTGTTGGGACTTGTTGTCTAAGCTACTGGATGCCTAAATTTCCTTCGGGATCAATAAAGTGTCTATCTATCTATCTATCTATCTATCTATCTATCTATCTATCTATCTATCTATCTATAAGTGAATACAATGCAGCTTTTACAATAACTTCAAAAACGAACTACTCCGGTCTGATTTGTTGTGGTAGTAGGTATACTAAAAACCTGTAGTTTGGCACTTTCTCCTATTAAATGACTTTGTTAAGTAGTAACTCGATGTGTATTGTAGTGGTTGTAGTATTACCTAAATTAAACACTATGTTGTCTGCTGCTCGGAGATGCTTGGGCCGACAGCTTTTAGAGCCGGTCAGGTATTCTCTTGATATTTTGCTCGTCTTTGAGGTTGGCTAACCATCCAAGATGGCGGCGCTTGTGGGGTTGCGTGCATGTTTCTCCGGTAAAATAGTTTAATTCTCTTGTAGTAACTGACTCCATGTGCATTTCTGACAGCGTGTTGATTCATAACAATCTGATGCGTTCTGCACGTAACATAATACGATGTTGGCGTTTGTAGAAACATCATTTATCCTGAAAAAGAAAGAGATGCTGCTGTCTGTTCGATAGCGGAGCAAGGTCACGTTACCAATGAGTGTTAGCTAACCATACAGCTAAGTTAGCCGAGGATGAGGACTGCATGATGAATGATGATTAACCAGCTAATGTTATAGACAGCTATGTATCTAAGCCCACTGTTTAGATAACTAATAGCAGTTCATTTGAAGGAGAATGACACTGAAAGGTCTCCTGGTTCAAAGGGTTTGTTAGCTTAATGTCAGCTGCTGCTTTTAGCTGCTTGATGTAACCTGTAATTCAAACTCGGACACAGTCCCATTCCTATAATCAGAAAGTACTGATGAACTTTGTTCAATGCAGGTGCAAAACAGATATGCTTACCGTGTATTACAATAAATCAAATGACAGTGATGCTTAACCCTGTTACTTATTTGACACTTGCATAATTTAGATTTTTGATTGGACAGTCAGCAAAGATGTGTGAGGCACTCCTCCCTCACAGGGTACGAGAGACAAGTTATTGATATGAAGAGATGTCTGCACTGATTGAAACAGACATGTAGGCAACAACATGTTCGGTTGAGCTGGTGTGGGATGTGAATATATATCACAGTGACACTGAAAAAGAAAAATAATAGTTTAATTGTCTGTCACCAAGCTAAGATTCAAAAAGTTTCCATGCTTGTGACAAGAAACTGGAACACGTAGTGGTGGAATTATAGGAAGAGCTACACTGGAGTATCCTGTCAAATAATTATCCATTTTCTAAGTTTACATGATTCTCATATTTTCATTCCTTCTTCTCAGCCCTTCAGCTGAATTCGCCAAGCCTCCTGCACAGCTCCTTCAAATTGGTGAGTGTGCACACAAACTGTCTTGTGTTTACAGACTGTTAACTGTGGATTTTGTAACTGTGTAATTCCTGGGTTTGTCTTTGTCTCGTAGTGTGCTTTGCCTCTGAGTCGGCGGACCTTTGCTGCAGAGGCTAAGAAGACATACAGCAGAGACAAGCCCCATGTGAACATCGGAACAATTGGCCATGTTGATCACGGCAAGACAACCCTGACTGCAGCCATCACAAAAGGTAGAATCGCTGACGTCCTAGCTTTTAAATCCAACACAATTTGATCTAGATGCTGAATTTGCTCCACTGACCTACGCCGAAAAGTCAAACAAGAAATCAGAAACGTGACCTTGGTGTGTTTTTTGGGTCCTCAGTGCTCTCTGACGCTGGTGGCGCTAGCTATAAAAAATACGAGGACATTGACAATGCCCCCGAGGAGAAGGCCAGAGGAATCACCATCAACGCCTCTCATGTAGAGTACACCACAGCCAACAGACATTATGCTCACACAGACTGTCCTGGTCATGCTGACTATGTCAAGGTAATCCGCTTCACTTCCACAAAGCACCTGAAAGTGCTGAACATGATGCAACTTTGTTACTTTAGCTGATCAGAATCCTTGTTTCAGCATTTTAAGCTTAATCATTTCCTGTATGAATTACTTAGAAACGTAATTAATCCCCTTTAATTACCCCGACCTCTTTCCTTTTTCAGAACATGATTACAGGCACAGCTCAGATGGACGGCTGCATCCTGGTGGTGGCGGCCACTGACGGCCAGATGCCTCAGACACGAGAGCACCTGCTGTTGGCGAGGCAGATCGGCGTCGAGCATGTGGTGGTTTTCATCAACAAGGCCGACGCCGTGGAGGACAAGGAGATGGTGGAGCTGGTGGAGATCGAGATCCGCGAGCTGCTCACAGAGTTCGGCTACGATGGCGAGAACACGCCTGTTGTGATAGGCTCGGCCCTCTGCGCCCTGGAGGTGAGGGGAACGCTGGCAGTCATTGATAATACTCTGATAATCTGCTGATTTTAACCACTGTTGAATTCACTTGTGGTTTACGGCCCTGTCGGTACATTTTGAGTCTCTGATGCGAGGCATCTGTATGTGAACGGACTGAATATTGTTTTCTTTGCTCCATCTCAGAACAGAGAGCCTGAACTTGGTGTGAACGCAGTGATGAAACTGCTGGAGATCGTGGATTCTTACGTTCCTCTGCCCAAAAGAGAGCTAGAAAAAGCTTTTCTTCTGCCCATTGAAGGGGTTTATTCAATCCCAGGTATGAAAAAATTATAAGAAATGCAACCTGCACACTTTTCATCTCAACACTGAACTGTAAGGCTAACAATTAAGGAAGAATATTGGCGGTATCAGTTTCTTGTAATGAATTCATAACTTTAATGTAGTTCGCTGTATGTAGTGGTGAAATATGACTGATTTGCTCTGCTGCTGGCTGTAAAATGCAAAACGAGTCAGATGGTGGTGACCCGAAAAAGTGACTTGCTCTAAATGTGAGTGTTGTGTCTTTCAGGCAGAGGTACTGTGGTGACCGGCACGATGGAGAGGGGTATCATCAAGAAAGGAGACGACTGTGAGTTTGTGGGCCACAATCGCAGCTCCAAGTCAGTGGTTACAGGTGAGTGAAAGGAAAAAGCGACAAGTATTGCACAACAGTGCTGTTTACAACGCACATGAACCACCGGGTGACAAATTAAAGGAAAAACCTGAATCAAAATGCAGATGCTTCCATACAGGGCATGAGGGCTCACAGAATGGTTTGATGAGTATGCAAATCTCAGCCCAGATAAACACCTGCTGTATGGGAGATTATGGGCTGATGTGTTAACCTTAAATGATACTTTCCAAGTTCACAAAAAAGTATGTGACCAGATGGTTTAATATGTCACCTGTCTGCCTGTTCAGGAAAACATTTTTATGTGTCCTTTGGCCCTTTATACACTGACGGAGAAAAAATGAGTACTTGCGTGCGTAGATGATGAGTTTCTGCTCTAAAAATGCTGCTGAATACAAGTCCGATACTGGTGTGTTCAAAGTTATGTAATACTGTGTGAGTATTGGTGTATACACAGGAATTTTACCTTGCTGTCTGTCCTGTTTTTGCTCAGGTATTGAGATGTTCCACAAGTCTCTGGATCGGGCAGAAGCAGGAGACAACCTGGGCGCTCTGGTCCGTGGACTGAAGAGAGAGGATATTAGGAGAGGGATGGTGATGTGCAAACCAGGATCCATCATGCCGCACCAGACAATCAAGGCCCAGGTCTGAGAGCACAAAGTTGCAGTTGTGTTTGTTGATTGATTTGTAATGTTTCTGAACAATCATTTAATCTAAATGGCTGATTATTGAGTGGAGACAGGACAATAGTTGCATCTATTAAATGACTGTATATAATCCAACAAGTGTAATGGCCAAAGAGCAGTTTTAAAGGCAAACAAGGAGACCAGCCAGATATCACAGTAATCACTCACTCCACTGAGTTACAGATTTTTTTAGTTTAGTTTTTGCTATTTTAAAATGAACTACATAACTCACTGTATCCAGTAGCTGAGACTCTGATGTGTGTGTGAACATGTTTGTGCTTCCTGTATTACAGGTGTACGTTCTGAGTAAGGAGGAGGGAGGCAGACACAAACCGTTTGTCACCAACTTCATGCCCGTCATGTTCTCTCTAACCTGGGACATGGCCTGCAGAGTCACTCTGCCCGGGGACAAGGTTTGTGTGTTTCGGTCTGTCAGTAAATGTTTGTCAAATAGTGTCAAGTTTGAATCTCCTCCGCATCAGATCACCCAGCTTATGCAAATGTAGTTAAGTCTTGTACTTCATGATGTTTCAGGTCAAATCTGTAAAAGCAGTTTGACAGCCTCTGTTGAGTTTGTTTGCATAGAGACTTGAAATGTTACTCTAGTACAACAACAGGATTTTGAAGGACAGTAACCACTCTCCTGTCTGTTGTTCTCGTCTTCGTTCAGGAAATGGTGATGCCGGGGGAGGACACCTCCTTGACGCTCACGCTCCGCCAACCAATGGTTCTGGAGAAAGGCCAGAGGTTCACCCTGAGAGACGGAAACAGAACCATCGGCACCGGCCTGGTCACAGATATCATGTCGCAAAAAGATGAAGAGCAGTTTAACTGGGGCTGAGGGGAAACTACACAGAGGTTGGGAGGATGGGGGGGGGGGGGGGTCGGGGTCGGGGAGGAAGGGTGTGTGGTTGTCTGTGTCTGGTCAAATAATTCTAGAAACATACAAATACAGTACATAAACCCATGCACAAACCTCAAACAGAAAAGGACTCAAAAGAATGCATTGCTCTGTTGTGCAAGTCTACCCAACCAAAATATATGAAATGTTTAGCACTGTCTTCATGTTAACAGACCAGACTGTCAAAATTATGCCATTTATGTAATAAAATGTATTTAATACAAATGCCTCCTTTGTTTTGTGGTATTGGCCATTGCCAGCCAGATTTTTCTAAAAAAAAAATATATATATATTATAAATTAACAAAAAACAAACTGTTACATTCATACAGAATCTTTATGCATAAATCTGTAGCTAAACACTTGGCTGACAAGCATTTGTAGGAAAAGCACAGGTGTTACTAATAACACTAACGATGGCTCCACTCTAGTGAGCCACCTGCACCATACCAGGAACCTGAAGTCAAAGCAGCTAAATGAAGTTCAGCCATCATTAATTTCATTATTTACACCTGTGCTTTTCCAACTGTGGCAAGTCAAAATGTCTGCAGTGAAAAAGACCTCTGAGATTTGCATGTTATAAAATGCCACATGAGGGCAGCAAAGAGCTAAAAATGATTATTAATAATGAACAGAATTAGAGGCAATTACGGTATGTTTCTTAACTACATTTTTTGATGAGCTTCTGTAAAAAAATAGCTAAATCCAATAAAACTAGTAACCTAACAGTGATCTTCATTCTACATTTTGTGGTTGATATATATTTATTATGACTATCAACTCCATTAGTTTATCATAGATGTTTCAAAATGTGATGAAATAACCCTGCTGATCTCTGCTATCCAGAGAGGTGATGGATTAATAGTTTGACTGGTCTCTGCCTGCAAGGTCAGGATTCCTTTCCAAAAATGTTTAAGGTTTGCTTAAACTTCTAGGAAACCCAGTCTACTTCCACCAACTCCTTGTTTTGGAGAGATTTCTGCTGGAAAAATTTGGCCTGTTTCTTTATTACCCCCAACCAGAAATCCAAATTTAGTGGGTCTCAGCACTCTTGCTTGTCTTTTTTGGAAAGAAGTGGGCCATTTAGTCTCAGAGATTCTGAACCTGAATTCTGATTTCTCTTTTTGTACCTGGGAAATGTTCCTAAAGGTCTCGGTAGAAGCAGCACATACCTTTTGATGGCTGATAGTAAGAAAACTATTACAAAATGCTGGCTCCAGAGGAACCCTCCCTCCATGGCCCTTCTTACCAACATAATCAGCTCTATCCGCTCAATGGAGCAAACGACTTTCACTCTTTGACTTCAAAAGGAGAAGGGGGATAAATACTGGGAAAATGGGATAGTTATTACCATCTAGACTCTTAATTTTTCCTGTGCTTCTCTTTTTATTTACTCTTTTTTTCAATGTTTGATTATACTGTAATGTCCCAGTCCTCACCTGTTCATCATCTCCGTTAGATGGAGACAAACAACATGTATGGAGGACGGAACCTGCCAAAATCCACCCACTTGTTGAATGACAGCCCCCTCATTTGCATAATGAAGCAGAAATAAATAAAGACATGTGTAAAGAAAAGAATACAGAGGTAAATAAGTTTTGGGAAATAAATAGGGGGGAAATTCAAAGGGGAATTCATGCAGAAATAAATACATGTTACAACTTGTAAACCTACAGAGAAAAAGACAGGACTCAAAAGCACGACTCAAAACAAGGCAGGTGCAATAAAACAGTCTTTACTTGCCAAAACAGGTTGAGTACTCAGGTGAGCAGTCAGAATAAACGCAACCAGAGCCGACAAGAGTAATGCAAAAACGAGGTCAGAAAGAACGAGAGAACTAACACTAGAAAATCGCTGGAACGCTTGACTCAGGAGACAAAGACCAACTGGCACAGAGACAGAGAAACACACCGACTAAATACAGGTGAGTCTAATTGGGCTCAGGTGAAACCAGTAGGGGCGGGGCAGGAAATCATACAGGCGGGAAATACACGAGCAGGACGTGAAGTTTCTGAAACGAGAGGAGAGGTAAGTAACAAAAAACAGGAAATAATAACTGAATATAGTAAACAATAAAACACATAACCTAAGGAGCAGGACAAGACATGACAATGCATTTGAAAATAAATTCAAATAAATAGATTTAAAAGTCAGTTAAATAAATAAATAAATAAATAAAGGGAAAATGAAATAGAAGAGTAGATAGATAAAGGAATTAATACTAAGGTAAATAGAGAAAGAAAGATAGAAGCAAATTAAAACAGAAATATCAATTTATGTCACATTTTATCAATTCATTATTACACAGCTTTGTTGAATACTCGATTCTGATTGGTCAATCACGGCGTTCTACGGTCTGTTATTTCTTTATAGTAGACCGTTGCTATGTATAGCAGGCCGTTGCTATGGGCGCAAATCTGATGTCCGCCTCTGGCGGACCATTTTTGTGTCAAATTTAAAAAAAGTAGCCATGTAATAAGCAGGATAATGTACAGCGAGCGGGTCATTGTTGTGAAAGAAACCCCTTCAGGGTAATGAGAGACCCCTCCACCCCTCCACGGCGGCATCACCCTGTCGAGGTCATTTATTTATTTTTGATTTTGGCAGGTTCTGTCCTCCATAAGCATCAGCCTGAGAGAGAAATAATCCTCAAGCACATTGTTGACATGTGAAATCTTAATAGTTTTTGAAGGTATAGCGTCCTTTTAGCAGATCATATCAGTGTGATAATCCAGGCTGACCCTGTTGATGAATACTTGGTGTCGTCTCTGCTCGTTCATGCCCAGCAGGACGTTCTCCAGTGTTGCTCTGTGTCTGCTGTAGGAGTTTGAGTCAGTGCCTCCTGTAATCCAATCAGCCTGTTGCTGTAATCAAATACTGTACGTCTGCAGGAGTCCAGGCTGGTGCAGCGAGTACTACTGAGTGATGTGCTCAGCTGGACGATGAATGTCTCCATAAGCAAAATAGCTTAAAGAGATAGATGACCAGACAGTAGACAGTAGTATATACCGGTGGTCAGAGAGACTGGCTTTAACTGTCTCTTAAGAAGAGTACTGGTACAATAAATGTGATTCAAACCAGCGTTCACCATGACTGATGTTTGCTGTATCAGGTCAAGACATATGTTGTTCACATATTGTTCACATGTTGACAACCGCACAGTGTGTAGATACATCAGAGGCATGAGATACATTACAGCTTTCAACATAATTAGTTTTTTTCCCTGAATAATAGAAGATGAGTTAACACTTGAATTTAACCCCCATTTATATACAATATATATACAATTAATGGTTTATAACACACTATAATGTAGTTGTAAGTCGTTATAAGGACCTTTTTAAGGGTTAATATATTTGTCAACAACTATATTTCCTCCTGTGAAGACATTATAGTGTGTTAACAATTTAAGTATTTATATTATGTTATTTATATTCTATTATTTTTATTATTATAGGATACTTAATGCTGTATATAACTGCTGTGTACAAACAGACAACACTTGTCTGTTCATTGATTTTTCTTCTGTTTTTGAAAGCTAAGAAAATTCACACGGTCTCCTTTGCGTAGTTTAACTTGGGGGAAGTTAGCCGGTAGTTTAAATTACAGTCTAATCCACCCTGATTTCTAAAACCAATTTCCTCTGTCACATTTTCCCAGTCAGGGTGTGTTTTTCCAACCAGCGATCTTCCATTCAAGTTCACGTCTCTAACCTTTAAGCCGTCCACACCCCTCTAAAGAATAACACGACTCTTCCTCGGCTATCTGATGTTACAGTGAATGGAAGGGGAAAGTGCAATATGATATCACAAAGATGCTAAGATCGGTTCCCTTGACTTGATCTGTCCTGATGAGATGTCACGTCCCCGCGCCAAGGACGACAAGATGTAAGGCTTATTTCCAGTCAATCTTCAACATGGACGCTCAATTCCCAACACACTGACTGACTCCGACCAAAACCTCTTTACATCAGAGTCTATCCTAGATGGATGGTTGCGTAAGAAACACATCAAGCCAAAGAGCACCCAAAACATCCAATTGACATTTTGAAAGACATCTACAGCTTTTCATCGACATCTTTTACGACAGAGAGAGCAATCAACCCGTTGAAAAAGACTTTGCTTTGAGAGCTTTTGGGGTTTTTGGTCCATTGGTCCTGACTGAAGATAAATATTTAGTGATGTTCATGTTTTCATCAATCAAACAATCAACCAATTCTAAAACTCCAGTGAGTAAAGGAGTCAAATTTCAAATCAGACACAATGCTTTACTGCCCTAAAAATTTGAAACTTCAGATATGCAACATTTTCATCCATTAGTAGCATAAAGTAGCTCCAAAGTGAAAAAGTTGAAATGTCTTAGTCAGAATTGATAATTAATAGAAAATGCAGGAACAATATTATTCAGGTCTAAAATGTCTGGAGTCTTGGCTTAAAGGTGCTAAATGCAAAAATGTGAGCATTTCTATTGCCTCCACGCAGCTCTCAACATGGCGACGGCTGAGCTGGCAGCTCGTAGCTAATGCTGCAAACAGCGCTAACAGTGAAAACAAAGGCAACACCGCTGACAGAGCTAACAGTGTTACACTGAAGGGGAGGGTAGGTGCTATATGCTTCAGTGACGGCGCCATCGCTCTGGATGGTGTTATCAGCTGTAGCCCCCGTATGAGCGGCCATGAGCTAGCCAGTGGGGCACGTTCACATGCACAAGCATGCACTAAAAGCAGCCGGCCCGGAGTTGTCAACAAAGCAAAGAGAAGCATGGATTACAACAAACACAGCGGGAAAGTGACTTAATTCTCTGCTCAGATAGAGGACAATACTCCTCTATATCTTTACATAGCAAATAGTTGTTTGTTATATTAAAGGAGCAATATGTAGTACTGATAGTTAGCGTTTAAAATGGGTAACAGCAGTCCAAATTCAAAACATTAGAGCCGTGGCCCGTCCGCTCCTCCGGTGTGACTGATAGCAGTTAGCGCAAATTTTCACAATTTGAGGGTTACCTTCTAGACACAACCGTGTTAGCCACTGGCCAGCAGCAGTAGCCGGAATCAATTCACCGGCTGTGCGTCTGAAATACTCGCTGCCTTGATAACCCAGCTGCACACGGACCACAGAGAGATGTGCTGAGGCTTTTCAGGTCGAGTAGAATCTAACGTTAACGTTATCTCTGTTGATCCAGTTTGTTTGCTTGCCCCTATGGCTGCAGAAGGCTGTGTTTGTATGCCAATTTGTTTGTCGAAATGGGCCGTGGACGGGATCACAACGGCCAAAACAAAAACAGACGTTCCGGGCCGGACTGTAAATTCCAAAAGGAGAACATGCTGGCTGTAGCATTGTTGTCGGAGAAGCCAGTATTTCAATTCAACATGTTTCCTTAATCTCTGATGACATGCCATGGTCATTTTATGATTTATTACAGTAAATATATTACATATTGGTCCTTTAATGCTCTGGATATCAGAGATCCTTTAAGGAGAGGAAGTGCAGCTGTTGCATCATGTTACTTTTTTTCCACCCTCCACCTCCCTCTGGCAGCTGAGGGAAACCAGCAAAGAATAGAACTGCTGCAATTAGGGCCAAATTTGCCTTTCAACAACCCACTCTGCATGTTGGAAGAGTGACCCTCCACGGCTCCTTCATCCTCCAACACTGCCGAGTGGGTGGGAAGCATCCCAGTTTATTCTCAGAGCTCCTTCCATCACGCAGGCACCTCTCAGAGGATACAGAAAGAAGAAATTAGACTTTCATTTGGCGCTCAAGATACAGTAACTTCCTGGAAGTTAAATGCATGAAAGAGTAGAACAGTTTATTCTGTTAAATGTCACTGTGATGGGACTTGACGCCAGTTTAATATCTCACACACCCACTCTTTAGCTCTTTAGCTGACAGGTCGTATTAAATGGTAATGGAGGGTAAGACGTACCACCAACACGTTGACACAATTATATTCTACTTATATTTGCACATTTTACAGGACTTCTAAGCTTTTCCCATCAGTAGAAACTGTGATTATGTCTTTGTAATTGTTCTGGCGAAGTATTCCAGTTATTGATTATGTGTTTTTAAATCAACTAAAACTGTCAGCTGATATAGCTAGATGTGGTTGTGTGTGCGCTCGTGTGCATGAGATCTCTTTTCCAGTGTTCAAGGTCACAGGGCAGTGAAATCAAGCGGGCCTGCCAAGTGTTGTCTGCACATATGCAAAGACATGCCTGATTGGTTGTGTAAGAGTGAAAGAAGAAACCTCTGACCCCAACCGGATACCATCCCACCAAATCACAGCAATAAATTTACAGTCCATTCCAGATCCGTGTTTATCAAACAGCTTCCACCTTCCCTCCCCGCTGCACTTATTTGTTATAACTCGACAACAAATGCGTTCGGCAGATGCTTAATGTAAAATAATCCCTGCACTTTGTGTCTGTAAAGGAAAAAGAAAAGTGTTGGCTTTGTGAGATATATTTTATTGTGGTAATCAACAGGAGATTTTCTTTATATTATTATTTGTCTGTCAAATTATATGTTGTTGTCTCACGCAACAAACAAAACCCTGTGAGGAGAAAACAAAGTGCAACTCAGAGTCAAGATTGCTTCAAATGCATTTAGTGGAAGACAAGAAGAGGTCGTTCAATTCAGTAGATTTCAGTCCATCAAGCAAAGAGAGTATTTCTTGCTTTGATCAAGAAACGTAAGATATTAACACTGACTTTTTTAAAATAATGTATCATTAGGGTGGAGTCAGGTAAAATGGGCCAGATAAGGTTGGAGCATCATAGCCCTTTAAATTGTTACAGCCAATCACAATAACTGATCTTGCATCGTTGCTAAGACACTAGTTGACATGTAACAATAGTTTTGATTGGTCTGAGGTTGCTAATATGGGCAGGGCATAGGGTGACCAGGTCCCAACAAACCAAATGTGGGACAAAGAGTATGTTTGTGTGGGACAATGTGGGACACGTTACCAAGGCTGAGAGGTAGTCTAACATTTTGTTATAATGTCTATCTAACTTAAATAATAAACATTTCTATTCTGCCCCTTATCTTGTAACATTTCTGCTTTGCCTGAATGCATCCATAGATCACGTCTCTTTTTGAGCTGCACGTTTCTTTCTTCGTGAGACTCACATGAACTGTGTCGCTTCATGTCGTATTCCTCCGTGAAATTGAAAAATAACACTTAATTTCACAAAAAAAACTCTGAGAATCGCCTTCCACCGGTTTATAAATATTTAGAAGTAGTTTCACAGTCTTTGTTGTTGCTGCTCCTTCTTTTCTCCGCCTAAATCTGCATAGCTTGTGATTTCGCGGTGACTCACATTTTTCTCCGTTGGACATAGCGTAGCAAAGACGGTGAAAGGTTAACCTGCACTTGACCCCTGTGTGCGCAGTTGGACAGCAAAGACAGCCCCGTGATGACAGCCTTCCCTGCTTTGCCATTGGATAAAAGCCAGATTTTAAAGAAGCGTCTGTCCTGCAGTGGTTTGATTCTTGAAAACTAGAGCCAATAAAAATGTGGGACATCGTCTCAATATGTGGGATGTGGGACAAGGGATACAAATGCTGTGTAGTCCCTCGTAAAGTGGGACACCTGGTCACCCTAGCATGGCAAAGTGTTACATAAAGCATGTCAGAGAAATTGTATGGTAAGTGAGCATGACATAGCAAATGTCACTCATCACTAATAAGGATGATAAAGCAGTTACAGTATAAGTAAGCTTACAAGCAAAACATTGTGCCATAGCTCAAGAGTGAACCTGCTGATACTCTAACTCTCGTAATAATAATACAGTTATACTTTTTCATATTTTTTTAACAAATAAATATATATATATCATTAGATCTCATGCATAGCTTATCTGACGGTCTTATAAATCATTTACCAAAAAGTGGCCCATTTTGCCTGACTCCACCCTACTTATTGTCTATTCAGCCAGAAACATCATAAAACCAAAAATAACAATATGTATTTACAATATCAGCCTGACAAATGTACAAATTAGAGTCCTTCCCTCTGACTATACATGCAGGAAGTCCTTGGCTCTTGCTGCTCTTGGTTCAAATGTCAGAGGAACCACCATTTGTTTTCTGGAGCAAGCCCATTCTGATATATTCAGCACAAGTCAGCAAGATATAAATATACAAATGTGTTGAAATATGCTGAAATGGCAGTCAGGTGTATAAATTAACCCACATGGAGGTTTTAGTTGGAGAAATGTGGAGGGGAAACTAATTCATCTCACCAGGGATAAGTAAAGGAGTGGTACACAGTCTGACCTAATGTCTTTATTACTTGTTGTCCCATTAATAATAAAAGAAAGAAAGAGACTAATGCCTCTGGCATAGCAAACAATATAAACCCTTATATAACAGTGGATTCAATACTAGCACCAAATTGAAATATAAAATGCATTTATCCAAGCTTTTGTTGGAGGTCGGTTATTTCACCAAACAGAAAATTAATTTATTTGTGTGTGTGACCTGTCACAACATGAGCAGGTCAGAGTGTCTGTATCACACACATCATCATGATTAAGCAAATGTTTCTTGATTGCCTGTTGGGCTGCTGTTTTTCACATTAATAATATACCAAAGAGTTTTCTCAGGGTATGGTTTGACTTGTTTACACTGATTTCCAGGTATTTTTTATTTATTGAGACATAATCTTCAAACTCATTTCTTACTTCTTCAAATTAATTTTTCATCATCCGTTGCATGGTTTACTTTTTAAAGGTACAGTGTGTAGTGTTTGGCAGCATATAGCGGTGTGGTTGCAGATTGCAACCAACTGAGTACCTCTCCGCTCACTCCTCCCTTTTCAAGACTGCAGTAACACGAGCCGCCAAGTGCAAAACCGTGGTAATGGCGTTCACCTTGCTCAAAGGCCATCCATACCATAATAACACTTTAGGAGCAACGGAAGTCAGACGGCGGCTGGCGGTAACACGGTTTTGCACTCTGCGGCTCACCTTACCGCAGTTTCACAAGCATGTCGGAGAACGACGGTGGTTCGTCGGGTAAAAACACGAATGTCTCTCTCTAGAGCCGGTGTTTGGTTTGTCCGTTCTGGGCTACTGTAGAAACATGGCGGGGCAACATGGCGGACTCCATGAAGAGGACCCGCTCCCTATATAGATATGAAGGGCTCATTCTAAGCTAACAAAAACACAACAATTCTTAGTTTCAGGTGATTATACACTAATGAAAACATATGAATATATTCCATTTCTGCAAATAGATCCCCCGAAATGTTACACACTGTTCCTTTAAATTGTTAAATAAAATGTAGGACTATTACCTGATATATTTATTATGTCATGTTGACACTACAATGCATCTAAATCTGAGTCAGAGCTTGTTAAACATCACAAAAATATATTTTTTCACAACAGAACATGTAAATGTGAGAAACATGTCCCATGATGAACACCTAAAACATTCAAGAGTCATTAATATGTTGGCTTTATATCGACATTCAAGCACAGATATTCTCAGTGCTGTATTTTGTGTTGTGTGTCAGGGCTTCCCTTTGGTCAATATTTGTGTTTTTGGATTTGGCTTTAACTTCATTCCTCGGGCACTTTACAGCAGCCCACTGCTCCTAAGGATGGGTCAAATGCAGAGGTCAAATTTCATGTATGTACTTGTATGTATATGATAAATCTAATAAAGTTAATATAGGCTAGAGCACAGATGTGATAAAGTATTTCTCCACTCTGTCTCCCACGAGTCATGCATGTGACAGGGCTTCATTTCAGATTGCTTTAATTAGACTCTTGCCTGTCAAAAATTATCTGTCAAGTATTTGATTACCAATAGGGGTTTACAGTTAGATTCTCCTACTCTATTTTTATGTCCCGCGGTTACAGAAAAAGCTGGACTTTGAGGTCCTTGTTGTCTTTGTTTATTTCTAATTTTGTATTTTATTGGATGTAAATAGGTCATGATGATGGCTTTTTGACCTGCAGCAGCACATGTATAAAGAGAAAGGGTCTCATCTGTAAAATATATCAGTGCACAGCTGTATTTTTATTTCCCTTTAGAATAAATATTGCATCAGAGAAGAATTGACAAATTAATTTCAATTGACCATTTGCTAAACCCTGCAATAGGCCCTTTTCACAGCAGCCATTGTAATTGTCATTGCAGGGTAAAAATAGGTGTAATTATGCAAACTAAGCTAATGCTAAGCTAAACAGGGTTATGTTAGAATGAAATAACAGTCTGATCTTACATGTCTGACTTCCTCATCATAGTTAATACTAACTATCTCTATGCTGCAATACAAGAACAATGCCGTTTCTTCAAGATTTCTGCATGGATCATCAACTGGTGAGGACGTTTGTCTGTGACCTGTTAGCTTTAGCTTCTTAGCATGATATCATGATGTGGCCGCAAGTGCATATTTAAGACCCATTTCTCTTTCAAAAAAAAGAGTCAGCTTCAACATTAGAGTTAGCCTTTGCAACCAACCATGGATGTATAATAAGACCTGGATACGGTGCCGCGGCTCAGCCTTGTTTCCAATTTTTTTCCAGTGGAAAAATCCCCCCCCGGCCCAAAAAGCATTTTTCCCATAAACAACCATTGTAAAAGAGACGGACAGACACCTTAAACTGCAAACAAGGTCGATTATGACTCTTTCTATTCTGAATTTTTGATCCATGGAGGTTTTATATTTGTAAAACTTTCTTCGAGCCGAGAAAAGCGATTTAAAAATCTGTGACGTCATCAGAATGTAAAGTCTAGGGGCTGAGCGGGACCTTGTGGGCGGGGCCAACAGGAGAAATACTACAATAAGTGAAAGTCAATTGATTGTTCCATTGTAACGTCAGCGCCCAGCATCAAAGCTACGCTTCCGCCATTTTGGACTGAAAGCGACTACTGGACACCAGTAAAACGTACACCTAAAAAGTAAAACAAAATTATTTCTATTTCATTTTCATATTCTACCGAAATGGCCTGTGTTGAACAATAAAATATTATAAATATAATAAGCGTTTTCAGTCCAAAATGGCGGCTGCGGCTGTTGTCAAAAAAACACGGGAGTTTCATCACTTTGTTTCTACACATAACCTGAAAGTAAACCCGGAAGCTAGAAAACTTTTTTGGCGTATGCGCCAGGCGACTAATTCTCATTGGAATGAATAGGCGCCACCTTGGGGTCCAGTATCCAGTTCTAATAATACATCCATGCAACCAACTCATAAAGGAAACGTTAGCTTAATAAGCTCGTAAGCTTTAGCCAGTGATAGTGAAACAAAATCAACGGTCATCTGCTAGAAATGACAAGCCTGCTTTTGTCTACTGCGGCCTGAAATCAACCCACAGAAAATACTAGCTTTCCAGTGTCAAATCTGCATCGATTATTATTGTAAACCGCATACTGTATGTTGCCGTGAGAGAACAGGAAGTTTGAGAGGCGTAGCAACAGTAACCAAGGGGAGCGGGGCTTGACAAACGCTCATCAGTCAGTGACATGTTCTTGCAAAGCCACAATGTTTCTGGTAATCAGTTGAGAAAGAAATAACATTTAACATCTACTCAGGTCAAATGTTTTCCTCTGGTTGAAATGTGAAGACAGAGATGAATAGTTTCCCTGTCAGTATGCATAAATGACAATGTTTTCCATTTTTGTGATGGAAATATTTAAAATTCTACCTCGTCATGTGTCTTCCATAGTTAAATGATACATGTATGTATATCAGTTGTATGTATGCCCACTAACCAAGTCATCCATTGACATTGTATAATGTAGAATATTTAGTCTTATGTTCACATAAGTTATATCAATAAGAGGAAAATCCACTGTTGATCTACACCTCTTTTTACCAAATGAATCTGGAGAAATATTCCCAAGGTTTAGTTTTCTAAACATCATCTGCAAAGTGTCAGTTTCACTCCACACTCAGTTGCAAATCATATGTGATAGTCCCACCAAAACTATGAAACATTTCTCAAAATATTCATACAAAACTATACTATTGTCATGCACTTTATTACTAGGATCATCTGCAAATTGACACATGACAGTTTTGTTTGCATTTGATAAAGCTCCATAACCACCTCAGGGAAGCAAAGGAGTTAATCCAATGAGAAATGTGATGAGTTTCATCCTTGGCCTGCTGCTGTTTCTCCACCTTTACTGGTATCCTCATGTCAGTAGAGTGACAGTCATAGGGCTCTTCGCACGGCGCTGCCATTGCTCTGCATCTAAAAACAAAAGGTTAAATCTCCGATTCTTTACGGGAGGACTTTTGATCATGTCCAGGAGTCGCCTGCTCCGATGAACACTTCCCGTCTCCCTCTTTCTCCACATCTCCCTCCTCCTCCTCATCCCTGCTGATGAAGGCCAGCTCGTTCTCATAGCAGAAGGAGTTGGCGCCAGATGTTGGGAACTTTCTCTCCTCCATGTCCTTGGCGCTGCATCTGGGGGTGGATGGTACCTCGAATGTTTTGTGAAAGTAGGCGTAATCTATCCTGTACTGGCTCTTCTCCTCAAAGATGACGGGCTCAAAGCGGTGACCCCACAGGATCTCTGAGGGCAGGTAAGAGCTGCGCGCCTGCGTCGTCATGGCCGTGGCCTCCACCAACCCTTCAAGTATAATCACTATCTCAAAGTCAGATGCATCGAGATCTTGCTTGCTGATGCCAAACAGTGGACTTTCTTCATCAATCTCATGAATTACAGTGAGGGGTGCAACCAGAAACAGGCGGTCTGTGCCTTTATCGTAGCCTACGTTCATGTCAAGCTGATCCAAGGGGATGTACTCGCCTTCCTCCGTGTAGCGGGGCTTGACGAGCTGGGCTCGCACATGAGCTTCCACTATGTGGCTCTTCCTTAGATTAGCAACCCTAAACATGAGGGACAGTTTCCCATCACGCAAAGCGATGACTGCGTTGTGGCTGAACAGCAGAGTCTCTGCGCGCTTTTTGGGCCTTGCCATCTTGGCCATGATGGCGCCAATCATGAAGGCATCGATGATGCAGCCCATGATGGACTGAAAGACCACCATGAAGACAGCAACCGGGCATTCCTCCGTCACACAACGAGCGCCATACCCAATGGTTGTCTGGGTCTCAACGGAGAACAGGAAAGCTGCCACAAAGGTGTTGACCTGCGTGACACAAGGAACGAAGCTGTCGTCCCCTTCGGAATGGTCCATGTCGCCGTGCAGGAGGCCGATGACCCAGTACGCCAGGCCGAATGTTAGCCAGGACGCCACAAACACCAGGCTGAATAGCAGAAACATGTATCGCCAGCGGATGTCCACGCACGTTGTGAAAATGTCCGATATGTACCGCTGTGACTTCTCGTCCATGTTTGAGAAATGGATGTTGCATTGGCCAGCCTTGCTGACGAACCGGCTGTGGTATTTGCGTCTCGTGTGAATCTTGCCATTGCCGAAGCTGCCAACAGCAGGCATGGTACTTAGTCTCAGGCCTTCTTCTTCACAAGACACAAAGCTGTGGTGGTGGGCCCTTCCCACACTCATGCCTCAGTGGGGCAGCCCGGCTCATACAACACTGACCGGGCTCACAGGAAGTGCACAGCGCCGTCCAAAACAGACTCAACTGGAAATGAGAGGTGAGGCACAAAAGTAGTTTCCTGTAAAGGAAGGACAGGTAAAATATTAGTATACAGCATTATCTATTATCTGCCCACAATGTAATGTTGTAAAGTGAATAGATATCACCTGTCAAGTGGAACATGAATGCATTTACCTTTGTTTAAACAGAAAATTAAGCATACAGTAATGTTTTGCAATAGTACATTAACAACATGTTGCTGCTTCACCTCAGCAGAAACATCCCACATTGAATACACTGGAAAAAAAACAATGAACATGATGTCCATTTCCACTGAAATGTCCCCGTAAGTAGCTTCAATGTGAGATAAAACTTGTTTTTCTGTACAGTTTAAGAATATCACACATTCTCTATCTTTGTTCCAGCACTTCATTGACTATAATATGGCAAGCCATTTTAACATTTAAATCACACTCCTGTCTGTAATAATATTTTAGATATCCATAAAGGCATTTCTCCAAGTCAAAATTGTATTCTCACTAGTCAGAATGATAATTAAAGGTATTCACAATAACATTATTACTAGCAGAAATTGTATTTCAAGATATCTACTGATTTTACTAGTCAAAATTAAATATAAGATACCGCTTAAAAGCTCCCACTTCACGTATTTACAATTTAGTTGTTATAGTCTTAACTGAAGTGAGCCATTGTGGCATATTATTATCTTTTTGGATATCCAGAACAGATTTGTGGATATCTGCAACTGCATTGTTTCTAGTCATAATTCTAATTGTAGGTATCTGAAATTGCATTTTTATTAGTAATAATGCCAATTGTGGATATCCGTAATGACGTTTTTACTACTCACAATATATTTTGCATTTTGACTACTACTACTACTACTTGTTTAGGACATACTTCTGCTACTTATGATGTACTTAAAAGTATCTGGACTTCTCTAAGGAGTCGCTCACTGTAAGATAGTTTTAGGAGCTGGATTCTAATAATAGCTGCTGGTTTCCAAAGGTTTCCCAGCCAAAGCTTGTTGTATTTTCACATAACAGTTTTTCACTGTTGATTTATTAGCACCTCTTTTGATTGTTTTTCCTCTCAATATAGGCAAAATGTATGAGTGTAATATGTGTTATGAAGCTGTTTAGATGTTTCATTTATGCTGCAAATTTAGGACAAACATGGAAATGATACTATTACACATTGATTTTCAAACACATTTCATTTGTAATATATCCTTTCAGACATTTGATTTTCTGTCCTACCTCTCTCTCCCCGCTGCTCTATTGGAAATACTCTGGTGTATACAATACATGTTTTTCTGATCAACAAGGTACAGAAATAGCCAGCTAATCCAATGCCCTGCCATTTTATATGACGTATATTCTGTTTCCTCCAGCTGGCACAACTATTAGAGTCACTGGAGTACTGTGATGAGGCTGTGTGATTCCCCTGTGAGGCTGAACTGGAAAATAATATGGGCCGAAGACGACGGGGCAGAAAAGTGGGTATCATAGAAGAGACATCCTCATACAAATGGTTTGACGGTAGGAATCGATATAGAATCACTTCAGGCACATTAATGGAAAAGAATATTTTTAAAAAAGGGGAACTTTATCCTGAGCAGCCCCAACTGCAGCTTTCAGCACATCCAGCTTGTGCTGGATTTGCTGTCCTAGAAATAAAATTGGTTACATATGATTTCCAGCAAATAGTTTGCAATTAATTTTTCAAAGCCTGTATTGTTAGTAAAACTATTATACAGTAAATTCAATCAAAATCCTTCTGAACATCCTGTTTGACACAGAAACACATTACACCCAGACAACTGATCCCAGGGCATTACCAGCAACTGGTTCATAGGCTTTCTGCTTGAATATTTTGGACTCAAAGTATCTATTAATGTTTTAGTCTAGATAATTCACCTTAGTGATAAACAAGAGTCTACAGCCATGCTAGCAGCTCTGTGAGGCTGTACTTCGGCACAGTGGTGCTTTGAGCTATATGCTAACGTCAACATGCTAACATGCTTGCAATGTTTAGCAGGTAGGCTATAATGTTTACCATGTTCACCACCTTAGTTTAGCATGTTAGCATGCTAACATTTGCTAATTAGCACAGCTGACACTGATGGGAATAGACCTTTTTCATGCACATTTGTCACAGTAGGAAAATCACAGGTGTACAAAAAGACAGTAATGATGGCTGAATTCCATTTAGCAGCTGATTTCAGGGTCCTGGTATCGTGCATGCGGGCTCACTGTCACCTTCACTGGAACACTTGAATAGAGCAGAGCCATCGTTAGTGTTATTAGTAACACCTGTGCTTTTCCTAACTATGACAATTCCCTTACCAAAAAGAAGTTTATCAAGTGTGCTATTAGTATACTTCTTTTAAACTTAAAATAAGAGAGTATACTTTCAGTTTACTTTTTATGTACTTATCAGAGATATACTTAACAAAAGTATACATAAGTATACTTGGCTCATACTGACAAGTATACAGAAAAGTCTAAGTATACTTGGCTCGTACTGACAAGTATACAGAAAAGTCTAAGTATACTTGGCTCGTACTGACAAGTATACAGAAAAGTCTAAGTATACTTGGCTTATAGGCTTACTTGTACTTAACCTTTTGACCGAGATATACGTCAAGATATCTGCTGTGAGAGAGGCCTGTATCATTAGTTTTGTAGGTAGCCTATTTGGTCATAAACTAAAAGTAAAGACAGACATTTTGACCTAATGATGGCGCTAGATGGAAAGTTAAGTGTACCAAATCCACATCAACCTCAGAACACAACTTGTTGAGTAGTTCAAGTTCAAGTTTAAGATTATTATCCCATGTACAGTATAAGTACAGTGATATCCTTGTGCCCCGGCTCTCTCATCCGTTGTGTAAATACCACACACCAAGAAACAACAAGGTGATAGCAGCTCATAGCAAGACGTCATAATACGACGCCATCTTGAATATTTCGTTCATTTCACACGTTTCACTCAATACCACAACCTCACGTTGGCAAAGTCATTAGGATACATCCTCCGGGAACCACAAATGTCTACAAAACGTCACAACAATCCATCCAATATATATTTAATTTCATATACCTGCATTAGGACCAAAGATATGCTGCAGTTAATTTAGTTCCTGAGTCTTCAGCACTGAGTGATATTCGTGTCACTTGCTTTATGAATGTTGAGCTGCAGCTGCTCTGATTCTTTATATGATAGCTAATTTTATAATTATAGGTTTAATTCACTGACACTCACTGGTGGAACTTCACTCATTTCAAGTCATAAAATAAGACACTGTCACACCATCACACTGCAGACTCCAAGGAGCCAGAGGAAAGCACTTCATCCACGGGTCAGCACAAGGTGACACGTTGGTCAGCAACTGGCTGTAACATGTTTACCGTCGCCATTTAGATCACAGTTGATTTAGATTATATGGTCTTTTAGGATATCTGAGAACAAGACTGGTTTGGTACCTCAACGCTTTAAGAGTGTGCAATTATAAAGCAACTTTCAATCAATCATCTTTAAAACTTCTAACTGGGGTTACAAAGGCTGCTGTGCAGGTGTTTCCACCATGGACACTCTATAGCTATGGATAGATAGACATTAATACCCTGTATACATACATTTGATAAACTTTCTGCACAGATTCAAGTCGAGGTATATTTCAAACCCTCAGCCTGAATTGGCAAGTAGTTTGAGTATGTGTGTGTTTTACGCAGTAGTTTCTGCTTCTCAATGCTCTAGTTGCTAAGAAGCGAAGGATATTAATATCTAATATTCTGTGCGACTGCTCCTCAGCTCTCACAGGAGCCACACTCTGCCTGCTGGGCTGTGATCTCAACGCCGGAGCAGAGATGAGTCCATTATCTATGAGTCTGCTGACGTTTGTCACAATAGAGACTGAAAATACATTTGCATTGAACAATGAGAGACAGTCCACAGGTCTCTCACTGGAAGGGTGTTGGCTACAGTACTATATTTAAAATCTAAAATCACAAGCAGCTTACCTTGTGTGCAAGTGTTTCCAATAAATGTTCCAGCTTTCCTTTTTTTCCCAGATCTCCCAGTCTTTTAGCCAAACTGCTGCATGTTTCTCCTCAGGCAACTCTTCTCTTCTGTTACGGGTAGAACCACTCTATCCTCCCGAGGCAGAAAAGTAAATGGCCACAGAGCAACATCATGTCTGTGCCTCCTAGATTTAACGTGTCTCTTCCTCCACTCAATAAGCAGAGCATTACAATCACTCCTACTGTCAAGTCCTCCAAAGTTACTGCTCGACTGATATCCAGTTGATCGGAAACAGACAAGAAATTGGAAAATGACTTTAGTGAAGCACTGAAGTCCTAATTTTGACCCTCAAAATAGCACAACGACTTGATCACAGCCATCCCAGATTAAATGTCTGTGCTCACATGGCCTGTAGGGTCCGATCCAATCAAAAAATCAATCCCTCACAGCTTATTTTAGAGTCTTGGGCAGTCGACAGTCTCACACTTTCTTGGTGTATCTGCTATGTGATCTTGTTCTGCTGCAGATCCCACTCTGTATCCCACATCCAGTGAACTATTGCTCACTGCTCAGCTCTCGTCCTCCCCCTCCCTTTCACGGTGTCACTGTAGATATTTGGCATTTGGAGACTACATGCACTTCCCCTACCAAGTGTTGCACCATGCAGCGCTGGTCAGCAACGCTCAGAGTTGAACTGGTTCAATCATGACTGATGTGGATAGAGACACCAGAAATGACCAGAACATAAACATATACAATTGTTAAACTGATTTCTCTGGGTTTTATTGGGTTAATTCCTAGAAAGTATTTCTTATTTTGTGACAGTATTGCTTTAAAGACTGGACAACACCATTGCTGTGTAGCGTGATATTTCTTTAGCGCCTCTCTTTCTTTCACAAAAGCCAGAAAAAAGGCACGCTTTTGGCACATTTGGTAGTATTATTGGTCCAATAAAGAAGTATTTCACACCTCTAATTCACTACCATACTCTGTAATGTTGTCTTTATTTTCTAACTAAAACCAAACAGATCCCAGAGTGGGTGGTGTGGTCTCCATTTGACTCATTCATAAAGCAAAGCAGCTCCTGTTGAACACCTTTGAAAAGCCCATGTAGGCAGTTCCTCGCTGAACATCCCCCATTTGTCTTATGTGTGTGTGTGTGTGTGTGCGTGTGTGTGTGTGGGGGTGTGTGTGTGTGTGTGTGTGTGTGTGTGTGTGTGTGTGTGTGTGTGTGTGTGTGTGTGTGTGTGTGTGTGTGTGTGTGTGTGTGTGTGCATGCCTGGATGAAGGAGGAAATCAGTGAACAACTTGTGTATCACAGGGCCAATAAGCAGTCGTTCCTTTCAGCACAGTCTACAGTCACACTAGCAGCTGTGTGAGACTGTACGTAGGCACAAACTGAATTTTTGATGTAACGATGGCACCCGTTGAAGAGTCAGGATCACCAAAGTCATTGGGATTCATCGTCTGGGGACCATGAATGTCTGTACCAAATTGTGTGCCAATCCATCCAGCAGATGTTGAGATATTTCACAGAATAAGTGACCTGCTGGTGGCGCTGAAAAGCCGGGATCACAAAAGTCATTAAGGTGGAGATCCATCAAATCCGTTGACGTATGCAAGTCGACGGATCCTATTAATTTTCTATGGAGAGCAGATCCAGGTGTTCAATCATGGATACGGCTCAGCGAGTTGACTGCGTCGTGTCTAGAAGCCCACAAATTGCGAAAACCTGCAAAAACTTTGACGAGACTTGCTGCCTGATGAGCGACAACCTATAATAACCTTAACTATTCAAGGTCAATGTATAGGAATTGTTATATAATTATGTATAGGAATAGGAATAAATAGGAAATAATATCTGAACTTTGAGAGTGTGAGTGCTGCTGGATCTGTGTTCACTTAAAGCAGTCAGACTAGTGTATTTCATATATTTTCAGGAGGACAAGCATCTAGTCATCACACCACACACACTCACTCTGTTTATCTAAATGATCATATTTGTTAGGAATTACCTTTTTTCATAACAGGAGTAACTCAGCTTGTTTAGATAACAGAGCAGATATTCATTGAGTAAAATATTTAGGTATCAGGTGTTGTGGGAGTGTGCTCCTGTGTGTGGTTGAGTTATAGCTTTACATCCAGACTATGTTACTGTTACTGTACTGTTACTATAATGCCAGGCCTGTATATGGGTTATGGGTTCAGTTCTGAGATGGCAGACCAGATGGGGATGTAAAGTGTGCTATAGGGACAGAGAGAGCCCGGCCGGTACATCGTACCCAGCGAGTTATTTAAAGGCCGCCTCACTGCGGCAGGACAAAGTGGGCCAGGCTCGACCACACTCAGGACACACGCTGCGGTTTGATAACCTTTCAGAACATCAGCACAAACTCTACCGATTCATATCGAGTGTTGTGTCATGTTGTGGTTATCCCCGTGTGGTACAGAAGACACAGGATGTGAGCTTAACTGGTTCTGGCAAACACTCAGGATAAAACCATGATAACGCCGTTCTCCTCTCTCAGAGGCCATCCTTAACATGATAACACTACTTTAGGAGCAACGGAAGTCAGACGGCAGCTGACGGTACCACGGTTTTACACTCTGCGGCTCACATTACTGCAGTTTCACAAGCATGTCGGAGAACTACGGTGGCCTTGGTTACATAAAAATGTGAAAGGCTCTCTCTAGACTAGTGGTTCTCAACCTTTTTCCATAAGGGACCCCTTTTCTGTCATTGAGTAAACTCAAATTTCATGGATATTTCATATTATAGTATATTATTATCCAATATCCAAACTTTAAAAATAACGATTTAATTTAGTTTTCTTCACAGAAATCGATGAAATGCTGAGGTATAGGTTAATTGTGTATATATATATGTATATGTTTGGTTTGTCCGTTCTGGACTACAAACACGGCAGAGCAACATGGTGGACTCGGTTAAGAGCACGGAGTCCCTATGTAGATATAAACGGCTCATTCTAAGCTAACGAAAACACAACGATTCTGAGTTTCAGGTGATTATACACTAATGAAAACATAGTTATAAATATTATATTCAGTTTCTGCTAATAGATCCCCCGAAATGTTACACACTGGTCCTTTAATAGTAAAGATATTTGTAAAATCTTTTAGCAAGAGCTTGTAATTTAGCTCTTAGTCGGTGCTGCCATATAAGGTGACTGAGGTTATTTCTTCAACTTCTATGGATAAAAAATTTCTTACAATAACAGTTGAAAAAAATAGAGCTATCTCTATCACAAAAACCTCCAACAAAATGGTTGCAGGCCTGTGTAACACAGCAGTGATCACAAGGAAAAGAGAGGAGATACTGATATTCATGTCTCTGTTGGCAGCCAACACCGACAAAAACAACCTGAGTGGGGAAGAGAGGCGTTGTGCTCCCACCCAACAGAAAGAAACGCTGCATATACACAAGACACAGGACTCTTTTCAAGGGAGCTGATCACTCACCTCCCTGCTCCAGTTAGGAGGTATATGCTCCAGGCCGGTCTAATCAACATCCTGCCTCATCACAATAAAATGCTCACACCTTGAGATAAACAGAAAAAGGGTCGGAGGATGAATTCCAGGTCCCTCTTACTGTGACGCGACTTCTGCATTCAATCAAAAAACTTGAATTAAACATTTCTGTTATTCTACCTCATGGTACTGACATAGCATAAAAGTTATCTGAAAGGTTTATGAAAAGTTTAAGGTCATGGTGCTGTTGAAAAGTCTCAATCTGTCTGTACAGGGTTCAAGTCAGTCATTGAGTTAGATCTAAAGCTGGTGCCCTCTCAACTGATTTCATATTGGATAATTGTTTATGGCTTTTCAAGATGTCCATATCTGTTTTTGCACCAACAAAACTTTGCTTGTTTGTTTCTGACACATTCTTCTTACAGCACATGTGAGAGTTGACTCTATTAAAGTGCTTCCCCAAATACCAATCAGCCTCATCTTCCTCCATGCCGAGGCTGAACTGATGTCGGTGCCAAATTTATATTTGTCTCAGGTGAACAACGTAGGATCTATCCATTGTCATGGAAACACTGATAAATTTGAGTTGCATGTAGGTCGCACGCCTCTGGACCTGATTTTATAACACTGTGATCCAAATCAAATTGGGGAAAAAACTAGTCCACGCAGCTCTTTTCCTCTTCACACCAGTTTACGAAACACAAACGCAGACCTGTGTGTCACATGTGAGAGGAAAATTAAAGTAAAACGCACACTGAAGTGTATCATTGGGGAAGCAGGCTGTGCTCACTGATCAGAGCAGCCTGCCTGCTGCTGGTTGCAGTAATTGATCTTTGCATGTCTAAATGGGCCACTTATTTTTACAGCCGTAGCAGGTGCACCTGTGTACCGGTGTTTCTACATCAGCCGCTGATCAGTCATGAGGACCCGGAGCGTTTGTGGGGCAGCTCGACTCAGAACAAACCCTGCAGGTGCACACACACACACACACACACACACACACACACACACACACACATAAATTACACACTACTTCACACATAAATAAATGCAGAAACAAACTGAAAGAAGTTTATATTTGAGGTATATATGAGAATCACTTTATTTATTGTGTTTAATATGTTGCAATCAGAGTATGTATCACATTAGTGTTAGAGACTCATGTCGAGGAAATAATGAAGGAGATGCAAATAAAATGAATGACAGCACATTAGAATAAAACCGTAAGAGAGTAATTTATGAACGTGTTTGTCAAAGATTTTTCAAGTTCATATTTCAGTTAAATCCAGTCAATCATGTGTGTTTATCCACTGAGGTATCGAGATTAAGAAGGCAAGATTATAAAATATATTTTAGAAAGGAAATGATCTGGTTGAAGTAATAGAAGTCATGCAACGACCGGAAAAATGACTTTATCACAGATTTTCATGCATTATTTAAAAGGATGTCAGTCATTCTCAGCCTCCTGGTAGCAGCAGAACAGAAATAACTGCCTGATGATGGTGCATCCTTAAAATCACAATCATGCTCAAATGTTTCTGTATGTGTTGATCCTTTAAAATGACAGTGGATTTCTTTCTAAGAAAAGTTCTTTAACGTGATAATTTAGAGTGAAACAAATTAAAATAAAATCATACACACCACAAAATAATCTCAGCTCAGGGTCCACTTCAGAGCTGCGACTAATGATTATTATTACAGTTTTTTGCAGTCCTTTTGGATCATTTTTTGACAACAGTCTTAACATTCTCTTAACTATCAAATTTTCAGAAAATAATAAAACGACTAATCAATTAATTGTTTCAGCTCTAGTCCAATTACTTGCTTTCTCCATGAGCTTTCAATCACATTTTACAGTTTTCATCAGCAGATGAAACCATCAGAGCAAAGCTAGAAAGTGGACCTGAAATTAAGATTATTTTGTCAAACTACTATTTCCAAAGTCAAGAATGAATTTACACACACATCATTGTTTTCTTTTATCAGCAACAAACTTTGAATCTATTGGACGATACCGTATGAACTCCACTTGCAGGTTCCAGGTTTACATTCTTGGGGTGTTTTAGGGTGAAAAATCTTACCTGCCTGATGTAAAAACATGTTGATTCGCAGGAAACAAGTGCAGGAATTGTGTTTATGTTGTTTTAAATGTCACAGCGAGCCAGAGAAGCTCACAGGTGCAGAGTTTCTATATCCATGATGGATAACTTAACAAAATGTCGGCTCACATGACTGCAGCTTCACACGCTGGAGTCACAGCGAAGGTAAGATGAGTGTTGGGTTTTAATGAGGTGCGATGTTCCTTTTTAGGAATATGACTCCAAGGAACAAATTAGATCTTCTGCAAGGACACTGGGACACAGAAATCGAATCTCTGGAGATGTACACATTTATTGTTGAGGATCTGTGTTTCCATAGAATAAAGTTGGACGGCCTAAATTAGAGTAAAGTAAGAAAGCTCACTTGTAAAACTTCTAATTGTAGGTTTACACATATTAAGTGTTAGGGGTTAACTGAGGCAACCTGCAACATATCTGTGAGTGATGTGTGGCAGGTTACTTAAATGTCAACAGCATTTAATAGTTAATAACACACTCATTTTGCAAAATGTTTGGGATCTCTATGAAACCATGCAGGGACCCCTCTGACTCGTCTCCTCCTGTATGACATGATGTTGGAGACCCGGCTGAGGTGTGTTATCACTTGCAGACTCAGTGCAGACTTGATGCTCCTCTAATGAGGTACAGTACTGTATGTGTGTGCAGTCCATCCAGAGAGAGAGAGAGCGGACGTCAGTGTTTTCGTGCACCAGCCTCCTCATTTGCTGCCGGGCTCCTGAGAGCTCAGGTTCATACTGTGTCACACACGCTGTCACTGCGTGTTGACAAAAGCAGAGCTGCACAGGGAGAGAGCTCAGTTTCTAGTTGACCAGACATCCAGGCCTCACACTGTGTAGTCACATAGGCCCCTTTTCACAGCAGCCATTTTGACGTGTCATTGTAGGGTGAATTCAGGTATAATTAATGGCGCCTTCAAATGAAACTCGTGGGCTTGTGTTTACAAAATGGGAAGCCGTGCACACAATATGCTTGGCGTTCAAGTCTTGAGAACACTGCTGCTAAGTAACGGCAATATTAACGTTACTGTTGGCGTCTAGAAGCCACAGAGGCTAACGATTTAGCAAGCTAGCAAGTGTGTAACATAATGCAGGAAATGCAAAGGCATAATGACAGAGGAAAAAGATGAGGCCGTGGGAATTATCAACATTTTCCTCAGACCTATTGTAAAATTACGAAGAAAAGCAATATACGACTAAAATTATAATATATTAACTTATTATGCACCGAAAAATGAACTTCTATGGCCTCCACCATTTCTGACAACGTCAACAAACACGTCATATCTTGTGAACTTGGTACTTTCAGAAACTTTCCATTTACGAGGACGTTAATCCCACAAGAGGGGGGCATTCATGGACTCTTCTCATGAACACGGAAAATACGACCCCATTTGGTGGCACCATAATAACATTAATTTTGGCCTTGTTGCATTTAGGTGGACCAGGGCCCTGGTAGCGTGCATGCTGATTCACTGGGATGACTGTGACCCACTAAATAGAGCGGGACCATCGTTAATTTGATCAATTACACCTGTGTTTACCCTGAATGCCAAAATGGCTGCTGTGAAAAGGGCCTAATACGTTCCTACCAGCTCTGCTATATCAACAATAAATACTATCTATCTTTACAGCATGCTACTGATAATAATGTGCCATTTACATACCTTACAACACAGTTATTTACTTACAGTAAGCTCTCACAATCACATACTGTCAGAGAGAAACAAGGAAACATAAACAATGTTGTTTTGGTCAACAGACAAATAATTTATTGTCTGAATTTACATAAGTGGATACAAAATCTTCATACATCATGACTAATGTTTTCATATGTTGATAAAAAAAAAATCTTGCCCTTATTTTATTTTGCAGCTCAAATATTTTTGGTCATAAAACAGCTGCATGTCCAGCGGCCGCAGAACAGATTTTAAGGTACCGACATCACCTCTGTTTCAGAAGTCACCTCTGTTGTCTCTGCTGGGAGAGTAAATGTTGTATTATGCTACACCTAGTGGTACAATGTGTTAATAACAGTTAATATACAACTGATGCAACACACAATTGTTTGTGTCTGTTATCACAAGTTACACTGTGCACTGTACTGAGGACCAAAATATAAATGACAATTTTTTTGTGATTATTGTGTTATGCTTTATAGTAAACTGTTAGAAATGTTTCTCTACAAAAGCCAGTGTTTGTTGCTCCCTCTGGTGGTACTCTGACACATCAACAACAAACATATCAACTTTTTACACAGTAAAAAAAGTTACACATAATAAAACACATATTGTGTAACAACAAAAGTTACACATTATAGACATAATATACTGTATAACACATCCTCTGTCTTTAAACTGCACTGACCAAACAGCACTTTTACTCTGAAACATCTTGTTTGGATCAGAAAGACTCAAACAACTTCATTCTTTCTTGGACAGAAAGGCTGTCTTTTAAACTCTGTAAGACAAAAACACACATACAAAAAAGAAGTTAACAGAAAGAGTGAAAGTTCTTAATCTCTAGTTAGCAGTGGTGCCTAAAAGTACTACATTTCAAGTAAAAGTCTTGAATTCAAAATGTTACTTAAGTAAAAGTACAAAAGTTACATCAGCAAAATGTAATTAAAGTATGAAAAGTAAAAGTACTCAGTATGCAGAATGGCTCCATTCACAGTGTTATATCATCATAGAATATTATATTGTTTCACTAACAAATACACATAAGAGCTTTTTAATGTTGTAGTTAATCAACATGGAGCCAATTTTAGATACTTTGTATACTACTGGGTGGAGTAGTAGTATAGTACTACATCATATCATATAATCTGTTCATTTGAAAAGTAACTATAAGTGTCAAGTGAATGTAGTGGAGTAAAAAGTACAATATCTACCTCTGAAATGTAGTGAAGTATAAGTAGAAAGTATCATAAAATGGAAATACTCAAGTAAAGTACAAAGTATGTCAAATACTGCACATTCCACCTCCAAATACATTCTACCACTGCTAGTGAGTGCGATTGAAACACTTCACTGTGAGGTGATGAGTGTTTAAAATGGTTCATATGAAGGGAACATTTAGCATTTATCAATACACAAGCAGATGAAGCAGCAGCTAATTTTTACCTTTGATCTCACTCCTCTGATCTGACGTGTGAGGGATGATTTCTCTGTTTTCTTCAGAAAAGCAGCATTACTGCTGTTTGTCACAGCGTCCTCTGAGAAGACAAGAGGGTAGAAGGGAATTAAAGGAGTAGTTCTACATTTTGGGAAATACGCATATTCGTTCTCGTGACGAGAGTAAGATGAGGAGATCGATATACGTTCTGGTTAGGAGAGTGGTATCAATCTTCTCATCTAACTCTTGGCAAGAAAGCGAATAAGCTTATTTCTGAGGCTAGAATGAGTGTGAGTTAAATCTCATAAGTTATCATAACATTTTGTATCTATACACACAAAATGAGAAGTGTCTCACCGAGGTTCTGTCCTGAAGCGTCTCTGCCTGGAGACCAAGTGGCGAACTTGACATCTTCCCAGAGTTTGACATCATGATGGGGTTCATCCTGGCTGTTCGTATAGAGGGCCTTGAGCTTGTTCTGGGCGTATATTTTGTCCTGTTTTCATATAAATAATATACATATTGTCAGACTGTCAGGGTACATAAATGAACATGTTTTAATTTGTTTATAATTGCCTTTACATACAATACATGATAAATTATATGTATAACTTCATGTATCTTCCCTTATCAAGTTAACATGATCATGTTTTATTATGCCTCAGTTTTAAATGGAAGGAGAAGTTTGTTGTTGATGTGACATATTTGGTTGTTTTGTTTCATTTATGTTGATCCACTAATTTCAGTAAATACAAAATGAATCATGTCTTTCCAGTATGAATGCAGAAGATTCTCTAAAGATTACTTTTCAATCTAATCTTGTCATCTAACAAGTAATTCCCAGAAGTTGAAAAAGATTTCAGTACCATTCGAGCGATCTTCAACTCTTCTTTGAGAGAATGAGCTTCCTGTCTGAGAAACTGCATTTCTGCCTCCCTCGCCCGCAGAATCACCTGTTACATAAAGTACATCAACACGGTACGATAAAGTACAGTTCTTCAGTATACAGTATACAGTATGTTGTGTGTTGATTAATCAAAGATAAAGGCAGAACACAAACTAAAGCTACGGGTCATTTGGCTGAAAGACACAAATACAAACAACTTATACCATCACAAACAAATTAAAACTCAAGTTAACAACTAAATGCACAGACAGCATCACTACTTTCTTCTTCTTGAGGATTTATGATGTGGGACAAGGATAAAGGTTAAACTCAGTTTTCCAGACACTTACCTCCATCTCATAGAAGTCGTTTACTTGAGGGGCAACATGTGACTGTTTCCCATTTAGCGAGAAATGTAGTTGAGACATTTCATCTGTCTCTCTCTTAAAGGGACGACAAGGGACAGAGGGAGAAGATTTACAAACGTCTTTAGAAATACACGCACACTGTTTACGTTATCGAGATGTGGATATGTTAATTGAATACAAATGAAGGATACTCAGCTACCTTTGTGAAAATAAAATGTTTGTACCCGCTTATTTTTGAGCCCCTGGTTTTCTTTTTGGTACTGCATCGCGGACCGTCTCTCATCCTGCAGCTCCTGGCTCAGCTGAGAGTTTTCCAGGCATTTCTGAGTGTGCTGCACCGACAACACCTCAAGCTCCTTTTGCATCAGCTTGATCTCCTTCCTGCAGCGGCGAAGCAGAAGCACATAGGCAGGCATTTATGTACTTCCAATCAGTCTTCTGTCAGTCCATGTGGCTCTCCAGGTATCATGGTGCCTTCAAATGAAACTTGTGAGCTTGTGTTTACAATATGGAAAGTCGTGTGCACGATATGCTTGGCGTTCAAATGGGTAAAAGGCAATAATGACAGAGGAAAAAGACGAGGCCGTTGGGAATATCAAAATTTTCCTCAGACATATTGTAAAATTACGAAGAAAAACTAAAATTACAATATATTAACGTATTATGTATCGAAAAATGAACTTCCATGGCCTCCGCCATTTCTGACAACGTCAACAAACACGTCACAACTCGTGAGGTCGGAGCTTTCAGAAACCATCCCCTTACGATGTCGTGAATACGACAAGAGGGGGGCGTTCATATGGGCCCAACTCGTGAACACGGTAAACACGACCCCATTTGAAGGCACCAACTGGCCATGACCTCAGTTGCCACACCTGCAGCCAATTCAGGGCTCGTTAGTTCTCAACCCTGTGCTAAAGCTCTTCTGAGCCTCCGTACACCCACACAGGTGTTTTCAATTATTCTGGCTGATTAGACCTCTGCTCAGGTTGAAGGTGGGCCGGAGCTTTAATGGGAATTTATAGGCCACAAATCTTCATCTACCAATAAGAATGATAAAGGTGTGATTTTTTATTCGCCCTAACAGGAGACTCAGGAAGATGTCACTCAATTAGTCTGCTGGTGCCTTCAAATGGGGTCGTGTTCACCGTGTTCATGAGAAGAGGCCATGGAAGTTCATTTTTCGGTACATAATAATATATTGTAATTTTAGTTGTATATTGTTTTTCTTTGTAATATTATAATATGTCTGAGGAAAATGTTGATATTCCCAACAGCCTCATCTTTTTCCTCTGTCATTGCACCTTTGCATTTCCTGCATTATGTTACCCTCTTGCTAGCTTGCTAAAATGTTAGCCTCTGTAACTTCTAGACCCCGACAGTAACGTTAATGTTGCCGTTGCTAAGCAGCGGTATTTTCACGACTTAACCACTTTAACGCCAAGCATATTGTGTACCCGACGAGTTTCATTTGAAGGCACCATTACACACCCACACAGTCGTGAGCAGAGATCTAATCAGCCAGATTAACTGAAAACACCTGTGTGGGTGTTCAGAGGCTTTAAGACAGAGATGACGCTGCCAGTGCTCTGCCTAAACAAATTAACTTTTGACACTGGCTGGAACCCAAAGTAGAGTGACTCCTATGTATTTAAATAAGTTGCTTTTTGTGAGATGATATAAATGTAACTGATTATGTTAAATGGCCATATGATATCGTCTCATATCGGTCGCAGGTCACTGAATTGAATCAAATCAAAATCGTATTGTTGCAGACTTCGTGATATCAGCAAATATTGTATTAGTGTCCAAAGAATCGATATAATATCGTATTGTGATGGAATTTGTGATTTACACCCCTATACAATATGAGTGCATTTTTTAGCATTTGTTAGTATTTTATGTTGAACTCCACCTGGGGGAAAGGCATTTTATCTGCTAGCTATTTAAGGAGGAGGCCATACCCATACCATATGCACTGAGTTACCAGCTTACTGTATAAGGTATACGTCACAATATAATCCAATCCAATCCAATCCAATAGCCCTGAAATAAATGCTGCAGTAACAGAGTGAGATGTCTGTCAGTAGCTTCAGTGTAAGAGAGGAGAAACAAACACAGTTAAGGGACCAGTAGTCACTCACTCATATTGGATGTGCAGCTGTGTGATGTCAGCGCTCTCCTTGATGTGCTGAGACTGTCGGCTTCTCTCCAGCTCCTGTTTATGGGCCCTCCTCATCGCCACAATGGCTGTAGAAAGATATGACAACAATTGTTTATCATTGTTACCTTAGAGAGTAAGTTCATTTCTGCTAAACTTCAACTAACTTTTCATGATGGACAAAAGCTTCTTGTAAAGTAAGGAAAAACGGTCATGGTCATTTTTAAAGGGGTCCCTTGACCTCTGACCTTAAGATATGTGAATGAACACACACAATTCAGTTTGTATTGATTAACAGGCATACAATGCTTTTTCTTTGTATGACTTGTTGCTGAAAGACGTTTACCTGCCATCGTGGCCGCTGTCTCTTCCTGCAGCAGCTTGTCTTTCTCTTTCAGCAGAGCTGCCACCTCCGTCTGATGCTGCTGCTGTAGATCATCCATCAGCTGCCTGTGCATCTCCTCCATAGCAGCGAAACCTTCATCACAGGATTCCTATTTTGATATTTAAAAAAAGTCTTCTATTCAAAATCAATAATTAGTTACTTAAAGAGTACCTTATGAAGAAATAAGGTCTTTGCTACCTCAGGTTTGTCCGGATCTTTCTGGTCTCTCATGGCTGCTGCATCACCTGCCAGCATTGTTTTCCTCTCCATCACAGTCTGGTCTGGTAGGGAGCAGGTACCTTCAGTCTCTGAGCAGGTTTTGGTCTGTTTCTGTTTGGAAGACTTGGCGTAATAACCATGCAAGTGTTTCATCTCCTCTTCGTGGATCCGTTGCAGCTCCCTTATCTTCTCTTGAAACTCCGTTTCCAGTTTTTTCATCCGCTCCTCGTGATAATCCTGATTTTTCCGTACGTCTTCCAGGAGCCTCTGGTTCCCGGTCTCTACAGATATGATCTTTTGCTCTGCACGCTCCAGTTCTTCTCGTAATACACTGTTGTCCTCCTGGAGCTGACATAAGGCGTGAGTAAACGCCTCCTGCTCATCCTTTAATGTGATGTCCTGCTCTTCGCACAGAGCTTGCAGCTTGTCCTGTAACGCCTCACTTTGCTGCTGCTCTAAATCCGAGTGCAGCCTATCTGACAAATAAATCAACCTCGCCTGCTCCTGCATCCAATTTAAGTCGGCCGCAGAGGCATTTTCCCAGTTATCGTCCACGCTACTCTCTACTCCATCGCCGTCACAAACCTCCTGGCAGAGTTGGTGTAAGAATTGAACCCTTCTCTGCAGCCGGGATATAAGTCTCTCTAAGCACTCTGGTTCTCTCTGTGACTCTACCTTTCGGACATCGGATTCATCCGTTTCAACTGGTTTTGCAGCTCCTTCTGAACCTCCGCCTTCTCCCTGCACTTGCTCCTCATAAGGAGCCAACTCCGGGGGATTGATATCTGCCAGGCTCTTCCTTTGAAGCTTCACTTGAGTCACGCTCTCATGTTGCTGCTGAAATTTTAAGGCGGCATATACGAGCTCTGCTTCAGCACAGGCTCCACCGATGGCCCTCTCTAAAGGTCCACTGTTGTCACATTCTGCTCTCCCAGTTTGTTCTGTCTTTAAAGCTATTCTTTGCGAGATTATGCTTTTGTACCTGTGTGCCAAATCCCCCTCGTCCTCTCTTGGTGCTATTTGCCCAATGCCATGTTGACTCTGAAGGACAGACACCATTTTTTCTATCACAAATACCTCCCTCATTAAACACTTCCCAACACTTTCCACGTCGTCCTCTAAGGGTGATGTATTAGTGGGTTTACTTTTAGCACTTACGTTGCTCTCAGCTCCAACTAATGTCTCATCGTTGAGGATCTTGTCCTCTCCTTTGCTGGCGCTGCGTGATTCATGCTGCTGTTTCTCTGCGTCTTCCTCTCCCTGCTGAAGGCAGGCGGCAACGGTGGCCAGTTGCCTCTCGAAGTCTGCGATGTTAACCGGAGCGGCTCGGAGCCTCCCTCTGCAGGCTTGTACGATGTTCAGCGCGACCTGAAACCTGCTGACCAGCATCCTGCAGCAGCTCTCTGTCTCCTGGGCGAAGCGCTGGCTCTGCTTGGCCTGACTGTGAAGCAGCAGGCTGAGGTGCTGAGCGGTGGCTCGGCTCCGGGTGAGCTGGGAGCAAAGGTGGGGGTCCTGGCAGCTGATGTGACTCTGGTGCTCCTCCAGTCGTTGCATGATGTCCCTCAGCTTCTCCTCTGTCGCATAAAGCTTGGTTTCAAGTGTCTGGATCACGGACATGAACCTCTCTGGGTCATCTCCTGCATGTTCGGCCGCATCTGAGCGACTGTCTATTGCCTTTGTCCTGCTGTCATTTAGATCAGCTGTCTGTGTCTCTTTCTGCTGAGCAGGCTCTGAGACACAAGTGCTACCTTTCAATACGTCATTCAGCTTCACTTCTGTCTCCTCCAGGCTGTTACCCAAGACTTCCATCTTCAGCAAAACTTCACTCAGCTCTTGCTCCTTCCTGTCCAGGAGTCTCTCGTAGCCTTCTCGCATGTCCTGCGTTTCGGACTCCCTTTGCTGCACCTTCCCTACAGCCACCTGCAGCTCCTCGCTAGCTCTCTCGTACGAGTGCTCGAGATTGTAGTAGTGCGTCTCTTCTGTCTTCAAGCGGCTTTGCAGCCTGCTCACCTCCCCGTCTGCCTCGCACAACTGGCTCTGCAGCTCTTGACAGCGACGGTCGAGCTGCTCTCTTTCCTCTTGGAGCTTCTGCACAGCAGATACCGTACGCGATAGCTCCTCTTGAAGCTGTTGCTGAGCCTCCTCTATGTCCCTGGTCCAGGTTTGAGTCTTATTCAGGCCGTCCACCCGCTGCTCAGCCCTGTCCAGCCTCTCCTGAAGGTCTCGCGAGTGTTGCTCTGCCTGCGCCAGGCTGGCGACCAAGCTCCTCCGTTCTCTGTCCTGACTCGCTTGAAGGAGCACGAGGTGCTTCTGCAGGCGAGCCTCCTTTTCAGCCTGCGCCCCCTCATTAGCACGAAGCTGAGTCGTCACCTCTTGGAGATGTTCGTGCAGGCGCTCAGCTTCCAGCTGGAGACTGTGGTAACTCTGCAACTCCTGCTGCAGCTGTGTGAAGCGCGACCCGGCCTCCCTCCTCTGCTCCTCGCTGGCACTCAGCTGGGACTTCAGGGAGGCCACAAGACGCTCCCACTCCGTCTGCTGCTCATGAAACCGCCGGCGATCTTGCTCCAGGTGGGCTTGTGCGAGTGCTGTGGCGTCACCGGTGACCAGTAGCTGTGCTTGTTGAGCTAAGAGATCCACCCTTCGCCGTAGCTCAACTTCCCTGGCTTCCTCCTGGCTCCTGTTTTGAGCCTCCAGCTGAAAGCGGAGGTCTTGGTTCATCTTCTGCAGTCGCTGTAAAGCCAACGCTTGTTCTGAAGGCGAGTTGGAGAGAAGATCATTCTACAGGACGACAGAGAGCTTTAATTAGGACAAACTGTGCTTTTTATATGTTTGAGTGTCTTCTGTGTTATACCTGTTCTCTCGAATGCCTCGCTCTGTCTTGTTGCAGCTCACCCTGCAGATTCCTGTTTAACTGCTGCAGTCGAGACAATTCTTTCTGTGTTTGTTCCAGCTGCAGAGAAATAATAACAAAACTGTCGCACAAAGCAGGTATTTGTGTGTTTATGTATTCAGGTAAACATGCTTTAATCAAATTGTTTATTGTTACAATTACAATTATTTTTTACAATTACATACACACACTCAAACTCACCTCTTTGACAAGTTGCCCAGTTTGCTGCTCACAGGACGATCGATCCTTCTCTTTCGTGCACTCACAGGTGACCTTTACTGATGCTTCTTGTTGCTCCTCGCTCCGGGCCGCGGTTTCAACTTGCTGCCAATTCTGCTCAATTTCAAGTGGCGGATTTGAACGTTCATCAAAACATTCAACATTTGACGGCATTGTTGTGGTAATAGTAGAGCCGTCACTTCCAGCTCCTTCAACACACGATGATGCATCTGTCACACCTGGTGCACAGAAGGTTACACACAGAAATGAATTCAGTACAATGTGATATGAAACGTAACACTATGTAGACATGTATCACTATGTCTGTTCCCCTATGGAGCAAATGGATGGTACATGATTGCAAACCACTAATATCTTGAAATGACCAGCAGCTTACACTCACAAATACAATTATTTTTGTATTTCATTAAGCAGTAGATCCACAACTGAAGTAATATAGGCCTTATACAGTGAGCATCTACGTGGAATTTCAGTATGCACCTTAAATTTAAAAATCAATTACTAAAGAAAACCTCTGTGATGACATTTTGCTTGTTTGTGACTCACCAGTCTGTGTGGTAGGAACAAGCGTGTATTGAAGACAGGAAGCACCTTCATCCTCCTCCACCTGCCGCGGAGGACTGATGGGAGACGGAGCAGAGGAGGAGGAGGGTGAGATCGGGGAGGACAGATGAGAGGAGGAGGTCGTAGACGATGCAGAGCTTCCATCAGCAGAACTCTGCTCCGTCTCTGGCTGCAGTTTGACTTTTTGCTCTTTCTGCTGCTGCTGATGTGTTTCCTCGGCACAGTCGCCGGTTTTGTGCTCTTGCAAAAAGCTGTTTGGGTGTTCAGCGTTCTCCAGACTCTCAGCTGACTGCGAGTCTGGATGCTGTGATTTCTGTTGAGTCTCTGAAAGGGAGCTGTGAGGAATGACAAAGAAACGTATTTACGTTAAATCCACTAACAGCCATAAAACGGCTTGTAGATGTACTTCATGACGTAAACTCTCATTGAAATCAGTCCTAAAGGCAGATTCCATGAGATCTGGAACAGTGGATTATCTACAAATTTGACACCAATTATGCAGCACTTTTAACAACTGTATGGATGTAAATTGTCCCCAGATAATAAATACAATTATTCTGTTAAAATATTCATCAAAGCTCAATCAAGAATAATCTGAATCTGAAAATGTATTGCAAAGCCAAACAATTATTGAAAAAATAATTGCTGCAAACCACCAACATTTAGCACAACACAACATGAAATGCAAAAATATTTGCTCCAGTGAAGACTGGGACTATATAAAGAATTAAATACACTCTACCTGTCATATGTTTATTTCAGTTTCTAATTGTATCGGTACTGTCAACCTAATTATTTGAATTGCTGAAGGGATCCTATTCATTTTATTTTTGTCTCTTGTTATTCATTTATTTATTTATTCATTGTTTTCTCTTTTTTGTGATCATATTGTTGTATTTGTTATGTGTATTTTGCCTGTATTAAATTAAAAAAACAGACAAACTGTATTTACCTTGTGACGTCAGGTGTAACACTGGGCCTCACGTTCTTCAACACTGCTTGGACCCAGTTGCGTCTCATCCCAGAGGTCATAGCACAGAGCGTGTACACTCCATCTCTGGTCTGTGGAAAGAGAAACATTATAGATTATACACCTTAAAGTGAAAGGTGGTGGATGTGTTGGTTTTAAAAACTGGTTTCCCGTCGTATTTTTGTATTAGGTATTAACATCTCGTCACAGTTTATCTGAAATGTTGGATTAACTTGATTTACCCATGATACTGGGTAATATCAAAAAAGCTTGACTTTTGCTACCCACCTCTCTTTATTTAAGCATGCAAAAGGAATTTTCTTAATTTAATATGTTTTATGGTTAGTGGTGAAAATGTGTGTTTTGAAACTGTTTTTCAAATGTTGCACAATATGAAGAATTAGAGAAGAATTAGATGTGCATAGACTGTAGATGTGTAGATGGTATATACATAAATAAGGGGGAAATGCAGGAACGAAGTGCAGTTCGCAGAGAATACTCAGGGTTTGTCAAAAATGAACTATATAAAAGAGGACATCACTCCTCAAACACAGAGGAGCCCACCACAGAGCCACGACAATGGAAATTTCTTTATGTGGATCCCCACTCCAGATATTTTAAAACCGTGATACGTTTAACAACATAAACATTGGAGTAACACAAACTAAAATCAACCTTGGTACCAGTGCAAAGCAGCAGAGCCTGTATGATTTGTGTCCACAAAGTTCCTCCATAGGTAAACACTTGCCTCAAAAGAAATGACCAAACAAATAGTCTCTGCAGACTGAGACATTCCTAGTAGAAAAGCCAAAATGAGGACAGTCACAAATGAGCTGCAGCACCAACCAGCAGCTTCAACCAAAAGTGATGCTTAAAGATCCTTGATTCTGATTGGTTGGACACTGCCACATACTACTTGGCCATCCTGCCTGTGTAGCAGCTGAATAACTTTATTTGATTGCTCTAAATATGTATTGAGCCATTAATATGTGGGTACAATGAAATCATAAGAAAATAATGTTTTTCAAAAGACAAAATATTCTGCCTTCACCGTACCTCATTAAAAATCAGGGCTGATATATGTGTTATCAGACTCATTGAACTATACATTACTCATTTATTTGAGGGTAAATTTGAGCAGCTATTGAACTCACATGGATTTGAAAACCACTGTTCTTCTTAGCTGGGTAGTCTTTGATGACAAAACATGTGGACAAGTTTATCTCACCGTCCACATCAGCTGCCTGAAATGAACAATCAGGGAACAAGACAGCTTAATATCTGTCACATAAACCTCCAGTCAGACATTCACTCACAGTCAATGTTGAGTAGAGTGTCATATGTCTGGGTTTTTAATTTGATTTAAGTTTGCTTATTTAAGATTAATCTCCATACTGACAGACATATGAGCTTCTTCTTCAACTGTAGTTACATTTATTTATTTATTTATTTATTTAACAAACCTCCTCAGCTCTTGAATCTTTGTAGTACCTCAGTATTTGGTCAGTCAGGACAAACCACTGTTTCTGCCACTACAAGCACAACAAGACAGTGTATAAGATTATTAGCTTATCAGACCTGTAATGCCACTGATCCTTAAATTTTAAGTGACAGTGAATTGAATTCACCTGTCCAGATGCGTCCTGCCGCATCATCCATCCTTTCTTAAAGTTGAGTATGTCGGGCTGAAGAAGAAGCAAAGCATCTTATGCGCCATAAGAAACGCTGTATATCATAATCATGGCTGATGTTGAGTATAATCCACAAATTATATCTATTACGTTATTGATGAACATCATCATTTGTTATCTAAATGTGATATTTTTTGTTTTGTTGCGACTCACAATAGCATCTCTGCACTGGAGGGATTTGAGCCGGCGGTAACGAGGGAGTGACGAGCGTGAGACGTCAGGAGCAGATAGTTTCAACTCCTGGCACAGAAAAGAGGGCAGAACTGAAGCTGAGTCTCTTTTTTTTACTTGGTTTACAAATTCGATTTGATAATCACACAGAAGAGACACTATCATTTCAATAAATGGCGAACAGCACAGGGCCCAAGATGTGGCACGCCTTCAGTAACCAGCGCGAAACCAGACTGGACGATCCCTCCAATCATAAACTCCTGCTTGACACACTGTTGAAACTAAGGTAACAGCTGAGACATTGCCATCATTGGCTCTGAAACCAAACTGATGTGCATCTCACGCTACCAGACTAATGCCTTAATCACTGCAGCGTCCACCTTTATATGGAGGGGCTACATGTGTCAGTTCCAATCGACTACGCAAGATAAAGAACAATTGATTGGTATAGACAGCAGCAGTTGACAGTTACTTTAATACGTATTCATAAAAACACATTAAAAGTAAAAGTACCTGTTTCTTTACTTTGTTGCAGTGATGATGACATGCAGCGGTGGAAACCAAAGAGGAGGAAGACTCCGGTGGCTCAGAGGAGCTGCTTGTTTTCATTTTCTCAGCTTCATCACCATGACACTGGTCTTTGTTATCCCTTTAATGATGGAGACATAAATGGAACAGATTGAGAAAAACGTTTATTATATTTTATTTGGAATACAGCACAATAACTGCACAAAGAAACCATAATATGAAAAATCTAGGAGCCTTAAAACTTAATAAACAACAACAAACCTTGTTTGCTCCTCAGAGGAAGGTTGCTGGCCAGAATTCAGTTTTTTCTTTTCTGCAGTTTGTCCTTTTTCTACTTGTGAACTTGAAACTGTACGGTATGAATCTGTTTCAGAGACAGCAGGAAAGAAATAAAAGCAGTATATAAAAACAATTTGGAAAATCTTTAGTGATATTTATCATTATTTTCCCACAAAATCTTTAGAGCTTCTATTTAAATTTAACAATGTCTTTGCTGTGGTGCCACCACTACTCGACTGTAATATGACTTAATTTGAATAAATGTTCTGTAAATATACTTAATAACTACAGATATACACATATATATTAAACATGAATGAAATTACCGTCTCCGGTGGCTCTTTGGTCGAGTCTGCTGAGAGAGCGGCTGCTCCTCATGAACGGAGCAGCAGTGAGGGAGGAGGTGTGGAGGGACGAGAAGCTGCGGCTGCTGCAGAGGCGGAAAGCTGGTCGGGCTGGGCGAGACGCTTGTTTGGGACCCTGGTGGCCCTGGTGGCCCTGGTGGCCATGGTGGCCCTGGTGGCCCTGGTGGCCCTGGTGGCCCTGCTGGCCTTGCTGGCCCTGCTGGCCTTGGTGGCCCTGCTGGCTCTGGTGGTCCTGGTGGCCCTGCTGGTCCTGGTGGCTGAGGCTACCTCTTTTCAAACTGCCACCAGCCTTACTGCCGCTAGCAGCTGAATCACTGCCTCTGCTGTCGAGGCTGTTGCTCCTTCCATAACTAACGCTGGTTTTCGTCGTACTGCTGCCAGCCTGTTTACCTCCAGGTACTGTTAATGCTGCTGGTTCCTTTGGGGGAGAGAAAAAGAGAGCAAGAGACTAAATAGTGATTCTCTAAAAAAAATAAGTCACAAAAAGACAGGTTTGAAGGTAGGAAGTTTTGAGGATGATAATATTTAAATGTCAAACATCGCACCTCCTCCTCCTCCCCCCCATCCCAACACGGAGTCTTTGACACATACAATCCAATCACCACTGGAGAGAACCTTTAATCCTCAAAAGAGCTCTTAATTTGCTTAAGTACCATCTGACCGACACTGTGATCATGGACACACACACACACACATACACTTGAACTTAATCACACTTGAGCATTGGAAAGCCATCAGACATGGGCGGTTTATTCCAGTCTCTAGAGATGCAGCCTCACCAACTGCAGAGGCAATTAATCTGTGGCCGGACCTCAAGACAGAGAAATCAATTAGAGGAGCCTCCAAGACTCCTGACTTGGCGGCTTGTGCAGGTTGTAAAAGCACTGACTTGATCTTCGGCCACTAATGGCTGCATAGATAAAACCAAATGCATGCACATCTAGCAAAAACAGGCACCCGCTCTGAGGAAATAGTGTCCATGTTAAATGAACAATACAGAACCTTGTTAATATGGTCCAATAATCTTAACACACTTTTACATACACAGTTGGCTGCTATTGCTGGAGGAAGGAGGAGTTGTCACACAGTAATATGCTGTACTTCAACCCTTAAAACCACATTAGCAAAGATATTTTCCAGTGACGTTCAAAACAAATTAAAAAGGGAATTATTTATCTGTCATCACTGATACAAAAAACAGGAAAACATAGGCTGAGCAGAGGTGTCAAATTGAGCAGACTCTGGCCTTTTTTTCCCACAAAAATGAAATAAAATCCTGCAAATTCTCTTTGTTTCTGAGTTTATTGTGATTATGTGTTAGTTGATGAGTATGGTTCAGGGTTTAGACCCCACATGATCCAGTAAATGATGAGCCAATTTCACAACTCAAAACTATTTCAACAATACTGCTGTGTGGGACAGGTATGATCATGATCGTGACCTTTATTGTCCCTTTTTGAGTGTCTCAAATCTTATTTTATCGTGATAAAAATGTGCTCTATATCCATCTGTTTCCAACACAGCTGAGCAACTGTCCTGGTACGCATTGCATAATACATTTATTCTAGAAGAATGAATGAAGAATGACAAAGTAAAGTCATATATTAAAAGGTCACGTGTTGCCTAAACCTCATGACACTTCATATCTATGTAAGAATAAATGATGAATCTGATAAATGCGAGACAATTAAACACTAAATTACCAAACCAGTAATTTTGAAGTGAGTTTGGCGCTTACCTTCCCCCCTGTCTTCTGTGCAGGTTTGTTGGTCTTAGATTTTACCGGGGCATCACGCCACCTGTTAGAGATCAGATTAAGACAGTTAAACATAAATCATCCATCAAAAAAATAATTATTTATTGCGGGTCGCAATGCTTTGCTATATTCAAAGATGTATACATTTATAAAAAGCATTGCTGTGCTGATAATTTAACTTTATTCATTATGTTTACTTGTAAGGCAATTAATGAACAGCGTGTGAATGTGGCCTAGGTTAATGGAAATAGTATTATAGTTGGCAAACATCTATGTCAGTGTTTAAACAGATAATCTGACACAATTATTAAAGTGCAGTTTAGAATAGCAGCAACTACTTTGTGACGCCGGGTGTTACACATGACGAGAGCTTCAGCCTAATTCAGATGAAGTGCTAAATTCAAGTTACTGATCATTTCTGTTTTCCTTATGGCAAGGAGCCCTTTCCCAAATAAGCCTACTGCACTGTTTAAAAATGTAATGCAAAATCACTACCATGACTGTAGTTAGTAGGATGGTGCCAGGAAACATTAACATGATTTGGCAGCCATGTGAGTATAATGTAGAGCCTGTGTACAGAGTCTACAATGCTAAGGATTAAAAAATGTTTTAATCTATATACAACATCCATCTGTCTCACATCAAGAAAGAGAGAAATCACTGACAATAAACTGATCACATGAAGAAACAGAACAGGTCAATTTCAGTATTCAATATTTCAGCTGCCATATGAGGATACTGCATGTAGGTTTTCATTATTATTATTATTACAATGTTATAGTCAGCGCAATCCAAAAATAGCATAATGATACCCTAATAGTGATATAGTTAACAGCTAGATAATGCTGACTTACCTTGGCGCCTTGGACATCATTTTCAGCAGTAAAATGAAAAAACACTTAATGACACTATTAAGATAAACATGAAAACTTCTGGCTGATACTGTTATCCATCTACAAAAGAGGTGCGCTCCCTCTCACTCTGAACCAGAGAGAACAAATCACAAACAGGTCTATACAATAGTGTCCCAAACACACACATAATCCCATACAGAGTTGACAAACTCCATTAGAGTTTTGCAGGATTAAGCCAACAGCCTAACAGGATTACTTCACTGTAATTGTAGTGATCTTGACATACCTGCCTACAATGTCTAGAAATACTACAAATGTCTATCAAGTTTATATCACGACACAGAACATATATAAGTACAATCCACAACAGTAGTGGAGAGAAACACATGAACTCTCTCACGTCCAACTGAGAAGGATTTGGCTGCAGACTGTAGGACACACAGCGACACACAGCTGTCACTGTGGATCTGTGAGCTGTGACCTGACCTGAACTATCAAAAACTATTTCTTAGATACATCACTAGTCTGAATAAAAGACCTTTTATACACCAAGATAATCAATTATCATGCGATTACAGAGAATGTGCCTATAGCGTAATTAGTCATTTAATTGTGTGGTCAAGGCAAAAACTGTAAAGCAGTAGACTGGGATGGAAAATGAAACTGAAAATACAGCATATCAAAAGAAAAGAGAGAAAAACAAACAGATTAAAGTAAATTTCTCCAATCAGGAGCATGGGCACAAAAAAAGCTCTTAAGAAAAAGTGACAACTTTACAGCCAATGTTCTGTTTTTGAGGCGAGTGAGTAACCTTTTTTTTCTAAAGGTTAAAACTATATCATTAGTTTAATCTTTATGGAGGACCACCAGAGTCACATAAATAGTAATAAAGCATTTAATTGATTAATAACTAATTGAACAATAAAAATAGGAATTAATAAATTTGTTTACAAATGTATTTATTAATCTATAAATAAATGGACTAAATTACAAAGTAATTCATTATTTGACATTTAAATGGCAATAAAAATAAGAATTATAAAAAGAATTTACAAATGAAATATTAATCCATCAATTAAAAGTTCAAATTAAAAAGGGATTTACAAAAACACGATAAAACAGTCAATAAGTACATAATTTAAAAATACATTAATGAATTTATAAACAAATAATGGAGTCAATTAAATGCTTTATTACTATTTACGTGACTCTTGTGGTCCTCCATAAATCTTATGCCATGGGGCAATTGTAACTGAAAGTAACAGGTAGGCTAATATTAAGGTGTTAATGTTAGAATGTTAAACATGTAAATGTGAGACACACTTTTACACACTATATATATATATATAGTTTTGTCTTGTGTTCAATTCCATATGAGCTTTACTGGCATAAAAGTGACATAAAAAGTGTTGCAACTATGTCTGGTCCTCAACTACATTTAATTTGAAGTTATTTTAAAAAGGACCAATTATGCTCATTTTCAGGTGCATACTCGTATGTTGGGTGTCTACTCTAGAACATGTTTACATGCTTTAATGTTTAGAAAAGCCCAGTTTGCTCTGATTAGTCAGCTGGCCCACTCCTGACCAAACTCTTCGGACTCCGCTCTAACTAGCTTCATTTCAGGGCGTGCCAAACTAGCCGCTAGGCAGGTTTTACGCAAATGTGTTACTTGGTGACATCACCACGTTACGGAAGACAAGGCGGGACTTCAAGCGAGGTGTTTCAGGCAGTTCAGGAGCAGTGTTTCTGTGGGGGACAGTAATTCCCTTTGGCGTTGACTTTGGGCTTTGTAACTTTGCAGACCTTTTACATGCACAAAAAACTATATAACACACTAAAGGAAAGGGAAAAGGCACAAAAGCATAATAGGTCCTCTTTAATACTGTATAGCACCATAGGTAAGGTTGGCACACTGTAGCCTCAGCTGCCAATACCAGATGTTACCAACAGCAAAAGACTTAATGCTAAATCAACATTGGGTATATTTAAAGAGCTCTGATATAAACTATTCTGACCATTTATTAATTTAATCTTCACCCAAAATGGGTGTTTCTTTTGCTAAATCTCAACCCATAAAACTCACCTGTGGAGGAATTAGCTAAACTAACTAACTAAACTAGTAGCCAGCGTTAAACTCGTTTAAAATCCTTTTAAGTCGGAGAAAGGTAAAAAAAAAAACTGCACTTTTACACTCACCTTCTATTTTCCCAGGTGACTTGAAAGCCGCATGTGAAACATTTGCAGTCGGTCTCAAAGTTTGGTGAGTTTCCAACCTCAACAGTTCTGTATATAATACAGAACAACATCTGTTACTATAGCTACGTGTAACGGTTACTAATACAGCAGTTAGTAATCTTAATATTTCCACTGTTTTCTCCGCTCTGTCAGCTCCGGCGCTGATTGGCTGGCTGTCACACGTGACCTCACAGCTGATTTCGTTGGACGAGGTGTTTTGCTTTGGCTGCTCATCATTTCATGTTAGCCATTTCTGGTTAGCAACGCTGCAGAGTAGCATAGCATCAACTGTAGCGAGCTACTATGGCACAGGCAGCACAGGCAGCACAGGCAAATGTCTTCGACGCAAACAACTCTCAGATCCAGGTGGAACACGATAAAAGGCGTCGCCAGTTTGTTATAAGACTAAATGGTAAGTTTAAACATGTAAACATTAGCTAGCATGCTAGCTGGCTAATGTTAGCTCAGAGGTTGGTGGAGCTTTTCTTTCCTGCCAACATCGTCGTCGTCGTGCCCTTATTGATAACTCCAGCTGCCATTTCAGACACAGAGGCGTAATTCATTTCACACAGTCGGGATGTCACGTCTTTATTCAGATATTATTTAGTGTTAGGAACTGAACAGACTGTGCTTCTTGGTTCAAAGCTGCTGACTTCCTTGACTTGTAACTTCACCAGCTTGTTTATGGAAACATTTTTTCTTCGTTCCACTCGTGAAAGAAAGTTATGCAACCTTCAATAGCCTCCACTCGCAAAAGACTGTTTAATACAGTCCTGTACATCAATCATTAAACACCAATAATTTCAAATTCCTTGATGAAACATACACTGTATTTTGTTAATCAGATCCATATATGGGCACGCTTATTTAAAACCCAAAGTATTTACATAGTGATTTATGTATTTTGTCAAGTTAACAACTCATTTCCCTTTGTATTTGACTTTGATTATTTTCTTTTAGTTTATGACAAACTAAAAAAAAAATAAACAGGTGTTTTGAAGTGTGTTAACGTGTGTCCAGGTCAGTTTCATTTAATGGAAATTATTTTTAATCATCTATGAGAATAGATATGAGAACAGATGTGTGATATGTGTTCACAGCAAAAAGAAGGAAGCCATTGTTCCCTGAATGAAGATCTTTATCACATATCTGTCTCTATCTCCACCCAGCTACATCATCCTTTTCCGCAAGCATTGTCTGTATCCGGCTAGGCGATGTCTAAAAGTTATAGGCTATTGACATTGGCACCTCATCACATGGTATCACTTGTTGTTTTGAGGTGATTGAAAGCTCACTGAGGGGAATTACTCATGCCTTGTCTTACTGAGCAGACATGTTGCAGTTTTAGATGTAGATTGCAAGTTGCTACTGCAACTTGATCGATAACTTAGCCTGTGGGTTTACACTCAATTTTTACGAATCTGCTGTACTATTTTTTCCCTTAAACATTAACAATTGCATTTTTAAGTATTATCAGTTTCCCCAGCAAGTGGGGTTGCTGTTGCAGTTTGTAAGCTGTAGGTAACTGGGTTGGGTGGAGACAAACTTAACACAACCAAGAACTATGATGTCTGTCTGCCCTCAGGATCTCATGATCGTGCAGTTCTTCTGTATGAATATGTTGGGAAGAAGACGGTGGACTTGCAACACACGGAAGTTCCAGATGCTTACAGAGGGAGAGGAATAGCCAAACACCTGGCCAAGGTAAAACTCACAAAGACTGTTTTTTTTAATCTGTCATCATCTTAAGAGAAGAGAGGGAGTTTCTCTTTCTGTTCATTTCTTAAAGGCCCAATTTGTAATATTTTGACCTACAGCTGGGCGATATGGCCAAAATCTTCTATCCCGGTCATTTCATAACTCGATAACGATGTATATCACAATATAGCATGTTTTCTGGTAATTCAATAAATAAATAATCTATATGACATAACCACATGGGTGACTTAATTAAATACTTGACAAATGAAAAGTATTGAGTATTTTCTCAATTTAAGAACTTGAGTGCAAAATTAACATGAACAGTTTCAAGTGAAATTATAGAGAAAAAATAAATAAATATTGGCCTAGCCTATATCGCAATAGAAACGATATAGAAAAAATATATACAATAGACATTTTTATATTGTTTTGACAAAATGTATCGTTCTTTATTTGTGCATAAAATAAAACACAAGAGAAGAGATGTAAAATAACATAAATAAATGCACATATGAAGGGGATGAAAAAAATCCCTGAGGGCTTGTAAAAGGAACCCACCTAACAATGAAGGAGACAGCTTTATTACAATTTACAAACGGACACAAATATTTTTAAAATATCTAAAAGAAAGAAAAGAATACTATTTCCAAACAAGAAATGCTGGAGATAAAAAGACAGAAAGGAAAAAAAACAAATAAATAATAATAATAATAATATTGCCCAGCCCTATTTTGACCACATAAATTTGATCATAATTTAAAATAATGTGTTTTAAAATGTTGTTGGCAAGGAGAGCTTTTTTTGTTTACACTCTGAACACGGATTGTACCTTTTAAAATTTCTGACATAAAAAGAAATAATGATTAGCTGCAGGGCCAGCTTACTTTATTTTGAAAAGCAAAAGAGTATCTTATTTTAATGACTTCACTAGTGTTATATATCTTATATCACTCAATTGAATTGTACAACAATGAGTACTCAAATATTAAAGTCAATGACCAAAGTGTCCATGTGAAATGCTGTCTGATTAAATGCCTGTCAGAACCGTTTAGATGTGATTTTCTGCTTCTGTGATGGCAGGCAGCCATGGATTTTGTGGTGGAAGAGGATCTGAAAGCCCACTTGACCTGTTGGTACATTCAGAAATATGTCAAAGAGAATCCTCAGCCTCAGTACTTTGAACACATTTATCAATGACCCTGCATGGCTCCGACGGAGAAGAGAAGGAGAAAGAGACTCCCGGGGGATAAATACTGTGTGGCTTTGGAGTTACAGGCTGACATACAACAAAGGACCTTCCAGGCATTGTTGAACATGACATCGAGTTACTCCAGAGACAACTGATCTCGCGGCAAAGACGTCCGTGAGCTGAACGTTGGGTCTACGGGTCAGCAACACGGGGGGATACACACTCGCCAGAAACGGGAAGTGAATCAGCTGGTCACTACTTGTAACAACATGAGCAAATAAACTAACCAAAGCTGAAGCCTGTTACCTCAGACAGAAACATTCAGGATGCTGACTGTAAGCAAAGGTTAGGCCTGTAATGAGAACACACGTGAGTCAAATCGTATGTCGCAAATTTCCCGTCGTCCTTATGCACTCGCTGGTTGCGAGCAGCGCTGCAAGATGACCGACCCAGGTGTCTTTCTCCATGATGCGCAATGGTGGCTTCACTGATGCTCAAACGGTGATGACTTTTATATTTTCGACCCCTTTTTGATATTCTTTGGCTTTGTTATTTTTTGTCAATTTGCTTTTCCCTCCTCTCTTAGAAATAGTGTTTCTAGGGCTGAAATGCTAAGTTAGAAGACTGTGAATGAAACTTTGGAACATCATGCTACTCAAAAGAGGTAGTTTTTTTTCTCGGTAGTTGCAACGAGGTATAGGCATACATTTGGTGGGTACTGGGTAATTAAAAATAAATATATAATCTGTATTTTGAAGACATTTATTTTCCTCAAATCTCAATTTGGTTCCACTGTTACTCTATTCACTTCCATTCTTCCGAGTAACAGAAATCATAAATTGATTAGTCACAGATGCAGGGATTTGTAAACCAAAGAACACAAACTGAGGATGTCTAACTCCGAAGACAAAACTCATCATTTTCTCCATCGTACGTGTTAAATATTACAGACACGCACGTGATAAATTGGGTCTGAAGCTTGTCACTGTGTGGTACGACACCTCAGTGTGGATATGGATAAATAAATATCTCTGCTCAAACCAGCATTTCAGACACAGCACTGTTGTATTCAGGGCATTTACATTGTATGTTGTCCACCGTCCTTTGTTCTGTCTTTCAGGAAAATGACACTGGATGGTCGAAGCTTGTATTTTCTTGTCATTTGATCTGTTTAATTGTAGTTTTTTTTCTCGTACCCACAAGGCTGCTTTCACCAGCTGATGTAAAATGATAAAGGTCATCATGGAAGAAAAAAAAAGTTCTTCAGGAGCTTTTGCTGTTGACAATCTTCAGTGTTGAGTAGAAGAATCCCTCAGGTTACTCAACACACTCTGGCAGGACACACATCAACACGCAAGGCAAACTCTCTGTATCTGTTTTAGTCACTTGGAGGTAATTGCAGGAAAACCGCTTTCCCTTTTGTAAAACTTTCCTTTAGGTGACACCCACCTATTGATAGGCCAAGGTATCCAGTGGGTTATTTCATTATTTTGTGTTTATGTTTATATTTGTGTGTTTTCTCAAAAGGAAACAAATGTCTGACCGTTTTGAGCGGGTGGCTCTCCCAAACAGTACCAATTCTTGTTATATTGTTTTGTGCTTGAGACTTTTTTTCCATTCTTGTTGTCTATAAATAAATAAAACAATACTCATCATATTATCAGTGTCAAAGTATGTATTTATAGCTAAACAGGGCACATACAGCCAACTTTAAAGAGAAGATTAGATACTGCACAATATATGTTTAGTCAGGGTCCATCTTTTCCAAGTGCCTCAGAGAGGACTGTTGTGTTTGTTTCAATGTTTGATTTGTTTACACTTTTACTCAGTCAGATGAACACATTACATTACTACAGTAAGTCAGAGAGCTACTTAAGTGCATACAACTTTAAACTGTATGTATGTATATCATGGTAACTTTAAGTATATACTGTATGTGGATACACGTTAACATCCTGTAACAAACAGCACCAAGTTAAAGAAAAACTGGAAGAGTTTTGCAAACTCAATTTTGGCGCCATCTAGTGACACTATCAAGAATTACCTGAACTCTGTGTGAAATTGTGTGTTGTTGGGTGAGATGGAAAGAAATCTGCCAGCAGTTCAACCACATAACCCAGCTGAGAAACCCGCAGTCTTCGGTACTCTCATTAACTACAAAACATCTCCTGGTTCCTCAAGAAGACCCAGAAGAAGTGCTCTCAGTGAAGTGAGGTAGCTCTGTTAACTCCCCATGAACTCAAAACACAAACGTGTATAAACTCCAATTGATGTCAAAAGCCCTCACGACTGACCAAATGTCAGTGTCAGTGAAAGCGATGTGGGACTGCAACCAGGGCCATAGCTTCCACTGAGGTCACGTCCTCTGTAGTTTTCTGGGAATCTGGGAGTTTTAGTGACCTCAGGGGGTGTTTTTGTTCTATAATAAAAAACCTGCTCATGCCAGACTTTATTTTACAGGCTGATTACAGTTTGTTTAGACTGAATATAGTTAAAGAGGACCTATTATGCTTTTGTGCTTTTTCCCTTTCCTTTAGTCCCGCCTTTTCTACTGTAACTTGGTGATGTCAAATTTGGATTTCAGAGACTTTGTTTCCTGCATTCTGGTGACTTAATAAAAATGGCAAAATAATAAGTACACTGCAACAGCCTTTTTAATCTTCAATACTTTAAATTTTACTTTAAATTCTCAGGAAAGAACACAGAATAATTCGCCCCTCTGGCATGAACTTGTGTGAATCTCTGGCATAAACTAATATACATCCGTTTTTAGTCGTTCATTCATTCATTGTTTGCCCCTGCTTGAGTATTTATTTCTTTTAGTACTCTCCATTTCTCTCTCCGTCTCTCACTCACTGGAGGCCCTTTCAGACACAACGTGACAACGGCACCACTGCCCTCTGAAACCCGTTATTTCCAATGGCTTGCACCACGGACAACTATTCGCTGCATCGGGCAAAGTTCAACTTCGGGAGCTGCAGCGTGCAGCGAGCGCAGCTAAAATCGCGTTGCCACATGGCACTAAATTACATTTTTTCTTGTAACGTTAAAGCATGATGAGTAAGGGTGGGGGGCCCATACAAAGAGTAGCCTAGGGGCCCCTGACCACCTTAATCCGCCACTGGCTACAGACACTGACATGAACTGTTTTAATGTGCAACATAACAGTCTATGTATTTGTTTTTACTAACTGCTTGTCTGTTTTTTTTTTAATGTTGTTGTTTCCTGTATTTGGTGAGCCAAGATAAATGTCCACCTTGGTGGACAATAAAGATGTATTGTATTGTATTGTGTTGTATTAACTGATGAATCATACAAATAAGCATGTTCTATGTCTCCAAATAGCCTACATCAGTTGAAAGGATTCTTGATGTTATATTATATAGTGTATTAGAGATTCTGGAGGGGACATGGCAGGTCGAGCAACCATGGTTTAAACCATCATTGAAAAATCACAGCTTTAAGGATGGTAACGCCGATATTCTTTATTGATTGGATTTGTATTGATTGGTCATGCGTGCGTCATTTAGCCCCCCCTGATTTTAAAGCTGTTACACTTGTCACAGTAGCAGCATTTGTTTCAGCTGGTCTCACATGCCTGAACGTAGCCATTAGTTGTTGCCATATACAGTCTATATACAGTCTATGGTTGTTACATCCACAGCGCTTCAGGTTACAGCATGCGGACAGGGGGGACCCATGCTCGCGCGCGGTGCCACAGAAGAGACAGATCACGGTGAGCACTCAAAGTCTATAAACAAAATCATATCACAAAACGAGACGGCTGGGACAATATAGTGCATATTGTATACAGTTTGTTGTAACCCATGCATGCAATCTATTTGCAATTTAAATATCTAAATGGCTCCTGTATTTATATGTTCTGTTTTAATATAGTTACTTGATTCATTATTATATTTTCAACAAAAAACATTAATTTGTGTTAGATGTATTTAGAATAATGGTCTGACCTCTTAAAAAAAACTTCTATGTGCCATTATAAAATACGGTAAAGGTACTCTCGCTTTATAGCATCACGGTAATAGTAGTCCGCCTTCGAGTCGAAGCGACGCGTCGGCTGCGTCGACACACTACATTACCCAGAAGGCTTGGCTGCTCTCATACGTCAACTGCAATCACGGTTGTATCTTCCAACATGGCGTCGCTGGGAAGGAGGCGCGGTGTCCCAGTGAGCAGGGAGAGGTCAGTTACTCCACATCTGAGCTATTACACGAAAATGTTTTAATGTGATACGTGGTTTAGTCGATGTCGCCGTTCGCCAGACCCCGAACACGCGTATCGTTTGGGACTTAAAGCGAAACGCCAACGCGACGAGTCTGTATTTTTGTCCATTGGTTAGCTAACGCTAGCGAGGCTAACGAAGTACAGCGGTGCAGCTAGCTAATGTTAGCGAGGAAACACAGCAGCTCATGTGATGTTTGGGTTATTTCACACCGACCGATTAACCGTGGGGAAAAGTTGACTGTTCGTGGGTGGCCACGCTGGGTGTGATGTTTCACGGCTCACATGCTACACAGCTCCGGCTGAGCTAACAGCGTCGTCCGCTGTGTGTTTGTCGACCTGTTCTCAAAGTAAAACGCTCCTCAACTCTTAGCTGGCCAGTCCTCCAACTTTCTACCATGCGAGCGAGTGAGTTAGCTATTAATGTTATCTAACCGACGCTCAGGTACATCATGTCCCCTTGCACTGTGATCCTGAATTGATTTCCACTATTATCCAATAATCCTTTAGCCAAGTCTGTCTTTGGAGACACAATAAGCTTTGGTGTCTGTCTAGATAGATAGTCGTTGGGTTTTGTTTGCCATCTTGTCAACAACATGTACTTGAAGGCCTCGGGAGTGTTGACACATGTGTTTGTCATGTTTAATTTACAAATAACCGGAAAAATTGCATTTCTTTCAGAAAATATTAGTCGATTAATCATCTACGCGGAAACTAGTTAACGGTTGTAATTTATTTGTCAAGATAAAAAAAAAATGTTGGTTACAGATTCACAATTGCTGCGTTTTGTGTATCATTTCATATTTCGCACTTTGGAGGTTGTTGGTCAGCACTTCAGCTCCGAAAACTGATTTTGACATTTTATGAATTGATGTAAAAAAAAAATATATATATATATATGGAGCAAAAAATTACTTATGCAACCCAAGTGTACACATTTTAAATAATGAATAGCCAAATGTTGAGTTACATATTATGCAAGACACATTCAAGATTACAAATGGGACTCATGATGTAAAAATGTGCTCACACTCACTCACTTACTCACACACCATATCATAATCTGGAGGTCATAGACATCAACTTTTCATCAAGAATATGCCATTTAGGGATGCAATATGCGATACTGGATTGGATATGGGGCCGATCTATTCGATTAAATTCTGTATATATACTATACGTACATTATATATTGAAATTTTAATTCCTGTTTAAGTTTTGACCAATTTGTTGCTGCATTAAAAAGGTTTACACTTGAACTGTAATTGCTGTTAATTTTGAAGGTCTTTTACCAAGTTGCTGGTGTGCAATCTATTATTTTAATAATTTATATCTATGTATTTATTTGTTACATTTTGTTTTACAAAGTTAAGAAAGCAATGTTTAAGTCAAGCCTGATGTTGCCTTACACATAAAATAATGATCCCAGTCACTTCCACGCAGTGAGGCATACAGCTTATTAATTAAACACTGGTATCGGATCAGTACGCGATACCCAAAGCCCGGTTATTACTATCAGTATTGGGACTGAAAAAGTCGGATCGGTGCATCCCTAATACCATTTGAACTAAATCAAGTAATAGGTTATGGAAAATGGAAAAATGGGTAGGTTGGTTTAGGCAAACCAGTATTGGATGTATCGCGTCTTGTTACTCGCCTCTCTATCCTTTCTCTCACTGTTCCTTGCCGTTTTTTCTCTTTCTGAACAGGGGAGTGATGGCGGCGACAGACTGCTACATTGTGCACGAGATCTACAATGGGGAGCATGCGCAGGACCAGTTTGAGTATGAGTTGGAGCAGGCACTGGAGGCCCAGTATAAATACATTATCATTGAGCCCACACGCATCGGAGATGAAACGGCCCGTTGGATTACCGTGGGCAACTGCCTGCACAAGACGGCCGTGTTGTCAGGCACCGCTTGCCTCCTGACGCCGCTTTCACTGCCCGTTGAGTACTCGCGCTATGTGGCGTTGCCCGCTGGCGCCTTCAGTGTGGCCTGCGCCGCCCTCTACGGGATTTCGTGGCAATTTGACCCCTGCTGCAAGTACCAGGTGGAATACGACAGCCAAAAACTCTCGCGGCTGCCCCTGCATACGCTCACCTCCTCGACGCCCGTGGTATTGGTACGCAGGGATGACGTCCACAGAAAGAGACTCCATAATACGATAGCACTGGCTGCCCTGGCGTATTGCGCCAAGAAGATCTACGAACTCTATGCGGTATGAGTGCACTCTGAAGAGGGTTTAAGAACCAACAGAAAAAAGGAAAAAACAAAGAAAAAAACAGAACCTACCCGACCCCAGATGTAAGAAAAGTGGAAGTCACGATCAGGCCCAGCAGCAGTTAGCTCCACACACGTGGTGGGTGCTTCCATTTTGAACTTTGATCAGAGGGATATAGTTAAAACTAGAAGGAATTGTTTTTTCCCTTACATTTTCTTTACTTCTATGTGACAACAACAGCACACTTATCTCCGTAGTACCCTTGCGCCTCCTCCCCTGCGCCCTCCACCCGCATCCTTGACACAATTGCACAAGGGTACAGCAGCAGCTCCTCTGGATTGAATTGTATCGCTGTTGAAACGGACCGTCATGTTTTGAGTACCGATCTCTTTCCCCTTTCCCTCGTAGTTTTACTGTACCCCTTTCTTGCTGATCAGTACATCACCCTTTCATTAAACATTAGGATATTTCAAACTAACTTTTCTGTATTTTATTTTACATTTTTCATTAAATTGATTCGACATGATGTCCAGAAAAGAGCAAATAGCTGCAGCTTATTTGAGATTGTGTCTTGTTCATGTAGATATTCTTGTTTAAAAGAGTGTAAGAAAGATCTTATGTGACAATGATGTGGCTCAATGTCCTCTTTTGAAACACTACAAAAATACTTTTTGGAAAGTCGCATTTCACACATACTTCTAATAATGTATATTACATTGACATCAAGCCCGACCTTCATAATTGGAATTAAAATGTAAACACTATTTGACACTACAGATAAAATCGCACAGCCAATTATAAATTCATACTTTCTTGTACATGTTTATCCAATGGTGCTTGTAATGAGTTGCTGTCTAGATCAGCAGTCCCAGGAGGACGTAAATGAATAGACGGAAGTGAAGGATGAATTGTTATATAACGAGACCAACATGCAACAATTGAATAATAAAGTGGAATTCAGATGTGAATTAGTTGGATATGAAGACTGACAGTAATCTTGTTAGGGTCGCTGATTAAAAGTACATCTTATTTAAAGCAGAATAAGGATTGTTGACTTTTCCCGCAGCATTTGAGCAAATTAAAACCTGTTCATGAAGAGTTTCCTAAATAATTTTGTGTAAATCCCTTAAAGGTCAAACAATGTATCAAATAAATTGTACTTCAAGGTTTGAAAACTGGTGGTGTTTCAGTAAGTAGTGTGATCACACATTATGCCAACAGACAGCTGTGATTGGTTGCAGTCTATCACGAAAATGTAAAAGTCTTTCCCTCAAGTCACAATATATTATCAAAAATAGTGACATGAACAGTGTATCTATAACACATACTACACTGATTTAGAAGGACAGAGTCAGTTCATGAAAAAGCTCAACTGTTGACTGATAATTGTCATCTTATTGTCCTTTGGTGTCCTGAAGCTTAAAACAAGGTGCTTTTGTTCTTTAACTCAGTAAAGGGTGCTTACATAAGTAAAACTTATAATTCCTTAATAACTGTGTAAAGCAGCACCTCAGACAACAGAGAGAAGATTCACTTTGCTAACTTTGCCCAGCTCTTCTGCTCACATAGACACTTACTGCTGCTTACATTTCCCAATCAGTAGTTTTGAAACTGAATAAAATAATATGCATTTATGCATACTGAGTATGCAAGACAATCCAATGATATTTCCTCTCACCATACATATATACATATATATACGTTTATGGGATGAGCAGAACTGAAGCAGAGGGACGAGTGCTCAGAGGATGGCCTGAGACAAACTCATTAGTTTGCTGATTTGTGGCCAGAGCAGGCTAATTATCTGTCAGCTGACCTGAGTGAGGCTGATTGATGGGACTGACTCGCTGTTTGTCAGCCATTTTAAGGTAGCACTGCTGGGTCTGGTGGCATAAGGATGCCCCAGTCATCGTGAGATATAATAAGTATTCCTCTACTGACAGTCGTGCTAAAAGCTCGCCCCTTCTCCAGTTGTTACCCAGACTTTGTTTCTCCATTACTTTTTAGGATGCCCAAGAAAAATTCAGAGTTTCTCCTGATATGCTGCACACACTAGATGAATACAATCTGAGAATTTATATATATATATATATATATAATTTATTTTAGTTTTACTCATAGAACCAAGTGTTTGCAGTGATGGAGGGTAGACAAATCACTGCCATACTGATGTTTCTTTTTAATTCAGGCCTCTATTATCTCATAAAATATGAAAAAATATATAATTTTTTCCAACCTTCACTGCTCCTGAAACAGCCCAGCCATTCCCAAATAATTTCAAAACCAGATTTGATAATTAAAGTCTTGTCTTTTATGTTACAAAATAAAGCTCTATTTTTTTTATTTGGCTGCTTATATACACAAAGTCCAATTTGTGTCACAGAAATGGGCACTTGAGCCCATTTGTGCTCGCCCAGTCAGGCTACTGGCTTACAGAACTCCAATTCCCACAATTCCTAGCGGGGAACACAACTGGTAGCCCTTCCAGAAACACTCCGGTCGTATCACCTTTGGGTCGCTTTCAGACAAGCCCGGAACTGGTCATATCACCGACTCATGCTGCTGTTTTGTACAGCAGGACAACAACTCAGGTGAGCTCTGACTACACACGAACACTGGTGTGTATGAGTTAGTGTTTTATTACAACGTGGAAGCTAGCCAACGTTAGCATTAGCACCCTCAGCCGTGTACTATGAGTTACACATGACTATCATGCCTGTGGAGTAGCATACATGCCGAGCTCGTTTTGTTTAGACACTGGAAAGTTTGGGTTCTTAATACATCCATGGTTTTAGCCTTAAAGTGGCAGTAGGCAACAATTTTTTGGCATAATTTGGCAAAAATTCCATAATAACCTTTCAGCATATTGTAATTCAAGTGTTCTGAGAGAAAACTAGCCTTCTGCTCCTCCTCATGTCTCTGTTTTAAGACTTTAGAAAAATCTAGCCCGTGACGGCAGATTTTGACCAATCACAGGTCATTTCAGAGAGAGAGAGCGTTCCTATTGGCTGTGCTCCGGTCATGTGACCAGAACTTGGCTTCCTTCAACAGATTTTACAATGGCGGCTGGGTCAAACTTTCTCATTTTACAGCTAAACAGTAACTACGAGATGATTCTGAGAACATTTGAGGTGAGAAATAGTCATTACAGTAACAGAATATTGATTCATATTTGATCAGCGCTGCCTAGTTTGACCGTTTGGTCGGAGTTCGCGAGTGATTGACAGCCGGCTCTCATAGACGGCAGCTGGACAGCGGACCTTGTTTTCCTCCGGTAAGTGAAATCCTTCAGATGCCGTTAGGAGCACCGGAGGACACAGTAGGACACAGAGGAACATAATTTTTTTCAGGTTACCTGTTTCATGTACTACTGTCACGATATAGCGGCCGTTTTCTAAAAATAACTTTTTTAAATCATATTTGCGCCAATATCGCGCACTGCAGCTTTAACATCTAACCTGTTTTATATTGTGTGAAAGGTGAAAGTAGACCTAAACCAGGTGACTAAATGTGCTAATTGATGCATTAAATTTAAACCACATTAGGGTTTTAGTTTCAATATTTCCAGTGATTTCAAGAAAAGCACATTTTCCTCGTAAGTATGCAGATTTAAGCAGCACGGAACACCAAAATATAGTCCAATCAGATGATCTGGGGAGCCTGTGGTGTAAATTCATGTCATGTCAGATGTTTGAGTAATTGTGCTCCCAATCAGGAACGCGTACAGCTGCAAGGACAGACACAAGGATACTGTAAATCACACACACAATAATAATATCCAGAGTATGCATGCATACTGTTTTTCCACAGTTACCCATTTTACTTTTGTGTTCAATAGCAAACTGGTAAAATCACTTTTTTAAAGACAAATCAGCAAGTATTGAGGATATGGAGAGTATTATTATAATTGCTTACTTTTTTAATGTACCTCTGTGATCTCTCATATGCAATTAGAGAATATGCTAATCTCACCACTATTATAATGGTACAAGGGGACTCTAAATTGACTTAATGCCATATAATTTTCTGTATATTCTGTCTATTTCACTTTGGGTTTCCTCCTTCACAAGTAAATCCTTTCATTTCGTGTGCGTGTGTGCATGTGTGTGTGTGTGTGTGTGTGTGTGTGTGTGTGTGTGTGTGTGTGTGTGTGGGTCTGTTGCCATGCTGACTGTTTGTGTTGTGTTTTGGAGACAGGACAAGTGGAAGGGGCTTAACTAAATGCACTGGACATTAAAGCATTCACAATCCCTTTGGCATGGGGGCTCGTGAGCTTACAGAACACACACGTCAAGGTCTCACTGTGGCTTGTTTAAAGCCCTTTTTTGGTGTTTTCAACCATTTTTTAAATCCGAATTTGGTAGGGCTGCCCCCTCTTAGACGATTAGTCAACTTATCGGTCGGTTTTGGTCTTAGTCGACTAAGATTTCTTTAGTCGATTAGTCGTTTTTTATACTTTTGTTCTTGCTGAGTGACTTATTTCTAAGTAACTTATGAGCACATCTCTGATAAACACAAGATTTAAAGTGGTGCTTTTGTGTGATTCTTTGTGGAGGAACTCAGTTTCACAGATCTGTCGATTAAATCAACTAATAGATTAGTCAACAATCGTCTTAATGTTAGTCGACTAAGAATTTCTTCGGTCGAGGTCAACCCTAGAATTTGGTATTTATTTTGGTGTTTATAAACCAAAAACTAGTGCTGCAACAAGGAATTGTTTTCATTATCAAATATACTATACATTATATTTAAAAAAATAAATCATTTAGCCTGTAAACTCAAATATGATGAAAAATGATTATGACAAGTTACCAGAATCATGTCTTAAAATTGCCTACTTATTCTGAAGTTCAGCTATTAAAATCCCAGTGTCCATCCAAAACCATCCAGTTTTAACAGACCTTTGTTGTTGACTTCTCTGCTCAAGCGCAACGGATTGAAATGGGGTAATATTGCAAATCAGTGCAGTTGAAAAAAACAAACTCTTCCTAACTATTTTTTTGATCTTGTGTCTGCAGGTAGCTCGTGTGGAGCAGGCAGAGTGATTGTCAGACATGGAGCGCGTCATGGGAGGAGGAGTGCTTCAGCTGGTTTTAGCAATTGCGGGGATCTTGCTGCTTTATCGGATACTGGTCCGCCTCAGACCAGGAGCTGCTCTGCAGGACGCTGTGGTGGTCATCACGGGGGCCAGCTCTGGACTGGGGAAAGGTGGGTCGGCCTCTCTTTCCTCTTGTCTTCAACTTACATGTTCAAATAACATTGATATGCAGTAGTTAATTTCAGTTGGGTAGTAATATGATAATGTACAGTAACGTGTTTCAGTTGTTGTGGTTCATGTGCTAACATGCCCTGGTTTGATATTCACCATGAACAAGAGGTGTGGTTTTTGTGTTGTAGAGTGTGCACGGGTCTTTCACGCTGCAGGCGCACGAGTGGTGCTGTGTGGACGGGATGCAGCCCGTCTGCAGCAGGTGGTCCAGGAGCTTACAACAAGTTCAACAGGCTCACAGAAGCAGGTGTGTACACACATTTACAAATAGTCAGACACAACCAAAGACCAAATAGCGTCAAGTTCTGAGACCATTAAAGCCACTGATGATCTGGGATTTTATCACCACACCACAGACAAGTGGTGTATAACTTCTATCATTTAACATTGTCTCTCAAAACAAATATTTACCGGTACGTAAAGTAATAAGTAAATGGAAGGCACTTTTCTTCATTAAAAAACGTAGCTCAGGTATAAAATTAGGGTAGCATTTTTTACAAGTCTGCATTAGCAATATCACTATTATCACTCCTTATTTTCCAAGAACCTGCCGCTATTCTGCATGAGAAGAGAAACCGCTCTTCTCAACTCTGCTTATCAGCCGTTATTTAAGCTCTAACAATTATATAATGGTTTGAAACAGCTTGACTACAATACTGGAGCAGACAGATGATAACTTTTCTGTTTGGTTCTTTTTTGTTTTACTTTTTATTTATTGATTCACTTAGACCGTATATGTACTCCTTTATGTTCTCCAAGATACAGAATTGTTTCACCATACAATATCAATGAATAAGCCAGAGACAATGTCATAACATAATCATAAATCCAAAAGCAATATTAAATATTATTATTTGTTAAATATTAAAAAATAAATAAGTAAAATAAAATAAAAGCAAGAACAAACAGACAAACAAACAGACAAAATAATAACACTTTTATTATTATTATTATTATTATTATTATTAATAATAATAATAATAATAATAATAATAATAATAATAATAATAATAATAATAATGGTAAGTAAATGAGAGAAAAATAAATTGAAAATTGTTAAAATAATAATAATCATGATAATTAAAAAAGGAAATGCATAGTATTATAGTAAAATTATTATTATTATTAATAATAATAATAATAATAATAATAATAATAATAATAATAATGACACATTAATAGGTAGATGAAAGTTCTGTTGTGTTCATCCACCAGACGTACACTCCCAGCACCGTTACCTTCGACCTTTCTGACACCGACACGGTGGACAGAGCTGCAGAGGAGATCCTGAAATGTTACGGACAAGTGGATGTCCTCATCAATAACGCTGGAATCAGTTACCGCGGCAACATACTGGATACCAATCTCTCAGTTCAGCGGGATGTCATGGAAACAAATTACTTTGGGCCCATTGCTCTTACTCAAGGTCAGTGAGGAGGAGCTCTTTTAGTTGCCAGATCTGAGTAGTCATGATTGGGTTAAAAAGTCAGAAATACAAGAGGGAGACAAACCGTGGAGAAGTTATTTAAAGGATCTTTAATTGAAATAAGGAAGGGAAGTGGTTGAGGCATAAACATAAAGGAGAGGAAGCACAATATTCTACATTAGTCAGCTGTTTCTCTTTCATTCTCTTTCCTCCTTTCACAGCTCTCCTGCCCTCCATGGTTCGTCGGCGGAGTGGCCACATCGTTGTCATCAGCAGCGTCCAGGGCAAGATAGCCATTCCTTACAGATCAGCTTGTAAGTTGTCTTCACTCATTTAATTAAATCATTTAATTAAAGCAAATAAATACCCAAGAGGTTTTTCAATCTGTGCGGTTGATTGGTAAATGAAGCAGGACTCTGATTTGTACACACGTTGGTCAGATGCAGCCTCTAAGCACGCCACCCAGGCCTACTTCGACTGCTTGCGGGCCGAGATCGAGCGCTACAGGATTCCAGTGACCATGATCAGTCCTGGGTACATCAGAACCAGCCTGTCGGTCAACGCTGTCACAGGAGACGGCTCCAAGTATGGAGGTGAGGCAGCGAAGTGTGTGACTGTGTATTTACACTAACAATAAGAGAATATCAACCAGTGTGACAATTAAGACAAGACATTATAGGGTAACTTTGGCTGCCGGTTACAGCGTTCTCCCTCAATACTGGACCAATTTCAAAAATTGTTGTCCCCATTAGTCACTTAGACACAAAAACATGGGAAAATAGGGTCCAGGTTGAAAAATACCAAAGTTACTTTAAGATGAGATATAAAAGAAACACATAAATAGGCTAAAAATATTAGAATTAGAAGATTAAAATAAGCTGAAATGAAATTAAAAAAAATGATAAAACAAACAATAGAAGAAAAACCATCCAAATAATAGAACCATTTTCTGTATTCGTTGATCTACTGACTCGGTATCATTGATGCAACATTTTTCTTGTTTGTGCTACACTGTTTTACAGTTTTGGATAAAACCACAGCGATGGGTCGGGACCCCAGAGATGTGGCTCAGGCTGTTCTGAAGGCCGTCCGTCAGAGGAGCAAAGACGTCGTTCTGGCGGGACCTCTGCCCAGTCTGGCCATTTACCTCCGCACACTGTGGCCCGAGCTCTTCTTCAAAATCATGTCCTCTCGCGCTCGCAAGGAGCAGAAACCTAAAGACGAGTGACGCGGCAGCAGGTGAGGACCACGAGGCTCACGGGGCGCGTTAGAGGCACATGGACCAAAAACATGAAAAGAGACTGCTTCACATGGAGGCCAAATGGACGGGAGGTGTGAACAGATTCAGCTCTTCATTAACCCAAACAAACCAGAAATATGTATGTTGTTAACAGGACCTACAGTTTGGTGAGTGACTTTTATTTTGACTAATAACTGTGATCGACCAGGTTAGCACGGTGTGTTGTTCAGCTATTTCAGGCATTAACTTTGTTCTCAAAACCACTCTTTAAAAGTGGGATGTCTGTTACTGACAAGACTCAAAGCTGTGCTGTAAAGACGTTGTGAGCATGTGATGCTTTTTTTCAAATTGACTCCTTTGGTTAACAAATAAAATGCTCATACTCTTACGTATTTGCAGGAGCATTAAAGGGATAGTTTGGGTGTTTTGAAGTGGGGTTGTATGACGTACTTATCCATAGTCAGTGTATTACCTACAGTAGATGGCGGTCGGCACGCCAGACAAACAGACAGGAGGTACCTCATGGAAACAAAGCAATGTACTACAGTGGACAGGCCGGCAGCAAAACTTGTTTTAGCCCCCTAAAAAAAGGTCCACTTAAAACACTCAACATCAGTCTAAGTGTACGCTATATTTAGAATATTTTCACCGCTTTACCTCGCTGTCAGACAGCTATACAGTCTATGCTTCCGACCGGGAACTGAAGCAGTTATCTATGCTCTCGCCAAAGCAACCAGACTCCATTGGGGGAAAAAAATTCAATTTTACCTCGCAGAACACGAGGGTTGCTGGTCTACACCAGAACTATACTTTTAATGGTTAATTTGTAATTCTGTCAGGTCTGAGAAATATTATTGTCCAGGTCAGAGTACTACTGTTATCTCACTGTCTTCTGGTGTCCCCACTCATGATAATAAACCTGCAGTATCACATTTTAATGACTGAAAGAGAGAACGGGTGAGATTTAATTTGTAAAACTTCACTTAATCTATCAAAATGCAGGATTTGATAAAAGTATTGTGTTCGCTGTTTTGGTAGAGGATCTACCCACAACAGTTGCAGATAGATATAAAAAAAAAAAACTAAAACACTAAACGATCTTTCTTGGAGATGTGGTTCAGCACCTGACATGTTTCTGGTTCAGCTGTACCGTGTGGCATACAGAGCACTCCACTGTTTTAATACACGTAGAGGAAGGAAATGCTGCTTATCGCTGTCCAGGAAAAAGAGCTTTTTTGTGGTCAGTTTGATTTCCTGTTTGGTTCAAGCTGTTTTATCACTTTATGTCAGTCCAGATGATCAACATCACAACCCCCCTGTATTTGTGTTCAGTATATTCCTGTTGAGTTAATTAAATGAGCCGTTTTGTTTTGATGAGTGAGGATGTACAGTATTTTCTTCAACAGTCAGGGATTCAGTTTTGGGTCAACAGAGAAACTACTTAGCTATCTCTGGAAAAGCTGTTGCTAATAACTCAAAAGGCCACGTACTATCCTTGTAAAAGTTTGCATTTGAACTGGTTTTAACAAAAAGTACACACAATGAATACAGAAAACAATAAAGTTTTTATAACTATCTTTATACACAGAATAAAAACACCTTTTACAAACTGAAAACTTTAAACAGGTTTTTCCTTTCTTAATATTAACTTAAACAAAAAAAAAACCACTTTTTTTTCTGAAATGTTAACAATAAATAGTCCAAATAACAATTTACGTTATGTTACAAAAGCGCAGTGAATACTGGAATTGACATTTGTACAAATAAATCCTTCCAACAAAAAAACAAAAACAAAAAAAGCCAGATTCAAAGACAAACCTGTCATTTATTCCTCATTAAGACTCCTCTTCATTTTATCTAGTGTGAGAAGATGAAGCCTTTTCACAAATGAATAAACGTCACAAGAGCTTTTACATCGTAGAGTCAAAGCCCTCAAGGTGCTTGAAGGAGACGAACCTTTAAAATCCCATTTGTGGAATGACGACAAGAGCTCTCCGTCAGTTTACACTCAGAGATGAAGTTAAACATGTTGATGAGACAAGATGTTCACAATACTGCATATTGATGATGCTGGTTAGTTGAAATTCGTAGAAAATCAGGATGCGATGAGTCTGGACTGTATTTGCTTTGAACAACTACATCGCAATGGTGAAACTACTAAATGTAGAAAGTACTTAAAAACATTAATTTACCTCTAACTTCCCCACACAGAGAGTGAGCTGATGTTAAAGGGACGGTGAACATGTTTAGAAGCCAATCATGTTGACATTAGCCATAGTGTTTTGTTAGCATCCGGTATCAGTACAAGTCAATGGGGAATTAATGTTTTGAGCACAACCACTCAGGTTTTTCTAGTGATTAAAGAACACAATTAAAAAAAAAAGCTTAAAACAAGTGGAGCGTCAACTATGGCTTTAGTGTTTGAGTCCATTAGATACTTCCAACCGCTTGCTCTCGTGGAGTTGAAACGGAGCGTAACACTGGTGGGAACTTTAAATGGTACCCATGACGGTTTTAATTTCAGTCTGTCGATGATAATGAATACGTGGTTGGTCACATTATGGGTTAAGGGTGCCTCTGTTTAGTCCTCAACTGAAAACAGCTCGACACGCTTCTTTGTTTGAACGAATGAGACACAAGCAAGAGAGCCAAAGTAAACGTTATTTGCCAAAGTAGTTGAGTGAAAACACTCCCAACTACTGCGACATGGTTATTTAAAGCGAGGCCGAAATTAAATGTCGACCTGTTTATGCAACAACAAACCAAGCTGAAGACGATCTGTATTATCATCTCAACATATTAGGAGTGATGAAAGTTGCATGAAGTGATGAAAATTTGATTTAAGCGCACATTTCAAGGGTAGTAATGAAGTCAACCGACAAAAGCTGCCATTTTGCATGTAACATTTAACCGTTAGAAATGACGAACCTGATTCCAAACACACGCGGCAGGCTATGTTCCTAAAATGTAACCTGAACTGATAAGAGTTGATCATAAAATGGAGGGCAGTATCGGAGGATTTCACTTCTACCTGCCCTGCTGTGTTATCTCTACTTTTGCAACTGAGGCCACAATAACAAGTGAATAGAATTCCCACCACACTCACAACCTCTTTCTCACTGCCATCCCTTTCAAAAATCAGCTGTTTGCCACCAGCTGGGGTCTGAACTGCACATTTTGGCGGAATTTACACATTTTGTGGGGTTAATCTGAGCAGAGCAGAAGACGGACAAACACACAATAGAGCAGGAAGAGACGTTAAAAGATCAGTGAAAATATTTTTGTTCAACTATGGCATAGTATTTTCCTGTACATGAGGTTGTGTTTTGTAAACGTATTTTTTTTTTCTTTTTCTAAAGTGTTTGTTTTTTTTAAAGGGCATTTCAACTTAAAGAAAAGTTCAGTGAAACCAACAAGTTTTGAACTCGTTTTGAACAATGGTCAAAGGTTCACTGTTATTATTGCACTTTTACAAACAGGGCAGGGGCGGGGGGGGTGTCGGCCTTTTCTCCACAGCCATCTTTTTTCGGACAGCGTGGCGACAGTCTCAACAGCAGACTCGTGTCCTCCAGATGGCCGCTGGGTCGTTGGAGCCAGGTCCTCTCTAACCTCAGGGTGGATGGATGGAGGGCTCGGTCACGGCCAGCTCCTGAGCCAGGTCATTGAAGCGAGCAATGTAGTCCACGCTGCTCTCGCTCATCATACAAGCAAGCTGAGAGTCCATCTGCGAGCACAGCCAAAGAGCTTTCAATGCACAACAGTAACCGTTTTTGTGTCAAAATATTGATTTTTAGCCGTGTAATAAGCGGGATAATGTACAGCTTCCCCTGATTAATAAAGGTCCATCTTATCTTAGCTAGCGGGTCAGTGTTGTGAAAGAATCCCCTTCAGGGCGATGAGAGAGACCACCCGCAGCATCGCCCTGTCAGGGATTCTTTCACAACAATGACCGGCTCGCTGTACATTATCCCTTACTTACATACTGGGGGCGAATAAACAACACGAAAATGCAAAATTCTCGGCTGCAACTATTTCAAATTAAAACTATAACCGTACCATTCCGGCAGCTATGCGAATTTGCGACAGTTGCAACACTTTTTCAATAAAAGGTTCGGCAGTCTGTCGGAGGTAAACTGTTGTATAGCCTAAGCTACTGTAAGCTATTTTACTGATTTTGCTGAATTTGAGTTCCCTCTGCTAAACAGTTATGCAGTGTATATGTCTAGGGCTTTTATTTTGAAAGGTGAGAACAGAAGGAGTGTATCTGGTCTGCGCTGCCTTTGCCAAGGTGGAAAGGAGTAATAAAGTTTGCCGTCTTGGTTCGGAACAAGGAGCCTCTGTTTTGTTGTACAATATAGTGTAGCCTACGTATTGAATATGTCCGTTCCGCACAATGTGATTGGTTGATGCCTTTATCAGCCGGACGAATGCTCAGATAAATTTACCTCGCTCCGGAAAAAAAATGTATGCTTTTTAGTCGTTTTTTTTGCAGTGTAGTTTTCAAGTTCTGTGTGAAAGTACTCATGACAAAAACAACAGTTCGAAAAGATATATTGAAGTGACAAGACAATAAATAAGTGTATTTCCCAAAATGTCAAACTATTTACAAGGAAGCCAATTTTTAGACTGGCAGAGTGTGCGACTAAAAAAACTAAATAAAATTGCTAATTTGCCAAGGACTCATTACCAACATTATTTCCATTTACATATCCCGTAATGAGGAACTTACTTCTGCGACATCAGGAAGGCCACGGGACTGAAAGGAATCATGGGAGTTGCAGTCCAGGAGGCTAGGACCAAGCAAAGCAGTGCCACTGGAGGGGCCAGAGGGGGTTAGGGTGGTCCGCTTGCCCTTATCAGGAGAGACCATGCTGGCTGGAAGGACAAGAGACAGACTGAATAAAAGGGACAGCAGCACACATGAAGGGCGGAAACAAAGTCGTCGTTATGGGACGTCGCTGCGAGAGGAAGTCTACAGTGCGTCAGCGTCACTGATAAGAGAATGAAAGTTCGAAGGCAAAAAGAGTTCTTTTGTGTTAATTTGTCTTTGTATTGTTTTTACAGTCTAACAATTTGAATGCTGGGCAAAACTAAGCACATATTAATAAGCTGATGTTAGAGTTTTCATTGACACAAAAGGGAGTAGAGACCTGCAGTCTGTAGAATTTTTTTCAATTTTCAATTCAACAGGCTGCTTGTCTTTCTCAGGCTTTAACTTTCATTTCTAATATCAACTCTTATAGGATAGGAAGCAGATGGTAGAGTGCTTGTGTGTGCTTGTCCGTGTTTATTTAAGAGAGAGAAAAGGACTTACAGAGGAGGCATCCCAGCGTGGAGTCCGATGAGTCGCTGGGGTACCACTGGGGGTCGTGGCTGGGCGATGGGATCCAGCCTCTGGACGGGCTGGACGAGGGAGACGAGGTCAACAGTTTGGAGCCGTCGTTGTTGCTCAGCTTGGCTGGAGAGAGAGCGGCCTCCTCGCCTGCAGCAGAACAGGTAAAGATTACACACACAATGCTCTTGTATTCAAACTGTCTTAACATGCAACACAACCTCTCAGAAGAACACAAACCCTGTTGATGTGGATTGCAAACTTTTTTTGAACCGGTTTCATCTCAATAAACAATCGACGCTCCGGTATAAACATTTTAATTTGATGCTAAAACCCAAATGCAATCTGTAATGTGTAAAGAAATAAATACACTCCACTTTAGGTTTCTATGTAAATGTTAGCAGTAGCATGTAGGGTAGAAACGCACCGTAGTGGGCAGAGTTGATGGCGAGCTCGATGATGGAGTCACTGATGTGCGTCTGAGTTTCTCCGGGGGCTAGAGCCTCTTCGGGGGGGCCGGGGAGAGAGATGTCCAGGAGCGAGGCTACGCTGGGTGGAGAGAGAAGAGAGTCCCCGCCGCTGGTCCCTTCAGGAGACGGTGGAGACTGACCGTTCTGTGAAAACAAACAAGATGAGCACCTAATTGGAGCTGCATTGTTGGATTTTCTACGGTTTTATTTCCTCAACAGATGAGTTTTTCAGAGCAGCTGGCCAGGCTCGGATAGAATGACGGGACATTTTTCTTCAGAAAACAACAAAAAATGGACATTTCGCTGTTGTGGGTCCCAACTCAACATAAGTATCTTATTGTTTCTTGCACTAATAACTGCAGTCAGCCATCATCTTATTCTTCTATCTCTACCTGTGAACAGGGCCACAAGCAGTATTTTACTATGGCATTGCCCAATGGAGTCCCACTTCACCCTCACAGTAGTTATTCTCCATCATGCTTCATGGGGGGAGGAGGGGAAAGGAGGACGGTCTGCAGGACAGTTAATGCACACAGTGCACTTTAATAGACTGAGCCACTTTAACTATTATTCTGCACACTACCAAACATCTCTACCTCAGTTCTTATCCTGCATTATATTCCATATCTGACATTTCTTAATATCTGTTTCTCCTATATTTTATTATCCAGCACTATATCACTTTCTGCACTACATTCACTTTTTCTTTAAATAGTCCTGTATCTCAGTTGTTTTACCCTGCACTATATTCATTTTTAACAGTTCTTCTGCACATTGCATATTTTGTTTTAAACTCTGTATTACTTACATGTGTCTTGTTACTACCTGTGTCGTTTTACTAATATGTGTACTACTCACCTTGTGACGTTTTTACTAACATGTGTACTACTTACCTGTGACGTTTTTACTAATATGTTTGCACTATGGAACTGTGATGCTGGATACTTGAATTTCCCTCGGGATCAATAAAGTTACTATCTATCTATCTATCTATCTATCTATCTCATCACCACACCACCAAAATGTAGGTTATATTGTATATTCTACCAAGACGGGACCTGCATTCATGTTAAACCTCAGAGATTCAGCCCCAAGTAGCCATTTAGCATAAATGTGGAGGTGAGGAGACATGAAACCAAAAAGGAAGGTATGAGTAGACACCAAGTGAAGCAAAGCTCCCAGTGTGCATCAGTGTGTGCTGCTGACCTCTGGGACGTTGTGCTGGAGGAGTTGAGAGTCGGGCTCAGCATCAACAGCATCAACGATGGGCGTGGTGGCGAGCAGGGCGCTGTTATCAACAGCGGGAGAATTCGGCTCCCGACAGGGACTGCCAGGGATGATACCTGCAGACTTGGCTGCCAGGTCAATGGCACCTGAAAGAGTATTAACAGTTTAGAAACACAGGGGATTTGTCACGTCAGCACATACCTGATTTAAGTATCCACAGTAACCGAGCATGTGAAGATGAACCAGAAAAAATGTAACTTCAGCAATTTAACTCAGCAACAATGTGAATATAAAAAACTGAAAGCATGAGAGAGTAGCAGAGGAGCTGGAAGAATGTTCTTTTTGTCTTTTTACTGCACAAAAGAGTATTTGTTCAAAACCAGATTGACTGTCAGATCATGTGGGAGGAAAGATCTCAATCGTGTTCCTATACTTTGAAAACTGGAACTCGATTCTGGATAAAAATCCAGAGAATTCAGGGGACAGTGTCTTGCACAAAATAAATAAATAACTTGGCTATATTTAAAATACTTCCACCCAGCAGTCCAGTTCAGTTCGTTACACATTATTTAGAACAGTTATTTTTCCGTTTACATTAGCAAAAGTTTTGGATGGTACCAACAGAACAACTCCATTCTTGGTACCACCTCGGTCGAGGTTCCAGCTGATACTAGAAGGTGGAGTTAAATCACTGCAGACCACTGATTGGTCAAAGAGAATCGTCACTAGCGCAACACAGGACATCCCGCACAAATCCGCGATTTTTAAATAGCCAAGCTGCCGTCAATAGCAGCTGCAATATTTAATTCACTTGATCCAGATTTTTTTTTAAATGGCAGCTCGCAAAACTACTAATACACCATACACGTCGCACAATTGATGAAATGCAGATTCTCTGTTTTGGTTGCTGTTGAAATGATTCAGTGAGTGTCCCGTAGATGACGTCATGGCAGTTTCGCGTGCCGTCGCTACAGCGATCAGCTGAGAGTCCCGCCTACACTGAGGGATACTATCTGCAAAGTCAAATGGAGCAGAGCCGTACCATGCAGTGGAAATATGGCTCATGAGATGGCAGGACAAATGTATACGAACTGTAAGTCAACCAACTGATCTGATTCGTAATGTAGAGGGTTACTTATGTAGAACTCTCTTTAAGTGGTTTTATTTTTTTGTATTCTTCCTGTTTTGTTGAGCCCATTTAGCGAAGGTGTCATAAAATATGTGTTTAAACGCCAATTATAATGCTAATGCTTTTTTTTTTTTCTTTTTTATTGAGGACAAGAAGAGTTTAAATACTCAAACTTCAACAGTATAACATACATTATACTCCATGTAGAATTTAACGAATGTTAATAAAACAGATATTGATGAAATAATGAAAGCGGTCCATACTGGAGAGCTGGCTGGACGCTGCAGAGCTGGACGCTGCAGGGGACGCTTTGGACTGGAGGGGGCGGGAGGAAGGAGCCAGGCGAGTGTGGATTGGCCGGAAAGATCCAGTTCCTGAGGGGAGAAACAGGAAGTGAAAGAGCGAGAGATTAGCAGAGAGTAGTTGTTGAAAACGAGAAATGACATGTAGTTATGTACAAAGAGCCCATTTAGCCGAGTGTATCGCCGACAGTTGCACATAAATAAGCCTATTCAAGGACCTACTTTCAACAACGCAAGTATGACGTAAAACTAACAGTTTTACGCTACATTATAGGGAAAAGTACAATCTTTTAAACATTTCTATCTGTAGGATCCTGATGTCTGACGAGTACCTGTGGCAGAGGAGTTGGAGAGGATGGAGAAGGAGCAGACGTGCTGGGGAGTATCTCCTGTAGTTCGGGGTAGGAGTGTTCGCTGTGGACAGTAACACAGTAAGTAACTGAAGTAAAAGCACAGAGAAGCACTAGAAAAGACATTTAGAGTACAAGTATTCAACCAAATTCCTAACCCAATAAGGTAGCATTTAACCCCATCCCAATCCAAACCCCACCATGGTCGACTATGTGGAGTTTGTACATGTTACAGACTCAAGTTTTTTGCGTCACTTCTTACACAAGCTGAACAATTTAATTTTTTTTTAGCTGTGACGTTTTATGCTACATGTTCAACAGCTGTAGGAAGTATGTTTCCTCCATATTCTTGATAACAGATCTATTATGGGCAGTATTTGTGTTCAAGGCATTACAAAAGGACAGTTCATACTACTGTACAAAGACACAGAGACGTGTTGCTGTTCATTGCGATACTACAGAATAGATGAAGTGAAACATCTTTCTGTTCTTCTCTTACCTGAACTACAAGTGGTTTCCGGAGTTGTCTGTTTCGAGGTTTTCTTTGCCTTGAAAGAAAAAGATCGGACTGCATCTGTTAAAAAAAAAAAAAAGAAAGCATATTAACATTTGTGCGTGTGGACGATATACCCATTTTAGTCTTTGTACAATTGGTGTAAGAAAATACCGCATCGCTCCGTCTTACACTGATAGAGTCGAGCTGCTGTTTGAGGGCGAGCTCTGCTTCCTTGTTGGGGGAAAACATTCGGTTGTGCCGCGAGCTGTTGGGGGGCAGCGTGGTGGGCACCGCAAACACGCTGCTTTCTGCCTCGCTGCCCGCCGTCGACCCCAGCAGAGAGCGGGGGAGGTTGCGTCCACCTGAACAGGGGAGGAACAATAAGGTATGTCATGTGAGGAGGGCTGATTATTTAAGAGTAACGTATAAAACCATTGAACAGCATCCAACGATTCTTTTGTTTGTGAAACAGCTAGTCGGTACTGGGGTTTTCTAACAATACTGGAAAATACAGTACACAAAGTACACGCACGTATTCAAACTACTACTGTGCTTAAGACCGTAGCTACAATATTTATATATGGAACATAGGGAATACCTGAGACTCCAGCAGCCGGCAGGTGTAACCGGGCCCCTCGGACAGAGGACTGCTGCCGGCCACAGTTGGGGCTGCGAACACCCGCGATTGGACCCTTCCCCGGAGGTGTGAGGGCCTGGTTTTGCTCCTCTTGGTGGGTCTTGAGTGGCGATGGAGCTGTGGAGCACAGCTCTGGAGCCTGGAGGAGAAGACACGTTATTGACACCATCTGCTGCTAGACATGGACATTTCTAAGTAATGCTTTCACTAGTGTTTAAAAAGGTGGCACAGCGCAATTCACAACCCATCCCCAGTGCTAAATTTCTGTTTCATTTGAAAAAGTTTTCAATCTTTTGCCCGCGTTTGACTGTTAAAAACTTCTAATTTGGCAACAGGTCTGCACAAATAATTACGATATTCAAAAGTTTTGTTCACAAATTACAAGATAAAAATCTGGCAACCAGCAACAATATTGTGAGAAGTAACAGTTAATCCCTACCAAAGGTTTAGGATTGACCTCGGTGGCGACCAGCTTGAGCAGGCAGCGCAAAACATGCTGTGTCCTGTCGGTCTTGAGCTGTGCCGAGGCCGGTCCGTCTTCTTGGTTGAGGAAAGGAACTGCGGTGGGCTGCCACTCGTACTCCAGCTGCAGCTTGCCGGGCTTCCCGAACATCAGGTAGAGCTCGGCCAGGGTGACGTTCTCCGCGTCGCGGGCGCTCCAGCCCTCCCCTCGGATCTGCTCGACGGCCCGCTCTTTGGCTGCCGGTGCAGAGCCCTGCGACATCCCCTCCTCTGAGCCGGTCACCGGAGTTTTGGCCGGGGGAGTCTGGTTGGCCTCTGGGGAAGAGGTGCTGGTGTTCTGCTCCTCGTTGCACTGCTCCGACGAGCTTTCTGTACCACTACACAACCTCTCCGTGCTTTTGGTCACTGTTAAACCGCTACTGGCCTCCACACCAGTACAGATCTTTCCCCCTTCAAAGGGTCCCAACCCAGTCCCCTCTTCCCTGGGAGCCACAGTCTGCTGAGAGGAAGCAGGGACAGAAACAGACTGAGGTCTCTTCTCCTCTACCTTTGTAGAACAGTCTTGTGAAGGCTCGGGGTTAAGGGGCTCAGTTCGTCGACCATCACCCAATACAGTCACTGAAGCGCCACCAGCAGCGGCGCCGCCTCCTCGTCCAGATTTAGTGCCGGTCCGAAGCGGCGGAGCCGTGTGAATACCCAGAATCTGAGCAGCTGGCAATTCCTTAGCGTTGGGCCGGTTCTTGCCACTTTCCAGCCAGTGTACAGTGCAGGAGGCCTTGGAGTGAACGACGCGCGCCACGCCAGGTAGCGTGGTCAAAGTGCTGCTCTCGGCGGGGAAAAGAAAGAGCTCCTCCTGCTGGGATTTGGTGGGAGAAGCTGAGCCGGACTGTCCGCGCTCCAGGGCCTCCCTCTCCATCAGACTCTTGAGCTGAAGCGTCAGTGTCAAGGACTCGGACACAACCCGACAGAAATAGGCATGTTGACAGTACACAAATGTTTTTTTTCTGCTCTACAAAGTTGCAAACCACATGATGTTTTTAAAGGATACAATCCGCTGGTCGTGGTACGCCCACTTCTGTTTCAGATACTCAATGAGGCTGGAGACTTTCCTGTGGAGCTCCACCACCATCCTGAGTTGGAGAAGACACAAAAAGAGATAGTTGTTGATTTAGAAAGTTGCTGTGGTGACATGGTGCAGAACAGCACCGGGCTGGGCGATTTCGTTTGTATGCTCCTAACATAAACTAATACACAAATGAGAATAAAGATTCACTTTCAACCCGGGCAACTAAAAATATACTATCCATATATACTTCGGATTTATGCCTACTATTTTCCAAAGCATACAGACTTTTCAGACACGTTTTTAAATATATTTTTTTTGGATCAATCTTATGTTATGTGTGGTGCTTCAGTTCAAAACTGCTTGATGATGCATTTGTGCAAACAGCGACATCTAAAAACTTGCATTCATTTGCCAAAAGGCATTGCAGTTTTGAGCTGTGGCTTTTGGAAAATTGATCTCGAAAACAACGAGTTGACAATAAAAAACGTGAAAAATGGACTAAATGTTCATGGATTTTACACAATTGTGATATCGCTGCAAACGGATTCTCTGAAATAAATACAAATGTCTGCTTTGAAGCTAATCATTGAGAATTCCTTGCGTCTGTGTTTGTTGGTAATTAACTTCCTCTCGGAAACTAGTTAACAGGCATTCCTGACCTGAGGCGAGGGTTGTGGGCCAGACTCTGAACGCGGGCCCAGGAGTGGTTACTGCGTGGCTGGAGCTCCACCGCCACCTTCAGGGGCAGACGCACCGGCTTCTGGTCCTCCTCGTCGCTCACTCCTGCAGGGACACGAAGACACGGTGAGATTGCATGAGAAACACCAACAAAGATCTCTTGGGAGAAAACGTCAGGTTTTTTTTTTTTGAAGAGCGAGAGCCGGCGTCCAGTCAGAGGGATTTATTAAAAACTTAGCAGAACTGCACAACAAGATACTGAACCTAAAGAGCCACAAAAATACTACATGAACAGTACAATACAGCTCTCTTGCACACTTTCATGCTTCATGGATTAGCAGGCAACAAAAAGACAGTAGCCAAACTCAGTTGTACTGAATAGGAAACAGAACAAACCAGGACGAAGCCCTTTGCCAAGATTTTTTTTTGCAAAACACTGAAAATAACCACCGACTACGTGAGAAAGACGTCAGATGCACGGTGGGATTCTAGTTTTCCATGCTTGGTTAAAGCAAATGTTTTCACTAAGTTTGGCGAGTGTCTGTTATTAAACAGAGGGGAAGATGCCAGTCGGTCGGACCACTCATCTCCCTCCTGCTCTTCCTCCTCACCGTGCTCCCACGGAGTTACCATGGAAACGCCACTAGCCCACACGCTGCCATTGTTATTGCCAAAACCCCGCCCCCACAGACCCTGTGCCTCATCATCGCCACGGTTTGGATTTTCAGCACTGATGTTTGTTTACTTTGCATGTATAGTGCGTGTCGGGTGTCTGTGTCTGTGCGTCGCACGCTCACCATCTGGGTCACAAAGTTTCTTCAGAGCTCGGCACATGGGTGCTTTGATTCGTAGGTTCCTCCCTTTGGAGCGCACGGTGGTGGCCCTGGTCGAACACACAGAACAGCAGTGAAATCTTTAATGTTAATCTCTCTGGATCACATAAACGTCACAGAATCAGCTGAACAAGTAGCAAACAAAATAAAAAATAAACATTTTACACACCGTAACCATGCAGTAAGTAATATCATACCATATCATAATATTTTGAAAACTGTCCTTCAAGTATCAGTCAGTGATGTTAGTGGTCAACTTATTACAAAATTTCTTGTATTATATTTCATCATGACCTCATATTGAGGGTGAAAGCACATCTGTGTTTGTGCAGATGTGATATAGTGCTTAAAACTCAAACATACTTGACAATCACGAGCTGTGTTATTTAACATAAAAACTGAAAACAGTGCGAGTGGGCAATGCATTTTTTTTTTCAATTTCACTACCGACTTACCCTTGCTGGATTAGTTCGTTCAGCTTTGACACGTTCTTATCATCCATTACTGTCAAAGACAAAACACAGAGCTGTTTACGACATCGTCCCTCCGGAGCAGCCGTCCCCCCGTGACTGGGAGGGTTCAGCGTTTAATCACGTCCCTCGTGTCCCAAAACTAACAGCAGGAAACTCGCACACAAAACGACTTTAAAAAAGGCATGCACTCAAACAATGTCTGCACTTACACCCTCCGACTTTTTTGCGGAGCTCGGCGTAGCAGATGAGGCCGTAGAGTTCTTGAGAGGATTTCTTCAGCGCCCTGGAGTACGCTGGGAAGGAAAGGTGGCACAAATCACAACGCTGCTGTAACCAGCAACGCAGGAGGCACGTGTATGCTACGTAAAGATAACACGACAGTGACACTTTTGTAGTGGAGAGGGGCTCAGTCTGCCTGCCTAACAAAATGCTATATAAACAACAGTGTGGGGATTAGTGAAAAAAACATAAACCTGGAATATATATATGACTGGATAGAAAGAAATGTGTTTTCCCGTCATGACGTACGGAGCGAATAATATAAACTTAAGCCCCTTTCAAACCCCGGACACATACGACTGCCATGTTAACATTTCTAATTTCTAATGGACGTAACGGTTATATGTGGCGCTCCCAACTCTAAGATATAAATACTGCTCTACCCTCCAACTTTCACTGAGACTCAGTAAGGTCCCACCTGTTTTTGGGGGGAACAAAGATAAAGGGCAGCTCACCATTGGCAAAGTCAATGTGTTTGGAGATCTTGTGCCAGGTCCGGTAGTAAAAGTGGCGAACCTGCTCCTTGTTCTTCACCATGTTGGCCGGCTTGCCTCTTTTCTTGTACTTCATTGCGATGTTGTTCTGGATAGCCTCGAAATCCTTCCCGTGCTGGAGACCAGAGTAGTTCGAGATGAGTATAAGATGTCAACAATAAAAATGGCAACACTTTAAAGTCGTGCCCATTTTTAACAATGTATTTGGTTCTGCCCTTTACCTCGTAGAGCCCCTCGAAGAAGCTGTTTTTGTCCTCCGTGCTCCAGGACTCCCACTGCCGACGGGCCCTCTTCTGGTTACCAGCTTGCTCCTCCTTCTCAGCAGACCCTTGGCCCTTGGAGGCCTTCGACACGCCCCCCGTTGAGCCGGCCACAGGCCCCGAATGTCCCACCGTCCCCTGGGAGGAAGAGCCATTCTCCGCCCCTGTGTTACACAGAGAAGAGAGCCCACAGATCCATCAGTCATGAAACAGTAAAAACAACTTCAATATCAGAGTAAAAGAATTGAGGCAAACGTTTTGGTTGACCGCCTGGGTTGTTCTGTATGGCATGGCAAAGAAAAATACAATTGTAGTTGGTTTGGGAGATGTTAAAATACATGCACAGCCACCCACTGCCATTACGCTGCACAACCTGCAGAGCTTCCCCTTCTGTGGTTCAGCTCTGGCAGGGAGGCAGGAAAAGCAATCAGTCCCCACGGCCAGGTCCACAGTACACAGGTCCAAAACCAACTCCTGATGGGGCTCCAATAGCTGCGTTTAGCCCGGCGCAGAGCACAATGCCAGAGGCATTAACACGGAGAAGCACAGAGGCAGTAGCTGTTGCAGCACTGCTCTATTTTAAGGCAAATGTAGAGTTTCAGCCAAAATGGGAGTTCATTTACAAATACAAATCTCTGTGTGGGTCATAAGGCGCTAACCTAGATGTGTCTCTTCCAAAATAGATGTGCACCAATATAGCATCACATTAAAATAAGTAGGGCTTATTATTCACTCTCTCTTTCCAACAACAACAAAAGAAATCAACCAGTCACACCTGTCAGAGCACACCGACTCGTCAATGCACTGCAAACCTTCTGTCTGATCCGAGTCCAATTCATATATAAAGTCATTTTTTTAGAAAGAAAAAACGGACATACTGTCATTACAGAGCAGCATAATTATACAGTGAAACAAGGTAGTATAATAATAATAATTCTTCACTATATCTGTGAGTTAAAAACTAAATCCTTGAGTAAGGAAGATGCTACGGCTGTCCTGAATACCATTCTTTTGCCTTCGAAGCTTCAGTGAGAAATATTCGAAGGTATTCGAAGCTTCGCGGCGCAGCGCAGCAGGCTGACACGTTCTTCTGTATCGATCTCCCCGGTTACAGTGCCACTGCCGCACTACCGTACACACACGTACCTCTACACACAACAAACAGCGATATCCGTCTGAGAATAACTAATAATAATTAATGTTGAATATAAATAATGTTGTGGGATTATTTCTTATTTCATGGGCTATTTGGGGATTTATACATTATTATTACATACTTTTATATATATATATATATAATTTTTAAAAAAGCATTCGAATACTGATTTGGAGGTCGATTACCACGGCAACGGTCGAAGCATTTGGGTCAGCCCTAGAAGATGCAGGTTTCTGGATGTTGGTGATAAATAACAGGCTTTCAAATTGACAGAAACCACCTCAGTAGCTGTAAGTTTCAAACACACCTGCCCCACCCGACTGCCTCACCTTTCTTCAGTGTTTCTCATTATATGTGATCAGTAATCTGTGATGTGTTTAAAAGGCAGTAAAGCATGAGAGCCTTAAATTATCTCTAGCTTTGTTTGTGGTGACATGCATGGGTAAATAGTACAAACGTCTTTTTTTTTTTATTTTAATTTTGACATGACACAAAAAAAAGTTAATCACAAATTGATGGATCAGTGGATCAATGACATGATTGAGGGCAATAAGGTCACCCTGTTTCAAGTTTCAAACACACCTGCCCCATCCGACTGCCTCGCCTTTCTTTAGTGTTTATCATTAATTGTTATCAGTAATCGACGAGGCTATATCCTTCGGTGTGTTTAAAAGTCAGTAAAGCCTGAGAGCCTCTAGCTTTAGTTTTTTGCTCGGACACTCTCATTTCAATTCACCAATGGCAGTGTCTGACATTTGCTGAAATGACAATGCTCCATTATGGCATTTTTAGTTTTAGTTTGTTGCATCACTATTGCTTGCAGCGACACGTATAAATAAATTGTACATACTTCTCTTCTTTAATTTTATTTTGACATGACACAAAAAAAAGTTATTTTTTCAGTTAATTTGCTGAAAAAAATGAAAAATAAAATAAAAGTGCAAGCAACCATCTATAACAATGCTGCTCTCATTTCCACGCAGAAACATTCAATTCTTAAACCTGTGATTTATATTTTTCTACACTCAGCTTGACAGTCATAACGGCCCCGTGTTTTTAAAAGCCATAACCACAAGTTTCCAAGAAATCGTGACTGAAAAATAGGCAGATCTTAATTTTAAATTTAAGTTCTGGTCTGTTTCCACAGAAATGGTTCACAGGATGGTATTGCAACTTGTGGTTGGAGCAGCCAAACATCCAGAGGGAGTACAACAGAACCAGCATCAGTGTAGCCATCAGTGATAAACAAACAGTAAAACAACAGGTCCAGCTGAGGGGCAGACCCCCCCCCCCCTGCTAATCCCATCTATAGACACACTTTTCCTCTGAGCTGATCACAATCCATACCTTTAGATTTTGCTCCTCCGTGTCCATTGATGGTGGAGGAGCCGATTGAATCTTTCCGGATCCGCTTGCTCGGAGGTCGGACGCTCGATCGCAGAAAATGATGCTGGTCGTGACACGGAGGGGCGGGCTCCGATGTGATCTGGGTCTGCTGGATGGAGCCAAGTCCGGCTCCTCGGTTCGGCGGAGAGGCTGGGAGAACCGGAGCCGGACCGGGGCTGAGAGCCGCGGCTGATGGATTAAGAATTTCCACTCCGCCGTCTCCCTTTGTACTGCGCTCCTCGCTCGCCTGCTCTCCGCTCTCCTCCTCCTCGTCGCAACCTTCGGGCTTTCCGGACGGATTCCTCCCCCCGTCCACACCGATCCCCTCCCTGGAGCCCAGCGTCATGCTGCCAAAACACACAATCAAGAGAAAATGTGTCACATTTAAGGAGCAAAGCGGTGTGCAAAATTAACTTCTAAAAGACGACGTTCACTGTCTCTCAACATGGCCGCCGCTGTTTGTTTCAAATCCCCTCTCCGGTCCCGACAAAACAACACCAAATATTTGCATTTAACGTCTCGAGATCAATTATATTCAACAACCAGAATAGTTTAGCAAGAGTCGGCGGTGTTTTACCGAGTGTCTTTCGGCTCAAAAGGCCAATATTTTCGGTTGAATTTCAACTAAATTGAAATGCGAGCGCTTTTCAGTTTAGCGCCCTGCAGAAACGACAACGAAAAACCCTCTCGGCGGGTTCGACCTCTGAATAAAGTGTTTATTTCAAACATTATTTCACCCATTTTCGTGCTCTTCGCTAGTAGGCGACGTCTTCTTCCTCTTCACCATGAGTCCGACCGGTTAGATTGGCAAATGCTGGTCAAATCGGGGCATAATAAAAACCGAGAGCGATCCCTCTGCTTTCTGCCCTCTCCTTGCTCCTGCCTCGACTGAGCTGAACTCTCTGCGCAGTTCAACTGTTTTCTATCAGCAACAACATTACTCAATGCTTCTTTGTGACAAGAAATAAAAACTATAACCACTGACAGATAACATACAGTTAATGCATGCATTGAAGAAGAATTCAACGTAGCATCTATCAGTTAAGGAATTGATGAGCACAGATAGTTTGATTAACCTGTGTGCAAGTGGACTTTGCTTGTGACTACGTCACCATCGCCTGCAGAAATTATGTCTGCAAAACAATTTATTTTTATATGCATCCTGCAATTGTACAGCTTTGTGACAATACTCTATTTGTTAATATTACTATCACCTAATACAAATTACTTAATCATATGTCAAAATCAGGACCGGAGGCTTTCTTTATGTGCCAGGTGCACATCAAGACCTGGTGTGTTACATTTGTAACAGGGTGTTATAATGTGTAAACATGACAGCATTTATAATATTCCACGATTGTTATCCACTAATCTATTTCATTTACGAGTCATCAAGAGTGTGGCAGTGCAGAGGGATGACAGCGAGAGAAAGCTACACAAAGAAATATTAATACCATATGAGTATAGCTTTAGTATGAAAATGACGAGGGGTGTCCCCCCTTTTTTATACATTCCCACATAGCCTTTAAATGCCTGTTTTGTGTCATCTAAACGCAAAATCTCAGATTGCATCAGCCACAAAGTATAAGTGATCTAACCGCAGTGAGAGCCCCAAACTACTAGTAAAGTTTAAACATTTTTTACTTGCACTCCTTGGGATCTTACAATTTCAAGTAATTGTAATGTTAATAATAAATGAATGCAACTATGATTTAACTTATACTCAATGTCAAAATATCGTTTCACTGTAGCTTCAGTTTAATCTAAAATCTTACAGCATCACACTGATTTCACAGTTGCATATTGCCCCCTGCAATGTTTCACAGTCCTTGTAGTGATTATAGTAGCCTAACCACTGGTTTGGTATTATACTAGAAGGTTGACATTAATCCAGAAGTGCAATGGGGTAATAGTTAATAATATATACGTTATTTATACCATCAGTTGTCGTTAACTTGGTTGTAATAAGCTGTATTACATGAATACAAGAGTCGCCTCCATACATAACGTGGTAGCTAGCATGGCTGCTGTTGTTGGCTAGGTAACGCTGTGGCAGTCAAACAAGCCATAACGTTGCAAAAACAGCTTGTAACGTAATAATTATTTTACACAGAGCCTCGAACAGTCGGTTAGATGGATACCGCAAATCAAAGTTTAGGAATTACCTTAAGTGGAAGCCTGTTATTCCTTATGGAGACACAGGCTAGCATCGCTAGCTTGACGGCAGCTGTCCAGCTTGTTACCGATGACAGTTCCTGCGGTTCGACTGCACACGCGTTTAGACACGCCCACTACAACTCGAAAACAAATCATCTGATTGGTCGGGAATACACGAGGACGACGGTTGAAATGTGATTGACAGACGGCTCCGCCAATCGTTAGTGAGAGAGACCCTGCCGATGAACCAATCGCCGTTCTCTTCCTGTTATGCCTTATACATTTCCCCAATATGTGATTTTAAAGTTAAATGCCAGTTTGACTCCTCAATAATCTAACATTTTTACTCAGTAATAAAGCGTTATTTCAACGAGATTGGATCACAGCAATGAAGGTTTTTGGCGCTCCGAAAAATAAGTTCCGCCCAGAAAGAGATTGACATTTTGGCGATCAAATCAAAAGGCGGAACACGGAGGATGCGTTTGAATTTAATCCTGGCGTTAGCCGAAAATCACCCGGTTGAGCGGAATCAAGATCCAATTGGATACTTAGGGCTGGCGACAAAACACTGACTTACAACCATGCGACAAAGCACACAGAAATTGTTACAAGGGCTTTTAATTCAACAGCATCTGCACTTCATTTTAGTTAATATATCAGTCTCAGCCCACGTTGCCTTTGTTTAGACCAGACGTCCCGGTGAACAAAACAAGCGTCACATACGGAGATTAGTACTCGGGTTTGGTTGTTTAATGGCTCCGTGACAGACCAGCCGGGCGGAGTTTTCCATTTATTCTTTATATACACATGTATAAAATAATATATGTGTTAACAGAAGTAACACAAAAGACGATAACTTCAGTAATGTTGTTACTAAAGAACAGGTTTGTCTCAAAACACTTCGCAATGGATTACTTACTTAGTCCATCTTTACTGAAGGGCTTACCGGGTGACATGAAACGAGCGCACCTTATCAGTCAGCAGCTTGGCAGCAGACCAGTTATATTCCTCTGTGTCACAGTTGGGTGGACTGAAATTCTTCACAAGAGGAGTTTGGTTGGGCTCACAGCAGACAGTGGGGGAACTTGCTGCTCGTCTTAGTTGGCAAAGTTGTCTTCGGAAACTTGAAGGCTCAATACAAAAACCACTATGACTTCGACGAACATGTTTCAAGGGTTGGATACTGGTACAAAACCGAGTTCAAGGTGAAGAATACAGTCGTGTAGCTTTGGTTTATATCTTTGTGAGAAATGGCCGAGTGGAGCCGCTCGGTCAGCTAACAGTATCTCAATCTAGGTTATGTGACAGCAGCTCTTCGTAGCTTCTTTTTACACCATAACTGCTTCTACTAATGCTTTCAAACTTAACGCTAGCATTCAGTGATGTGGTAAGTAAGTGAAGCCAAACATCTGTGTGGGTCGCTCGGGTCGAGTTAGCTCGGTTTGAGTTGTCTTGGCGTTAGCAAACTTAAGAATTAGCCTGTGAGCTAACCCGACACCAGGCGTTGTCTGCTGCGCCTGCGGAAGTGTGAGAGAGACTCCTCAGACTGCTCTTCTTTGTACTCGCCAACCACGGCGGTGTGGCCACATTGTTGTTATTGAGGATATTCAGTTTCCTCTTGCTGACTCGAAAGCGTCAGTTCTTGGCTAAATAGTCCAGTTCACGTATTATATTGTGGCTTTTAATGACGCCAATTCTAACCAGTTTTCAGACGCATGGCGCCGTCGTTCCCTGTATATACCGGTAATTAAATAACCTGTTATTTGGCTGCGTTGGTGCAAACTGTCGACTGTACTGTAACACTTATAGCCAGGTTAACTACTGTTTTCTACTTATCCTCGTTGGTGTCAAAAATTGCATAATGTTTCTATCAGTAAACATGAAACTCCATCCAGGGAATGAAATTAGCACCTGCTAAATACTGGGTAAATGTTGGCTGGGACAGGTAAACATTTTTTAAGTCACCTGCCATTAAGGCAGATAGGTTGTCCTTGTGTTAAGAAATATTATTTAAAAAAAAGCAATTCCCAAGTTTAAAATAGTCAGGGATTAAGGTTGCATGATGTGTTGAGTGGCCAGTAGAAATGTTCAGTGACTTGTCACAGAAAGCTTAATTTCTGTCCATGACAATTGCCATTTGGGAAGGATCAACATCCTCTGACAAGTATTAACTTTAATCTGTTATGATTTAGTACATTTAATTCCAGGTAAACTAGGGATGCTCGGATATCGGGCCGATACTGACTCAAATAGCTGGATTGGATATCGGTGACAATGGGGCCAATCCAGTAAATTCAATTCTATGTTTATATACTATATACATTATATATAGTGGAATTTTAATTCCTGTTTAAGTTTTGGCCAATTTGTTGCTGCGTTAAAATGTCAACACACAAATTGTAATTCCTGTTAATTTCTAAAAAAAATGTTTTACCAAGTTGTTAGTGTACTATTTATTATTTTAATAATAAATAACAATTCAGTATGTGTATATTATGTATTTATTTGTTACATTTTGTTTTACAAAATTAGGAAAGCAATGTGTAAGGCAGGCCTGATGTTGCCGATACCCAAAGCTCAGGTATTGCTATCTGTATCGGTACTAAAAAAGTCGGATCCGTGCATCCCTAGGGTAAACCAGTAAAAATCCTCTATTTAAATTTTAAAATCTCTATTTAAAGTCTGTCTTTGCCAGGTCACACCTTTGTGCAGGGTAATGGATTTAAATGAGACTTGGATGAATACATTGGATAGGATCCTGTATATAAAAGTGCGTACTGTAATCTTTCATGTCCTGCAGGGTGTTGCAGCCTCCTGGAGGTGGCTCCAGTAACTTGTTTGGTGGCTATGAAGATGACTCTGCAGCATCAAGAAGACCCAATAAGATGGCCTCTAAACTCTTCGCTCCACCAGACGAGTCCCAGAGTGTACCCAAACGCTCCAACCCCCCAGGTCAGAGCAGCTTGTCAGGGCTAATGGATGTGCAGAGGCAGGCCAGTCAAAACATCTATCAATGTCCAGGGTGTGAAAACTGTTACTGTGATGTGATGATTCCAGTATAAACACTTTCACTGTTCTCTGTGCCTGGACGTAATCCACCTATGGATTTTGTGGAGTATCTCATATGTTTTCAGTCCAGTCTACTGTTGAAAAATGGTCTTGAGTTTCCAGACAGAGACTGCAGAGTCACCCTGACTGCCTTATCTGCTTATTTTTTAGTAGTATGTGTACAGCATATGACACTATAATTTTCTTATGCTCATGGTGTGATGCTGAAGAGTGACTGGTCATGAAGAAGCTCAGTTCAGATGTCAAAACATTTCTAAACCCGATATAAGTATAACCATAGAGTACACTCTGCCACAGTGTCATAAATCTGCTGTGCAGTTCACTGGACTATCGAAATTAGATGTTACAAAGTGGAGTGTGTCATGACGCTGTCACTGCTGCTAAACTTAACTCGCATCTTTTATAATACTTTATGTAGGTGGGAAGAGTAGCGGAATATTTGGGGATCCTGAACCTCAAACTCGGCAACAGAGAGTCAATCCTCCTGGTGGACCAAGCAGCAACATATTCGGTGCTGCAGAGAGGGCACCTGCCCAAAGCCCAAGCCGAGGCCATCCAAATAAGCCAAAGGTAGGCCATGCATCTACATTTTATAATCCGCTTTGACTTAGGTTTTATTTATTTTTTATTATTCCTTTTCACCCTTAACTAGCTCACTAGCTAGAGAGATTTTAAAGGAATAGTTCCCCCCCGAATTTAAAAAAAAAAAAAAGTATTTGCTTACTCAACACTGTGCAGTTAGGGTCCAAAAGTCAGCTAGTTACTGCATTTATCCAATATTGATCTTCATTTTATCCTGTAAGACTTGAAGCGCATGGCAACTGTGTTGCATACCATAGTGTATCAATCAGTGTTCCCCACGGGTCAATAGTGTTGTATTGTTGGTGCAGAGTATTGTTGGCTTAGACTGCTGAGTCTACTGCAACAATCTCAGCAGTGACCCAAATAAATTCCAAGCAGCCACTTCTTAAGGAATCAGTTAGTTTCCCAGTTTTCTGTAAACGTGTTGAGGTTGGTGATTGTGTTTGTGTTGCATACAGATGTTTGCTTGCAGCCCTGGAAAGGCATGTAAACATACTGGTGTTTATCATGCCTGGGAACATAGAATACATTTTGGTATATATTATTTTTACAAGTTACTGTGCTTGGGTTCATTTGGAAAGACATTATTTTCTGGCAGATGAGGAAAACTTAATAATATCAACAGTATTTATGATAATTTCCTCTTCACAGGTTTAAAAGGATGATGGGGTGTTACCCCTAGACTGTTTTTAAAGCCTGTATGACCTGGAAAAAAATGCCATCCTGTGCCATATTATTATCCTTTACTTCTTGCATACAAAGACTGTGCTATTGATGCCACAAAAACTAAAGTAATCCGCATCATCATAGAAAGATGTCGGAGCTGTAAACTCAGCCAAAAACCAGTGAGAAATCTCTAATTTTTTTCTTTTTTTCTTTTTTACAGGACAATCTAGGTGTGGGACCGGAAGCTAAATCATCACCATGTGAGTTACATAAAGAAAAATGTCCATGTGAACTATTTTGGGCAGATTTGTTTTATATTGAGTCATTCTACTCACTGTAGCTTTGAAAGTACCTCTGTTAGAGGGTCTTGTTATGCAGATCACAGGGATTAGAATATAGCTAGGTAGGTCTTCTTTTACTTTGGTTTAATGAAATGTATATTTGAGTTTTGCACCCATTGATTATACTAACAAATCAATACCAACTGTTGCCTTCGGTTTTGAATAAACAAATACGATTTTTTTATAATGTGCTCAAGTGCATATTTAAGACCGGTTTTCAGTCGGTATAGGGTCGATTGAGATCTCAACTGTGACCCCCTTTACACCTGGCATTAAAATGCATTTTGGGTGACTGGATTGCAATCGGATAGTGCTTAACCACATGAAAGTACAGGTGTGATCTGATCGGCTAAACCACCTCCGGAGGGGGTCAGGGACGCAGTGTGACCACATCGAATACAAGTGTAATTGCAATTGCTTTTTCAACCCTCATACAACAACCACATGGGCCGAAATGCACCCAAATACTAATTTTCGGGCTCCGGAGATTCAGTTTTAATCAACAGTGAATATTCAAAGCTTCGGCCAGGTGGGTATGTGGGGGGTAAGGGCTCAACCTGCAGCACTCTCTCAGCGCTCCTCCGCCGTGACCAGAGAGATCACCGCCACCGCTCTGTCTGCGCTCAGCGTCTCCACTCGTCATCCCTCTGTGTGTGTGCAAATGTAGATGTAACTCAGAGTCACGTTTGCGGGCCCTCTCCCCCCTGAACGGCGGCGTTTTGAGGCTGATGTGTCCACGCGTTGTGCACCGCCTCGCCGGCAGTGCTCGGCTGCGAGCCCGTGCTTCATGCAGCCTTCCTCTCAACCCTTTCAGACAGAGCGATCGGATCTCAATGTGGACTCTGGGTACACACATTAATACCAGGTATAAATGTAATCAGGTTGAATCATATCTAGATACAATCTGGATATGAGACACATTTTAATGCCAGGTGTAAAGGGGGTCTTAGGCTCTGAAAAGTGTGGAAAAATTTGATTTCTATCACAGTATGTATTCAACGTGGAAAAAGGTGTTTATGCTTTTAGGATATTGTTCTGTTCTGGCATGTCTGGAAGACACTTTCTTTTTCCTCTCCAAGTACCCGAAGCAAAGGTTATCCAACCTGAGGTGAAGGTGGAAGCTGCCCCCCCAGCTCCCATGCCAGCCAAGGAAGAGCCTGCTGCTGTCCCGGCCCCTCCAGAGCCTGAGCCCAAGCCCGCTCCCGCTCCCGCTCCGGCTCCTGCTCCCGCTCCCGCTCCAGCTCCCGCTCCTTCCTCTTCCTCACCTCCTGATGGGACACATGAGACCGGTGATGGGAAGAACCACGAGCCTCACCTGGGACCCAAGCCTCGCTCTCACAACAGGGTCCTCAACCCCCCCGGAGGAAAGTCTAGTGTGGTATTCTACTGATCAGCTGAACACACCTCTCTCCTCCCCGTGTGTGTCCACACACTCCTTGTCTGCTCCTCTGTCAATCTTCTCCCATTCCAACACCCCTCTCCCCACGGTTATTTCACCTGTACATCTAAACACAGAGCAGGAATTTTTTTGTTCTTCTCACCAGATTTCTTTTCATATACGTTGTCCTCAACTTCTTGCACTTTCAGCCTTATTTCTGGCTTCCAGCTCTTTGTCCACTTCTTCTTCTTCAATGAAACCTGCAATCATTCAATCACCAACCTATCAATCAACGGGCTAGCTATCACCTAATCACTTCAACTGTGACACGGTTCAATCTCAATATTGCGGTTACTCTCTCTTTGCTGTTTCTGTTTGTAAATGTAGTTTGGTTTTTTAAGGCACAGTTTGTCATTTTGAAAACGTTTTTTGCATCTCAAGAGTGGTAAAGACGTCGGAGCGCTTGTACAATGTTCAGCTTTAAACAGTTCAAATGATTTGGTGTACCAAAAATCCTTGCAAATCGTGGCAGACATCTGTTCAAAACTTAAAGGTGCTTGTTTTAGACCTTAATGTGTAGGCGTTCAATCAGGAGGGGGTGAATACATCACTAATGTAATATGTAAAATGTTTCAGGGAGTTCCACTAGTGCCACCTTTTTATGCGTTGCTGGATCCTTATTGGATGACCACACCTCTTTGGCAGTTTTACTAAATAATACATGTGTTGGACTACAACTAATGACCGTATAATCAAAGCCTTATATCAGCTCAGCATTTTTTCATCTTTCTTGCCTTAATTATCGCTTCATGTCAACACGTGTCTAACAATAATGTTCCGCTGTCGGAGCACAAACTCCGTTCAAGGATAAAAGCCAAAAATTGACTTTGAAACATCGATTAATGCAACTGTTTACTCCCTAATGTTTCTGCTTCCTGAAAGAAAATTCCATTTTGATTGTATGCGGATGTATTGTGCAGGTACTTTTCTGCTTTGTCTTCATCTGCTCGCTTTATCTGAGAACATGCCATTTTTTTTTTGCTTGGGGTAGGCCTCTGTTTATGTTTTAAATTAAAACGGCTGAAGACAAGTGAACTCTGGAGAAGCGCGTGGCCTACCTGAGTCCAGGTGGGCTCATCGATGATCACATTTTCACCCACTTCATGACACACATTCATGGTATTCTGGTTGCCGGCCTGTCCCCCCCGTGTGTTGATGTGCCTGGCAGGCAGTGAGCGCAGCAGAAGAAGAAAATAATCCTGTTTATTGCAATAAAACTGTTGTTTTGCATTTAAAGTTTGTTTATTTTGTTATTCTAAAAACATAGCAAATTCTAACACTTTTTTCCTCTATTTGACAATTGATAATAACTAATTAAAAGGGGTGAAATACTAAGATTGACTTTACTTTTCAAAAATGGAAATGCCGTGCATATCTTGTCAAATGTTTGTCTGGATCAGTGTAAATGTGACATAAAAACTAAGTCTTGTCTGCTCCAGTTTTATAGTGAATTCTTGAATCACTGACACTGATGCTTTTGTACAGATTTGCCCTTCGGCAGCATTCTGTGCGGGCTGCTTGTTCTAAGACAAAATGGCAACTTTATGCCTGGGGAAGAAAATGTAGTTTTAGCTTTGTACATTTGAATCTGCAGTACTGTTTTTCATTTATTCCTTTAAGCAACAGTCTAAAGGGCAAACAAAATAATGTTTCACTGATACTGAGATGGGTAGGAATACTGATTTTATGCTACCCAGCAGCCCACAAAACTAATAGGTCTCCTTGCTTAAAAGAAAAGTATCATACTTGACCATGCATTTCCTAAAAAAGAAAGGCCAGAGAGAGCAGGCGGTACAAATTGTACACAACCAGTCCAAGAAAAGGGCTATTACTCGTACATGATGTCAGCCTTGAAATTACAATGTCACGCTCGGCATCCTATTGTGCTCACATTTGTGGGTGAGAATGACTTGGCATTGGTGAGGAATGAGTTCTGGCTGATTACTTGCACCATTATGACCAGCATCTTGAGTAACCAAAGCCTCTTTCACACGCAGCTTCTCTGTTGTGAGAGTCTTCTGTGTCATGAGCAACAAGAGAAGAAACTATAGGCAATTGCGTATCCTCCTCAACCATGATTACTGTGCACTTGTGTGTGTGATATGAGAGCATACGGATAAACAACTCATGTCTCAGTTTAACTGGATGATAGTACAGAATGGCACGTGCTGCATTTTTGGCAATAACAACACGGGACTGCTACATTAACACAGGTGTTGTCAGTTAATCTGGCTGATTACGCACATCTTTTTTTCAGGTTGAAAGTAGGTGAAGTATGCTGTGAGTTTATCTAACTAATTATAGTAAAAACTGAAGATGTTTATAGTACTTTTGTACCACCTTATGTCGAGCATCTTCTGACTCATTTGGCAGGAGGAAAACAGGAGCTGAGAAATCCAGTCAGTCAAACTTCAGTTCAGCACTTATTGTGCTTACCTCAAGTTAAAACTGTCTACTCTATACTGTAGTAACTGTTTGAAATTTGTCTGTTTATTGTAACTTTATACCTGGGTAATAATGAATTGCAGGAAAACTAACAAAGAGATCCAAAGTGACAAAGCAAATTAAGTAATATAAGACTTTGATCATTTACATGCTAAGAAAACTGGAAGCTTATTCGTGTTTCGCAACTCAAACCGGGTTTATCAAAAGTTCATGTAAGTTTACATCTGCTTTGTCCACTTTTGGTGCAGTACCAAGCAGTAGTAGCCCTCAAACCGCCTGTTGGTTTCAAAGGACCACCCACCTTCTGCTGTCAGCCTCTGAAGAAAACTGACTGAGTGGTGTGAAATGTAAATATTGTCAGTATTTCACTGCCACCTGCTGAATGAAATAAGAACAACTGAAGCAGCTATGTTTGTCTGACTATTTCATATTGTGCATTAATGCTGCAGTCTCCCTTGTCAGAGTGGCATTTTAAAGACTACCATGTGAGTATTGTTTTACTATTCTCACATTTTGTTGTGCTGCTGGAAATAGTTAAGTACGGAGGAAGTAAAGCGTCACTTGTCTTTGGAGCTGTTGGCCCTTTTATCTGCAGTTTTTATGCTTCATTGACCAGTTTTTGTCCCCATTGTTATTCCTCTCCACGGCAACAATAGCCCAAGCTGCACTTGTCTGGGTGAAAGAAAGTTCAAGTGAAAGATGTTTGCTCTCAACTCCCTTTTTTTTTTTTCATTGTCTGGAAGTGATTTTCATATGTTGTATGCTGTCCTATCTGTGGGGTCTTGAGGCTGTAACCGCCCTACCTTCTTATGTTAAGGCATTATTCTTGTTGAGCATAAATTCATACCTGTTGATATTATTAAACCCATACAGGGAACATTTGTCTACATTTGCAAATAATTTTATAAGAAGTGTAAAGTGTTTTTTTTTAAAGCCAAGGAATAAATATAACGCAAGGATATCTTCAATATCTTTATCAGGCCCCTTGTGATATGTATTATTATTATGTTTGCATGCTTAAATATATATATTTTTCTAATGCATCCAGTAATGTTTCTTAATTTATTTTTACATCCAATTTGTTTTAATGTGTACAAAAGTTACTTTAATATCAAATACCAACTGGAGATATTCTCCCTCTTTATGCTAATCAGGAATGTCCACTGCAAGAAGATGTTTGTAACTCTGTTCATCTCTTTCGCAGTGTCAAGTGCATTTGCAGCAAGAACCTGATAAAAGTCTGACTGTGGAAAGCTGAATCCCTCCACATCTCGTCTTGTCATGGGAATAAATGTGGAGGTAAGTCTCTTTTCTGACCATATTTTAAATTGCATCCAGGTGGCAAAAAATTCAGAAATCTTAATTGAGCCCAACTGTAACTATCTCTTCATGCATTCATTTTCAATGTGGAGCTGCTGGTAGCTTAAGCCACTATTGATCCAAGCTATAATTTTATTTTTAATTGAGCAGCACTCATTGTGCCACTCAGTAAGGTTGCCACTTCCGCATCATCTCTTGCAGCGAATAGCAAGTCAAACATAATGCTTTGCACAATTTGGAAATGTAAACATCACCTATTGATGTTGTAAATGCCCTCTTAATATTCCTGATTATTTTACTGTAGTTAGTAAAAGATATTTCAGTAGGTTAAATAATTATTTTAAGGTGCCGTTTTGCAGCTTCTTGAATTATGATGGTTGATTCAGCCTCCTGAACTGCACTTTTGTCAGTGTTTACTAGCCAAATTGAGTTATGACTTTTCAGGAACAGAGCTGTTTCCTCTGTGGTATAATGTGTTCACGGCTAGTCCTCTTATGCTGACCCCTTCAGACAAGGCTTCGATGTGCATACTGAAACAAAATCTAGATTTTTGTTGCAGTGTTCAGACAATTTGAGCTGCCAGTTAAAAAAAAATGTTTTAAATTGAGGTACTTTTATTCTATTAGGTGGGAAATAGAATCTATTAAAATGGACCACCAAATTTTAACATTTAACATTAAAATAATCTATCAATAAGGTTTTATATATGATGGCCTAATCATGTATAATTGATTTTGTTTATCTGGATTGTGAAGCATTTCATTTTAGGAGAGTGCATTGTCATTATTATTCAATTCTAGCACCAGATCACTGCTGCGGACTGAGGTCAAGTGGTCTACCAAGATTGTTACAACTTCCGGTTTCAACTTCCAAAATAAAAGCATCGGTTATGTGACAGCATAAACCCAAGTACAAAAGAAGGCTGTAACTACTATTGAGGGCACTGAGGTCATGCCCTCTGTATTGTTCATGAGAATTTGGTATTGAGATCACCATTTAAGGAGATAACAGTTACAGGATATATACCGTAACAAATGTGAAAAATAAGTTAAAATGTAGTACAGTTTTTGGTATCTAATCAAACATTTCTTGGGAATTTGGACGCATGACCCCAGTAATTTTAAATTATCCTGGTCAGCTCTGACAAAGCAGATGTTACAGTCGCTTCCGATTTCAGAATATACCATATTTTTCAGAAACTAGCTATAAAGAAGAACAATCTAACCCAATTCAAAACCATAAGGGGAGAAGTATTACAACAAGCTGTGAGTACATAAAATCACAGACCTTAAATTTATTGATATGAATTTAGGATGTAGGATAGGATCATATTAATTAGGCCAGAGTGTTGAACAAATTGGTGGAGTATAGAGTGCTGCAGGAATGAGTCCTAACACCCAGAATTGAGTTAGCATTTTAGCACTTCTGGTTCCTTCGTCTGGAAGTCAATGGGTTTTCAGTTAGATGCCTGAAATAAGGCCTGCGGTTAACACAAGCGTAAGAGATTTTAACGTTTTGTTCTACGATATAAAATACATCAGTAAATAATCCTACGCGTTTGAAGCTTTTACGTGTCTTAAAATTGGCGGTTGCTAACAAGTGGCTAAATGAGACTTCTAAACGTCATCACGCCAACTCGTCCGCCTTTACAGCCTCATTATGTATACTTGCGTTCATGTGACCTTGGTATACTTCATGCCACAGAGCTAATTTTCTGCAATAATCCAAAACCCAATTTTTGTCGAGGGAACCAGGGCGATGCTAACTTCCTGGTTGGCCTACAGAAATATGTCATCCCTGTAGCACTCTTGAAGGGAATAATCTATGTTTAATAATGCAACAAATAGGCCGAGCACTGTTTTGTTTGACCCTCTGGCAAATGCCCACAGCTTTCAAACTTCACCAGGCTTTGTTTTAAATTTTAGTCTCCAAACCGAGATGAATGATGAAAACATCAGGATTATTTTCTGAGACTTCAGAAATCTACCGCCAGAAACACATAAAACATTATTCAACTTTTGACACAGGAAGTGTAGAGTAACTGGCCTTTTAATGTGCAAAATCAGTGGAGTGTCCCTTTAAGCTATCTTTCAAAAAATGTTGTTACAACTTTAACCAACATTTCTTTGTATTCATTTAGTTTGGTTTGTGTATGCAAAGTTATTTTTACAACCATTTTTATTTATATATATATTTTTCATTTTATTTTTTATTATTTTTTGTTTCTTTTCCTTATGTCTTTTCTTTTGTAAACTAATTTCATTGCCATATTATTACTGTCATTATTTGTCGCTGTCTCGTCTGAGCATGTATCTAACATGATCGTAACTAAAGCGGTCCGATTTTGTAGCTTTATTTTGAAATCGTGAAGCTGAGTTCCGGTTATAGTCTGCCTGACTTGACGCAGTGAGTCCGCTTGTTCAATGCAGACGCTGTGACGTCAGCCAGAGTCGGTCAGCTGGCAGCAGGGAGAGAGAGCCTCTCCCATAGGGAGACATCACCATCACCGCCCGAGCGTCGGCCGCCCGCTGGAAGGGGGAACAAAACATGGAGGAAACGATATTATAGCCGCGGATCGGGCGTCGGCGGGTGGATCGGGAGCGATAGATTATTTATTTACCTATTTATTAATTTATTTATTTCCCCCTGCCAGCAATGGCCGGGGTCCATGGCTGCGGCTGCTGAGAGGCAGGTGCAATATCATCGTCGAAGGCGTTCGTTAACCCGACATGGACTCAACGAGGGCCGACCCGCAGGCTGGCCCGCTCCACATGCACCGCTCCCCGGATCAGATGCTCTCTGCGGGAGAAGAGGAGCGATAGCTGGGCCGCGTCTGGAGGCGACACAACGGGGCTGCTGCTGGAGGAGGAGGAGGGGGCCTCTTTACATCAAAATATTAGAGCCACTTATTTCAAGGTTATGCGCCTTTACGCACAGCAACAGCCTGTCTTCATCCAGTGATTCTGCGCTGCCGCAACGTGACATAAGTGCTTTCTTTATTTGAGTAAATCCTGTGATTGAATGTCACCGTTTTCTCTGCGCTGAGCGGATCAAAACCTTGTGACAGTCTCGCCTCGCATAGGCCTGAAAAAAAAACTGTTGAGCGCAGCCTCCCTCATCATCTGGAGAACAGGGAGCCGGTTCCAGCTGCCGAGATGATGGAGCTGCAGATAGACGAGGTGGTCTACCAGGACGATTACGGCTCCGGCTCCGTGATGTCGGAGCGGGTGTCGGGCCTGGCCAACAGCATCTACCGGGAGTTCGAGCGGCTGATCCGCAGCTACGACGAGGAGGTGGTGAAGGAGCTGATGCCGCTGGTGGTGAACGTGCTGGAGAACCTGGACGCGGTGCTGACGGAGAACCAGGAGCACGAAGTGGAGCTGGAGCTGCTGAAGGAGGACAACGAGCAGCTCATCACCCAGTACGAGAGGGAGAAAGCGCTTCGCAAGCAGGCGGAGGAGGTGAGTCACCCCCTCTCCCCCCTCCCCTTCCCGGCTCTGATGGGCCTCTATACCCGCATCATCACATCCCCACGCTGCTTCCTTCATAGTCAGGGTGGCCTTTATCTGAGAGGGTTCACCAGACATGTGACTCATGTTGAGGCCTGTGACATGAGCTTATTTTAGACTCGATGCACTGCTGACAGATGTTCAACACTGTCTTCTATCAAGCTGTAAAGAGATAGATAGATAGATAGATAGATAGATAGATAGATAGATAGATAGATGTACTTTATTGATCCCAAATTGGGAAATTCTTGTGTTACAGCAGCAGGTTATCCAGGCATTGCACAGGGACAGTAAATATACATATCAACACTAGAGATAATATCTATAGTATACACAATATAAAGAATATATTAGAATACACTATAAATATGCCAGACTACTACAACTATCTTAGTAAATATAAAATATGAACATACAATAACATGAAGTAGTATAGTAAAGCAAAAAAAAAAAAAAAGCCCAGCAAAATGGAAATGATTTAGCATAATACCCTTTTTAATCTAAATCTGCTTTCCAGGGATATTGCAGTGAAACCATACCAGTTAAGACAAGATGTTCAGGTCAATATAAAGTCACCATATCACAGACAAAATAATGTTTCCTTAGGAAATAGTTGCAGTGGAGTAAATATGTACAGCTACCTTATACAAGTACATGAAGTAAACAGTACTCGCATATTGAAACACATTTAGATGTGTGGATAACAGAATTTTTATTCCCTACTACAACTGCTCATACTACTACTAGGTCTGCTAATACCACAGTAATAGTGTTGGACCTACCTCACTTTTTACTTTTACAGTTTAACTACTTCTGCTACTGACACTACCGCCACCATTATTACTAAAACTACTACCAGTGCATCCACCACTGCAAACATTAATGCTAACTCTGCTAAATGTTAATTAATGCTAAATATACAATACAAATGTCTGTTTTTTACAATAAATAAGAGGAATTAGTTTCATTTTTAGTGCTCTTTTATTATACCCGAGCTTCCAAACAGCACAGTTGATGTCTCACATGTAAATAAATATGCAAACACAAAGTAAGGACATGATAGCGTACACGCAGTACATGGTGATAAAGTGACAGTCGGCACAGCTTTGACAGATGAAACGTGTGAGCACGACTCTCAGTGGGCGTTGACACTTGAAAACACAGCAAGAACAGGGACACAAACAACAAAAGTGGACATCAATACAGGGCTATTACATTACAGGCCAAGCTCCACCTCTTTTCTCTGAGCAGTGTAACATCAGCCGTGGGATCCAGCCGGCATCATAAAGCGACTTTAATCCTCCTCCCATCCAAAGAGGCCTCAGCATATCACTGGCAGCCCAGCTAGTATCAGCTTAGCTCAGCTGTTAGTCTGTTTCATCATCTGCTCTCCCCGCTGTGCTTCCTCCACTGTGTCGGTTATCTAGTTTGTTTTCACTTTAAGCTGTTAATTGAGAGATGACTTGCTGGTTCATATTAACTTTTTAGTGTTAGCATATTTAAGCTTATTTTAATGTCATGACAGAAAAAAATCCACTATATTTATTATAAAATTGTTGTTGCATTTAGGGCTGCAGCTAACGATTATTTTCATTGTTGATTAATTTGTGGATTATTTTCTCGATTAATCGATTAGTTGTTTGGTCTATAAAATGTCAGAAAATGGTGAAATAAGTCGATCAGTGTTTCTTAAAGTCCAAGATGACGTCCTCAAATGTCTTGTTTTGTTCAAAACTGAAAGATATTCAGTTTACTGTCATAGAGGAGTAAAGAACCAGGAACATATTCACATTTAAGAAGCTGGAATCAGAGAAGTTTGACGGTTTTTTTTCTTAAAAAATTACCTAAACTGATTATCAAAATAGTTGGCGATTAATTTAATAGTTCAAAATTAATCGATTCATCAATTAATTGTTGCATTAATACTTGAAAACCAACAGGTACTGCAGGTAACAGTAAGAGCCATTGTTTTAATTGACAGATACCAACAGGTCCAGACATGTTTTTGTGTTTTTCTTCCTAACATTGATACCAAATCTGAAACTAAAAGGGTCTGTATGATTCACTTGCTGGTGAAGAGAAAGTGGGAAAATATCATAATGACAGTATATCCCTCAGATATAGAAATCTAAAATGTTATCTAAATCAGACATCCCAACGCAATCCGCATCCTAAATGCTCCACCGGTTGTATAAACAAGCACGTGCACTTTAACTTGTCACTTTAAGCCATCCACAATTTGAGCTGGTGGAAGTTCTGTTATACGTTTTTGTGAAGATAAGACTTCATGCTAATGTAGCTCAATATACCAGAACTCTCTATGATAAAACATGCTTTAAAAGCAGACTTTATCTTTCCACGATATCTTGAAAATGACCTTGTTAAAAACCGTAACATGTTTAATTGTCTGATCCTGCTTTTTTTCGGCTAATGATACAGTTCAGCTCACCAGACAAGAGAAACCCTACATTTAGAACTTCATATGTGGCACAAACGTCCACAATTTGAGTTATGCTCCCTTTTTAGGTTAGTTAAAAGGGACATATGCTCATTTTCAGATTTACTTGTATTTAAGGTTTCTACTAGAACATGTTTACATGCTTTAATGTTCAAAAAACATTATTTTTCTCATACTGTCTGTCTGAATATACCTGTATTCACCTTCTGTCTGAAACGCTCCATTTTAGCACCTGTCTCTTTAAGAAAAAGCCCAGTCTGCTCTGATTGGCTCGTGAGAAAGATGGTGCACCTTTGCAAAGGTAGTCCTGAAGCTGTGGGTGATATATTCTAATGAGTCTGCATGTTACATAGGAAGAGGAGCCAAATCTGAACGGCTTGTTGAATCACATGTTTTCTGATCTAGACAACCCACAAAAGACTGACTGGGTTGTCTTATTTCACAGTTTGTGGGTTGGAAGGTACTCCAGATGTATTAGCACAAGCACTGAAAAAGAGTTTTTCATTATATGTCCTCTTTAAAAACTGTTTGATTGTCTGATCCTGCTTCTCTTTTTTTGGCTAATAATACAGTTTGGCTCACCAGACAATAGAAAACCTAGATTTTAAACTTCATACCGTATGTGGCACATACATCCACAATTTGAGTTATGTTCCCCTGTTATCATATTGACCAATCTTGCAATATCAATTAGGTCTATAATGTTTATTTTCTGTATCCAGGGAAGTTTGTGGTGAGTGTACCGGCACATTGACGCAGAGGTTGATGCTGTTTTTCTTCTGCTGACTGTCGAACAGTTCAATGAGGCAGTTGCCTTGTTCAGTAGTTTTAACAAGCATACAGTTGTATTATTTCTCTTTCCATGTCCGGATCCTTCAAGCAAAAGCTGGGTTTCGTATTGGACCCACTCCTTTTGAATGTTACGCTTTGGCCTTATTTATAACTTAAGCATTTTTATAAGTGGCAATTTAACCAATTCAGACTTAATATAGTATAGCCATCGTTTATGGTCAAGTGTATTTGATTGTTTCTTGATTTTCTTCGGCGTTCAGGACTCTTAGGTTATGTTTGCAGCCAGTGAGAGAAGTCGATTTACATCTTCAGCTCAAATTAGGTGACAAATTTGAACGGACCCCCATAAACAGAGACAGTTTTGTCTTACTATCGGAGGGGTATAATGGGGGATGGGACGCCGTGCGAGGGGTAGGGAATCATAGGAAATCAATAGTGCACAGAGCACACTGAGGGAGCCTGGCACTGTAACCTGATTTGTGTTTATGAGGAGCAGAGACAGACCAACAAAAGCAGAGAGAAAGAGAAATAGACTGAGGTTTAGAAAGCTGCAGTATGGGGGGCACAGGCCGGATCGGACAGAGGCAAAGGCTAATACAAAGAAATGTCAGTGTGAGAGAGAGAATCTCCGAGCCGGAAGAAAACAATAACACGCCCTCTCGCAAGACACTGGGAGCATCGAGCAAAAAGCGGCTCAGATTACAAGGTTATTAGGCTCCAGCTAATGGTAAACAAAGCCACAGCTCCCTGTTTGCTGATGTAGCCTTTACCAAGAGGTCCAGGATTACAGTGACTGACGTGAGGTTAACAAATTCAGCCATTTTGTAGCATTTTTTCTGTCTCGTTCTGAGGCCGCCTGCTGGAGTGATCCATCTCTTTGTATCACTAACACTTCTCAAAGTGTGATGACAGTAAAAGATTGATCATCTCTGCCTCTGACCATGCTGTTATATCACCTTGATATGATTTGCTTTAGTCAGTCAGCTTCAATCCGTGACCGGCTTCTCAGCCTGCAGATTCGACATGTTCACAAATGCATTTTTCTAAAACCTCTATCTTGACATGTGATCTGAGAACTTTCCTTCAAGGTTTTATACTAATTACACACAGAGACATGCTGTTGTCAGTTCACTCTCTGTTAAGTTAGTACACAGTGTAAATCGTTGGAAGTGTGACCACATTGCAGTCAAACGCACTTAGCTACGGTTTGTCAGTGAAGCGCATTAGCTTCACTCAGTCATCACAAAGCTACCTAATTAGTTATTCATACTGGACAGAATAACAAAATATCACAGCCCATAAATCCATGAACTTCTGTATGTTGTACCTACTTAATGCTGCATTATAATAGCAAGTACTCCGGAGATTAGAGAGGTTTTGCATGTAAAAGTGGTGGATAATGGAGTGCATTTAAAGGGCGTTACGGTAGGACGTGTTCCCAGTCAAAGGCGGTAGGACGAAGGATATTATTTTGTGAAACTGTGGTCTGCTGCTCTGAAGGTAGAGCTGTAATGACATTTTTGATTTGAAAAAAAAAAAAAAACCCAATATGATTAAAAAACATCCCTGCTTTTATCTATTTAGAGAAGGGTTTTTTGTTTTTTTTGTGAATTAGACTTATTACATTTTTTTTGCACTAGAAAAAAAACCTCAGATATAAAATATTAAATGTCATTAAAGATGGAAAATATAATTCTGTGTAAGGCTGTCACTCATAGATTTTCACTATCCGATTATTGTGGCCAAAATAATTCACGATAACGATATTATCACGATATCAAAAGAAAATTTTAGGTTAAAAAATGAATGCTTTCTGTCAAATCATTCTTGTTTATTGTGCGTTTTGTCTCTTTTTTGGCAAATTAATTACACTGAAAATACGATTGTAGGGAGGGGGAGAGAGAATCTGTAACCATTTAAGAGGCATTGGATTATTTACATGATATGACCAATTGTGTATTGTTAACGTGATATCAATATTTTAGTTTTTAATATCACGGTTATCGTCAATACCGTTATATCGAGACACCCCTAATTATGTGTATAGTCAGATTCTTTATTTGATATATCGGCTTGGTTTTCAGTTAATATATTGGTAACATCTCTGCTGCCTTCATAGCTGGAGTCAGTCAGTAGCTGAAAGGACTTATTGGTTCATTTTCCTGCTAAAATCCACTCTGCATATGGCAAACAAGTAGGGGTTGTTGTTCTCCACAGTGCTAAATATCAATATTAGCTGTTGTATCATACTGAGGGTCATCGTATTGTAGCTATTGCCCTTTTGTGTGGTGAATATCTGCTGCATATTCTGGTTCCATAGTCTCCCTGCAGTCAGAGGATTACAGTATTAAGACTGTGTGGACTTGCTGTACTGAAAAAGGACGTCATTGTGAACAGCTTTATATAAGAAAACCAGGCAATGTGAAAGGGAAGTAGACAGCTCTGTGTTCACTGAGTTTATGTGTACACTGTAGGACAAACTGAGGTATTATATAGAGCTGTTGGCAAACTCCATCATTTCTGTAAGAGGCAAAGGCTTTAAAACTAACATGTTTCTCGTTGCTGACACCTGCACTCACACCTCATGCAAGGTGATCCTGAAAGGTGATTGCTGCTGTGAACAATTTCATTATTACAGAACAACGCTGTGTTTTAACCACAAGCATAGTAATCTTAGTGTGCTGTGTTTTTTTTTCCATATTAATTGCACAAATCCAATCAATATACAATAATTACAATGTTAGATAACTTGTCACTTTTAGTGCAGTTTGTGAATGTGTTTCCTAATTTTTGCTCATTTGCTCAGAAATTCATTGAATTCGAGGATGCGTTGGAAGCTGAGAAGAAGGACCTGCAGACGCAGGTGGAGTTTCTGGAGCTGCAGGCGAAACAGCAGGAGCTCAAGACAAAGAACTATTCTGACCAGAGTGAGTGGACCGACATCATTACTACAAACCTCTGTGTGTTCCCATAATATACATGTGGCTGCTCCTGATGAATGTCCCAGCAGGCAGAGCTGAAATCACCGTATCATCGACCATAGTCCGGTCCAAGTTAATTTCAACACACAACACCAGGAGAAAATAAACAAACATCCATTAAAAAATAATTTTAGATAAGCAGGAACACATTTGAATTGACATCCAGACTCTGAACAATAAACGGCCAAAACATGGCCTTTAGGCCTAGTCCTATTACCTGGATATTGATTGAGTTCTTAAAGGTTATATGATGAATTTCAGTTAATAGCTTCAGGCTGTTTTTCTTCAGATAGACAAATAAAATAAAAAGTAACACTAAAGCTAAAATGGGAAAATGGAAAGGGAAGTAGACACACTGTTGGAGGATGTTGTATTTTTAGATTATGATGCTTTTGTTCACTTGTCAGAATGAATACTGGAGTACATATTTGATCGGCTCTTTAGTTCTTTTTGTGTGTTTTTTCTTGATGTTTTTCTGTCAGGATTTACACCAGGAGTTTACACCCAAATAGCTAAATATCTTAAATACTATTAAGCAAGATTGAACATTAATTTTAAAAAATACATTAGGATTGTCTCTTTGCTTCAACTATCAGAGTCCCTCCTGGTGATTTCTGGCTGTTAAACTGTTCTCTCTCTCTCTCTGTCTCCCAGTCACTCGGTTGGAGGAGCGAGAATCAGACATGAAGAAAGAGTACAACGCTCTGCACCAGCGCCACACTGAGGTACGAGCAAACACACAGCCCAACAACTTTTCTTGCATTTCTAGCAGAATTTCTTACATTTCCATTGTTATATCTCCATAATCCAACAAACATAGGTGAAGGAGCTAACCAATGTTTTGCATGTTTTGCAAGTTTTACAAATCAGATGCTTTACATTGGTGCCGACAACTTCTTCAAAACCATATTGTTTTACATTTTAAATGTTTATCCTACACTCCAGGCAGCCAGTGGTTTGAGCTAAGAAAGCACTTGTAAGTGCAGACATGTTTGTAAGGATGCGTCCACACCAGATCAGGCGTTGTGACGATACACCGCTGGGTTGTGCGGTGGTGTGGTCGAAGTCATTTTAACGGCCCATTGACTGCACAACGATTAACGTCTTTTGTTCCCTCATGGCTGGGTGCAGCTCTGGATCGGCGGTTTCGTAATTGGCCACCGCAGAGTGACGTTGGATTGCGTTTCTCCAAAAGTTGATTTTGTTGACCTTTGTGGCCACCGCAGCCGCAGCCCATACGCACTACGCACATTCAAAATGAATGTGTCTAGTCTATTTTAGATTCTGTGGTCTACTTAGTCTTGACGTCATATTGTAACAGCAAAATAATTCAGTATTTTTTAATGACAATTGTCTTTATGAACCTGTGATAATGCTGAAAGCAATGTCAATAAACTATAAACTAATCTGACTGTCCTTTTGGTTCACAAAATTAGGGCTGCAACTAATGATTATTTTCCTTGTCGATCAATCTGTTGATTATTTTATTGATTAATCGATTAGTTGTTTGGACTATAAAATGTCAGAAAATGGTGAAAAAGGTCAATCAATGTTTCCCAAAGCCCAAAAAGACGTCCTCAAATGTCTTGTTTTGTCCACAACTCAAAGATGTTCAGTTTACTGTCACAGAGGAGTAAAGAAACCAGAAAATATTCACATTTAAGAAGCTGGAATCAGAGAATTTTAACTTTTTTTTCTTAAAAAATTACTCAATTATGAAAATAGTTGGTGATTACTTTAATAGTTGATAACTAATTGGTTAATCATTGCAGCCGTACACCAAATATTTCTGAGTTATCCAAAATTTATTAGATTATAGATCTTGTAATTAAATCATTATAATCCTTTTACATGCAACTCCTTTACTCACCAACCCAGGGGTGTCTCTCGTGATTTCTCATCCTTAAACATATAATTTTCCTCTCCCTCTTTTCTCACATCTTTTCTTTTTCTTTACATCGTGCATCACAGATGATCCAGACGTACGTCGAGCACATAGAGCGGTCCAAAATGCAGCAAGCAGGCAGCCAATCAGAAGCCCCCGGCTGTGGACGAACGTGAGTTGCTTTAACGTGTGTGTGTGTTGGTGTGTAAAGGTTGTGCGTATATATCTTTGTGTGGATTTGAATTGTAACTTTCACCCATCATCTTGTTGCTGATGTTTCATGTTTTGTCCTGAATGTATTTTAGGCTTTTCATGTTTCAACATGCTCATTGTGTTTGTCGGGAGCCGTGATGAACAGCTGCTACTTTTTACCCATTGACAGAGAGGAGAGGAAACCTGGCAGCCATTATGAGCCCTGTGGGAAATAATTAGAAAAAAAAGAAAGTTTGGAGTTTATTTTCCAGCTTGTAGTATTCTGCATTTGGCCTACCCATGAGTCCTGAATATTTATTATATATTAAGCACGAAGAAAGACGAGGAGCGGGACATCTGGTGCAGCTTCTGTAGCTGAACCGCAGATTTGTCGCGTTCACTGTACACACACAGTATCTTAAATATCTGTTCAGATACACCGTCTAAGGCTCCTAATACTACAAATCTTCATCAATTGTTAGAAACAGAGCCCTGAATGGGGCCGGTGTTTGCTCATGATAGTTTGTGTTGGGATTTTTTTGTAGGATAGTTGTCATGATGGTTCCATTATAAACAGTGATTAGACTTACAACCGTCATTACTTCTTAATAAACTGCTGATTATCTGGAGCAGTTAATAAGAATAAGATCTTCAAAAAGTGCAGAATTGTAAAAAATACTTGGAGTCAACTTGTAAAGGTGAAAGAGTGTGTGTGTTTGTGAGGTTTCATGGGTCATGGCATGTTCCTGTCTCTCTCTAATCACTGTCTGTCTGTCTGTCTGTCTTGCTGGCTTGCTCTCTGTTGCCGCTGTTTGCACAGTCAACGCCACACATGGAGGAAAAGGTAAATCCAACATGGTCCCACAGCTGAACCTCACACCTCTTCCCTCAGCTCCGCCGTCTAAACCAGCCTGCTTTTGACTTCAAATTTTGACTTTAGATTTGCTGATGCCCCTCCTCATGTTTTTGCCTCAACACCTCGTGTAAAGATGTATTCCTTTATGCTTTTGCTTTATTAGTTGATGATGCTTGTGACAACGATTGATGACAGTGAATGTATCAATAGTGTTGCATTCTAATAACAGATGATGAGATAAGGAATGGTTCAGAGGTCACGTAAAGCAATGCAATCCATATTTTCCAGTTTTCTCCTCTTTCTCCCTCATGAGTTGCCAGTCAGTCTGTCCGTGTGTCTGTCTGCCTGCTCTGCTTGTCTTATCTGTCTCTCTTCCAAAAGTAAAACAATAGTATTGTGCAAATAGGAAGCAGTTATATGGATATGCATCAATATTAGGCAAAGAAGAAATAGGTTTCTTCTGCAGCTCTTGTACTTTTTAATTTTACATTTTTCTCTGATACGGAATACACAAGATTTTATTTTAATGAGGACCTATTATGCCCATTTTCAGGTTCATACTTGTATTTTGGGTTGCTACTAGAATAAATTTACTTGCTTTAATGTTCAAAAAACACTTTATTTTTCTCATACCGGCTGTGCTGCAGCACCTCCTTTCACCCTCTGTCTGAAATGCTCTGTTTGAGCTCCTGTTTGAGGGCGTGCAAAACTAGCTGCTAATGTAGGTATTATGCAAATGTGTTACTTGGTGACATCACCATGTTACGGAAGAAAAGGCGGGACTACAAGCGAGGCATTTCAGGCAGTTCAGGAGCAGTGTTTCTGTGGGGGAGAGTAACTTCCTTTGGCGTGGACTTAGTGACTTTGCAGACCTTTTACATGCACAAAAAACTATATAACACACTAAAGGAAAGGGAAAAAGCAAAAAAAGCACAATAGGTCCTCTTTAACATTACACAAACGGTAGCAAACTGAGCTGTGCATGTCTGAAGTTTTTTTAGAGCAGCAGATGTAAGTAGCTGTGGATACATTGATTTGCACCCTGCACACACAGTTGCAGTCAGTTTCGTTCAGGCATCATACAACCAAAACACTGCATGTAGTTAATCAGCCATACGGGGAACTAATTCCTGTATTTATAGGAATATCTTTAGCTACCTTCTCAGTGTTGAGTTCTCCACAAACTACCTGTAGTCGTCTGTATTGATGGCTCCGTCTGTTTGAATGACTTGCATCTGTATCTCCAGTAAATTAAGAAAGTTCATGAGGAGAATTTGTTTGGCCTGGTGGACTGGACTGCATGCCCTCAGAGCCCTCTCATCGTAGCAGAGCAGCCATTCTGACTTTCCCCTGTTAAGTCTCTATCCCTGTCTTGCTCTATTTCCACATTATTTTTTAATGTATTGTAATGCGGGTTTGATTGCAGGCATTTGCTGTTTCTATGTGGAGTTCCTCATGTTTGTGTGTTTTTTTCTGGGTGCTCAGGTTTTCTCCACGCAGTCCAAAAACATACAGTTTAACACTCTTACCAAGAGTTAGATAAGAAGACTGTTACCACTTTCATATGACAGTGGTATCAATCTTCTCGTCTAACTCAGCAAGAGAGTAAGCCTATTTCGGAAACGTTGTACGGGTTGTTTTGTGCCTTGCATCTGATGCATGCCAGGATCGGCTGCAGTCCCGGAAAAGAAACTGATTAAATATAAATGTAAGTATGAAATGATTAAACAATAATGAGTCTCACTTTCATCTCCTGTTCTCTCTGTGTCTCCTCTGCCAGCAGCAAAGCGGAGCGCCCGCCTTCATTGAGCCTGTACCCCAGCGGCGAGGGCATGGTACGTGGGGGTCTCGGGGGGGCTAGGATGATGCCCGGGAAAGACATCTGGCAGGTCAGCGAGCTGGGCCAGTCTACCTTCTGCCTATCAGGTGGGACAGACAGCGGCCATGTCCTCCTCTTCCACGACCGCTACCGCAGACCTGGGGGAGTGGAAGGAGGAGGGGCCGGCCTTACTGCTGCCCGTCCTGCTAGCCACACCCACACCCACACGGACCACCAGCCCCTCCCACGCCTGCTTGTGTCACTTTTGAGGAAACTATTTTATTCACATCTCTTGGAAATCTGCTCTTTAAAGTCAGATTTGTTGGGTTTATATGTTGACTCAAGCAAGCAGGGGTCCATAGTTGTTTTTTCTTTATAACTGTGTGATCGTGGAGCTTCTACCATGCGTCTTTGTGTTTTAGTTTACACGTGCACATTAAGTTTAAATGTCCAAATGTCCTTTTTTTTTTTTTTTAAACTAGAGCTTTATCTGGTAGAGAAACAGTCAAGGTAAGAACAAAAGAGCACAGTGTTGCTTTCTTCTGGTGGCTACTGCTGTGAAAACATGCTGAGAGCATATGCACAGCTTAAAGGGCACATTTTAGTAGTTAGATACCCATATTTTAAGTTTTGTTATTAGCTATATGTAATATGTGCTGTGACAGTGACTTTAAGATGCTGGACAACCTGTAAAGTCCGACATTTTAAAAGTATTTTACTGAAAATGAATTCAGAACTCAAAGACTTGAGCTATTAATTTCCCTAAAGAAAGGACATTTTTCCACAAAAAAAACATCACGCCAAAATTGCTCAAAAGTTTTCCAAATTTAACAATTGGAGTTTAAATCGGGAATCCATGATCAAAACTTTAACTTTTCCAAAATAGCCAAAAAAAATGAAGTGATAATTGTTAATTCATGACAACATGAAGCCTAGAAGAACTAAAGGGAATTGTACCACAAAACATGGAGCTGCATACAAGAGTGTTGTAGTTGTCTTTATCTGGCATCATTTTGCCAGCAGTAAACTGCAGGGAAACACCAGTTACAGTTGTAGGTGTGATAGGGTAAAAGTTTTTGCCTTCACTATATAATGCTCATATAATGCTGTTTATCTCCTGCTCCCATGCCATCGTCTCAAACCACCAAGGAGGACGGATCAGAGTCCGACTCAGTGGCGGCCACACCCAGCAGCACGGGAAGCAAGTCCAACACACCCACCTCCTCCGTCCCCTCCGCCACCGTCACCCCCATCAACGAGGGCTTCGGCCCGCCAGCCGAGTTTGATGCGATGCGGGCTGGGAACCGCAGGAAAAGTGCCAAGCGGCTCAGCCGGAATATGGAGGTGCAGGTTTCCCAGGAAACCAGGAATGTCAGCATCGGTAAGAGGGCGTCACAAAATACGTCCTCAGTTTAAACCTGTAGTGTCTGAGATAATGACTCTCAACCTTTGTTACCTCCTCAATATTTGAGTGGTGCAACACGTGTTTTTAGTGTCCTAACGTTCAGCTCTGTTGTGTTTCCTTCATGTTTTTCCAGGTATGGGAAGCAGCGACGAGTGGTCCGAGTTTCAGGAGATCATCGACTCTACCCCTGAGCTGGACATGTGTGTGGACCCCCGTGTGTACGGAGGAGGAAACAGGTACAAATACACTAGCTGCATTACATGTACAGCACAAAATTGACACAGTGAATGTCCTGTATCTCCAAAATGTTACCGCCCTCAAAATGATCAGCATTCATTTTTAAATGAGTCAAGTGGTTCAAAGGACCACACCACAAGACATGTACACGTCATGTAACTTTTAGGGCGAATGCTGCCTCCAAGGAAGTCAGACTCAGGAAGGCAGCAGTTGGTTTCCATTCATTTTACTATTGCAAAGACAGGCTTGCGTGGCCCTCAGTACCTTACATTCAGTGTCAACAAACACTAGTAATAATAATAGTAGTATTCTTTCCTGCAGACTTTGCAAAACACTTTGTTTGGATCTCATAAGGCAGCAATGATCCACTGGTCCAATGTCAGCCATGGATGGTTTAATTTCTCTCCGTAAATGTTTTAATTCAACAACATCACAGCAGCACTACTGTACATGGCTAGAAAAAACTACAACAGCCATAATTCATTTAGGATACAGACAAAACAGTGCCCGTCTGTGAGAAACACACTAATTTTTGGGATTCGGGACAACTGCTCGTAACTTTTGCTGAATTTTTGGGACATCTGGTCAACTTATGAACATCATGTATGCAGTTATTCATTGTCGAAGTTAGGGTAGGATTTTGTTGTGTGCAGATTTGTAGTCACTTGGCTCAAAGCTAAATTTTTTCATCCAAACAGAGCCAGCAGCGGTTTCTCAACCACTTTCAGTTAGTTGAAATTAAAGCAAATCACCAAGGCCGAAGTTGTCAGACTTTTGATGAACAACAGTGTTACACATGTGTAGGACTGCCATAGCAAAGTCTCATATTTTGATTAAAATGAATAAAAATAGGTTTCACTCTCACTGACCTTAACATGTGTAGATACTGACAGGTGCTGCTTTGTCGCCAGCTGTGTTTACATATTTATGGTTTTGGTGCTGTTAACCTGTATGAGTTTTACCAGGTGAAAGTCTGAGGACCAAAATGTCATAATTTAAGGGCGGGGCGATAATTGAATATGATAATTTATCGTCTTACAATGGATTCGTATTGTGATTAAATCATATGTCAAGATATCGCGATACACAATTGCGTCGTCTAAATTGATAATAGCAAGCACATACTAACTCAAATTTCTCAGAAAACCAGATGTGGAATACTTTGCGGGAATATCATGTGAAGATTGTTTTGTTTTTACATCACACTTTACCACTCAGTTCAATGCCATTAACACATTTGTGTATATGTAAATATTTATATATTTTTTTCTCTATAATTTCACTTACCTGTTGTGTTAATTTTGCACTAAAGTTCTGAATTAAGTAAGAACATACTGAGTACTTTTCATTTGTCAAGCATTAAATTCACACAGGAGTATACACAAATAGGCTTTACCATGTGGTTGTTTCATATAGACTATTTATTGAATTACCAGAAAACATGCTATATCGTGATATATATCGTTATCGTGATATCGAATGACCTATATCGGGACGGCCCTAAGTACAAGTGATCGACAGTGAGCGAGATTTTTTGGTTGTTTCACAGCTGTTGTCTAATGAAATCTAACGTGTGCTTCAGCCCCTCCCAGGGCATCGTGAACGAGGCCTTCGGCATCAACACCGACTCTCTCTACCACGAGATCAAAGACGCCAAGTCGGACATCATTGGAGATGTAGATGCAGGCGCAGAGCTGCTAGGTATGAATACGACTTTGACTGACATAACTCTTGCTGCAATTATTAATTATGGCTTAGTGATACTTAGTGATCACCTCCTCCTGAGGTGATCATTGCTCACCTTGAACTGGTGAAAGTGAAGCTTGAGACTTCTACTGTATGCTAACATGCCAATATGTGATATTACTCAGTAATATCAGATTCAGTGTAGATCCAAAGGAAGGGAAGTAAAGGCGGACGCATGTGCGCGTTACACAAAGACAGCGTTTGTTTAGGCTTTGCGTTACTGCAGGGCAGGAGCTCCATGTGACGCTGTGTGAACGTGCCGCTGCGCTGACTCTGACTCTTTACCTTGCATGGCCGAGGCCGGAATACACTCGGCGCCAGCAGCTCATCCTTGCGTCACATCCTGAAAAACCATACAACCCCTCTCTGGCTGCACCCCCAACCCCAGCTATCCATTCATGCAGTGTTACTTTCATTATTTCTTAGTTTTTTCTCTCTCTTTTTGTGGGGCAGAGGCATGTTTAATAAAGCCCATAGATCCTATTTTTAAAAGTTGAATTTATTATATTTCTCACATTTCATTGCACTTCCTGTTTATGCTCATTATTTACCTTAGATGCCCATTGTCGGTCTCTGTTTTTGGGGGATTCTGGTAGATTTCGTCTCTTATAACTTCTGGGTTGTTTTGGGTTTTGATTTTTATTCAGCAGAAACAGAGCGGGAGATTTGATCCCTCTTCTTGTCCATCTGATAACTTCTCACTCGTTTCCTTTTTTTCCCCTTTTTATGTGCTTCTGCTGGTGACACCCATAGGCGAGTTCTCAGGTGTGTATCTGAACATGCATTGGTTGGTATATTTTTGTTTCACTCTCACGACTCCTCTCTACTTTCAAAACTCCACATCTAAGAGTAGATATTAACCAGCTTATACAAATTAGAAAAAGGCATATTACTATAGTTTTAATTATTAATATGTTATTAATTTATTGCTTGGTCAAAGCAATGGGAAATTTGGAAATTTTGATCATATAGCAGATGCCCAATATCCATACACATGCAGTAAAACAGTTTTTTCTTGTTCCTTTAAAGTCACAGTGAAATTCTTTTAATCTTTAGTTATTGCCATGAGCTATATCAGTCTGCGTAACTTAAGTTTACAGCCAATTATGTATTTTTTTTAAATGTACTTCTTCCCTTGACTTACAGTATATCCCGTTGGTTTAGAATGAGTGTCATGTTCAGATAGGAAATACATCATTTCACAGAAGCAATATGCTCTTAAAAATCCTGTTTTCACTGGGACTTTAAAATAAATCTGATGATATCTGATTAACTTTTGGGTCACAAATTTATTCTTCAAGTCCACATTAATAAATGCTTATCAGCATCCTCTCTCTTCTCTCTTCCATTCCTGTCCTCTTTTCCTTCTCTGATCCTCTTCCTCTCTCCCTTCTTCTTCTTTTGCCTCCAGTTCGTGACGATTTCTTCGGTAAGGCGCACCTTGCCATACGCTCATGGTCGCATTTGCTTGTTATGTCATTCCCTGGCCTCCAGCTTTCACATCCTTCTGGTTCCTTCTTTGTGTGTTTGCTTTTTTTTGTGTCTGGCTTTATATTTACAGTTTGTGCCACCTTGGCATCTCACATACCTAATGTTTAGATATTTGTCAATAAAGAGCTGCTCATTTATAGAACATTAAAATAAAAATACCCTTTTGTTCGGAAAGGAAATGCTACTGGAGAATAATCTAATGGTGAAGAGGCAGTGCAGAAGAAGAAACAGACTTTGTGGTGAACACCAGTTCGACAGCTGGCTTCGATAAAATGTTTTCTTCATTCCAGTAAGATGGTGTGTTTCACTAGCTATAGTGAACACATAGAGAGCCAAGGCATGAGAGCAAATGGATGAATTAGAAATATTTATGTTCATCATAAAATAAATCTGCCCTACTCATCACCTTCAATGTCAAAGAAATATGTGATTTAAATTAAGAGATTAATTTTAGGTAGTTAGTAGCGATTGACAGTTTATCTAAAGCGTTGCAGTTAAAACTGCCGGTCTGAGCTGCCTTAAGTAGACACAAGTTGAACCCAGAAAGATGTGCACTTATTTTTCTGCATCTGTAAGGTTTATGTTGTGATAAGTGATCTGAATTTTCTAATCCAGTGTCCACCAAGGACAATTCTCTCTGTAGACAACACAAACCATCACCAGTCTTTTGTAACTGACACCTGGTATATAAGAAGCTTTTTGTTTTTGTTTTTTTTGTCCTCATGTCCAAATTTTTCTGTGTTGAAATTCCTGCTTAAAGTTTGTGTGCTTGGCTTCTGTTGCACAGTGCTTGCTGTTTGCACGTACACTTTTCAATTAATGTCTGGCAGTGATTAAGATAATTAAGATTTAATAACAAAGTTAATAGGTTGAGCATGAGCCTAACACCGTCATGGATAAGGGATCAACCCTGAACTCTGAATGTATGTGCACTCATGGAGCTGGATAAAGCTTTAAATCAAATGACATGTTATATTTTAAGGGGAAGAATAGTTACGGTTTTACTGTGCCAAAATGTTATCACAAGTTGGCAACCTACTAAAAGATAAAATGTTAGTTAAAGATGCTCCAGACTCCTCCCAGCTGTCTCTGTCTGATAAGGAGTCAACTGTTTTTTAAATAACTTCAGTTTCATGAGTGTTTCTCCCAATATTTAACATGAAAACCTTCCTTTTCAACCTGATTTATCTTCCTTGTTAATGAGTGCTTAAATCAATAAGCTGTCCATTAATTTCCATGTCATTGAATTCTTAAACCTTCGGCTTTTGTGGAGGTTTTCCATCATTTGCTCCACAATGGTCTGAAAGGCAGCGTTGCCACAAAAACTCTGTGAAATGCATTTTGCTTATCGATCAAGGGATTTATTGACTTATGGATGTGACGATTAACAGAGATGTGAATGTGACTGTTTCAGGGATGGGTAAGGAGGTGGAGAACCTGCTGACGGAGAACAAACAGCTCCTAGAGACCAAGTAAGATTAATTTGTGTCTGACTGTGTTAATCATCCTTATACACCTTTTGCCTTCCATCGTTTCAAATGTGTCAACTGAAAGATTTGTTTGTGCTCTAAAAATATGTTTAAATGACGTTCCTCTGGTTGGTTCATGATGTTTAATACTCTGCACCTCTTCTGGATTCAGAAGGTTCGCTGGCCGTGTTTGTTTTTGTGTGTGCTCATTAACATGAAAGCCCAACTTGTAGTTTCCTGGAGCTGGTTTTGATAACTTACCTACCTGCTCTTTGCTCGACAGAAATGCTCTCAACATTGTGAAAAATGACCTTATTGCCAAAGTGGACGAGCTGTCGGGGGAGCAGGAGGTGCTGAGGGAGGAGCTGGAGGCTTTGAGGCAGTCCAAGAACAAGGTGGAAGCCAGAGTCAAGGAGCTGGAAGAAGAACTCAGGAGGTGAATATAGCAAGTTGGGTTTTTTTTTTAATAACATGGTGAGTTCAGGGGGAAAACGATATGCTCCTTCAAATTGGTAATGAGATAGACACTTGGAGATGTTACAGACAAAAATAAACAGGTCAAATGCAAGTTAAATAAACAATGCAGCAGTTAGAAGACAATAAGGACAATAACTTTTATCCCTCAACATAATGGCTTTAACAGTTGACCTGTAATCCAAACCTTAGCGTGAGCCTACGTTACTAACCACATGAATAAATCCTGGCAACAGATACAGAGTAACATGATAGTTTTGAAAAACTGTCACTGTGATGATGCGTCCGAGTGTGAGAAGCAGAAGACAAAATATCTGAATGCAGATGTCAGTTTTTCTGCATCGTAGACTGAACCTTTTTTATTTCAAACTCCTGTAATTTCCTGTATTTGTCATTCAGTAATCTGAGTATTGACTGTGGCTCCTTAACTCTGAAACTTTTCTTTGATGAAGAGTATTGTGTTAAGGAGCTCACTGTCATCATGCTCTTTTTCCCTTACTTCCTCAGTTTCACTATTTTCTGTAGATACAGTAATTTTGCTGTTAACCAGTTCAGATCATTCTCAGTTTTTTTCTTTAATGAGCCATATTTATCTGCAGTTCAAATGAGCTTCTTAAACTCTTTAAAACCAGTCTGAGTATGACTTCAGATTTCATAGTATGTGCATATTTCAGTGTGGCAGCTCATTCGTGTTTACGGATGAAGTTGCTGACATTGGAAGAGGATGCCTTTTACCGGCAGTTAAAACGGACGTGGGACCAACTTATAATGCCATAAAGTGCTGAGTTGGAAATTTTAAGACTCACCTGGACACAGTTCGAGAGGCTGAACAACACTTTTACAACACCTAATAAATCTTAAATGTTCATTCGACACACTTGGGGGCTATGAAACAAGACAGTTTTAAGTCAGAGAGGAAATGGATGGTAATAAATTTGGGATTGGATGGAAAGTAGAGCGGATCAAACTACGTGTGACTTCCCACTGAGTTCAAATACTTATCAAGACGCAGGATGTCATGCTTGTTCCTTGATATATATTTTGTGGTTCAGCCTTTGTTTTAACTGGTGAGCTCCACAGAAATGTCTTGTGCCCACAGCAGCTCCAGAGGCCTTGTGAACAAAGATTTAGGGCGCTTTCAAAAGCCAACATTCAGTCTGTTTTAATTGTACTCTAGTGAGGACCAAAACAACCAGTCAAAGACCGCTTGCTAGAGGTGGTCTCTGACCGTTTCCAAGCGAACCAAAACGTAGGCTGCCTGCGTGGGCATTTGTTCATATGGACACAAGTAATCGACAGGTTGACATGAGTGGGAGAGGACTGACACGGACTTTTGCGGAAGTCCGAGTTTTTGCTTGACATCTGGGCCGAAGAGAACATACAGAATATGCTAAATAAAGTCCACAATTACAGTGATATTTATAAAGTCATTCCAGATAAACTGAAGGTGGAGGGATTCTTGCACTCACTAGATCAATGCAGAGTCAAAGTAAGAAATACTTCGACAGCAATATGTTAAAGTCTGCAACTCCCTGCATAGAATTGGTATCTCTCGAGTTGAAAAAGATAAATTAACTCCTTTGTACCTTTGTACACACCCCTGGGCAACTTATTTTTTATTTGGTTCAGCTTTAATTTGTGCACTGTGGAGCTGAACCAAACTAAATGGAAAACGAACCAAAATGATCAATTTCACTCTGATTCAGACTAACCAAACAGACTAGGGCTTGTGAAAACGCCCTCAAGTGCCAAATTCCTCCCACTAAAAGGTCCCTCAGTGACTCCAAAACCCAACTGGTCGCGGCAGATGGCCGCCCACCCAGAGCCCGGTTCTGCTCGAGGTTTCTACCTGCTAAACAGGAGTTTTTCCTGGCCACAGCGCATAACAATGCAATGCTCATGGGGGATCTCTTGTTGGGTCTCTAAACTATAGAGTACGGTCTAGACCTGCTCTATATAAAAAGCGTCTCGAGATAACTTCTGTTATGATTTGACGCTATATAAAAATAAAATAAATTGAATTGAATTGAATTGAACTCCCAGTCTCAGTGACTCCCAGTCTCAGTGACTCCCAGTGTCGGTGGGCTCGTTCCCTTCATGTCAAGAAGTTCATAAAATAAAGTTTGTGTAACGCCGTTTTTTTGTGCTGCAGGTTAAGAGCAGAGGCTCTCGGTGCGTCTCGGGACTCCAAGGATGAAGGAGGTGATGATGTGAGTAAAACTGTCTCTGCATTACTCGTCCTACACATTGAATCAGTGTGCATGGAGATATCAGCGTTATTTTCTTTATCACTAGTATAATGAGACTACATATTTTTTGTTGTTTGTTTGATGTGGGAAAAAAGACTTTTAACACATTAAAATATGACATAGCTACTGTCGGTATACTCCATATCTCTGTCTGTTTAATTAATAAATGGCACTGGGCTCTTGTGTGCCCAGTTTTCATCACCCATGCAGGACGGCGACGTGACCATGACGCAGCGGCGGCGGTTCACTCGGGTGGAGATGGCCCGCGTGCTGATGGAGAGGAATCAGTACAAAGAGAGACTGATGGAGCTGCAGGAGGCCGTACGGTGGACGGAGATGATCAGGTAGACGAAGGGAAGCTTTAAACCAGAGATGAAGAGCTGGGATGACCGCAGGAAGGGAACGGTTTAAACTCAACGTATTAAAAATGTTTACTACGACCTAAATCAAGCTGCAAGTTTAACTCATCACTCATTACTGAATTTTGCGTTTTTATACTCAGGATCTTACAGAAATACAAAACTGTAGACATTTAAAGTTGCATTTAACCACACATTTATTTCAAATGTCATTTTAGTTTCTTTCCCTTTGACTCACATCTCCGTTTCCTCTCAGGGCGTCCAGGGAGAGTCCTCAAATCCAAGAGAAAAAGAAGTCCACCATCTGGCAGTTGTGAGATTCTGCTTTTATTTAACTTATATACAATTAGAAAAACACCCTGAATGATTTGGTTAAACATCAAAACTAAAACCTCTCCTCCTCTTTCTCCCTCCATCCACCAGCTTTTCGCGTCTCTTCAGCACATCGTCCAGCCCTCCGCCCATCAAGCGGCCGTACTACAGCGTCAACATCCACTACAAGTCGCCCTCGCCGGCTGGTTTCTCTCAGCGCCGCAGCCACACCATGTGTCAGATCTCCACCTCCAACCGCACGTTGGAGTTCTTCCCCGAAGAGTGAGCAGCTATATACCGTCACTAAACCTACCTTCAATTCTCACTAAACCTCTGTCCTTATTCCCACTCTGCTTTGGTCTGAACGCCTGGTCGCTTGCTCGCTTGCTCGCTTTGTGGCAGCTCGGAGAGTAGAAAGCTTCCAGCACGTTCTCTAGTATATTCAACATTTAGAGATGTGATGTGTGTTTAAATTGACACACAGTTCTGCCATTGGGATTGGTTGTTAATGCCTTCACATCCCATTCAGACACATCTCGTCATGCATGATTTAAGGAAATATTCTGAATATTTCTTTATGCCATAAGCCTTTTTTGGCTATTGCACAACAGTTATTAAGATGAGATAATTTGGAAAGATAAGGCCCTTTTTAATGGTAGAACTTGTAAAGTTGCACACTCCTTTAGTTTTGGATGATAATGAACGTGACCTCCAACATGATTTCTTATACCTTCCTATCTTTAGGGTAAAGATTGGATGGCATTGTGTCAAGTTGTCTTTGCTTTTAACCTCTCACACAAACACAGAAACATAAATGCATCACTCACATACAGACACACATGGGCTTGAATATTAAACACATTTAAAATCTCTCATAATTTTCAGTTTACTGTGATAAAACACATTGCTTGGCTTGAGTTAGAATAAAGCTTTAGTTTAATTGCTGTTGCTTTATTTTCTTCCTCTTCATCTCTCCTCTCTATCTCTTGCTGCTGGCTGGCCAGGCTGCTAACGCTTCGCTTTTTTTTCTCTCTCTCTTCTCTTCCTTCCCCTCTGCCCTCCCGTCGCTTCCAGACTGGCCAGTAACGGTGTTGCGTCTCTCCTCAGTGACTCGGCACTGTTGGCCCGCCGAGAGCAGCGGCGTGAACAGTACCGGCAGGTCCGCGAGCACATGCGCCGCGACGACGGCATTATGCAGGCCTGTGGCTGGAGTGTGCCGTCTCGCTTCAAACAGGTACACACACACAAACTCTCTGGGCCTCCACGTACACAACAAAAGCACACAAATAACTCAGTTTGTAGGAGAATAATCACAGATGTTTGACTGATTGGTATAAGTGACTGACAGGACAGGTGAAACATACTGTATGGACTCATAAGATTTTAAGTTTGTGAAATGATGTTCATAAATAATTTGGCTGTATATAACCCTTTGTAATCTTGAGACAAACTCTGCATGAGAAAGTTTATTTGGAACAGGGAGGTCACACAAAAGCATTTCAATTTAAAGGTTTAGTGACACTGAAGTTACACATGTTACACAAACACACATATAAGTTAGTAGCATACATTTTGGCCCTGCTTTTACACTAGAAAGCAGAGACAAAAATCTTTTTCACATATTTACCAACTTGAATTTCTCATGCTGACTTTTTCACAGGTTTACAACGTGTGAATTACAGCCAAATTATTTTTGGAACATAACTTCCCCAAGCTAAGACTCTTGTTGTCTCTTGTTTGAGCCCATACAATTTGTAGCATCAGTTCATTGTTGGTTTTGGTCTTTTTATGGGATTTATTGAGAATAATAAAATTATTCTTTTACACCTGTAAGAATAGTAGAGTAGCTCTCAGTCGTCTCCACTTTGGTTTCAAGCATAAACATGATTTCATTAATAGCATGGAAGTGTACATTAAATTGGCCGGCAGATCATGTGCAGCTCAGAGGCCGATGGTCAGTGTGTTGGTAGGCAGGTTGCTCTAACTCTGGTCTCCCACAGACTGTTGGTCAGACGGACAGCGCTCAGGACAGCCCGCTGAAGAGACCACAGGCAAGTGAGACCGACAGAGTGCCAGCATGCGCCTTTACGGCTTCCCTTCCCTTTAACCTTCCTGAATACATATCCAGATGATCAAGACAGCATTTTTTTTTTTTACTTTACAAACTGAGACACAGTCAGCTCCATGTGAACGTTTTTAACAAAATGAGCAGTTTTTTTTAAATAAAGGACCACCACTGTATGATCTGAGGCCTTTACTATGAAATGCAACTCTGGAAATGCATGAAAATCAAGGGACATTTTTTCATTTTGAGGCATGATATAACACACACACACACACACACACACACACACACACACACACACACACACACACACACACACACACAGTACACAAACAGAGATCTTATGACTGCATGTCTCTGATAAACTGTCTTTTGGGAGTTGACTAATACTTCTCTCCCTCTGCAAATGTCGCAACCTTTTTTAACTTTTAACCTTTAACCTCTGTCTGTCTCAACCTGCCCTATTTAACACATTGATGTTGTCATCACTTACTTACTCCTGCTTTGCTGTTAGTGTTCATCCTTAAAGGAAAAATCCACTATAAAATAAATAAAGTTACAAAGTAATATCATAGGTGGAAAAATGAGACACTTGCAGTGAAAATTGTTGTAGTCTGTGTTGCTTTCAACCAACTGACGACCACCAGATGGCGCCAAAGTAAGGAAGTGTAAAAACTTACACATAGAGGTTTTAACATGCAGTATAAATGAACATAGAAACAGTGGTGACTACTTTGCATTTCTGCTGCATTGTTTGGTCGTGTATTTTTCGTCTTTCTGGCAACAACATGCCGTCCCATCAGGATATTTCCAGCGCAGCTACAATGGAGTTTAATAGCAGAAAAATCAGACATAAAGATCACATTTTGGCGCCACAATCAAAGAGTGGATTCTTTCTAAAACCACCGATACGTAGTGCAGCAATCAGCAGAGATAAATCCATTACAGAAGAGGCAGCGATGCCAATATGTCCTCTGACAGCACTCCCTACAGAGGTGTTAACGGTTTGAGTAAGTGGCATGACACATTTCTGAACTGGAAAACTCTACTCTACATGTATATAAAGTGCATACAGTACACAAACACTGAATGTTTTTCATTAGTGGACAGTAACATTTGAGATATTTTTGTTGGAACCAGACAATAATTCTTACTACTTTACTTATTGTCACCTCCTGCTTTTAGGCCACTAACGAGAAAGAGGACAACCGCATGAAGAATGTCCCCGTCCCGGTGTACTGCCGTCCTCTGGTAGAGAAGGACCCCAACAGGAAGGTGAGGCGGTCAGGGGACGACATGAACCGCTGTAGCTCTATTCAAAAATGTGTTTTACTTGTTAGTTCGCTTGAATGTTGTGCAGAAAGATTTAGGTGCATTTTGACACTAGAAGGTTTTCACATCCATCTGGGGGAAGTTTCTCTGTGCTCACCTTCAATCTCAGTTTGTAACTACAAGCATGATTTGTGACATCACAACTAGTCTGGAGGCCAATTATTGTCCAATGTGCAACTTACTGCTGAACAAGGGAAGCCAGGTAGTGAGACTAGGGTGGGGGTAACGTCTCCATGAGACCTCCTGCTTCAACATCCCACCTGTAGGAACGATGCATGGTCTGAACCAAAATGACAATAACATCATTTTTAAGAGGGCACTGTGGCAGTTATTAAGTCACTCACAAGTGTTCAGATGGCACTTCAATCTCTGACCATTTACATATTACATATTTTGTGTCTGTGTGTTTGTAGTTGTGGTGTGCAGCTGGCGTGGACCTGACAGGATGGACAGCCTGCAGCCAGGAGGAGGTACCAGCCAAAGCACCGTCGGGCGGTAGCGACCCCCTGCAGGCTGAGGAGAACGGAGCTGGCAAGAAGAGCAGCCACAGCTCCCCAGAGAAGAGGAAGGTAGAAAACCCATTTCAGCACATTTATTAGTTATATTATTACTAGAGGGTAGTTCAAAACATGCATTCATGACAGCTAACATTGCACACACAACTATAAATCAATCATAGATGTGGAAGAATGATATTCACATATTAGGGTTCAGGAAAAAGAAGAAGGAGTATAATGTACGGAAGCCCCAAACGGAAATTAATCAAACTCTTTTTTTTAGTGTCTTCTCCCGAGATCACGAGTTAATTATGTCGTAATCTCGAGATAACAAGATAATGAACTGATAGTGATCTTGAGAAAACAAAAGGTTGTTTTCTTTTATTACTTATAATGTTTGGGTCAAATCAGCTGACAGTAAATGCATTCAAACGGCCCAGATCGAGATGACTATACATCCATGCTGACAGTGATGGACTTTGTGAAGTTGGCGGAAGGATACATGTGTGACTTTGACCGTTTTTCAAAATAGGGCGTTAACGAGGGTACATACCAAATATGGATTATATTCACAAGAAGTATAAAATACTTGTATAAAAATATGTGTCCCTTTATAGGGAAATGTCTTTATTCTTTAATTTTTGGTTGCTGTAAAAAAATTAAATGAATAATTCTGACTGATACATTTGAGTTGAAGACATCTCTGACTACATACAGACACAAAATCCTTCCGCTAACTTCACCAAGTCCATCACTGTCAACTCAATCTGGACCGTTTGAATTAATTTACATCGGTTGTTTTGACCCAAACATTATAAGTAATAAAAGAAAACGACCTTTTGTTTCCCCGTGATAAAGAGTTCATTTTCTCGAGATAACGACATAATTAACTTGTGATCTTGAGATAACGGTATTAAAAAAATGTTTGAATCGTGTGCGTTTAGGGCTTCCGTAATAATGCATTAAACTATTCAGAACCATAACACACACACACACACACACACACACACACACACACATGAACCACGTCTGTCCTTTTTCAGTTAGTCGTCCTTGTGTTAAAAACCCTGTTGTCTCTTCTCTCCCTCCTCCACTCGCCCAGTCGAAGGAGCTCCAGGAAACCGACACTATGAGCAGTCGAGTGTGGATCCTCACCAGCACCCACTCTGCCAGCAAGGTGGTCATCATTGACGCCAACCAGCCGGGCTCGCTGGTCGACCAGTTCAACGTCTGCAACGCCCACGTGCTCTGCATCTCCAGTGTGCCAGGTGAGAGGGAAGGTTTTTGTTAAACCGTCATATTTCCATTTTTATACATCTTTTATGTTGAAGGGTGTGACCTTTAATTGCGTTCTTACTCATATTTTTTCTTTTCTAGAGCATTATTTCTGAATAATACAAAGTTAAAATACCAATGGGCATCTGTTATTATTATTATTATTATTATTATTATTATTATCAGATTGTCAAATTGTAAATCAACAGTTGTATCTGTGTGAAATACGATGCTGAGGAATTTCCCCACAATGGGCACCGTTTTGTTGTGAGAACAGATGAGTAATAGAAATAATGCTCACTGTTTTTTAGGGGCAAAAGTAGAAATTAATATGTGTTATGTGTTTGTATGCAGCTGCCAGCGAGAGCGACTATCCAGCAGGAGAGATCGTGTTGGATCCAGGTGACGGTGCAGCCGGCGGGGGCGGCGAGGACGCCGGCAGCGTGGAGGGCATGTTGGCTGGTATCACTCTCGTCGGCTGTGCCACCAACTGCAGCGTCGCCCGTAGCAACTGCTCCTCACGCACTGACACGCCCATAATGGACAAAGGACAAGGTGGGCTCATCCTTTAATGCTCCTGCATCTTTTTCCTTATCATTACAGAGAGGTGACAAGCCGACCAGTTTGATTAATTATTTTTATGTTGTGCTTCAGCCCCCACCGCTCCCATCATGAATGGGAAGATTCACACCGCCCAGTCGGCCGAGGAGGCCACCGAGGCCACCGAGGTTCCCGAGTCAACGGCGAGCCAGGCAGAGCTGAGATCTGGACCTCCGGGGCCATTTACTGAGCACGTCTTCACCGACCCCCAGCCTCGTCTCTCAGACGCCTCTGACAGGTAGGAGGCCGCAGTCTGTCCATATAAAGACCATCAGGATGGTCAGGAATAAATGTATGTGTACATTTGGTTAGGGATGCACCGATATCCGATCCGGTATCGGTGCATCCCAATGGGGGCGATCTATTCAGTTCAATTCTATGTTTATATACATTATATACTGGAATTTTAATTCCTGTTTAAGCTTTGACCAATTTGTTGCTGCATTAAATACGTTTACACATGAATTGTAATTCCTGATAGTTTTGAAGATTTTTACAAAGTTGCTGGTGTACGATTTATGTAAGGGTTGTCGGGGATTCTTTCACAACAATGACCCGCTAGCTGTACATTATCCCGCTTATTACATGGCTACTTACTTAAGAAATCAATATTTTGACACAAAAACGGTCCGCCAGAGTCCGACATCAGAACTGCGCCCATAGCAACGGTCTGCTAGACATAGCAACGGTCTGTTATAAAGAAACTACAGACCGCAGAATGACGTGATTGACCAATCAGAATCAGTAATAATATTTTAATAACAAATACAAATTCAGAAATTTATATCTATGTTTTTATTTGTTACATTTTGTTTTGAAAAGTTAGGAAAACAATGTTTAAGTCAAGCCTGATGTTTCCTTACACACTTCACTTCCACACAGTGAGGCATACAGCTTATTAATTAAACACTGGTATCGGATTGATACTCTGTATCGGCTGATACCCAAAGCCCAGGTATCGCTATCGGGACTGAAAAAAAGTCAGATCAGTGCATCCCTACATTTCATAACTGACAACTTTTAGTACACTAGATCCACACGACTACGGAGAAATATGTTGTCCTTTTCTGATACAGTAAGTGTGTATGTTGTGTGTCCACACAGGAGCGCAGGTCAATCGAAAGAGGAAACTTCTCAGCCTCCGGAGTCAGAGGACGGAGGTGAAGAGACCAAGAACTACACAAGCGTGGCCCCCACTATGTGGCTCGGGGCCCAGAACGGCTGGTAAGTCGCTCAGCAGAGCTGCTCGCAACTTCTGCTGAAGCCGCACAGTTACTAAAACACATATTACAATCATTCCTTTACCCTTCAGCTTATAGTTTCATCATTACTGCTTTACTTTTGCAAGAAAAGCTCAGTCACACGCTGGATAGGGAGATTCTTTTTGGGTCTTTCCCCAAAAAGACCTTGTATCTTCCATCCAAGACGCACATGTAAATATCATGACATGCTTCTTTTGAACTCTATATGCAGTTTGGTTTTGCTCTGGAGTATCTTGCCTCTGTTCTCCCTCAAGGCTCTACGTCCACTCAGCCGTTGGAAACTGGAAGAAGTGCCTCCACTCCATCAAACTCAAAGACTCTGTGCTCAGTCTGGTGTAAGTGGTGCTGACAGTTAAAGCTCTGTAATTGTAGGCAAATGTTGATGTGTGAATTTCCGTCACTGCAGCAGTCTCCGTCTCCTCTCTAATTGCAGACACGTGAAAGGTCGTGTGCTGGTTGCCCTCGCTGACGGGACCCTCGCCATATTCCATAGATCAGAGGGTATCTGGGATTTTAATGATTTGTTTTACACCAAACTTGTAGTTGGTTCCGGGAACTAAGAAAAGCACAATTCTTGGCTCTTTGTGTTGACATGAATGCAACTAGAAACTGTTGTCAACGGTTAATAATTAATAACTAGTTATAACTTTATGTGTATTGATTTTGTCAACAGATGGCCAGTGGGATTTGTCAAACTACCACCTAATGGACCTCGGTCGGCCTCATCACTCCATCCGCTGCATGGCTGTAGTACATGATAAGGTCTGGTGCGGCTACAAAAACAAGATCCACGTCATCCAGCCCAAGAGCATGCAGATCGAGGTGAGCTATGAATCCACCGTCTCATACAATACATACAACAATAACATGAAACTGTAATAACGAGTTGCTTTACTCCACCCCCGATTCTTTCACCGCTCTGTAGAAGTCCTTCGACGCCCACCCTCGCAGGGAGAGCCAGGTGCGTCAGCTAGCGTGGATCGGTGACGGCGTTTGGGTGTCGATCCGGCTAGACTCGACCCTGCGTCTCTACCATGCGCACACACACCAGCACCTCCAGGATGTGGACATCGAGCCATACGTCAGCAAGATGCTGGGTGAGATGATGTCGGCTTGTTTTTGAGAGAATCCGTGGACACTTAAATGCTAAATGTGAATGATGCTGGTGTTTGTAGCCTGTTATATTCTCTGGTTGTAATTCACAGGTACTGGCAAGCTGGGCTTTTCTTTTGTGCGAATCACAGCACTTCTGATTGGCGGAAACCGTCTCTGGGTAGGAACTGGAAACGGCGTGATAATCTCAATCCCACTGACAGAGAGTGAGTCTGAGTTTCATTTATACAGATTACAAGTGACTGACACGAAACAGTGAAAGTAGTGCCTGCCTAAGAAGAAAAGGGAAAATCATCAATCATATTTGTCTGCTAAAACCACAAAATGTGAATCCACATTTGAGAAAGTTTCAGCAGTGATTAGGAGTCAAATTCTCATCAAAATCTTAACTTTTCACTGGTCTTAAAATCCCTTGGGACAGTGTTCGTTACCTCTGCTAAGGAGGTTATTGTGGTAAGATTTGTTTGTCTGTCTGGATGTTACTTGGCAGAATATCTCACATTGTTGGGAGATTTTGGTTTAGATCTGAATCCAGCAGCACCGCCATGTGGTCACTTTACATCTTGGCATAAAGGGATAGTTTGGGTGTTTTGAAGTGGGGTTGTATGAGGTACTTATCCATAGTCAGTGTATTACTACAGTAGATGACGGTCGGCACGCCCCCAGTTTGGAGAAGCAGACAGGAATTACTGCATGGAAGCAAAGCAATGTACTGCTGTGGACGGGGCAGCAAAACAACCCTTTACGATGAGGAACTGAAGCCATTACCAGCAAGGTAAACTGGTGAAAATATTATAAATATAGCGTACACTTAAACTGATATTGATTTTTTTAGGTGGGCCTTTCTATTAGGTGGCTAAAATACGTTTTGCTGCCGGCCCCGTCCACAGCAGTACTTCGCTTTGCTCCCGTGCGCTAACTCCTGTCTGCTTCTCCAAACTGGAGGCGTGCCGACGGTCATCTACTGTAGGTAATACACTGACTATGGATAAGTACCTCATACAACCCCACTTCAAAACACCCAAACTATCCCTTTAAAACCCCTAAACCATGATGTGTAGAAGGAAATGTTTTCCCCCCTGGATTCCTTAGTTCAAGACAAATAGGCCATTACTTTTCACATTTTAAACTTTTGATTTAGATGATTTGAAATTTAGCTAATAGGGTGTACAGGACTAAGAGCAGCTTCATAATCAAATGTTATCAAATTGTATCATTAGGTAGCCTGAACTGACCAAAAAAAACAAAACAGCAGGTCATTTTCCTCACACACCTACCGTAGTGCTGTTTATCTGTGTTCTTCTTTACCGCACTCCCTCTTCGCCCCATGAACTCCCTCGTCTGTCTTTCCACCTTCTGTTCCCCTGCCTCCCGTCAGAGGTTTCCCCTCTTTCACAGACAGCCTTAGTCATAACTGTTACTGTTACTGTCCTCTTTCTCCTCTACTCTCCTCCCCCTTCCTCCTCCTCCTCCTCCTCCCCCTCCTCCGCCTCCTGTAGCGGTGGTCCTTCACCGGGGACAGCTCCTTGGTTTGAGGGGTAAGTGGGAGCGCTCCCCCCCTTCTGCTGTTGTGATCTACCTTTTCTTGCCCGGTCAAACCTTCATGTCCCCTAAAGCTACCTGTTTCTTTATGCTTACTTGAGATGTGAACACAATTAAATATTAGGCACTCAATTAGTCTTCTTTTATCTGTGAACATTTTGCTAAAGGTCACCAAAAGTATTCGGTGCGATGATTTTACTTTTAACTGTATATCAAAGCAGTGCTTTTACTCATTTGTTGCTTTGCATGTTATTTATCATTGTGCTTTACTGCATCAATGACTAAAATGTGTTTGTGTGTACCAGATCCATTGCATGCAAGGGATGTGTGTTTTAGCTGTCTCAAATATATATATTTTTTAATATTCTATAATCATTTCTCATTTTCAGTTGATCTGTGGAAATATGTGGATTTTGTGGGTGTTTATTTTTCGCCTGTGTCATGCAACCACATATGATTTACTAGTAAACATTCCTGGTTGGTTAGTTTCTCACTCCTGGGTTCTTCATCCCTCAGCCAATAAGGTGTCTCCTACATCGTCCGGCGGAGTGATCCATGTGTACGGTGACGACGGCTCTGAGAAGAGCACCGGCAGCTTCATCCCCTACTGCTCCATGGCTCAAGCACAGCTCTGTTTCCATGGACACCGCGATGCTGTCAAGTTCTTCGTCTCTGTACCCGGTAGGCACAAAACCTGTCTGTACACGTCTGTATCTGCAACACCGACGACATTCCCTAATATGCTATGATTTTTTTATGACATTATTTGACATAATATATTGTGACTTTTTTATGACATACTAAACTGACTCTTCCTTCAACATACGATACTATGACTTTTTTATGACATTTTACGACATACTCTACTGTGACTTTTTTTTATATTATTAAACATACTATACTATGACTTTTTTATGACATAATTTGACAAACTATACTGTGACCTTTTTATGACATTTTTTGACAAACTATAGTATGTCATTTTTTTTAAAACTTTTTTCAACATATCATACTATGACTATTTTTCAACGTAGTATACTATGACATTTTTTTAACATGCTGTATTATGACTTTTTAAAAAAAAAATTGAGATACTACACTGACTTTTTTCGACATAGTACACGATGACGTTTTTTCAACATGCTACACTATGACTTTTAAAAAAAAATGTCGACACACTATATGACTATTTTCTGGTATTCTATATTTCTTTTTCGACATACTACACTATGACTTCTTTCGACATACGATACTATGACTTTAAAAAAAAAAAAAAAAAAAAATTTACATACTGAATTATGACTTTTCTTTTTTAAATTTCAACGTACTACACTGACTTTTTCAAATAAAATTCGACATACTATAATATAATTTTTTTCAAACATACTATCATATGACTTTAAAAAAAAAAAATAAATTGACATACTATACTATGACTTTTTTTCAACACACTATAATATGACTTTAAGAAAAAAATAAACATACTGTACTATGACTTTTCTTTTTTAAATTTCGGCAGACTATACTATGACTTTTTTTCGACATAGTATACAATGACTTTTAAAAAAAAAAATACGACATACTATACTATGACATTTTTCAACATAGTATACTATGACTTTTTTTGACATAGTACACAATGAGGTTTTTTTTCGACATACTATTCTATACCTTTTTTTTTACATACTATACTATGATTCTTTTCAGACTATACTACAGTATGACTTTTAAAAAATAATAAATTCGACATACTATACTATGACTTTTTTTTTATGTAGTATACTATGATTTTTTCAACATGCTGTACTATGACTTTTTTTTTTAAATTTGAGATACTACACTGACTTTTTTTTGGCCATACTATACTATGACTTTTTTTTTTCGACATACTATACTATGACTCTTTTTTCGACAAACTATACTATGACTTTTTTTTGTTTTTCGACATACTATACTATGACTTTTTTTTTCGGCATGCTATACTATGACTTTATTTCGACATACTATACTATGACTTTTTGACATACTATAACATGACTTTTTTCAACATGCTATACTTTGACTTTTTTTTCATCATACTATACTATGACTTTTTTTTCGACATGCTATACTATGACTTTTTTCGACATACTATACTATGACTTTTTTCGACATACTATATTATGACTTTTTTTTTCGACATACTATACTATGACTTTTTTTTCGGCATACTACACTATGACTTTTTTTTTCGACATACTATACTTTGACTTTTTTTTCAACATACTATACTATGACTTTTGTTCGACATACTATACTATGACTTTTTTCGACCTACTATACTATGACTTTTTTCAACATACTATACTATGACTTTTTTCGACATACTATACTATGACTTTTTTTTTTCGACATACTATACTATGACTTTTTTTTCGACATACTATACTATGACGTTTTACGACATTCCATACTATGACTTTTTTCGACATACCATACTATGACTTTTTCGACATACTATACTATGACTTTTTTTGACATACTATACTGTGACATTTTTTTGTTTTTCGACATACTATACTATGACTTTTTTTTCGACATACTATACTATGACTTTTTTTCGACATACTATACTAAGACTTCTTTTCGACATACTATATTATGACTTTTTTTTTCGACATACTATACTATGATTTTTTTTTTCGATATACTATACTATGACTTTTTTTTCGGCATACTACACTATGACTTTTTTTTTTCGACATACTATACTATGATTTTTGTTCGACATACTATACTATGACTTTTTTCGACATACTATACTATAACTTTTTTTTTGACATACTATACTATGACGTTTTACAACATACCATACTATGACTTTTTTTGACAGACTATACTATGACTTTTTCGACATACTATACTATGACTTTTTTTATTTTTCGACATTCTATACTATGAACTATGACTTTTTCGACATACTATATTATGACTTTTTTTTCGACATACTATACTATGACTTTTTTTTCGGCATAACTACACTATGACTTTTCTTTTGACATACTATACTATGATTTTTTTTCGATATACTATACTATGACCTTTTTTTTCGCATACTACACCTATGACTTTTTTTTTTTCGACATACTATACTATGATTTTTTGTTCGACCTACTATACTATGACTTTTTTTTTTTGACATACTATACTATGACTTTTTTCGACATACTATACTATGACTTTTTTCGACATACTATACTATGACTTTTTCGACCTACTATACTATGACTTTTTTTTATTTTTCGACATTCTATACTATGACTTTTTTTTTCGACATACTATACTTTGACTTTTTTTTCAACATACTATACTATGACTTTTGTTCGACATACTATACTATGACTTTTTTCGACCTACTATACTATGACTTTTTTCAACATACTATACTATGACTTTTTTCGACATACTATACTATGACTTTTTTTTTTTCGACATACTATACTATGACTTTTTTTTCGACATACTATACTATGACGTTTTACGACATTCCATACTATGACTTTTTTCGACATACCATACTATGACTTTTTCGACATACTATACTATGACTTTTTTTGACATACTATACTGTGACATTTTTTTGTTTTTCGACATACTATACTATGACTTTTTTTTCGACATACTATACTATGACTTTTTTTCGACATACTATACTAAGACTTCTTTTCGACATACTATATTATGACTTTTTTTTTCGACATACTATACTATGATTTTTTTTTTCGATATACTATACTATGACTTTTTTTTCGGCATACTACACTATGACTTTTTTTTTTCGACATACTATACTATGATTTTTGTTCGACATACTATACTATGACTTTTTTCGACATACTATACTATAACTTTTTTTTTGACATACTATACTATGACGTTTTACAACATACCATACTATGACTTTTTTTGACAGACTATACTATGACTTTTTCGACATACTATACTATGACTTTTTTTTATTTTTCGACATTCTATACTATGACTTTTTTTTTTCGACATACTATACTATGACTCTTTTTTCGACAAACTATACTATGACTTTTTTTTGTTTTTCGACATACTATACTATGACTTTTTTTTTCGGCATGCTATACTATGACTTTATTTCGACATACTATACTATGACTTTTTGACATACTATAACATGACTTTTTTCAACATGCTATACTTTGACTTTTTTTTCATCATACTATACTATGACTTTTTTTTCGACATGCTTTACTATGACTTTTTTCGACATACTATACTATGACTTTTTTCGACATACTATATTATGACTTTTTTTTTCGACATACTATACTATGACTTTTTTTTCGGCATACTACACTATGACTTTTTTTTTCGACATACTATACTTTGACTTTTTTTTCAACATACTATACTATGACTTTTGTTCGACATACTATACTATGACTTTTTTCGACCTACTATACTATGACTTTTTTCAACATACTATACTATGACTTTTTTCGACATACTATACTATGACTTTTTTTTTTTCGACATACTATACTATGACTTTTTTTTCGACATACTATACTATGACGTTTTACGACATTCCATACTATGACTTTTTTCGACATACCATACTATGACTTTTTCGACATACTATACTATGACTTTTTTTGACATACTATACTGTGACATTTTTTTGTTTTTCGACATACTATACTATGACTTTTTTTTCGACATACTATACTATGACTTTTTTTCGACATACTATACTAAGACTTCTTTTCGACATACTATATTATGACTTTTTTTCGACATACTATACTATGACTTTTCTTTCGACATACTATACTATGATTTTTTTTTTCGATATACTATACTATGACTTTTTTTTCGGCATACTACACTATGACTTTTTTTTTTCGACATACTATACTATGATTTTTGTTCGACATACTATACTATGACTTTTTTCGACATACTATACTATAACTTTTTTTTTGACATACTATACTATGACGTTTTACAACATACCATACTATGACTTTTTTCGACAGACTATACTATGACTTTTTCGACATACTATACTATGACTTTTTTTTATTTTTCGACATTCTATACTATGACTTTTTTTTTCGACATACTATACTTTGACTTTTTTTTCAACATACTATACTATGACTTTTGTTCGACATACTATACTATGACTTTTTTCGACCTACTATACTATGACTTTTTTCAACATACTATACTATGACTTTTTTCGACATACTATACTATGACTTTTTTTTTTTCGACATACTATACTATGACTTTTTTTTCGACATACTATACTATGACGTTTTACGACATTCCATACTATGACTTTTTTCGACATACCATACTATGACTTTTTCGACATACTATACTATGACTTTTTTTGACATACTATACTGTGACATTTTTTTGTTTTTCGACATACTATACTATGACTTTTTTTTCGACATACTATACTATGACTTTTTTTCGACATACTATACTAAGACTTCTTTTCGACATACTATATTATGACTTTTTTTTTCGACATACTATACTATGACTTTTCTTTCGACATACTATACTATGATTTTTTTTTTCGATATACTATACTATGACTTTTTTTTCGGCATACTACACTATGACTTTTTTTTCGACATACTATACTATGATTTTTGTTCGACATACTATACTATGACTTTTTTCGACATACTATACTATAACTTTTTTTTTGACATACTATACTATGACGTTTTACAACATACCATACTATGACTTTTTTTGACAGACTATACTATGACTTTTTCGACATACTATACTATGACTTTTTTTTATTTTTCGACATTCTATACTATGACTTTTTTTCTGACATGCTTTACTATGACTTTTTTTAGACATGCTATACTTTGACTTTTTTTTCATCATACTATACTATGACTTTTTTTGCGACATGCTTTACTATGACTTTTTTCGACATACTATACTATGACTTTTTTCGACATACTATACTATGACTTTTTTCGACATACTATGCCATGACTTTTTTTTTGACATACTATACTGTGACATTTTTTTGTTTTTCGACATACTATACTATGAATTTTTTTTCGACATACTATACTATGACTTTTTTTCGACATACTATACTGAGACTTCTTTTCGACATACTATACTGTGACTTTTTTTTCGACATACTATACTATGACTTTTTTTTTCGACATACTATTCTATGACTTTCTTTTCGGCATACTACACTATGACTTTTTTTTCCCGACATACTATACTATGACTTTTTTTCGACATACTATACTATGACTTTTTTCGACATACTATACTATGACTTTTTTCAACATACCATACTATAACTTTTTTCGACATACTATACTATGACTTTTTTTTCGACATACTATACTATGACTTTTTTTTTCGACATACTATACTATGACTTTTTTTCGACATACTATACTATGACTTTATTTTTCGACATACTATACTATGACTTTTTTTCGACATACTATACTATGACTTTTTTTTCGACATACTATACTATGACTTTTTTCGACATACTATACTATGACTTTTTTTTTGACATGCTATACTATGACTATTTTTTGACTTACTATACTATGATTTTTTTTCGACATACTATACAATTACTTTTTTTCGACATACTATACTATGACTTTTTTTTCGACATACTATACTATGACTTTTTTCGACATACTATACTATGACTTTTTTTTTGACATGCTATACTATGACTATTTTTTGACTTACTATACTATGATTTTTTTTCGACATACTATACAATTACTTTTTTTCCGACATACTATACTATCACTTTTTTTTGACAAACTATGCTATGACTTTTTTTTGACATACTATACCATGACTTTTTTTTCGACGTATTATATTATTACTTTTTTTTCGACATACTGTACTTTGACTTTTTTTTCATCATACTATACTATGACTTTTTTTGTGACATACCATACTATGACTCTTTTCGACAGACTATACTATGACTTTTTCGACATACTATACTGTGACTCTTTTTGCGACATACTATACTATGACTTTTTTTTGACATGCTTTACTATGACTTTTTTTAGACATGCTATACTTTCACTTTTTTTTCATCATAATATACTATGACTTTTTTTGCGACATGCTATACTATGACTTTTTTCGACATACTATACTATGACTTTTTTCGACAAACTATACTATGACTTTTTAATTCGACATACTATACTATGACTTTTTTTTCGACATACTAAACTATGACTTTTTTATTCGACATACTAAACTATGACTTTTTTATTCGACATACTATACTTTGACTTTTTTTTCACCATACTATACTATAACCTTTTTTCGACATACTATACTATGACTTTTTTTCGACATACTATACTATGACTTTTTTTTCGACATACTATACCACGACTTTTTTCGACATACTATACTATGATTTTTTTTTTCGATATACTATACTATGACTTTTTTTTCGGCATACTACACTATGACTTTTTTTTTTCGACATACTATACTATGATTTTTGTTCGACATACTATACTATGACTTTTTTCGACATACTATACTATAACTTTTTTTTTGACATACTATACTATGACGTTTTACAACATACCATACTATGACTTTTTTCGACAGACTATACTATGACTTTTTCGACATACTATACTATGACTTTTTTTTATTTTTCGACATTCTATACTATGACTTTTTTTTTCGACATACTATACTTTGACTTTTTTTTCAACATACTATACTATGACTTTTGTTCGACATACTATACTATGACTTTTTTCGACCTACTATACTATGACTTTTTTCAACATACTATACTATGACTTTTTTCGACATACTATACTATGACTTTTTTTTTTTCGACATACTATACTATGACTTTTTTTTCGACATACTATACTATGACGTTTTACGACATTCCATACTATGACTTTTTTCGACATACCATACTATGACTTTTTCGACATACTATACTATGACTTTTTTTGACATACTATACTGTGACATTTTTTTGTTTTTCGACATACTATACTATGACTTTTTTTTCGACATACTATACTATGACTTTTTTTCGACATACTATACTAAGACTTCTTTTCGACATACTATATTATGACTTTTTTTTTCGACATACTATACTATGACTTTTCTTTCGACATACTATACTATGATTTTTTTTTTTGATATACTATACTATGACTTTTTTTTCGGCATACTACACTATGACTTTTTTTTTCGACATACTATACTATGATTTTTGTTCGACATACTATACTATGACTTTTTTCGACATACTATACTATAACTTTTTTTTTGACATACTATACTATGACGTTTTACAACATACCATACTATGACTTTTTTTGACAGACTATACTATGACTTTTTCGACATACTATACTATGACTTTTTTTTATTTTTCGACATTCTATACTATGACTTTTTTTTTGACATGCTTTACTATGACTTTTTTTAGACATGCTATACTTTGACTTTTTTTTCATCATACTATACTATGACTTTTTTTCGACATACTATACTATGACTTTTTTTTCGACATACTATACCACGACTTTTTTCGACATACTATACTATGATTTTTTTTTTCGATATACTATACTATGACTTTTTTTTCGGCATACTACACTATGACTTTTTTTTTCGACATACTATACTATGATTTTTGTTCGACATACTATACTATGACTTTTTTCGACATACTATACTATAACTTTTTTTTTGACATACTATACTATGACGTTTTACAACATACCATACTATGACTTTTTTCGACAGACTATACTATGACTTTTTCGACATACTATACTATGACTTTTTTTATTTTTCGACATTCTATACTATGACTTTTTTTTCGACATACTATATTATGACTTTTTTTTCAACATACTATACTATGACTTTTTTTCGACATACTATACTATGACTTTTTTCGACATACTATACTATGACTTTTTTCAACATACCATACTATGACTTTTTTCGACATACTATACTATGACTTTTTTTTCGACATACTATACTATGACTTTTTTTTTCGACATACTATACTATGACTTTTTTTCGACATACTATACTAAGACTTCTTTTCGACATACTATACTATGACTTTATTTTTCGACATACTATACTATGACTTTTTTTCGACATACTATACTATGACTTTTTTTTCGACATACTATACTATGACTTTTTTCGACATACTATACTATGACTTTTTTTTTGACATGCTATACTATGACTATTTTTTGACTTACTATACTATGATTTTTTTTCGACATACTATACAATTACTTTTTTCCGACATACTATACTATCACTTTTTTTTGACAAACTATGCTATGACTTTTTTTTGACATACTATACCATGACTTTTTTTTCGACGTACTATAATATTACTTTTTTTTCGACATACTGTACTTTGACTTTTTTTTCATCATACTATACTATGACTTTTTTTTGCGACATACTATACTATGACTTTTTTCGACATACTATACTATGACTTTTTTCGACATACTATGCCATGACTTTTTTTTTGACATACTATACTGTGACATTTTTTTGTTTTTCGACATACTATACTATGACTTTTTTTTCGACATACTATACTATGACTTTTTTTCGACATACTATACTGAGACTTCTTTTCGACATACTATACTGTGACTTTTTTTTCGACATACTATACTATGACTTTTTTTTCGACATACTATCTATGACTTTCTTTTCGACATACTACACTATGACTTTTTTTTCCCGACATACTATACTATATTTTTGACTTTTACTTACTTTTTGATTTTTTTCGACATACTATACTATGACTTTTTTTCGACATACTATACTATCACTTTTTTTGAAAATACTATGCTATGACTTTTTTTTGACATACTATACATGACTTTTTTTTCGACGTACTAAAACTATTACTTTTTTTTCGACATACTGTACTTTGATTTTCTTTAGTCATGCTAAACTATGACTTTTTGAACAAAAATTTCGACATACTATACTATGACTTTTTGAACAAAAATTTCGACATACTATACTATGATTTTTTTTTATATTCGACATACTATACTATGACTTTTTTTTTGACATACTATGACTTTTTTTATTTTTTCGACATACTATACTATGACTTTTTTTTCGACATACTATACTATGACTTTTTTTCGACATACTATACTGAGACTTCTTTTCGACATACTATACTGTGACTTTTTTTTCGACATACTATACTATGATTTTTTTTTATATTCGACATACTATACTATGACTATTTTTTTCGACATACTATACTATGACTTTTTTTTCCCGACATACTATACTATGACTTGTTTTTTCGACATACTATACTATGACTTTTTTCGACATACTATACTATGACTTTTTTCAACATACCATACTATAACTTTTTTCGACATACTATACTATGACTTTTTTTTCGACATACTATACTATGACTTTTTTTTTCGACATACTATACTATGACTTTTTTTCGACATACTATACTATGACTTTATTTTTCGAAATACTATACTGTGACTTTTTTTCGACATACTATACTATGACTTTTTTTTCGACGTACTATACGGTGACTTTTTTGTTTTTTCGACATACTATACTATGACTTTTTTTAATTCTTTTGACATGCTATACTATGACTATTTTTTGACTTACTATACTATGATTTTTTTTCGACATACTATACAATTACTTTTTTTCGACATACTATACTATGACTTTTTTTTCGACATACTATACTATGACTTTTTTCGACATACTATACTATAACTTTTTTTTCGACATACTATTCTGTGACATTTTTCGACATACTATACTATGATTTTTTTTCGACATACTATACTATGACTTTTTTTCCGACATACTATACTATGACTTTTTTTTGACAAACTATGCTATGACTTTTTTTTGACATACTATACCATGACTTTTTTTTCGACGTACTATATTATTACTTTTTTTTCGACATACTGTACTTTGACTTTTTTTTCATCATACTATACTATGACTTTTTTTGTGACATACCATACTATGACTCTTTTCGACAGACTATACTATGACTTTTTCGACATACTATACTGTGACTCTTTTTGCGACATACTATACTATGACTTTTTTTTGACATGCTTTACTATGACTTTTTTTAGACATGCTATACTTTCACTTTTTTTTCATCATAATATACTATGACTTTTTTTGCGACATGCTATACTATGACTTTTTTCGACATACTATACTATGACTTTTTTCGACAAACTATACTATGACTTTTTAATTCGACATACTATACTATGACTTTTTTTTCGACATACTAAACTATGACTTTTTTATTCGACATACTAAACTATGACTTTTTTATTCGACATACTATACTTTGACTTTTTTTTCACCATACTATACTATAACCTTTTTTCGACATACTATACTATGACTTTTTTTCGACATACTATACTATGACTTTTTTTTCGACATACTATACCACGACTTTTTTCGACATACTATACTATGATTTTTTTTTTCGATATACTATACTATGACTTTTTTTTCGGCATACTACACTATGACTTTTTTTTTTCGACATACTATACTATGATTTTTGTTCGACATACTATACTATGACTTTTTTCGACATACTATACTATAACTTTTTTTTTGACATACTATACTATGACGTTTTACAACATACCATACTATGACTTTTTTCGACAGACTATACTATGACTTTTTCGACATACTATACTATGACTTTTTTTTATTTTTCGACATTCTATACTATGACTTTTTTTTTCGACATACTATACTTTGACTTTTTTTTCAACATACTATACTATGACTTTTGTTCGACATACTATACTATGACTTTTTTCGACCTACTATACTATGACTTTTTTCAACATACTATACTATGACTTTTTTCGACATACTATACTATGACTTTTTTTTTTTCGACATACTATACTATGACTTTTTTTTCGACATACTATACTATGACGTTTTACGACATTCCATACTATGACTTTTTTCGACATACCATACTATGACTTTTTCGACATACTATACTATGACTTTTTTTGACATACTATACTGTGACATTTTTTTGTTTTTCGACATACTATACTATGACTTTTTTTTCGACATACTATACTATGACTTTTTTTCGACATACTATACTAAGACTTCTTTTCGACATACTATATTATGACTTTTTTTTTCGACATACTATACTATGACTTTTCTTTCGACATACTATACTATGATTTTTTTTTTTGATATACTATACTATGACTTTTTTTTCGGCATACTACACTATGACTTTTTTTTTCGACATACTATACTATGATTTTTGTTCGACATACTATACTATGACTTTTTTCGACATACTATACTATAACTTTTTTTTTGACATACTATACTATGACGTTTTACAACATACCATACTATGACTTTTTTTGACAGACTATACTATGACTTTTTCGACATACTATACTATGACTTTTTTTTATTTTTCGACATTCTATACTATGACTTTTTTTTTGACATGCTTTACTATGACTTTTTTTAGACATGCTATACTTTGACTTTTTTTTCATCATACTATACTATGACTTTTTTTGCGACATGCTTTACTATGACTTTTTTCGACATACTATACTATGACTTTTTTCGACATACTATACTATGACTTTTTTCGACAAACTATACTATGACTTTTCTTTGACATACTATGCCATGACTTTTTTTTTGACATACTATACTGTGACATTTTTTTGTTTTTCGACATACTATACTATGACTTTTTTTTCGACATACTATACTATGACTTTTTTTCGACATACTATACTGAGACTTCTTTTCGACATACTATACTGTGACTTTTTTTTCGACATACTATACTATGACTTTTTTTTTCGACATACTATTCTATGACTTTCTTTTCGGCATACTACACTATGACTTTTTTTTCCCGACATACTATACTATGACTTTTTTTCGACATACTATACTATGACTTTTTTCGACATACTATACTATGACTTTTTTCAACATACCATACTATGACTTTTTTCGACATACTATACTATGACTTTTTTTTCGACATACTATACTATGACTTTTTTTTTCAACATACTATACTATGACTTTTTTTCGACATACTATACTAAGACTTCTTTTCGACATACTATACTATGACTTTATTTTTCGACATACTATACTATGACTTTTTTTCGACATACTATACTATGACTTTTTTTTCGACATACTATACTATGACTTTTTTCGACATACTATACTATGACTTTTTTTTTGACATGCTATACTATGACTATTTTTTGACTTACTATACTATGATTTTTTTTCGACATACTATACAATTACTTTTTTCCGACATACTATACTATCACTTTTTTTTGACAAACTATGCTATGACTTTTTTTTGACATACTATACCATGACTTTTTTTTCGACGTACTATAATATTACTTTTTTTTCGACATACTGTACTTTGACTTTTTTTTCATCATACTATACTATGACTTTTTTTTTTCGACATACTATACTATGACTTTTTTCGACATACTATACTATGACTTTTTTCGACATACTATGCCATGACTTTTTTTTTGACATACTATACTGTGACATTTTTTTGTTTTTCGACATACTATACTATGACTTTTTTTTCGACATACTATACTATGACTTTTTTTCGACATACTATACTGAGACTTCTTTTCGACATACTATACTGTGACTTTTTTTTCGACATACTATACTATGACTTTTTTTTTCGACATACTATTCTATGACTTTCTTTTCGGCATACTACACTATGACTTTTTTTTCCCGACATACTATACTATGACTTTTTTTCGACATACTATACTATGACTTTTTTCGACATACTATACTATGACTTTTTTCAACATACCATACTATAACTTTTTTCGACATACTATACTATGACTTTTTTTTCGACATACTATACTATGACTTTTTTTTTCGACATACTATACTATGACTTTTTTTCGACATACTATACTATGAATTTATTTTTCGACATACTATACTATGACTTTTTTTCGACATACTATACTATGACTTTTTTTTCGACATACTATACTATGACTTTTTTCGACATACTATACTATGACTTTTTTTTTGACATGCTATACTATGACTATTTTTTGACTTACTATACTATGATTTTTTTTCGACATACTATACAATTACTTTTTTTCGACATACTATACTATGACTTTTTTTTCGACATACTATACTATGACTTTTTTCGACATACTATACTATGACTTTTTTTTTGACATGCTATACTATGACTATTTTTTGACTTACTATACTATGATTTTTTTTCGACATACTATACAATTACTTTTTTTCCGACATACTATACTATCACTTTTTTTTGACAAACTATGCTATGACTTTTTTTTGACATACTATACCATGACTTTTTTTTCGACGTACTATATTATTACTTTTTTTTCGACATACTGTACTTTGACTTTTTTTTCATCATACTATACTATGACTTTTTTTGTGACATACCATACTATGACTCTTTTCGACAGACTATACTATGACTTTTTCGACATACTATACTGTGACTCTTTTTGCGACATACTATACTATGACTTTTTTTTGACATGCTTTACTATGACTTTTTTTAGACATGCTATACTTTCACTTTTTTTTCATCATAATATACTATGACTTTTTTTGCGACATGCTATACTATGACTTTTTTCGACATACTATACTATGACTTTTTTCGACAAACTATACTATGACTTTTTAATTCGACATACTATACTATGACTTTTTTTTCGACATACTAAACTATGACTTTTTTATTCGACATACTAAACTATGACTTTTTTATTCGACATACTATACTTTGACTTTTTTTTCACCATACTATACTATAACCTTTTTTCGACATACTATACTATGACTTTTTTTCGACATACTATACTATGACTTTTTTTTCGACATACTATACCACGACTTTTTTCGACATACTATACTATGATTTTTTTTTTCGATATACTATACTATGACTTTTTTTTCGGCATACTACACTATGACTTTTTTTTTTCGACATACTATACTATGATTTTTGATCGACATACTATACTATGACTTTTTTCGACATACTATACTATAACTTTTTTTTTGACATACTATACTATGACGTTTTACAACATACCATACTATGACTTTTTTCGACAGACTATACTATGACTTTTTCGACATACTATACTATGACTTTTTTTTATTTTTCGACATTCTATACTATGACTTTTTTTTTCGACATACTATACTTTGACTTTTTTTTCAACATACTATACTATGACTTTTGTTCGACATACTATACTATGACTTTTTTCGACCTACTATACTATGACTTTTTTCAACATACTATACTATGACTTTTTTCGACATACTATACTATGACTTTTTTTTTTTCGACATACTATACTATGACTTTTTTTTCGACATACTATACTATGACGTTTTACGACATTCCATACTATGACTTTTTTCGACATACCATACTATGACTTTTTCGACATACTATACTATGACTTTTTTTGACATACTATACTGTGACATTTTTTTGTTTTTCGACATACTATACTATGACTTTTTTTTCGACATACTATACTATGACTTTTTTTCGACATACTATACTAAGACTTCTTTTCGACATACTATATTATGACTTTTTTTTTCGACATACTATACTATGACTTTTCTTTCGACATACTATACTATGATTTTTTTTTTTGATATACTATACTATGACTTTTTTTTCGGCATACTACACTATGACTTTTTTTTTCGACATACTATACTATGATTTTTGTTCGACATACTATACTATGACTTTTTTCGACATACTATACTATAACTTTTTTTTTGACATACTATGCCATGACTTTTTTCGACATACTATACTATGACTTTTTTCAACATACCATACTATGACTTTTTTCGACATACTATACTATGACTTTTTTCGACATACTATACTATGACTTTTTTCAACATACCATACTATGACTTTTTTCGACATACTATACTATGACTTTTTTTTCGACATACTATACTATGACTTTTTTTTTCAACATACTATACTATGACTTTTTTTCGACATACTATACTAAGACTTCTTTTCGACATACTATACTATGACTTTATTTTTCGACATACTATACTATGACTTTTTTTCGACATACTATACTATGACTTTTTTTTCGACATACTATACTATGACTTTTTTCGACATACTATACTATGACTTTTTTTTTGACATGCTATACTATGACTATTTTTTGACTTACTATACTATGATTTTTTTTCGACATACTATACAATTACTTTTTTCCGACATACTATACTATCACTTTTTTTTGACAAACTATGCTATGACTTTTTTTTGACATACTATACCATGACTTTTTTTTCGACGTACTATAATATTACTTTTTTTTCGACATACTGTACTTTGACTTTTTTTTCATCATACTATACTATGACTTTTTTTGCGACATACCATACTATGACTCTTTTCGACAGACTATACTATGACTTTTTCGACATACTATACTGTGACTCTTTTTGCGACATACTATACTATGACTTTTTTTTGACATGCTTTACTATGACTTTTTTTAGACATGCTATACTTTCACTTTTTTTTCATCATAATATACTATGACTTTTTTTGCGACATGCTATACTATGACTTTTTTCGACATACTATACTATGACTTTTTTCGACAAACTATACTATGACTTTTTAATTCGACATACTATACTATGACTTTTTTTTCGACATACTAAACTATGACTTTTTTATTCGACATACTAAACTATGACTTTTTTATTCGACATACTATACTTTGACTTTTTTTTCACCATACTATACTATAACCTTTTTTCGACATACTATACTATGACTTTTTTTCGACATACTATACTATGACTTTTTTTTCGACATACTATACCACGACTTTTTTCGACATACTATACTATGACTTTTTTCGACATGCTATACTATGACTTTTTTTTGACGAGCTATACTAGGACTATTTTTTTTCCCCGACATACTATACTATACTATGACTTATTTTTTTTTACATACTATACTATGACTTTTTTTTTTCGACATACTATATTATGACATTTTTTTGTTTTTCGACATACAATACTATGACTTTTTCTGACAAACTATACTATGACTTTTTTTTTTGACAAACTATACTATGACTTTTTTTTGACATACTATACCATGACTTTTTTTTTTCGACGTACTATATTATGACTTTTTTTTCGACATACTATATTATGAATCTTTTTAGTGAAAATTTCGACATACTATGACTGTTTTTCGTTAAAATTTCGACATACTATACTGTGAAGTTTTTTTCATGAGAATTTTCGACATACTATACAATTACTTTTTTTCGACTGACTTTTTTTCGTGAACATTTCGACATACTATACTATGACATTGTTTTCGTGTCGAAAAAAGTCGAAGTATAGTCTGTTGAAATTTTCACGAAAAATGTCATAGTATGTCGAAATTTTCAGGGAAAAAAAGTCATAGTATAGTATGTCGAAATTTTGAAGAAAAAAAAGTCATAGTATAGTGTGTCGAAATTTTCATGAAAAAAGTCAAAGTATGCCGAAAAAAAGTCATAGTATAGTATGTCGAAATTTTGACGAAAAAATGTCACAGTATAGTATGTCGAAATTTTAACGAAAAAAAAAGTCCTACTATAGTATGTCGAAAAAAAGTCATAGTATAGTATGCCGAAATTTTCACGAAAAAAAGTCAGTATAACATTTAAAAAAAAAGTCATAGTATTGTATGTCGAAATTTTGACGAAAAAATGTCACAGTATAGTATGTCGAAATTTTAACGAAAAAAAAAGTCCTACTATAGTATGTCGAAAAAAAGTCATAGTATAGTATGCCGAAATTTTCACGAAAAAAAGTCATAGTATAGTATGACGAAAAAAAGTCATAGTATAATAGTATGTCGAAATTTTAATGAAAAAAAAGTCATAGTTTTTTATGTCGAAAAAAAGTACTTTTTTCGTAAAACTTTAGACTTACTATTCTATGACTCTTTTTTCGTGAAAGTGTCAACATACTATACAATTACTTTTTTTCAACATCCTATACTATGGGTTTTTTTTCGTAAAAATTTCGACATACTATACTATGACTTTTTTTTCGACATAGTATACTAACTTTTTTTCGACATACTATATGACTTTTTTTCGTGAAAATGTCAATATACTATACTATGACATTTTTTTTTTTGGACTAACTATACACTGACTTTTTTTCGTGAAAATTTCAACATACTATTCTATGACTTTTTTTTCATGAAAATTTCAACATACCATACTATGACTTTTTTCGTGAAAATTTCGACATACTATATTATGACTTTTTTGCGACATACTATAGTAGGACTTTTTTTTCTGAAAAATTCGACATACTATACTATGACTTTTTTTCTACATACTATACTATGATTTTTTTTCGTTAAAATTTCGACATACTATACTGTTACTTTTTTTCATGAAAATTTCGACATACTATACTATGACTTTTTTTCGACATACTATATTATGACTTCTTTTTGTGAAATTTTCGACATACTATACTATGACTTTTTTTCGACATACTATACTGACTTTTTTTCGTGAAAATTTCGACATACTATACTATGACATTTTTTTCGTGTCGAAAAAAGTCCTAGTATAGTCTGTCGAAATTTTCACTAAAAATATCATAGTATTGTATGTCGAAATTTTCATGAAAAAAAAGTCATAGTATAGTATGTCGAAAAAAAGTAATAGTATAGTATGTCGAGATTTTCACGAAAAAAAAGTCATAGTATTGTATGTCGAAATTTTGACGAAAAAATGTCACACTAGTATGTCAAAATTTTAACGAAAAAAAAAGTCCTACTATAGTATGTCGAAAAAAAGTCATAGTATAGTATGCCGAAATTTTCACCAAAAAAAGTCATAGTATAGTATGACGAAAAAAAGTCATATTATAGTATGCCCAAAAAATCTCATAGTATAGTATGTGGAAAAAAAGTCATATAGTATCTCGCAATTTTCACGAAAAAAAAGTCGATATACTATGTCAAAAAATAGTCATAGTTTAGTATGTCGAAACTTTGACGAAAAAAAAGTTAGTACAGTATGTCGAAAAAAAGTCATAGTATATTATGTCGAAATTTTAACGAAAAAAACTCATAATATAGTATGTCGAAAAAAAAGTACTTTTTTCGTAAAACTTTCGACTTACTATTCTATGACTCTTTTTTTCGTAAAAATGTCGATATACTGTACTATGAATTTTTTTCGACATAGTATACTGACTTTTTTTCGATATACTATACTATGACTTTTTTTCGTGAAAATGTCAACATACTATTCTATGACTTTTTTATTTTAATACATACTATACTATGACTTCTTTTCATGAAAATTTCAACATACTATTCTATGACTTCTTTTATGAAAATTTCAACATACTATACTATGACTTTTTTTGACATACTATACTATGACTTTTTTTTCGTGAAAATTTCGACATACTATACTATGACTTTTTTTCGACATACTATACTGACTTTTTTTCGTGAAAATTTCGACATACTATACTGATATTTTTTTCGTGTCGAAAAAAGTCCTAGTATAGTCTGTCGAAATTTTCACGAAAAATATCATAGTATAGTATGTCGAAATTTTCATGAAAAAAAAGTCATAGTATAGTATGTCAAAATTTTTACGGAAAAAAAGTCATGGTATAGTATGTCGAAATTTTAACAAAAAAAGTCATAGTATGGTATGTCAAAAAAAAATCATAGTATATGTCGAATTTTTCACGAAAAAAGTCATATTATAGTATGCCGAAAAAAAGTCACAGTATACTAAGTCAAAAAAAAGTCATAGTTTAGTATGTCGAAATTTTGACGAAAAAAAGTCAGTATAGTATGTCGAAAAAAAGTCATAGTATATTATGTCGAAATTTTAACGAAAAAAAGTCATAGGATAGTATGTCGAAAAAAAGTATTTTTTTCGTAAAACTTTCGACTTACTATTCTATGACTCTTTTTAGTGAATATCAACATACTATTCTATGACTTTTTTTTCATGAAAATTTCAACATACTATACTATAAGTTTTTTTCGACATACTATACTATGACTTTTTTTTCGAGAAAATTTCACCATACTAAACTATGACTTTTTTTCGACATACTATACTATGACTTTTTTTCGACATACTTTACTATGACTTCTTTTTGTGAAAATTTCGACATACTATACAATGACTTTTTATCGACATACTATACTATGACTTTTTTTCGACATACTATACTATTACTTTTTTTTCGTGAAAATTTCGACATACTATACTATGACTTTTTTTCGACATACTATACTATGACTTTTTTTTGTGAAATTTCGACATACGATACTATGACTTTTTTTTTTACATACTATACTATGACTTTTTTTCGACATACTATACTGACTTTTTTTCGTGAAAATTTCGACATACTATACTGACTTTTTTTCATGAAAATTTCAACATACTATACTATGACTTTTTTTCGACATACTATACTATGACTTTTTTTCGACATACTTTACTATGAATTCTTTTTGTGAAAATTTCGACATACTATACTATTACTTTTTTTCGACATACTATACTATGACTTTTTTCGACATACTATACTATGACTTTTTTTTCGTGAAAATTTCAACATACTATACTATGACTTTTTTTTCGTAAAAATTTTGATATATTGTACTATGAATTTTTTTCGACATAGTATACTGGCTTTTTTTTTGACATACTATACTATGACTTTTTTTCGTGAAAATTTCAACATACTATTCTATGACTTTTTTTTCATGAAAATTCCAACATACTATACTATGACTTTTTTTCGTGAAAATGTTAACATACTATACTATGACTTTTTTTTTTTCGACCTACTATACTCTGACTTTTTTTCGTGAAAATTTCAACATACTATTCTATGACTTTTTTTTCATTAAAAAAATTTCAACATACTATACTATGACTTTTTTTTCGTGAAATTTTCGACATACTATACTATGACTATTTTTCGTGAAAATTCAACATACTATTCTATGACTTTTTTTTCATGAAAATTTCAACATACTATACTATGACTTTTTTTTCGTGAAAATGTCAACATACTATACTATGCCTTTTTTTTCCGACATACTATGACTTTTTTTTCATGAAAATTTCAACATACTATACTGTGACTTTTTTTTTCGTGAAATTTTCGACATACTATACTATGACTTTTTTTTTTTTCGACATACTATACTATGACTTTTTTTTTTTTCGACATAATATACTATGACTTTTTTTCGTGAAAATTTCAAAATACTATTCTATGACTTTTTTTTCATGAAAATTCCAACATACAATACTATGACTTTTTTTTCCCAACATACTATACTCTGATTTTTTTTCATGAAAATTTCAACATACTATACTATGACTTTTTTTCGTGAAAATGTTAACATACTATTCTATGACTTTTTTTTTTTCGACATACTATATTCTGACTTTTTTTCGTGAAAATTTCAACATACTATTCTATGACTTTTTTTTCATAAAAAAAATTTCAACATACTATACTATGACTTTTTTCGTGAAAATTTCGACATACTATACTATGACTTTTTTTCGACATACTATACTATGACTTTTTTTCGACATACTATACTATGACTTTTTTTCGATATACTATACTATGACTTTATTTTCGTGAAAATTTCGACATACTATACTATGACTATTTTTCGACATACTATACTATGACTTTTTTTCGACATACTATACTATGACTTTTTTTCGTGAAAATTTCAACATACGATTCGATGACTTTTTTTTCATAAAAATTTCAACATACTATACTATGACTTTTTTTTCGTGACAATTTCGACATACCATTCTATGACTTCTTTTTCATGAAAATTCCAACATACTATACTATGACGTTTTTTCGTGTAAATGTCAACATACAATACTATGACTTTTTTTTTTTCGACATACTATACTCTGACTTTTTTTCGTGAAAATTTCAACATACTGTTCTATGACTTTTTTTTCGTGAAAATTTCGACATACTATACTATAAGTTTTTTTCGACATACTATACTATGACTTTTTTTTCGGGAAAATTTCACCATACTAAACTATGACTTTTTTTCGACATACTATACTATGACTTTTTTTCGACATACTTTACTATGACTTCTTTTTGTGAAAATTTCGACATGCTATACTATGACTTTTTATCGACATACTATACTATGACTTTTTTTCGACATACTATACTATGACTTTTTTTTCGTAAAAATTTGATGCTCTGTACTATAAATTTTTTTCGACATAGTATACTGACTTTTTTTTTTGACATACTATACTATGACTTTTTTTCGTGAAAATGTCAACATACTATACTATGACTGTTTTTTTTTTCGACATACTATACTATGACTTTTTTTCGACATACTATACAATGACTTTTTTTCGACATACTATACTATGACTTTTTTTCGACATACTATACTATGACTTTTTTCCGACATACTATACTATGACTTTTTTCGTGAAAATTTCGACATACTATACTATGACTTTTTTTCGACATACTATACTATGACTTTTTTTCGACATACTATACTATGATTTTTTTTTTCGACATAATATACCAGGACTTTTTTTCGTGAAAATTTCAAAATACTATTCTATGACTTTTTTTTCATGAAAATTCCAACATACTATACTATGACTTTTTTTCGTGAAAATGTTAACATACTATTCTATGACTTTTTTTTTTTCGACATACTATATTCTGACTTTTTTTCGTGAAAATGTCAACATACTATACTATGACTGTTTTTTTTTTCGACATACTATACTATGATTTTTTTTTTCGACATAATATACCAGGACTTTTTTTCGTGAAAATTTCAAAATACTATTCTATGACTTTTTTTTCATGAAAATTCCAACATACTATACTATGACTTTTTTTCGTGAAAATGTTAACATACTATTCTGACTTTTTTTTCATAAAAAAAATTTCAACATACTATACTATGACTTTTTTCGTGAAAATTTCGACATACTATACTATGACTTTTTTTCGACATACTATACTATGACTTTTTTTCGACATACTATACTATGACTTTTTTCCGACATACTATACTATGACTTTTTTCGTGAAAATTTCAACATACTATACTATGACTTTTTTTCGACATACTATACTATGACTTTTTTTTCGTGAAAATTTCGACATACTATACTATGACTTTTTTTCGACATACTATACTATGACTTTTTTTTTTCGTGAAAATTTCGACATACTATACTATGACTTTTTTTCGACATACTATACTTTTTTTTTTTTCGTGAAAATTTCGACATACTATACTTTGACTTTTTTTTGACATACTATACTATGACTTTTTTCTGACATACTATACTATGACTTTTTTTCGACATACTATACTGTTCCTTTTTTTCATGAAAATTTCGACATACTATACTATGACTTTTTTTCAACATATATGACTTTTTTTCATGAAAATTCCAACATACTATACTATGACTTTTTTTCGTGAAAATGTCAACATACTATACTATGACTTTTTTTTTCGACATACTATACTCTGACTATTTTTCTTGAAAATTTCAACATACTATTCTATGACTTTTTTTCCTTGAAAATTTCAACATACTATTCTATGACTTTTTTTTCGTGAAAATTTCGACATACTATACTATGACTTTTTTTCTACATACTATACTATGACTTTTTTTCGACATACCATACTATGACTTTATTTTCGTGAAAATTTCGACATACTATACTATGACTTTTTTTCTACATACTATACTATGACTTTTTTTCGACATACTTTACTATGACTTCTTTTTGTGAAAATTTCGACATACTATACTATGACTTTTTTTCGACATACTATTCTATGACTTTTTTTCGACATACTATACTATGACTTTTTTTCGACATACTATACTATGACTTTATTTTCGTGAAAATTTCGACATACTATACTATGACTTTTTTTCGTGAAAATTTCAACATACTATTCTAATTTTTTTTTCATGAAAATTTCAACATACTATACTATGACTTTTTTTCGTGAAAATTTCGACATACTATACTATGACTTTTTTTCGACATACTATACTATGACTTTTTTTTCGTGAAAATTTCGACATACTATACTGACTTTTTTTCGACATACTATAGTATGACTTTTTTCCGACATACTATACTATGACTTTTTTTTTTCGTGAAAATTTCGACATACTATACTATGACTTTTTTTCGACATACTATACTTTTTTTTTTTTCGTGAAAATTTCGACATACTATACTTTGACTTTTTTTCGACATAGTATACTATGACTTTTTTCTGACATACTATACTATGACTTTTTTTCAACATATTATAATATGACTTTTTTTCATGAAAATTCCAACATACTATACTATGACTTTTTTTCGTGAAAATGTCAACATACTATACTATGACTTTTTTTTCGACATACTATACTCTGACTATTTTTCGTGAAAATTTCAACATACTATTCTATGACTTTTTTTTCATGAAAATTTCAACATACTATACTATGACTTTTTTTTCGTGAAAATTTCGACATACTATACTATGACTTTTTTTCGACATACTTTACTATGACTTCTTTTTGTGAAAATTTCGACATACTATACTATGACTTTTTTTCTACATACTATACTATGACTTTTTTTCGACATACTATACTATGACTTTTTTTCGACATACTATACTATGACTTTATTTTCGTGAAAATTTCGACATACTATACTATGACTTTTCGTAAAAATATGATATATTGTACTATGAATTTTTTTCGACATACTATACTATGACTTTTTTTTCATGAAAATTCCAACATACTATTCTGACTTTTTTTTCATGAAAATTTTAACATACTATACTATGACTTTTTTTCGACATACTATACTATGACTTTTTTTCGACATACTATACTATGATTTTTTTTTTCGACATAATATACCAGGACTTTTTTTCGTGAAAATTTCAAAATACTATTCTATGACTTTTTTTTCATGAAAATTCCAACATACTATACTATGACTTTTTTTCGTGAAAATGTTAACATACTATTCTATGACTTTTTTTTTTTCGACATACTATATTCTGACTTTTTTTCGTGAAAATGTCAACATACTATACTATGACTGTTTTTTTTTTCGACATACTATACTATGATTTTTTTTTTCGACATAATATACCAGGACTTTTTTTCGTGAAAATTTCAAAATACTATTCTATGACTTTTTTTTCATGAAAATTCCAACATACTATACTATGACTTTTTTTCGTGAAAATGTTAACATACTATTCTGACTTTTTTTTCATAAAAAAAATTTCAACATACTATACTATGACTTTTTTCGTGAAAATTTCGACATACTATACTATGACTTTTTTTCGACATACTATACTATGACTTTTTTTCGACATACTATACTATGACTTTTTTCCGACATACTATACTATGACTTTTTTCGTGAAAATTTCAACATACTATACTATGACTTTTTTTCGACATACTATACTATGACTTTTTTTTCGTGAAAATTTCGACATACTATACTATGACTTTTTTTCGACATACTATACTATGACTTTTTTTTTTCGTGAAAATTTCGACATACTATACTATGACTTTTTTTCGACATACTATACTTTTTTTTTTTTCGTGAAAATTTCGACATACTATACTTTGACTTTTTTTTGACATACTATACTATGACTTTTTTCTGACATACTATACTATGACTTTTTTTCGACATACTATACTGTTCCTTTTTTTCATGAAAATTTCGACATACTATACTATGACTTTTTTTCAACATATATGACTTTTTTTCATGAAAATTCCAACATACTATACTATGACTTTTTTTCGTGAAAATGTCAACATACTATACTATGACTTTTTTTTTCGACATACTATACTCTGACTATTTTTCTTGAAAATTTCAACATACTATTCTATGACTTTTTTTCCTTGAAAATTTCAACATACTATTCTATGACTTTTTTTTCGTGAAAATTTCGACATACTATACTATGACTTTTTTTCTACATACTATACTATGACTTTTTTTCGACATACTATACTATGACTTTATTTTCGTGAAAATTTCGACATACTATACTATGACTTTTTTTCTACATACTATACTATGACTTTTTTTCGACATACTTTACTATGACTTCTTTTTGTGAAAATTTCGACATACTATACTATGACTTTTTTTCGACATACTATTCTATGACTTTTTTTCGACATACTATACTATGACTTTTTTTCGACATACTATACTATGACTTTATTTTCGTGAAAATTTCGACATACTATACTATGACTTTTTTTCGTGAAAATTTCAACATACTATTCTAATTTTTTTTTCATGAAAATTTCAACATACTATACTATGACTTTTTTTCGTGAAAATTTCGACATACTATACTATGACTTTTTTTCGACATACTATACTATGACTTTTTTTTCGTGAAAATTTCGACATACTATACTGACTTTTTTTCGACATACTATAGTATGACTTTTTTCCGACATACTATACTATGACTTTTTTTTTTCGTGAAAATTTCGACATACTATACTATGACTTTTTTTCGACATACTATACTTTTTTTTTTTTCGTGAAAATTCCGACATACTATACTTTGACCTTTTTTCGACATAGTATACTATGACTTTTTTCTAAATATTATACTATGACTTTTTTTTCAAAACAGTATACTATGACTTTTTTTCGACATACTATACTATGACTTTTTATCGTGAAAATGTCAACATACTATACTATGACTTTTTTTTCGACATACTATACTCTGACTATTTTTCGTGAAAATTTCAACATACTATTCTATGACTTTTTTTTCATGAAAATTTCAACATACTATACTATGACTTTTTTTTCGTGAAAATTTCGACATACTATACTATGACTTTTTTTCGACATACTTTACTATGACTTCTTTTTGTGAAAATTTCGACATACTATACTATGACTTTTTTTCTACATACTATACTATGACTTTTTTTCGACATACTATACTATGACTTTTTTTCGACATACTATACTATGACTTTATTTTCGTGAAAATTTCGACATACTATACTATGACTTTTCGTAAAAATATGATATATTGTACTATGAATTTTTTTCGACATACTATACTATGACTTTTTTTTCATGAAAATTCCAACATACTATTCTGATTTTTTTTTCATGAAAATTTTAACATACTATACTATGACTTTTTTTCGACATAGTATACTATGACTTTTTTTCGTGAAAATTTCGACATACTATACTATGACTTTTTTTCGACATACTATACTATGACTTTTTTTTCGTGAAAATTTCGACATACTATACTATGACTTTTTTTCGACATACTATACTATGACTTTTTTTTTTCGTGAAAATTTCGACATACTATTCTATGACTTTTTTTCTACATACTATACTATGACTTTTTTTCGACATACTATACTATGACTTTTTTTCGACATACTATACTGTTACTTTTTTTCATGAAAATTTCGACATACTATACTGACTTTTTTTCAACATATACTATGACTTTTTTTCGTGAAAATTTCGACATACTATACTATGACTTTTTCATGAAAATTTCAACATACTATACTATGACTTTTTCGACATACTATACTATGACTTTTTTTCGACATTCTATACTATCACTTTATTTTCGTGATAATTTCGACATACTATACTGACTTTTTTTCGACAGTATACTATGACTTTTTTTTTCGTGAAAATTTCGACATACTATACTGACTTTTATTCGACATACTATAGTATGACTTTTTTTCGACATACTATACTATGACTTTTTTTCGACATACTATACTATGACTTTTTTTTGACATACTATACTATGACTTTTTTTCGACATACTATACTATGACTTTTTTTCGTGAAAATTTCGACATATACTATGACTTTTTCGTGAAAATTTCGACATACTATACTATGCCTTTTTTTTTTTCGACATACTATACTATGACTTTTTTTTGTGAAAATTTCAACATACTATTCGATGACTTTTTTTTCATGAAAATTTCAACATACTATAATATGACTTTTTTTTCGTGAAATTTTCGACATACTATACTATGACTTTTTTTTCGACATACTATACTATGAATTTTTTTTTTTTTGACATACTATACTATGACTTTTTTTCGTGAAAATTTCAACATACTATTCTATGACTTTTTTTTCATGAAAATTCCAACATACTATACTATGACTTTTTTTCGTGAAAATGTTAACATACTATTCTATGACTTTTTTTCGACATACTATTCTATGACTTTTTTTCGACATACTATACTATGACTTTTTTTCGACATACTATACTGACTTTATTTTCGTGAAAATTTCGACATACTATACTATGACTTTTTTTCGTGAAAATTTCAACATACTATTCTAATTTTTTTTTCATGAAAATTTCAACATACTATACTATGACTTTTTCTTCGTGAAAATTTCGACATACTATACTATGACTTTTTTTCGACATACTATACTATGACTTTTTTTTCGTGAAAATTTCGACATACTATATAATGACTTTTTTTCGACATACTATAGTATGACTTTTTTCCGACATACTATACTATGACTTTTTTTTTTTCGTGAAAATTTCGACATACTATACTATGACTTTTTTTCGACATACTATACTTTTTTTTTTTCGTGAAAATTTCGACATACTATTCTTTGACTTTTTTTCGACATACCATACTATGACTTTTTTCTGACATACTATACTATGACTTTTTTTCGACATACTATACTGTTACTTTTCTTCATGAAAATTTCGACATACTATACTATGACTTTTTTTCAATATATTATAATATGACTTTTTTTCATGAAAATTCCAACATACTATACTATGACTTTTTTTCGTGAAAATGTCAACATACTATACTATGACTTTTTTTTCGACATACTATACTCTGACTATTTTTCGTGAAAATTTCAACATACTATTCTATGACTTTTTTTTCATGAAAATTTCAACATACTATACTATGACTTTTTTTTCGTGAAAATTTCGACATACTATACTATGACTTTTTTTCGACATACTTTACTATGACTTCTTTTTGTGAAAATTTCGACATACTATGCTATGACTTTTTTTCTACATACTATACTATGACTTTTTTTCGACATACTATACTATGACTTTTTTTCGACATACTATACTATGACTTTTTTTCGACATACTATACTATGACTTTTTTTCGACATACTATACTATGACTTTATTTTCGTGAAAATTTCGACATACTATACTATGACTTTTCGTAAAAATATGATATATTGTACTATGAATTTTTTTCGACATACTATACTATGACTTTTTTTTCATGAAAATTCCAACATACTATTCTGACTTTTTTTTCATGAAAATTTTAACATACTATACTATGACTTTTTTTCGACATAGTATACTATGACTTTTTTTCGTGAAAATTTCGACATACTATACTATGACTTTTTTTCGACATACTATACTATGACTTTTTTTTCGTGAAAATTTCGACATACTATACTATGACTTTTTTTCGACATACTATACTATGACTTTTTTTTTTCGTGAAAATTTCGACATACTATACTATGACTTTTTTTCAACATACTATACTATGACTTTTTTTCGACATACTATACTATGACTTTTTTTCGACATACTATACTGTTACTTTTTTTCATGAAAATTTCGACATACTATACTGACTTTTTTTCAACATATACTATGACTTTTTTTCGTGAAAATTTCGACATACTATACTATGACTTTTTCATGAAAATTTCAACATACTATACTATGACTTTTTCGACATACTATACTATGACTTTTTTTCGACATTCTATACTATCACTTTATTTTCGTGATAATTTCGACATACTATACTGACTTTTTTTCGACAGTATACTATGACTTTTTTTTTCGTGAAAATTTCGACATACTATACTGACTTTTATTCGACATACTATAGTATGACTTTTTTTCGACATACTATACTATGACTTTTTTTCGACATACTATACTATGACTTTTTTTTGACATACTATACTATGACTTTTTTTCGACATACTATACTATGACTTTTTTTCGTGAAAATTTCGACATATACTATGACTTTTTCGTGAAAATTTCGACATACTATACTATGCCTTTTTTTTTTCGACATACTATACTATGACTTTTTTTTGTGAAAATTTCAACATACTATTCGATGACTTTTTTTTCATGAAAATTTCAACACTATAATATGACTTTTTTTTCGTGAAATTTTCGACATACTATACTATGACTTTTTTTTCGACATACTATACTATGAATTTTTTTTTTTTTGACATACTATACTATGACTTTTTTTCGTGAAAATTTCAACATACTATTCTATGACTTTTTTTTCATGAAAATTCCAACATACTATACTATGACTTTTTTTCGTGAAAATGTTAACATACTATTCTATGACTTTTTTTCGACATACTATTCTATGACTTTTTTTCGACATACTATACTATGACTTTTTTTCGACATACTATACTGACTTTATTTTCGTGAAAATTTCGACATACTATACTATGACTTTTTTTCGTGAAAATTTCAACATACTATTCTAATTTTTTTTTCATGAAAATTTCAACATACTATACTATGACTTTTTCTTCGTGAAAATTTCGACATACTATACTATGACTTTTTTTCGACATACTATACTATGACTTTTTTTTCGTGAAAATTTCGACATACTATACTATGACTTTTTTTCGACATACTATAGTATGACTTTTTTCCGACATACTATACTATGACTTTTTTTTTTTCGTGAAAATTTCGACATACTATACTATGACTTTTTTTCGACATACTATACTTTTTTTTTTTCGTGAAAATTTCGACATACTATTCTTTGACTTTTTTTCGACATACCATACTATGACTTTTTTCTGACATACTATACTATGACTTTTTTTCGACATACTATACTGTTACTTTTCTTCATGAAAATTTCGACATACTATACTATGACTTTTTTTCAATATATTATAATATGACTTTTTTTCATGAAAATTCCAACATACTATACTATGACTTTTTTTCGTGAAAATGTCAACATACTATACTATGACTTTTTTTTCGACATACTATACTCTGACTATTTTTCGTGAAAATTTCAACATACTATTCTATGACTTTTTTTTCATGAAAATTTCAACATACTATACTATGACTTTTTTTTCGTGAAAATTTCGACATACTATACTATGACTTTTTTTCGACATACTTTACTATGACTTCTTTTTGTGAAAATTTCGACATACTATGCTATGACTTTTTTTCTACATACTATACTATGACTTTTTTTCGACATACTATACTATGACTTTTTTTCGACATACTATACTATGACTTTATTTTCGTGAAAATTTCGACATACTATACTATGACTTTTTTTCGTAAAAATATGATATATTGTACTATGACTTTTTTTCGACATACTATACTATGACTTTTTTTCGTGAAAATTTCAACATACTATTCTGACTTTTTTTTCATGAAAATTCCAACATACTATACTATGACTTTTTTTCGTGAAAATTTCAACATACTATTCTGACTTTTTTTTCATGAAAATTTCAACATGCTATACTATGACTTTTTTTTCGTGAAAATTTCGACATACTATACTATGACTTTTTTTCGACATAGTATACTATGACTTTTTTTTCGTGAAAATTTCGACATACTATACTATGACTTTTTTTCGACATACTATAGTATGACTTTTTTCCGACATACTATACTGACTTTTTTTTTTTGTGAAAATTTCGACATACTATTCTATGACTTTTTTTCGACATACTATACTATGACTTTTTTTTGACATACTATACTATGACTTTTTTTCGACATACTATACTGTTACTTTTTTTCATGAAAATTTCGACATACTATACTATGACTTTTTTTCAACATATTATACTATGACTTTTTTTCGTGAAAATTTCGACATACTATACTATGACTTTTTCATGAAAATTTCAACATACTACACTGACTTTTTTTCGACATACTATACTATGACTTTTTTTCGACATTCTATACTATCACTTTATTTTCGTGAAAATTTCGACATACTATATTATGACTTTTTTTCGACACACTATACTATGACTTTTTTTCGACATACTATACTATGACTTTTTTTCGACATACTATACTATGACTTTTTTTCTACATACTATACTATGACTTTTTTTTGACATACTATACTATGACTTTTTTTCGACATACTATACTGTTACCTTTTTTCATGAAAAATTCGACATACTATACTATGACTTTTTTTCAACATACTATACTATGACTTTTTTTCGTGAAAATTTCGACATACTATACTATGACTTTTTTTCATGAAAATTTCAACATACTGTACTATGACTTTTTTCGACATACTATACTATGACTTTTTTTCGACATACTATACTGTGACTTTTTTTCGTGAAATTTTCGACATACTATACTATGACTTTTTTTCGACATACTATACTATGACTTTTTTTCGACATACTATACTATGACTTTTTTTCGACATACTACACTATGACTTTTTTTCGACATACTATACTATGACTTTTTTTTCGTGAAAATTTCGACATACTATACTATGACTTTTTTTTCGACATACTATACTATGACTTTTTTTCGACATACTTTACTATGACTTCTTTTTGTGAAAATTTCGACATACTATACTATGACTTTTTTTCGACATACTATACTATGACTTTTTTTTCGACATACTATACTATGACTTTTTTTTGACACACTATACTTTGACTTTTTTTTGACATACTATACTATGACTTTACTCGACATACTATACTATGACATGTTTGTCTTTTTTCTACATGCTTTATTATGTCTTATGTTTTTTCACAAAACACATTTTGGCCATAACTCCAGAATTCATTTGCTAATTTTCACATTTTAAAAAATGCCTAATAGGATAAAGTTTGGACAGACATTGATGTTAACTGCAACTTAACTGGCGGGTATTCTCGTTCTTATTCTTCTGTGTGTGTGTGTGTGTGTGTGTGTGTGTGTGTGTGTGTGTGTGACAGGTAATGTTCTGGCCACCCTAAACGGCAGTGTACTTGACAGTCCGTCGGAGGGGCAGGGGTCAACAGCGCCCCAAGAGTCTGAGGCCCAGAGTGTTCAAAATGTGTTGGTGCTGAGTGGAGGAGAGGGCTACATCGACTTCCGTATAGGTAAGTACTCACACCTGCACTCGGGTCAATTGTCATCTCTATGTAGCCAAAGCACCATACTAAGACTTCCTGCAAAAAGTAAAAATAAAATAGCCAAATGTGACAGTGGTGCTTTTCAATATTAGCAGTACTGATGTTGCTGATTTTAACACGCAACAGTTTAATAAAAGTTGCCATGGCTTCAACTATTCTTGTAACAACATTTCGATAAAAGACTAATTCTATATACAAATGTAAAAAGAAAACATACAAACATAATTTTAAAGGGTACTCCTTTTCAGCATTTTAAAAATGATTTGAAACATTTCTATAAATATGCATAGAGCTTTGATTATTTACTGATGTTTTGCACAAATGCAATGCCTGTATGTTGAAATGTTGATTTAGAAAATACAGAATTAAGGAACTAAATAGAAAAAAGACTTTAACATATTATTAGCACAATAAAGTTTGATATGTGTTCATTGTGGAATTACAGCTCTTAAGTTTTCTGTTTACCTGTTTTCCTCAGGAGATGGAGAGGATGATGAGACAGAGGAAGCAGACAGTGGTGGAACTTCGCAGATAAAACCTGCTTTGTGTAAAGCTGAGCGGAGCCACATCATCGTCTGGCAGGTGTCTTACATACCTGAGTGACACCTGGATCTGCTTTAACACCCACACCCACACCCACTCACCTCCTTAAAGAAATCTCCTCCTGCCCCCAAAAGCTTCCAGCCACCCAAACCTTGTAATTATCCCTGGTCATGTAAAAGTTCCCCCTTGGCTCTAAAACGACCCTCCAAGCCGTGTATCGTACCCTTGTAACTATTATATCCCCTCCTGCCCCGTCACCTTGTAACTTAAATGCCTTGTAAGTACCTCCTCTGATCTAGTAATCTGCCTGCCATCCTGTTTCTGTCCCACACAGGGCATTGTAACTACCTTCATGAGCCTTGTAACCCAGCCTCATAACTACCTCCCTCCTCTGCATCAATCTTATATTCACCCTGTAAGCACACTGTATCTCCTCCTATATTTACCTCAATTGTCCTGCATCTGCCCCAGAGTTATCCTCCTCTTCCTAAACTTAGTTTGTCACCTGTGAAGCCTCCACCTTGTCTTAAAGGAAAGCCCAGAGCCCCAACATGCATTAATTGTACCAAAAAAAAGAAAAAAAAAGAAGCAAGTGCAGAAATGTGAATGACAACAGTGACTTGCATTTTCACCAGAAATCTGTCTGATTTTTCTAACAGCCAATCAGTAATCCATAACCATTTATACCATGATATGTTTAAATGCAGTTATTGGACGCAGGTGTCGGGTGTTTACACAGTCTTTTGACAGTGTGTGTGAGTGAAAACAAGACAGCATACAGACTCTTGTTTTGGCTTTCATGATTGTAGTGGATGGCAAACAAGTTTGGGTCACTTTTTAGGACGACATGGAACAAATGGAAAGTCAAAATTACAGCATGTCGGATTCAGTACAGAAGTCTGGGCTTTTTTTGGCTGTTATCTAAAATATTTTGCATCCAATCTTGCAGTCACGTCTATTTAAAGAGTCTCGATTAATGACGTTTGCTAATTTTCTACCCTGATCAAAACAACCCTCATGAGGATGTAATGACTTAGAGTGCGGTAACAGACCCCAAACGTCAGGAAATATCTGGCGCCTGAATCAAATGTCATGCTAGAGTCGTGTGAACAAGGTTATCAAACGAGTCGAAGGGGTTTGTGCTTTATGTGTCAAGGGTTCAGTCCGAGACTAATTTCTCTCATCTGACTGGCTGTTGATCAGACGGTTCGTTGTGAAGCAGGTGAACAGTGATGTGTTGTCATTATGTGTACAGGGATTATTGTAAATCTCCAGACACACTGAAGCCCATCCTCTTTGTTCAGTATGGAAATTCATGCATTGATCTCTATCTGTGTGGATTAAATATTAAACATATTTGTGTGCTGAAAAAATGTACAGTTGATGTGTGCGTGTGTGTGTGTCTAAATTATAATAACTCACTAAGAATTTTAAAAAGGATTTCCTGATTAGATTTATTTGTTTTAGACAAATCCAACACAATTCATACAGCATCATGGGATTTTAAAAAAGCACAAATGTGACAAAAGCAGCTATTGGAGAAATTATAATTTTATAGAACAAAATATATTATCGCGCTTAATTCGGTTTCTTTTCAATTTGGAATCGAAGCCTGACATGATATTATATATATATCCTTGAAAGCTGTTAAGCATCTTATTTTGAATCTTATACCCTTTACATTCAAGTAGTCCCAAGTTAAGTGACAATCTCTTTTACACCCTTAAAGAATTTGTATTTAAAGGTACAGGAAACATGAGTTTGTAGAAAGGCAATAATTGTTTTGGTTAATTGTTCCCATCTTCATGGGTTTTCTTTGTATATTTTGGCTTATTTTTCACCATAAAAATTGCGAGGATTTTATCCCACGAGACAAAGAAAAACGTGATGCTTTGTATAACTAAATATACTTTGCACAGCACATCACCTGTATACTTATGGATAACGTTTCCTGTACTTTCAATAGAAATTAACCTTTAGGGTTGATTTAAATGTTGTCATTCCCTGATTAACATTATGAATCACAACCGTTTATTGCTCCACATTCAAAGCTTATTGCTTAAAAACTGTAAACACAAGCTAGTGTTCTGGACTAAACAAAGACTACAATGAAAACTGTAACAGAAGCAGGCACGGTCATGTTACTCATCAAGCTATTGCTCATTTAGTGCATGTTTGCTTTGTAAAGTCATTTCACCTCAGAAATGTAGTTCAGATAGATAAAAAAATACATTTTATGAAAAAAAAAGATCCCGCAACAGCAATGACACCTCGTCTCCCATGTGGCTACAAACTACTAAAACCAAAGAAATATGTATCTGAGATATGATGTAATCCATCTTGTAATGACACCAATAAAGAAAAACACTGGTTTACCTACAGGACGGAGTTCACACAGCACATATAGACCATCAGTTGTAGATCCAGTGGCTGCTGCTGTCCTCCCAGCAGTGAAGTTCGTTCTGTCGAAACCACAGAGAGATTTCCTTCTGGGCGCTCTCCACAGAGTCGCTGCCGTGGATCACGTTCCTGCAACGCAGAACCAAAAACACAAACATGTTCAGGACATTCAGACACAGTCAGACCCCATTTAGCTTCTTTTTGATTATTTGGTTCATTTTTTTTAATCCAAGGATTCAAAATACTGTAGAAACCATGAAAAGCAGAATAGCAACTGTTTGCAACACCTGGATCAGGTGATAATTCATCACCTACTGTATATTAAACACGAAAAAGACTTAATCTTAGAGGGAACACAAAGTTTAGTTGTTTACACCATGGAAAGCCAAAGTGTGCCGGTCCTGTCTGTGACAGGTTGATCACAATCAGGACCTTTTTACGTTCACACCATCTTTCCAAAATGTTGCCAGTTTAGAAACATTATTGAAAAGGTTAATGGGGTGGGGAGACATTTTTGATGACATGCTATACTATGATTTATTCATGACATTTTTGATAACATGCTATATTATGACTTTTTATTGACATTTTTGATAACATGCTATACTATGACTTTTTTAATGAAATTTTGATAACATGCTATACTATGACTTTTTTAATAAAAATTTGATGACATGCTATACTATGTCTTTTTTAATAACATTTTTGATGACATGCTATACTATGTCTTTTTTAATAACATTTTTGATGACATGCTATACTATGATTAATTTATGATATTTTTGATGACATGCTATACTATGACTTTTTAAATTACATTTTTGATGACATGCTTTATTATGACTTTTTAAAGATATTTTTGATGACATGCTATACTATGACTTTTTAATAACATTTTTGATGACATGCTATACTATGACTTTTTAATATACATTTTTGATGACATGCTATACTATGTCTTTTTTCATTAAATTTTTATGACATGCTATACTATGACTTTTTTAATGAAATTTTGATAACATGCTATACTATGACTTTTTTGTGACATTTTTGATGACATGCTATTCTATGATTTATTCATGACATTTTTGATAGCATGCTATACTATGACTTTTTTAATGAAATTTTGATGACATGCTATACTATGACTTTTTTTAATAACATTTTTGATGACATGCTATACTATGACTTTTTTAATAACATTTTTGATGACATGCTATACTATGATTTATTCATGACATTTTTGATGACATGCTATACTATGACTTTTTTATGACGTTTTTGATGACATGCTATACTATGACTTTTTTACAACATTTTTGATGACATGCTATACTATGACTTTTATGACATTTTTGATAACATGCTATACAATGTCTTTTTTATGACATTTTTGATGACATGCTATACTATGTCTTTGTTATGACATTTTTGATGACATGCTATACTATGTCTTTTTTATGACATTTTTGATGACATGCTATACTATGACTTTGTTAATGAAATTTTGATTACATGCTATACTATGATTTATTTATGACATTTTTGATGACGTGCTATACTATGACTTTTTAAATTACATTTTTGATGACATGCTTTATTATGACTTTTTAAAGATATTTTTGATGACATGCTTTATTATGACTTTTTAAAGATATTTTTGATGACGTGCTATACTATGACCTTTTAATGACATTTTTGATGACATGCCATGTACAAAAAGCACAGGTGTAAATTGATAAAATGAATGATGGCTTTAGTCCATTCAGGGTCCTGGTATTGTGCATGCTGGCTCACTGTCATAATCTCATGGCGTACCGGGACACTTGAATAGAACGCAGGAATCGTTAATGTTATTAGTAACACCTGTGTTTTTCCTACTATGACGATTCAAAATGTCTGCTGTACATAAGGCCTGTCATCCCTCACATTTTCCCTCAGAGGAGGAGAACTGAATCATCTTACCTGCCCACTTCTACACAGTAATCTCCTCGGATGGTTCCAGGCAGCGAGTCAGTAGGGTTTGTCTCTCCCAACATCTTACGTGCAGTCTTGACCACGTCCAAACCCTCCCACACCTGAACAAACACAGAAATGTACATGACTACAGCGTGCAGAATAATATCACAAATATCACATTCATGTATTGGAGACTGATGAGACTGACACTGAAAATTACAACTCTTTCAAAATAAGCTACTTTGCTTAAATATTTTCATTTAGAGAACCATAAAACACAACACAGTGTTTTCATTTAATGGCAGCTTATTTCCTGCTTTTGACTGCATCATGTTTGACTGTACTATGACTTATTATGCAAGTTATTAGCCAAACCGAAAGCCCTCTGAATTTCTGAAAGCCTTTAGTATTGTGTGGACACGTGTGCAGCATGTGGGAGAATCTCACCATTGCTACGATTGGTCCAGAGCTCATGTAGCTCATCAGTCCCCTGAAGAAAGGCTTACTCCTCAGTTCCCAGTAGTGTTCCCTCAGAAGATCCTCAGATGCCTGATGACACACAAGACAGACACATATTCAATTAAAATATAAAAAATATCACTGATTTATTATATTAGCCACGATCTATTATTTGGACTATGAATCAATCTACACCACAAATACCTGCACAAGTTTGAGGCCCACCAGTTTGAACCCTCTCTTCTCAAAGCGACGTACGATTTCTCCAACCAGTCTCCGCTGCACGCCATCTGGTTTGACGGCAATGAAGGTGCGCTCATTCACACCGGTCCAGCCTAGAACCAGAGATAACATACAGCAAACATTAAGGTAAAACTGTTTAAAGTAACCAAGGCAGCCACCACACACAACCTGGAGCACCTTGCATGCACGTTAGCATAGACTGGAGGAAGCGGCATCGCTCATTCAAGAGATGGTGGCGAAGGAAAATGCTGACACAACTGAGTTCTGCAAGGTGGTCGACGACAACTCAGACATTAGTGATTAGCTGTGTTTGCTTTTTGCAGAGTGCATTTATAAGTATCTAATCCACGTTGAAAGTATATTTCGCTTGCCTCTGCACACTGTGGATACACATAACAACCAACTCATGAAGCAATGCACACACAGGTTTGCACTTCACAAAAAAAAAACCACGCGTCTCCTCAAATGTCAGTTATTTGTTAGTTTTACGAGCCACTGTTGTGATTCACAAATACTACTTTCAGGTCTAGACCAGTAGTCCCCCTCACCCTGCTTGTATAACTCCTGTATATATATATATGCCTGAACCCTGCACTTTAACAACAGTTTTGCAACAACCCTCTCAGTCACAGCAGGACTCAATCTCAGTTATTTTAACTAATGGTGAGTCTCACCAGATTCTTCAATCCGTGCCTGGTTAACCACCAGATCTTCAAGTTTATGTAGATCTCTCTGTGACCTTTTTCTCTGCCCCATTGCAGTGCTCCTCCTGCAGCAGCCTATCAGCTCTCACAAGGCTCCACATGAACGCCACCAGTGGAAGCCTACTAACACGGGAGCTATTAATAGGATCATGAATCAACTTGTTTTACAGGAGGAGGACACATGGACTATGCTGCTGCTTCTGCTGCTGCTAGTCAGACAAAGCTGTGAGTTTAGTAAACTAGCCCACTGTAGTTTTACCCACACAGTTAGTCACAACTCAAAGCCGAGCGACTCTACGTTGCTTCTGTTTAACACACAATTAGTTACAGAAGTTACTGAAGACTTCACGACACCATTGTTTCACCAGTGAACTCCGCTCCTTCTTGTAGCTATAGCCGTCTGTCTGTCCCGGTGAGGTGACGTTAGCATCTCCTGCTCACACATGGTGGAAACTGTGTGAGCATATTATCCGGTGTGAAAGTCAAACTAAGTGATAATGAATGACACGTGAAGTATGAACAGATATGGCACCAACCTGACTGAAAGAAGTAAGCAAATATAGACAGAAACAGGGAGATCATTGTCGCCGGTGGACGTGGACGTAGCGCGCTGGAAGACGAAAGGAACGAGGACGTACGCACGCACGTTTAAGGAATGCTTCCCCAAAGCGCGGGCACGTGGTGTCGCAGGCATGGATTTATTAAGAGAACCGAGCGACCAAATCTATGGAAGTCCACTTCCGCTGGAAATAAACAAAAAGTTCGAAATGATTAAATCAAAATAATTATGGTAAATAAAATTTAAGTGATGTCATACAACAATAACAACAATAACAATAAGAATAAGAATAATAAGAATAATAGCAAATCATATGCAAATCTTTGGAAGTCCACTTCCGCCGGAAATAAAAAAAAGTTCGAAATTATTAAATTAAAATAATTATGGTAAATAAAATGTAAGTGATTTCATACAACAACAACAACAACAACAACAATAATAATAATAATAATAATAATAATAATAGCAAATCATATGCAAATCTTTGGAAGTCCACTTCCGCCGAAAATAAACAAAAAGTTCGAAATGATCAAATTAAAATAATTTATTATGGGAAATAAAAATGAAGTGATTTCATATAAAATAATATTTTTATTATTATTATTATTATTATTATTGATATTTGATAACGTATTACATTACACAAGTTATCATGCATGCTCAAGATACGTCAAAATTAACCTATCTCAGTATTTTATCATTTTGATTATTATTTGATTATTTCTTTTTTTTTTTCATAATTGTTTTGAGTGTTTGATCAGAAATATTTGAGTAATCCAGCGCAAGATATTGAAGAACACTGTAGGAATTGTGATGTACAACCTGAAAGGACTCCTACAGTATTTTAATTGTTAGTTTAACATAAATCAACAAATATAGGCTTCTACAGATTATTATAAATCTATAAATGCTGTGGGGTTTTTTAAGATACCAAATTTATTTTTGCATATTAAGAGTAAAATCTGTTTTCTCTGGGCCTGTCAGCCCACGCTGTAATATTGTTAATTTATGGCACAATCGTGAGGCATACTTTTATAAAACGCTTATATTGTGACAGTAGTAAATGAAACAGGTAACCTGACAAAAATCATATGCCTCTGTGTCCTCCGGTGTCCTCCGGTGTCATCCGGTGCTCCTAACGGCATCTGCAAGATTTCACATACCGGAGGAAAACAACTGATCTGAGGTCCGCTGTCCAGCTGCCGTCTATGAGATAGTAGAGCGGTAGAGCGGCACCTCCATATTAAGGGCCAAGGCGGATATATCAGAGCTCTCCGAAAAATCTTCCCAGTCGTAATTGCGACTTGGAAGTGAACGCTATTAGATCGGAAACTTGTGATTATGATAAGTCCAATATGACATAAACGCGGCACTAAACTTTTGCCTACATGTTCAATAGTGTAATCTGCTGCCACTCCCTTTTCTTTGATAGCACAAAAAAGGGGATTTCGAGGTGTTAAAGTATCAGGCCCTCAGTTATTTTTAATGTACATTCTCAGTGCTATAAGGCTGTAATCACCTTTATGAAGTACTCTATGAGGTAGTCTAACTCAGGCACAAAAACCACTGATCGCAGCTATATTTTATCTGAAATTTAATATTTACCACATTACACAGATACATGCTACACACAGAGAAGCCTGCTTCAGATGAAAAAAGCAGAGAACTCATTTGAGTCCAGGATTTATCAGGATTCATTGAGGCGAGGGCTTCCAGTGTACTTGGACAGAAGAAGTTATGACTTCTGTCAACACTGATTGGGTCCAAAATGTCCAAGATTTACAACTCCAGAACCACAAGTATCACACCGCCGTCCCCTCTGTCCTCTGCGTCTCTTGTTCCCGCATGCGGAAATAGTCTTTGTTGAGCAGGACGTCCCTCTTTAAAGGCAACGCCGGCTCCTCGGCCACTACGCTGCCCACTGCCTTCTTGTGCTGGGCCAGCATCATGGCGCGGAGGAGGGGAGGGTAGGCGACGTAGCGCACGGGCGGCTCAGGGAGCGGCTCGAAGTCCTTAAACTGCTGCTCCATGTGTTTGGGAACAAGGCGCCAGTCGTGGTACATCACCTTGTCCACCTCCTTGACCTCGCTCTCCTGATTTCCTGCACAAAAAAATGCAACAAAGTTAATACGTGCAGCTTGTTTGAGTGTAACTCCCAAAAGCCTGCTGAAACCTTTACATACCATCAGCATCTTCAACGGTAGTTACAGGTACAGATAATTTCAAATCAAATAAACAGGGTACAATCTTACCTTTGTGGGTGAGGATCCCCCATGCTTTGCCATGATCCATGTTCTAGATAACACAAGAATCAGGTGTAATTTGGTTACAGGTATATCCTATAACCAAACTGGGTTTTCACTCAATTCTACACTCAGAGTGACAATAATACAGACTCCACACTCAGCGGCAGTGCGTGGATGTGGCCCCACTCTCACCTCAGACGTGTAGTCCAACTTGACCTTGGTGATCTGCCAGTAGCTGGGCTCTGTGTGGTCCTCCAGCCAGGACTTGCGGGTGAAGAGGCGCCCCATTCCGAACATCCTCATACCTGCCAGCAGGGAGAAGAGACGACTCTCCCTGCGGACGTCCTGCCAGGCCAGAACGGGCAGCATCTTCCCCGTGTGAGGCCGCTTCATCGTCTCGTAGTCCAGGGCGTACTTCTGGGACTCCCGCGGCCGGGACTTCAGCTCTCGGTACGCCCGGATCTTCCGAGCCATTTCTGCTATGAGGCGAAGTCGCCTTTTCTTCACCATGACTCTGATGTGCAGCAGCTAACTTACTCCACAGCCACTGATACACAGTGTTTATCCTGCAAGAGATTCAAGTGCTTTGATTACAAATTACATCTGAATGTAGCAGCTCTTGTTAAATGGTGTGATGATAATTATCTTGACCTCAATGTTTCCAAAACGAAAGAAATGATTGTTGACTTCAGACACAAGACCGAACACAAAGCTAGCATCATACACAGCGTAGATGTTCAGATTGTGGAGTCGTATAAATATCTTGGAACTGTGTTTGATTGTAAACTTAAGTTTCATATAAATACGGAGTCTATCGTCAAACGAGGTCAACAGAGAATCTATTTGTTGAGGAAGCTGAACTCTTTTAATGTCAGTGAGAGGATCTTAAGTAACTTTTATTGTTCTTTTATCGAAAGTCTTTTAACCTTTTCTTTTATTTGCTGGTTCAGTGGCTTAACCATTAAGTACAAGAACAGCCTGAATAGCACTGTTAAGGTTTGCTCCAAGATTACTGGAGTCAAACAAAGAGACTTGTGTTCCCTCTGGGAGAATTAGGTGGTAAAGAAGGCAAAGAATATTATCAGCCAACCTCTTCATGTTCTGTCTCCTGAATTCTCATTGATGCCTTCAGGCTGCCGTTATTAGGCACCTCTGAGGAAAACTAATCATTACTCCAACTCTTTTATTCCTTCTGCTATCAGGTTACTAAATTCAGATAGTAGTCATTTCATGTGAGATTTTTATTGACAGTTCCCTTACATGATAAATCATGTAACAATGTCTACTTATTTATTATCTATTTGTTTTCTCTTTATCTATTCTATTGGTATTTATTATATTTTTATTAACTTATCTGCTGTCCTTTCCGACCTCTGTTTGTCAGTTTTACTGGCCTGTGATTGAAACAACATTTCGAATATTTCGGATGTTTGTCTGGTTGTGTCTGTGTGTGTTTGTTTGTGATGGGGTAAGCTGTGAAGTGAATTGCCCTTCTTGGGATCAATAAAGTTGTCTGAATCTGAATCTTTGGTTACAGAAGAAGCTAATTCATGTCAGCCTGTCACCATGGATCGTCAGTGGAGAGCATGAACACATTACAGCCCTGATGTAACAGGCTAACCCGAGTCTGTTAGCTCGCGTTAGATGCTAAAACACCTTATGAAATCCTTTCCTGCACTCACACCGACTGAAACATGTTAACTAACTATTGCCGAACTATCGATACTGATTATACAAATATATTTATGCAAATATCAGGAGTTAGAAATACCTGAATGTCTCTGATGATTAGGGAGAAGCAGTTCAACTTGTGACCTCCGCAAGCAAGGCGCACACACAACTTCCGCTCACTTTGGTCCGACCGCAACGAGTTCCCGGTGAACTGCCAGTACAGTTTTTTGTTCCGCATGAGGTAAATTAAGTTCCTCATGTACCACATTAAATCATTTGACTAGAGGAAAAATGCAATAATAATAACAGGCACCGAGTTATTAGATAAGAATGGATATTTTAATAAAGATTTTCTACATAATTTTCTAAATACCCATTAAACCAAATGAGTGTTCTATTGCGTTTGATGCAATCTGTATAGTCGTCTTATTACTTTAAGAAATTATAATGGTCTTGGCCTTTGTACAGATTTTTAATTTTTTTTACTTCAAAGATTTCAAATGTATATGTATAAAAGGTGATTTTTTTGTAGATGTGTCCAGGGTGTTTTTAACTGGTTTAAGGAACTTTTTGACATAGACACTTAGGACTTTTGTGAAATTGAACAGTTTTATTATGATCAAGATAGAAGTTATCTGCAATTCTGTTGTTTATTTCACTCAAGAAATGTTCCATTCATAGAGCAAAAGGGTCAAATTCCAAGCCCTTTTTCTCCTGAATTGAAGTGTTAATGCAATATTTTATGTAAAATGAAAAGTTAAAAAAAAAAAGCTAGCAGAACTCAAGAGTATTTTAGTTGATCTTAAGAATTTGACATCTTGAAATTTAAATTCCTTGGTGCCAGTTTCCTTGGTAATTAATAATCACATCCAGTCCTTTGTGCATATTTAGCATTCATTTATTTTCAGCTGAAAATCATGCTGATAAGTTATACAGAAAAAGGCGAGTAAAGGCCTTCACATACAGTATTATTATTATGACATGGTATAGAAGAAACACTTACAATTTTCCTATTTACAATACAACAGTAAGAAAAAGTGCTTGGATGCATCAATGTGAAGACAAGTACTGTGAAATAAGATCAAAATACATTTGCTGGACTACAACTAACCTCTTGGTGGTCACATGACTAGATCTATAGGCATAAATCTGATCAATCATTACACAACTGGGCAGGATTAAGTGCGTCAAGTCACACTAGTCATGACTAATGATCATGGTCCTCTGGTACCTTCACCGCTGTTGTTGTGTCAGTCATAACATCTTAAAGCACACAGTCCTAATGAAAACCATTATCACATAAGATGCTTGTATTGCATAGTACCTTAAATCTTTGTGTATGTCTACTTAAACCAAGACCCTTGAGGAGTGATCAAAGACTGGTGACTGAGGCAGCAGTTGGCAGACTGTGTAGCTTCAACTACTCGGTTAAACACTATTTTAATACTTACATTGTTATGGTTTGACACTCCAAAGAAACTAAAAATAAGAATTATTTACATACCTTACCCAGGGGTAACATTTGCCTCCTCAGTCATTCATGATCAAGTAATACATGAATGGATCTTAACACCACTCAGCCCCTGTATGCTAAAGGTGGCTGTAAAATAATTGTATTTCACAGAGGAAAATGAGACGTTGCAAACCACTCCTGCAGCATAATCCACCTCTCTACTGTCCTTTCATGTGCTCAATACATAAACTGTGTTTTTAGCCATATTTTTTACAATTATTATTCTTATAAACACGCTCAGCATACACAGAGAGCTGAGAAGTAGACAATGCTGCAGGAGCAGTGTGAAAAGATTCTAGAACCGCATTGAAACTCATTTTCTGCTGTGAAAACTTGTCATCGTTGGAATCTAACTCGTGCCGACCATAGTTCTCCTTTAATGGGGAAACAAGGAACTTTTTACATCCACCGTTTAGGCCAACAGGGGCTGAGTGTTTGATACTAAAAGGATTTAGAATATAGTACGGCTTTAATTAATTACAGTAAAGAGAAGTTGGTAAAGGAAGTGATGGGACAAGGCAAAAGAATGCACTTGCATCAACAGATCAGTACAAAAAAACATTAAGACTGCTCATATAATCTCTTCTTCTAATCTTTTCAAAGTTCTAAAAAAAGGATAAGGTATAACAGCGATGAAAAGTTACTTTAAATGTGCGGCAGTCTCTTCTGAGTGGCATACTTGTCCCATGATCAGTTTTAAAAGAGCTAAACTAAATAAGGTATACTGCTTACATCTTTTAGAAGAGGAAATCCATAGTTTCTACGAAAAAGTAGCCTTAGATTTCAACAGGAGACTTTCAAAAGCTGGTGACAGATGGATGTTGCAATAAATGTCACAGATATTTTACTTTTTTTTCTCAAGTTTCTCGAGAAACAAGAATGATAGAGTGTATGAGTTGTTCGGAGATGATGGCTGTTCCATGACAGACAAAAAGGAATATTTTCATTTTTGGAGGACTAAAAGCTGCAAAGTACATTCAGGTTCACTCCACCTCCTTCTAACATTTCTTAAGTTTTTGATCCGTCTAAACAGTTTTGTTTTAGAGCTGTAACCTGTGGGTAAGAAATAAAGAATATACTCTGTGACCTATGGTGTGTCGCTTCCACTCATGGGACTCAGCGTCCCACTGATTTTCACTTTGGCAACCTACCAGAAAATTGCAGATGCCAGTAAAACAGGTAACAGATTACTCTGATAATGCATTTGAGAACAATATACATTATTTGCATACAGGTTGAAAACACAGAAAATATACAGTCTCTCCTTTTTGAAACCCACTTTCTGCAAATATACCAGGATGACCACCAAAATTTGGCCATACTTGACTTCAGTGTTACACTGTACAGTCCGTTCCTGCACCATGTCACTAATCCCCACACATGAATGGCAACAAATTATGCTAGCTAACAAAGTAACGCATCTTTTCACTTATTACTGAAGCTGGTTTGGATACCGACTGTATGATGAAGACATCTGAATGGCATGAGAGAAGGTCCACAGTAAAAGCGTGCCGGCAGAAATACTGCCGTCACAGTTTTCCACCTACTTACCACTCAAATCCTGCTTATTTTCTTCCCTACTGGATAACATTGACGTTGAGGAAAGCTTGAGGCAGGTAGGAAACACTCGATCAGATGCCGTAATGTCTGCCAGTGTTTAAGAGGAGGTAGGAACCGAGCTGTCCAGTCACGTCCAGCGGCATCTCTTCCTCTGACAGGCTTCCGGGTCAGACGTACAACCCTCCGAGTCGCTCTCAGAGGAGGACGGTCCGGCCAAGGTGGGGGCAGGCTCATCGGGCCCATCTGGGGTTTCTTCTGTGGTGCCACTACTGAGACTGAGCACCCAGCCCAGTTTGTTGTGGAGCACCTGGCGAAGGCCTGGCGGCAGTGGCAACACATCCAGGGTGTCTATACAGTCCGGCAGCAGCTGGCGAAGGCGAGCGCAGCAAAGGTAGAGCAGGGAGGTGGACGCAGAGCAGGATCTGATCACCTTCATGCTGCTCTTCGCTGCCGTGGAGCACGCCATCGGATAAAACTTCTTATTTTGTAGCTCTGTGGCAGCAACACCTAGATCGAGAATGGTGACAAAACTTTTTATGTTCGTCCGGGACAAAAGTTTGATAAATAAATAAGTAAGTAAGAAAGTAAGTAAGTAAATAGTTATAATAGTATGCATATTTATGCTATTTTTTATTGTCCAACACAGGCCATTTCGGTAGATACCTTAAATATATGACGATAGAAATAATTTTGCTTTACTTTTGTACGGCACTTTGTAGACGGACATTTTACTGGCGTCCTTTGATAATACAGCACAGCAGTTGCCTTCAGTCCAAAATGGGGGAGGCGTAGCTCTGCTGCAGCACGCTGATGTTGCAATGGAACGACCGATTAGCTTTTACTTCTTATCAATATACAGTTCTTTGTTGCTAGTGTGAGCAACGGTCACAATGCAGGCGAGTGACCATCACTGAAACGTATAACGCTGGGCTTAGGTTAACCCTGGGTTAACAACGCGTGTATGAAAAGTGGCTAAGTTAGCCCAAGGTCAACTTTTAGCCCAGAGCTAAGAATAGCCAAGGGCTAAGGATATGCAGTGTGAAAAGCCTTACTGTGTGTCATATATATTAAAGTTAGCAAAGAATCCCCACTAAACAGATGTGTACACAGGTATGTTTCATACTGATGCAGTTGTTGAGGTTTTCATAAGGGATGCACCGATCCGATGCGCCAAATCTGTATCAGCCAGATGTGAACGATTCACATAAAATTAGGGCTGTCCTCGACCAGAGAAATTCTTAGTCGACTAACACTCAAACGATTTTCTCAACTGATTAATTAGCTGATTTTATTGACAGATCTGTGAAACTGAGTCTCTCCACAAAGAATCACACAAAAGCAGCACTTTAAATCTTGCGTTTACCAGAGATGTGCTCATAAGTTTCTTGGAAATAAGTCATTCAGCATGACAAAAGCATTAAAAACGACTAATCGACTAAAGAAATCTTAGTCCACTATTGCCAATACGACCGATAGCCATAAAATGTAGTATTTCTGCTACGAGGCAGACCACCCACTCAGGTTTAGTGCCACAGTATACTTTGCTAATCCTTACATAAAAAACAATGTTGATAGTGAGCTTTACAGCACAACTAGACCCATATATGGGCATCTATTAGCTTATTGCAGATATATTGGTATTGGTGTATATGTCATGTGTATTTCAGTATGTATCTATAAAAATACTCATGTTGTTAAAATAAACAAAAAACTAATCTAAGGGATCCATATCAAGATTGTTTGGTTATGTGATGTGTTCATGTTGGTACTAACCTATACACTTGCGATTTTTGAAGAAAGTGAGTGTGCCGTGCCACGTGTCCAGATGGATTCCAATGATGGACCCTTGTCCGAACCGGGAGGAGAAGTTCATCTTGTCTCCTTTATGATGCAACAAGCCTGACGAAAGGATGACAACCACTGATGTCCAACTTATACAATACCCCATTGTGAGAAGTTACTGCTACATCATAGCATGCTGTGTTAATCTTACCAGTGTAAGAAAGACCCCAGCTGTCTGCATCTTTTCCCAACAGGCTGCAGAACGTGTGTCTGTATTTGTCTAGATTGACATCGCAAGTACCGATGCCGACCATCTGTACAGAAATAAAGCACAATTTAGAGAAAAATAAACTTGAACTTCCACACACTATGTTTGGATTTATTTAGGAAGTGTACATAATAACAGCAGGTCGGTGTTAGGAGGTAAGGCGTAGAGGTTTACCATGTCTGTTCCATACACTGGGGACGTCATCTTGATCTCCCAGAAGTGCTGCCCTTCAGCCAGCTCTTTGGAGCCACGGATTGCTGCTGTGCCACAGCTGTATTCAGAGTGGAAGTTCACTTTGCGATTGTCGCAGCTCAGCAATGTCGCTGTCGATCGGCCGTTGGCATCCCAAGCCCAGTCAAACTCTGAAATATCAGAAGTCATTCAAGCATCATGAGCTCAAAAAAAGATAACCTGATTGGCTACAAAACTCAAGTGGCGTCACCTAATCATCCTTTAAATTATAAATTGGGCCATTAAAATGCAGCAGTTGTCTTGTACCTTGGTCATCCTCTCCACAGTGGCAGTCTTTAACCTGGTGAAAACCTCGCAGACGAGGGTTGTAGTTGGTCTCAGCCTGGGAGTCGCAGCCGCAGTAGGACTCTCCGGTGACAGGCACTGCACTGGGGACTGGAGGAACCATCACTGCTGAAAAGTCCGCCTCAGAGTCTGAATCACTGTACTGGGGAGCAACAACGCGGAAAGAAAGAACAAATTCAAATGCCAGCAGCATTGCTTATGTAACAACACAGCGCTGGTGTTGATGTTAGGCAACTACAAAGCCAAAATGAGCCACTGCATTGGAAAATGTACGCATCTCTAAAATGTAATAGTGAAAGGCAGACATTATGTTGCGATCCTTTCTACAAAGCATGCAAACAACTGAAACTTCAACAAACACACACTGTTTATAATGGCCAAAGCCAAATTAGAGGCTTGTAGTCTGACAGGGATCGCTGAGGGGAATGTTGCCAGTCTTCTCATTGTGACACATCCCATCTCCTGCCCGGAGTGTAAACAAGTGGCATCATGTGACACAAAACAGAAACTCCAGTGTCCACTGACGCTTATCTGCTCAGAGTTTTACGTCTTTGAGGGGGGGGGGGACAGCAGCCCTTGTATGCTCACCTCTAGGCGGTCATAGCTCCATTCTTCAAGTGCCCGGGCATCAGCATCCCGTCGTATCCCACCCCAAACGTATCGCCATGCACGACTGTTCCTGCTTCGCCTGGACATGGCAGCAACGGAGTCCCACCAGAGGAAGAGCCTGTTCAGGTTCAGTCCAGATGCTGGAAGATAAAATGACGAACATGATTATCTTGAGAGGCATAGAAGTCTCTGTGGTAGTTAACCTGGGTAACTTTTTAAATTGCTGCTTGTAGCTTTGTGCACTACATGTCCTCTGAATAAGTTTATAAGACTCATACGTTACTTGCCAACCATGTATGACATAATTAAGTGATTTATTGATATTATCCTAGTCTCTCACCACTAACACTTGCTACACCTTTTTCGATAACGTACCTTAAAAATTATTTGAACAATAATTCGTTTTCTCCACGACACTCATCAGTTTCATATTATTATTTTTTAAGCAATTTTATCAAATGCTATTTGGCCCATTGAGACACTTAGCTAACTAGTGGGGGCAACAATTTTTACTGTATTTATTTGTGATAATGCTGCTTGACTGAAGTCTGTCATATTTATTATTGTGTCATATGTATTTATTGTATTTTGGATTGTACTTGAAACTGTGATGTTATATTGTGATCCTGTTGTGATGTTATGTAGTGTGTCTATTGTGTCTATTGTGTCTGTGTTTAGGACTACAGATGGAAATTAGCTTCCCTGCTAAATCTGGTGCACCCATCTTTTTGTTTTCTATGTAAACAATTAATGTCTGTGCACACAGTCCTTTTAAAACCAATAAAATAAAATAAATAAAACGTTAACAGTTACACACACACATCATCCTAACTACTTCACTCAACGCCAATTGATTGTTAGTAGTCTGGTCCCTGTCTACATGTCAATGTCATCATCAGCAAAATGATTATTATCATTTTACGTGCGATGCTGTTTTTCCTAATTAGCTTCAGTTAGCCACCTAGCCTAGCCACACAGAGCTCAGCTATAACAAGGTCAGAGGAAACTCACACTGCTGGTTATAAATGTATATATAGCATAGTACTCCGGTAGATATCGTTGACTACATTGAGTTCACGGTTTAATAGTCATGTAATGAGAAACGGGTGACCGGGGGGCGGAATAACTTGGCTGGTGCTGCACTTAGCGTAAACTAGCTAGTTAGCTTCTCGTTAGCTTCGTGCTGCTATCAGCGCTGGATGAAAGGATCGCGTCATACCTGCCTGTTGTTCACCGACCAGCGTTCGCGGAAAATCATCGACAAGCACCGCAGAGACGTTGTTCCTGGAAGCCTCTTATTGTTAGATGGTTAATACACGACAGGTGAATGAGCGGCTAGCTAAGCTTCCCCTTTTCCCATGACCTACTTTACAACAGTCTGACCGTAAACAATAACAGGCAGCAGGCTCTCTCTCTGCAGGAGCCCGCAGCACAGTGTCTGCCTCACAGGAAGTTTTCAGTTTCACAGCTCCTCATTACAGCTGCGAGGGACGAGCAGGGCTGTTTTTATTCACTGGTGAGAGAAGTATTCAGAATCAGATCATTAAGGAGCAATACTACAAACTGTAAAAGTACTCATCCTGCATTTAAAATGATACATGTATATTCTGTATGTTCTGTACTTCTATTTATTGTTTATTGTTTTTATAATTCTTGTACACCTGTACCTGTCTTTCGCTTTGCTGCTTTGACACCTGAATTTCCCCAAGGGGATTAATAAAGGTTCATCTTATCTTATCTTATCTTAGAAGTACAGAGAAGTGTTAGAAATAAAATGTAGCCTACTTAAAGGATAGGTTCACAATTTTTCAAGTCTGTCTAAAAACAATAGTAAGGCACCTCTATGAACATTGAAACAGGTTTTGCTTGCTGTAATCATTCCTCCTGTGAATACGTAAGAGATAATGTACAGCGAGCCGGTCGTTGTTGCGAAATAAACCCACGATAGGGCGATGCGGCATCCCGACGCAAAGCGGAGGGGTCTCTCATCGCCCTGAAGGGGTTTCTTTCACAACAATGACCCGCTAGCTGTACATTATCCCGCTTATTACCCGGCTACTTAGTGAAGAAATCAATATTTTGATGCAAAAACGGTACGCCAGAGTCCGACATCAGGGCTGCGCCCGTAGCAACGGTGTGTTATACATAGCAACGGTCTGTAATACAGAAATTACAGACCGCAGAACGCCGTGATTGACCAATCAGAATCGAGTATTCAACACAGCCGTGTAATAAGTTGAATTATTATTACCGACACATTAATGTGTAAGCAGTATTTTAATGTCGTAGGTTCAGTTTATATACTGTACACACTGAAAGTTATAACATACATGTAGGTATCATTGTTTTAAGTGTCATGTAGCGTAAGAAATTTGTAGCTTAGATAATTTGATGTTTAAATCTAAAACTTGCTACAGGCAGTTTATCTCTTACATTACAGTGCTTCCAGTCTTGTTAATTTGTCCGTATTACTTTTCTTTTTTGGTACATTGCAAGTTGAACTCTGTGCTTTGTCATGGGTCAGTGCTGCTCTCCTGGACTGGACCAAAATGTTGACACTGCTTTTTGTGAGCTTAATAATAACGTGTATGAGCAGTCGGTAAGCCTTTGTCACAATTTTACCCTTCAACAATTCAAGGGATCACAAAAAATATATTTCTCAAAGGCCTTTTTTCAGGTGCAGAATATGTGTAAAATTAACCAACAGATCCCTGACAAGTAGGCTTCTGCAGTACTTGATGGACCTAAATTGAGTCATTAGTCCACTTCCAGTCACACACATTTTTTTTCGAATTGATGTAAGGAGTTGGGAAAAACATGGATTGCATTTGTATTCAAGTTAAAGAGGAAGTGAAGGAGCTGGCTAATATATTCAGGGGCATTTATGAATCAAAAGGCACCAAGAAGACTGTAGTGGAAGTTCTTCCAAGAGTTGCAGGCAGCAAACAAATAATTATGCATGTCCACCTCAGATGAATTGTAATAACATTTGTGATCCTCTCACTTTTCATCTAGCTATATATCAATTTAATGAACTATTTCACACCTAATTTCAATTTTAACCAAAATGCTTGAGACTCTGAAAAGCCTAAATGTCATCGGTACTGCAAGTTCAGTCATCCCATTGATATCAGACAAAAAAAGGGTCGACAGTGATGTTCTGGAGGAGGTTGAGTTTTATTTGGAAATCTGACAGGCATGGCAGAACAGTGAGCTCTCACCTTAAACAAAACAAACAAAAAAATCAAGACGGCAGCACTACAGGTAAACGATACTAGTGTTTGAGCATGTCATATTAAACATAAAGACTTGCACACACATTATGCACTCAGGTCATTCACATACACACGCGCACACACACACACACACACACACACACACACACACACGCAATCACACACAGTCAACCCCATGTCAACATGTGGACATCCTCCATTAATAATCACACTACATCCAGAGGAATTCCAAGCACTTAGAACAGTTACCCACAGTGCAATTAATCTAGCTATACACAGATAATTTATAATTTTTTTTATGTATATAGGGTATTCAATAAACAGTATTCCATTTAGACAGTTTCATTAAGTCAAAATCTTCATAACTTTCCATAAATAGTGAGAAAAAAAAAATATGTAGTGACAGCTCCTCACCACTGTGATTCAAAAATGGTCCCCGAAAAGAACATGAAAAAATAAAATACTAGTGTGCACGATTTTCAGCAGTCTCGAAACGGAGAATGACGATCAAAAAACCACCAACAGAAAACAAAAATCAAAGGAGGGGAGTGGGCAGAGGGGTAAACGTTGATACTCACACTCACAGCACAGACTGGTTACTACATTTACAGGGGGTGGAGGGACTCCGGTTCACTGTACAGGTTAAGATCAGACAACAAATCAAGCAGACTGTCCACACATCATCCCACAACAACCAATACATCTTCATGCCCGTTCAGTACTCACAAGACCTGACACAACTGGATGGCTTTAAACAATATGGATAGATCACATCTACTGAGGACACAGCTGTCAAGTCGACCGCCAACATGTTTCTGTTGCCATCCCATCCTGTCAGACCCACGGGGTGTGATGGAAGTAGGTGAAAATCTCCTATTTGTTCTTGCTGCTTCGATGTGGAATGAATGAGACGGTGTTTGATGCGGACACTTATTTTGTAGATAGGATGAGGGCCACGATGAGGCCGTAAAGCCCCAGCACCTCGGCGAAGATCAGGATCAGGATCATGCCCACGAAAAGCCGGGGCTGCTGGGCCGTGCCTCTCACGCCGGCGTCGCCCACGATGCCGATGGCGAACCCGGCAGCCAGACCGCTCAGGCCCACGCTCAGACCAGCCCCGAGATGCAGGAAACTCCTGTTGGAGAGAAACGAAGAAAAGGTAGTACTGTCTGAAACTGTCTGATATAATAATACAATAAATATATGTCAAAGCAATCATTTTTGAGCCCCTCTCTCTTCTCATCCTGTAAAAAGTTATATATATATATATATATATATATATATATATATTTATAAAGGGAACTCTGGGATGTATACATAAATTTGTCCAATCAAATGTGATTTGGGGCGACTAGCTAACCCCGCCCATCACATGAAACCACACTTGACTATTAGTTTGTAGGTCGTAGTAGCTAGCATGAGCAATAGGGCTGCAACTAACGATTATTTTCATGATTAAACGTTTGTTCAATAAAATGTCAGAAAATAGTGAAAAACGTCCATCTCAGTTTCTAAAAGTCCAAGATGATGTTTTTAAATGTCTTGTATTGTCAGTCCAAAACCCAAAGACATTCACTTTAATATGATTTATTACACAGCTTTGTTGAATACTCAATTCTGATTGGTCAATCCCAGCATTCTACGGTCTGTTATACATAGCAGCGGAAATAAAGAAATAACAGACCGTTGCTATGGACGCAGTTCTGATGTCGGACTCTGGAGGACCATTTTTGTGTCAAATTATTGATTTCTTAAAGGGACTATTTGTAACTTTTCACGCGCATAAATCCTAACGGGTCGGATTCCCATGCGCGCTCGCGTGTGGGTACGCGAGCGCGCAGCAGCTCTGCTCCTGCTGCCTGCTGCTTGCACGCCGCGCTCGGCTCGCTCCACCTCCACGTGAACGCGCGCACACTACACACTGCAGAGAGTTAGTTTAGCTCTGAGAATATCTGGTGAATGTGCAGTGGACGTTTTTGCAGAAATAAATGCTGCAGCTCCTCCAGACCAACAGAGGTTTCCAGTGTCTTGTGTCTCCCCCCCCCCCGACCGGGTGTCTCCCCCCTCCCCCCCGTTCCCTCCGCGGTCCGCAGGCTGAGAAAGGAAAAGGCAGCACTAGAATCAGCATTGATCCATGGAGAGACCTTAGTCTGGTCAGCTAACATTACTGCCAAGCAGGTGAAATATAGAGTGATATTGTGTGTTAGCTGACGTGTGTCGCCTCACTGTTTAGACGGATGCTCGCTCACATTCAGTTAGCGCGTGCACACGGGCGAGTGCGAGCAACAGGACGCTGACTTTCGTTGACATTGCGGCCACAGGTGTCGCTGTGAACAAGCAATTTCTGATTCTTACATATAGCCTCTTTAAGTAAGTAGCCATGTAATAAGCGAGATAATGTACAGCTAGCGGGTCATTGTTGTGAAATAATCCCCTTTAGGGCGATGCAAGACCCCTCCACTTTGAATCGGGATGCCGCATCGCCCTGTCGTGGTTTATTTCGCAACAACGACCGGCTCGCTGTACATTATCCCTTACATAAAACAGAGAAAAGCAGGTAATCTCCATATTTGAAAGGCTGGACTAATCGATTAGCCGACTAATCGTTAGATTAGCGATGGACCGATTATCGGCTGCGGTTATTATCCAAATCGTTGCTTTTTGTTTATCCAATTGCAGATCAAATAAATTAGTTAAAATATATTGACATGCAAATTAATCGAAGGAAAACAAATGCCGCCTATGTGAAACAGCCTTTATACGTCACAAGTAATAGCCTATCAACGCCACTGAAGGATAGTGTGCCACAAACGGGCAAAGACGAACGCAGACTGGAGCTGCTCCAGTGAGCGAGGGGAGCTGTGTCGAACGTAAGGCAGCAGTTGAAGTTGCAACCAGAGATGTGACCCATGACCAGAGTATCATAGCGAGGATACATTTCATACACCAGATGAATATAACGCGGACATATCGATGTGCATTAACCCGCTTTAGACCGTTCATATGAGTCAGCCATCACTCTGTTTGTCACTGTTAGTAGAGACTCCAGTCTGCAGTGTCGTTTGTACACTTCACTGATAAACCAGAGAATTGTATAGTAACACTGACCTTCATGATCAAAGAAAGTTTCTGTATCACGTCTACACTTCTGTCCATAAAACTACTTCAGAAAACAAGTTCTGACCAGATAACTGTTCACCACCTGCCCAGCAAAACACAGCAAAGAGCCGGACACAGCAAATGTACCATGACGAAGGACATCAAACATTTAGCGAGCACAAGACCCAGACATTTTTCTCTTTGGAGTTGATCGAAACAGATAAAACAGAGATAGTCAGGTGGTCAGAATTAGTAGTGGTTAAAAACGGCTTTAGGACTATTTGACTAATGACTCTCTTTGGGTTACTTGATTTTGAGGATTTATTGTGTTTGTGGGTTAAGGGGGTTGAAGGTCTATGTGTATGTGCTTCAACTCAAAATCATACAGGCTACGTAGAATGATGCTGTATGAAATAAGGTTTCTCAATTTACACAAACAACCAGCAGAAATAAATGACTATTAATGTAAAAATTAGTTAAGCTGCTCTAATCGACTACTGTATCAGAGGTCCATCTTACTTGTAAAGGGTGACTCTCTCAGAGATGTTGTTTGCTATCAGCACAGCCACCACCAGCCCGTAGATGGCGATGATACCAGCCATGACCACGGGGATGATGGACTTCATGATGAGCTCTGGCCGCATCACAGACATGGCGGCGATGCCTGTGCCGCTCTTCGCCGTCCCATACGCTGCTCCTAATGCTGCGCAAGAGAGGAGAGAGTTCCTGTTAATTCATCTGTTTCGATTCAGCCAGTGTTTATTCTTCACTTAAAAACTATTCCTGACAAAACAACTCAGACGAGATATGGATTTGGATGGAGCTGAGAGAGAAAGATTAATCCAGTCGATCCATATCGACCCGACGAAATGAAACGGTAGAAGATATTTGACTGCCAGTTTTCTCACGCCCAGCCATAAATAACTGAGAAATTAAAGTTATATATTCTTTTCTTTTCTTTTTTTTTTTAAAAAGAGGCATACTTGCAAATCACACTAGTGCATTTATTTTTAAAGTTTCCTCACAAACCATCTCTGAAACACATTTTATAAAGTGATTAACGTTTGCACTCCAGCGCCTTGCTACCCCATATAACCTCGCCAACTTCAATACTTTATTATAGGACTATTTTCATGACTAATGACACAAATGGTAGGTTCTTCTAAGTTTCCCTTTCTGCACTGCTGAAAGGGAACGTTTCACTCATATCTGCTTGGCATATATTTGTAGTTCACACATCACTGCAAGCATGTTGCAAGTTAGTTTGTTCAGTATACCTGTACAATCTAAAACAATCTACATTAATACAGCAGCCCTGAAATAATATCAACATTTTCTCTTTACTGTATATTTTTTGTTTTTGATTCTAAGTTCCCTTTTTTAAGTTACTGTTATCTGCTCTTATGTTTGTTTTCTTGATGTTTGTAATTATGTGCGATTTAATTGTTTTGTATTGGAGAAGACTTTGTATAAGCCCCTTGGCTTCCTTTGGCTGCATTCAAACCAACGTTGTCGTGGCACCGCCGGATCTGGTGTGAATGCAGCCTTCCTCCCATGAGCTCAAACAACGTATGTCTTTAACCGTTGTTTCAATTGTGCGAACAAATAAGGACTAGAAGACAGAAGTTCAGAGAGGTGTTGGTTGAACTATATCAGGCAGCAAGTTAATAACTTGTCTCGCAATTACCCATCTTTCACCAAGCAACCCACATCATGCCACGTGTGGGGGTTTGTCCCATCATGTCGTGGTTCATCTACTACATATTACTCGACACGGGGCAATCCTTCTCCACAGATGTTGACCAGCACTACAGCTCAATGAAAAATGAAATAAAGTCCTCAGTGTTCAGTGCTATTCTTTGTTACCTGGAGAGCATCAATCTGTGCAGACAAATTACTGATTATCATACATGGCTTTGATGACAACAAGCAGAGAGCAACTCTGAATACAGGTATTACCTGCTTATCATGAAGACCGCTGGGGCAATTTAATAAATAAATCACACAACACCGCTTCTCACTTGCTGATGTGGGTGTGTTGACACTTTCGAGGGCTATGTACTCATCGACTACAGGCAATTATTAGTATTAGTAATTAGTGTTGTGTGAATATAAGCAGCCCAGCATTTTCTCCAACTAGCAGCTCTTTCCTTTATATTCAGGGAGGGAAATGACATACAAAAGAGGAAGCTTCAATAATGATTTTTTATCCACTTTTCTGCAGTTCTTATTTGCTTAAAAGTGCAGCATAACTTCTGATCCCTCCCATTTTCAATGCATCATGGGCTAATTCTGCACACCACCTGTTTCCCCACTGTGCATCCCATAGATAATTAATAAGGACGGACATCACATGTCCAGTGGGTCCTCAGCCTTACACAGATGTCGCCTACTGGACGCTTGATTGAGTGTCACCTCGAGAAATCCTGGACCGACTCCATCATGAACAATCAAACTGTTATGACACTATAACAGCACTTGAGGAGATTTTAATGAGGGGTATTAATATTTAACTGATTCAAAGCTGTAAAGCTCAAATTATACTGGTGTCAAGGTGCCTCTGTGTACCTACGGTGTAGGACGCAAATAGCTTATAACAGAGCCTAGTGTGTTTTCCTAACTTTTTTTCCCATTTGCTTTGTGATACAGTATAACAGTAACAGTGTCAAAATGAGTATGCGAGATGAAGAGGTAATATTTCTAACCATTATTGATATTTAATATTTTTTCCATCTTGCTATATGTTATCTACCTAAATGAATGAACCATAACAGTTCAAGCAGAGTTTGTGCAGTCCCGACATGTAGTTGATTTTAAGCGGGTATACATGAGCTACAAAACACAGACACCTCTGACATTGTCGTAAGAAGTCTCTAACTCTACATTAAAATAAACCTCATTTAGATTTAATTACAGATGCACTGAACCAATTGGGTGTCAGCCAGAATATGACTGATCCATATTAACAAAGTTTCTTTGTCAATATCATTATATAATGTAGTGTTTCAGTTACATTCATCCAAGCATGACGGGCCTCCAACTCAGTTTTTAACGCCACGGTAATCCCTGTTACCTTACATAAAAAGGAATCCAAGTTTCGTGAAGTGTGGTATACACATTTTAAATGTAGGAAAGAGAGAGCTCTGCTATTGGATTGGTAGATACCCCAGGTTTAGGTATCGTAATTCATCTTAAATAAAAAAAATAAAAAAATATGAGCCTTATATGAACTCTGTCACTCATTCAATGGACAAACTCCACAAAGTGTCACCTGATGTCATCATCAAATCATCAATGATTTCCACATCATGGAGACAGTTGTTTGCGTCTGCTAAAATTGGCATCACCTGATTTGACTGTACTCCCCCAAAAATCATTGTAAGAGCACGATGTCTAATCCCTTATTTCCTCGCTGACAGACTGGGTGCACCCCACCTCTAGTGCAATGCTCAACCTGAATGAATGGATGGATCCTCCCTTTAATTTCCGACACTGATGTTTAAGGCCTTTGATGCTGGCCCTCCTGTAATACAACACATTACAACCAACGGGAAACACGGGTTGTTACTAATCACAACAATAATCATATATCTTATAAATAATGTAGATCTCCCTGTGCTGTAAAATAACATCATTATGTCAGATTAAAGGCGGTCTGAAGGGGCAGCTGCCACCTCGACGAGGGGCTGCGTCACCGAGAAGACAGCATCACAGCTTGATGTGATATAACCAGGCTGGTACAGGAGGTAGCTACAGTGTTAGCAGTGTAAAGGGAATACAGTAGCTAGTGGTCCAGCAGCTTGATGTCCGTGGACATCAAGCAGGTCCAGGGCAGGTGTGTGAGCCGTGACCGACTCTTTTACCAACACCGTCTCTCTATAGACAGACAGCCCCCCCATGTTGTGGGTTTCTAATATCGTCACAAGCACACTGAACATCTGGCTGAGCTAATTAGCGTTATGATAGCAGTGTGAGGCTGAGATGTGAGATGAAGGTAGTTACCGCTGAAGACCATGGCCGCGGAGGCTCCCATCACGGCGAAGAAAGGCGCGTACTCGGGGCTCTCCTCGGACATTCTCGCTCTTTTCTCGGGGACGATACAGCTACGAGAGAAGACTATCTTCTTTTGTTTTTCAGGTTCTCCCTCCTTTTCCACACCGTCAGCTTTTGGGGCAGGTTGAAACACTGAGAGAGGGGGGCGACGACGTAGCTGCCAAGCGAGAAGCACCGGTGTAGAAGAGGAAAATGGCGAAACGGAAAAAGTCACATGACAAAACCATCTCGGACTGATCCATTCGTGAGGCCGCGGGGGTGCTCCACACAACCAGGGGCGAGATATCTAAACCTCGTTGTTTTATCGCACCGTGAAATATATTGTAGATATTACTCTCATTTGAAAGTAGTTTTCACAGTGGTTACACGCTACAGCAGTTTGTGATGCCACAATATATGATATGAGTAGTTTGTACAGTGTGTGTGTGTTATGGTATGTTCTGCTGCAAGTGCACTGACTGCAGTTGAAACGCTAGCTCACATGCTGGCGTATTAATTATAGGTATCAAATAGATAGTGATATCAAGCATAAACACAGGGTTAGCTCTATGATTAAAAAATGCAACAACAAATAAACAAGAGTAATATAGAGGCGACCAGAAAGCACAGTAACACAGTGCCCATAATATCCAGCAGTGTGTTGTACAGGCCTATTTTCACCATGTAATAACCTGGCAGGGAGATGTTAACATGAGGCTCCCTCTTAGGAGTCAAACAAATTAAGACTGCCTTGATTGAGTGACCTGGAGACACATCCATGAGCTGCCTCAGTCAAGGTGACACTTTAAAATCTAATGTCAGTTAAAAGGTCATTACCTCATAATAATGTATTGGTAAGAATCTGGCGGTACGATACGTATCATGATACAGGGGTTACGATTCGATATATTGTGATATATTGCGATATTGTAAGTAAGGCGATATATTGCGATTTTTTTATGTAATTTTGGTAAAACTGTCATAGTATAAAGAACACACCACCATATGCATAAAATCTGAGTAAAAAAGTTCACTTTTTATGCAATAAGAACAATGGGATCTGCATTTGCATTTATCACAGTCGCTGTAACATCCGACATCATAGCACTACTTTGAGAGGGAACATACACTGAGAGGGCGCATCTCTTTGCAAATGAAATAAAGTATTGACTGAGTTAATCTTTGCATGTAAACTTTTAATTAAAAATCAATACTGTGGTTTTGAGGATCAATACAGTATCACAAAACATAATATCGCAATATTCGATTTTCTTTCGATATTTTCTTACACCCCTACTCATAATTCACCTCAGAACATTTTTATGCTTCTTTTGGGCTTCTTTTCTCTGTAGATTACATTTTTACAAGATCCTATGTTACCTTCTTTACACAATTTAGTTTCCTAAAATGTATATTTCTCTCGCAGCATCCCTCAATTAGTCTTGATGGTTATCAAAATTTGTGATCTATATAGATTATAGATAGTTTATATTCCTGAGACCAGTTTTTGGTTTGAAGGATGTTTTTTTTGTACAAGACCAATATGTCATGATCGTTGTCTTATCCTTTAATAATCCATCTCCTTGAAAATAAGCATGTACAGTTTGCATTTTCAGAATAATAATCAATAATATAATAAACCTTATTTATAGGCCTATAGCACTTTTCTTAACAAATTCTTTACAAGAAAAAAATCAGCAGATAAAAACAGAACAAATAAAAACAACACAGGCATCATAAAACACCAGCAGGGGGATAAAATAAAGTTAATCCATCATAGGGATTTGTTGGTCAATGATTTTTTTATAGATTAGAAAAACCTTGTTAAACTGAGAGATTAGAGCAAAAGTCTTTACATAAAGTTTAAACACTTATGCTCCTATTTTTAGATTCAATAAACAAAACAGCACAACACTGTTGCCAGTTTGCAGGCTGAAGAACAGCGTCTGCCCCAAATGGCTGCTCATAAATAAACACTTTAACTGGACTTCTGTCCTGAACCTGATGTCTGATCTTCACCACAGTCACATGTCTTGTTGAAGCATCATCCTCACCTGCTCATCCAGCATGATCATCAGCCAAACATTATAAATGGATGTAGGACTAATCTAATTATTTCTTTGTGGAAATTTAAATTGATAATTTGATAATCAATAAGCCAACATACATTTTCTTCTGAAACTTGGTGAGTTGTGCTGTTGTAGGTACAACGACTATGTTGTGTACTTACTCCAAATAGAAAATATATGCACATCATCCCAGTATAATTATACTCTTCTACTTGAATACTAAATAAATAAATAACACACACACACACACACACACACACACACACAACGTGCAATCCAACCCCTATGCAATACGCAACCTCTTTATTGTTTTTCTTTCTTAAATGGATATTTTATTGCTTCATCTATTTTGTTATTATATTTTATTGTATTATATTGTATATGTCCTTGTATATTTATTAGTTATTTTCTTTCTTTTATGGAGCCTCCCAGCAAAAGCATTTCACACAATTGCACTTCTATAACCTGAGTGACAATAAATATTTTTAATCTTCTAACTATACAAGCTTTATTTACGCTAATTTGTTTCATAGGTTTGAGTTCTCTGCCATCTTTTACCTAAAATCTTGATTTTGAATTAGTCCTCAGCTACAGCAGAGTTTTTCCCTGACTCCAATAGTATTGACCACAATACACTCTACAGCATCAAATTAAATGAGAGGGATTTGCCTTGGTGAGTTGTGTCACTAAAACTTACTTGACAGGGAAAGCTAAGTTTTAAAGTCATTCTAGTTCCAAAAGGTCTTATGAGGGGTTTTATAAATTCTCTAAGATGGGGTCTTGTCAACTCCTCCATTTCATTCCTTATATTGTTATCAGGTTGATGTTGTGGTCTACACCCTAAGTCGTAAAACAGGACATTCGCCCAATCATTTATATTCTGTATAGTGGGGGCAAAGCACCTACACTGCTTGGTGACATGTACCATGCAGCAAGGCAGACACTGCATGATACAATAACATATTAATGAGGATTAAAGAAGAAAAAATAAAATGAATATACCTCAGCGCGTGTGTAAAGTTTCTCATTGCTTGACACTCAGTGAGGCCTTTGACCAGTTCAATTGTGTCATGAGAATGTACTTTAATCTCATACAGGAGTGAAAAGTGAAAGCAGAGGAGACAGCTGAAAATGTGCTGCACACCCATGACTATCAGCAGCCTCTGTGCTGCTGCATGTCATAAAGAAAAGCTATTAGCTCTGGTCAGAGCTCAATCATGTGACCTGTTCCTGCTCCTCTACAACAATTATTTCCTTTTACAGTGAGAGGAGAATAGTTTTTTTTATGGGAGGGTTCATAATAAGAGTTTCTTTTGCTTCGCGGCCCGTGTTTTAAAAACTTAAAACAAGTTGAACCATTTTAATTTTTCAGCAATCGAACTGTCGTGTGCTGTAAGCCCACTCAATTTGAGATGTTGTGTGATATTATTATAATATCATAATAACATTACTTAACTTTCCGTCATAATAGTGATTTTGTCCTCTATGACTGTATATATCTATACCTTTTGTAGCGTTTTATTTGAATTATTTATCATACGTTTTTCTCGACTAATCGATTAGTTGATTTAATGGACAGATCATGAAAGCATAAAAAATGGCTAATCGACTAAAGAAATCTTAGTCGACTGAGACCAAAACGACCGATTAGTCGACTAATTGACCCAGAGGGGGCAGCCCTAGTCTTTTACAGTAACCTAATGTAACCAGCAGGGTATCTAACACAGTGATATATAGTATATACATATGAAGTTATAATATACTACTAAGTACCAATATAACTATAATCTAACAGTATGCACTATCTGCAACCACCTTGGACTTCTAACCACTGGTGCACTTTACACTTACTTTACACTATACATCCTATATACCACTTTATAGACTGCACATATGTACATATTACATTATTTACTGTTCATACTACATTTATTTATTGACGGACTGTACACACTATGTTCACCCATTCACTCTGTATCTTTTATATCTCTATTTATTGTTGTTGTTTTTTTTTAATTTTTGTATACCTGTACCTCTCCTGCGTTTCACTCTGCTATTTTTGCTGCTTTGACACCTGAATTTCCCTCCGGGGATTAATAAAGGTTAATCTTATCTTATCTTATCTTATTTTATCTTATCCACATCGCCATCTGCTGGATGATTTACTGACCGGTCAGAGCATCCTGTTGGATTTCTTCCTCCCTATAAATGAGAGGTCCGCTAACGCTTAAATGACATGTTTTCATGATAAATTACAAACTGAAATTCTTCAGAACAGTTTCAGTTCCAACACCATTATACAACATGCATCTGCAAATGCTCAGTAAAAAAAGGAGGTTAAAATGATGCAGAAAGTCTGAAAGTGATGGAGGATTACCAGCTCCCAAGTGGAGATCAGACTTGCATGTTGTCTTTGTACTTATTACTTTTCTTACGCATCTATATATAATGTATTTAATCAGGAAGTCACATTGAGATCAGGATCTCGTTTACAAGTGAGACCTGAGTACAGAAACAAATAATATATAAAAATAAATAATGGTAGTGACATAAAAACATAATAAAATAGCACGATTTAAATATATATACATTTAGTCAAAAGCATGACAAGTTATAAATAAATGCTTTCTAAAATATCCTTGGCTTAGGTATAAAAATCTGATAAAAATACAAGCATATTATGTAAAACAGTAGCACCTAAAATCAATATAATGTTGTATAACATTTTTGAATTGCCCTATCAATTAGTATTTACTGGTGGAACATAGTGTAAGCCAGTCCTGAGAACAGGTGTTATGAGTATAATGTCTCAGGCACAGGAGTGACAATAAATAAGGTGGTAATATTTAAAGTATTCCTTTATAGATAAGTAGATAATAGTGCTGATCTCGCCTGACAGAGAGGGAGGGCCAGCCCACCTTCTGATACAAGACACAACGATGGGTTGCCGTATGGGTCGTCAGTAATACATCTAAGAGCTGAGTGACAGCATCAAGATGTTTAAGGTTAGAGATAAGAACATGTCTACGATATATCTATACTTCTTTTAATAATTCAAGTATGTGTGTGGGGAATCAGAGAGCAAAAGAAAACCGAACGCAAGTTACAGACACACTGTATTTTAATGAAAGATTAGGTTAAAATAATACACTTTAATGAAAGAAGCAGACATTAAAAATCACCATAAATATGCTACATAATCCTAAATCACACTTTGCTCTCTAACACGATTGAGTAAATGTATCTGTAGGTCAGCTCCGTGTTAGCCTATATCCACAAACACATGTAGGAGAGATCTCATCAGCATAAAGTAAAAGTGAAGATATCCCAAACTGTGCAGTGGAAACTCTAGATGTACCCTAACACCAGGCTAAATGCTTCTCAACACAATCCAGCTTAAGACATCTCAGCGCACACACACACACACACACACGCACACACACTAAAATGTATACCTACAAGCAGAAGACACTCATACTCCAGATTTAAGAATTCTTGCAGGAGACTTTTATGGGCTTTAACATCACTAATTCAACCCCCTGATTGCCTTTAGCAAAATATGAACAAGCGTTACTGATTTTACCATAAAAAACATGAATTACACTGATAAAAAAAAACAAGCCCTCCAACAGCTTTAAGCATTCTCATCACTCAGAAATGATCTACGGGTTAAACAGGCCTATATGCTTTACTCACCTTGGGCCAGATACGTCTAAATGTGCACCTTAAATCTGAAAAAGGAAAACCCAAATACCTGCATCTGATGTTTAATAAGGTCAGAATATTTGACTTGCACTGGCCTCGCCCCCACACAGCGAGGCTGTTTAGCGGCCATCACTCAAACACTTTAAAATCCAACACGCACACGCGCCTGTGTGACTACATGTTCCCAGTCTTTCACACACAAACCCTGCACTCATTCAGTCCATGTCCCAGCACAACTAGCAATTGGGGATAGCAATATCAGCAAATGTGTTGTTGTTGTGGTCGCTGGAAAAAACATGAAGAACAGAAAAAGATAAAGGCATCACATGCTATTCTTGGCGAAGCCGTACGAAGTGAAAGTGTGGCACAGCGATGGCTCGTACGCGGGATGAGGAAGCTACACTGGAACCCCTTTTAAGTCGAGGGGATGCAACTTTTGAAAAACAAAGTCATGAAGAAAGATGAAGGTTTCCCCGCTCAGTCCCAGCCGTTGTCCTTTATCATGTGGGAGAGCTCGATGATGAACTTCCCCTCCTTGTACTTCTGACTCAGCTCAAAGGCTTGTTCCTGCAGAAGGGAGGTACATACAGTAAGGGTTGTTAAAAAGAAGATTAGAGTATAGCTCAAATCAGAGTTATTCATGAAAGGACATGCAGACACCTCCGGGTCTGAGAAGTGAAGCCAATGTTGAAGTGCCTTACACCTGCATTCTCTCTAACAGCCAGCAGGGGGCGACTCCTCTGGTTGCAAGAAGAAGTCAAATTGTATAGAAGTCTATGAGAAAATGAGCCTACTTCTCACTTGATTTATTACCTCAGTAAACATTGTAAACATGAGTTTATGCTTATATATATATATATATATATTTGGATGTGATACTATGTTGTGTTTTTTTAGCTAAATGATCACTTGTATTTGTAGCATCTGCCGAATGAATAAATGTTTTTTTCCTACAAAACGTTGCATATTACAGTATGAGAGAAAGAGCTGTGGCAATGTGTGCTTCACATCTCTGACATTTGAAACTAAGTATTATTATCCTATTTCCTCATGGGATTTTTTTTTTTTTTTAAATGATGTCATCTGCAACAACATCAAAAAAATGTGTAAAGCTGTATTTATACTTGTGGGTTAAGAGGTTTTATGGTGTAGCTTCCGAGTCTACGAACATAACCACTGTAGCTAAACGTAGCTGACACGCGTCTCCTCAAAAATGTGATTACATCTCCAGACTACAGTGGCAACGAAGATACCATTCTCAAACAAGTTCCTGATGCCGGCGGAGATTGTTGATAGTGAAAACAACATTAAAGGAAGTTGAAGAAACATTCAGCAAGCTTCTGCTGTTCAGTAGCACACATCTAGCAAAGCCATCTCCACTGCAAACCTTCTGTTCAGCTCCTTTGCTGTTCTCAATCACGGTAAATAAATGAAAGTAAACACGGCACATCATAGAAATCCCCTGGATGTAAGTCCAGTTTTCTAAGTAGGTGCGTAGCTTATCATCACTCTATGTCACAAAGTGGATGAAAGAATGTGAAACAGTCAGGGAATACATGTAAAGCGGGAGAAGGATCGGATCACCTGCGATACACCCTGATAATGTTACATCAACGGGAGAAATCTGACGCTGAACTGTAAACCGAAACCTACACCGGGTCTCTGTGGTGGGAACCATGTCCCCTTATGTCACACCAACTTGGACGTAGGGGTACTTACATATTTCCAGCCCAGCGTGGTGTGACAGTTTTCACAGTAGATGTCGGCGACTGCGTGAAGTCCTGTGAGCAGCAGCCTTTCCTCTGCAGGACCACAGCCGACGTTCACCCTGAAACCAGACACAGTGGTGTCAAACAGCAGATCTCCTCTCTGATTCGCAGAAGGCTTCACAGTAATTTAACTACTCTCCTTACCAAGAGACTACCGTGAACCTAAAAAGTAAAGGACCTACTGTCCTATATTGCTTCTTTTAAAGTGAACAAAAGACTTAAGTTCATGAAACGGTCATGGGGAGGATGCATTTCCATTTAGAACAGAGATTCAATTTAAACCTTGAAGTCAGATGAAGTGCTTGAGTTATTTAAGGGGCTTCCATTTTAGGGTTAGAGTCTGTGTATTGCTGACCCACTAACCCAGAAGAAGTGCGACAAAAGCGAACTTCAAGGTTCACTCGAGAGCAAATCAAATTATCTGTTGGCAATGTGGTTTGTGCAAACATGTCTAATACTGGGAATTTGTTTTCAGAGAGAACTAGACTATTGAAACAATGAGGTGGCACACTGGGAAAACAAAGTAGATCACAGATTCACCAACTTCTTTTTGTTTCTCTGATGCACAAAACTAATATAATCTGAAATGTTTTGATAACAAATTAAGGTAAATACAAAGGAACATTTAAGGAAAGTGTTTTTTAAAATTGTGATGAATATAAAATCAATTGTAACACTTACTGAAGTCACTTTTTACCAGTCTACAAAGTGATTATGGGGATAAAAAAATACCAACTTTTGTACATTCAAAATGTGCCAACATGTAATATTTTAAAACAAAATACTCACACAGAGTTGAAGAGGTAGGCTCGGCCCTGACTGCCTTGGAAAGACTAAGAGACATGGATGAAAAATGAATTAAGAAAAGAAAAAATGCATCCACTTGACATATGGATCAAACAACATAATATTAATTGTATTTTCTTTTTATTTCCAAAATGTCTTCTAACTTTGGTAGGGATGCACGATACTGGATTGGATATTGGTCCGATACCGACTCAAATAACTGGATTGGGTATCGGTGACAATGAGGCCAATCTATTCAATTAAATTCTACGTTTATTTACTATATACATTATATACTGGAATTTGAATTCCTGTTTAAGTTTTGACCAATTTGTTGCTGCATTAAAAAAAGGTTTACACCTGAATTGAAATTGATTTTTTTGCCAAGCTGTTGGTGTAATATTTAATATTTTAATAATAAATGACAATTCACAATACACTTAATTTATACCTATGTATTTATTTGTTGCATTTTGTTTTACAAAGTTAGGAAAGCAATGTTTAAGTCAAGCCTGATGTTGCCTTACACATAAAATAATGATCCCAGTCTCTTCCACACAGTGAGGCATACAGCTTATTAATTAAACACTGGTATCAGATCGGTACTCGGTATCGGCCGATACCCAAAGTCCAGGTATCGCCATCGGTATCGGGACTGAAAAAGTCGGATCAGTGCATCCCTAAACTTTGGGAGATTTTCTTAATTGTTTTATGTCCGTCCAGTTCTTCCAGTTTTGCTACTTTCTAAAGCGAAACTATGTGAGAGCCATGAGGCGGTGTCTGAAATGATTATTAACAACAAAAGAGTGGCAGCATACTAACTTTAGAAATGAGATCATCATGGTTGGCCAGATGGGCACGGCAGTGCACACAGCTGTAGCGACGGTGGCAGGAGTCCAGGTAAGCCTGGAATGTCTTGGCCTTTGTCAGCTTCACCATGTCTGAGGAGGAGGAGGGAGGAAGAAGAGGACAGGATGGTAATTTTACATGTGTTGCTGATGCAGGCATACAGGCTGTGACTCCTAAGACCCACTGGTTAACCATACATGTGAATTAAGGATTTTGGTTTTGATTACATTTTCAGTTATCAGTGAGGAAGTGGAAGATATGAGACACAGGTTTTACATCAGCTTTTAACACATCATGATGCTGGAACTGATCAGACAACACTGATTTTGACAATCGCTCAGACAAGTATTTACCACTTATTTGCTGCTTTGCTGTATTTTTTATATAATTGTGCTAAGTAAAGTGAGTATTAAGAAAAAGTAAGACATTATAAGACAAAACTCTGGACTCTGCAACTACTGAGTTTGACACTTTATTGACCAAGTTAATTAATTAAAAAACTACAAAGCCCTTTTCCACCAGGAAAAGAAAAAAGGATGAAGAGATCGGAAGCAATGTAAGTTAAAAGTACTATTATGACATACTAAGTCTCAAAGTTTTAAAGTCAAAATGATGAGGTGTGATTTACGACCTTTTTATGTTAGTTGTAGTAGCCTGGTACATTCATAGTTTATTCTAATATATTCTTCATATTGTGTATTCTATAGATATTTATCTCTTGTGTTGATATGTATATTTATTGACTGTTCCTGTGCATTTCCTGGATAGCCTGCTGCTGTAATACAATAATTTCCCAATTTGGGATCAATAAAGTACATCTATCTATCTATCTATCTATCTATCTATCTATCTATCTATGATTTGTTAAAACCTTGACTTAGTTTCTCATAATTTAGACTAACAATTTTGACTATGTTTCATAGCATTTTATCATTTCAACATTTCATCTATTTCTTATTTTCCTGGCAAAAAATGGGCCTACACAGCATAGCACAGATTAATCTATCAGAATCAGCTTTATTGGGCAAGCATGTGTGTTCATATACAAGGAATTTTATTCTGGTTTTTAAGTTGCTCTCAATGTACTTATGCATAGTTCCAACAACAATTTACAGGAAGACATACAGTAAGTAGACAAACAAGGACAACAAAGCTGAACAAAGGCAGGAAAAAAAAATAAACATAGAACTAGTATGTACATATAACTAGGTGGAAAAATCGGTGTAAATGTATATGAAAATAACTGAATGGCAGCACTTGTAAACAATGTGCTGTAATCATGCATCTTCTGTGCAGAGACTGACATACAGTCAAACTATGTACTGTTATGTATTAACACACATTAGTAGCTGGCAGATAGGGTTAGGAGGACACAGGTTTTGCAAGGCAGCTGCTTCCTGGTTAATAATAGTTTTTGCACAAACAATCCTCATTAGATGCAAACTCAAATTCAAGCACCCTGCACCGTGCTGCGCCATTTATGCACTGTCCCAACACTGGTGGACCGTCTGTCAGTCGCTAAATAATGACACACAAACGGCCTGATACATCTGTCGGCTGCAGGAGAAAGCGGCCACTAGCTCTGACCTAGCTTTCGTGCTAACTAGCTGGCTAGCTCCGCACCGTCACAACACACAGCAGCAGCTCAGATGCGCATTGCAGGATCTCTCCCCGGTGTCTGTCCACTCACCTGAAGATAGCGAAGCTCCTCTCAGTCTACACGGCGGACCGATGTGACCGACAGCTGAAAAGCATCTAATAATAAAAAGCAGGTATCTGCAGGTCAGCTCAGTCCAACCCGTCGACCACGCGTTGACTCGGCTCGGACAATAAAGACAAACACAGACAGCCTCCGGAACCCGGTTTACCCGCGTCTCTCCTTTTAAAACCGGCTCTCAAAAGCTCCTCCACGGCCTTCGTTATAAAAAACAACAGGAGCTGGAATCCGACAATGCTGGCAGGCGGACAGGGATAGCAGCACGGCGGCCCAAGCGGGAGAAATATGTGGTTTGTTTATGAAAACACGCAGAGGAGGAAGTCTGAAGAGTGCAAAACAAATCCCCGTCGACCAATGGGGAGGCGGCGGGTGACGTCGGGAATGTGGGTCAACCAATCGGAGTCGACTTCACATGAGCCCCTTTATGGCTATCAGTGTGATTGTTGGTACAAGTCTCATAAATGCTGTTAGAAGGGCTTCATATCCTGCTGCTGCTGCAGACTGGCTGCAAACTGGCCAAAACTTACACAATTTAATTTAAGGAGCAAGTATTTGCAGTTATGTGACAAGATTTAGGGGATTTCTTTGGACAGGAAGGATGGGGGAGGTGGTGTGGTTGTTGTGGTTTCCTTGATTTGTTTCCTTTTCTGTTTTTGAAGCTGTGTTTGCTTTCTAAATATGTACATGTTGCATGCAGGCCTATAGCCAGGAGGTCCAGAGTTCCAGCACAGTACCATCAATCCTGAGACATTTTTATTAACACCTAAACAAACTGCAAAATATTCTCACCATCTAAAAAAAACCAAACAGTTCACATTTTTATTCATTCATTTCTTATTAATTTAACTGTTCAGTTCAGTCAATTTAACATAGCGTAATGGTCTACATGGTGTTTGAAAAGCAGGGCTATTCCCTCATTTAATCGTTTGGTCTATAAAATATCAGAAAATAGTGAAAAATCTCCATCACAAGTTTGTGACATCTTAATATGTCTTGTTTTTTCTTACCAACAGTCCAAAATCCAAAGATATTCAGTTTACAATCCTAGGAAATTAAGACAAACAGCAAATATTCACATTTGAAGTTTGCGATTTTTGCCATCTGCTTTGACTGGTTGGGATCATAAGAGCCTTATTTCTCTGCTGGGTCACTTTGCTCTTTGCATCTACTGTACTAAAGACCTCAGTCTGCACTGATCCACTTATATTCCATTAACTCACTTGTCACACTGCAAAGCACGGCCAAGCAGATCAGAAAAATGCAGCCTTTGTTTCACCAACAGAGTGGTTGATTATTATCACAGCGGTTTGGCCGGACTTTGACCGTAGCCTGGGAAAGCAAGCACACAGGTGAGGCTAACTGCACATGTAAACCCTCCATTTATATGTGCGTGTATAGTAGATGAGTGACTGTATTAAACACAGATGCACAACACAGTCTAGATACTATTGATAACACTGTGCTCTCCTATAAGGATATATTTGTAGTACCAATAAGTGTACCTTTTCTTAGCTTTCATTTCCAGCAAATTTGTGTTCTTTTCATCTTAATTCCACAAAAAAAAATATAAAAGCATAAGTGAATTATTCCAGATAATTTATTTCTAAAGTCCAGCACTTACTCAAACCAGTCAAATAATGTCAGAAAATAACATCAGACAGTCAAAACAGTCACGTTTACTCTCTTATCATGAGAAATGTGCTATCAGGTGACATGGTCCAGCTGGTTAAATATTCACTTCAGCTACAAACACTTCTGCACCAACCCAACACCGCTTTTTCACCAACGGACAACGGAAATAAAAAAAAACTCGACAACCAACAGACATGATGGCCACCAAAATCTCACTTCTTTTAAAACCCAACAAAGACCCGAGCTATACCGACTCATTTCACTCACAAACACAGAGATAAAAATAGAAGTAGCCTAAGTAAATTTCTGAGTCACAGACTAGAAAGGTGATTCCTTCAATAATTCATTCAGATCAAATGTTTTTTATTAAATTTCTCATCCAGTAATACATGCAGACTGTTCAGTTTAATATATTATTCATCTCTCCAGCAAACAGAAACCACCACAGTGTTCCTTGGTGCAGAACAAGCTTTTGATGAGATAAACTGGAAATTTCTATTTGTCACATTAGATAAATTTGGCTATGGAGAATCACAAACATTTCTAATTATTCTATGAACTGGACCAAATCCACTCTCCTCCCAGTATCTGTTATGGTCAGAAAAGCTACTGTTAAAATGATGATACTCTTTAAAATAAATGATTTATTCTCAATGATTCCAGTTCAACCCACCGTTATCATCACTCCATAATCACCAAATATTATTGGAATAACCAGACACATAGGATCAAACTGGCAACCCTACAAAAACCCACACTTCCTTCATTATTTCTTGGCAAACCAACTCCAATACACACTGTACTCCGTCCCAGAGGGTCTGGAGGTAGCCCAGTGTGAGAAGCTGGGACTGACCTGTAATGGACCAGCTCCCTCCTAAAGGTCTGGGTTTAGAGATTAGATAAAGATAAGAAAACTAAATACAAGGAAAAGAAAAAAAGAGGTGGAGGACAATTCTATATATATATATATATATATATATATATGTGTGTGTGTGTGTGTGTGTGTGTGTGTGTGTGTGTTTGCGTGTGTGTGTGTGTGTGTGTGTGTGTGTGTGTGTGTGTATTTTCTGTTTCACCATCTTGTTTTCTTTTTTCAAATGTTTATTTTTTTTTTTCCCTCTCTACTCCTCCTCCACATACATACCTGCACATTCCTCTGGTCACACTAACACATGAATAAGCTAAAAATGTCCATAGTTTTCCCACTAGCATAAACATAAACATAATGATTGTCTATTTTCTGCACATTTTGTTACACATATGTCTAACCTATGTCTTGTCACCTTTTTGTACTACGTCCTAATGCACTGGCCACATCTAGTGGTGTGGTTGCAGATTGCAACCAACTGAGTTCCCCTTCGCTCACTCCTCCCTTTACAAGACTGCTGTAATGAGAGCCGCCAAGTGCAACACCGTGGTAACGCCGTTCACCTCGCTCAGAGGCCATCCATACCATAATAACACTACTTAAGGAGCAACGGAAGTCAGAAGCAATGTTGATGATCATGTTACTGCAGTTTCACAAGCATGTTGGAGAACTACGGTGGCCTTCAGGTAACGTAAAAATGCAAAAGGTCCTTTCTAGAGCCAGTGTTTGGTCTGTCCGTTCTGGGCTACTGTAGAAACATGACTCCGTGAAGGGCTCATTCTAAGCTAACGAAAACACAACTATTCTTATTTCCAGGTGATTATACACTAATGAAAACATATTTATTAATATTATTTTCTATTTCTGCTAATAGATCCCCCTAAATGTTACCCACTGGACCTTTAAAGGTGCTAAATACGAAATTCAGAGCATATCTATTGCCTCCGCACGGCTCTCAACATGGACTTGCAGCTAACAGTGCTAACAGCGCTAACAGTGAAAACAACGGCAACAGTGCTGACAGAGCTACTGGTGGGGAACCGGAGGGTGGTTGCAACGCTTCCGCTCGGGATGGAGTATGAGAGCAGTGCTGATCGGCAGCCGTGAGCTAGCCAGTGCGGAACGCTCACATGCACTAAAAGCACCGTGGCCGGCCCAGCGATGTCAACAAAGCACAGAGAAGCTCTGATTACAACACACACAGATGGAGAGTGACTTCATTCTCTGCTCAGGTAGACATTACTCCTCTATATCTTTGTTTGCTGCTATATTAATGCTCTGGATATCGTATAGAGCACCTTTAAACTCTGGTCTGTGTCTGACAGACTGTGGGTGGAGGTCGTAGAAATGACCCGACTGCAGATAATTCTATCAACAGTGATTAAAGGATTGAGATTAAAGAGCTGAATGATAGTTTTGTTCCCACTGCGTGGTGTTTAATAGACCAACAACTCCTTGACTAATCTTGTCACGGTGGAAGAAATGGGTCTCACACTTCTTGTATTTCCTTCTCTTTCACAGTCTTTTCTTCTCTTTACACAATCCTCATTCATCAGAGCTATTAATTGTTGTCATGATGTGTGTTCAAGGTGTGTGGGGTCAATCCTGACTTCGGTTTCTGCAGAGGTAGCTCGACAGAAGAGCCGGGTAGTCACTCATCACGCCCGTGGCCCCGACTTCAAATGCAGCCTTTATGTCTTCATCTTCATTGCACACAAACAAATGCACCTGCAATTACAGATATAACAGTCAAACGTGATGATCTGTTGGGGGTCCTGGAGACCAAACGGCTCAAAAAACATACTTAAAGTTTTATCACCTTCTCAAACAAACAGGGAGTAAAGCCGATCAGATATAGTGTCCTGTTTCTCTGTCATCCTTCCTGCAGTTTTGAGCTGCAGTACGTGACTTGACTATCAATAAAACACAAACCCTGTTGTCCTAAATTTGGACTGTTGTCTCAGATGTGACAAAATAAAGCAGATATCAGCATAAAGTGAGACCTCGGAGCATCAAGGAGCACTTTGCAGCAGCAAAGCAGCATTGTGATATTCTTCAGTGTTAGACATATACTTATACTAACATAAATGGTGGCACTTATTTTACACATTGTCCATTAATATATGACAGATTCCTTGTTATTAGGGGAAAATGTATATATATTTTAGGCTTCTTTATTACTCATGATGTATCACAGATGATTGTCTCGTAATTAATTACATATTACTGAATCGTGGTCCCTATAATTCCCATTTCTAATATTCACACATTTTCCTGGAGTGTGGAGCTCTTCTGGAGGAAATTTCATCCTTCTGTTTTTATGCGGGTGATGAGGGGAAGAGCTTTTCTTAGTCACTACCTCAGCGTTCAAATGCGTTGAGGCCCTCAGCAGCTGACAAGGCTCTACGACATGTGACTTCAATTGTTTTCATGCCCAAACTATTCAGTGACCTCTCGTGGTCCGAGGATGGGGGTGACCTCATCCCAGAGAGCAGAGATTACTCACATCGGGACAGAGGTGATGCATCCGAGACTCCAACACTCTGAGTGGCTGTGTGAGCGCTACTGTTTGTCTCAGCTGAAATACTGAAGTGGGATGTGGATTAAACCATTAAGTGCTTTGGTTAAATGAGGACCTGCAGTTGATGATGCATTTACAGGCAGTAACAAGGAAACAAAATATGCTTTTGAGGTTTTTCAATAATAGATCCACCATGATTAAATCTTCAATCTTCAATTCACAGTATAAATGTGTTATCTTTGCCTATTCTAAAATGATGTGAATATTTCTGCATACTGGCGTCCCTAAACAGTCTTGGAATAACATAAATTGGGTATCACTGTAAAGCTGAGACTCTGGATCCATGATGAGCTCAATTGTATTCATGTGTGATGATGTTAGTCCCCATAGTAGCCATTTCATTGTAGTGAAACCATTTTTTGAAACTTGACATCACTGTTTAGAATGACCTGTGGTGACCTCTACAATAATCACAGCCTCATGAAACTTTACAACCACAAACTAGAGACCTAGGGCATTCAGAGGATGGATGGCTTTCCTAGGTAGATTGACAATAAGGGGGTTTCTGAGCAGTTGCCAGAACAGAATTGCTCGCAATCCAATCGCAGATAAATGCAATTCTTGCAGAAATTTCAAAATGTCACAAGTTTTTGATCCGAAATCACGGCATAGCTTTTTCTATGGTGTTCCTCACGGTCTAGGTGTCCTAATGTGCTATTTTGGAGGGATTATTGATCATTTTTTATCAATTCTCGAGTGGTAAAAAATGGTTAAATTTAGCACCAAATCTGTGTAACAAATGGTATCAACCCCAAAATTGCTGCAACAACTTATGAGACATAATAGAGCATGGGGATGGCCATCATATACTTCTATCATAATGTTCTAAACCCTGATACAGTTTTACAATTTATTTTAATTAGTTAATCTCTATAGTATATAGTATATAGTATATAGTATCTGGTTCAACATCAGGCTGTAGAAGTTAGATTTTTAATTACTTTTTTACTAATTGTGTTTCCTATCCTTATCTAAACTTTCATATTTTACGGTTCTTGTTTTCTATGCATTTTTGTGATATACCTTAACATAGTAAACTGTGCTTTTACGTATGTGGTTTCTTACCTGAATTCCACGGGCTGCGAGGTGTTTAAAAAGACTCTTCCTCATTGTTACTCTGCAATGACAGCATAAATGAATATATGAATAATTCAGTTTTTACACAAACAGCAGTAAAACAGAATTTGCTTCTACACAAACTGCATTATTGTACCCCAAAACGTTGTAATTCTGCATAAAAGCATCACCCCGTGTACTGTAGATGTAATGTTCTCAGTAGTGCTTTAAGTTTTTTTTTACTCTGACCTGTTTGGTAATGACTCTCTCATGACCATTTTAGATTTCTACACCAAAGCAAAGTCAGTTGTGAGGAAGGCTGCAGCGGAAACTACACTCACTTTTCTAACAAAGAGATGACCAGCGGGTTCTTCAGGATGCGCTTCTCAGGAATGAATGTCCTTCAGCACACAGAGAAAGAAGAGAAACAATAGATTTAGCCTATCTGTATTGTGACACATTTATCTCATAAGATTAGAGAAGAAGAATCTCAGAATAAATAAAACAAGATGAATGCATAGGATGGCCTGTAACTAACAAAGTAAATACTCAGATTAACATGTGGGATGCAGCTTTAGTTTACACAAAACACAGGGCATAGACAGGAAGACAAGTCTGACAAGCTGAGAGTGAGGAAGCTGCTGTATAATAACACATGCATGAACACACACATGGACTCGACATGCAGAGACACACACTCCTGCAGCCACACCTGTTGATGATGCGTGGCAGGTAGAACTGCAGTAAACTCTCTCCCAGCGGCACAAAGGGCAGCAGGCCGCTGTAGAAGAGAAGCAGAAGCAGCACACCTCGGTTCATAGAGAAACTGTACGGCATGGAGCCGTTCTGCGAGGAAGCAGAGAGACAGGCTGGGTGCCAACACTGATGCAGAGACTCTTTAAATCAAGCAATCACAACATTATAAGAGGCAAACATGTGATATTGATAGTAAAATGCTGCACAAGTAGCTCTGTCTCCCCCAGCTGGTGTATGTACCGTTCTGCAGCATTCCTTCATGATCCCGGAGTTGACAGAGGCCCAGACGGTGATCTCCTCCCTATTGTAGCGTCTAACCAAGTCAGACACCTAAACACGGACAAGAGAGGATCACAGATGAGATGTGAAGGTGGTGAAGGAATAATGGGATATGAAGGTGTATCAGCCTACATTTTGAAGTTAAAAAAATGCTCATAGGCAGAATGTGCTGACTTCAAACAAGACCACTTTTACAGTTTTAAGGCAACATGAAGTCTAAAATGCAGGCACATTGCTCATGAAAATAGGCAAGAAGCAGGTAAACTTCAGTGGCAAAGACAAACTGTGGCTGTAATTTAAAGAGGACCTATTATGCTTTTGTGCATTTTTCCCTTTTTGTGTTATACAGTTTATTGTGCATGTAAAAGGTCTTCAAATTTACAAAGTCCAAAGTCCATGCCAAAGGGAGTTACTCTTCGCCACAGAAACACTGCTGCTGAACTGCCTGAAACACCCTGAAGTCTTGTCTTTTGCATTTGCATAACACCTGCCTAGCGGCTAGTTTAGCACAGTCTCAAACAAAGCTACTTAGAGCGGAGCAGGAGCGGAGTCTGAAGAGTTTGGTCCGGTTAACCAATCATAACAGTGGGCCAGCTGACCAATCAGAGCAGACTGGGCTTTTCAAAAAAAAAAAAAAGGGGGGGGGGGGGTCGGTATGAGAAAAGTAAAATGTTTTTTAAACATTAAAGCATGTAAACATGTTCTGGCAGAAACCCAAAATACAAGTATGCAGCTGAAAATGAGCATAACAGGTCCTCTTTAAGTGTCATCATCAGGGATGATCTTGACATTTGGCTGGATAGTTGCTGAGCATCACAAAAGCATGAACACAGTGTCATATTTTGGAGATTCTTTCATATCATTGGCAGGGCCGGCTTTAGGCATAGGCCATATAGGCGGCTCCCACCTTCTGGGGGGGCGCTGGTTGCCATTAAAAAAAAAAAAAAATTATAATTTTTTTTTTAAATGCCGATGGGCGCCCTTCCTCATTTTCTGCATTGAAGTAACAAATGAACAAACAAAAAAATATATAAATAGACTTTTCATCCCTGTAACTCTCACACTTTTTCATCTGCCCGTCCACACCTATTTGTTAATAAAAGTGTAAATTGTAGTGACACTGACTAAACACTTTTAAGCCAACAATATCAGGGACCAAATGTATATTTATATCATAGTAAATAGTTATTTATGAAAATAAAAATATGGGGGGGGGGGCTCCAAATCTGAATTTCGCCTCGGGCACAAAAAGGGCTAGAGCCGGCCCTGATCATTGGGAAAGTGCTGAAACTGTTCTGGTAAGAGTTGTAGGCGTGTTTTTTTTGGTTTAATGTACCTCTCCTATCAGCTGCTTGTTGTTCTCTTTGATTTCAATGCTGACAGGCATCTCAGGGAACTTCCTGAAAACGTCCTCCAGCAGGGCGAACTTCCTGTCTGCACCACTGCTGTAGCGACCTGAAGGAGGAGGGAGGGGTGAAAGCTAAGTTTCAAACACACAAGCTTTCATGCACACACACGCCTGCTGACCTACTTCTTCACTGAATGTCTTTTTGTTCATGATTGAGAATCAGAGAATGAGGGGAGGAACTCACCTGCATAAAACGTCAGCTCCAGTCTCTCTTTATACAGAGGCAAATCCTGAAAGAGTTGATAAGCAGATGTATGGTGGCATAAAAAGTTAAATTATTATGATATTGCTTGTGATTGCCATGAAAAAATCTACATCCATTTGGGGATTTTTGGCTGGATGCAAAGTCAAACATCCACTTGAAGGTAATCCAGTACCTAAGTGAACATTTACTCTTAGATTCTGGGAAAAAATATATAAACAGCATAACCCTTATGCAGATTACTGTGAATGTAAATGATTTAAATGTGTCTCTCTTCAGCATACTCAACCCTCTGCGTCCGTTATTATTGTTGACTTGGGTTAATGGCGGTCTGTAGCAGGTTTCTGTGTGTTTAACACATGAAAGAAGTGTGTTTATAACATCAGTTCAGGGGCCTGTAGCCCACAGCTGCATTAATGACACACGCTGAAGTAAAAGATGCAGTTCCACTTTTTTACCTAGTTAACTCGCTAGTTTCGAAATCCTGCTGTGTGAGACGTGGCTCCAAGGCACCGTGGGGAAGTTTAAAGTGAGTATTTTGGCTTTGCATGCAGCTATGGTGCAGCAGGTTTCTATTAAGCCTGTGTATATTTGACAAAAGGGATGTGGTGCGCAGAGATATGTAAAGTCAACTCTGACCAGATGACTAACTTGAACCACAGAGGGATATTTATTTGACATGTATCAGCCTAGAATGAGAATCTCATCCTCTTGTTTTGTGTAACGAGCCCCTTCCACTTCCTGTTTGGCTGGAGCTTCTGTCTCAGCGTGACCTTTTGACCTTTCTCCTAACCTGTAGCATCCTGTCCTCCCACCTGTAGATTGAGCGAGGAGGTGGTGACGTCGTGGCCCGTCTGCCTCAGCAGATTCTCGTCATGTGACACCACCACATGTCCGTCGCGCGTCAAGTGACAGTCCAACTCCAGCATCTGGGTGCCCTGCTCCACCGCACTGGAGACAAGAGGTACAGGTGGAGGGGAAACGATGAGAATACATGCATTTGTTACTTGTACAGTTAGAGAGCTTTTGTTCACGTCTGCTCTTCCGGCTCTCTTAACTCTTGAGACATGCATCTCTTAAAATGCGACACGTACAGGAAACTAAAATGTCTAAAACGACCATAAACAATAAATACACCACTCATTTCGAACAGTACATTATTGAATGCTTTAGGCAGCCCTGACATCTTTGATATTTAATTTCATTTATTTATTTATTTGATATCAGTAAAACATACAGGATGTAAACATGCATGAGTTAGCAAGAATGTTAATTTTCATCCTCAGTCCCTAGGCAGGTAACAATATACAGATAAAACACACAACAGATCCGAATATCTTCAATACTAGGATTCACATTTTTGCAGTAAAAGTATATTTTTTTGCAGATAGATTTCCAAATAATCTGTTGTTAAGTCTACAATCTCAGTTTATTAGACAGCATCCAAAGCTCGTAAATCGAAAGATGCTAAATGTAAGTTCCCTGACCTAATCCCTCTTTTATCGTATATACTGTATACTGTAAGACATTTTATGAGGCTGGATAATCACCCAGTTTCTGCCTTATTAGAGAGAAAAACTGGAATCAGAGTAAATTGGATGGTGCTCAGTTGGTCACAGGCTTTCTGAAAAGTCAGTTTTCTGAGAGCAGCAGCAGCTCAGCTCTTGAGTTTGGTACTCACTTTGTGAACGCCTCCATCGTGCTCTCTAGCCTCTCTCCACATCCTGGAAACAAACAGAGGAGTTAGCAGAGAAGCACCAGTCCCAAAAATACAGAAAAAAGCACTCTTTTGGACAAACTTGACTCGCAGCTAACCCCTTTCTGAGAATATTGCATTGCTGTCTCTACTGTAGATGAGGAGGACACGGTGAGTAGTAAAACCTCTGCTCAGACAACCTAAACAAAAATCAAAAAACAAAAAAATTGAATAAGAAATAAAATAATAAAATAAATAAATATAATAATAATAATAAATAAATAAATAAACATACAAATAACTAATAAATAAAATAAAATAAAAAAAACTATTAAAAAAATTAAACAAACTCAAAAATAAAAAATAAATGAAAATAAAATTAAAATTAAAAAAATAAACTTGATATTATTAAAGCTGAGCCACTGACATAAGCCAACTCATCGTTGCAGCACATGACAAAGTTAGCAATCAGAGTGTATTGTTTGTTGACTTTTCTTCATTTGAGCTATTTGCTGCAGGTTAATGACAATATTGAGAACAGTATGCCTTAAAATAAAATAAGAATTGATTTTAAAGTTAGTTCTGATTAATAGAATTATTTTTCACCCTCACCTGCCCATCAAAGATGTGTACAAAGAGACAGACTATAGGGGAGCTTTTGTGCAGATTATTGAACCTACAGGGTGCAACAAGTGAATGACATGAGCCTATAAAATGTGGAAACAACAACACATCCCTCCATCTATCTCCTATTTGCAGTCAGTTTGTTTGGACTGCACCTGACTGTCGGTCGCCCCTAACCCCCCCACCCTTACCTCCTCTGTGTGAGATGTGCGTGCTGTAAAAAGCCGTGCGTTTCCTCCTGTGGAGAATGAGGGGGTTCTTCAGCAGGTACACCGAGGTGAGGGTGTATCCACCCAGGACTGGGAAGATGAAGTACAGAAAACTGCTCATCCTTCCCCGCAAATACATCCAGTGAGCACCTGACTGAGTCTCTGCACAATCTCACATATAGAAGAGATCCTCCAGCAAACAGAGATCAAACAAAACTGAGTGCGTCCTTCAGCAAAAGATAATTAAGGTCTACAACAATCCCCCTTTTGTTTGAACAGATCCAAAAGCTTCACTGAAGACAACCTGCTCTCTGTCTTTCTTAGAAGATAAGACAAAACTGGACAGACTGGTAGGACCGAAGAAAGTCTCCTTCTTGCTCAATCTTGAAACCTTCGAAGCTGTAAAAATGAGTTAATAAAGCACCAGCTCTTAACCCAGAGCTCACCTCAACGCTCTGAACGCTCCCCTGCCTGTGGCAACACTATTTCACTCTCTTTACACTGCTTTTGTTCAGCTATTGGTGGCTTTATGTGTGTCATACCTGTGGGCACGTCTGCCAACACGTTTATAGGATTTGTTTTATTCTGCTTGGTGTGTGAGGTTGGCCATCAGTACTGCATTAATGACACTAACTAGCGGCATCACATGGTAAATAAGCAATTGATGGCATCTATTGTCCTTTCCAGATTTAATGTGTATATTTGAATTGGTGCGAGACAAAAGGCCTCACTGGGAGTGCAGCAGGTTTCTGTTAAGCCTGTGTATATTTTACAAAAGGGATGTGGTGTGCAGAGATATGTAAAGTCAACTCTGACTCTGACAAGGTCAGAAATATGAAAACAACTACATGTCTAGAGGCGTGCATCGTGCTCGCTATACATACAGTACAAAGTCAGCAGAGTGAAGTGCTGTATTGTTCAGGTTCAATGGTAAAGCTGGACAAACAATGGTGCGACAGGCCGGGTCCGCTCTGAAATGTTCACAGTGAGTGCAACGTGACTTTCCAGCATTTTCTCACTTTTGCAGGTACACACAAAATATGAGTCAAATCCTGGTGATTTTGACGAACAGATCATGTTTGCCTTCTTCTCTGTTTCCCTGCTGTTTTTAGGTAGGTGTATAAGCAGACGTTGCTGCCGTCATTCCAATCATCCCACAAGGCCGTGGGAATGTCATGGTCGGAGGGGGGCAGCCGTGCTCAGACATGTTACTTAGGAAGGTGGGGGAGCTGCACAGCTGGAAGAGCAAGTTGGCTGTCATGGTGAGATGCCACAGAGTTATGTCCATTCCCACGACTCTCAGGCTTAAAGTTTACTACAGGAGTCAGTTTCCCAGAGATATGTCAGACCGGTCTGTAGCGTTAGAGGTCAGCCTTTAGCTCTGCTCTGAGATTAGTCTGATGCAACATATACAGTTTCACAAAAATAAAGACAGACTTATTTTAAGCCTAAAAAGTTAGCCAGCCTACCCTAGCTCAGAACTAAGAGCCATGTTTCCATGGTAACACCTGCTGAACAGTGTTTCCATGGTAACAGTCAGCGACACCTGCTGAACAGCGGTACCGGTGGCAGTGAGGACATCGTCTGTCGTTTTCATTGGCAAAACCAACCTGACCAATGAGTTAATGTGAGTCCTGCCACATTAAAGGGATAGTTCAGGTGTTTTGAAGTGGGGTTGTATGAAGTACTTATCCATAGTCGGTGTATTACTATACTACATAGTCAGTATTATTATTAGTAGATGACTGTCGGCACGCCTCCAGTTTGGAGAGGCAGACAGGAGTTACTGCACGGAAGCAAAGCAATGTACTGCTGTGGACGGGGGCAGCAGCAAAACGTATTTTTGCCACCTAAAAAAAAAAAAATCAGTATCAGTTTAAGTGTACGCTATATTTAGAATACCTACCGTTTCCGATTGGGAACTGAAGCCGTTACATCCATCTATGCTCTCACAAAAGCCACCAGACTCCATTGAAAAAAACTGTTATTTTACCTCGCAGAACACAGGAGTTGCTGGTCTACAGCTGCCTCGATCGGTTAGTTTGTTTGTACCATTAATGACTTTGGTGAACACAAACTAACTTAAATCACACAATAGCACAAACAAACTAAAAACGACCTCTCTTTAGTTGTTTTGTGTCACTTTGTGGTGGTTTTGTGACATTGTGTGGTTGTTTTGTCATACAAGGTTTAATATGTCTACCTGAAGTCTGACTATATTAGATCTAAGCCATAGTCAAAGTCTTCCTTTGTGAAACCTGCCCCTGGAGTTCAATGACAGAATGTAAAAGGTGCTGAATATACCGCAGAAGAAAAAAAAGACCACAAGTCAAAAAAAAAGCATTCTCAAACAGCTGTAACAGTATCAGGAAATTTTATTTAATTATATGTATATAATTCTGTTTCTTTGTTAATCGTTTAATTCATAATACCCATAGAATATACAGACTATAACCCTCAATAACTCATATCTCTTTGACAATCTACGTATATCTTCTTTTAAAATAATTCCTTATAAGATCTCGGAGGGGAAAATCAGAGAAAAAAAGGTTTCAGAAAGATTGAAAACACTGCCAATAATAATCACGCCCATAAGAGAAATAAGGAAGAAAAAAATACAAATAAAAACATCCTAATTATTTAAAAAAAAAAAAAATGATACAACTTTAACTCCCTTTTATGTAAAAAAAAGAAAAAAGAAAATACAACAACTCACCAATATAACAACAATAGCAATAATAAGAACAGCCATTTAAAAACAACAATATCTGGAAACAGGCCTCGCGACGGACGGGCCTTTAGACTCGCCGATACTGTGTGAATGTATATGGTGTGTTTAAGTGCAACTTTTCACAAACACACAGATACACTCCTCAGAAAGAGAGAGGAAATGTGTGTGCGAGTGTGTCAGGAGGATTTGCAAAAATGTGTTCCTCTTGGTTCGTTCCCATGGTTACCCAGTGAGATGTTTGGTCTGGTGGCAGGTCGGTTGGAGAGAAGAAAAAAAGCAAGCAGGGCCTGGTTGACTGGTGACCAAATGTACATATGAAATACAGACAAAATATCTGTTTTTGTGTTGGTCAAAAAGGAGAAAATAAAGATGTAAAAAGCACAGAAACTGCAGGGAGAGGGCCCAAAACACATACACACACACACACAGGACAAAAAGAGTCTTGGCTTCATGTTACTGATGAGCAGATACACAAACACTTAAATTACTGCAGACGATCCATGAGCTTTAACACACAGCAGCAGGCGAAACTTAAAGCTGATATCGAGACAAAAACATCCTCAGAGGGGGGAGAGAGAGCGTGGCTGGAGAGACAAAGTGCAGGCGTGCTGATTGAGTTATGCGAGTTTCCTGCATGTATGACCATCCATGAGACTGGGGCAATGACTCTCTGGAGGAGGAGGAGGGAGGAGGAAAAGTGGCAGCAAAGTCAGTGATGATGAGTTAGAAGGTCTTCATCGATCCCACTGTGGAGAAGCAGACAGAACGGGGAGGAGGAAGAGGAGGAATGGGGGGAATGGGGGGAGGCAGCCCTTTGAGTAAAGCGTGGTGAGAGTCGGGGAGGTTGAACGAAAGGATGAGTATCACCACATGCACCAAAAAGCCTCACACCGATCCCAGAGTGCTGGCTATGGCTTCTGAGAAAAACAGACGCGAGCCCGTTAAAAAACGAATCAATGATTTTTGCTGCGAGAGGGCGAGGCCGGCGAGTCTACTAGCATCACAGGTCTGCCCTGAGAGAGGGAGAGAGAGAGAGAGAGAAAGAGAGAGAGGATCCAGTGCATGTGTTGGTCCATTTTGGAGGGGGGGGGGGGGGCTTCTTTACTGGTCCCAGTGCAACAGGCAGAAATTAGTGCAGACTGAGGTGGTGGTGCTCCACCAATCAGCCGTTAGTACAGTCACATCCAGAACAAAGAGAGGAGGGAGCAGCAGCCACCGACAGGAACAATGAACATAATACACATGCACACACACACACACACACACACACACACACACACACACTCACTCATAGAAACATGATCTGAGAATAGCGTCAAAATCACCCACATCGAAGAATAAACATCCAGGAAAACACACAGGCGAAGAAGGGGGCGAGGGAACAGGAGCGCAAAAAGAAAACAGGCAGAGGGTTTATACACTGTACAACCATGAAGTGATGATGGCTGATGCACTGAGCAGGAAAAACTGTACAGCACTCTGACATTCCTGGGTTTGACTATTATGTCGTTGATTATGCCGCATTCACGTCATATCGGGGGTTTTAAATAACGCTCACGTCAACTTCCGAGTCGTAGTCACGGCTTTTTGGGAAAGCTCTGATATCTTTCCCTCCATCCCATGGACACCCCATGACGTGAACGCGGCATGAACAGTTTTCTCAGTAGAGGCGCCCTTCTTGTAAAAAGTTCACAACTGGCGAACGCTTAAAGCTGCAGTGACAGACTCCAGAAATTCAGGCCATTTACATTCAACACACATCAATGAGCCCAGAGACAAAGTGCTCTTCTCTAGACCGCGTTCAAGTATGGCCACTTTGAATACATGAATGTGTTTAGGTTTCGCTGTCAGTTACGCCGAATTCACACCAGGCAGCGGCGAAGAGCGGCTCGTCGCAATAATAAAAATGTTTAGACATTGCATGGCGGCTCGCCGCATGACGCACTTCGCCGCTGCTCTGGTGGGAATTCGGTATTAGGCCCCAGCCTGCGTACACGTTTTGACTCCATACAGTTCGTCCTGGGTCAAACGGTATCAGATAGGAACGCAGTACAAAAACAGCACGCTGGGATGGAAAGGCGGACGTCAACCAGGCCCCATTTTCCAGAATACTGTGCGTGTTCCCAGACGTTGCTCTGAAAAGGGAGGATTCAGGGAAATTTAGGATCCAGAGGAGCTGAGGAACGACAGAGGGCTTCAGTGATGTTCACCACTCAGCTGCTTTGTATTTGTAAAAGAAATGTAATTTAATATAGGAATGTAATACTGATCAGCCATTAGATGTTTGTTGTAGGGACGTTGTAGGGCCAAATGTGGACGATACAGTAACGTTATACCAGCGTCTCACCTCAGTATTCTGATATTTTGAAAAAAAAAAAGTCTTCCACTATAAAACTTAGATGAAGTCAGGTAGTTCCTGATCATCAGACGTGGCTCAGAGGACCGCGCATGTTCTGGAAAATGGGGCGTAGTTTTCACTGTTATCTGAATGAACATGCAATTATAGAAACTATATTTTATGCTGTTTAATTTCTATTTTTGTTACGATCATGTAGCGCCTCCTGCATATAACCAACTTTACACAAACTAATTAAGTTTGTCTGCCCTTGGTACGAGTTATAGGTCAAGAAATGTGTTTAAAGTTATGATGATTCAAAAACTACGATAGGTATTCCTTAGTCGCTCCCCAGCCCAAGTTTCCTACATCTCTCTGCCACTTTGGTTAATTTCAGGAATGCATGCATTCATATGAACATCATACACAGTTTGTTTGTTGGTTTTTTTTTAAGAAAAAAGAGCGACGACAAAGAAATCTATAAACCTGCCAACATGCCTGTAAAAACATTGAATGTTTGTCTCAAAATCAAGTGTTCAAAAAAAAAAATGCAAATATAAACCCCAAAAACATAGATACGACTCTGAACTGATCCGAAAACACTCGAACAACGGTGTACGAACAAAAACTGCGACGAGCACACTTAAAAAGAAAAAAAAGAAGCTTTTATATTTTTTGTATATACATACACCCGATTAGCATCCCCGTTCTTTTAGCCCTCGATTTTTTTCCAGGTTGTAATTTACATGGAGCAAGACAAGAGAGTTATGATTGGTTGGTTAATACGGTAGTTTATATGAGAGGGAGCGACAGAGAGAGCTCAGACAGATCAGCAACAGGTGCAGGAGAGAGGAGAAAAACAGGGTTTGATCGGGACAGGAGGGGAACAGTGAGTTTACTGGAGATGGGAAAGGATGAGGCGGGACTTTTAACGGGAAAACAAAATGTGAGGTGAGAGGAGGGAGAGTCCAACATGGACAAAACTGAAACAGTATGAGTACGACAGACCCTACCACCCCACCCAACCACAGAAATCAAAGATAAACTTAGCTCTCTTGCAGTAGAAATGGAAAGATAAGCAGTTAAATGTTCATTTCTTGTTTTCTCTTTTTGTTGGTTTCTTGAAGATGCATTTTTCTTTTTGTTTTAGCATGTCGTTTGGGGTCTTCTTGTTCCAAGCCTCTGTGTGGCTTTGCCACTCTTTCGGGGCTAAAAAAAAAGAAAAGAAAAAGAAATGCACTTAGGCCCACTTAGAATTATTGCATATTAAGTCTCAATCTAACTTCCATTACTTCCTAAGGAATAATGGTCAAATTTAAGACCCCAATTTGTCCTAAATTTTCCTTTTTCTTTCATGTTGGAGTTTTTTTGAGATGGTCCTGCAAACATTACCTTAGTATTTGATATAAAATGTCAATTTGTTTCATACTTATGTCAAAAGAACAAAAAAACAAAAACAAATCTAATCTGCCCATTTAATTACATGGAAATAAATTCACAGGCTTCTGACATCCCGTTGACAAACACCAACTGGAATGACAGTAAGAGCCATGAATTTATGATCGTATGTAGCTGCTCCTTGACATGTTTTACATTTCCAGAGTTCACTTTCACACTCTCCCTCACTGGATATAAAACTTCTTCCGCTGTCAGCAAAAGGACATTAAGACTGTTTACCGGATAATGTCACTCTGTCTTCATAATAAAACGCCTGTGACTAGTAACCACTCCTAACAAACCATTATTGATGAACCTGCTGTGCAACCTTAATCACATAAGAATAATTGAGAGACACGGTAGTTCCACGTTTCTCCTGACTCTAGGAGCCACGTAGGTACATTTACGATCGTCTTCTAACTGTGTGACGTTGAACAGTTGAGGTTTGGGTGTGTTTGAATCGATGCATGAATGGCATTTGCGCCACTGACATCTAGTGGTCTCAAATCACTGCAAAGTCTATTCAGAGCTCTGGCAGTTTTAAAATACACAGAATGAGACATGGGGGGGGGGGGGAACAAACAACGCAGCTCTTTGACACAAATCAATCCTTAGAAGTGGTTAATTTTCGACTAATGTTGCAGTTCGTTTTAGTTATTTTCTCTTTAACAGAATACGTTGATTTGATTTGCATCAATCTCTTTTCAACGTCACCTGTGTGTTCCTGTCACTGCATAATTTAGCCTCTTATTAGTCAGATAAACACCAACAAAACAAGCTTGATATGTAGCTGCATCATCGGGCGAAGGAACAGAACTTTCCTCCGACGTTTACCTGGGTGTGAATATCTTCTAAAATATATTTCATGTACTCATTTTGTGCCCTATACCAGCAGTACTTCGTGTTTCTGTGACCGTGTGCGTGTATGGGTGCGAGGTAACTGGCCTTTTTCATATACCTGTGTGTCTCAGGATCCCTGGTAGGTTTCCTGGAAACGAGCAGTTTCCTCGTAGATCAGTTCCTTCAGCTTCTCCTTGGGAAGGTCGTCCAGCTCCATGGAGAAAGTGAAGGGCTCCTCTGCTACCGGCTACACACAAACACACACAAAAACACACATACATATTGTACAAACTAAAGGCCTTTCCTTAAAATCTAGCTTTAAAAATAAAAAAAGGTCTTGACGGTAAAATTGAGAAGTGCGTTGTTGCAACATGCTGCACGCAGTTATTAAACTTATAAGAGGCAGCAGCAGCTTATATAAAAGTTAGGCTTTAAGACTACTGCTGCCAAGTGGGGAAAGCTGGAGAGGTTTATGCAGCCCAAAGAGTGCAGTAAAATGTTTGAAATCAGGACGCAATAATAATAAAAAACAGGAAACACAGTTTTAAATGCACTTCAGTGGAAGCTGTAATTGTATACAAAGCGATTTAACAGCTATGTTTAAAAAGGGGAAAAACCCGTGAAGAAAACCACCGCTTTAATTTCTACAGTACTGGGATTCAGTCCACGCTGACGCAAACGGAGATGCGATTACATTCTTTCACCTCTCTTGAGCCGAACCAGGGCGCAAACTTAATACTAATTGCATTCCACACACAGCTAAGAGGCTTCCCAGCACAGAGCAGAAAAACTGGCTCTCAATTAAATCTTGTTTCCTGGTTGAAAACAATGTCCAACATGTTTGAGTGAATGAGCCGTTCTGCCTCCAACATTTGTGCAAATCTCAAAACTTGGCTGACTGAAGTTTTTTTCCCACATGTTGTTCAGTTTATGCAAACTCCTCTGTAGCGTACAGTACAGTTTTAACACTGATGAACTGAAAAGGCTTTAAATCTTTAGCCTTTAGAAAAGTTAGATTCATATTCCTTCACTGGGCTTTATGTCATTTCTTTGTAGCTTTTCACCTCTTACAACGTGGCATCTTTCTTAAACTCAACATGCAGGTTATTTCACTGAGAGTGGAATAATTCATAAGTCGGCCTGAAACGACGGCTCCATCTGTGCGTACCTCATCTGTGGGATCGTAGTACTGCTCCAGGTAAGGATGAGCCAGGGCCTCCTCGACGCTGATGCGCTTCACAGGGTTGAAGGTCAACATGCGGCCCAGCAGGTCCAGAGCTGCGTTAGATTCATCAGTTCAGTTTCTTTCTTTTCTTACCGTGGAATTCATTTTGTTAACTGTCAAAATGTGTATTGGACTAACACTAAAACAATCAAAGACATTACAAATATTTGCATGATTATCTACTTTTTTTGTATATTAAAATGTATAATTAAATATCCAGCTAAACAGTGAATGAAAATAAAGTTAGAGGTACATTAAGTATTGTTATATATTAATGTTATGACAATTTTGCAATGCTCTAAACTGTGACTGTAAACACACAAATATAACAGCTTTGCACAGATCATCTGACAAAAGGACAATCGCACATTAAAAGCCTGCTATATCAATAATATTCTTCAGGTTTATAGGAAGTAAAAATGGGACTTTTCAGTGCCAGTCACAGGAGACCATAACTTGTACATTTGATGGTCACTGATAGAAATCCACTGTGTTGCGCCATCTTGTCTCACTGATTCATCTCAACAGTTATAAAAGAAGCAGCACAGTCCTCTGACCTGTTAGTTCTGTTATTTCACAGCCACCAGTATGTCTGTTAGTGGGACTACACAGCGGCATCTGCTGCCAACTATGAGCTGTACAGAGCTGCTTTAGCCTCCACCTATGCTTCCCTAGCTTAGCCTATAGGTTATTTTAAATATATACACGCCTTATTTACATTCCAGGCTTACAAATGAATAATGCGGTGCGTTGCCATACCTTTGGAGTCCCCACTGTAGAGCTTCTCCCAGGGGATCCTGGGTTTATGAGGCAGGGACTGCAGGTAGTTCCTCGCCTTCATGTTGATAATGCAGTTCAGATCATCTTGAGATGGAGAGCCGAGGACGCCTTGACACAGAGGAGAGTGAGGGACAGATTTCAACATGGCTACTGAAATGTAGTAGTCGATACCAATACCAGTAATATTCCACAATACATTACATCCCATGTACTTCAACATACATATTGTTTGCATAATGGATTTTGCGATTTATTATTAATCCCTGATGATCCGCCTCAAGTTTCTCACCAAAAACTAAATTTTACAAGAAAATATATGAACACATGATGATAACGTGAGAACTTACTTTCGCCCAGTACCCATTTTTACTGAATAGAGCTTGAACTCATCATAATGTAACCTCTGTTAAAGTTAGCTGTTAGCTCCGTTATTTAGCCAAGCAGGACTGTGCTGCCCACCGGTTGCTAACAGCTAACGTTAACTAGCTCTCGTCCTGCAGATTTCAACATGGATTAGTGTTCTTCACAATGTAGCATTATTGAGGTCACAGGGACGACGGGACAATGTTAGTCTTGAGCCCCAATGGTACCTGCGGTGCTGTAAAAAAACGAGTACCGTCACATTTTCTGAATTTTGGCATTGACTTGGTACTGAAGTATCGGTTCTCGTGACGTCCGTAACGGCTACACAACTGATGGCTCACGGTGCAGATGTGGCTGTTAGTGTGGTGAAAAACCCGCTATCAAAACAAGTATTGCGCGCCCCATTATCAGCTCAATCACATATCACTCTAGTTACTTGAAACTACTTCGACACTACTTCAAAAAGCTGAGCTACTCGAGTGAAGAAGACTGAAAAGGTTTTATGTACACGCTGTTTGAACCGGTTGTAATTTAAAGCAAACAAAGAAAATCAGGTGGTCCTGCAAATAAAAATGACTGATGAACGTTCTTGGTGCTTCAAATAGCTTCACAGTGTTCATCATTTGGCAGAAGAGTGAACACTCACCCAGTATGTGGTTGAGCTGGTCCAAGTAGTGCTTCCCGGGGAAGATAGGCCTGTTGGACAACATCTCAGCCAGGATGCAGCCCACTGACCAGATGTCAATGGACTTGGAGTAGCCCTGAGACACAAACACGTATAGTACATACAGTCAACAAACTAAGAGGCTATTGTAATGGTAAAAATTGTTTTAACCATGTATACCACACGAACATTGCATGAGACAGACAGGCTGTCTCTGCTGTCAAAGGTCACATTGTTCCAGCAAACAGAGTCTTCACTCCCTGTGGTAGTCTTCAAGGCCAGACTTGGCGTACATCTGACAGATAAGACTCCTACGTCTCTGTCAGTGTTTGACAGAAGACGCCATAGGAAGTGAGTAATCAGGTTGATGTCATACTTTGTACAGCTTAAAAACCTACTGTAAACCTAGAGACTTCGCACAAACCTGCAGACCTGCACCCTGGCTGTGTACTCTGTACTTTGTGTCTTCTTGCAAGAATCCTGACTTTTATTAAATAGACAAAGACAACTCTGAGTAGACTTCATTTAATTATTTCTCTTTCTCACCGGGAACTACAGATCTTTGTAGCAGAATTTCCACAACAAACTTGGTGTCAGAAGTGGGATCGCGCAATTCCTTCCAGCGGACTCTGACTATCCAGCCCAGCACTGAATCAGTTACTCACACACACACACACACACACACACACACACCTACCTTTGAGTTGAGCATGATTTCTGGAGCCCTGTACCAACGTGTAGCCACGTACTCGGTCAGGAAACCTGTGTGGTCGTGCTCGGGGTCGGCTATCCGTGCCAGGCCAAAGTCACAGATCTGAGGATGACACAAAGGGTCAGAGGTCAGAAACATCATATTTATACAAGTCAAGCCCCACACTCAAGTTGAGAATCAGAGAATGGGTAAGGCTGTACATGTTTTAAACTAGAGGACCAACTTCAGATACAGCTCTACCAGCTCCCATTTTTATGCTTCTCTCAAAGTTAAGTTCTCCTGCTTTACTTCCAGGCCCCATTTTGACATCATATAAATGACGTTTCTGTTTAATTAAAATGCCAAATTGTAGGAAATGTGGGGCCAGGCAGTATTCAAGTAGAGTGATACTGTACACAATGCACAGAGAAGGGGAGGAATTTGATCATTTTTTTTTATCTATTCACCTTTGTTAGCTGTGTACATCAAAATTTAACAATGTCTTTATGGTCAAGAGTTTTTTATTTCTTTATTTCATTTTATTAAAATTTATGAATTTATATATTTTTGTCTCTTTAATTTACTTATTTCAGTTTATTTATTTTAATGTATTTAATTATTATTTAAATTGTATTTAAATTTATTAATTTATATTTTTTTATTTACTTATTTCAATTTATTTCTTTTAACGTATTTATTCAATTCAATTAATTGTATTTAATTTAGACTTATATAATTTCATTTATTACATTTTTTTTTATCTCTATCTTTTCTTTTTATTATTATTATTATTATTATTATTATTATTATTATTATTATCATCATAAATGCCTTGGTGTTGTGTCCCTTTCCACTACTGATTGTGGTGTCCTCTTTGCATTATACACACATCAAGAAAGTGTTGAAACTAGCTGTATAGATCAATTATTTGAAATTAACTTTATTATTACATTACACATATATTAAATGGGTATACACATTTAATATAGGTGGCACAATGTTATATCAGCGGTACAGAGTCACAGATGTAACGTATAGCTGCAGTAATTATCAGGGTTTATTTTGATGGAGAGGAATGTATCAGAAAGCAGCTGCAACATGTGCTGCTTTTGTTCTTCACTCCTCCCACATGATCAACTAATCCAGGGATTGATGGTCGGCTGCTGAGAGTTCACAAGTACTACTCTGAAGCTGTACAACACGGCAAAGAGCACAGAGAACCCTGATGGCTCATATCAGTGTGTTTATAGTAGCTTGTTTTAGCTTTTTGAAAAAGACCACAAATCAAATTTAATTAGTCTCAGAAGGAACAAACTGACCAGCACGACTGATATTGGACGGATGTTCTCGGAGCCTTTTTCATAGTTGTACATCATTAATCTGTGACACTTAAAACAGCCTCTTTTAACTTGTATGATGTACACTTTGATTTCATTTGCAGTTTCCTACATTTCCCAGAATGCATTTTAGAAACCCCCAATGATTTGATAGGGCATAAAGCAGTTCAATTTAGTCTAATGTTCTGTATGTACATTTTCTCAAATATAAAAAGCAGTGGATGTTATGTATTTGTTTTTATATTCTGTTTTATTTACTGTTTTGTAAATGTGCCTTAAACACACAGTATGTACTCTGTATCTATCCTGTGTGGGTGAATTAATGAGGGGGGGGGGGGGCACAGGGATATGAGTAGGTGTTGGGAATTATTTTGTATTCATTTGTTTTATTCATATTTCTTTATTATTAATAATACTATTAATAATTTTATGTACATTTTTAAATTTATTATAATTTTAGACTTTTTTTATTTAAATGTATTTTATTTATTTTTTATTATTATTACTATTTTTCTCCTCCTTGTTCTTTAATATTTTGTTTGTCAATTTACATTTACTATCTGATATTATATGTAAATATTACTTTATTTGTTATGGTTTAGGTTGATGTAGTCACTTTTCTTAAGGAAACAATAACAAGCATGATTTTTTTTTAAAAAGAAAGAAAAAAAGCAATGGATTTAAATTATTCTTTATCTTTCATCCAAAATTGATTAACTACATGTTACAAGTTATTGAGTCTGGAAATATGAGTATTTCTCGCTGTGGAGAAAGAAGTAACAACACTACAGGGTTGCCAGGGCAACGCCCCTTACACATTAAACATCCTGCAGCTGTATTGTGATGTGGAAAATGTCTTTAGAAAGACGCCTTTGCTCTTTTTATTCTAAGGTACTGACACCTAACTGGACAATAAATGTTATTAACTTAGATTCTTTAGATTCTCATTAATACACTCAGACTTATATCACGTTTGGCTACTTAGCTGCTAAAATAAGAGACATAAGAGACACACTTAAGAACAAAACCAGGAAAGGAAAATGCCTTCAGAGAAATGTTTATGACGTCACAATCTGACGGTGAGTCATTTAATCTGCAAATACCATATTTGATTGAGTGTTTATATTTTCAAATTCAACCGTTTCCTGCCCAGTGAAGGGCCGTGGCGAGCGAGGAAGGACTCGGGTCAATCCATCGCCCATATCCAACATTCCTGAAATTCTTTTGCAATCTTGTTGAGCGCTGGAACTTGCAACTGGTACTAATGTTTAAACAAACATAATGGTTCCTGTGTAAAACATTTTTTAGCGAACTGAAAATGCGCATTTGACTTAAATTCACCACGTGAGACTACAAAAATATCCTCTTTGTCACCAAAAAATGAAGTTAAGTGTACCAGTTACCATGCACTGACTTTGAATAACAGCAGGGAATGTTTGACACCTAGACTCAAGTTTCAACATATAAATGCAGGATTTTCACATAACTATATATATATATATATATATATATATATATATACACTGTGCAAAGCATACATATGTAGTTTTCCTGTAGGTGCATGTGTAAATCCACCATAACCTAAAATACACATAGAACACCAAAATCTGTCTTTTTTTCTGCTACAGGGTAAAATGACAAAATAGATACCGTAGCCAAGTTGTTACCAGTGATGATGATGATGTGGTGTGTGTGTGTGTGTTTGTGTGTGTGTGTGTGTGTGTGTGTGTGTGAGCTGACCTTGAGGTCGCAAGTGGTGTTGATGAGCAGGTTGGAGGGCTTGAGGTCACGGTGCAACACGTTGGCTGAGTGGATGTACTTGAGGCCTCGCAGGATCTGGTAGAGGAAATAGCAGACGTGGTCGTTGCTCAGCCTCTGGCTCTTCAGCAGCTTGTACAGGTCCGTCTCCATCAGAGTCTGCACGATGTAGCTGGAAGGAAGCACGGGTCAAGGAGAACGACAGGACCGACGGTATCCACTTACATCGGGAGAAACATTAGGTCCTAAATTATTCAGCAACATAAGTCGATGAATGAAATCAAACCGAGAGTTGCTGAACCATAATTCATATTATATTTGCTTATATGCTGTAGGGAAAACTGACTTTTGGAGGTTGGTCAAATAGGCGCAATAATTTAGTTCCTCAAATCACACATGCACAACATCTAACAACTGTGACACAACAACTAGCAGCTAAAATATGTCGAGAGACATTCTATCATGAACCCATCTGACATACAGAGTCACGAGGGCCCGAGAAGTCTAAAAACGCCTGCAAGAATAGTGAGAAATGTCCTTTGCGATACTATTAGAGCGTATGTTTTAAGCTAAGCTTGTGACGTAGCACTAGGAATGGCAATGTCAGTCGGTGCACTGAAATATCTCAACAACTATTAGACGGATTGGCACAAAATATGGTGCCGACATTTATGGATCTCAGAGGATGAATAGTGATAACTTTAGTGATCCTGCCCTTTCCTCATCCCTAGCATCATTATTAGGCCGTCAATCTGTCCAATACTTTTGTTTATGACCAAATACCTGCAAAACTAATGACATTCCCATCAGCCTTAGTTGTGCTTTGTGATTAGAGCCGATTAGAAAATGCTAGCATGCTAACACACTAAACTAAGATGTACCATAGTAAACATTATACCTGCTAAACGCATTTTGCTCAAAGCACCACTGTGCCAACCTCACAGAGCTGCTGGCATGGCTGTAGACTCTTAGTCTTGTTGATATAAGCAACCCTAGTGTGCAATGCTCCAATCAGCTGGGCACTAATCCTTTCGGCTGGTCCGAATCAGAGTGAAATTGATACTTTCGGTTTATTTTCTACTTGGTCCGGTTCGTTTTCACGGTGCATAAATTAAAGCGAACCAAATTTAAAAAAATCCTCTGTTGAGGGGCGAAGGAGCAGGGCTGGAAATGTACTCGCAGAAGTCTCTTATTAGTGAGAAATTTGTCGGTGGAAAATGTAAACATGAAAATCAACAAGCGAGCAGAAGACTCCAACCTAATGCCGTGCAGGCAGCCCGTAATCCCCTGCGTTTTGGTTCACTTCCTGAAATTGGGTCAGATTATGCTCTCACTGCAATCGAACCGCACGGTTCGCTTCGAAACAGTCCGAGACCACCTCTCGCAAGCGGTCTCAGACCAGTTGTTTTTGGACTTCAATAGAGTACGATTACTGCGTTCACAACTGCCCAAAAGAACCGCACCATTGTTCGATTAAAACAGACTCAATGTTGGGGCTTGTGAAAGTGGTGTTGGTGCTCAATACTCAAAGAGGTCCTATTATGCTTTTGTGCTTTTTCCCTTTCCTTTAGTGTGTCATGTAGTTTTTGGTGCATGTAAAAGTTGTGCAAAGTTACAAAGCCCAAAGTCTACGCCAAAGAGAGTTACCACAGAAACACTGCTCCTGAACTGCCTGAAACGCCTCGCTTGAAGTCCCGCCTTTTCTTCCGTAACGTGGTGATGTCACCAAGTAACACATTTGCATAATACCTGCCTAGCGGCTAGTTTGGCACATCCTCAAACAAAGCTAGTTAGAGCAGAGCTGGAGTGGAGTCTGAAGAGTTTGGTTCCCTTGAGCAATCACAACAGAGCGAGCCAGCTGACCAATCAGAGCAGACTGGGATTTTTGGCAGGAGGGGGGGGGGGGGTGGCTGAAGCTCAAACAGAGTGTTTCAGACATAGGGTGAAAAGAGGTGCTGCAGCACAGCCGGTATGTGAAAAATAAAGTGTTTTTTTAAACATTAAAGCATGTAAACATGTTCTAGTAGAAACGCAAAATACAAGTATGCACCTGAAAATAAGCACAATAGGTCCTCTTTAAGTGATCAGTTTTAGATGGTGTTAGATAAACAGCTTGACTGGGTAAAACTGAGATGTTCGGAGAGTTAATTTCAACATTTGTGCCTAGACATCACAGAGTACTTGTTATATATTTAACTGCAGAATATGGTGACATTATTTTTACTTTAAATGTGTTTTTGCATTAACTTTGGTTCCAACATCTATTAGACAATGCTATTAAACAAATCTCCAAGTACAAACTGTAATCTAAAAATAATTATCAGTAACACCCAGCACCTGAACAATTGTATTATCATTTATATTTCATATTTAGCCAAAAATGTAGCTTGTCCAGCCAATAAAGGCCATGAGCAACATAGTTTTCCTCCTTATTAACTGTTCCACTAAACTGTTGGTCAAACCGATCTTGAAGCTCTACGCTACGGCGAGAGTATAGTGACTGAAAGGTGGATTATTAACTCCTTGTTTATTTGTTCGGCGTAGTCACAGCAGACTTCTCATTCTCCCACACACTTAAAATTAAAAAGCAAAGCCTGTTGCAATAAAGTTCCTCTTCAAAAGTCACTGGTTTGTTCCAGGTTTTTGAATGTGACCAGATGTTTAAATTAACACCTTTTGAATAAAATAATGCTTTTAACAGCCAAAATCTAAGGATGGAACAAATGCAGTAGAGCATTAAAGGATACACATCCCTCATGTTGTCAAGTTGCCGTGCCCTGAGAATGTCGTTGATGCCGATGATATTCTCATGGTGGAAACGCAGCAGGATCTTGATTTCCCTCAGTGTGCGCTGGCAGTACGTCTGGTGCTCGAATGGGCTGATTTTCTTGATGGCTACGCGCGAGCTCGTCACGTTGTCCGAAGCAGAGCTGGATGGGGTGGATGTGGAAAGAAGCACAGAACAGGTCTCATATTACACACTGACTGTACAATTGACACACAATGACGTTATCAGAAGCCGGGCTAATACTGAGGGCTAACAGGGCGTTGCAGACTTTCTCCACAGCCAAGATGCACACGTGACACGTCTTTTTTTTGCTGCGATATGTTTAAGTGCTGTAGGTGTGCGAGTGTAGGTGCGGTGTCAGTGTAGGTGTGGAGTAGATGGAGGCTGAGAGCAGCTGGGACTGTCCCTTCGTGGGAAAAAATATAATCTAAGCTAAGTTTTTACACACAGCCTCGACAGGAAAACCAGTTACATCACATCTTCCCTATTGTTAAAAATGTTTTCTTATTACACAACACACTGCATAAACTGGGCAAGTTCACACGCCTGTTTCTTCCATGGCTGAAATACTGTGACACTGAATGTACATATTGGTAATAAACACATCTGTAATAAAACATCTGTACACCTGGATAAGATGAACATGCAGTTTTGAAGCTGGTGTAAATCATAGGATTAATAAACTATAATTGGTTTTCTTTCACCCGTATCAACCAGTGGGTGTTGACAATGTTTACAAACACCAAATGCTGCAGCAGTGGAATCACATGGCCCGTGATGACACTGACAAAATAACACTGTGCTGCTGACACACTTCTGATAAAAAAAAAAATGACAGTGAAATGGATGTGTGGGGCCCAGCTCTCATGCTACCATCCACTTTGCACTGACACGCAGTGCTGTCACATCTGATCCCGTTCACAGTTCAGCCTCGATTGCGATGACTTGGCAAGTGATGTCAAGTGCAACAGGGTTGCTTAACATGTCCACACAAGGCTGTAGATCACACACACAGCGATAACACGAGGAAAGGCCCTCGCTACAAAACTGGCAAATCCCCACTCGCATCCTCTGCAGCAGCAGCAGCTTTTGCTGCAGGCTCAATGTTTAGCAATCAGAATAGAGAGATTAATGTGGTTGTGAGACTGATGCCGGACGTGTAGAAAATGGCGATAACCAACAAAAAAATGTGCGGTCGAATTGCAGTCTGCAAAAAGATTTCTCTTCGGATAGCAAACAACGTCCTGCGCAATCACTCCCGATCTGGTTTCCTGTAAAGCTCGTAGCCACGCCTGTAGCTGCTCGGCTAACCTGCTAACCACAACATGAGCTGCCGTCACGTTAAACAACAGCAGTTTTTAACACGTACAACAACACTGCGCTCACATTAACTCTCTAACGCTTGTTGAATACAACAGCTAGGGTTAGCAGGTTAACGGTGGTTGCTAAGAAACAAGCTTATGTTGGTTAGCGCTTCTGATTCAGACTCTACGGTGGCCCGACAGAGACTCACCAGACCATCCCGTACGCCCCTTCCCCGATGTACGACAGGTTGGTGTAGCGGGGGCCCACGTCGAAGATCTGGCCCTTCACGGACTCGGACGCGGCCTTGGTTCCCGCAGCAGCTGGAGGCGCTCCGTCCTGCGACACCGTGCCCGCCGCCGCCGCCGCCCCGGTAGCGGCAGCAGCGCTGTTGGAGCCCGCGGCCCCGACCGCTGCGGTGCTGCTTGAATCCGCCATTCTTCCTCTCCGAAGCCGCTCCTGCTCTTGTCAGTGAGTTCGTTTCACCGAGGGGACCGCCCGCCGGTTTAGACAGTCAGTGCGGGGCTTCAAACGAGCGGATTGTTTGGTTTGACGGAAGCGACTCAATCGCGGCCCTCTCTACTACCGGAGTGTAAACGGATTTCGTGCGCGAGCCCCGGATTTGGTCTCAGCACCCGAGCGTAAATGCGCGTGCCAAACTACGGTAATACAGGTGCGTTAGATGCGCTCGCAAGGGGTGGCTCGTGTGGGCGGGGTGGCGTCAGTTGGTTTAGAGGCCCCGCCCGTTCGGCTCCGTTGATACAGCGAAACAAGCGCAACCTGCAGAATAAACATGCAGCAGCAGCCGAGAGTGGGCGGTGCCGAAATATGTTGCATGCTGCCTGTTGTGACAAGAATGATATAATTTATGACGAAATTGTCATTTTATGGATTGTCTTTGTGGTTAACCAGCCTTGTACACCACCCACTAACGTTATGTTAGAGTACTTTCTGTTTACATGTGTAAGAACTTCGCTGTATATCACGATTAACGTGATAAAAAACAGGATACAATTATTATAGTTGACAGTAAATGATAATACTGTATATGTATTTTGTCATATTAACTTATGAGAAAACCCATAGAAATAGAATATATTATATTTATTTATGTATTTATTTATGTATTTTATATATGTGTGTATATATTATAATTACTATATATACAGTATATAGTTATTACTATAGGTATATATATATATATATATATATACATATATATGAAATATATAAATAAATATAATATATTCTACTTCTATGGGTTTTCTCATACATTATATATTCCGTATATAATATATAATATAATAATTATAAATTATAATAGATATTATATTATAATATTATAGTTATAGTTATATAGTATATAGTTATAGTAAGTCATAATTAGCATAGCAGCAACAATAGATATGGATCAGATGGGTATTAGTTTTCATTTAATATGTCTAAAGTTTCAACAAATTCAATAAGTTTGTATAACAACTTTTAAATTGATTTATATTGTCAAATCACATAAACAAATCCATATTGTTCATCCAAGCGCTTTTCTTGACAATGAGTCATAACTTTGAATTGACAACTGATTGTTCATAATTTACCTTCATTTACAGAAGATTTTTTAAATATAAAACATAGGCACAGAAAAAGGTGCAACTAAAAATTTTTTTTGTTTAAAGTCTTTAACAAATAGATTTAAGGGCAACGGTTTCAATCCATATATGTTTTTTACCTTTATTTATTTATTTATTTTTTTTATTTTTTTTAATTTCCGTATTTTTTTAGAGACATAAGTACTTGAATCTTATCACCATGGAAACGAGTACGACTGCCGTAATCACGCCCCTTCGCAGACGTCACCGCGTCGGGCGGTGCACTTCCTGGTTGCTGGGCGCTGCATGCATGTTTGTGGTTCCTTGATTTGTGACTATTGATTTATTTGTCTCGAGGAATGGTACATTTCGTCCTGCGACGGGACTGGATCGGCCGGATACGTCTAGCGCTCGCTCTCCTCGGACTCCCGTACACCTTCTGCTCCCCCGGAGTCAGGTAACCTTAGTTATAAACATTTAACTACAAGCTGTGAGTGTTTTACATTAGTTTCGGCTTTAAGCTCACACTGTAGTGGAAAGAGGACAGCTATTTCTGTCAAAGTCCTTGATCACTGTAAGGCGATATGAGAGAAATCAATATTACAGCAGAGAACCATTAGCTAACTGTTTTTATATCGATGTACACCATATTAACCTTGCTTATGTGCAAAATAATAGTCAAGTTTTATTTCCATTTAATTTCATATTAAAATGTTATGTCAAACTAATTCAACAAATGAGAGCTAAAGTAAACCATCATTACTTTAGGCAACAGTTGTGTAATGCAGTGTAATAGTAGCTCTCATCCTGTTGTCATGATATGATTCCACTGCTGTATTGTTTTGGTTTCCTCCTTAATTAATGTGTCAGTTTATGCCAGAAGATTTATTCTCTCATCACTTGATGAAGGAGGTGTTTCCACATTAATTTGCTGAAGAGCCAGGCGGTCAAGGAGTGCATGTGGGGGGTGGTGTCCAGGACTACGCTGCAGCGGGGAAGGCAGAGCTCTAGGCTTACTTACTGGATATCCATGTCTCGTATTTCGTCCCCCTGCAGGACGGCCATCTCCTGCTCATCTTCTCTCCTCTTCAGGACCAGCCAAGCCATCAGACCCATCGGTACCAGTTGCTGTAACCTTTACACGACCGGTGACCGGACGATGCCACCCTCAGCAGCGCCTCATGTCAAGTCCAGGTGCCCCCTGTATCCAGGGTCCAAAATCAAGCGCTTCGTCGTGCCCGATGACAAGGTGGGCTGGAGTCAGAACTGGCCGCAGTATAATCCAGTCAGCTACACCGACCCTTCAGTAACAAAGAAGCCAGTCTGGGCGGATCCTGATATTGGGTGAGCAACACATAAGTAATTTAAAAAGTTCATCAAGTGTATTTAGATGAACTTACTGTAGTGTGTGTTGAATGAATTGTGAGAGTTGTGGAGTTTATTCGTGCCAGTTTTGATGACTTTTGCTTGTTTCGCAGCTCTTTCTCTCCAAAGTTCAACACTGTGGATGGTGGTGTGGACAGGACGAGCTTTGAGGGCAGCTACAAAATGGAGAAGGGAAAGCCTCTGTAAGTTATCAAATACCAAGTGAAAATTTCTCTCTTGATTTCCTTCGGGATCAATAAAGTATCTATCTATCTATCTAAAAAACGGTAGTTCACATCTACATTCAGTGACTTTCAAGCCTTGACGGGTAGAGAGTCGAATCCAAAAGAAAGTTACAGTAACAAGACTTTTTATATCTATTTCTGGTGGTTATGTATTAGCAAACACTTTCATAGTGTCGCTTTCACACATAAAGCAGCAGCTGCACAGAGCTGCTGTCGGGATGATGATTCTCTGTAGTATGAGCAACCCTTTCACATTACAGGGAGTCATTTCATTAAATATTAAAGGGATATTTTGGGTGTTTCGAAGCGGGGTTGCATGAGGTACTTATCCATAGTCAAGTGTATTACTACAGTAGATGACGGTTGGCACGCCCCCAGTTTGGAGAAGCTTTAATGAAGCTTTAGTACTGATGCACAAACATGTCAGGATGAGTCGCCAGAGCAGGGCTGTGAGAGCTTGTTCTAAAAGTAAAGTCTTTAATTGGAAGGTCTACAACGCCCTATGCGCTCTTTACTGAAGACTTTTGCGTTAGTAAAATAGTTAATATTTCTTATCTTCTTATAAATGCATTTGCAAATTCACTTTTTCCTAATGTAGAAATCCTCATGGACGCACAGGGGTGACTGGTAGAGGTCTGCTGGGACGATGGGGACCCAATCACGCAGCAGATCCCATTGTTACCAGGTAACCTTTTCTTTACTTTACGCATCAGTATTCTGCAGATACTTGCTCTCTGTCATATTAAAAAGATGCTCAGTTGCCAACAAGAACAAGAACAATTATCTTTGTGCACTTTGCAGTTTTCTTAGTATAAATACCTGATGGCCAGATATATTGTCCTTTTCTGGCAGATGGAAAGTAGATGCCAAAGGAGCAAAGATCTCTCACTCCGTCTCCAAGCGGCCTATCCTGCAGTTTGTGTCCATCAAGAGGAAAGACTGTGGGGAGTGGGCCGTTCCTGGGGTTGGTGGCTTTTACATTTCTTTTTTAAATCAAAAATAAATTCACAGCCGAGACACGGACGGTGTTTGAGTGGTTTCGGGTGTGTAAGATGCCACGGTCCTGTGACTTGCTGGTTTATTTGTGTGCGTGTGCTTGTTTCGTAGGGGATGGTAGATGCAGGGGAGCAGGTCTCTGTCACGCTGCAGCGGGAGTTCTCGGAGGAAGCGTTGAACTCGTTGGCGATCCAGCCATCAGAGAGAGCAAAAATCAGTGAACGCATCACCAAGCTCTTCAAATCGCCAGGGTTTCAGGTCAGCAATTGACACCTGCTCACTTGTTTACTGCCACGTTTTAGGCAACAAGTGCTTCTATGAGGAAAACTAGAATACCTTTTTTTACTCCTTCAGGTCTTTAAAGGCTACGTGGATGATCCTAGAAACACCGACAATGCTTGGATGGAGACGGTCGCTGTCAACTTCCATGATGACTCAGGTATCTACATATATATATGTATATATATATATATATATATATTTTATTTTATTTTTTTATTTTTTTCTGCGTTCTGTTCCGATTTTTTCAAATGGAAACGTCCACTCAGCCGTTGCAAAAAGTAGTGATGTAGGTTAGTAAGCTAATCAATAGGATAGGATAGCACTTTATTTATCCCTGTGGGGAAATTGCAGTTTCACAGCAGCACAGATTCTAACAAAAGATAAGGTTGTGAATAATATGAACACTAGCAGTAGCTGAGTCGAAGTTAGCTGTGCTAAGTTTGGAAATAACTGAAAGGATTAGTTTGGATTTTTTGAAGTGGGGTTGTATGTATACTCAACGTTCTGCGGGGTAAAATGACTGTTGTTGTGAATGTAGTCTGGTGGCTTTGAAGAGAGAGATATAATAGATTCAGTTCCCCGTTGGAAAGGGATGTCTGACGGTGAGGTAAAGCGGCTGTGGACGGGAGCAGCAGAAAACGTATTTTAGCCACCTAAAAAAAAAAAAACAATATCAGTTTAAGTGTACACTATATTTAGAATATTTTCACCGCTTTACTTTGCCGTCAGACAGCCCTTTCTAACAAGGAACTGAAGCCGTCTTCAAAGCCACCAGACTCCATTCACAAAAACAGTAATTTTACCTCGCAGAACACGAGAGTTGCTGGTTTACTGCATCGATCAGTTCGTTTTTTTTGTGTTATTGTGTGACTATCGGATCTGAACTATCGTGGCGTCCACAGCAGTACATTGCTTAGGTTCCGTCCCAGTACTCCCATCTGCTTCTCCTAACTGGGATCGTTAAAAGTACGTTAATACACTTACTATAAGGATGCATATACAGTAAACTGTACATGTAGCAGCGTCATCATGCAGAAACCTACGTCAGGTCATGTGGGAATTTTTTTTTAGAAGGGCTTGGGAAAATAGCATTTTGACACTAAAACATACATACTTTGACCAAAATTTGAATACAAAAGGAACACCACTGGGAAGCTACAGAATTATATAAAAACCTAAAATAAATAAATAAATAATGGACCCACCCTTTAATTGTCACTATTCAAAATTGTGCACTTTAGAAATCCAGTATTTCATTTATGCTACAACAGTTCCAGCAATTTGCAAACCATTTAAAAAAAAAAAAAAAATTGTTAAAGCTCTTGAGACATTTTCTCCCTTGGTACAACAGAACAAACGTGCTTTTTGTAGGGCAATGACATTATCTTTGTTGTTACCGTAGGCAACAGTGTGAGCGAGCTGCCGCTGCAAGCTGGCGATGACGCAGGACAAGTCCAGTGGGTTGATGTTGAATCGTCCGTCCCGCTCTATGCGAATCATTCCCATTTCCTGGAGCTGGTTGCCAAAGAGAGGAAAGCTCACTGGTAACCAAGGACGACGGACTCTGACATGACGATGAAGGAAACATGAAGAGCCTTGTTGTTTAGGATGCATGACACCTAACCTTACATGCAAACATAATAATCACAGTTGTAATAATCAAATCCTAATATGCATCTCCTCAGTTTGACACTTATATGAAGCCCACTATACAATGTGTGACTGTGCTTTTAGATTAATATAGCAGAGTGTATGAAATTAATGCTCGCCGTTTGGAAGAAGCTCAACACGAGACTGTAAAATGCAAGATGCTGCTGAGTGGCACACCGTATTATTTCTGTTGGCACTAATTATGCTAATTTATTCAATATTAACAAGGATCACATTAACTCAGCGTGATCATGTAAGAACAAACACAATGAGCTGCTGAACATAACACATACTACATTAATTTAAGTGTGATAATCAAAATGAAAGAAGTGTAACTTTGATCTTGGATGTGAATAGGAGATGAAGATGTTCTGCAGCCCAGCTCAGCAGTGCACCGAAGCTGAGCACAGACAGGCTGAAGCTGGAGGACAAACATGTTTTCAAGTGGTAACAGACGGTGGAAGCAAAGGCCATCTCACACTCAACAGCCTGCCTGTTTTACAAAAACTCACATCAGTACGTGTCATCTCACTGTTGGGGCGTGCTTCGCCATGAGGCAGGGATGGAGAATTACGCATTAAATGGCCCGTATCTCTGTTAGGATTCATACAAACACTTAACGTTTGGACACATCTGTCATCAAAAGGCAGACAACAACAAGTCTTTGCAATAAAACATTGTTTGTCTTCTGGCTGAACTAACAGATTTCATACGATGTGATGGATATTCTTTATGCTTTAAAACTAGTGAGGATGCCAACTAGGCACTTTTGGGAAATGGAGACGAATGTGGCTGTGAGGAAACCTCTTACTGTATTGAACTATGTCCACAACAGTTCTAGGAGGCGCCACAAATCCTATAAGCCCTTTTTATTTGCTCCCATCAACTGCTAAGGTCACAACATTTAGCTGCATAACATAATATTCAGTTGTATTAAGGTATGATACCAGCAGCTGTGTGTGGTGAGGTTCTACTGTCCAAACCTCACTAAAAGCCAGCTCCACTGAAGCATTTACAGTTGGAGCATTAATATAATTTCTTGTTGCAGGAACAGAGAGTATTTCCCATGCAGATTTCCCCAGTTGTATTATTCTAAATGGCAACCTTCCAGTCACAAAATCCTCTAACCTTTATTGTTTTCTGCCCAATGTGATTTTGGCCTGTGATTATTACAAGACAAAAAATAAATAAATAAATGGTAGGATGAGTGATCAAATCATTTAAAAATTAAAGGTACAGTATGTAGGATTTTGTGGCATCTAGTGTTGTGGTTGCTGATTGCAACCAACTGAGTACCCCTCCGCTCACTCCTCCCTTTCCAACGTGAGCCACAGAGTGCAAAACCGTGGTAACGCCGTTCGCCTCGCTCAGAGGCCATCCTTATACCATAATAACACTACTTCAGGAGCAACGGAAGTCAGACAGCGGCTGGCGGTACCAAAATCAGATAAGGAGCTTTTGAATGCAAAGGGTAGAGGATTTTGTGACTGGCAGGTTGCCAGTCTGAATAATAACCACAGTTTCACAAGTGTGTCGGAGAACTACGGTGGCCTTCAGGTAATGTAAAAACAGGAAAGGCTCTCTCTAGAGCCAGAGTTTGGTTTGTCCATTCTGGGCTACTGTAGAAACATGGCGGACTCCGTGAAGAGGACCAGCTCCCTATGTAGATATAAACTGCTCATTCTAATGAAAACACAACGATTCTTAGTTTGAGATGATTATACACTAATGAAAACAGAGTATTTATATTATATTCCATTTCTGCTAATAGATCCCCCAAAATGCTACACACTGTTCCTTTAAATAGTTTCATTTATGACCAATTTTATACATAAGGCTTTGCTGATTGGATTGACTGTATATGCTATAATGTGAAAATGAACACAGAGGTGTCTATTTACTAAACTTGCACTTAAAGTAACTGACACCAAAGTGTCTGAAGTGTTTTTTGTTATTCATTTGACTCATCTGAAAGGGTAGATCAGTATGAATTCTTGGGACGACCTCTAGCTCACCTGTTAGTGCACCCCATGTAGGCTGAGTCCCAGGCAGCGGCCCTTTACTGCATGTCATCCCCTCTCTCTCCCCCCTTTCCTATCATTCTCAAGCTACTCTAATAAAAAAAGGTAATTAATCTGTTTAATCCCCCCTCCCCCAAAAAAATAATAAAATAAAATAGAAATCGGTATGAATACTTCAGTTGATTTGTGCATTTTTCCCCATAAAATATGTGTCTGATTACTACAAATTGTGTACTGTATTTGACGTCTTACAGTACATGTAACATGAGCTGTCTTTATGTCTCAGCCTACGTGGTCGCCTTAGGAGCAGTAACCTTACTCACTGTGAAGTGCTACAACCAATAAAAATACAATTATTTGTTTTTTGTTTGATCTTAAGAGATCTGCATCAATGTCTGGTGTGTTTCTTTTCCCACTGTGAAAAGAAAAGGAAAACTTTTCAAGGGGAAAATAAAAACTATGGAAAAATGCATTTCATTTGGACAAATAGTTGTTCATTGTAAATTATCTCATACTGCTAAGTTGTGTGCTGTATGCAGTGGGATGGCTCTTTTCACCAGCTGGAAGCAGGCCCAAACACCCTCTGTAGGCTACTTCTGTATAATGGGCGGTCACTCTGTAATCATTTACTAAATTCAGTGTAATGTTTTCCTGAGTGCCCTTTAACCACACAAGCTATACTGCCTTATTGCCGCAGTTATATATTCCATATGTAGACAACTCAGTAAGACAGGCAAAGGGGTGCAAAAGAGTGTTTTAAAGTTGAGAGCAATTACATTATATTATATGCATGGTGTCAGCAATTATTTATTGTTGTGTTTCCAAGCCAGACTCAGTAGTAAGCACAGCCTAACAGTAACATTGATTTAATTTCCAGTAGTTATACGGCTGCCTATAAATTTACTTCAGACGTAATTGCATTAGTGCAGCAGACAGTTCTGAAATGTTGGTATGACATTCGAACAGGGCATGAATCTTTATATCAAGTGTCTAACTTGTTTGCCTTTTTTCCAAATTGAAGAACATTTTTCATCCTTTCATCCCATCTCCCACTTTATAATAGGGATTGTTACTGAAACATTTATTTCATTTCACTTATTATTAGACACAAAACAACACACAACAACAACAACAACAACAACAACAACAAAGCACTCGAGACTTTCCTGAGTCTATATTAAATACCATACTTACTCACCATGCATATTCTGTATATTCTGTACTTCTATTTATTGTTTATTTTTTTTATAATTCTTGTACACCTGTACCTGTCTTTTGCCTTGCTGCTTTGACACCTGAATTTCCCCAAGGGGATTAATAAAGGTTCATCTTATCTTATCTTATCTTATCTTATCTTATCTTATTGTAGTTCCCTTCTTACCTGCCTCAGACATTTCTACCTTTAGTAAATTCAGATTCTGCTGTTTAGCTTCAGACAGAAAAGGAAGGGACATCCCTGTTTTTATAAGCTTGTCCATGTATTGTTTTCACCCAGTTGAGTGAGTGGCAGTTTCAGGTTTCTAGTACATGCATGACGCTACATTAATTCACTGCATTACCCACAAGCCTGTGCGACACAAAAGCCGGTCTAGTTGACGACGTGGCCGAGGCAGCGTTACGTCTCAACCCTCAACCCCGTGTTTCAGCGGACCGGGGCGATTCAAACAAGGCGAAAACCGGCTTTGTTCGTAGCTAGTTCAGAGAGTCGTTGACTTCAACAAGTTCTCTCTCCAGAAGTTTGATATCATCATCACCGTCGCACAATGTCTGGGAGAGTCAAGAGCCGGAGTGCCGCTAACGCAGACTCGATCACCGGCGGAGTGTCCTGCGATGAGCGCATCCTGCGGGACTGTCATCAGCTGTACGCGGATCCCGACAGCGGTGAGTTGGCCGGACTGAAACCCGCTCCAACATTCACTTATTTGATAATTAAGTTGAGCTAGCAAGCGTTTTACTGACCGGGGTTTAGCTAGCTGACTTGAGTTAAGAGGGGTCATCGTGTCCATGATGGGGGGCTAACCGTTAGCTAGCTATTAAGCAAGGACTTTGTGATTTGGCTGACGTTGCACTAGCTGGCGTTAATGCTATTTTTAATCAGCCATGCTCAGCTGCCAATTACTGTAATTACTGACGAGTCAGCTAACGTTTCATAGTCAATTTCAGCAATGTATGCCAGCTCAAAGTATACTGAGTTTTGTGTCAGTTTACAAGAGACAGGGGCGTCGCCAGAAATTCTGGGTCCCCAATAAAAAAAAAAATGAAGTACAATCCTTGTTTTTTAAAATGCCATCTATGCTTTTATTGATTAAAAAAAGAAGAAGCTCCTACTGAAATGTTTGTGTCTCTTCTCCAGCTGTGGTCTTGCTGAGTCCTACAGGTGCAACCACAGCACCGTGATGGTGGTGTCTAGAAGGTAACCCCCAAGTTGAAGGAAAACCTCTCGCGAGACTTGCTTCCCCACACCCTATTCTAACCATTCGTAGTTCGATGCCTAACCCCTCTCTCGCGAGAGTTTCGTAACTTGGGGGCTACCCTCTAGACACTACCCACTATGATGGCTCCAGTTTTACTTGATCTTCACATCCTTGATAATATAATTAAATTATAATATGATATAATAATATAATTAGATCGTGTTTTGTCCAGGGTTGATCTCGGTAGCCGAGTCGGTCGGTGTGAAGTTGCTGCCGCCCAGAAAAAAGATCACTGTGATGCTGATGGGCAACCACTCGGCTGGGAAAAGCTCCTTCATCAACTGGTAAATATGTTTTACAAAAGTGTGTCCCAGTGTACTTTACAGTGAGCAAGTCTGTCCACAAAAGATCAAACTACTCAATGCTGAGCAAACAAAGCGATATGCAACACAATGAAACACAAGGCAATATAAACAGAAAAATCACATGTTGAAAAGATACAGGTCTACCTAGAACACTTAGTCTAGTCTAAGCCTGTCCAGCTTAATTTGCATCTGTTGCATCCTGTTAACATCCCTCCTTGGCACAGTTTTGTATGCAATTTATTGGAACGTTTAAACGCAATCCATAATGCATGAGTGCAGCTAAGATTTTACTGTGATACTTGTGTCAGCCAATATGCAACAGTCTATTGATTTTGCAAAATAATATAGTATTATTAATTTATTTAGCTTGGACCATGGACAAATCGGACTTGCAAACAAATATTTCTCCTCCACCGGTGTATCACTAAATTGTTTGTGACCCGTTCCTTTTTGTTATGCTTTGTTTGTGTTTTGTTGTCAGGTATGTTGAAGAGCACATCCAGCGCACTGGAGTGGCGATAGAGACCCAAGGCTTCAGCTTTGTTACAAGTGGGCGCAAGAGAGAATCTCTCACAGTGAGTGTAACAGTACAAAAACAATAAGGGGCCATTTATTGTAAGATAAGTTTATATTTGGTCCAGGAAGAAGTAAGAATTCAAAATTGTATTCCTCATCCTCAGCATTGACAGTTTTATTGACGTTTAAGTCATTCCTCATGGTAATGACTTATCTAACTATAAAGCGAGGAATCTCTGTCTGTTTGTCTGTGTGTTATTCGCATATCTCGAGAACCGTTCATCCAATCTACTTTACACTTGGCGGGTGTATTGCTGGGGACCCAAGGGAGTGCTTTTTCGAATTTGGTGCCATTTGAACATGTGACACGTTCAATATTAATAAACTTTGAATATACAAGCAACCGGCGCTCTGTGCAGCAGGATATATCATGCAAACTCTTCTTCATTTCCCTTTGAGTCAACACGAGCAGATAGCCAAAGCAGAATCTAACCAGAGTGAATTTCACCGGTGTTTCTGACCGTGAGTAGCCCCATCTTGGGTGTGTGATGCGACTATATCATGGCAGGTGTATTGCTCAGGACCCAAGGACGCGCAGTGTCGAGTGTGAAGTTGTTTATATGAGCGGTTCTCGAGAAAGCCGCGAGCCGCAATACCACAGGCCAAGAATTCATCCAATTCTAAACAGGCATGTTTTGAACGGGCACTGCACTAGTTACATTAACGTCAATTAGTTCCTCTCTAGTGTTTTCAGTTCTGGAGATCCTGACACCTGGTTCACAAACTATCTCCAGCTGATCTGGTTCTGTATTTCTTTAGGGAAACGCCACCCTTCATCTATATCCACACTTCAAGCCTCTGCAAGCGTTCAAAGGTGAGATTTCTGCTCAAATCACAATCCTTCCCTGTTCTACTCTAAAGAGTCGCCACAACGATGCACTTTGTCTCCCCTCAGGCTGCTGCCACACTGATCCATTCCACAACTCACAGTGTTTTGATGGAGAGATTTGCTGTTTTGTGGTTCGTCCATTTGACAATGACTTGGATGTAGTTTTGTTTAGGATGCAGCAACAACACGGATCGATCAGTGTGGCAGCACCCTCACACTTCTTGTCCTTTTGAAAACATTGATACGGCCGTGAGCCCCACAGTCACTAGCCTTGTGGAAGATAAACGGGGATGTGTTTTACGTGTCACTCAAAGAAGCATTCAAGTTATTGAGCTGCAGTTTTGTTGAAGCCAAATAGAGGAACTTATTGTATGTGTGGCTTCAGCCTGATGTCTTGTTTTAATGTGAAGTGATCAGCGTCGATCTGATCTGAACTCTAATGTTCTTGAATTGGTTTCCAGGCGTTTCAGAGTACTTGAGCACAGAGATCTGCACGTCGCGACAGAAACGGTTCAGCCTGGTTACATTCGTGGATTCGCCAGGGTTGGTGGATGGCGATATGAAGTATCCCTTTGACGTGGACGAGGTTATCATGTGGCTGGGTGAGTTGCCGCTAACTGACCTTGTCTGTTGATGTACTGTAGTTATCAAGGGTCCCCCTAAGGCTTTTGTGGCAGCTGGTGTTGTGACACTGAGTTATTTTAAATGGTAAATGTCAAACTAATACAAGATAAGAGGAGCAACATTAGTTGAATCTGTGATGTCTCCAGTTAATGTGAAATACTGGCCTCCATAAAGCACCAGGTTGTGGTTATTTCTGCCATTAGTGAGCTTTTTCCAGGTTAACTGCTCCGCTCAGTATTTCCTTTGTGAGCTAACTTTGATCGTCTCAAGGCTGTTGACAGTTTTATAATCATCTTTCAGTGGATTCATATTGTCACAGTGTGATGAAACTGTGACATGATGCAAAATTCTGCCCAGTCTAAATAAGAAACAATTATAAAAAACTTCCCAAAATCCTCCTGGAAAGTTTAAAGAATATCACTCAGAAGTGTTCACTCATACTTCCATTACGATGCATTTTAATACAATAAGAACATACGAGGCAACAGACATTGTGTAACAGTCTGTTGTGGTAAATGATGCTCCCTCCCACTGTCACTCTCAGGTGATCTCTGTGACCTGATTCTGGTCTTCTTTGACCCCATGGGTCAGGCTCTGTGCAAGCGCACCCTCAACATCGTGGAGAACCTGAATGAGAAACACGGGGATCGACTGCATTTTTACCTGAGCAAGGCTGACGAGGCCGGGGGAGAGTCGGACAGACAGGTACGCTCAGCAACAGTCTCCGTTCTTCATTCTGCTGAATAAAAATACATGATCCACTCACCTAATATGAACAATTTTATAGAAGTTAAAGAAGGAGTTTCCACGTGTATAATAATTTAAAAACATGCTCTGATGTTGTCCGACTGAGGCCCCTCCAGGAGGAATGATAACCTAAAATACAACATGTTCTTTTCGTGTTAAAGTGTGAGGGTAGTTTAAGGCTGCTGTCAAGTGTCTTTACCTGTGCAGGTTTGAAAGTATGTATGAGTACAGAACACACAAGTAAATGGTCATTCACTTCCATTAAATATAGTCCTTTTTAACAGAATCACTAGATATTGTCTCTACAATCTCAAAAGGAGTACTCTCTCCCTCCCGACTTATTTCTGTGTCTTTTTGTGTCTCAGAGAGTGATGATGCAGATCGTCCAGGAGCTCTGCAAGCGACCGGGACTCAACAAATGTGGTTTTGACATGCCCACCATCTTCGTTCCTAATCCAAATAAGGTAAGGGTCGCACTTTCATTGAGCTCCATGGTGATTGAACACTTTTTAGGTTCACGTTTCTGCTCCCTCAACTTGCTCTTTGCATATAAAGATGGTAATGTAAACTTACTGACGGGTGCACGCTGTAATGTGTCGTCTTGTGTTCCCGTTCTCAGCCGAGTCGCTGTGTCAACCAGATTGAGGAGGTGTGTCGCACCGTCGAGAAAACCATCAACCAAACAGTCCAGAATACACTCAACGCCCTGGAGAAGGACTGTGAGCTCATCAGCGAGGCCATCGCTGATACGCTCAGTAACGACAGGTAGCTCACACAAACACTTTGCGCTACAGAACGAAGTATAAACCGCGTTTCCACCAAGAAGTTACAATGGCGGTAATGTTTCAAACTTCACATTTGTTTGTGAATACTTATGAGACTGTTTTGACTCCATACCTTCAGCCCATTGCGGTCTGCATTTCCATAGCGGTCTAAAGACCTATGAAGACTAGACAGATTAGTCCGCTGATGTGTTAAGAAGCAGCAGGACTTTTACTGCTGCATATATTTACTGATGCATTTTGGATGGAATGAATGAAATGAAACTAAGAGTAGTCTGTCTCCACAGTAAATCATCTGTTGAGTGTTTGATGGTTATTTATTTGTGCTTCAGAACGTAACCGCCGTGAAACAATCAGAAAAAAACTTTTTTTTCTCTCATTCGCAGCACCGTCACGCTGTCTGTCTCTTCTACTGACTCTCAGCTCGCTCACACGATCTTTCCCTTTTTCTCTCTGAGTCGGGATGCCGACAGCAAAGCTTAACTTTATTTTTCAATGTAATCAAAGAGAAGTGCTCTCGCCTCGTCCTAAAATGGTCCTAAATCGATACTAGAGTACTTCCTTCTTTTATGAATGAAGCGGTAGACGAGTTGAAGCAGCAGCGCTGTGTGTGTGTGTTTCATCATTCAACAACGGTCATCCCTGCAAACCGCACCCTGAAAGTTCCTGTACTTTCAGGAAGTACTACCCACCGACCAGGTCCTTTTTCCGTGGAACTTAATTTAGACTCTGGTCCCTGCGGTCGAAACACAATGAGTTCCTAAAAAGGTTCCTACTAGTTCTGGGGGAAAGTTCCTGCGGTCGAAAAGAGGCTTATAGTTTCATTCTTTTCAAATTGGCATGCTTTATTGTTGCAGTAGTAAAAATGAAGAACGCAATAGATAGATAGATAGATGGATAACTTGATTGTAGAGTAATGTGTGCAGGAGCTAGGTGAGGTTACGTACGTTTCATTGTCTCCTCTTCATCCCGACTGTCAGCGTCGTCCTGTGCAGATATTTCAGCTTAGTGGGACACACACAGCAGCATCAGTCCGTGATGCCTTCAGAGAATAACCTCGACCCTCTGCTCTCACAGGCAGACCAGTGTGACGAACCACCGGGCGCGCTGCAAGAGCTGCTTCCTGACTCTGCTGGGCTTCACCGTCCCTCTGACTCTGATGGTCTTACTGGTGCTGGGCGTTCTGTCCCAGCCGCTGCTGGAGGCGGCTCTGGGCCGCGAGGGCACAGAGACGCTCTCACTCTACCTGGTGAGCGTTCAAGCGAGTGCACCGTTCGCTGTTGTGTCGTAGTTGTTGCTCAGTCTCCATGTAGAGCAGTCAGGTGTGATTGTAGCTGCTCTTGTGATCCACAGACTCCCGTAGTGAGAGTGTTTGAGTCGCTCTCTGTGGAGCAGCAGCTTTACGGCTGTGGAGGACTGGTCCTCGTCTCCTTCCTCCTGCTCCTCATCGCACGCCTCTCCTTCAGGTAGGACAACAACATCTCAGCGCCGTCATCTGTTACTGACTGTAAACTCACCATTTTCATTCATTGTAATATTTTTATTTTAGGTAAACTGTAGTGGCCATTTGTCAGAAAAACCTAAATCACACTTAAATCAAAGTGACACTGACCCAACGTGGGTATGTGGCGTACGCAGGCAAAAGAGTCCATTGTCCATGCAAAGTTTCTGTGTTTTATGATTCATTTATCAAAAAGAAACAAGCAAGCAAATGAAGAGCAGAGAAATCATGGTTGTCGCTGCCTCTCTTGCTCTGGTAAAAAAAACAAAGGCCCACCCAGGTGCATGCTGGTCCTATACCTGCCTACCTACATATATAACATCTGGTGCCCACAGTGTTACCCAGTTCACAAACAAAAATACTAATTTACGCAAAAACTAAAACTGCTAAACAAGAAAATTATTAAACTAAACGAATAACTGGCAAAATAAAACACTATAAAAATCTAATCTAAATAAAGCAAATGTTTAGAATAATAAATCAAACAATACTACTTAATTATTGAAAACAACAACTAAATATTAACAACAAATAAACAATTGGTCTTAATTTCCCCCTGAGATTTTACTTTTTTAAATACATTTTATTTCAGTTTATTTGTTTTGCTTTCTCCAATGAACACAAAAAAATTGCCAACCATTTTGATAATTAATTAATTAATTAATTAATTTTACGTCATTTTTCAAGCAATACATGTCAAATATTCCCTAATTCCAGTTTATCAATTGAAAGGATTTGCTGCTTTTCTTTGTCTTGTGTTATAATAAATTTAGTTTTTGGAGTTAGTCACACAAAACAAGTAATTTGATGACATCACCTTATGCTTCATGATGGGCATTTTGAACCATTTCCTGACATTTTATAGATCAAATGTGTTTTTGATTAATTGCAAAAATAATTATCAGATTAATTACTGATAAAAAATGTGTGAACTAATTAGTAATTAGTTGCAGCCCTGTAGTACAGTTTTGTACACACACTATATTTGTCGTGTATGTAGTATCCTTGTATCTGAGATTCTTTATGATATTTTATGGCTTTTTTTAATGCGGCTGTGACACTTTATTTTATTCTTGTAGAATCAAGAAGCTTTATGTGATTTGCAGCTCTGCTCTTGACAAAGGATTAAAAGAAATTGTCACATTTTTCTCAACTTCATCTTGTATGTTAACAACAAATCTCATCAGATTCCCTTCAATCGTTTGCAGGACTCAACCAACTCTGTCGGGCAAACAGAAGAGGCAGCTGCAGGAGAAGCTGGAGTACGTTCAGGAGGTGGTCAAGACCAAAAAGGTATTGCATGTGTGTGAGTGTGACTCTGAAATGATCCAGGCAGTAGAGGGGGGTGTTGAACCGTCTATTGTTTCCCTCTAGAAAAAGCTGTATGAAGAATACCTCCGCCAGAGCGTCAGCGACCAGGACATGGACTTGTAGAGAAAGACAGAGACGTACACAACGACTCGGCGTCCCCACACTGACGCTGGACCACATGAAATGAAAGTTTTACCGAGGTTTCACTCTGACCACTCGATGCCGGATCCTGTTGAAGCGTGCGGATGTAAATTAAAAGCACACGGTGCACTCGTAGAAACCCATCCAAGACGTGGTGCTTTTGGATACTGTAAAGCCTCTTTACTTATTAGGTGATGTTACATCTGTAAACTCTCTAAAACCACACTACCTGCAGATAAAACTAGTGTTTGTTACTGATCAATTATTTGTTGTGAGCATTAATATACATGCATTTTGTGCCTCTGCTCCAGTCAAAGGAATCCAGGCTTATAAACCACTTTAAGATATTTAAACAAACTATTTATAATATTCCTTTAGGAGAGAAATAGTATTTTGGTTAAACGGCGTGTAGCACTTGTTCACATGAGTCTCTTTGTACGAGTTAGTGTTTCTGAAGACTCTCACCAGCATTTTATACAGTACTTTGGCTGCTTGGTATCATGAAGTCACGGTTTTGGTATTAATCCAGTTCACATCATGAATGTCTATGTTGGCTAATATGTAGAATATTCAATTATCCACACAACTCTTATTATTGAAGTAAATATCCAGCAATGAAACATTTTACCAGAGATGAAATCAACTTTTTTTTTGTATTTTCTTGTTCTACATTGTGACCCTGTTTTAATTACAAATGACTTGAATAAAAAAAAAACAGTGTTCAATATACTGCTGGAGGCTCTTTGTTCAGATGAAGTTCTGTAGTTCAGAAATTACGTACATACTTTTGTTTAAGTAAGGGTTTGAATGAAGGACTTTTAGTTGTAATGGAGTACTTTCAGTAAGGTATTAGTACTTTTAACTAAGTAAAGGATCTGAATACTTATTCCACCATTATGTGTGTGAGATGGACGAGGAGTTACATGTATTGTTGTTACAAATACATATATACTTGTATATAGCTGCTTGTTGCTCCTGGTGACAAAGTTATTTCAGCTGCTACACATTGAATGTAACCTTCAACTGATTTACTATTGAAGAAGATTCATGTTAACCAACATCAGTCTGAGACATAAAACAGGATCATTTTATAAGTCTGAGTTTTTGTTTTTATTTGACTGAATTGAACATGAGATCAGTCCAGTGTGTAAAGTGTGGAGCTGAAGGCGGTTCAGTGTGTTGAGTGGACTGCTGTTGTGCTGCAGCTTCCTCACATCAGACTGCTTGTTTGATGCTGCTGGCTTTGTGTGGTTCGGTTGACGTCCACTCTCAGGGGCTCCAGGAAGTCAGGAATGTGGATCCTTCTCTTGGTCTGCTGTCAGTGTCGGTGTCTCCCAAACTTATATATATTTCCCAAAATGACAAACTATTCATCTAATGTGCAGCTTACTTACTTAGTCCACGAAAACGGACTCGTTCACTTCTGTTCTGTCCGTCTTGTGGTCCGTCATCCATCTGACCTGGTCGGGAATCAGCATTTCTTCTTTGTCGTAAAGGAGCCGCTGAACTAAAGGGAACACTCAGTCTGAGTTTCTGTAAAAATACAAATAATAATTATATATATATATATATGTATAAACAGGTGTAGCATACAGTATGTAGCTAATTTCTCTTTACATAATAAAGTAGTATATTCCAGGTCATACTCATCTTTTTGCCCACAGGGAACAGCAGCAGCTCAGGTAGTGGAAGAAGATAAGAGGAAAGAACGAAAAATAATTGTTAATAAAACAGACAAGTAAGTGATAATATATGTATAAATAGTTCCCAAGTCAGAAGCTCATACTCACCTTTGTTGTCCGGAGTGAACTCCGGTGGTGGAGTGAGAGGAAAGAATGAAAAATGATTAATAAAACAGACAAATAATGTTTCAATTACAAAATAAGTGATATAATATGTATAAATAAGTCATAAGATCATACTCACTTTTTTCGTCAGAGCATCCACCACCTGAGCAACAGCTCAGGTGGTGGATGCTAAGTAAGAGGAAAGAACGACAAATAATAGTTAATAAAACAGATAAATAATGTTTCAATTACAAAATAAGTGATATTATTTGTATAAATAGGTCTCATACTCACTTTTTTCGTCCGGAGTGAACAGTAGCAGCTCATGTGGTGCAGTAAGAGAAGAGGAAATAAAGGCAAAAATATTTAGTAATCTTTGAATTATTGACTAAGTAATACTTTATGGACAAACAGGGTTACACAATCACATACATTATTTTCTCTGTCTCTATATTAGAGCATATTCTAAGTCAAGTTCTTCACGTCAGAAGCTTGTACTTACCTTCTTCGTCCATATGAAGTGAATGGACGTAGTTTAGTTTAGGTGGTGTTGTTGAATCCAGGGTTGGTGGGTTGATCTCCAGGTTCTTCTTCTGTTTGCATTCAACGTGGAACTAATTCATGTATATCTCTGATGGAAGACGATTGTTTTCTAATTGTTTTTAAAGCTATTAACCCAATTTAGTTCTCTCTCTCTCACAGTGTAGTGTCCGGTCCAGTCACTGTTGACCTGGGGAGGACAGCCACATGCTGGCTTCACCGGAAGGTTTAAGCCAACCAGATCCACCGTAGACTGTCCAGAGCCCAGACCACTCAGCGGGAGTCACTACTGCTGTGATGAGAGAGATTGTGTTCGTTTGAACACAGGACCAAGAGGAAGAAGGTACCTGCCCTGCTAGTCGCAAAGGCTACATGGCACGCAGTGTTTCGACAGCCCTGCCAGACTCAAGGGCTACCTGGGGCGTTGCCGGCCCCGCCAGACGCAAAGACCGGCCCTCAGGTGAAAGAAAAGTCGATCCAGCCGCCGTGCCAAAATGTTATACAAATATGCCCCAGTGCAAGACGCTACTTGGGGCATCTTTAGCCCAGCCAGACGCAAAGGCTTACAATAAAATCACTAGCCCAGCCAGACGCAAAGGCTACCCATAAAATCACTAGCCCAGCAAGATGCAAAGGCTAACCATAAAATCACTAGCCCAGCAAGACGCAAAGGCTACCCATAAAATCACTAGCCCAGCAAGACGCAAAGGCTACCCATAAAATCACTAGCCCAGCAAGAGGCAAAGGCTAACCCTGAAATCACTAGCCCAGCAAGACGCAAAGGCTACCCATAAAATCACTAGCCCAGCAAGACGCAAAGGCTACCCATAAAATCACTAGCCCAGCAAGACGCAAAGGCTAACACTGAAATCACTAGCCCAGCAAGACGCAAAGGCTAACCATAAAATCAATAGCCCAGCAAGACGCAAAGGCTACCCATAAAATCACTAGCCAAGCCAGACGCAAAGGCTACCCATAAAATCACCAGTCCTGCCAGACGCAGAGGCCAGGCGTCAGCGGAAGAGAGGCTGATGATGCTTTGGTAGGATGCCTGTTTGATAGAGAGGAAGAGTAAATGTTAACATATACTGTACTGATGACTCTGATGGTTCCAGGAGAGGAATGTCAGCTGTGTTACTTACGTGGAGTTAGGATGGCTCCCCAGACCACCTCGACCTCTTGGCAGCCTGCTCCCCGTCGCGCTCCTCTTCCCTTCTTCTCCTTCTTCTCCTTCTGGAGGAGCCGAGGCCGGAAGATGAGGGGGAGGAGACTGGCCAAATGGTCAGGGCATCGCCGGCACCAGGCACCTGCAGAAGAACACCGGGATGATCAATGATGAAATAAGTAGGAGGAGCAGCAAGAGGAGGAGCAGCAAAAGGGGGAGAGTGGGGATAAGCAAGAGGAAGAGCATCAAGATAAACAAGAGGAGCAGGGGGATAAGCAAGAGGAGCAGGGGGATAAGCTAGAGGAGGAGCACAGTGACAGTCAAGAGTAGGAGCTTCAGTATAAGCAAAAGGGGGAGCACAGTAAGGGTAAGCAGGGGGGAAAGTGAGAGGAGGAGCACAAGGGTTAGCATGGGGAGCAGGACAATATGCAGTAATAATGGAATCATCATCATCATCCTGGTCCCTCCCAGCGTCTGGTGGTGGGAACTGCTCCAGTGGAGGAGAGAGCGGTCCGGCATCTCCATCTCTGGGAGGCTCGGCCACCTGAGTCACATCCTCATCGTCCACACCTGAGGGGGAAAAACGTATAAAGAGGTCACATTCTACACTTCTATAAAACAGGCTTCAATAGGAGGCTCACAGTTTACCCAATGAATCATTTCGACCATGTAAATTGCACTTAAATTCCCATTTACCTACACTAACTCTATGAATACTGTACTGCACCACAAGCACAAAAACACAAGCTGCTACTACCACATGTAAACACCCACATAATGCAGCAACACCCATACTAGTTTACTATGTAGAGAAATAAGACAATCATTGTGACTCAGTCCTCCCTCTCTTTGCCCTCCTCTCCTGCTGTTGGGCCGGTCAAACCTGTGAAGACAAATCATCCCTCTCACCTTCGCCATCATCTGTGTGAGGCTCAGCCACCTCTTCATCCAGACCAAGGAGACCAGGAAGGTCTATGTCTTGGTCCAGAACAAGCAGGTCTTCATCCTCCAAACCAAGAAGACTGAGCAGGTCCTCATCACCCAGACAAGACAGACCAAGAAAGTCTTCATCGTTCAGGCCAGAGTCCAAAGGCGAAAAGGATCCACCTGATCCACCGGGGGGGGGGGGGGGGGGGGATATAAACATCAGGTCACATTCTGCACTTTTCAGGCTTAAAGGCCGAATTATTGTTTTTTATATATATATATATATATATATATATATATATGTCACTGAATGTTGTAAATGAGGCCTCTAATGAGGGAACCGGAAGTGCTAAAATGCTAACTCATTTCCGGGTTTTAAAGGTCCCATATTGTAAAAAGTGAGATTTTCATGTCTTTTATATCATAAAGCAGGTTTAAGTGCTTTATAAATACTGTTAAACTATCAAAACGCTCGGTCCATGGAGAAACACACACAGCCCGTATTCAGAAATTTTGCGTTTGAAACAAGCCGTCAGGATTTCTGTCCATTTGTGATGTCACAAATCTACAATATTTAGACCATTACACGGTTTTAAACATAAACATTCTAAATGTGTCCCAGTTTATTTCCTGTTGCAGTGTATGTAGATAACATCAGCTGACAGGAAGTAAACATGGACCCAAGCTGTTGCCTAGTAACGCAATTCTGTTGCAATTTAAAAAGACGCAGGACGCGCACAGTCACTGTATGACAAACTCTCCATTCTTCTACCTCAAAACTAAAATACCAAATCACGTTTCAGTACATTATGAAAATGATGAAAAACAGCGACATGTCAGGTACAAGCTGTAAGAGTAAAGACTGAACACAACAGCTCTGTCTGCAGATACAGTTCACTTTATCTCCTTCACTCAGGCTCAGATAACAACACACATCTGTTGCTGCGTTTTGACTCGTTTGTGAAAATTATAGTTCATTAATTTTCTAAACTTTGAACATGAAATGATCCGGTAACAGCTCCGGATACAGTTGAAGCAAAGCTTCAACAATCACAACAAACAAACTCAACTCTCCACATATAATGCTGTGGCTAATGTTCATTCGTTGTGATAAGTGTTCTATTTTATTGTATTGTTTTGAACTATAGATAGTACTGTGTGTCAGCTATTTATTATTTATATTGAACATTGTATTTATTATTGTATTGCACTGATCCTGGGAAACGCACTTTCTTTCTGCCTGGCAGAATGACAATAAATGGAATTGAATTGAATTGAATTGAATAACAACAGGCTGTGGTTTGTTTACACCTGCATGTATTTACGTCCTGACGTCATTAGCTCATCAACGTTTCATGTCTCCATGGTGATGGTGCACAAGAAAAACTGACTTTTTGGCATTATTCGAAAAATGGCCCAGTCACCATCTTTTTCCCAAATCGTTGATAACAACTATGTTAAAATTTGATGCCCTCAAACCAAAACAGCAGTGTTTTCATATCACTACACAATTATTAACACATTCTGTACTGGCCTGGGAAAATCAGCACATTTCTACTATTAAATATTCATCCTAAACCGAAAAAACGTCCTGTGTGCCATCAAAAAGTGTTTTTCACAACAAAATGTCCAATTTTAAAAATTATCAATTTAAATCATTATTTTGTACAAAAAATGTTTTAAGGATCTCAAGAAGATGAATTCACAAGTTATGTGATATGAGAAGATGTCTTACCTTCCTCGTAGATATTGGAGTCAGTCCAGAAGATGTTCAGGTGCTCGTCCTTGAAGTTAAAAGCCATTTCACATCGAGCCATTTCATCTATCATCGGGGTCAACTCGAGTCAAGTCCAAGTGCAAGTGATAAATTAAAAAGGCCGCAGCTCTAATATATAGCCTCGGGTCACGTCACCTTTCTGTTGCCATGGCTATCACTGACGCACGTGCGTGAGTGACAGAGATGATTGACAGTAAATGATGATATTAATTATTGGACTTCTGTGTTATTAGTGATTTTTAGGATTTTTTATTTCACTCTATAAACTGCCAGAAACTCCTGCAGCACTTGAATGCGTCTACAGGCTGATGATAAACACACTCTGTGATTATTGGTTTATTAATAATTCTTGATTCATGCTAATTGCAGAGACAAACGCGTTCTCAGTGTTGTCAATAGATTATTAGTTTATTTGAATTTCCATCTGCTCAGAACTTGTAGCCTAATATGACTGGCTGAATGCAACATGTTTGATTAACTTTTAAATAACAAATATACAGTAAAAAGAAAAAGGATGTTTTAGATTTAGGCCTCTTTTTATTTTTCATTTTGCGTACTCGATGTGACAGGACGGGAGTTTCAGTCTTTCTCTCTAAATTCAACATCCATATTTGAAATCACATTTGGGATACAAAAATTGAGATGCTATTAATATTTGAAGTCCAGCATAATATTCCTAACATTAATATACTGCTTTATATTAATGTAGAACTTATATTTATAATAGTTTGTTGCACTATAGGCAACCCTGCAAGTCTACCAAAAATATATGCGATTACAGGGGTATTTCGGGATATACCTGAAATATCTCAAGATGTTAAAGCGCCCAGTACACCGCCTTAGCACTGACATTTTCACCTTTAGAGAAAACTTAAGAATCTGTCAAATAGGCAAAAGATGGAATAAATAAAATGCAGGTGAATCTAAGAAAAGGAGATGTGATTTACAGTCATTTTTGGATTTTCTTTTTTCTCAATACATTCACACTGTCTTTTGAAAAGGATTATAATGGGGGTAATATTGTCAGTGTTGGGAGCAGTCATAACACACCATTCAGGAATTAATCTGTGAACAAAATATAAAACAACTTCAAATTGCCAAAATGTGTTTGGGTTGACTCAGGATTTATCAAAATTAACACCTGATCTTTCCCAATAATACCAGTATTCCTCCACCAGAGGGTATCTTTATTACTGTCGTAATGATAGTAATGATATCTTACTGTCATTATGATATGCTAAAGATAATTGAGAAAAATAAAATAAAATATTGTTATTATTGTTATTATTGTTATGATTATTATCATAACATTCACATTTTATTTTGAAAAGGATTTTTCAGACTTCAGGTCACTTCCAAAGGGTAATATATAAATATTGTAGGCCCTACAATATTTACATATTCTGGGAAATCCTGATATAATATAGTAACATAATATAATCTCATTATTATTATTATTATTATTATTATTATATAATTATAAAGTATAATAACATAATAATATAATGATCATCATAAATAATCCTGGAACAAGATATAACAAAATATAAAACAACTTCAAATTGCCAAGATGTGTTCAGGTAAAATGAACACCTGATCTTCCCCAATAATACCAGTATTCCTCCACCAGCGGGTATCTTTATTTACTTACTCTCATTATGATATCCTAAAGATAATTGAGAAAAAAAATGCAATTTTCTTTATTATTCACTAACTTTTTGTTATTCAATTCTGCCACGAAATGAAAAAAAATATCATATGTTATATAATAAATGTAATTATCATTATACAAAAAAATGTAATGAAGACTTACTTCAATAAATAAAATAAATAATGTTACAGTATTTGGGGTCATTTTTGTAATAGACTGAAGAATGTGGTTCAACATGTGGTTCAACATGTGGTTCAGTGACCTCCAGTGGTCACCAAACAGTGGACACGACTGGGATACTTCATGTTCAGGGGTGTGGTTCACTTACAAAAAGCAAACATGTGGCCGCTTTTCTTGGTATTTTTAACCAGCATTAATAATACAAAAAAACAGTCGGTAAACTAAAAGTCGGAGCAAACAGGGAAAGGCCTCTGAGAAGAAGAGGAAGGAGGTTGACGTGATTTCCGCAGGGCTCAGACCGGGGGAAAGTTGTTTCCTGAAGTTGACACCGCGCTGATCGTTTCCACACCGAAGCTCTGCTGCTTCTAACAGAATGACTCCAACGCGTTTCTCCGACTCTTCGTAGACGTGTTTAGACTCTGTGTGAGGAGAAGATGAGCTCCGACACTGAAGACACAGGTAATAAAAAACAAGCAGCGTTAACGCTCAACTTTAATCTGCTTTACTTGTAACGGGACTGCTTTGTGAGGTGATACTGAGCTCTTTACAGCTCGAATTGTTAGTGAACATTAGCGTTGACTTGTCGCTGGTTCTTCACTGTGAGAGAAACCTGTTGACTGTGAAGCAGCTGTGGTCAGTTAAAACCGTTAAACGGCCTGTTAGCAACGCTGATCACCATAGAAATGAACCGGCCGCTGTTGCTAGCCGCTAGCTAACACTTTAGCTTCACTAGCTGCTATCCAAGCTGGAGCTCCTGTAAAGCTGAATAACTCAGTGAGAGAGCTCTGTTTCAAGGCTTTTATATACTATTATCACAGCCAAGAGACTACCGTACCAAGTCGTGTTAGTTACAACACATTCATCTCTAGATATGCTGCTTTTTGAGACTAAATCCTGTTGCTTCAGTAGCAGTGGAAGCAGCTTTAGGTTCTCTTGTCATGATAAATGTTGAACAACTTGATTAAACTGCAGCAACAAGTGTTGCTGTAAAGTTGTCCAACATCAGAGGACAGATCCTCAGCTGTGTTAGCAACAATATGTGTGTGTGTGTGTGTGTGTGTGTGTGTTGGAGTCTTTACATAATAATAATAACAGAAACAGCTTAATAAAACTTAATATTGTGTTTGGAGATCCAGGTATCCTGACAGCTCAAAAAAACATACTTAATATCATCATATAACCTTGATACTTCATGACTTTTACTAATATTAAGAGAATAATTTTTCAACCTGATTTTGATCTGATGCCACAGAAGAAGACACATTACTCCTGTTTGGGATCTCAGAGACCCCCACCTGTAAAACATGATTTAATACAATAAGCTCTATAACTGTTTATTATATTGCTGTTTACACAGCTCTACCCTCCCAGATCCTAATAAATCTATTTCTGTTATTGTAGTTTTATAACAGTTTGTTCATCACCTCTCTGTGGTCTAACTCACTGGTTCCCAACCTGGGGGTCCTGACCCCCGTTAGGGGTCGCCAAAGCTTCATTCAGGGGTTGCGAGGGCTTCTTGAATTTTAGGGGTGTAAGACACCTTTTTGAAAAAAAAATATACAGTTGGCCTATATCTCAGCATTTCATTCATTTCTGTGAAGAAAACTAAATGAAATTGTTCTTTTTTTAAAGTTTGGATTATTATTTAAGATATAAACAGGATAAGAGCACGGTGAAGACATGAACACAAGCTACATTCACAGAGCCTTCACTCTCTTGCTAAACAGCCTCGCCCTGCATTAGAAAAGTACGCAGTTAAAACAACCAAAGCGCTGAAAGAACGATGACCAAACACTGGCTTTGTCAAAAAAGAAGCCCATTAAGTATGTACGATTGTCAAAAATTCAAAGAAGTACATAATACGGACAGAGAATTGTGTTAAAAGTTCCTAAAAATAACGTTTTATAGACCAATTAATTAGGGCCGCCCCCTCTTAAAACTTAACTTAAACTTTATTAGAATCATCATATACATAGAGGCACATACATGAAATTTGACCTCTGCATTTAACCCATCCTAAGGATCAATTTGGGGTTCAGTGTCTCGTTCGAGGACACTTCGACATGCAGACAGTTAAATCAACTAATCGATTAGTCGACAAAATTGTACGAGTGTTAGTCGACTAAGAATTTCTTTGGTTGAGGACAACCGTACAAACAACTAATCTGTTAATCGAGAAAATAATCAACAGATTAACTGACAATGAGAAGAATCGTTAGTTGCAGCCCTAATATTGTTATACGTATAAAACGTGACCTGTTTTCTTATTTGGTGCAATGACTGACAACGCTTTATGGTCATTTCAGTATAACGTCACCTTCATCAAATGTTTGAGTCTAGTTTGTGGCTCAGGAGGTAGAGCGCATCGTCCACTAGTCAGAAGATCGGCGTATCGATCCCCAGCTCCTCCAGTCCGCATGTCCAAGTGTCCTTGAGCGAGATACTGAACCCCAAATTGCTCCCGAAGGCTGTGCCATCGGTGTGTGAATGAGTATTTACATTAGATTGTGATGGGACTTTGCCTTTAGATTACTTACCAGTTTACTCATTAGAATAATTTCTAGATAGAGATTATTCTCCTCATTGATCCTCCAGTGTACTAAACAATGTAATCTGTTGGTTATGTTCCCTGTTACACACTCAAGCAACTAAGACTGTTGTCAGGTGGATCATTCGTGGCCTCATCCTTGCTCATCAAAATACACACACCCACTGTCATTACATGACTGTCTGACCTGTCTATATTTAAAGGATTGGTGTGCATCTTTTCCAGACAGCTCTGTCAACCTACTATGTGCACACCTAACAAGAACGGCGTAAACACGTTTCGTAGCTTTACAAAACTAAACGATGCAAAGAATTTAGAGCTGCATCCTGCAAAGTCGTCAGCATATTGATCAGTGACATCAGGTGAGCTTTCCTCTTATCTCATAGTGAGGTATTTACAGGTCCAGTCTGAGTGATAGTGATGTAGATTCCTTTTGATCGCGTCTCCTCTCCGTTTCCCATATTTGTGCGATTCCATCCCGACTGATCCTTCCTTAAAACAACACAGTGAAGGTTAAACACAGCAACCTGTTTATCATCTTCAGTGGCGAGCCTGCAGGCCCAGCTAGCCGAGTGCCGAGCTCAGGCCGAGCACTGGCAGGGCGTGGCGACGATCTGTGAGCTGAGCAAACAGGAGGAACTGGCAGAGCTGCAAAAACAATGTGATCAAGAAATCCAGTCGCTGCAGGAGGCTCTCAGAGGTCAGTGTGTGTTTGCCTCCGCCTTCGTGTTTACATGTACGTGATAAGTACGGCGAGTATATTTTTCTGTGGTCCTTTTGTAAGAAGAAAGAAATCAGAGCCTAAATATTTTTGCATCTCCATTTGATATGTTTTAATGATAAAAAGCTGTTGTGTACTATTTATTTTTTAAGGGAACTAAACTCTAAGTTTTTTTTGGTTTTCATTTTTGTTTCCTGTTTGTGTAGTTTCTAATCAAGGCCAGTTGACTTTTAATCAACAGTATTACTTAAACATTTGATACAAAGCTCAGAATGAGCCGACTAAAATGTTGGTATGTAGTCGAGGTATTCAATAAGGTCAAAGGTCAGGAGATGACACACAAACACTTACATGTAGGGTAAGTTATGCTCCTTTTTAAAACAAGGAAAGTTTGTTATTAAACTTTAAAGTCTTGCTAATAAAGCAGAATGTCATCTCAAATGCAGCTTCACTTTTTTAAAGAATTGTGAGCTCATAAAAAGCTTTTATTTTATTTAAAATCTCGACCTTTTTGTTAAACTGGATATCGTTCATCTGACTGGAGGATTAAACATTACTTCGTGTTGTGTTGACAGAAACAGCAGAGCAGTATGAGGCCAGGATATCTGTCCTTCAGTCTCAGCCTGGGGAGTGGAGGAGAGCCAGCGGACACAACGTGGTCAGTGTTCAACTTTCTGTCTTTTCCCCTCAAATAGTTTCCAAATGTTCTGGACTTAATCCCAGCGTTTGTTTCCCTCTACCTGTTAGATCAGTGGAAGGAGAGGCAGGATGGACGCAGAAGTCTCCAGTAATGAATCCCCGACGTCGATCACCAACAGCCTGACGGAGCTCGAGGCCGCGGCGTCGACGGACAGGAGGCACAACCACTTGGCAGAGCTCGAGGCGGCGGCGGAGGGAGAAGGAACGCCGCTTGCGACGGAAGCGTATTTTTCGCTGCGGCACTGCGACTCGGCCTCGCTGTCCTCCTTCTCCTTAGACACGCCCTCTCTGCCCAGAAAACTCCACGCTCAGGAAGACACCGACTCTCTGGTCTCCACGGGAACGCTGGTGCCCGAAGCCATCTACCTGCCGCCGGCAGGACACCGGCTGGTCACGCACGGCGACTGGGATGCGCTCAATGCTCAGGTACAGATTTAGGGTCAAAGGTCAGGTTTTAAAGAACATTCATGCCCGTTGTCTAGCAATAGATGAAAGCATCCTCACCCTCCAATCTGTCAGTTATCTGTCTGACCAAAAGCTTCTCCAGAGACTAATGTCTTTTTGGACAGGTGTCAGAGCTGCGAGGGGAGCTGAGTCGGCTGCAGGCTGAGAAGGAGGAGCTGGAGAGAGAACTGGACACACAGACCAACCACACACACAAACAGGTGAGCAGCTCTGCTCTGAGTGTAGCTATAGAGAGGCGAAGTCCCGCCCCTTCCGGTGGACCACCATGGGACCTTATTTTGTTGTAAAACTGTTGAAGTATCAGACTGTGAAAATACGTAATTGGAAAGACGACACACTCAAAAGTCGCGCAAGTGGCGTCTCTCTCTCTGAAGCTAAGACACACACACACACACATGCACACACACACACACACACACACACACACACACACACACACACACACACACACACACACACACACACACACAGAGTGGATATGATGTGTGCAGACTTATACACGCGTTAATGTATTTGTTTGTGTGTGTGTTAAGGTGTCAATGCTCCAGTGTCAGGTCCACACTTCAGAGGCCCTCCTCCAGGATTTGCAGAAATCTTTTAGCCAATCACAGAATGCCGTCCAGAGTCGGCTGGTGAGTGATGATGATGATGATGACGATGATGATGATGATGATGATGATGATGTCGATGATGTCGATCCTACAGAGTGTGTGTGACTGTGTCAGGGATGGTCATTTCCCTTAAAGGAAGAATTCAACATTTTGGGAAATACACTTTCACGCTTTTTTGCCAAGAGTTAAATGGATACCACGCGCATGTACAGTAATTGTGAAGCTACAGCTAGTTAGCTTAGCTTAGCATAAAGAGTGGAAACAGGGGGAAATAGCTATCCTGGCTCTGTCTAAAGGGTGTTATGTCCCATACTCATTCTTGGTCTTTTCGTCACTGTGAGGTGGCCAGGCAATCAGAACCCACCAAATATAAAGTTCTGTGACAAAAACACAGACAGCTCTCAGACCGGATAACGCCATGGTAATGACCTGTCAATCACAAGGTAGCCACGCCCTAAAGCACCCCTGTTTTATGGTCTATTTGACTCTAAATGGGACCATAATTTACTAAATGAACATCATGCTGTATTGAAGAAGACTTGAAACTAGCGATTGAGACCATAAACTCATGTTTACAATGTTTACTGAGGTAATAAATCAAGTGAGAAGTAGGGTCATTTTCTCATAAACTTCTATACAATCAGACTTCTTTTTGCAACCAGAGGAGTCGCCCCCTGCTGGCTATTAGAAAGAATACAAGTTTAAGGCACTTCAACATTGGCTTCACTTTTCAGAACCAGAGGTTACCGCCTGGTTTAGACCGAGCCAGGCTAACTGTTTCCCCCGTTTTTCCAGTTTTTATGCTAAGCTAAGCTAACCGGCTGCTGGCTCCAGCTACATATTTACCGTACAGATGTGAGAGCGACGTTGATCTTTTCATCCAACTCTGCAATAAAGAGAATAAGCGTATTACCCAAATTATTGAACTTTTACATTGAATCATCCTGATTAAAAATGAGAAAGACGCAAAGAACAGAAATGAAGAGGCGGCTCTTAAATTGTGTTTTTGCCATAAATGTGTAACTCAGGTGCATGTTGACTCACTCATCCATCACACAGTGATTGAACCAACAGTAGTCACTTGATTCCTAGCTTTATAATTACCCATAAGGTAAGATAAGGTTTATTAACACATTATTCAGTAGGTGTAGGTGTTCAAGTCTGCATTTGTGTGTCCAGGCAGAGTTATCGTTCTCCCAGAGGAAGGTGTGCAGTGAGCTGTCCAGACTGAAAGGAGAGGAGGTTGAGGACGAGGGACCAGACTCCAGCTCATCATTCCCAGCAACACTGCAGGTGGCGTTACTGCTCTAGGTTCTCATTTACAGTATCTCTGCTCCACGAGCGCTGCGGCAAGGAAAACTCTAGGGCTGCCCCCTCTTAGTAGATTTTGGTCTCAGTCAACTAAGATTTCTTTATTCGATTAGTCGTTTTTTTTAATGCTTTTTTCATGGTGAGTGATTTATTTCCGAGAAACTTATGATCATATCTCTCGTAAACACAATATTTAAAGTGGTGCTTTTGTGTCATTCTTTGTGGAGAAACTCAGATTTGCAGATCTGTTGATTAAATTGACTAATTTATTGGTCGACAAAATCTTACGAGCGTTAAGCCGGGGACACACCAACACGCCGACATCAAAGAACTAGCGGCGACGAAGGCCGCCCGTTAAGTCGTCTCACGAAGCCTTTGTCTAGGCAAAAAAGTTGCACTCAAACACACCGCAAGAGAGAAAATAACTCTCCACACCAGCAGGCGGCGGTTGTCTGTATTCGTCATTCAAAAAGGGAAACCGGAAGACCGAGGACGGCGGATATACAAGCCGTTGTTATGATACGTACATGAAACAAAGCGGTTTACAGTTACTGTATGTGTGTCACCTGCTTATAGTGTCAGTGTCTGTGTGTGCTGACCTCTGACCTCTAACCTGCAGGGGGCGCACAGTGAGGAGCGTCTTCGCATCGAGATTGTCAACCTGAGGGAACAGCTGGACACCCGAACAGAGGAGAACGGTCTGTGCTTTATATTATTATTATTTAGGGCACGTTTGCATCACTGACTGTCTCGACACTGAACCGTGTTTTATTCTCTCCTTCTCTCTTCCTGCCTGCTCCCACTGGCTGCTACCGTCATCAGAAGTTTTAGAAGGTGAGTGAATAACTCGTGCTTTATTATTAGTCTGGTAAACTAATCAGTAGGTCTTGTGATTGGTGTAGGGTTATTTCATTCAGATGTATTTAACTTTTCCCCTTGGTGAGTGCATCATAACCAATAGAACTTGAACCTCAACTTGTAATAAGCTGGAACACCTGGACACCCCAGGTGAAGAGGGTCAAAAGGGCAACTAATAGATATCACCATGAAACTTTTTTGGAAATGTATGTTTAAAATGAGGCATTATCTTATTAAATTTGTGCTAATTTTCATACATTTCCAGAACAGAAATCTGAAAATTGGATAAAGCCGGGTTCAAAATTCTTGTTTCAGTTTGTTGACATATTAGAGTCAAAGTTTTTACAGAGGGGATTTTAGATATCTCTTTTTATCACTCCATAAATCACAAAATACTGTCAGCAGCCATAAATAATCATCAATAATTCAATCATGTTTTTAGGGATACAATGTTCTATAAATCAGGTTATGAATGATATATGGTCAAACCCTTCTCCCCAGTTGATTACTTACATTAAGATTGTTTTTTTTCTATTACAAGTTTTGTGAAATGTTTGTTTAATTATGCAAATGAGACATTATTATCTAATGCTATCTTTGGGTGAATTTAGGAGAAATCTAGACACAATTAGACAAAGTAGTAAAATAAAAAAACTAAATGTGTATTTTGGATGTTTTCTTTCCACTAGTCTGCAAGACGACATGTTATGGAAGCAAAATGTTTTTCCCTGGGCTGTTTCACCTTAATAATAATGAGCTTTGTCTGTGTGTGCAGTGCAGCTGTCCAGTCTGAAGACGGAGGCGGAGAGGATCCAGGCTCAGAAGGACCAGATGCAGGCTGAACTGCTGGCCTGCCGCACTGAACTGGAAGCCCTGCGGGTGGCGCTGTCTCACGTGCAGAGCACCAACAAGGGCCTCAGTAATGATAAAGTAAATCCAACCTGCTAAACTTAGTGGTACCGCTGATGTCTGTGTGCCTCAGCGAAGTCTGTAGTGCTGTTTATTTGTAGTGGGGATGAATCTTGTCTGTAGTGGGCTGCTCTCATTCTCACATATGCTAATCCTGATTAACAGTGGTGGATCAAATATTCATAATACTGAAATGAGACCCAATATTGTCTGGAATTCTTAAAGAGGACCCATTATGCTCATTTTCAGGTGCATACTTGTATTTTGTGTTTCTACTAGAACATGTTTACATGCCTTAATCTTCAAAAAACATTTTATTTTTCTCATACTGGCTGTGCTGCAGCACCTCTTTTCACCCTCTGTCTGAAACGCTCTATTTGAGCCCCCCCCCCTTCCCGAAAAGCCCAGTCTGCTCTGATTGGTCAGCTGGCCCGCTCTGTTGTGATTGGTCGACCGAACCAAACTCTTCGGACTCCGCTCCAGCTCTACTCTAACTAGCTTTTTTTGAGGGCGTGCCAAACTAGCCAATAGGCAGGTATTATGCAAAAGTTTTACTTGGTGACATCACCACGTTACAGAAGAAAAGGCGGGACTTCAAGCAAGGCGTTTCAGGCAGTTCAGGAGCAGTGTTTCTGTGGGGGAGAGTAACTCCCTTTGGCCTGGACTTTGGGCTTTGTAACTTTGCAGACCTTTTACATGCACAAAAAAACTATATAACACACTAAAGGAAAGAGAAAAACACAATAGGTCCTCTTTAAGTTAACACTGCGAATAGCTCAAATAGTGCCATGCATTGTTGTTTGCTACAGTGACATTTTAGGAGTTGCCAAAGTGTTACATTTTCAAATCCGACACTTAATGTTTTGTTCTCTGTGGCTGTCAGGCGGCCCTGCAACAACAGTGTCTGGAGCTGCGTAGCCAAGTGATCAGTCTGCGCTCCCAGGTCGACACCAGCCAGACTGTCCAGATGGACTTTGTCCAGCTCTCCCAGTCGCTGCAGGTAAGAAGCTACAAACAGTGGTAGAAGTTAGCTTGAAGGGAGTGATGGTAAAAAAAAAGAAAGTTGGTAAAAATTATTCTTGCACTTGCAGAATCTCATACAGTTGCGTATACGTATACCCATGAGAAATTGACATTTTCCTGACCCCTCTCTCCACCTTCAGGTGAAGCTGGAGTTAATTCGGCAGGCTGAGAGTCTTGAACAAGTCAGGGAGATCCTGGAGGAGGGACTCAGTGAAGCTGGTTCCTCGCCTGCAGACGCCTCGTGAGTTATAGTCACATTGGAACCAAAGAGCACAGAAGATAAAACATCTTAACAGTGATCAGTAAGGAACAACTAACCACACATGAAATACTGTCGTGACCACTGGGATTATCGCAGCTGGTGCTGCTAGCACGTCTAATATTGGATGGATATTCCTAAAGAGACATGAAAAGATGGCTCGGTGTCAGTGACCGAAACCGTTGCTTACGACCAAAGTTTTTTTTGATGAACCATTGATGCTTTGGGGACACTAAAAAAAAATTCACATTCCCTTTTTCTTACATCCAGTAACGTGTTTATTCCTGTACTAATACACATGTAAATGTATTCTGTTAAAACTGACATGACTCAGCAAAACACTCAACAGTCCCAACACTTGATTCTTCACTGTATCAGTATCATTGATATGCTAACTACACAATCATTTTCACATGCAAACATTTATTTGCATCTTCTTTGTGAAGGAGGACCTCTAAATGTAACGGATCACAGTGCAATAATGAAGAATAGTGATAAAAAGTAGAAACTCTCCTAAATTAACTGCATTTCAGATGTGATTTTTATCATATACATTAATTTGTCTTTTTATGTGAGCTTAGCTTAGTGAACTACTGTATGCCTATTCTTACCACGACCATAGTCGCTTTTAGACTTCAAGCTAATATATGTTTGTGGACTAGAGTAACTGTATTTAACAGGAAGCTCAGGATGAGCCTTGTTTTTCCAAAATAAATGTTCCATAGAGTAACTGTATCTATAAGGAAGCTCAGGATGAGGCTTGTTTTTCAAAATAAATGCCCCATAGAGTAAGTGTAATTTAACAGCAAACTCAGAATGAGGCTTGTTTTTCAAAGTAAATGCCCCATAGAGTAACTGTATCTTAACAGCAAGCTCAGAATGAGGCTTTTTTTTCAAAGTAAATGCCCCATAGAGTAACTGTATCTTAACAGGAAGCTCAGGTGGAGGCTTTTTTTTTTCAAAATACAAGCCCAATAGAGTGTATCTTAACAGGAAGCTAGGGATGGGGCTTGTTTTTCAAAATAGAAGCCCCATAGAGTAACTGTATCTTAACAGGAAGCTCAGGGGGAGGCTTGTTTTTTCAAAATACAAGCCCCAACAGAAGCTGAAGTGAAAATCTATGAAGAAATGTGAATGTTTAACATCTTGTCAGTTTGTTCTGTGTTAATACATATTGAAAAGTAAAGATAAGCTGTCACAATCTTTTCTGCAACCTTTGAGTTCATAATCAAATATTATGATAAAGTTTCTAAACGCTGGGCTCAGAACTCCATGCAGAGTTGCTTGATATGCAAAAGGGGTCACAGGAAATTTATTGGGCTGATATGCATTATAATATATTTCTCTACACTATATAATTGAATGAAATAGGATTTAATATACGGTATAATTTGATAATTTCCATTTAATCTCTTTAGAAATACATGCATGATCTTTCAATTTTAATACAAAATACATCCACTGCAAATCCAACTTTACCACAGGCCATAAAAGGTTGAAAAACCCTGAATAATGTAAAGAGTTAACTCACATAGATAATACCATTTTGTCTATAAGTATTAGTATGAAATTATACATCAATTTTTATAGTAACTGAATTGTAATAATAGCTGTAGCCATCTCACATGTGCAACAACTGTCAGAAACCAAACTACATTCATAAATGTGTTTGTTTTTATGTTAATGCAACACAGCTGTAGATGACTTCGGTTTTCAGTCACTATTGACCACATTATTATTCCTGTTGCATAACAGAACCTGATTAATGTCAGGAAATAGTGCTAAACATATATTAACAGTATTATATACAAAAAAAAACTGAAAAACAACACTGATATCCAAGTCTCACATTTTCTTTAATACATATCTTTATTCTTTAAGAATAGAATCAACACAGAATAGTTTTAATAACTCTCACCTATATATTAACTTCAGTACATACACAGAAAAAAATATTTTGCAGCTTTCTTTTGGTGTATTTTCAGATGGCTTATGTGTTTTCTTTTGTATTCATGCCACTAGATGTTTTGATCACGTCAAGGGACTGTTGGCACTGGGAGCGCTCAGCCCTTTCCTCTCCATCCTCTGTGTCTCAGCTCTCTCTCTCTCTCTCTGCTTCAGACGCTCTCTGTCGCACTTTTCCTCTAGACTTTCCCTGCAGAGGAAAACACAAGCTTCTCAGTTGTGAGGTAAAGGCGGTGTGCTGAGGTTGAGTAGTTGAATGCATTGAGTGAAGAGCCCATTGTTTTGCACCCAGCAAGCTCAGCTTAGCACAAACAAACAGCTAGCCTGTCAAAGGTAACAAGATTCCACCTTCCAGCACCTCTAAAACTCACTAATTAACAGGCAATATTTCGTTTGTTTAGTTTATACAAAGACCAAACTGTAAAAAAAAAAAAAAAAAAAAGTGTTTCTATTACGGGAAATTATGTGGGACAATAGAGTGGTGTAGGAATAAGTCCTAAAACCCGGAAATTAGTTAGCATTTTAGCACTTCAGGTTCCCTTGTCTCAAAGTCGATGAGTTTATTGAATGGGTTTTCAGTCAGATGCCTGAAATGATATCCACGTTCCAAATCACACACTTTTTCTTTTTACTTTTAGTACATACTGCAGCTGCCCTCACAAAGTACGTACTGTTGCATGCACTATTCATACAATTGGGACAAACTACTCCTTTATAACATTGCACCTCGAACTTTGAGGATTGTGGGTCAGAATAGCCAGAAAAGCATGCCGGCTTGCATACTGCAAAATGGGACCGGATGTAGTAGGACATCCTGGTATTTTTGGCATACTGTATTTAACATACTATGTATTAGGACATACTAAATCTTCTTCTGGCATACTAAATAGTATGGTAGTATGGGTATTGGAATGCACAGAAGGTCTGTGGTTAACACAAGCTTAAGAGATTTTAACATTTTGTTCTACGATATAAAATACGTCAGTAAATATCACACTCATGAATTTTGAAGCTTTTATGTGTCTTAAAAAATGTGGTTGCTAACAAGTGGCTAAATGAGACTAATAAACGTCATAACGCTGACTCACGCTGAAAATATAGTATAATACAAATACAATAAAGATTAATAATATAAATATAAATTCCAGGTAAACTCAATAGAAAAGTTCCCCTTCGTGTACCAGTGTCACATCAGATCATCAGAAAAAAGAAAAAAAAATTAAGCATTATTTTCAAGTTTTCATATGAGCAAAGTCAAATTAGTAGAAAGCTGCTTTTCAATAATCACAACAACAACAACTGAGCTTACATGGTCTGTTTGAGAAATATTCCCAAAACAACATTTTGATCTTGTTAGCAAAATGCACAATATTAGTTTGATCACATTAAATGCACAGTGAAAGTGTGCTAATGTTACTATTTCTACTTTCAGATGATCTACAAGCTACTGTCAGCAATAAGCTACGGTAACATTCTCAAGCTTCCAACAATAAACACCAACTATGCAAATGTTGATGATGCTGAGATCAATTATTAGATTTCTACTGGCAACTCATGACAGATGCACAGAATCCAAAAGCATTAGTCCAGAAGGAATTGCAAGATGGAGGAAAAGCTCAACAAAACATATGTGCACAATGCAGAGTGCTTAAACCTTTGGCATGAGTCAGGGGAATACCTTGTGTTGTTACAGGGGTGTGGAGGAGGGGGGGATAGGTTTAGACTGGATTGTCAGAGAGGAAATGGTGACAAAGAGCATCCAAGGAGAGGAACGTTAGATAAATGTCATCAGAGTAAAGAGATTAGAGGAAAGAGGGTGGGAGATCATGTGTCAGGAATAAGAGAAGAGGTTAAAATAACAGTTCAAATACATTAAAAGAGGTTTAATTGGGAGGTAAATTATTCCATTAATCAATCATATATTCCATACAAATCAATAAAACGGAGACATTCGTAGCACAGGTTCAGGTTGAAATGTTAAAGGAGGGGGATGAAGTTGTGTTCTTAAAATGTATACACATATGTATATTTTCAAAGTAGGTCTGGGATCCTGTAAATAATCTTGAAAATCATCCCGGGTTTACCCAAAATGTGTTGAGGCTGCATACCGGGGTTATTATAGTAAACTAAAACTGAAACTAAAACGAAAATAAGCAGTTCAAAATATTGTTAGTAAACTGAAACTAAATAAAAACTATATCATTTAAGTAAAAAACTAAACTGAAACAATATTGCCTTGTTAAAAAACTAATAAAAATAAAATAAAAATGAACATAAATTCATTTCAGTTTAGTTTTTTATCTATAATTTATCACCACCGAAAAAAAGGAGACAGCATGAATTTACGTCAACTCTCGTGACATTGAACCACAGAAACTGAACGGACTTGACCATCCAGCAGATGGTGCAATGCTGCAAATGCTCACATCGGACACTAAAGCAGTGCAAAGATTAAACATTAAACATTATGGCCATTCCTACACAGTTCTCCGACCATGTATTTTGTATGTATATATAGCTACATACTGTACTTCTGTGACATTATAGCTGGCCCTAACAAAAACAAACTAAAACTAAACCTTTCTGACAAACTGAAACTAAATTAAATGAAACTCTGAAAACTGACTAAAACTAAAATGAAATCAAAAAGTCAAAACTACAATAAAATATAAACTAATTGGAAATTCAAAACTATTTAAACCTTACACATAATAATAATAATGTGACCAGCATCAGTCACACATCTGTTTTTTTTTGTACAGTGTGTGTATTTAATACAGACTGGCTACTATAAACATCATACAGATACAGAATAAAGGTAAACGTGTTGTAAACAGGTGACGTGTTTAGCTTACCCTCCAGATATGTGCGAGCCACAAACTTAAGGACCTCGTCGATGAGGATGACCGGGAAGGAGAGCTTCAGCACCATCAGCCACTGCTCCACATTCAAGTGAGTGAGCTTGAAGATCAACTGTGGACGAGAGCAACGCCACGTTAAAGCTGCCGAACTAGATGCACGACTTCCAGTAAGAAACAAGCTGCATATTATCTATGAATGCATATACAGGATGTCTACGAATACCCGTTTTGATACATATAAAGAAGAAGAAGAAGAATCAGTATAAAATGTCTGTCTTGTATGTGATTGTTTCATTTTAACCACCATTACAGGAATAGCCACAAAGGCCCTACAAAGCTGAGCAGCTGGTTTGATTGTATGCCACCTTAAATGCCACCTCTGTTAGTAATTACGGCAGCTGAGCGGTGTGTTTAAGCAATGACAACATGGAGGTTGGAGAGGCAGTGTGTGTGAGGGAGGAGTAGAGGGAGATGGATGTTTTGTTTTGGAGAAGAAGAGGGCTGTAGTGCAGGAGGCCAGACTCACGGGCAGGGGGTCGACGTAGATGATCATGAAGTGAAGGGACATGGAGAGGCTCATGGCGCCCACCAGCCAGAGGTTGCTCCAGGGGGGCATGCGCACCAGGGACTGGTTCTCAGACAAGCTGGGGGGGAGGGAGGAGGAGGAGGAAGGTGGGGTTGGACGGGGGAGGCGGAGGGGTACGTTAATGCAGACTGAAAATGTGTGAGGGCACGTGAAAGAGTGTCTGTGCGTTGAGGATGTGAAGAATAAGCGTGTGAGCTCTGACACATTGATATGGTGAATACTGGAGGAGGATGACCTCAACATGTTGTGTTCCTGTCTTAATCACAGTTGCAATATCATCACTCCTGATATTTTGCATGCTTGCATATGATGCTGGTAGCCTCTGTTTTATAGATTTGAGGGAAAAGTAAAAGTACTCAATACAGTAAATGGCCCCCATGAGTGTAATGTTAATATATGTCATATTATTGGATCACTCTTACAGCTGTGTTAAGGTTTGAGGAAGCCTTTTACTGTTGCTGTTCGATGGGGAGCTAATTTTAGTTTTACTCAGTGGTGGAAGAAGTACTTAAAGGAACAGTGTGTAACATTTCGGGGGCATCTATGAGCAGAAATAGAATATAATATTCAAAGCTAGGTTTTTCTTAGTGTGTAATCACCTGAAACTAAGAATCGTTGTGTTTTCGTTAGCTTAGAATGAGCCCTTCATATCTACTTGGGGAGCGGGTCAGAATATCATTTGTTGGTCATTAACTTTGTCGAGGTTAAGTGCTTAGGTGTAAGTCTGAGTTCACAGTGCAGTCAGACCTGTTCAGAGCGTTGCACATCTCGATGGTGACCAGCACGGACAGAGCCATGGTCATTGGGGGAGCGGCCTCAAACACCTCGCAGTGGATCCCATCGAAGTCCTCGTTGTCCTCGCTGCACTGCATGAAGTGTGACTGACGGAGAAGATGGAGAGACATAAACGCTTTCAAAAGACTGGCACGGACGCTGAGAAGCCATGTTGTAGTTTTACATGCAAAGTTTCTAGTTTGATGGAGTCCACTGTGTGATCAGGCACCACAGATGCATAATTTGTAGGAAAAGTACACAAATAATAGTATTAAATACTCACCAGCTGGTGGAAGGAAACCATTGGGCCTTCGTCACAGTAAATGAACCACCAGGCAGCTGCTGCGACAGTTGCAGCACCAACATAACCTGGAGGAGATATTACTGTTAATAAATAAAGAAGTCTGGAGGCTTTCATCCACAGACAGAAACTATTTAAGTTCAAATATATGAGGATGGTACTCGTATAATGGCTGCCAGAGAGTTTTGATGATTATGTTTAAGAAATCAATGTTAATTTGACTCATGATACCCAGAAGACAGATGTGTTACCATAGCAACAACATCATTTAGATGAAAATTCTCCCGAAGCTGTGAAAGTGTTCTTTTAAATGACAATGTTATGTAATCAAAAATTCTTTGGAGGCCATTTTAGACAAAATAAAGGAAATTGAAACGATACACAAATGAGTCATCCACCAGGGGGACGAGGGATTTATCTGCTGTGTCAGCAATAATCAAATCAAAATGCTCCATTGGTTGAGACCGTAAGAGAGAGCGAGTGAGGACACGATGCGTTGTACCTCCGATGGCCATGTATCTGAAGAAGAGCCAGCCAGAGATGAGGGGCTCTTTGGGGGAGCGGGGGGCTTTGCCCATGATGTCCAGGTCGGGGGGGTTGAAGCCCAGCGCCGTGGCGGGCAGACCGTCAGTCACGAGGTTGACCCACAGCAGCTGGACGGGGATCAGAGCCTCGGGCAGACCCAGGGCAGCGGTCAGGAAGATGCTGAGTGTGGGAGAGAGGGAGGTAGAGCAAATGATTTCATTAGTTTTCTTGTCCCTCTCTTGTAATAGTCATCATACCTCACCTCCACCTGTGTGTACTCACCAGACGACCTCGCCTACGTTGGAGGAGATGAGGTAGCGGATGAACTGCTTCATGTTGTTGTAAATGGCTCTGCCCTCCTCGACTGCGGACACAATGGAGGAGAAGTTGTCGTCAGCCAGGACCATCTCAGAGGCAGACTTGGCAACGGCAGTGCCAGAGCCCATGGCGATGCCAATCTCCGCCTTCTTCAAGGCGGGGGCATCGTTCACTCCGTCACCAGTCTTTGGCGAAGAGTAGAGGGAGATAAGTTAGTGTATTTGCATTTGCATCCAGAACCACAACAACGTATACGCTCTTTTCCTCTCCTCACCATGGCCGTGATCTCATCGAAGCCTTGCAGGAACTCAACGATCTTGGACTTGTGGGACGGTTCCACTCTGGCGAAGCAGCAAGCCTTTCGGACGGCGACCTTCTGATCGTACAGAGAGAGGTCGTCAAACTCGCGACCGGTGAAGGCCTTGCCGCTGACGTCCTCGTCCTCGCTGAAGATGCCGATACGACGGCAGATGGCCACGGCCGTACCTTTGTTGTCACCTGGGAGGACAGAAATGAAGATTTTTTTTAGCATTTCTGTTGCTTGTTTTCTTATATGATGAGATGAGAACACCGAGTATGACGCGTGTACTGACCGGTGATCATGATGACGCGGATGCCAGCAGCCCTGCACAGCTCGATGGAGCCCATGACTTCCTTACGGGGGGGGTCGAGCATGCCGACGCAGCCAACGAAGGTCATGTCGGTCTGGAGAAAAGAGGAAAGCAAAAGGTTTTAGTGTCCTTTGGAGCAAGCGAAGAAATAAACTACTGCTACGTTCCACTGTATGTTTGTAAAATATCACATCTGCAATATCTTTCATTTCTGCACCCACCTCATAGTCTGCGAACTTGGTGGAGTCCACCAGGTTCATCTCCTCCTTCCTCATAGGTGTGTCGTTGGTGGCCAGCGCCAGACAGCGGAGGGTGTCGCGCCCGGTGCCCCACTCCTTGATGACTGACAGGATGTGTTCTTTGACCGGGTTAGTCAGAGGTATGCGGGCGGTGCCCACCCGAACGTACGTGCAACGGTCAATGACGCCTTCCGGAGCACCCTGTTGACGTACAACATCATTATCAACACATGGTATGTGTAATCTATGTGACTTGATTGACTTGAACTCCATTTAGGCCGTTTCTTTCAAATTTAGAGGCTTGACTGTTTTATTATGATGTCATAATTTCCGTTTTGAGGCTTTTATAAGAGAACGTCTTCGTCCGAAATCACACACTACGCACTACATACTCAACAGGTGTACTATCGCTTAACATACTTTTGTGTGAATAAACAGTAGTGTGTATCTTTTCGGACACATCGAGCAGTAATCTACGTCGTCACTTCCTGAGAGCCTCCTTGCTGGTTGGAGACGTGTAACCATGGTAACCCGTGCCAAACCTCATGTGACCAAAACGATGATTTGTGAGAATCAAAGTCTGAATTAATTTAAAATATATATATTACGCCCAGCAAAGTGAAATCTTATACTTACGGTTCAATTGAAGCGTTACTGATGTTACAGAGCTGTCCGTCAACGTCCGTTATAAACGTTGTCGTCACTACCGCATTGCATTGCGGGATATTCATGCCGCCATCGTGTCAATACTGCGTTTCATACTGTAATATTTCACCAGAAATAGTATACAATTCGCGTACTATTGGTTTCATACTAAGGTTTCGGACATACTAAAATATGTCACGTACTGTTTTAGTGTATTAAATAGCATGTTAGTATAAATATTAATTATATAAATATTTTATTTTGCTAGCGGTATGTCTCTTGGGATGGTTAGCATGCTAACACACTAAGCTAAGATGGTGAACATGGTCCACATTATTCCTAATCAGCAACATCGTGTTGATGTTAGCATTTAGCTGACTGCACTGCTGTGCCTAAGTACATCCTCACAGAGCCGCTAGCATGGCTGTAAAGACTCTTTGTGTTACTTGTATATGTCTTGTGTCACACACTCACTTTGACAAACATCTTGTTTCCCACAGGGGCTTTGGCGGATTTGGCAGGAGAGCAGTAAACCGACATGGACTTCCTGTCTCTGGAGAACTCCAAGGTGAAGTCCTTCCTCATCAGCTGCTTGATCACCTGTTGGAAAATGAAAGAAAAGAAGGTGAGCCGGAGAAAAGGGATCAAAAATCAAGGTTGAGCCTCGCACATCTGTTAAGCCACTGGGTATGTTTGTGATATTTTTTCACTGATTTTTAACTGATTTTTTGAACCACTTTGGGGCAGCGGACATTGACAAATTACCACCTTGTAAGTTGATATAGCGAACTTGTGATAATTCTCTGGGCTTGTCACTATGAGCGACCCCTTTCACATACAAGTTGTCTTCTGATCCATCGTTTATATGAAAATATTGATTATCGCCGCTTCAAGTTTTTTCCTAAATGGATGTAGTCGCCATATATTCATTTAAAAGCGTAAAAGCTTAGGTAACTTTCATCAGGAGAAAAATGGACCTTTCCACCGTGTTACACTAAAATGTCTTTGTATACAGGATGACACCATAGATTGTATATAACAAGTGGATGTAGTCAACGAGATGTCCCCCATTGGTTTGTTGGCTGCTGCTTTGAAGCCTCGAGTTTGGCATTTTGGCCGTCGCCATTTTGTTTTTTTGCAACCAGAAGTGACACGAGAGGGTGGAGCTATGTACAACCGAAGGCTGAATGAAAATTTTTTTAGGCGACCAAAACGGTTATAATTGACTTTCGTGAACTGAAAACACAGTGTGAAAGGGTTAAAGTTGTAGGACGAAAACACGGACAACACTTAGACCGGACAATGCCGTGGAAGCGACCTGTCAATCACAAGGTAGCCACGCCCTAAAGCATACCCTGCTTTATGGTCTATTTGACTCTAAATTGGACCATAATTTACTAAATGAACATCATGCTGTATCGAAGAAGACTTGAAACTAGCGATTGAGACCATAAACTCATGTCTACAATGTTTACTGAGGTAATAAATCAAGTAAGAAGTAGGGTCATTTTCTCATAGACTTCTATACAATCAGACTTCTTTTGCAACCAGAGGAGTCGCCCCCTGCTGGATATGAGAAAGAATGAAGTTTAAGGCACTTCTGTATTGGCTTCTCTTCTCAGACCCGGAGGTTACCGCCTGGATAACACGCTACATACTGTATGGAATCTTTTGTGGACTTACAGAACAGCAAGCGTTTGCCCTCTCCACCTTGGACAGGCCACGCACTTCGGTGTTGAACACGTTCATCTTCTCCACCAAACAGGACAGCGCTGTTTCAGTGGCCTCACCCACTTTCTCATAAATGCCCTTGGACTGCATCGTGGAGAAATAAGAAAAGACAAACGTACATTTGACGTTGGCACTGTGTCACATTTAAGCATCGATGTCATGAACACAAGATTCTCCCGAATGCTCTGCAGACCTCGTTGTAGTCCAGAGAAGAGTCGTTGCACAGAGCGCAGATGGTAGCCAGCTCAACCAGTCCGTCATACTGGCCGCACTTCATAGACATGCCATTCTTTGTACTGGTAGAAAAAGACAAAAATATTTAGAATAAAATGAAATATTTAGTCAAAAATGTGTTGTGCATTTGAACTCTTTTGACACTTACACTTCGCCCTCTGGGGTGTACTTTGAGCCTGAGATGTCAAACTGACCGAGGGAAACGTTTTCACCATCGACTTTATCAATGATGAACATCTGCAAGGAAAGATGACAAAAAAAACCCCACATCTGCATTATATATGCTCTCGTTTTCAGTCACCTTTCTGCATTGAAAATTAAAGTATTTCTGTGTGACCTCACACCTGTGAGTGTGAACCTACCTTAGTTACACACATCTGGTTGGTGGTGAGGGTGCCGGTCTTGTCGGAGCAGATGACTGAGGTGCAGCCCAGGGTCTCCACAGAGGGTAGGCTTCTGACGATGGCGTTCTTCTTGGCCATGCGGCGTGTTCCCAGAGCCAGGCAGGTGGTGATGACGGCGGGCAGACCTGCGATGGACGGAGCAAGAGGTTAGGCAGGGAAGGAGTTAAACAAACAGTCATTGCTGGAAGGTGGACAAAACATTAAGAGGAACTTCTCGACCCAAAAAAACCAAGGCCCAGACACACCAAGCCGACATCAAAGAACTAGCGGCGATGAAGGCCGACTGTTGCGTCGCCTCACGTCGCCTTTGTCATAAACTCTTCATGTGTCAGGGCCTTAGTCGACTAACACTCATACGATTTTGTCGACTAATCAATCAGTCGATCAGATCTGTAAAACTGAGTTTCTCTACAAAGAATCACACAAAAGCACCACTTTAAATCGTGTTTTTACCGGAGATGTGTTCATAAGTTTCTTGGAAATAAGTCATTCAGCATTAAAAAGCATAAAAAACGACTGATTGACTAAAGAAATCTTAGTTGACTGAGATCAAAACGACAGATTAGTCGACTAAGAGGGGGCAGCCCTACAAAAGAACCAGGTGAAAATGATCCGACAAGTCTGCTCAAACACCTGCCACTGGGCAGGCTGACAACAGTGGAGGTCCCTAAACAGCCCTTCACACATCAGCTGGAGCACACCCAAACTAAGGTATTCCTGTGGGAGGGGGCTGCTGCGGCGGATTCTTGGCAAAAGAAACTCTGACAACGGTTTGGAGAAGGTCTGGAGAGAGTCCAGTTTAGTGACATTATGGTGGCATCTGTGTTTGCAGATGATGTTGTCCTTTTGGCATCATCAGACTGTGGTCTGCGTGATGAGCATTGGCACAGTTTGCAGCTGACTGCGGTGGTGTGACGGGGAGGAATGCGAGAACCTCCAGATCTCAGACAGATATTTAATCAGGTGGCAAAAAAAGTTTCTGTTTCAAGTGTTGGAGTTTGATGGTTTTTAGGGTCCTGATCACTGTGGGTAAACCAGTTAGTGCTGAGTAACTATGCAAGCTCTTGATTTATTGACCAAACGTCTTTCCAACTGTCATCTATTGTTGGAGTTAGGCAGTGACCACAAGAATCAGTTCAAGGAAAAAAAGATTATTTGGCTTCCTGTCTGTGACAAACAGCTGCTTTTCCAAGTTAATAGGAGCCAGATAAGCTGCTTCAGCCACCTGCTGAAGATCCTTTATCAGTTTATCAGAACAGGCAGACTGGGTGGGCAGAGATCCCAGGCCAGACCAGGACACATGGAAGTATATCTCCCAGCTGTCCTGAGAGCACTGTGGAAGCTTTGGAAGAAAATCCAGAAGAGAAAAGATGTCTGGGCTGTTCTGCCTGCAATTCACCTGCCACCAAACCCCCCCAAAAAAGAATCAAGGTGGATTTATGTACTCTTCTGGACAGTTCATACTTTGAGGAAATCAACTCGACAAAGTCCAAGAATACTCCGCTGACTGTGCTCCTACAACAATGTCGGAAAAAAAAGATCAAAATCGATGCAGCAGAAACAGAGATATCGTCTTTTTTATTCCACGCATTCTCCTTCCTTGTCAAGACCTGGTGCCTACATTACCCACAATGCAGTTCAGTCGGAGATTCGGGTGTGTTATGCTAGTAGCGGCTAATGTAGCCTCGAGCAGAGACGAGCAGAGACGAGCAGCGAGCTACAGACGTCTGGTAAACTCACTTCTTTCTAACTCCACACATCCAGATTGTTTTAATTTTCAAACTTGTACTCTTCAGACCTGACCAATGCTGACTTAAGTGACATCACTTGAGGCAATTTAACCACATTTTGCGCTGCTCCCTCTGGAGCCACAAAAGGCTTTAATGCAACTTTTTAAACATATGCAGTAGGAGGGGTGGGAATCACCAGAGGCCACATGATAGGATATTATCACGATACGATCTTATTGCGATTTAAAACATTCTGCGATATGCCGAGTATTGCGATAAGATATATATTGCGATTTATTACCTTTTTTCAACTGCAAATTATGCAGTTTGTCAACATCTGGTTTATCTAATAAGATACAGTTTTCACTCTGTTCATCTCAGAGTTTTCATTCACATGTCTTGAGGTCAGAGGTCAAGGGACCCCTTTGAAAATGGCCATGACAGTTTTGCCTCGCCAAAATTTTGTCAAACTTTGGAAAACTGAGCCCGATACAACCTCTGAAGGACAGAACAGCGACCGGGCCCCGCGGCGGGCCGTCGGATTGTTAAGAGATTAATAGTTTATGTTAAGAAAGATCGATACTTGACGTCTATGTATCGATATAATATTGCTACGCAAAATATCGCGATACTATTGCTGTATCGATTTTTTTCCCCCACCCCTATACAGTAGTACTCCCCAAGACCTGTAAGCAGACTTTGATGAGCAAAATCGATGGAGTTCCCCCTTAATAAGCTGTGTGGTACTGTATAATATTGTATCAATCATAAGCCATTGGCCCTTATTTGATTTTTAATGGAGCGTCATATTAGATGAGCTACACGAGATGAATCTTAGACATGATAATCTTCTTGGACAACAAAGTGGAAGTTAATCCCAGGGGTTTACCTTCAGGGATGGCAGCCACAGCCAGAGCCACAGCAATCTTGAAATAGTAGACAGCACCGCGGATCCAGGAGCCTCCGTGGACGGGGTCATTGAAATGGCCAATGTTGATTATCCACACAGCCACACAGATGAGGGAGATGACCTGGAGGACATAGGGATGTGTGAGACATTGGTTGTAGCTTTGTTTTATCTACAAATTTATAAATAGATAAAAACTCGATGTGGTGACACAGTTTCAGATTCAATCTATTTGCCTCTCTCACCTTGGAGAGCTGCTCTCCAAACTCGTCCAGTTTCTGCTGCAGAGGGGTCCTCTCCTGCTCAGTGGCAGCCATCTGGTCACGAATCTTACCGATCTCAGTGGAGACACCAGTTGCAATAGCGATGCCAGTGGCTCTTCCAGCAGCGATGTTGGTGCCCTGAACAGAGACGGAGAAAAACCATTAGAAAGTTAGCTGGTCGATCTGGACCAAACAGACTGAAATATCTCAGCAACTATTGGATGGATGCTTCAGACCCACGGGACTGCACCGCCCTGCACGCTCATATGACATATCCGGCTCTGCCAACTTCCTGCTAGCTGTATGCGGTGGTAATAATGGATATATTGGCTGTAATTCATCACTTTTATTATCTTATAACACACCCATGGGCTGTACGCTGTGAGCCTGTACCGTGGTGGATGTTTTAACGTCTCTGTTCCCAAACAACCGGCTATCGGCCAGTAGCTAGTAGTGCTAGTAGCATGACATCAACAGAATTTAATGATGAACAATCCATGGTCTGTGGTCTATTGGACATCGATTTTGGAGGTCCTTGACATGAAAAAGTTTGAGATTGCTCTCAAAATCTGTGCGCTCGATTTCTCTAACTTCCGTTTATGGCCATCACTCACTTTATGCTCCTCTAGGAAGCAGCCAGGCAAAAAAGTTTATAAATAAATAAGTAAGTAAATAAATAGTTATAATAGTATGCATATTTATAATATTTTTATTGTTAAACACAGGCCGTTTCAGCAGACATTAAAATTATAACAACAGAATAGAAATTTTGTTTTACTTTTGTACGGCACTTTGTAGGCGAACGTTTTACTGGCGTCATTATGGTAGTCGACTCCATTACAGTCCAACATGGCGGAGGCGTAGCTCTGCTGCTGGGTGCTGGCGTTGAAATGGAACGTATAATTGACTTTCACTTCTTAGTAATATACGTTCTTTGGTATAACTGCTAAACATCAGCATGTTAGCATTGTCATTGTGCAAATGTTAGCATGTTGACATTAGCTGGGTGTACATATGTTGGGCAGGGGGTCATCATCATTTAGAAAAAGTGAAAATCACATTATGAAACAAACAATATGGCAGGAACTTTATTTAGCATGTAACATAAAGGTGGAAAAGGAAGGGTCACGCGATGAAAAAAAAAGAGAGCAGGACTCACGGAGAACAGCATGTTCTTCTTGTCCTGGTTGACGGCCCGGGGGTCTGGGACGGCGTCAGTGTGTTTGATCACACTGACGGACTCACCTATGGGAGACACACATTTTGGGTGGAGGGTGGTTAGGTAAGGCAGCAGACGTCAAAAAGACACCGTGACATGTCCATCTGTCCCGTAACACTTACCAGTGAGAATGGACTGGTCCACGCGCAGGGTTGTAGATTTGATGGAGATGAGCCTGATGTCAGCTGGCACTTTGTCACCAACTAATGTCCACACAAACACACATACAGAGAAATGCAAAAACAAAGTTCACCAGACTATTTTACTTTAAGGTATTGTTTAGCAGCTTTTGTTGCAGGATTAGAGTCCAAACAGCTTCATATCAATCTGACTTCAGGGTGGAGGGAGGAAGGGGGGGAAAGGGTTGATTGACTGGTTTTAGCACTCTGGATGGATAGTGTTGTTGTTGAAAAGTGATACCACAGTCAGAGACAGAGGGAGAGGGAGACCTTGGGGAGATCATGAAATGAAAAGAACAGGTGTACAGTGAACAGAGGGAGAGGGAGAGACAGAGGAGCGAGTCCGGCCGTCGATATTAAGTGTATTTATACTCAAGCTTGTTTTTTTTTTCTTCCCGCAGCAAGTTCCTTCAGTTCCCCTCCACCCCCTTTTTTCTGTGACTGCCTTAAAAGGGCCCATGTTCATTCTCAAGGACATCAGGAGACATGTTCTCACACACACACACACACACACACACACACACACAAACACACATGCATGTGACTCTTTTGAAGTACAGTATAGCGCATGAGCCGAGAAGCTTGATTCCTTCTTTATGTGAAATCGGGAGTTTTTAGTGCAAAAGTGTTTGAAATGTTTTCGTCTCAAGCTTGGAGTCGAACATTATTACTGTACTGAAACACTTGCTGTCCAAATCCAAGGTCGAGAAGTCCTGAATAAGCCACGGAGATGAGCTTTGGCTTAATTATAAGTACGCGCTACATAGTTAAAGTGTGTTCTGAATACTTTTACAGTATATTCTTAGTATTTAATATCCACTAGACCATGTTTTGATTTTCACATCCAAGCCGAAGCAATCTTTTGCAACGCCAGAACAAAATTTTCTTTAGTTTTTTTTCTGTGCTTAAGACTTTATCATTAATTCATTTAAAGGCAGGGTGGGCGATCTTGAGAAACTAGCAAGTGTACACTAGATTTTAAAAGTTATCCAATCGAAAAGCCAGGCCAGTTTTGCCAACTATTTTCCAGTGAAAGTAGTTAGCAGCACTAGCTCCAAAAGTCCATAAATCTAGCGAGAAAGTTACCAAGTCGGCGACACTGACAATCCGTCGCTTCAGGCCTCCCTCCAAAGCCACTCCCCCAAAATTATCATTACGAACATAAACACATCATAATGAATGTGAACGGCGAACATGGCTATTGTTAGTGCTCACAGCTGTCAAGCTAGCAGCTTGTGGAAGACTCCGGTGATGCGCACGGGCAGAGCATCCAATCATTACATTTGGTGTTTATTACAGTCCTCCGACAGCCACAGATACCAGATTTTTTTCTTTTTTTTTGTCAGAATATTTGATTTATTGATTGCTGTCAGGATATAATGAGAATGTTAACTAATATAGCAAAAATGTTTCTAAAATCTTTACCAACTATACCTTTAAATTTCCCAATTTCGGCTGCTGCCCTTTTGCTTACTCATCTCCTGACTGGAAAAGACAATTTACACAGACCAGTGGCTCTATTTTTAGCATTAGTATATAGTAGTAGTAGTAGTATGAAGAATTGGGCAGATACTTTCTCCTCTCCTGTATTGCACCACTCAAGTGAGGACACAACAAGTCCTATTCTGAGGGGTTAGATTCAGGAAGTTGGCCTTAACCTTTAATCCTGTGTGACTACAGAATGCTGCATATTTGTAGATTACTTTGAGTCACTTTATTACACTGAATTTACAGGATTTCCTGTGACCCTGAAGATCACTGCTGCTGCAGCCAAATTACATTGGTTCTTCTGGACTTTGAGTCCACGCAGCAGGTAAATCTGGGAATCTTTTTTGGGAATCTTACCGGAAACCTCCACCACATCACCAGGAACAATCTCCCTGGCCTTGATTCTCTGCACGCTCTTCCTGTCCGACCGGTAAACTTTCCCCATCTCAGGCTCGTACTCCTTCAGAGCCTCAATGGCACTCTCTGCATTGCGCTCCTGTTGCAACACACAGAACAGAATATAAATATGTGGACATTTTGGTACCCTGATCATGCCAAACTCTGCCGGTGTGTCAATCCTTCTTGTACAGTGTGAAACTCCATATACTAGTAATGTGCCCCTAATAAGTAAATATGAAATATAATAAGTTAAGGAGTCATACACCTGAAAAGCTCTGTGTTTGATTGTACAAGTCAAATGTATTTACGCTATCTGCCTCTCATGGTGGATGAAATACCCGAATTCAAAATAATATAACCCCATGCAATATACCAGCAACACCTTTCCAGCAATGAATTTGTGTCAAGACTGTCCGCGGTGTTGATTTAACTGGTAAACATGAGTAGAGTTGGTAATGTGTGATGTGTGATTTTTGTCATATTGTTGCATTTGATTGTATTGAATTTTAGAGAACATTGAGGCTTTTATTTGACTACTTTATCTATTTAAAGCCCTTGAAAACTTGGTTTTAAATTATTTCTTGGTCCTTAATATTTCTCTTTGACATTAAATATTCATGCCTAAAGAGGCAACAATCAAAATCAAAGTTTGGGGGAAACATGTTTAAAAATGTTTAAAACCATAACCATATATTATTTTCTATTATGCCAGGTGTGGCTAGCCATCCAGTCAGCTCATAAACATGTCAAAACAATTAACAATTCAAGTAGTATAGAAAGGAAATAGAAATAAACTCAATTTGTATATACAGTACATCTCAAAGAACAGGAGTACAAAGACAGTAATACATCAAGAGCTATTTATCACTTGAGTGATGCTAAATTATAGTTAAACTAGAATCACCGCCTTGCGGTTGTATGCCAACCAGTCAAGTTGCAGTTTACATCCATGCCAGTCCAAAATGCATCACTTCATCATTTTATCCTGTTAGACATTTGAGTGAAATTGTCATAATCACCATATGAATTTTTGAGTTATGGTGACCACAGTGACCTTTGACCATCATAATTTGATCAGTTCATCCTTGAGTCCAGATGGACGTTTGTGCCAAATTTGAAGAAATTTGCTCCAAAAACCCGAAAATGTAATGCCTCCAGCCACGGCTGTCGCCGGCGCGGAGGCATAAAAAGTTGTAAATGTTTGACATTTAACAAATGTTGATTGAGGACCATGTGTGTTTGCAGTGTGAGGTGTCTGTCTGCTGAACAACAGGTTGATGTTCGCTTCAGTCTGTGGTTTCTTCCAAGGCTGCCCTCGACCGCCTCAAAGTGTAAAGCCCAATTTATGCCAGCCGCCCTCCCTCTCTCCGCTCTCCCCCGTACCCCCCATGTGTGAATCCTTGTGCATAGTTTCCAAATGACTGCCGCAGGATTCATGTGAACCCCCCCCCCCCCCCCCACCCCCACCTACCACGCACACACACAAACACACAAACACACACACCCCAGGCCTGTTGGTAACCCGATCGTCCCTCTGTATTTTTACTGTGGATTGTAACAAAGCAGACGGCAGTTTGAGCCTTCAAGGGTCCCTGTCCGCCATCTCCCCCCTCCTCCCCTCCTCCCATCCTCCCGTCCTCCCCTCCACTCGCCCCCGTCGGCTTAACCTTTGGCCTTTTCACCTCTGGCTGACGTCATGCCTCTCATTCTGGACTCCCTCAGACTCGGAGCTCTCGTGTGCTCGCTGTAAAGGACACGGGGCTGCGACCTGAACAGGCCGTCCGTCATGTGTGATTTATTGTGTGTGACTGTTGCTAAGTATAAGAGTCTATTTAGGTGTGTATAAAAGACAGCGTTCAGGGGCAGGTATGTGTCCTTGTGATTGTTCCTCTGTGTGTGTGTATGTGTGTGTGTGTGTGTGTGTGTGTGTGTGTGTGTGTGTGTTCGCTGACCTGCCACACTCCAACGATAGCATTTGCAATGAGGATGAGGAGGATGACGAAGGGCTCGACAAAGGCAGTGACAGTCTCCTCACCTTCCTCGAACAAAGCCAGCGCCTGAGAGAGGCGGAGAGAGAAAGTACAAAATGTATTTTACTTTATGACTTGATGGTGTTTCCGTGATGTGTGATGACAGAGAGACACTTCTCGTCTCAGACTTTATCCCATAAATTCTATTTTTTCCCTTTGTTACTCCTCCAACCAACATTGATTTTCATGATCAGCTGTCAATTCTTTTTTACGATCGATCAATTACGTTTTTTTTTTGTCAGAAAATAGTGACAAAATCCTTGTTCTTAGCTTGTTGTGTTCGACCAACAGTCCAAAATCTAAAAACATTAAATTTACAATCTTACAAAAACAGCAAATCCTCACATTTGAGAGGCACATGGCAGCAAATATTTAGCATTTTTACTTAATGAATGACTAAAATGATGAATCAATTATCAACATTTTTGGTGGTTAAATTTCTGTTGCTCTATTGACAATGTCTCTTTATAAAAAGTCATTAAAGAATAACTTTTTACACATACTGAGACAACATCGAATATACACCTACATGTCCCAACACTTCTTCAAGCTAAATGATGAAGTGTTGAAAAAATTAGTCAATCAACAGAATATTACAATTAAGATCAATTATTAGTTTACCAAAGTCATTTATCAAGCAAAAATGTCAAACGTTCTCTGGTTTCAGCTTCTAAAATGTGAGGATTTGCTGCCTTTCTTTATTTTTTTTATCATTGTAAATGAAATACCTTTAGGTTTTGTACTGCTGGTTGAATAAAACAAGTCATTTTCTGACATTACTTTTTCAAAAAAAGTCGTTAGTTGCCGCCTCAATAAGGTTGAATTATTGCAGATGCTTTATGCTTCTCTTTATATACATTTCTCAAAAAAGTCATCCTTAAATATTTGTTATCTTTAAAATTCTGTTGGTTTGGACATTGCTTAATCTTTTTAAAGGGGACATATCATGAAAAACTCACTTTTTCAGACTGGTGCTCATACATTTGGGTATCTGGGGTGCCTACTAACTCACAAACTGTGAAATAAGACAACCCTCTCAGTTTTTTGTGGGCTGTCTAGATCAGAAAACGTGATTCCACAAGCCAATCAGATTTGGCTCCCCTTCCTATGTCACATGCAGGCTCATTAGAATATATCGCCCACAGCTTGAGAACTAACTTTGTAAAGGTGCACCATATTTGTCTCACCAGCCAATCAGAGCAGACTGGGCTTTTTCAGGAGGGGGGGGCTTAAAGAGACAGGCGCCAAAACGGAGCGTTTCATACCAGCCCATTAGACTGTTATCAAACCATTAAATAGGTGTTATCAGTGGCTATAAGCGCCATAGATGTGGGTAAATAGGGGTCTACTAGTAGGTTTTATCATCTATTCACATGATAGATCACTGAAAGAAGGTATAAAAGAACACGACAGCGACCTCTAGCGACTTAAGTAATTATGACAGGAGTAGAAATGGAAGTCAGGCGCTGTAGTATAGACAGCACAAAACTCCACATGGGGTGGAGGTCGGGGAAGATGGATAAAACACAAAACACAGTCTTTTTCGCTAAACTTAACTAAGTGGTAAGAGAGTGTTGGAACGTGTTGCTTTTAACTTTCACTTTTACAACGTAGTAGGCCCCTACTGACCCACATCTATGGTGCTTATAGTGACCGATAATGCCTATTTAATGGCCTGATAACGGTTGAATCGGGTGCTCAGACAGAGGGTGAATATAGGTATATTCAGACAGACAGCATGAGAAAAATAATGTGAACATTAAAGCAATTAAACATGTTCTAGTAGAAACCCAAATGAAAGAATGAACCTGAAAATGAGCTCGATATGTTCCCTTTAAATGACTAGTGGATCTGTTAGGGTTGAAGAGGTTAAGCAGTATAACGATGCAGACTCATTCATTATGAGATAAAGTAAAACATTATTACTGTTGGTAGTGATACTCTGCTTGGCTGGGCGTGTGACTTTACTGTTTACTGTTAAGATAGTTGTGCACCTGTTGCTCAGAGTGACAGTATTATCTTTTACTGCTGGTCAGCATTAAACATAAATATAATAGAGTCACAGCGAGTAGCTATTTAGGACAGTTATGAACCATCACTGGATCAAATGACTCTCTTGTGTCATCCTATGTGTCTTCCCTCTACATGTGACTCTTTTCCAACCCTATAGTCTAACACGTGTTGCGCCCCTGGTGAGCCGGAGTGGGAGACTGTTTCGGAAAGCCTTCGTGTTGACATTGACACAGATTAGCTGCAGGCCAGCGGAGCAGAGAGCTAACCCCATCCTTCTCTCGTAGCATTCAACTTTTTGCTCCTCCTCCTCATCATACAGTAATCTGCTGTGTTTTTTTTATTCGCCTGCTTTTCATCTCACATCTTTTCTCACCCTTTTCCCAAAAATAGCCTCCAGTGCTCACGCTCTCCCGTCTGTCTTCACCCTGCCTCTCTTCAAAGACACAATCGATCTCCAGGCTGAGCGTCAGAGGCTGTCAGCACGCCGCGGCAGCGGCACGACATTCCTGTGTGTATGAATAGGATGACCGTGTACTTGCAGTATTTAGTGTTCTCTCTTTTAGAAACCGTATACGACTCTGCATCTATTGCTCTCGTTTGTCATTGTAACAAACAATGCCATTGTGCAACCCAATCCCAGAATCTCCCCCCCTCCCACCTCCTCTCTGCCTCTCACTCTCCCCTGCTGCTGCAAGCCATCCCTCGTTCCTTCCATCCCTGACCTTTGTCTAAGGATACAGTTTCTCATCCTGGCTTGAGACTTCCTTAAAATAAAGCTCCTGATATGCATTTGCGCACACACACACACACACACACACACACACACACACACACACACACACTCTCTCTTTCTCTTTATCTTCCTCTCTCTGTTTCTCACACACACACACACACACACACACACACACACACACACACACACACACACACACACACACACACCCGTCAGGCCTTCTAAGGCCATAGTGACAGCTGTGCAGGGAGGCCAGAGGGCAGAGATGGAGGATTAAGACAATGTGTCCAGCCTACTCTCCTCCACAAAACTGTTTTGGAGAGGGGAGGAGGGAGAGAGAGGGATTCCTTGTGTAAATGAGAGTGAGGACATGGGGCCAAATGTAATTTAATAACTCAGCGATGTACACGCTGGCCCGAGTGTGTGAGCGTGTGTTTGATCACAAAGAAAACAGGCGAGGGGTCAGAGAAGATGCAGCACTTCTCACGTCACTGTCGGGTTCTTTATGCAGCCTGAACGTGCACTTTTGTAATCGCCAATCTTGTTCCTATTCTTCCTTTTTTACTTTATCAAACTAGTTTCAGTTCTGTTTGTGAGGTGCTCCATCGACATCACGCCACATTTAGATGCAAGACCTCGACTTTGAGCAGCTAATATGTGACTTTGTCACCTCAAGCAGCTCCAACAGGATCGGTATAGTCCCTAAATACAGACTAAGCCAATCATTAACTTTAATATAACCTCAACCTGAACCATTTGATTTGTGGAGCTTGTTATGGACGGGTGGGAGTAAGGTCATGCTTTAAGGACTGATACCACCTTCTGATTGGTCAGCTTCAACGTGCTAAATGCACAGTTTTGATGGGTGTAAATTGTGCCAAATATCAAAAGATTTGAGGGTTCTCAGGCTTCAGTTTCTACCAATAATCTTCTATATGATATAATATAATAATTAAATCATATTTTGTGGCAGATTGGAAAATTTGGCAACAGTTTAAGGGGAAAATACTGAGATACGGTATAGGAATAAGTAATTCTATGAAAGAAACAACTATTACAAACTGTTCAGAAACAGGTCTGAACTTTAACTTGTAGTTCTGAGAAAATACATTCTCTATTCTTTCTTTTTGTCTTGGCTTTTTTTCCTCTTTGCCAAACACTTTATACTCATGAAGGATGTTTGTTCTATCTATTGTTGGACTTAGTTACTGGGACTCTTAAGGGACCAAATGTAAGTAAAAAAAATGTAGTGACCATGTCCTAAAACCTTTGCAGTCTCTCTGCATGCACGTACTGTATACCATCATGTAAACACAAATAATGCACTGTATCAGGTAAAAAGGAAAAGTGAGCAAACTCACAAAAGAGATGCAGGCGGCCAGCAGTAAGATTCTGACCAACAGGTCCTCAAACTGTTCCATCACCAACTCCCAGATCGTCTTTCCTGTTAAAGAAAATGCATCAAATCACATATTCAAGTGTGTGTGAGGTCAATACTGCATATTTCTTTGCTGTATATGTTAATATATCTATATATTTGCATGGCATAAATGTTATGGAATGTCAACATAATCTCAATAATTCATGTGCTTTTGCATGCAAGATAGTTTCACCAACAAGGGTTAAGTAGTGAGCAGCATTGATTGTGATGAAGCCGAGGATAAATAATCATATAATATTTAATATGATATATTTGATAAGCGATGATTCATTTTGCTTCAGCAACCTCATATAAAGCCATTTTTGGTAACACTTTCCATGAAAATCTGCTTATAGCACAGTATAATTATATTTATAAGCAGTCATTAATATTGATAATACTTTATAACGGTAATCATAACACATCATAAAGCATTTTATAATGACTTGTCATGTATCATAATACTTCATAATTGCTGGTCACTCACTGACATTTTGTTTTTGCAAGGATCATAGAGCATTATAATTCCCATAGTTGTAATTCATGATAATCTTTTTATAATGCATTATAATTACTGTTATAATCCATTATAATTGCTGTTATAATCCATTATATTTGCTGTTGTAATGCATTATAATGTGATTATAAGTTACTCTAAGTGGTCATTGTTTGCTTTAAGTAAATTACACTTTACTTAAAGCAAACAATGACCACTTAGAGTAACTTATAATTGCATTATAATGCATAATAACAGTGATTATAATGCATTATAAACTGATTATAATAGTTTGGGTTTAAAAGCACAACAATATGCAACACCTCCCAAGCCAAAGAAACTGAATGGCCTTGGATCAACATATTATTAGTAGTTTGGGTCACAATAATAACTATCTCCGAGCCAGCAGCACACTGGTGGACCAATGACAGGTGTTAGTTAGATAAACGACCGTGTGACCTGTCATCACAGGAAGTGAGAGGAACAGGTGCGTCCGGGTGGCACAAAGTTAAAAGAACAGCTCTGACATGTGATTCAAACATGAATAATTGAAAAGCAGGTGTTTGAAGCTTTAAAAGTGGACTCACCCTCCTCCGCTGGCAGCTCTGTGGGCGAAGAGAGACAAAACAATATCAATGAGAGATAGCCATTCTAAAGGCATAGCTACACACCACATTTACTGCATTGTTTTTAATGTTCGAGGCGGGAAATGTCGCTGAGGACAAAACTGTTTTGACACATTTAGGAATGATGAAACTATAATCTATTCTGGCCCCCACATTTATTAGAAACTATTGATGGGACTCTAAGTGATTAATTAATGTTAAGTAGCAGCTGGTTTGTTCAGGCCTCTTTGTCCCTCTGACAGTTTATGAGACAATTATAGTGACTTTACTAATTGACCTTTGCAGTGACCTTAATTACTCTGTTATTCTCTGTTATACTCTGTGTACGTTTGCTGTTACTCTGTCAACATCCATTTGTCAGCTGAGATGCTCCACAACAAATACAGAGTCACTGCAACCTGTTGAGCGCGGTTTAATGCAACAATAAGACGCTAAAAAGTAGTCTTGTCCAGTCTTGTTTTTGTTACAAATATGCCTTTTGAACTGCGGACATAATAACGCAGGTGTAATCAATAACATTGACGATGTTCCATTTACTTCAAAAGGTGCCTTCAAATGGGGTCGTGTTTACTGTGTTGACTAGAAGAGTCCATATGAACGCCCTCCCTCTAGTGGTATTCACGACCCCGTGAGTGGAAAGTTTCTGAAAGCTCAGAGTTGACGAGTTGTGACGTGTTTGTTGACGTTGTCAGAAATGGCGGAGGCCATGGAAGTTAATTCTTCGGTACATAATTAGTTAATATATTGTAATTTTTGTCGTATATTGTTTTTCTTCGTAATATTATAATATCTCGTCTTTTTCCTCCGTCATTATGCCTTTGCATTTATTGCATTATGTTACCCGCTTGCTAGCTTGCTAAATTGTTAGCCTCTGTGGCTTCTAGACGCCGACAGTAACGTTAATATTGTTGTTGCTTAGCAGCGGTGTTCTCATGACTTAACCACTTGAACGCCATATTGTGAGTGGCGTTGTAAACACGAGCTCACGAGTTTCATTTGAAAGCACCACCAGTTCCAGGGATACTTAAATGCAACAGAGAAGTGGTTAATGATATTAATTACACCTGTGTGTCCCCTGCTATGACATGAGTTTAAATAGGCCTATAGGATGCAGGTGTTTTCTCAAATGCCAGGATGGAGACTAATTTTGCTCAGTTTAACGAAAAAAGTCTCAACTCAAGGTCAATTTACGTGCCTTGTCAAGGGCGTTCAGCTGCATTTCACGGCCTTCCTCGGCGGATAGACTCCATCTCACTGAGGGAGGCTACTGTATGAGACGCAGTTTGAAAAAAGTGATTAAGTTGACCTTGAGTTGAATGAGCTGTCGCGCTCTAATTCACTAATAGATAAAGAATCTTCAATCAAAACTAAAGCCAGTAGTGATTGTCAGAAACCTGAAACTCTGATGCACCTCCTCCACAAACATCAACACCCCTTTGTTTCCCGTAATCACACCATCATCAAAAACACACAGTGCCAGTTCATCTATCAGTCATCCCACTACGTCTCCTCCTTCTCTTTCTTCTCCCCTTAAGTGTTTGTGCCATTTTATCTTCCTAGACCTCTCAGGTACACTGTGTTCTTCCACTCTCTCTTCCGAGCTAAATTCCATTGATACATGTGTGTTCCTCCATCCATCCACTTCACTCATTACTACTCTTTCATTACACCCTCCAATGCTCCATCCAACTGTTTCCACCAGACATCCATCTTTCTCTCTCTCTCCCTCACCGTTGTAGCCATACTTGTCCAGGTTCTTCTTGAACTGCTCAGGTGAGAGGCCGGTTTCTTCAGTGACGCCAAAGTAGGACAGAACGTCCGGCGACTCTTTCATGTGCGAGTTCTCCATCCTCGCTGAAACGGAGAGGCTTCGGGAACAAGAGGGGATAGAAAACACAGAAACATTCACATCAAGTCTGAGCGGCCTGACACTGAAAGTTAAAACTATAGTGAAGCTCAAAATGTTCACCCACCACTTTCCTGAAGTGTGGGATTGGGATCAAAAGCTGGCAACCCCCCTGCGTTCACACTTGCTCTCTCTCTACCCCCTCTCTCTCTCTCTCTCTCTCTCTCTCTCTCTCTGGGCTGGTGCTCTCCTCTCGGAGCCCTGGACTGACAGAAAGTGCAACCCGGCAAACTGTCCTGAAAAGTTTTATACAGATGAAAAAGTGGCCTCATTGGTGCTTGCTCACCATGCACTCGCCCCTCATTGGCTGAGAACGTCACAAATAGGTGGGCAGGGATGGCCCTGTGGTAAAGAATAGGCAGGGGGGAGGTGGGAGAGGGCAACAACTGCAGAGGGGTCTACTGCCCGGCAAGCTGGAAATAAGATGTGCATTAGAGAACATGCATGGTCAGGGGCAACACAGCGGCTTTCTGAATGAGAGGTAGGGGACACTGATGAGACGGGACAGTATTTTGTGTAGGTGCGTGCACGTGTTTGTGAACACGTGGACACACGTTGACTCAACAAGTGAATGAAAGAAATGTAGGAAATGAAAGGCTTTCAAAGGTCACTATCACTTCTGCTTTTGCTGAAGCAAACTTAAATAAACTAAACAGTGTTATTTATGCACAATATTCCTTAATGCATTTATATTTGCCTAAAAAACAAAGATTTTTCCAGTCGAGGAAAGTACATCTACTTAAAGTAAGTTTGAGGTACTTCACTTGAGTATTTATGCTACTGTAGTTACTAGTTACTTTACAAATTAAGAATGTATATAAAAAACAACAACATATTATAAGCTTATAGTATACAATTTTCTCCTCTTTCCTCTCCTGTTAATCATCTGACGACCCCTCAGATTTATATTGAGACTCTTTGGAGGGGCCTAACCCCTAGGTTAGGAACCACTGGACTAAACTACCAAAACGTTAAGCTACATTAGTATTAACAATCTAATAATGTAATATATAACCATTTGAATAAGGGGGCATTTTTAAACCTGCAATAACTGATTTTTTTAGCCCCTTGGAGGCAGCAGAAGCAAGTTGTGAACACAATATCATCGCCTGTTAAATTGATAGGCAGTTACGGAGCAACATTTTCATTCACTTGGAGTGGTGTTTCTGTACACCTGAAGAATATAAGTCCAATACTCTTTACTACTTTTAGCTCTGATTATGGTTTCAGCCTGAATGTGGTTACCAGCCGGGACAGCGATGCTGATGTTGTTTCCACCTTGTGAGTCTGTATGTGTGTCATCGTGGCAAAATGTGGTCCTGTAGTTGGAACACAGTGATGTGCGTTCAGGGCTGTCAGCGCCTCACCAAAGCTCAAAAAGAAATATTGAGATTACAGGATGGTTGTATCCCTATATATTGATGATTTCTTCATATTCATAATTTTATGAATTATATTTTTTTATTCAAAACTGTCATTATTCATAATCTGTCTCAGGGTTACTCCAGTAAAACTAGTCACACCAGTATAATATGCTACTAGAACTAGGCCTACCTTTCCTCCAGGAAGTTCAAGGCCAGGCTAACAGGTCTACTTCCGGCTAGCGCGGCTAGCTCCACGGCTGCGGTTAGCATGGATATTTATTATTTAAAAAGTAGTTCAACACTGTCGTATGATGAAAAAAAGAGCTGTGGTCGCTAATGGTAAACCAGCACTTGACCTGCGGGATTGTACTGAGCGGAAGAAGCAACAAGTTTACACGGACTCTTAATGCAAAGTGGTACGAAAACAAGGGATAACGTTAGCTAAGTGGCTAACGCCAGACTAGCTGCCTGCTCTTTTCCTCCAGCAGCGAGAGTGTGTGGATAAAAGGCGGATAAAAGGCGGATACTGTGACCTGAACAACTTACCAAGAGCTCTGCTGAAGCATGAACAATCCACGGCCCGTGTCCGGTCTCAGGTCGCCTTGGAAACCTTCTGCAAAAGCCGCATTGACTCGGTGATGGATGAGCAGCTGCAGGATCCATATCAGCGCAAAGGTAACGTTAAACATGATGTGATCTGTTACCTTGCCAAGCAAGAGCTAGCCTTTCAGGGAAACGACAGGAGTAGTTAACTCTGCCAGTCATGGAAATTATGGTGAACTGTTGCTTATGAAAAAGACGACAAGTTAGCAACACATTTAAGCTTCTCAACTGTGTTTGCGGGTGTTGTGTCGATGTACTGTAATGTACTGTTTCCCCTCCCTAAACCCACCGCTAATCAAAGAGTATAAAAGCAAAGAGACGAAACTCCGGTGTTTTTGACAACAGCCGCTGCCGCCATTTTGGACTGAAAACGCTTGTTATATTTATAAAATTTTATTGTTCAACAAAGGCCATTTTGGTAGAATATGACAATAGAATAGACACAATTATGTTTGACTTTTGCACGCCACTTTCAAGTGGAAATGAAACGTTCAACCAAGCTGGTTTACTAAAGGGATTTCCACTCTAATGAACAATTGTATAACAAACACGACAAATGTCAGCATTTTAAAGAAAAAGAAGATCCGTTTCATCTTTCGTGGCAAGAGCTTCACCATGTTGCAGTACTCCAGCCTGTGACGTCACAAGGATGGTTGGCTCGCCTGAGTTACACAGATTCAACGGTAGAGACGGAGACTGAGGAGACGCAGGACTAGAGGTCGACCGATATGGGTTTTTTATGGCCGATGCCGATGCCGATTTTTTACAGAATCAGGACAGCCGATGGCCGATATATGATGCCGATTTTTTTTTTTGCCGATATGTTTGGCTGGTTTTCTTTTTTTCCTCCATCTGATTAAATATAACAGCTTAATAATAACAAATAATACACAAAATGTCTTAACTTAAGTAAACATTTATTGAACAACACTTATGGTCTGTCTCTCCAATTTGCATTTTGTGTCTGTACTGCAGTGCATATTTTATTTTGTGCATGATGGTTAATAGTAGTAATAGTACAGGGCTCAAAACCTTTTAAGCACCTTTCCAAAACTGTCCTAAAGCACGTTTTTTATTTCTGTTTGTTGACAGACACTGTTACAAGCTATATGGCCATAATCTAAGTGATCAAAAAATAATAATAACTTTGTTCACTCGTATTACACAGCCTGCTGCTCTTATCTGCTATGATGCGGAATACACACAGGCCAGCGGTGACGTCATAGAGGCTGTGAAGGACCCATAGACCGTAGAGACGTTTAATGAGGAAGTGAACTTTTTGCTAAATGTTTCGACAAATTGCTCGTGTCTCCGCCCTCACACGCAAACTTGCACTTATGACAAGCATTGTCAGCATCAACTCTAGTAAAGTGTAATCACGCATTATAAGTTTAGTTTTCTCCGCCATAGTTAGTAAGAGTAGAAGCTCTGTGTGTGTGTGTGTGTGTGTGTGTGTGTGTGTCTGCGCTGCAGCAGCGTGTCTGTGAGCGCTGCTCCGCCCCGCACACAGCTAACGTTACCGACGGAGAGAAATTCTCCGTTACCAAAAACAGAATTGATAACGTCGGAGCATTTCATATCTAACCAATTAAATATATAGGGCTTTGAAAGAGAAGAATTTAAGCCTACCGGTTTCTCCCGGCAGAATGGCAATTTGATTGACACAAGGGGCGGTGTCACACGTGTTCCACAGCAACAACAACACTGGGCTGCCCGCAGATGTGCCTGCTTGATAATCGGCTTCATATGCTCAGGCATCGGCCGATGCCGATTATGAAAAAATGTCAAATAATCGGCCCGATTAATCGGCCGACCGATAAATCGGTCGACCTCTACGCAGGACAGAATAAAACAAAATCCTGGATGTAAATTTGAGTTTTACAATGTTAAAGGGACTGTTTGTAACTTCTTACACGTATAAATTATTGCGGGTCAGTGTCCCATGCGCGCTCGATGATTATTTATCAAAAATGTAATTGTGTAAATATTTTGTAAACGCACCAATAGTCAGAGGATAGTCCTCTTAGAGGAGCTAATTATAAGATTGTGACCTCAGTATTGTTGCTAGCGCACAGGCTGGTTCTCCTAAACTGGAAAAACCCACAACCTCACAGTTGCATTCTATGGTTGAGAGATGTCATACAGCACTTAAAGAAACTCAAGTTTATGCTTTTTGGCTCTGCCGACAAATTTGAGAAAATGTGGCATCCCTTCCTAGACCACGCTGAATCTAAGCTTTAAATCTCCTCATATGTAATTTGCAATTTGCAGACCTACAGTCATTGTCATTACTTTTGGATACACTGCATCTATGAAATTTCATGTTGAATTCGTAAGCAACTTGAACCCCCCCCCCTTTTTTAAATTAATTTAATTCTATTTATGTATTTCTCATTGTGTACGTTTTTGTTTGTTTTTAATCCTTTGCCGGTCATTTAATATTTTTTTTTGTGCTTTTCCAGCGTTAAAGTGTAACAAAATGGAACAAAACAGGCTTTCGTCATTGGCTCATATTTCCATTGAAAAGGAGAGACTGAAGCTGAGGAATACATCTAACAAGCACATGGACTTTGTCTACAAATAAAGTAAGTTCAAGCTTTTTTCTACCGGTGCGCTGACATCCAAGATTTGTCTCTGATTATTTCTTTATCCTGGTGCGCCGTCACCAGACGCTTATTGTGTTTGGGTGAGCTTTTGCTAGGGCTGTCCTTGACCAATGAACTTCTTAGTCGACTAACACTCATACGATTTTGTCGATTAATCGATTAGTTGATTTAGTCGACAGACCTGTAAAACTGAGTTTCTCCACAAAGAATCATACAAAAGCACCACTTTGAATCTTGTGTTTACCAGAGATGTGCTCATAACTTTCTTGGAAATAAGACATTCAGCATGGAAAAAGCATAAAAATGACTAATTCACTAAAGAAATTTTAGTTGACTAAAACCAAAACGACCGATAAGTTGACTAAGCGACTAGGGGGGGGCAGCCCTATCTTTTGCGCATTTTGTGAGAGTGAATAAGCTGTTTTCTACTGTGCAATGACACCCAAGATTTGTCTCTTCTTTTTTATTTAACCTGGTGCGCTGTCACCAGACGCTCATTGTGTGTGGGTCCATTTTGCGCATTTTGTAGGAGTGAATGAGCTGTTTTCTACTGCTGACACCCAAGATTTGTCTTTTTATTTTCTCTTTCCTGGTGCGCCGTCGCCAGACGCTCAACTGTTTTCTGCTGGTGTGCTGACACCAAGTGCTCTCTCTGTCTCTCTCTGGGCGTTTATAGTGTTGTATGTCTGCCTAACTAATGTAGAATATATTTTAGGCTATATTTTATCTATCCATGACTAATATAGACATATCCATATGCCACATTGATAGGTCACTGCCTACTCAGGCAAAGATTTCACAGCACGTTACTACAGAATCGGTTTTGAGTTCATTGCCAGGTGTTTATATGTCTGTGGACAGATTTTGCCACTGCGATAGCGTCACAATCATGCAAGATGCTATCACGAAACTTTACAGGTATGTTGTTGACATCAAAAATGGAGGCCGAGCTCTAAGATGGGTGTGATCCGAGCAAGGGCGCCGTAAGTAGGGAGTAGGAAGTGGGGAAGGGGCCATCGGCCCCCCACTTTATGCCCCCTGGCCCGATTATGCGTTGTGGCTGGTGTGATTCCATCCCAAGATGGTCTCTAGTTTATCTGTGTTTTAACACCAGTCAGTTTGGTATATTGTTGAACTCTGAACACCATAAAACAACAGTGGAACGCTGGGAAAGTGACCAGTCATTGTCATCAGTATCGTTCTTCATTACCAGTCTTTTCACATTCCTCAGTTTCACTCTCTGCAGGTTCACCTCCTCTTTCTCCCTGTTGTTTCTTTCCTCCATCTGCCCCAACACTTGCTTTTGTCTCCCTCCGGGCTAGCGTCTGTTCAAGCGTCTCCGCTGTGTGTTTCCTCTCTGACCCGTGGTGGTGCTGTTGTGGGCCGGCTGTAGCAGCGCAAAGCTCAAGGTGGCTCACTGACATTTAGCTCAATCTCCCTTTGGGATCAGGTTACTGCGGCTCATCCTAAGCACTGTGCACTAATGCTAATAAAACACAGCAGTGATAATGCTGCGCCACCCATACAGAGGCACGCACACGCACACACGCACACACACACACACACACACACACACACACAGACACACACACACACACAGACACACACACACACACACGTATCAGTGTTCTTGCACGGTGAGAAGGCAATTCTTGAAACACTAGTTTGGGATCATTACTTGGAAAGGGGTTTATCATGCACGTCAAGTCATTTGAGTTGTTTGTGATGAGATATTAATTCAAAAGGGTGCAAAAATATGAATAAATATAATTTTACTTCCTTAACCTTGACATAAATGTACTTATCCAGGTGTTTTATTGGACTGACATTACCCTTTTATAATTAAAATAATTATCATGGCTTGGTTTAAGTGTGCAGTTCTGCCTGTAAATTGGTGTTTTCAAGGTGCCATCGCTCACAGCACGTTGACATGTTGTTATGTTTCCTGTTGCGATTGTTGACTTAAGGATATTTAGGTCCGAGGATATCATGAGACATGAGAGAGGACACAGACGTCCTAAAACATGACGTCCTCTGCTGTCGACCCCTCAATGCTCTCTGTAGTCTGTTCAGCAAATATAGAAGATACAAGTACATTTGTTTTCTTTGGTCTTTAGTGTATTTGTCATGTCGGGAAACAATAAAGTAAACAAAAACATGATAGTTTCTATATAAAGCATTCACCCTCCCTTCGAAAGTTTTCATGTTTTTATTGTATTACAAAGTAGCAGTGTAAGAAAATATCAATACACATGAGTATCGTGATGTTATGTTGTGCGATACTGTATCGATTTTTAATTAACCTCTTAAAAATCTGACGGCCCACTGTCGGGCCCGGCCACTATTCGATCTTTCGGATGTTGTAGCAGGCTCACTTTTAAAGCTTGAGTGAAGTTACTGGTATCATATGAAACAAAAAAACCTAAAGAATCCATTGGTACCAACCATCGAGAGTCCCTTGACCTCTGACCGAAAGATATGTGAATGAAAATGGGTGCTATGGGTACCCACGAGTCTCCTCTTTACAGACATTGCCCACTTTATGATAATCACATGCAGTTTGGGGCAAGTTATAGATTTATGAACCCTGTGAGGGTTTCTGGACAATATTTGTCATTGTTTTCACGTGCCCACTTTATGTTAATCACATGCAGATTGGGGCAAAAAACATGCAAAAAACATTTTTTCCTGCAGTATAAGTGTGTTATTTTTGCCTATTCTAAAATGGTGTATTTCTGGTGTGTTCTTTGTACTGTGACAGTTTTCCTCAAATTAAATTGGAAAAAAATCGCAATATATCTCCTCGCTAACACTATCGCAATATATCGCAATATATTGAATCTTTTTTTTACACTGATTAACAGCATAAGACGATTTAATGTCAAAATGAAAACATATCGCTATAAAGTGATCTAAATTAATTACAAATATAAAATACTCGTTTCCTTTAATAGGATACACCTAAATCATCGGCAGTTGGTTTTGGAAGGCACACAATAAGTATGTAGTCACGTACACATTGTGTATTATTATTTCAAGACAAAATATGTTTTCAAAAGTGTTTCTTTTCGAGGCTGGAGGAACTGTGGTGGGGTCATAAAAAGTGCAAAAACTTCAGCTTCATGATCGTCACTTCATTTTCTTCTTGCCGTTTTTGTTTGTTTGTTTGCTTTTTTTTTGTGTTTTTAGTTTTGACAGAGGACTTCCACATCGTCCTTCCCCCCCCTGAAATGATTATGTGCATAATGATTTGGAGCTGGGACGGGGACAGGCTCAGTCGTGATGTAACCAGCGTGTGTGCGAGAGCTTGTTGGCAGGCGGCTCGGTGTGGGAGGTGGGCACGTCAGGACTGCCTGCCTGTGGCTGCTCATCACTGTGATAGATACAGGAAGCAGGATGATGAGGGCCAAAAGTAGCAGCAGAGCAAGCAGTGCTGCGTGTGTGCGTGTGTGCGTGTGTGCGTGTGTGTGTGTGTAGGCACTGCATTGTATTATTAGCTGAGGCAGGGCAGCTGGGGTTTGAAGTGCCCCACTGTAACTGTACCTAGAGCAGCAGTTGTGCTCCTCTGGTATAAATAGTGCCGTGGGCATGTGGGCAGGCAGTTATGACACAATGACAGAATTTCGGTGTTCTTTCAGGGAGGTTTGAGAATGTGACACCCTGCAGGCGAGGACCCCCCTAGACGCTACACCGAGGCTTGAAGGTTACATCAAGGTGGGGATGAGTGTGCAGAGCGTTTTACATGCACCGCAGTAACCACATTATTCTGCTGTTTCACTGTGTGAACAGAAAACAGTTTCCTTTTTGAAGGATCAAGATTAACACAGTTAAAGGAATAATTTGACATTTTTGGAAAATATGTCTATTTGCTTCCTTGCAGAGAGTTTTAGATGAGAAGATTGGTACCACTCTCCTTAGTGGTATCAATCTTCTCGTCTCTGCGAAAAGGTAAATGGGCACGTTTTCCGAAATGTCAAACTATTCCTTTACCACAGCTATTTCTGCTGATAAAACCCATTATCTCATTAAAGCTTTGACTAGCTAGGTTTCTTAGAGATTTCTCATCTGTGCATAGAAAAGACAATGAAGGGGTGAAGTAACAACATGTTGAAAAGTGATTACTGACCAGTGGGCAACCTCTGGGTCTGAAAAGTGAAACCAATGCTGAAGTGCCTTAAACTTGCATTCTTTCTAATAGCCAGCAGGGGGCGACTCCTCTGGTTGCAAAAAGAAGTCTGATTGTATAGAAGTCTATGAGAAAATGAGCCTACTTCTCACTTGATTTATTACCTCAGTAATCATTGTAAACATGAGTTTATGGTCTCAATCGCTAGTTTCAAGTCTTCTTCAATACAGCATGATGTTCATTTAGTAAATTATGGTCCAATTTAGAGTCAAATATACCATAAAGTAGGGTATGCTTTAGGGCGGGGCTACCTTGTGATTGACAGGTCACTACCACAGCGTTGTCCAGTCTGGGAGTTGTCGATGTTTTCTTCTTACAACTTTAACCCTTTCACAGTGTGTTTTCAGTTCATGAAAGTTAATTACAACCTTTTTGGTCGCCTATAAATGTCTTATTCAGCGTTCGGTTGTACTTAGCTCCACCCTCTCGTGTCACTTCTGGTTGCAAAAAAACAAGATGGCGATGGCCAAAATGCCAAACTCGAGGCTTCAAAACAGCAGTCCACAAACCAATGGGTGACAACACGGTGACTACGTCTACTTGTTGTATACGATCTATGTTACTGACCAAAAAGAAAAACAAAAGAAAGAAGTTTTAGATTAATTGGACTAATGCTACTCATGTAAACACCTCTATTCGCTGATGACTAACAGTAATCCGTTTGTATATGCATGTAAATGTAGTGAGTGTGGCACAGTAGTCATCATTTCACCCATTATATATCCTCCGTTATCATTATTTACTAATGCTGATATTATTTTTTTAAATAAAAGGAGATTTAATTAGTTTAATCAATGTAAGGTGGTCGCGCACATCCAAAACCGTATTAGGCCGGTGCTAGACTAGTAGAAGACAGCAATGAAAAACGTAGATCACTAACGTTTTTCCCAAAACAATAATTTTTAAACTAATTAAATCGTTAGTACTCTACTAACTAAGATGTGCCAATAAACTGCACTCTAAGGGAGCTACTGTGTGCGGACCTTATTCTACGATTTAATTAGTTAAAAAATTATTGTTTGGGGAAAAACGATGGTGCTGGAGCACCTTTCTCATTGCAAACCTAAATTGAAAATGTGAAACTCTGCTCTTTTTTTTATAATGATAACTATTGTATCTCAGTTTATATGTATGCATTAGGGTTGTTGCGATATAGCCTATAGCCACAATATCCGTGATATTTTAAAAAGTGTAATATTGATGTCATGTTAACAGTACACATAATAATATTGTGTAAATAATCCAGCGCCTCTTAAATCATGCTTTTGTTCAGTTGTGTTTACAGACTCTCTCTCCACCTCCCACACTTGTATTTTGAGTGTAATTAATTTCCTAAAAAAGAGACAAAACACACAATAAACAAAGTTAATGATGAATTTGAGTGATAGCATTATTATCATTATCTTTAGTAATCGCTATAATATTGTTATCAGGAATTATTTTTAATTGTGTGATGAAAATCTGATATTGTGACAGTCCTAGTGTGAACGTACTCCCATCTCCTGCCATCCCAACAATCTTTTGGCTGTTCTCCGTTTCACCAGCTCATGATTCTTGCCCTCTTCTGCACCCACTTCATCACTTTGCTGCCACGTGCCCCGAAAACTGTCCCTGCCAGTAAACCAAGGCCAGACGCTCCTCTTAAGTAAGTGTGTCCCTGAGAACATAAAGTGAGGACACACTCCAGACTCTCGAGTTGCTCTGTTATGTCACAACATCTCAGACTGAGGGAGCCCCCCCTCTCTTTCTCCTCTCTGGTCCAAGGAGACAGTAGAAATTGATAAAGAGCCACTTCCTCCTCAGAAGATCTGTCTGCGCTGTGCAGTGAATCAGAGCCAACACGTTGTGTTTACAGAGGCCTGTCTAGTCTCTTACAAGACTTATGACATCAATAAAACCTCAGTAGCAGCTACTGCACTGCTTGTATTACACGTTTAAATCTCTTTGGTTTATAACCTGTGGAAGTGTGGAAACGTGTCTGGGTTTGCTGCAATTTCAGATTATAGCCAATTCAAATTAGATTAAAGATTAAATTATTGATATCAGGTGTGCGTCTTATGACGTGCATTAATGCTGTCAGATAATTACATGATTACCTCATATTGTGTATTGCCACCTCCTGGTGAGTCTAGGTGCACAAGTCTAGGTGTACAATTTGATTTGTATCAATAGCTACATAAAACATTTTTCTTCAACAGAGATACATTTATGTACAAACTTCGGAAATGTATGCCCCATGTAGGCCTAATGTATATAATGAAATACATACAAAAACACATTTATAGGGAGATATATTACCAAGATTATACGTATAAATATAAAAGACACATGCAATGATCATGTCGTGCAACTGCTGAATTAGGGTACTGGCACCTTTTTTTTATCCAATTAAGGCATTGTTCAGTCCCACAGATTCTATGGATGGGACCTTCAATTTGAACGTAGGATGTATAAACATGCTGTTCACACTTACAGAGCCTTATTTTAAATTGAACACTGAAGTCACGTCCTTTTTCTGAAAAGTTTACATTCTTCAACTTACAAACCCTGTTTATGAGAAAAAAATCTTAATTTGTCACAAAGTTTATCTGCACCTCTTAAGCCATCTACACATGATCAGCGGTAAAATCGCTCTGCGCTGGCTGTGCCATTGTTTTCCTACGGGGAGAGCGGTGCCACCCAACTAGGTGGAGGCACTACCCTTGGCGTGGCACACCGCTCAAAATCAGTCAAGCACTGCGCTCAAAGTTCAAATATTTCAACTTTGACCTTGGTTGCCGCTCTCCTTTCAAAGTGCGACCAATGAGAACAGTTACAACTGTTGTTGTTGCCTAGAAACAGTGAATGGCGTTCCTTGCGCTCTTTTTGGGGAGATATTTGACCTGCTGCCTCTTCAAGTCTCTGTGTCCTACCTCGCGGTGAGTGAAGAGCAAATCTCTTGTCATGTGAAAGCAGCTTTCCCGTGCGATTGTTGTGTATATTTTTATTAAAAATCCAACAGTCATATTAGCTTTTACTTGCATCTATCTGATCGGTTTATTACGTTTCAAATCAAAGTATCTCTATTATTTCATACTGTGTGTTCAGAGTGTTGCCCCGCCACAGTGGATGGAGAGTGTCAGCGTTCCTGAATTGCACCTCATAGATGGGACTTTGTTCAATAGGAATCGTTGCAGAAAATGCTTATGCTAATGAGACAATCAGCCCGTGTGCCCACACTGTGTGTGTTCGACCCCCCTCTGCTCCGCGGGTGCATCTCTCTCTGGCGGGTTAGCCGGAGGAGTTTGGCATTCTCGGAGCGTCGGAGTATATTTAACCCTGTGGCTCCCCTGCCGGATGGCCCCGCCATATACGGGCCGGAGCGCGGGCAGGCTGGGAATGACTGGGTGCACATGGGCCGGAGAAACGGCGGCGTTGACAGGATGACGGATGAGTGTTGAGCAAGATGGAGGGAGTCCACTATGAAGGAGTTGAGAGAGGGAGACGTGGAAGTTGTGGAGGACAAGAGTTCATCACCTCCTTTGCTTGTTTTTATTGACCAGCTGTGGCAGAGTCTTTGTTTATAGGATGGAAAACAGACGACGAGGAGGTCTGAGAGATGCTCCAGCTGCAGGTTCAATCGCATTTGATTGGCTTTTATCAACTGATTTCTCTTTTGACAAAACGTGGCACACACGCCCCCCCCGAGCCAAAATTTTAGAACGGAAGCCGCTGGCGGCGTGGACGCAGGCTGTAATCAGAAAAACAAGCAGCCGTGTGAGAGAATATATAGAAATGTGACCTTGCAGACACAAGTGTCAACATTTCTGAGCATGTCACAGTATGTTCAAGTGTGAGTGTGAGACAGACAGACAGAGTGTAAGGTATGCATCAGACAAGTGTGTATGTGCTTGTGTGCGGGCATCTAAGCGTGAGTGCACAAGCAAATGTGTGTGTGTGTGTGTGTGACAGGTGTTTAGCTGGAATGGTGCTAAGCTGTAAGTGCTGTCCCAAACCACCCTATTCCTGGAGTAAACACGCACACACACTCTCACACACACCATAACGGTAATCATCAATAGGAGGATACGTTAATTGTCCCTGTCGAGAAGTCGAGTAATTATTGATAAAGAGGTATCATTTTTTTCCAATAACAATTACACAAGCGAAATAATACACACATACACACACAGGTGTAAATGACGTGCAGGGATGACGTATTTTTGTAGGCCAGCCAGGAAGTTAGCATCGCCCTGGTTCCCTCCACAAAAAGCCAATGGGATTTTTCCATTGGGGTTTGGATTATTGCAGAAAATAAGCTCTGTGGCAAACACACATTTATGATACTTACACGTTTTGTTCAGCAAGATAACCTCCACAAATGAACATCACTTTAAGGATTTTTGAAGCGTGAATGCAAGCGGCAGAAGTGAAAAGCTTCGGTGCAGTGTTTTGTAGTGACGGTTGTCACGTGACAAAGTGCAGTGACGGAAGTCTAACTTCAGAGCTAGTTACATAGTATAAAGTGAGAAAGACCACTTATGGTGGACGGGTGGAGAGGTGTATGGATCAAACAAACGCAGGACTTTCAAGCGGGAGACCTGTGTTCGAGATCGGTGTTTCGTTTTGTAAGTTACGTTAATGACGTTTGTCACGTGTTTTGTCATGACGGTTGTCCCGCGTTTCCCGTACTGACGTTACTTTGTTTCTGTATGTGTTTTATTTAGTTTACGTACTTATTTTAAGTCCAACCATGACTTTTTCCCTTACCCTAACTACGTAGTTCTGTTGCCTAAACCTAATTCAGTGGCTTTGTTGCCCGCTGCTGGTACTGCACGTTAATACAGGCGTGTAATATTCACTGCGAGGCAAAACGTGACACTGACACGCTGTCCTCTGGTGGACGGGGCGGGTCTATTACATGCTTTGGTGTGATATTGGGTTGAATAATAGTTTAGCAACTGAAACTAGGCACAGCAGGTCTGTCTTTGGATTTACCCCACTGTGTTTATGGGGCTGTAGTAAGAGAGATACTCCGTATATTAAACGCTTGGAGGGTGGTAATTTTTTTAGTGACAAGAATTGAATAAACTGTTTTATTGTCTGCTCTAATGTAAGCTGCTATCGTTAGCATGTCTGAGCTAACCTGTTTCTCACTTGTCCAAGTATGTAAGCTAAGTAGCTAAGCAGTAACATAAGTTAGTATGATTTTTTTCTTCATCATACTTGCATTACTAGGCTTTATACTGCAATACTAGAACAACACTTCCACGTTTTGTTCGTGGATCCTTAACTGGTGACGATGCTAAATTGTTTGCTTGGGACCTGTTGGCTTTAGCCTCAATTCTTTAGCACAATACCTACCTACATGTAGCTAACAACCATAGTAGTATCTCACTTGTGACTCAAAAACACTGGATGCAGATTACTGTACATGCAGTCAGATTGTGGCGTTCGGGGTATCGCCGAGGGCAGGGCTACACGATGGCGACCCCGGGGCCCGTAAATCACCCGCAGTATGCGCGGAGCTCGATTACCGCTCCGGAGCTGGAACCAAAAGAGCCCAGTGCTGAGAGAGGAGCCAAGTAAATAATATAACACCGAGTCCATCACTGCTGCTCTGGAACAGTGGGAGCCTATGACGGGCACCCAGAGGAGAAAACAAAACAAAAACAAACTTCTAGGAAAATAAAACATGTGAGCAGATTGCATTTTTTTAATGTGAGAATAAATCTGCTTTTTTTGTTCATAAAAGTAGGCTAAGAAAAACTTTTTTTTATGGTTAGTTCTTGAGATTTTTTTGATTTTAACATTTAGGATTTAATTGAAAAGTCTATGTCGTATATATGAAACCAGTTTTTATTGTTTTTGATAGTCTGGAAAATGAATGTAATTGACAGTGTAAGGGGGTCATGGCTACAAAGGACCACAAAAATAGTTAGCGGAACAGAAGGTCTCATTTCTCCAGAGCCAGTTGACAACACTTCCTATTAATAGTGAGGATTGTCCTTGGGTATTTTTATAAAAGGAGATGGGGTGTGAGTGTGTGCATGAGGTAAGTAAGGCAGAAGGGGATGAAGCTTTCTCAGAGAAGACGGGCAGAAAGAAGCTCGTATTACAGCGGCCTTACGCACCGCTCGGCTAATGCGTCAGACCTCCTTCACCCATTGGCTTGTATCACGTTACCCAAATCTTCTCCTCCATCCTTCTCCGTACACTCGTTGTCACTTATTCCATGTATCTCTGTCTTTGTCTTTTCTCCACAATGCTTTCTACACACACACACACACACACACACACACACACACACGCACACACACACGCACACACACACGCACACACACACACACACACACACGCACACGCCTGGCCTATTTTTAGCATGCTGTGGGGTTTGAAGGTAGAGTTGTTTCGACCCCTTGTCTCACCCCAGCTCCAGGCCTTACAAGGACCCCCCGGCGGACACCGTTACCTAGCAACCAGCTGTGTTTGCACCTAAGCTGTGAAGGTCCAGCGCACGACCTGCACCTGCCCTTCATCATCTTAATTATCAACGTCACCATCCCCCAACCTCCTTCATATCACCATCGTTTTGATCGTGGTCCGGTGTACTAATGCAGCAATAAGGAGAGATGTGAAGTTGTGCCGATTGTGTGTTTAGTTGTTGAGAGGGAACCCAGAGTGAGAGTGGAGATATAAGTTATATCTGGTCAGAGTGGACTTACTGAGATGTCAAGAAAAATCATGGTGTGAACTACAGGGGAGCCAGGGGGGAGCTTAGCTGAGGGGGTCTCTAAAATATTGACAAAATTTTATTTTTGCCATGCATTTCTGTATCTTCATCATCATGGATCATGTGTAAAATTAGGCTATTATTGATGTATGAATCATGTAGGACTAACAATTATTTGCGTAGTCGATTAATCTGTTGATAATTTTCTTGATCAATCGACTAATTGGTCTATAAAATGTCAGAAAATGGTGAAAAATGTTGATCAGTGTTTCCCAAAGCCCAAGATGACGTCCTCAAATGTCTTGATGTGTCCACAATTCAAAGACATTCAGTTTACTGTTATAGTGGAGTAAAGAAACCAGAACATATTCACATTTAAGAAGCTGCAATCAGAGATTTTTGCCTTTTTTTTTCTTAAACAGATTACTCAAAGATGAATGGATTATCAAAAATAGTTGTCGATTAATTTAATAGTTGACAACTAATCGAAGATTAATTGTTGCAGCTCTAGATTCACTAATTCACTTTAATAAAGATACCGACATGGGTGCTATTCTTGCGATCACCATCGAAGCATGGGGACGCAATATCAAAAACTTCACTCGCACAAAAACAAACTCTCTTAGTCACACTCAGTCTGTGCGTCGAATCACTATTATTCATTTCTCTGTTTTGTAGTCAGCAGCATACAGATATGTAAAAAAAGAAGTGAGCTCCCCTTGAAGCCATGGCATAGTTCGCACACTGAAGAAAATAACATGCCAGCTATAAAATGTATGAAAAATGCATGTAGTGCACTTGCTGCTTGAAAAGAAAATTCTCAAAAGAAAAGAAAGTTCAACTATTAATTTATCACGTTTTACCCCTGCCTGTAGGAACCTGCTACAAATGGGTGATTAATGCTCACAAACACACTGCTTTAAAGAGTGCAACCAAAACAGAGAGATCTCAGTGAACAATAGCTAATTAGGAAATTAGATTATTTGCTCTTTCCCTTTCATGTATGAATTAAATTATCCAGTGTTAACACTTAAAAAAGTACTCCATCGATTTAGCACTATTATAATATTGTCGGTCACACGATGGACAGTTTAAGGGGCCGATCACACGCCACGTCAACACCGGCCGTGCCGCTTTCATCCTTTTATCCAAGGTGCTTCGGAGGTTGAGCTTACTGCCGCACCTGCCGTTATTAAGCAACCAAAACCTGCGTGCTGCGATGACGACGATGATGTTGCGGTCATTTTTCACGTCAAGGACCCCTAAACTGACACAAAATACACCACGGACCCCCATTTGATAAGATTTTGTCCCAGGGTCCGCCATCTGATTGGCTTTTAGATGTCTGATTGCAGAAAGTGTATGAAACCAATGACAAAAATAGTCATAGATTCTGTCATTGTGTTTCTTATGGATAGATGGTGAAAATAAATGATTACCCTTTTTGCGTTGGGGCCCCTGGAACCCCCTCAAGGACCTCTGGGGGTCCCCGAACCCCACTTTGAAAAACACCGCTTTGATCCAATGATAGATGTCATCATCATTATCTCTACAATCAGCTTTGAAATTATTATAACACTCACACCTTTGAACATCATCCTTACAATTAATCATAATCATCACACTGCTGTAACAATCTTTACCAGGATTCTCCTAATAGCCAATTATAACAACCATCATCATTATCTCTCTGTGCCGAGTCACTGTTTTATCCCATTTACCCCTGATGTCCATCAATGTCATAAAGTCCAATTATGTTAATTGTCCCCCCGGAGCCACGGAGGGAGCAGCACAGAGTGTGACAGTGAGCTGTGATTGTGATGGCAGGGCTAGAAGGAGAGTGGAAGAGCAGAAAGGTCGAGGCCATTAGAAGGAGACAGCTGCTGGAGACAGAGTGACATGTTAGAGGACAGAAGAGGAGCACAGACACTCAACAAGCACGAGTCCTGTGAAAAATATATATCAACACAGCCTGAGGGCATACAATATGACAATAATACAGAGTTTTTCAGTAAGTTAAAGGTCAAAATGGGTGGGGGAGTTTTGCAAACTACTTCAATTAAAGGAACTGTATGAAGAGACTAATATTTAGAATCATATTTTACATTAATTGTGTCAGATTTATGAAATAAATTAATTAAATGAAGGCCTCCTGGTCCAAGTGATTCTGGTTCCACGGAGAGGAAGCAGTCGGCATTAACTGCAATCGATTTTTTCTTTTAGATGCACAACTCTGATTGTTTCGGGCCATTTCCAGTGTGGTTTAAAGTAAAAATCATCTGTGAACCAGGGCAGAAAACCGCTGCTGTGCTGTTCTCTATGACAACTTGTTGCATCTCTAACCACAGATAATTCTTTTTGCCTTTGACAGATGAGTTAAAAGTTCTCACAGAGAGACCTGCAATAACTCCTATGTTTGGCCACTTGGGGGCAGCGGAAACACGCTGTGAACCCAACAGTAATCTCTGTGGTTTCATCATCACAAGCCACCTTATCCTCAGTAGTCATGTGATCAATTGCTGATATACAAATATTGATTATAGCTGCTTTAATACAAATCATCTGCAGAAACATGCAGACACAGTGAAGTACAAACTTAATTAAAACTCCCGATCCAATGCTTTTAATTGCATTTATTACAAGGCTTTGTTGAATACTCGATTCTGATTGGTCAATGACGGTGTTCTACGGTCTGTTATTTCTTTATAGCAGACCGTTGCTATGTATAACAGACCTGCCATGGACGCAGTTCTGATGTCGGACTCTGGCGGACCGTTTTTGTGTCAAATTATTGATTTTGTTAAGTTAGTAGCCGTGTAACAAGTGGGACAATGTACAGAGAGCCGGTCATTGTTGTGAAATAAACCCCTTCAGGGCGATGAGAGACCCCTGCCCTTCCCGTCGGGGTATATTTCACAACAACAACCGGCTCGCTGTGCATTATCCCTTACATACAGTATGACCAATATACATATAATACGTATATTTAAAAGTGCTAAATTTGAAATTTTGGGCATTAATATAGCAGCAAACAACTATTTGCAATGTAAAGATATAGAGGAGTAATGGCTACCTAAGCAGTGCATTTTAGTGCATGTGAGTCTCTCTGTTGTGCTGCTTGGTTAGCTCACAGTCGCCGCTCTGCACTGCGCTCATATGGCGGTTACAGCTGATAATGTCGCCCCGTCCCACGGCGTTGTCGCAGAAGCGTAGCACCCACCCTCCGGTTCCCCCTCAGGTATACACTGTTAGCTCTGTCAGCAGTGTTGCCATTATTTGTACTGTTAGCACCGTTTGTTGCTAGAAGCCGGCTCAGCCTCCATGTTGAGGGCCATATGCAGGCAATAGAAATGCTCTGAATTCCGTATTGAGCACCTTTAATGCTGTGTGTGGTCATTATTGTTTGATAAAGCAAGTTATGATATCATGCATAACTGTCAGATGAACAATAGAACATCATTTTGCCACATTCAGATTCAGGACTCTGAATTATTGAGCAAAAATTATTTTTCATGAAAAACGAAAGTAGTATCGTCTTTACAGCATCAACCTTTTAAGGGTATATCACACACACACACACACACACACACACACACACACACACACACACACACACACACACACACACACACACACACACACCATTATAACACACTAGCAAACAGCTCAAGTTGTTGTGATGACTTGATTTATTACAGTATAGAAATCGATCACTTCTTACACAAGCTACAAAAAAAACTCATCTTCATATAATTAAAATCATTCATTTTGAAAAATCATCACTATTCTCAATACTGGACAAATGCGTAAAATCTTATGAAGCACGGACTTTCTTTTAGAAATACATCATCTCAAAGTTACATAATTATTGTTTTTTTAAGACATTGATAGAAATGTGTAAAAATCTCATTTCTCATGAGAGCAATAAAAATATTCTATATGCTCAGAATGTGAAGTGAACGGCCATTCATAGTGATGGAATAGTGAGGACGGTATAAGTTACTCATCATTATAAACTGTAGTTCACATTTAATAAAAGAGGATATCATGTATTCAGACAAAGTATGGATAAACGAGGGACAGTATTGTAGCAAGAAACTTCATTTTCAGTGGAATTTATGTCAAAAAATGTAAAAATATATATGACATATGATACATACAATATAAGAGAACCGACTTTACAACAGTTCTTTCCAGTTTAAAGCCATCAGTAAGGACGTTTATATTAGGAATCATTTTATGAGGAAAGCAATTACCTTATTTTGGGATCATATACTTTTTTTAAAATATCACAAAAAAAGGGCTTTAAAGGTGCTATTGATAACATCGATAACATTCAGCCACTAGATATCGTACTCTCTCTCCCCCGTTCCATTACATTTACCTCACAAGTTGTTGCCAGCAGTGTTGTCACGATGCCAAAATTATGACTTCGATACGATATCCTGCCTAAATATCTCGATACCGATACAGAAACGATACCACGGCAAAACGTCAGGAAAAGTAATGGAATAATAGATGACAGAACATGGAATTTTTTATTAATTAAAAATGTTTAAATGTAAAAACGTATTCATTAAAAAAAAAATGAAATGGTATAGAGTAATCTGATGTCCCGTATACTTAAGTTTAAGTGATTTCTTTGATAGTTAATTTTTCCTCTCAGTCCATTTCACATTACAGAGACACCGTAAAACAATACTTTGACGTGTGCTCTTTTCAACTTCACTTGTTGACTCCATCCTCCTGGTTGTCACTACAGTTTATTTTTTGACCGCTTGCCCCCACCAGCAGCAAAGTTATAAATTCCTGCTCCTGCGGGATCCCAATCCTAATGGCGTCCTCTAAAACAGAGCGCTGCACACACACACATGCACACGCACACACACACACACACACACACACACACACACACACACACACACACACACACACACATACACACACACACACACACACACACACACACACACACACACATACACATACACACACACGGCCCCGCGGTCGCACATCGACGCAACTCACAGCTCATATTAAAACACTGTCTTTCTTAAAGTATCGGTACTAATAAAGCGGGGTATCGCACCGTTTTTAATGGCAGGGTATCGAGATACCTTTCTAGTATCGGTATACCGTGCAACATTAGTTGCCAGGCACTGTCAAACTTAGCCATTTTTTTTTTCCAAACTAACTGGCAACTTGAATGCTGACGACCCAGACATACCACGTGATACCAACGTTGTTTTACTATTGGCTCACGAGCCTTGTTAGAAGTGGGAACCGAACGTCATACATCTTCCACAGCGATAAACAAAACATTCGTTTTGGACCCGTCAAAATTTTTAAAATGATTAATTCACAATCATGAAAAAAATGTTATCAATAAGACCTTTAACGTAAATTGTAATCCATACAAATAAAACATTACTGTTCAGTCAGATGTTTGATCCCTACAAACTAATAAACATGTAAACTAGATTTATATGATGATGAACTGATTGTCGGGCTGATTTAACTCCTGTTGTTGAAGACACTATGATGTTTTAAATGTTAGTAGAAACTTTTAAAAGTCAGATAAGCAGACGGAGGAGAACGGTCATTAAACTTAGTACAATGATCAACTTCCTCCTCGTTTCCACAGGCACCAGACTCTGACCAGCAGGGACTGTCAGGGTCCACACACACACACACACACACACACACACACACACACACACACACACACACACACACACACACACACACACACACACACACACACACACACACACACACACACACACACCTTTTCAACATGGTCCAGTTCCCACAGCTCTTTCATTGGCATATGCATCTCTCATTGTTAGTAGCACATTATATATAATATCTGGGTTATAATAACATGAAGAGTAATAATAAGAAGAATACTATATTTTACAGAACGGCTTGATTTGTCTGATGCCAATAGTTAAACTGCTCTTTTAATGTCATGATAATAGAAAAATGTCTCTCTGTAAGAATCACTATAAAATCTGTGTGTGAGTGTGTGTGTGTGTGTGTGTGTGAGGTGAGCTGAGGTGCCCTATAGGTTGCTGAAGAGTTCATTTTTCTTGGTCCAGTCCATTGGCGGGGCTCTCTTGTTGGAGCGTTTCTGGTGGGCGCGCTCTTTGACTTGCTGCAAGGACAGGTTGAGCGCTGGGATGGCGTCCGGGATAAAACCCTGAATGGTGAAAGACAGGGAAAACAACTGTGTTACATTTAGGACTGCAACTAATGATTATCTTCATTATCAATTAGTATGCCGATTTTTTGCTAGATTAATCGTTTGGTCTATAAAATGTCAGAAAACTCCGAAAAATGTCCATTCCAGTTTGTTTTGTCTGTCCAAAACCGAAAGATATTCACTTTAACATGATATAAAACGGAGAAAAGCAGGAAAAAATCCATATTTGAGAGGCTGAAAACAGCATTTTCTGCCGCTTTTGCATGAAAAATTACTTTAACGATTTATTGATTATCAAAATAGTTGGAGATTATTTTTCTGTCTATCGACTAATCGATAAGTTGACTAATTGTTGCAGCTCTAGTTACAATACGTTTTTTAAAATTATCTAAGGTTGTTGTTGTTGCGTACCTCAGATGGGGTGTTTGCGGGCGGGGATGTGAGCGAGGTGTTGGACGAGGCGTTGGATGGAGAAGGACTGACTGACAGCTTTGAGTCCCTCTCTGCCTCTTTGGCCCCTCTACCGTTCACCTGGGAACACAAACACTCAGCATCAGCATCACTTCATTATTATACTAACAAATCATTACATATATAGACATTTATAAATAAATTAATTATATCAACATTTGTAAGGGAGTCAAATTTCAACTATGGAGGACAGAACCTGCCAAAATCAAAAATAAATAAATGACTCGATAAATAAATAAACCATTAAATGTACCAAAAATAATATAAAAAATAAATGTAGGTAGTAATGAATCGATAAAATGTGACATGAATGGATATTTTGGTTTTAATACATTTATTAATTTACCTTTGTATTGATTCCCCTATCTATCTACTATTCTATTCAATTTTCCCTTTTATTTATTTCTTTATTTATTATTTTTCTTTATTAATATATTAATTAATTAGTTCATTCATTAATTAATTATTATATTAATTTATTAGATAGATAAATAAATAAATAAATGAATAAATAAAAGGGAAAATCAAATAGGATAGTAGAAGAAGCAAATGAAAACAGAAATATCAATTTATGTCACATTTTATTGATTAATTAATACCTACATTTATTTTTAGTATTATTATGGTACATTTAATGACATATTTATTTATTTGTGAAGTAATTTTTTTTATTGCAATTATTTTATTAATTTATTATTTTAATTTATTAATTTATTTGGGATGTTGGCAGGTTCCGTCCTCAATATTCAACAAGTGTGATTGGAAAATTCTTTATTTCCAGCCTTGGTCCAGTACCAGACCTCACCACAGGGGGGCAACCGTGGATTTGAGTTGGTTTTTCTATTGAGTATAACTTTACCTTGGTTAGAGGCACCTAGGATGTGTTTCTCTAAGCTAAATATTAGGAAGCATGTGTAAAAAAAAAAAAGTAAAACAAATTAATGACAAGTTCTGAGTTTCCTTTTGAGCTATTTTACTGTCAAACATGTCTGCTAATTTAATGATGTGGGAATCACTAATAAGAGGTATTTAGTAGCTACATCTGTGGGCTTTCCTTGGATTATATTAGGGGAGAAGGCAAAAGCACTTGTTTTGGAAGAGTGGTTAGTTTTGAGAAACTCTTCCTGCTTCTCATCCTGGTTGAATTGCTCATTCAGATTATTTCCTGCCCTCAGTGTTTTGTGGCAGTTTGAATGAGTTGCAAAGGTTGCAGGACGAGGCATTTAAGTACCTGCAGCCTCAGTGTACTGTAAGAATCAGTATGTCATACTCAAAGATTTTTAACCCATCCATCCCACCACCCTTTAAAGACCGCATCTTTTACCTCACGGTCGACTTCTCCCTGACCTCTCGCAGCAACCCCTCCCTCTCAGCTCCTCAGCCCTTTAACAAGCGTCTGTTACGCAACAATACGTGGAACATGTAACTTCACCGCTGCACATATACAGTCCCTGAGTAACGGGAAGCTGCACTCTGCATATCTGGCCAAACGCCCGAGCGGAAGGCAGCCACGGTCGGCACAGTGGCTTCTTTTAGTTTGTGTTCTGTTGTGGTGTATGAAGACACAAGTCTGGTATTATCTCTTTCTTATCAACACTGATTTACATACAAGTCGAGTGTGTCCACCTGGGAACAAGACACTCTGGTAACATGAGAGACCCTCAGAAAGCATTCCTGTGAGGTTAGAAAAGCACACACACACACATAGTTTGTGTTTGTTGGAATATCCACTGCAGGATTTCAATGCAAAAGTTTCGACATTTTGGGAAATATGCTTATTCTCTTTCTGGCGGAGAGTTAAATGAGAAGATTGTTGCCACACTCACCTCTGTACTGTAAATATGAAGCTACACTGTACAGTGAGCAGCTGGTTAGCTTAGCTTAGCACAAAGACTGGCAACAGGGTAAAACAGCAAGTCTGGCTCTGTCTATATCCACTTACCAGCACCTCTAAAACTCACTAATTAACTTGTTATAAGTCGATTGTGTTATCTGCAAAAAAAACAAAAAAAAACAAGGTATAAAAACAACAATTCTGTGTTTATGGAGGCGTTATGTGCGGGCCTATTTCTTGGCCGAGAGCAGTAACTTCCGAAGTCTCTGCAGCTTGCCTGGCAACAGCTAAGAACCAACAATACGGCTGCGTCTGAAACCACATACTACGCACTACATGCTCAATATGTGTACCATCGTTCAACATAAATTTGTGTGAATAAACTGTAGTATGTATCTTATCGGACGCACTGAGCAGTAATTTACGTCGTCGCTTCCTCAGAGCCTTCTTGCCGGATGGAGACGTGTAACCATGGTAACCCGTGCCAACCTCATGTGACCAAAACAACGCTTTGTGAGAATCAAAATCCGAATTAATTTAAAATATATATTACGCCTAGCAAAACGAAATCTTATACTTACAGTTAAAGCATTATTGACGTTACAGAGCTGTCTGTCAACGTCCGTTATGAACGTTGTTGTCACTATTGCATTGCATTGTGGGATATTTATGCCGCCGTAGTGTCCAGCGTTGCATACGGTAATATTTCACTGGAAATAGTATGCAATTATAGTATGTTAGTATGGAATCGGACACAAACGTATTCTGGCACATAATTCCATGCAAAATGGTGATTTGTTGTTTTTAATGTGTGTTCGGACAGAAAGTGAGACTAATTTTCGCCCTCCGTCATTCGTGTGAATTTGACTGCTGCCGACCATTCGCATTTATTCGCCCCAAACAGCTAATGTACCAGCTGTACAGATGTTAGCTGTAACGTTAAGCTGGCTAAAAACGGAGTCTCCAGTCTTTCTCCTCTTTCATCTTGTCCCTGTACATTTATGAAGCATGTTAATGAAGCTCCAGGATAAGCATGAATGTTTCTTTGAAGTAGAAATGTTTTGCAGATGCATCTTGGTGTTAATTCGTGCCACCCCGGGCAAATTTGTATCTTAACTGCATCTTTCCATTAACTTTGTATGCAATCGTGCTGCCTCTGAAATTTGCTTCGCGTTCTGCCTTAACACTTGGTTACTCTTGAGTTTTTGTACGAATTATGTTTCCTTTGAGAGAACCAGGCTAGCAGTTCCCCCCTGTTTCCAGTCTTTTGTGCTAAGCTAAGCTAACCAGCTGCTGGCCATAGCTTCATATTTAGCGTGAGAGTGGTATCAGTCATCTCATCTAACTCTAGACAAGAAAGCGAACAAGCGTATTTCCCAAAATGTCGAACTAGTCCTTTAAGTCTGTGAGTGGGTGCATTTCCTCCTACAGTAAGGGTGGCCAGTGTCATTGGTATTACGCCCAGATACTTCAGCAGGATTAACAAGAAGCTGCTACATTCTTCACGCGCAAAAGTGTAGCTTCCAGTTTTAATATAACTTTTTATACAACACACTATAAACTGTGTTTCAAGCCACTTCATCTACTGGATGATTTTTTTTTTGTATACACAATCCGTCCTTGGTCAAACACTTTCAAATAATTCAAAGTTAATGGAGTACTAGCTGGGTGGGGTTTTCCACACAGCACCATACAATGATTGCCAGAAATTTTAGACAATAACAGGAAAGTCCGTTCAGTACACGTCTCTGTGATTAATAACTCACTTCGCCAGCGTCTCAGTTCTCTGATGTGGCGTGCCACACCTGAATGCCAAAATGCTCCGTGTTACTTTGAAACCCCGTTCGACCTCGGCCTGCTGGACTGTGACTGTGTGCCACACGAAGAGCTACAGAGTATTCGAAACTATGATTGTCCTCCTCTCTGCGAGGAAGGAGAGGCTCCATCGGAGAGGAGGGAAGTTGCCGCCGCGGGAGACCGACAGCTCCTCACACACTTCAAAGTTCAAACCCCACTTTTGGCTTCGCTCTAAAGCAAATCTCCAAACCAAATGATAGCTCTTCACTCTTTTAAGTGTCATCCTGCATTTGTCTCTCTGTCTCTGTGATATATATTTGCTGCTGGTGTAAATCTTACCTTCTCCTCCATCCCTCCATTAACGACGGGCTCGGGCAGCGGACCTGTAGGCATGAAAATGACATAAGAATCAGTCATCGGGACTCCAAAAATATAACTCTTCTTCTCCTGTCTGTCAGGACTAATGTCATGTCATGAGACCTTGCAGTCCTTCGGCGCTGCTCTCTGCTAGATCAAGAGTTTCTCTGCAGCTCACCTTTCACTCCACCAACACTTACTCTGTTACATAGCGCAGGTATGAGCACTTCATCTATTATTCACACATGGTTCATCTTCTGTGAGGTGGTGCTCATCCTGGTCCCCTATACCAGTGGTTCCCAACCTATTTTCCTGATGTCATCACCCTAAAAAATCCTCAAATCCTCAAAAAACTAAATCCTAAAGGGTAAAGGGATTCAGTGTATTACTGTACATGAGTTAGTCTTTCTTTTATTAAATCAACTTTCTTTAATGGATATAACTATTAAAGAATATCGTTATTGTATTGCGGTAATGTGCGGTCAAGCCAGCCGTCACTCGCATCTCAGTGGTGAAATCGGCCGACGTTACAACTGTCGAGCACCCATATACTGACATTTATGTTAAATGCATTCAAACGGCCGCGTTGGAGCTGACCATGGATGTATAAAGAGAACGGAGCTGACGGGAGAGCTAGCGACGGCAGAGCTAGCATATTTTTCATGCTAAATGCAGTACCTGTGAGGGTTTCTGGACAACATTTGTCATTGTTTTGTGTTGTTAATTGATTTCCAACAATAAATGTATACATATATTTGCATAAAGCTGCATATTTGCCCACTCCCATGTTGATAAGAGTATTAAATACTTGACAAATCTCCCTTTAAGGTACATTTTGAACAGATAAAAAATATGCGATTAATCACGATCAACTATGGACAATCATGCGATTAATCTTGATTAAATATTTGATTGACAGCCCTAACAAAAACATGTTGTGAATACTGGAAATTATTATATCTATTTTTTTTCAATTCACTTTGACTTTTCGACTTAACAACGTTCTGGAGTTATTGGAAATGTTTGGATCACACAAATTAGAAACAATCCTACGCAGCCACCACTGTCATCTAATTCTACAAGTATAATACTAATAATATTAGTGTAGCCTGATCTTTATCTGCAACTGTGCACAAATACCAGGTTTATATATAATGTGGACCATTAAGTGGCAAAAATATATATCTTTTTAATTACTTTTATACACAGACTTTTGTATAAATTATCCAGTAAGTGTGTTATTATGATTTTAGTTATACATGTGTAAATCGAATTTTGACATCCTCAGAACAGACAAATCCCGGCGCACCCCCTAAGCTCTTTGGCGTCCCCCTGAGGGGGGACCCGGACCCCAGGTTGGGAACCACTGACCTATACCTCCCCTCCTCCTCCTCCTCCTCCTCCAGTGCATCCACAGACCCTCTACATATCAGACAGCTGTAGTGGAAAATTTCCCTGCAGCTTTTTCTCATACAAATGCGTTGAACGCAAACCTAATTTTTTAAAGGCGCTAACAGCAGGCAGACATCATCACAGTACCGACACACATCCCTTACCTTCCATCCCTCTGATCCTCTCTACACAGCCCGAAAAGAGTTTCTAGCTAATGATTATTACTGGAAATATAGCAGCTGGTCCTCCAGAGTTAATCTGAGATTGGAGTCCTCCTCAGGTCTTTGCTGTGTGTGTGTGTGTGTGTGTGTGTCCCTGACTCTGAGAGGAGCCTCTCCAAGTCCCAATAAGAACTTCAGCTCCAGGCTGAGAGGCCACTTGGAGCGAGCGCCTTGGAAACCAAACAAAGCTGCCTGCCAGCCGGGCCGCTCGGAGAGAGGCTGTATGAGTGTGTGTTCTGACGTTAAGAGTCACTGTAGGCAGATGCCCTCTGAGTGGGCAGCATGTGAAGTACAGGCAGTTACCTGGGAAACACCTCGCTGGAATCTCTCCCCTGTTGGGCGTTATTATTTATAATCCTGGACTGAAACACCGGAGGGGTTGAGAGTCCAGGAAGCTACGAAACATCTACCTCTCAGTCAGTGACGGCAGTTCGATGTGGTTCATCGCACAAAAGTACACAACACAGTACACACACCCACATGCTTACTAATAGATCTAACTGATTTATTAATAATCAACTGGGAGCACCGGGAACAATCTTCTAAACCATCAACAAATATCAACAAAAGATAGATCTGTTTCCTCTGTCCCGGATACAGAGGGAAGCATTTCCCCCCCCTTGTTCATCGTCTGTTGCCGTGCCAACAGCATGTTTACATGAGGGGTCTGACGGTGCAGAGTGGTACTCACACACCACCTGCCTGAGGATCTTATTCTGTGGAGGGACGGCCCTCAAACACAGAAACCACAGATTGTACCAGGGCTCCCCCTGGGGGGCGTGGTAGGTACAACAGGACCTGTATCAAGTCAAAGTGCCTTTGAGCAAGGCACTGAATCCCCTACCAGCTCCTGTGATGACCATATCTGACCTTTTTGTGGAGAGAAGGTGGTCATGTATTAATTAACAGTTTGGCCAAAACAAAATCTAGACAATGGTCCACTTTGGAAGTTTTTTTGAGATTTTGGCTAGACAGTATGTTGTTGCCTTTATCACAGTTATCACGGGACTGAAAATTCATACTTAGGTCTCCATGACAACTGAGCAAACTCCATCTGCTGACGAAGGCCACGAGATGAAGTTTAAAGGTCGGGGAAATGGGAAAAAGTTTTTGTCAGACTATCCAATTATTTGTTCAGGATTATTTTTGAGTGTCAAGTTGCACTGTGATATTAAACTTTTGTGAGAGAGAGTTGAGCCTTCGCAAACAAAACCGTTACTCGGTGTAATCGCACTCTGATCCGTCTGATCTGATCTATTTATGTCTAAAAGATTAACTTTCTCCACGGGGCATCAACATGAGGGGGGGCAGGAAGTGGCTCAGCGTCTCTGTCTCTGTCTCTGTCTACGTTTCTTGGCAGAGAGAGAAAGAAAAGGAAAAGAGCCATGCAGGACAGAGCGAGACACGGAGAGATAGAACGAATTAAAGGAAGAGGTGAGCCAAGAGACAGTGTGAAAGACTCTTAATCTGTCGGAGTTGAGAGGAGGTTCAGGAGGAGGCGGCGTCGAGTGTCTACAACACGTATAGAACTGCGATTGACAACGAACCTGGTTCGAAACGTTACGAGCTAATTGCGGTCGTTCACTCCGTCCTGGCTGGACGACTGCAGTTGAACTTGTACCGCCTCCTAGTGACTGTGACTGTGACTGTGTGTGTGTGTGTGTGTGTGTGTGTGTGTGTGTGTGTGTGTGTCGTCTCACCGGTGAGATGGTCCAAGGCGGGGGTCACTCGGCACCTCTTGAAGAAAGCGTCTGTGTCTGCGTCCACCACCAGCAGACGTGCCTCATACCCGCCGGCTTTAATGGCGGCCACGACTTCTGAATGTGTCTTCCCTTCTACTGACAGACCGTTCACCTGACGAGAAACAGAGACTTTAGTTTAGTTTTTTGTTTTTTTTGGTACCATGGCTGGAAATTAGGGGTGGGAAAAAAAATCGATTCAACTATGTATCGTGATTTTTTTTAATTTATTTTTTACAATTTTGAAATCGATTTTTTTTTAATGCCAGAATCGATATATTTGCTCATATCCGTTCCGTATCCGTCAACCAAAACAAAACGCAACAGGCCACAGTGAGCCGAAAACGAGAAAATTGAAAACGGCCGAGGGTCCGCGTAGATACGACCTGCAGCCTCACATTTTAAATCCAAAGTGGTAAACACTACACATACAGTAAAATATGGAAACACACCAGGAAAAGCAGAGCTAGACGTCACAGCTAAAGCTGCATGCTAACTCTGTCATGAACAGGAAACGTTATCGTATCGCGGTAACGTGCGGTCAAACCAGCCGTCACTCGCATCTCCGTGGTCAAATCGGCCGACGCTACAACTGTAGAGCACCCATATACTGACATTTATGTTCGATGCATTCAATGGAGCTGACCATGGATGTATAAAGAGAACGGAGCTGACGGCAGAGCTAGCGATGCACTTGGAGAAGTTAGAGGAAGTAAACATGTGTGACTACGTCCGGTTTTCAAAATAAGGTGTTAACAAAATACATATATGAAAATAAGATTGATTGGATTATATTCACAAGAAGTATAAAACATAACATGTCACCTATAAATTAAAAATAAAATACCACTAATTTGTGAGGGAAATGTATTAATAAATAATGCCTGACAATGACTGATATATTTGACTTCAGGACATCTCTGAAAATCAAACATTTTTACTGTATTAATTTAGATATTGTCCAAAGTTAAAGTCCCTAGAAGTGTATGATTCAACTTTTTCCCCCATGGTCTACAGTAGTGTTAAAAAAGTGAACAAAAATAAATTGTATTATCGAATCGCAATACTTATAGAATCGCAATACTTGTAGAATCGCAATACTTGTAGAATCGCAATACTTGTAGAATCGCAATACATGTAGAATCGCAATACATATCGAATCGGCACCTAAGTATCGTGATAGTATCTAATCAGGAGATAGGTGAATCGTCCCAGCCCTAGTGGAAATCCTTCAAAATTAAAAAAAAAGAGTTACTATTGTTTCTACTTGTCTTTGTTCCCACAGAAAAGTGAACAAAGTGTTTCATCACTGTCAAGGATTTCTTTCTCAATATTATCACTGTGTCTGCCAGAGGCTCCAGGGCAGGAAATCCTGTGTGTCAACGCACAAATGCACGTACGCACGCACGCACACATTCTTTCAACCACTAACTTACAAAACAATCGTCATAATGTGCCTAAAAATGATGATTGTTTTTGTTTTAATGTGTCCTTTAAAGCAACTTTTATGCCCCATGTTTACATGTTATGTGGTACGTGGCTGTGTTGACTCTGTGGTATTACAGTAACTCAACATGTCAGGTGGCTCGCTCCCACACAGCTGAGTGTTCTGGGATAAAATCACCATGGGAAAGCATGTGAGAAATGTCTCCAAGGGTGTGTGTGTGTGTCTGGTTGTGTGTTTAGGTCATAGGGTGGACCTGCATGTCTAAGCCAGTCCCACAGAGGAAGCTGGACAATAGCTGCTTGGCCAGTAACAGCGGTAACAATGGCCGTCCGCTCCCCACAAAGCCCCGCTCCTCAGTGGGTGGTTGTGGCTGTCTGGGGCCCTCTCGGGGACTGGAAACCCCTCGCTAGTACAGACCTCAGTCTCTGTGGTATACTTTAATCCCTCTGTTGTCTCTCTGTCCTCCTCCTCCTCTGATTCTTCCTGTTCATTTCACTCTAGTTCTTATAGTCGTTCACTTATTAAAAGGGGGGGCGTGCATGATAGTCCACACATCAGCGGGCATGCCGCCGCTCCGAGTTAACCATGTGTTAAAATAATGCATCACACCGAATGAGTCAGACGTTCATTGTGTGTTGCTTCTGCTTCTTCTGGCTGAATAATGATATAAGGAAGTATGGTTGGTTGTATGATATAACAACCGCAAGGTTTTATGGTTGTAATATAGGAAAATAAAAAAACACAGACATGTGGTCTGTGGTAGGCCTAAAGGTACAGTTAAAAACTCTCATATATTAGCTCAAAGTGTTATTGCAGCTGCCATTTTGTTGAGCATAACAGTATCATAGTGACTATTTTTTCATTTTTTTTAAGATACACTTGCTGTTTATCACCAGAATTGTATGCTATAAAGTTTATTTTGAGCATCTTACATCGCAGTCACGCTTACGTGATCTGGAAATTGCATTAATTCACAATTTTAGTAACGTAGTAATTTAGTAAGTAATTTTAGTTTTTCTGTAGGCCGGTGCACACTAATAAAAAAAAAAAAAAGCGGTGAGCAGAGCAGACCCCGGACCAGTTAAGCAGCTGATTATTCCAGTGTGAGGCTGCTCACAGTGACAGTTACACCAGAGTCCTGTGTGGGGATTTAAGACCCCACACAGCGGCTGTTAGTTCACAACACATTCCTCTGAACACACAGTTAACTTTGGGAAAAGAGCTGACCACTTCAGAGCACCAGAAGACCTGGTTCACTTAGATACTACTGGAGAATATACTTAATCTCTTTAGGTGGATGTGGTAAAGTCAGATTACTTTTCTGTTTTAAAATAACGTATTTACTTTTATATTCTGTTCTAAAACAGTACGTCTAAATGTATATTTTAAGACCTGATATTGAGCATTATCAATCACTGATGCAACTACAAAGTAACCTCTACAAACTGTGTAAAAATACTTCTTTTAAATATGAATTTATAGCGTTTTTTTTGTCTATATTTAATGATCATGGGATTGTTTGACAGTTGTGACAGTACTTTGGGTACATCTTCACACCATGAATTAGTGGAGCACTGGAAAGGCATGAAGAGAAAATATTACTCTTTTATGTAGACAGGCTTTCTATCTCTAATACACCTTTTTGTATGTAAGTGAGGCCTGATCACACGCCAAGCCATTCTTCTCTATTTTTATCCAAGTTAAATAAGTCACTTCAGGCTGCTTAGAGCGGAAGTATGGCAGACTAATCAGGACGGATATTTTAGTGTAACTCTAATCAGTTACTTCTCCTGAAAGATGACTCTATTAGCTAGGGATCCCACGATACGATATTATCACGATACTTAAGTCACGATTTTAGTATTGCGATAAGATATATTGCGATATATTACCTTTTTTTTAACTGCAGATTATGCAGTTTGTCAACATCTGTTTTATCTAATAAGATTCAGTTTTCACTCTGTTCATCTCAGAGTTTTCGTTCACATATCTTGAGGTCAGAGGTCAAGGGATCCCTTTGAAAATGGCCATTTTCCTCGCCAAAATTTAGCATAACTTTGAAGCGTTATTTAGCGTTCTTCCCAACAAGCTAACATCGATTCCTTAGATTTTCTAGTTTCATATGATACCAGTATCTTCAGAATGAGCTCGCTACCGCCCGTCTTAAAGACAGTTATGTCAGTCGGGGGTCTCAGTGGGTTTTAAAACAATAATTACCAAAATTTTGCGTAACTTTGGAGCGTTATTTAGCTTTCTTCCCGACATCCCCTTCCCTTTTCATATGATAGCAGTATCTTCACTGTAGCTTTGAGACTGAGCCCACTACAACCTCTGAAAGACAGAATAGCGGCCGGGGTTAGTTTATATAATAAAAGATCGATACTTAACATCCATGTATCGATACAATATTGCCACTCAAAATATCGTGATACTATCAATTTTTTCCCCCGCCCAAACTATTTATGATTTAGGGCAATTAAAGGGACTATTTGTAACTTTTCACAAGCATAAATCATAAAGGGTCGGAATCCCATGCGCGCTCGCGTGTGGGTACTCGAGCGCGCAGCAGCGCTGCTCCTGCTGCCTGCTGCCTGCACACCACGCTCGTTCTCACCCGCTCGGCTCGCTCCAACTCCACGTGCACGCGCGCACACTGCAGATAGTTAGTTTAGCTCTGAGAATATCTAGTGAATGTGCAGTGGACGTTTTTGCAGAAATAAATGCTGCAGCTCCTCCAGACCAACAGAGGTTTCCCGTGTCTTGTGAAGTGACGGAGCTCCGCAGAGAGTTACGTTATCGTCCCGACTGGGTGTCGGTCTCCCCCCCCCCCCCCCCGGTTTCCTCCGGGTCGGCGGGCTGAGACAGGAAAAGCCGGCACTAGAATCAGCATTGATCCATGGAGAAACCTTCGTCTGGTCAGCTAACATTACTGCCAAGCAGGTGAAATATAGAGTGATATTGTGTGTTAGCTGACGTGTGTCGCCTCACTGTTTCGACCGGTGCTCGTTCATGTCAATGTAGCGCGAGCACAAGCGCGAGTGCGAGCAACAGGACGCTGACTTTCGTTGACATTGCGGCCACAGGTGTCGCTGTGAACAAGCAATTTCTGATTCTTACATATAGCCCCTTTAATGAAGAATTTGAAAAAAAACTGGCAAGGACTTACATTAATTCTTAATGTGGCATCCTGTTTAAGGAGTTTCTAAACTAGAAAATCATCTCACCAGAACAATAGTAATTTCCCTCGTATTACACCAGACTGAGTCACTGCCCTGCATGGTCTCGCAGTATTCTAGCACTGGCCTTGTTAAAGTACCTGTAGTATCCTGTCCTTGGCCAGCAGGCCTGCCCTCTCTGCTGGAGAGTCGTCATCCACAGCTCTGATGTACTGGCCCGGCCGCGCCCGCTCGCTGTGCAAGTTGAAGCCATATCCGTTCTGCCCTCGCTGAATCACACAGAGACGTGGCCGCAGTTCAGCGCTCAACACCTCCTGGAAGAGAGAGAAAACACACATATGTTAATACGCTGTTACGTGACAGGCATCGAGAGATCAGAACACGAGCGTTTTAAAAATACCTCCACCATGGGTTCGGGAAGAACAAGAGGCACAAAGATTACGGAGAGCTCCAGTGAATCGTTAACCATGAATATAAAGCCGAGGTTGAACATACAGGTGGCCGCCGCATGCTGCGTGTTTTTAACAATCATGTGCAAACTGAAGCTGCCGTTGGACTCCACGTGACTCCGAAAACTGCTCGCCAGGAAGGAAGAGGGTCTCGGAGGCATGTGATTGGAGGTCTGCTGGGAAGGGTTGTGGAGAATTTGGGGAGGGGGGGGGAGGGAAGGGGGGGGGCAGTTCTGGCCTTGAGGAAGGGACAGGTTCCGGTGTGGTCCGCAGAGTCCTGCTCGCCCCGGGCTCCGAGGAGGACAATGGAAGCTGGGCGCTGACCTCTGACAACCTCCCCTCGCCCTTGTCCCGTCCAGTCCCACTCTGGGATGGCAGGAAGAGTTAGAGCCGTATTGTATCATCCAGGAAAAAACTCCTGCTCAACTCCAGAGCCTCCCTTCCGCTGTGTGGAAGAAGCAGGCTCTTTATTTAGATAAGGGGGCTTTGTCATCAAAGAGGTCAGAAGAAGACATGCAGGCGCTACAGAGCTCAGGAGACGCAGCGCTGGTCAGGACAATCTTTGTCAGAGTGACCAAACCCGACCTGACTCTCCCTCCTCATCGGAGCGGCTGTGTCGCTCCCGCCCTCTGTCAACTCAACACTCGAAGACAATGAACAACCTCTATAAATAAGTCTGACTCACTTTCTACAGAGAACGCTGGCAGGAGGCTGATTGATTAAAGCGACTCCAGAACATCAGTGGACATAAATGAACTGTGGACATTATAATAACTGACTCAACATTTTCTCTTGTATACAACTTGGCACGAGCAATGAGTGATTGTCACTTCACTGTGTTATATAAGATAATTGTTCAAAGCTAACACCCAACCCACCTCCGCCAAGAGTTAACTTTTCTCTCAGTAAAGCACCTGGAAAAAACACACTGTGTAAACTTTGTGGTGGCTCCAAATGACAGTAAGTAGTACTTTCAAACTGGGAACTTTCCTAGAAATCATGTGATGTAACGACGGTAAACTGAACACGCCACACTCTGCAGTTTAGTAGGTTTTCGCTTATAGGTTTTGCTTCTTCTGATTTCTCCCAACAGAAGTTAATTTGGACAAACAACCATTCTTAACTTAGGGTGGCTGGGTGGCTCTTTCCCTTACAGGCAGAAAAGCTTCATTTTACAGAAAAAGTGTAGCTTTAAAAGGATATTTGGACGGACACACACAGGACTTTTAACCAGGACACCGGTGTTCGAGGCCGGTGTTTTGTTTTTGAAAGAAGTAGTTTTTGTAGTGACGTGTTTTCCGTACTAATGTTACGTTGTTTACATTCGTATTTTACTTAGTTTACGTATGTATTTTAAGCCCAACCATGAAGTTTTTCCTAAACCTAACTTAGTGTTTTTGTTGCCAAAACCTAACTGTTGATGTTACCGTAGTTTTGTTACGTGGCGTACAAATGACACGTGAAAAGGCTAAAAAAATTCTGGTGTGTCACATTTGACATCACAAATGCGCTGGAAAACAGGGTGAAAAAAGTGAAAATGTTACGGTGGTTAGATCTTTCTTATATCTGTTACTTATTCAGTCTCTCTTTCAAACTCTCAAACCAGAGCTGGTGATTGTTGGAACAGTGGAAAGACTCACAACGACGGTTCTGATGAGTTTTATTTTCTTTCTGTCGAAAGAAATGAAATGAAACGAGTTTTACCACGACCAGGGAGGTAAAATTACTGTTGTCTGACTTGAGTCTGGTGGCTTTGAGGAGCGCATATTTATTGTATGGTTTGTACGTTAATATATTATAATAATTGTCCAAATCCCTGTTGTTTTTCTTTATCATATTCACTTCAACGCGCGTCACAGCATCGCACCGGAAAAGAGGCGAAAATTAGCATCTCCACCCAGGTGTCATGTTTCCATCACTGCCGATCGGAACTGGAGCTGATAAATACACGTGACTAGTCATTTGTCCCGGGAATGAATGCCGATTGTAACCTTTCCCAGTGAAGACAAAAGCCAGATGTCCTGGACATGTCCAGTAAGAAAGGGGCTTTAGTGGGGTATCAATCTTCTCATCTAACTCTCAGCATGAAAGTGAAAGTTATTCCTTTAAACTCCTGTCACTTCACCACAGGTTCTTTTCCGTAGTGTGTAAATATTTTAAACAAAAACATAATGGCAAATACTACACAGTGTCACACACTTGCACAGATATACAGTACTATACTACATAATATACATACATTAAATGTAATGGCAGTTTGGCTAACAGGGGTTGTTCTCATCATCATGCAGATTGTTCATCTTTGTGTCCAGTAAAGAGCCTGCTGAGCAGCTGGAGTGTGTGCTTCACATTTATCCTGCTGATCAGATGTGCTCCTGATAAGAGCCCTGCAGCCAGAGCTTCATCATAATGGTGACTGATTATACAAAAGTGATGGTCTTTGATTGCACGTCCTTCACTTTGTCAAGTGTTACACACAGACTTCAAGTGAAACCACCTTCCTTTACGAGTCCTTTATATGTAAAAGATGCAATCCAAAGTACAGACTGAACAGACTTTTCTTTAAGTTAATGGTTAGTTCAGCTTACAGGGATAGTTCAGTTGTTTTGAAGTGGGGTTGTGTGAGGTACGCAGCTGATATTGGGCGAAGACGGAGTACAACCTGGACAGGTCGCCGCTGTCCAACTTGAATAACGGTAAAGCACTCTCCATCATCTATAACTTACTCAGTTCATGTGCCCATGCATCGGACACTGGAAAGCAGATGAAACACCGAGCGCCATCAACACACACTGTCTGCAGCCTCGGCGTGAGGCCCTGTGACACTCATCGGGTGCTGTGGCTGACGTTAGGCGTCCCTGTGCAGGGAGAGAGAGGCTCTGGCAGGGACAACAGAGGAGGGTTTGTGTCGGGAGAGGAGTGGAGGGCTGAAGAATCTCCACGCGGGTCTGAAATCTGTGGAATCTGCTGAATGCACACAAGCCAGGAGGGGAACCGAGGACCCACTGCTTGTCTAATGTGTGTGTGTGGTAGTGTGTGTGTGGTAGTGTGTGTGTGTGTGTGTGTGTGTGTGTGTGTGTGTGTATGTGTGTGTGTGTGTGTGTGTGTGTGTGTGTGTGTGTGTGTGTGTGTGTGTGTGTGTTTCATGTGTTAACCACAAATACAATGTAAGTTCTCCAGCTGTCAGTCGCATATATACACAGATATAATCACAGAACATTCATGGGACGTTCTGTAAATTACAAGCTGAGATATCATACAACTCCTCCACGTCTTATCTGCTGTTGTACGACACGCAAATCTCTGTTCCCTAATTTACACAGCGGGTACTACTAAATATTTGTTTCAGACAAGCTTTGGCCTGAGGTCAGCCTCTTTCAGGAACATTTGTATACTTCCTCTCAGACTCTTTATTTTGTTTAGAGTGCTTCCCAGACCCGAAAGCATCTGCACGTACTTGATATGTGGAAGGAAAACACGGATCAACTCATCTACTTGCGCTGCTTCCTCATAATTAGTTTACGGCAGAGCTGTGAAAATCCTCAACTTCGTCGTGTAATATATGAAATCTTGTTTGGTACGCTCAAATACAGCAAACCATCCTCATTATCTTCAGGATCAAAGTCACGCTGTTTTCTATTGTGTGAGATGTTCCTCTCGGCCCACAAAAAACAAGCGTTTTAGAGATTGAACTCTCTCTCAGTGACACAAACTTTCCTTTGAGGAGGGAAGTGATGAACAGGAACTGTTGACACATCTTCCCTCAATATGCTTCCCTCTGTGCAGGCTCAACTTCCTGACATGAAAGGGAAATTAAAATACAAAACTCACCCAAACATAACGCACCATCATGGGAAAGGAGGCTTTCATTAGCTGGCATGTAGAAGATGAAGTGTCTCTAAAAATAAAACACATTTAATGTCTCTAGAGAGCAGAGACTGAAATAAATGTATTTGACATCTAATAAAAGAAGCCAGGCATCAACAAGACGACCACGAGGCGAATCTGACACGGATTAGCTGTTTCCCCCCTGTATCCAGTCTTCATGCTAAGCTAACCGGCTTCATGATTACACACGAAAGTGGTATTAATCTTCTCAATAAGGGTGGGTGAAAAAATCTACACAGCAATAGTAATCGCGATATTTTGCGTGGCAATACTGTATCGATACAGTGACGTCAAGACGATCTTTTATTATAAAAAACTATTAACCTCTTAACAATCCGTCTGCCACTATTCTGTCTTTCAGGGGTTTTAGCGGGCTCAGTCTTAAAGCTACAGTGAAGATAATGCTATCATATGAAACTAGAAACCCGAAGGAATCATGACATGGTATCACCATCGGGAATAACTAAATAACGCTCAAAAATTACGCTAAATTTTGGCGAGGAAAAACTGGCACGGCCATTTTTAAAAAGGTCCCTTGACCTCTGACCTAAACTATATCTTATTAGATAAAACAGATGTTGACAAACTGCATAATTTGCAGTTAAAAAAAAAAGTAATAAATCGCAATACATCTTATCGCAATACTAAGCATATCGCTAAATGTTTAAAATCGCAATAAGATCGTATCGTGACTTAAGTGTCGTGATAATATCGTATCGTGATGGCTCTGGTGATTCCAACCCCTACTTCTCATCTAACTCAAAAAAAAAAAATATGTCAAACTATTCCTTTAAAATTTCCTCCAACTTGAACACAGATTGAGAAGATCTGAGTCGGAAAGGTGCGTCCTTCTTTCACTACAGACATTTTACATCTTGAACTGCTCTGCTGTCAGATTTCCCCGTTAACATTTACATTGTTTACATTTTGAATGAACGGCACAATGTGTGCGTGAACCGTTCTATCTCACTTATCTCGTAATGTCTCTGCACTCTAAAAGGCTATATAGCTATTCATGGTTTGTTTTTCTCTTCAGCCACACAGATTGTGATGTATTGTCTGGCCGTACAGTACATGTATACTGTGTGTATCATGATACCATTGTTTTCTTGGATGATGTATTGTACCGTGATTCCCGGCCATAAAGCACGCTTTTTGTATCTGGTAACTCCGTGAACTGACCATCGGCTGAGTTTTACAACTGAGCTAATAGTACGTTGCTTGGTATCAAGAGTAAACGGGTGTAAATATTCAACTAACAGAGGCTGCTGTTGGGTGCATACAAAGCCAAATAACACTGAACGGTCCAAATAAAGTGAAACCAATTTCTGTCTTGTAGAAAGTAGAATTGCATCACATTATGCGAGACAAATGACTATTGAACCTTCTTCACTCTAATGAAGTGAAGCTTCTTTTGTCTTTAAGATACACTCTCCTTCAGGCAGCTGATGTCTGAGTGTAGTTTCTATCTCCACTGCACAGACTTTGGGAGGCTTTGGCAACTACAAATAAGCGATCGCTTTGAATACCAATCGCTCTAAAACAAAACCAGGACCCGTGTTAATATTCTCAAAACGCACTTCTGAGTCACACAGCTGTCTCACAAATCTCACTGCTGCTCCAGCACACAGTTTCTCTATGTGTTGTTGAGAGTTTACAGGTTCCCCGCCCAAAGGTTGTTGTAACCCCGTTTTAGACTCGTTTCTGCTTTTCCTCAGGAAGCTGCGATAATCAATAGATAAGATACCGAGGCAAAGTTCAACTCACAGGCCTCTGGCGCAGCTGCAGCACCTCCGCACAGCATGTACGAGGAGCTCTTATTGCTCTCTCGAGTCTAAAATGAAGCGCTCGATTCCAAAATCCTATAAAACAATTTTGGGAATATCTTTGCTTCCTGGAATGCAACAGTGAATATTTAAAATGCAAATTACAGCTTTAAAAAAGTTATTTTTTGTAACCAAAATTCACAGATGTTTTAGGAATTTTCATGGTCTTCGTTTTCATGGAAGAGATCTTTTTTTATGTTGACCTTTGGGCTGTCGCGGTAAAGGAATTTCCCCTGTGGTGATAATGATGGGCTCAACAACACGATATGCTGTATCATTGCCTTTTTTTTTTTTTTTTTTTGCAAATTACTTAATTTATCCCGATTTTAGTGCTATATAAATAAGCTTTATTGTTAGGCTATTATTAGGTATATTGTTGCTTTTTAAATGACAAAGATGATAAATGCAGAAAACAGAAGGGCAATGAGACGTAGCGTTTTTTTCAGCTGAGAAAGTGGAAATCAACAGGTTGAACTTGTTAAAAGACAGTTCTATTGCATTAATTCTCTGTATGTATTCATGTTTTACATTCAGGGTTTAATCTGAGCCAGGCCATACAACGAAGATAGTAATCATATCACATCCATAGATGGTCAGTAGTAAACAGCTGTTAAAGAATAATTACTATAATAACTATATATTTTGTTATTATGCTGGGATCGGATCGGTACCGGCCGATACCGCAAGTTCAGGTATCGGGAGGGAAAAATGGTATCGGAACATCCGTATTTTTCAACTCTCTGCGACCAGAAAAAGAGACCAAATGTGCAGCGCTCAGGTAACCGCCACAACACGTTGTCTGCGGTTGGCTTGTCAATAGCGTGCAATATTGCGGTTACTGCGACAGCCTTAGTAGATATGAATGAAAGTCAAACCTAATGGGTCAAGTAACAAGGGATGAGATTACTAGCTATTGCTTATTATTCTGTTTCATGCTCGTAATATCTTCACATTCATGTGAACTTCATGGTGGCGCTAGAGTTAAAGTCAGGGGATCACCAAAAACAGCGGCATTCATCCTCTGTGAATAGTTATAGCAAATTTCATATCAATCCATCCAATAGTTGTTGAGATATTTCAGTCTGGACCAAAGTGGTGCACTGACTGACTGACTGACAGGCAGTGCATTGCCATCCATAGAGCCAGACAGAGCTGTGCAGAGTGTTAAAATGATTATATATCAGCATTTGTATACATGCATACTGCCACACAAAAAGAGCACAGAGAGTCCTTGTTTCTGCCTTGGAGGTATCTGCAGGTGAGTGTCTGACAAGCCAGATTGATTGATTTGCATCTTCTGAACCCTCTCAGGGAGTACTAAAAGGCAGCCAACTACCTCCATAATATCCATCCATCATGTTTATCACCCTGTGGCTCAGCCGCCGGAGATTTGCATCTGTCAGGCTCTCCCGCTGATCCTGTTCGACAGAGGAGCGCTGAGGCTGCGAGCGACTCTGTGGGTGTGTGTGTGTGTGTGTGTGTGTGTGTGTGTGTGTGTGTGTGTGTGTGTGTGTGTGTGTGTGTGTGTGTGTGTGTGTGTGTGTGTGTGTGTGTGTGAGGCTGCAGCTCTGCCACTCAACATGCCAGTTACTTCATATTTTCCTCACGCTTCGCCAGCGGACTGATGTGTAAAGGCCTTAATAAAGGAGAACACATGTAGGACATCTATTACTGTAGGCTTCCTGCACAGCTCTGGGTCTCTTTACTCAACTTTTGTTTCATATACTCAGCAAGAGAAAAAAAAAAAAAGAAAAAGGTCACATGCTGAAATTTCCTTTAATTACGTAAACACCTCACTGATGTATTTCAACGTCCGGTAAACTCGTGAGTCGAGCAAATCATCAACTGAGACCTGTCACACTCAGCTGCTCTGCGCCTGGAGATATGTCTTCTGAAGCAGCCTTTTATGTATCACTCGTTCTCCTTCTGCTGCTTACTTCATCCCCCGTGTCGCTCTAATAAAAGAGGGCAGCTCCCCCGTGACTTCGCCCTCTTTGATCAGCGTAAAAGACTAACCGCTAAGTGACACGCTGCCAGGCGCCGTGGTTACTCAGTGACATGGCCAATCATTGGCCTCCCCAGTCCTTGTGATTGTCATGTGTAGTTTTCGACGAAGATTAACCGCCTCAAGGACCGACTTCATAAATGTTTGATGTAAACCTGGTTCCCTTTTTAAAACCACTACAGCACCAGTTTTGTGTGCCCTTGAGCGTACGGAGCGCACCACTCTCTCAGGCAGGACGGGGGTGTTGGATTTCAAGCTGGACCATTGAACCAGCTGCGAGGCAGGCGGAGAGGGGGGGGAACAAAGCACCCTACTGTCCCCCCTCTTCCATTTGAGGATGGGACAAACTGGCTCTACAAAAGACACCAAAGAAAAGTTCTGCTGAGTGTTCCCGTTACAATGGACTCTTTAGGGTTGAAAATAGAAAAGTAATGTCAGTCATCACAGCAGGGGTACGGGGCACTGATAAGACCAAACGGAGTGGTCTTGATTACCAGAGAGGACTCGCCATCGCTTTAAGATCTGAAAATAGAGCCAGCGGGGTCTGCCGTTACTCGAGGGTCTTCATCTGTAGTTCGTCCACTCTGCAGTTTTTAAAAAACCACGATCGCATTAGATCAGCCCGACGCTGACTGACAGTTTTGTCCAATCACAGTCAACAAGTTTTATCTCCTCGGCCAGTCTTCCTGTCCCCGAGCCTCCACCCTTGCAGACCTGAAACCAGCATCAGCTGAATAACCTCTAATGCTGGGTACAAACTGCACGAGAAACAAGACGATTTTGGACCTGATTCCCCCCCCTCTCCCGCTACGATTTCAAACCATAAATATGAAACATGTTCAATATTTACGATCGGATATGTGTGTGTGGGGAACCCCGAGGACAGCCGATGACGCAGTCGCGTGGGAAAGACCGATTGCCAATTGAGAACCAAGCTGACTAAAGCAGAAGGACAAACCGCGGCTAATGCACGAGTTAATGCAAAACGCAAAGTATAAAGTAGTAGTAAGATGGGCCTCAGAAATGGAGGACCAACTTGTTAATTTGTGGCAACAACACAAGTTTATTTAACGCGTCTCCATGACTTCATCCATCCATCCTTCGTAAATGCTCAGTACAAAGTAGTGCAAAAACTAACATCGCTAATTCTTCCTGCCTGTCGTCCGCCATGTTTGTTTACACTAAAGTCACGTTTGATCGCGAGAGATTTTGCGAGATTTCCGTTTTTTGGAGTCGTGACTCTTGTTGTTCATGAAAGGAATCTGTTAGTCTTTGGTGTTTTGGCTGTTTTGGCCAAATCGTTGCTCTCCACACACTGTAGTAACAAAACTGTTAAACTTATCATGACATGTTGTTATGTGTGGGGTCTCTCACATTTTCAAAATCTATTAAGATTTGAAAAATCTTTTAGTGTGGGCCAGCCTGAACACAAGTTTCTCTCCCACCTTTCACACACACACACAAACACACAAACACAGCGCTGCAGTGTTTGATGTAAGAAAATGCATTTAGAGAAAGAGAGACAGATGTGGCGATATCTGAAACAAGGCAAAACCTCATTGTTACTTTCAAGCAGAAGTGACAACATGATGTGGTCACACTCCGCTGTGGCTTACGAGCAAACTTTAAACACTAGCGTTTCATTATTCAGGCAGTTCCTGTGTGAGCTTTTCAGTCAGGGAACAACAGGATGACATCATTTAGTATCTAATCACAGATGTTACACTCTTGTAATTAAAGAATTAGCCAAAGGAAGAAAGACGTTCCTCGTGTAGCTTCTTCTTCTGTGTACTTCGACTTAAGTTGGGGATTTTCTACATTTCCCTAAAAGGTTTCTCCACAATTCCAGCCACTTGTTGCATACAGCTGTTGGTGGAGCACGTAGGCGGCGGGGCAATAATGAAAGCAAAGGCGTCAGCAGGGACAACAGATTGAGCGTTACCACCCAAGAAAAAGCCGTGCTCTTTAATCAAAACGTGCCTAGTGGCTGCGTTGCTTTATAGAGGCTACTGTTAGTGGAAAAATGTCTATCTGATCTCTTTTCTCGTTGGATTTGATTCTCCTCGGGTGATTGGATAAATGCATTTAGTTATTTTTCCCGGTGTATGTGAATTGTAAAACGATGAGTTTTCTCTCTCTGTAGCTAGACGGGAAATATCTCAACATAATGGCTGGTCATGTTTGTTACTTGTGTTATCCACAGAAATAAGAAATAAAGGTCTTCACACGCCGGGGCGTGACGAATAAACGACACGAAAAATGCGAAATAATCGCCTGCGAATATTATATATCTGGGATGGAAGGAGTGGATCTGGTCTGTGCTACTTTTGTCAAGGTTGAAAGGAGTAATAAAGTTTGCCGTCTTGGTTCAGACTACGGAGCCTCCGTGTTGCTGTTTCACAAATAAAGGTGCAACTCAACCTGCTCCGCACAACTTGATTGGTTGGCGCTTTTATTCACGGTGCGAGAGCTCAGAAAATTGACCTCGTTCCGGGAAAAAAAAAGAACGTCACTTTTTCGCTGTGTAATATTTGCGTTCCGTGTGAAAGTCCTCGTGACAAAACCAACAGTTCTAAAAAATATATTGCGAATTAATCGCACGAAAAAAACGCTGCCGGTGTGCACAACCATGCTAGCGGCTCTGTGAGGGTTTACCTACAGAAGGCACAGCTGTGCTTTGAGCTAAATGCTAACCTCAGCCTGCTAACATGTTAAGCAGGTATATTTACAGGTATGTTTACCATGTTCACCATCTTACATTAATGTAATAGCATGCTAACATTTGCTAATTAGCTAAGTATTTCCGGATTAGATTTTTCCAAAATTTCCTTAGTCTGGTACCATTCGATGTTCGTAAATATGCACATAAACAATGCACATTCAATTGCTCCGTCTTGGTTGTTGTATGGCATCTGTGTCTTGTACGGTGGGAAGGGAGGTGGCGGACGGCGGGGGGTGAGTCTATTTCAGGGCGAGCAGCCGTTCATTTCCCCCTCCGCCCCCCCCGGCAGGGCGCGGCCCTCCGGCTCATTGTCCGGACCGGGGCGGTGAACCTTCAGCAGAATGGAGTGGGAACTGGAATGTGGCATTGTGGAGTCTCCGTCCAGTATCCCACGGGACCCAATCACCAGCAACCCCAACAACCCACACACACACACACACTCACACACACACACACACACACACACACACACACACACACACACACACACACACACACACACACACACACACACACACACACACACACACACACACAAGGTTCAGGTTCCTACCCTGACCTGGGTCCACAGTGGTCTTGGCTGCTGGACGGGACAGTGGTGCTATTGTTTGGACCGACGTCACTGAGAAGTTTCACTTCGTATCAGCGTATCATTGATTAGTTGCTCTGCCTCTAATCTATAGAGCGATATAATGTCCTCTTGTGATGTGGTAGAGCTGTTGATCAAGATGTTATGGTTGTTGCCTTTAGGCAGTTTATGACATGTCTGACATTTAAACAATAGTACATATGAACTGATACTGGGTCGCCCTGGTGGCCTATAAGGGTTTAAGATGCTGACCATGAAATCTCAATGTCTCCGGTTGAAGTCTGGTAGCAGACCTTTGTTGCATATCCGCCCCACTCTTCTCTCTCCCTTTATTTCCTGTCATCGGTCCGCTGTTTGCTGATTAAAAAAAAAAAGGCCAGAAACTGCCCCTGAAATACTTACAAAAGGCGAATACTCTATGCACTTTGGTACACACTGTTCCTCTGATAATAATAGTGTGTTTTCATCGTTTCCTCCTCACCTCTTTGTTAAACAGATGTCGTAATAACTCGTGCGTGACTGTCTGGTGATACTCTTGTTATCTTGGGCGACATTTTGTGATAGTATTGTGTCATGAGTTACTCTGAGACTCCTGCCCGTAATACACACAAAAACAGCTACTCCAGTGAAAGTCTGTTGGTGGTTACTAAAACACAAACGGCTTTTTAACAGTATTCAATATGTGAGTAGTATAGATTCAATCTTAATGGCTCTATTACTGTTTGATTTCACACATTTATTGAGTGTATTTATCTTTATTTAGCTGCTATAGATAGATAAACATTATCAATGATGTGTTCCTGTGATATTTGATTAGTCACTATTACTCATTAGGGGTTAATAAGATATTCTTTTGCAGTACAGTAAATGCATTCTTACATTTTGATCGATCATAAAACGTAATCGCAAATTCGTTTTACCGCCACTAAATTCTTTAACGCATTAACGCAATCGATTTCCCAGATGTCGTACTAGCTTGTCGCGCGAAGTAGGTTAAATAACGCTCCAAACTTGCGCTGAATTTTGGTGAGGAAAAACCGTCATGGTTATTTTCCAAGGGGTCCCTTGACCTCTGACCTCAAGATATGTGAATGAAAATGGGTTCTCTGGGTACCCACGAGTCTCCCCTTTACAGACATGCCCACTTTATGATAATCACATGCAGCTTGGGGCAAGTCATAGTTATATGATTTGAGCATATTTTTTATGCTAAATGCAGTACCTGTGAGGGTTTCTGGACAATATTTGTCATTGTTTTGTGTTGCTAATTGATTTCCAATAATAAATATATGCATACATTTGCATAAAGCAAACATATTTGCCCACTCTTATGTTGATAAGAGTATTAAATACTTGACAATTCTCCCGTTAATGTACATTTTGAACAGATAAAAAATGTGTGATTAACGGTGATTAATCATGGACAATCATACGTTTAATCGATTGACAGCCCTAATACAAATATCCTGTAAATCCAGTTTTGCCATTGGGTTAATACTGCAGTCCTGGTAATGTAATTATCAGTTCTTTCTTATTAAATCTCTTTCCTGTCGTCTCACAGTATTTATCATCCTATCACCCCGCGCACACATGTTACATAACATACTTGAGGTGGCGGCGCCTCTACTTTCTCGTAAACAAATTAGGTGCAGGGGAAACATGTTACTTATAAAACACACAAATCTTTGAGCTGAAACACAATGAAGCCCCTGACTGACACCGTCCATTTCCCCTGAAACGCACAGCCCGACAGTCGGCAAAGAGCGGCGAAGGGAAGGGTGACTCCCAAACTTTCTCACATGCACATAACATTAACGTGGAAACACCCACGCAAAACAAACACAAATGCACCACATGCCCAGACGTACTGTACGAGCGAACGTCAGGCGAGCGCGTGCGGCAAGTCAGAATGAATCATGGCGTATATCTGAGCAGACAAACACAATGACACGCACTCCTTTACCCAAACAGAGCCCGAACAATACCTGGCTTTGTCACAATGGCTTCAATGATAAGCAAACCAACAAACACAGCTGGGGAAACTGTTTACCTTCGTGATTCAGTGTCTGTTGCTGGAACAACGTGCTATTCGACCAGTGTTACATTTTATTCAGTATGTATCCTGTTTTCATTGCTGGCATTTAGCTGCTACTTTTGAGATCTCTAACCTTTAAAGCTGTAGTTTTACTGTCCTGCTACGAGCTGCTGGACCTGCAGGACGGGGGGGTGAGAAGAGGATCAAGACGACGGGAGGGATGTAGTGGTGGTGGTGGTGGTGGTGGGGGGGGGGGATCTTTCACCAACAACAATGACAGGAAACCAGCGCAAACGTCCTGGGGTCTGTGCACTGCAGGCCAAGAGTCCCATAGACAGCAGCAGGCAGCCAGAAACACACCCCTGACCATCCTGGCTCGAATAGCTACTCTAGGTGTGGCTATTTCTGCCTCTAATGCGTGACAAACGATCACCGAAAGCTGACGTTTATTCTATTAACAGAAAACTGTATCCACAGGCTATTCCTGAAGGCATTGCATCAGATGAATGTGGACTGGAGTTGTCACGATAGCAAAATTAGGACTTTGATACGACACCCTGCCTAAATATCTCAATACAGATACCGCGGCAAAAACCTAAAACATCAGGAAAAGTAATGGAACAATAAATGACAGAACATGGAACTTAAAATCATTTTTTTTCTTTATTAAAATTAATATGTTGAAATGTGTTAATTAGATCTGACGTCCCTTATACTTGAGTTTATGTGATTTATTTAAACAGTGTTTAATAAGGCTTTTTTTTTTCATAACAGCTCAGGCGGAGAGCGGTACTGCAGCACGGGAGACCGCGAGAAGCTTCCAAAACAAAAACTCAAAACCATAATAAATTCAGATGAAGTTCTGCGTGAGGTTGACGAGAGAAAAGCTGCTAAAATCTGGAAGACACCATTGTAAAGTGTAGAAAGCGCTGAAGAGAATGTCTCTGTCAATGCCGGACTACATTTCCTTTCCGTCTATTTCACGTTACAGAGACACACGGTAAAATAATACTTAAACGCGTGTACTTTGGTGGATTATGTGTTTGCGAATTACAGGAGATGCTTGGGCAGATCCTGAAAAGATGGCGAATCTAATTTGGTTACTTCGGTTATTTCGCTACATTTGGTCGGTAATTAGAGCCGCTGAGCGATTCATGACCTGCTTTAATCTTCTTTTCAACTTCATTTATTGACTCCATCCTTCTGGTTGTCACCGCAGTTTATTTTTTGACCGCTTGCTCCCACCAGCAGCAAAGTTATAACCGCCTGCTCCCGCGGGATCCCAATCCTAAAGGCGTCCTCTAAAGCGGAGCGCTGCACACACACACAAGGCAGGGTATTGCGATACCTTTCTAGCATCGGTATACCGTGCAACACTAATGTGGACGGTAAACTCTAAAAAACTCCAGTGATTCTGTCCCGCTGAAGAAAGATATGACAGTACACAGATAGGAATGTCACATGGATGTGATGTTACCCTCCCTTGGGCCATAAATAAAAAGATAAAAAAACATAGCTGAATGATTCCTGCTAAAGGTCACTGTGGGAAACTGTGAAAACACATGGTTAAAGTCAGGGTTTGCTACAGGTGACACATACTGTACTGAATGGGCATCCCATGAAAGCCAGTTAAAAAAGACCATCGTCGAAACATGGCACTGAAAGACAAATAAATAAAGACTGAATCCTCCCACACAACAGCTTCAGCATGATTTGTTTAGGGAAAACACGTCGCCCCGTGTGTTCTACGTAAAACCAGTGTAAAAGAAAAAAAGCCAAGCGTGTGTGGTGAGAGCAGTGGAAGGCTTGAAGCCCTTTAATGAGCAGGTTTTATATGAATGTGCAGATTAGAGGCTCAGATTAGAGGAGGGAAGTGACAACCATCAGCACAAAGTCGCCTTCTTGTCTCATTTCAGGCCTCTAGATACTGTAGATACAGTGATACTACACACATTCACACTCTTAGGAACACTTGTACCAGATCTCATCTAGCTGCAGTCAATTTCATCTGACACCAGCGCTCTTCCTCTCCTGTAATTAGTGTTTAAAGACGGTCTTATGTAAGCAGCCGGCAGCCATTCAGCAGGACTCCCAAAAAAAACGTCTCACCCTCACGAATCTGGATGAATCACTGAAGAAAAAGCAAAGAGCAGCGCTCCTGAGAAATACGTTTTCATGGCTTTAACTGTAAAATGGTTCATGTAGGGAATGATTGCCCATTTTTATGGTTTACTGATTCACATCTCTTAAATATTCACATTTCTTAAATAGCGATCGTCGACAAATCTAGTGGGATCATTTGCTTTTTGTTAGTGCTGAAACAATGGATCGATTAGCTGAAAACTGTCTTGGTTGTATCATTGTTAACTGCATATCTTTTGGATTTGGAGCGTTGGTGGGACAAAATAAGAAATTTGAAAATGTGTCTTTTTCACATTATTCCCTGACATTTAAGGCTCAGACACATCAAACCTCACATCAAAGAACTAGCGGCAACAAAGGCCCCCAGTTGCATCGCCACAAGTCACCTGCGTCTTGGCCAAAATGTTGCACTCGAACGCACCGCAAAGACGGCAGCCGACGGCCAGGTAGCACGTACGTTCTGCACCTGTGTGAGAGGAAATATTCTCAATACCAGCAGGCGGCCGTAGTCCGTATTCGTCATTCGCAAAGGGAAACCAGAAGACCGAGGACTGCGGATATACAAGCCGTTGCCGTTGCGTTTGCAGACCATTTTTCACACCACTCTCACTCACCGCTTAGCTTTATTCCAGACGGCCGTGTTGTTGTGAAAATATCCGTGTGTTGGAACGATCAGATGAGATAAAGATGAAAAATGAGAAGAGTCTTCTGTGTTTTCCGGGCTCCGCTGCCGATTCAACATGCCGAATCGGCTAAACATACGCTGACATATGCTCACCGACGGCCCCAAACTGTCCGACGGCTGGTGAGCGTCTGTCGGCCTCATTTTTTTGGCGTGTCCCGCACCGTCGGCTCTAGTCTGCCCGTGTCGGAGGTTTAAAAAAATCACTCTGATTGGCGGTTCAGCTTAAGCGAATCAGAGCACGAGAAGAGAAACGGTAGTTCGGAAAGCAAGAAAACAAGTAAAGTCAAGAGGGCACACACTGAAGACCCTTTTTCTCTCATTTTTCATCTCATCTGATCGTTCCACTACACGGATATTTTCACAACGACACGGCCATCTGGAATGAAGCTAAGTGGTGAGTGAGAGTGGTGTGAAAATGGTCGGCAAACGCCGCTTTGTTTCATGTACGTATCGTAACGGCTTGTACATCCGCAGTCCTCGGTCTTCTAGTTTCCCTTTTTGAATGATGAATACGGACCACCACAACCTGCTGGTGTGGAGAATTATTTCCTCTCACGCAGGCACTGAACGTTATGTGCTAACTGGCCGTCGGCTGTAGTCTTTGCGGTGTGTTTGAGTGCAACTTTTTGCAGTCGGCCTTCGTCGCTGCTAGTTCTTTGATTTTGGTTTGGTGTGTCTGGGCCTTAAAAGGTTAAACAATTAAGCAATTAACAGTAACAATTATTGACAGATTGAAGGATAGGTCTTAAAACAACATGTGCAGTGAAACAGGTTTTTCTTGCTGCAATTATTCCTCTAGTTCATACTGGCCATTAAAAGATCCTCCCAACATGCTTCCAATGTAAGTGATGGAGGACAAAATCACCGTCATTAAAAGAAAAATACATGCCACAATTTTATATCCCACTGCATGGAAGTCATTGGAATCATTTCAATAAGGTAGTAAAGACAGACGCCACATGTCATAAATGCAAACAAGATTTTTTCTGAATGAGCTGATGGATCTAGACCTGTAACATGAGCTGAGATCATCCGCTGCTACTTCACTGCCCTCAACAATAGCAGAGTAAAATTTTTACTGCCTGGTAAACAAAACACCGACCTTTGGAACCAGCGATGTGTTTTTTCTCTGTGTGTGTGTGTGTGTGTTTTGTTCCACGGTGACGACAGCGGCTCCTATGTTCTTCCCGGGCCACGCTCCATGTTTTGACCTTCATCACTGCTGCTCGTTCATATTTTTTCGCACCTCCCCTGCGCTGTCTCACTTTCGCCTACCTCCATCCTCGCACATACATTTACGCTCCGCACACGCACGCACGCGACATCAGCGTAACCACGGCAACCGTGAGCGAGGCTTCTCAGTTTCCGGAGAAGGCGTCGCTCTTCGAACCCTCTTTTGTGCCGTTTCAAAGACTGAGGCCAGACGGGCGGAGTGCGGACGTCTGTGTGACTGCTTTGTGTGTGTGTGTGTGTGTGTGTGTGTGTGTGTGTGTGTGTCTTCTTCCAAGGCTGTACATGTGTGTGTGTGTGTGTGTGTGTGTGTGTGTCATTGGCCGGGCCACAGGGCTCGGGCACAGGAATGCCGGACAGGATGTTGGGAGAAAATTCCAGAAAGAATGGAGTCACTGCAAAAAACACACCCTGAGGTGGCTCTGACTGTAACATAGACTCTACACTGCATCCCTCGAGTCCAATTTACACTCTCACACACTCTCTACTGTGTCCTCTGTGTCCCTAAGTAACTTCTGCTGCCTGCCTGTGAAATCCTGGTTTTGTACGCCTTTACATCAAAAAGAAATTTCCATCCGAGCTCACTGCTTAGCGTGATTCGTACTGGATCTTTGCTCCAAAACACAGATTGTTGAAATGAAAATCCAAGTGGTGAAAATGAGTTTGTTAGGGGTGCTGTTTGTTTGTTTCGACGCCACTTCCCTCTGGGTTGCGTGCCAGTGTGAATTGTACTGCCACAGCTCCATTAGGCCATCTGTGGAGAGTATATCGAGAGTAAACACGAGAACAATCGCTGTGTATTCCTAGGGCGAACTACATAACCCAGCAGTGCTCTAGATCTGTACGCAAGCCTTAAATACCAGAAACATAACTCCAAAAGGCCCTCTGCATGCTCTGTGCATGTGAAAGCTGTCATTACAGTGTTATTATGAGAATGTAAGGAAGCAGTGAGTGGCCACCTATGAAAAATACCAAAGCTTCAGTCATGACAATATGGCATTTCAGACGTGTGCTTTCCCTTGAACAGCTGGATTCACATAAGGAGAGGGAGTTTACAAATAGGAAAAGCAGCATCAGTATGATCCTTAAAGGGATAGTTTAGGTGTCTTGAAGTGGTGTTGTATGAGGTACTTATCCATAGTCAGTGTATTACACCTACAGTAGTTGACGGTTGGTACGCCCCCAGTTTGGAGAAGCAGACAGGAGTTACCACACGGGAGCAAAGCAATGTACTGCTGTGGACGGGGCCGGCAGCAAAACGTATTTTAGCCCCCTAAAAGAAAGGCCCACCTAAGAAAATCAATATCAGTCAAGTGTACGCTATATTTAGAATATTTTCACCGCTTTACCTTGCCGTGAGACAGCCCTTTCCTACGGGGAACTGAAGCCATTGTTATCCATCTATGCTCTCGCCAAACCCACCAGACTCCATTGAAAAAAACAGTAATTTTACCTTGCAGAACACAGGAGTTGCTGGTCTACCGCTTCCTCCGTCAGTTACTTTGTTTGTGTTATTGTGTGACTTTGTTGTGTGACTGGTGAATCCGAACTAACCAAAGTCACACAATAACACAAACAAACTAACCGATCAAGGTATTTTTGCTTTTTTTGCAGAGAGTTAGATGAGTTAGATGACACTGTACAGTAAAAATGAAGCTACAGCCAGCAGTCGGTTCGCTTAGCTTAGCACAAAGACTGGAAACAGCTAGTCTTCCTCTGTCCAAAGGTAACAAAATCTGCCTACCAGCACCTCTAAAGCTCAGTAGTTAACACGTTATACTGTATCTCATTTATTTAATCTGTACAAAAAACAAAGTGTAAAAACAACACATCATTGTTTTACAGTGGATAATGTGCCAGATGGGAGCAGTGACTGCTGTTTCCCAGTCTTTGTGCCAAGCTAAGCTAACCAGCTGCTGATGCTAGCTTTGTATTAACTGTAGAGTGGTATCGATTTTCTAACCTTACTCTTGGAAAGAAAGCGAAAAAGCGTATTTCCCAAACTATTCCATTTCTACCAGGCAGGAAAAGAACAAAATTCAAGGTATATCACAATATTACAATTAGGGGTGCGCAATATGCCAGTATTGATGATAACCCTGATATTTAAAGGTGCTCGATACAATATCCAGAGCATTAAGCATCACAACAACTATTTGCTATGTAAATATATAGAGGAGTAATGTCTACCTGAGCAGAGAATGAAGTCGCTCTCCCTCTGTGTGTGTTGTAATCAGAGCTTCTCTGTGCTTTGTTGACATAGCCGGGCCGGCCACGCATGCTTTTAGCTGTTAGCGCTGTTAGCACCGTTAGCTTTCTTTACTTTCTTTCTTTATTTCTTTATTCGGAGCCGCAGCTCGCCGTCGCCATGTTGAAAGCCAATGAGAGGCCATAGAAATGCTCCCAATACTGTATTTAGCACCTTTGAAAATGAAATATTGATGTCATGTTAATAATACACATGAGATAATATTGTGTAAATAATCCAGCGACTCTTAAATAATTTTATATATACATTTATGGTTACAGACTCTCTTTCCACCTCCCTACATTCGTATTTTGAGTGTAATTCATTTGCCAAAAAAGAGACAAAACACACAATAAACAAAGATGAATTTGACTGATAGCATTATTATTATTATTTTTTCAAAATTTGCTGTAGATATTGCAATAATGCAGTTATCATGAATTCTTTTTGCCACAATAATCGTGTAGTGCAAATCTGATATTATGACCGTCCTGATTACAATAACCGAAATACAATACCTAGATTCATCTCACAATAGATATCACTTAAATATACCTCGCGACTTGAGTCCTTGTCATCACTTAACCATTAAGTTCAAAGTGTCACCACCTTTTTGACCTCCTTGACCAGCTTCAGAGATCATCAAAAACATACATTGAACAGCAGCACAGTGAACATCCTGGTTATGGTTCCACCATTATTAAATCATGTAGAAAAAATTGGGGCTTGTCGACAACAATGTCATTATCATTCAATAATAACCGTACAGGTTATACTATCTGCCATCACATAGAGACGGAGTTGAGCTGTGTCTGATCGCTGCTGGCTCTGCACACTGAGAGCTGGACACAGACAGAAACAGCCTCGGGGGTAAACATCCAGGATGCAGCGAGGGGCACAGATGTTCCAGACTGGAGGGACCCTCTCATCCTCGAGTGCTTTTTAATGAACCCTGGTCCTCCTGAGTTCACAGCCGCACACACATAAGAGCAGACACAGCAACAAGTGGCCACTGCGTAGCGAGAATAAACCCGTAATGTTTTACAGACAAAGATCAGAGGTTGAAAAAAAATTCATTTAGTGGGATACTAACTATTTCCTGTTGTTTGTTGTGGAGGGTTCAGCAATGTCACATATTTGTTGTGGTGGTTTTCTAAAGGAAATGCACAACGCCACGTCTTTTCAAAGTGTTTGTCATTGATGCTGACTTAGTGCTTAACCTTGTGGCATCGCTGTAATAACAGAAGGCAGCGTTGCCTCACATCTTCAAGTGATTGCTCTTTGAGACGGCTGCAGAAAAACACGTCACAAACATTACTTGAGAGGAAGCACTAATGTACACACACGCTCCTCTACACACAACAAACAGCAATATCCGTCTGACAATAACTAATAATAATTAATGTTGAATAGGAATAATGAATAATGTTGTGGGATTATTCCTTATTCCATGGGCTATTTGTGGATTTATACTTTATTATTACATACTTATATATAAAACAAAATAAAGAATAAAAAACAAGCATTCGAATAGTAAATTTGGAGGTCGATTGGCAATGGTCGAAGCTTCGAAGCATTCAGGTCAGCCCTAATGTACACAAATCAAAACATTAAATTTTGTGACTATTTCAGGAACTGCTGTGCGACTGGGCTGTTCTATCGCGATATAGGCTAGGCCTATATTTCTTTCTTTTTCCTCTATAATTTCACTTAAAACTTATGTTCATTTTGCATTTGTCAAGCATTTAATTCACACGGGAGTATACAAAAATAGGCGGTTATTTCATATAGAATATTTGTTTATTGAATTGCCAGAAGACATGCTATATCGTGATATATATCATTATCAAGATATGATATTAATATTATTATAAAATGATATTTTGGATTTATACATTATTATTACACGGCTTTGTTGAATACTGGATTCTGATTGGTCAATCACGGCGTTCTACGGTCTGTTATTTCTTTATAACAGACCGTTGCTATGTATAACAGACCGTTGCTATGGGCGCAATTCTGATGTCGGGACTGTTTTTGTGTCAAATTATCGATTTCTTAAGTAAGCAGCCGTGTAATAAGCGGGATAATGTACAGCTAGCGGGTCATTGTTGTGAAATAAACCCCTTCAGGGCGATGAGAGACCCTGTCGGGGTTTATTTCACAACAATGACCGGCTTGCTGTACATTATCCCATACTTATTACATACTTCTATATATAAAAGACAAAAAAACGAAGCATTCTAATACTGATTTGGAGGTCGATTACCACGGTAAAGGTCGAAGCTTCGAAGCATTCGGGTCAGCCCTACCACGGTTTAGTTTTTCTTGACCCCCAAAGCTGAACCAGGTTGTTGTTATTTGTCCTCTCACCCACAGCAAATGTGCAGCCAGCTGACCCTGCCCACAGCCTGGCAGCATGTGGGTGCAGCATGTAATCCACGTTATAGACACACAGAGCACCTATTCTCTCTATAGAAACACTCCCTCAGTGATGCATTCAGCGGCTTTAATGTCATTATGAAGTGTACACAGCTGGAGGGAAAGACATCTGGAAATGTGAAGAGGAAGAGGTGACAGTGCAATGAACTTATTCTAACTTTCAACTCACCTTCTCAGAGTTGACGCTCAGCTTTTTCTCGACTTTCACGTGGATTTCTCCGTTACTCTCCGGGACCGGCGTGGACTCCCTGGGTGTCCCATCCCGCTCCTCCTCCATCACCTCCTCCATCACCTCCTCCACCTCATGCGCTTTGGCGTGCCGCTCATCCCCGTTTACTGTCCCATCCTTCTCCACCACCACCTCCTCCTCCTCCATCTCTTCATCGAAGGGTAACGGGACCCCCTCGGCGACATACTCCTTCAGACACTTCATGTCGTGTTTCTTCAGCAGCTGCTCCGTGTCCGGGTCCACCACCACGAGCACCAGCCGGCCCACGGTGGCGCGGATCCGGGACACGACCTGCTGGTGGCTCTCGTTCTCCACGTCCTCCCCGTTCACGAACACCAGCCGGTCTCCGGCGCGCAGCCCCGAGGTCTCTGCCGGGCTGTCGGGCTCCACCAGCCGGATGAACTGGCCCGTCTTACCCTTCTCCCCGTGGAGGTGGAAGCCGTAGCCGTTGTCGCTCTTCTCCAGCGTGCACAGCCGGGGGCGCAGACACTGGCTTTTGCTCGGCATGGTTATATAGGCTTCACTCGCCTTCTCACACTGCTGCTGCTGCTGCTGCGTCTCAACGTGTTGTTTTAAAGTGGAAATGGCTACAGGACCTGCTCAGGATGCTGCTGAGGAGGTGTGTGTGTGTGTGTGTGAAAGAGTGGTACCCCCTTCAAAAAAAAAAAAACACACCCAACCCCCCCGCCCTCTTGGGGAGATTAGTCCGTGGGAAACGGTGCTGGTGTTTGTCCCAACTCTCTGGTCCAGTTTACGCACACGAGTCAGCGTCTGACTTGATCCTCACACTTGTGTAACTCCTCACTATCAGACAGTTGGAGGTCCTGAACCGAGGCCGATCACACTCTCACAGCAGCAGCTCTCTCCCTCAGTGTGCGACAAAAGTAGAAAAAGCCACTCAGGAAGAGGGAGGTGCGTTCACTGGAACAGCCCAGCTGGCTGCCTCATGCAAAGTAGGGAGGACCAGAGGAGTAAACACAAGCCAGGGGCTGTCCAGGAACATATACATGGAGATGATGATGATCAGAGGACCAGATAGTGTTTGGATTAAAGAAAAAACAATAGCAAACCTGGACATTTTTAAATTATTTGATAAAAAAAATAATTATTTATTACTTCCCTTTTTTCATAGTTTTAATTAGATTTTTTTCTTAAAGTTTTCTTTAATTTCATAGTTTTCCCCCCCAACATTTTGCCTTCCTTCCCCTCTGTGAGCAACATTTTGTCACATTGTCCATATTTGCACGTACTGCTCTGAATACATTCTCATTTCTGGCATCTTTTCATTTTACAACCTTCGCCCAAAAAACTCTTTTTCACACTTGCCATTCTGTGTATCACACATTGTTTTCATTTAGCCGGTCGTTATGTAATACTGTACATAATGTGTTTATTCTCTGTAATTCCTGCTATTTAAAGCACTGAATAGCAGAAATTAATTGGGAATTTTCTAGAGCTGCAATGATTAATCGAGTTGATTAGTTAATTAGTTGAGAACTATTAAGTTAATTGCCAACTATTTTGAAAGTCAATTAATCGGTTTGAGTAATTAAAAAAAAAAAAAAAAGGTAAAAATTCTCTGATTCAAGCTTCTTAAATGTGAACATTTTCTGGTTTCTTTACTCCTCAATGACAGTAAACTGAACATCTTTGAGTTGTAGACAAAACAAGACATTTGAGGACGTCGTCTTGGGCTTTGGGAAACACTGATCGACCTTTTTCGCCATTTTCTGACATTTAATAGACCAAACAACTAATCGATTAATCGAGAAAATAATCAACAAATTAATCAACAATGAAAATAATCATTAATCGCAGCCCTACTCTGAATACATCCTCGTCTCTCGCAAATTTTCATTTCACAACCTTCGCCCAAAAACTCTTTTTCACACTTGCGTGCTGCCATTCTGTGTATCACAGTGCTTTCATTTAGTTATCTAATACATAATGTGTTTATTCTCTGTAATACCTGCTATTAAAAGCACTGAATAGCAGAAATTATAGGGAATTTTCCTCCCATAGAAAGAATAAAGTATCCTTACATCCCACTATCAACGTCTGTTTAGCTGTATATAATTTGGCCAGAGGGACATTCATTACAGTGCGTCTGTCTGTGATATCCCACAGTGATTATATTGTGACCTTATCACACTTTAAAAACATTTGATTTGTATCATTTTCCCCTGTGGTGTAGAGTCAGTAATGTTGTTTAAAGTATACAACTGTTATTATAGGGGAGGGTGTGAGCTGCGAGCTGCCAGAAATAATATGTAAGCTGTTAGGACTTAGTTATGACCTTCTGATATGCCAGTGTTCAGATAAGATTCAATCGTAATGATCAATATGCACAAATTAGGCATTTTGAGAACCCTAACGAGAGATTAATCTAACAATAAGGATCAGCATCGTTTTTAAACTCCACAGTGTTTCAAAGCCAGTCAGCCCCTATGGACGTTCAGAGATATGAGTGACAGGCCTGTAAAAATAGTGCCCGGCAGGAAGCTGCTGAACTAAAACCTCGGGGAGGATTTGACTTTTCAGCTGAGAATGCTTCCAGACCTGATAAGAGGACGGAGACAGGATCTCTCAGCACTCTCCAACCTGATAACTGCAGCATGTTTAAAGGCAGCTGTTAGTTTAAGTTAATGGGAAGTCATCCAGATAATTACGTTGGGGTTTTTTTCTCGCAGTAGAGGATAGAAAAGCTCTTTAATTTGTCTGCAGTGTGACTCATGGATGTGAGTGGGAGAGGAGCTGCATTCAGGTGTATAGCTCAGTACAGTGAATGTGCTCCATAATGTCCACTAACTTCACCTTAACACATTAATGCAACCACAGTATTAATAAAAAACATCATCATCCAGATGTTGAGCATCATTTAAAAACAATGCACCTCTATAATGGTATGAAAAAGACTCTAAAATACCGAATCAACACGTGTGCTGAGTGTCTAATTGATAACACACTTGCTTTTTTCTAGTGCGACATACTATAGAGAATAAACAGGGTAGCTGCTGCCACACAGTGGCTCATTAACCTCAGCACATCCTGTGACTCCCACCTCTTCCCTTTAAACGCCCAACACACACACACACACACACACACACACGCACACACACACGCACACACACAAGACACACGGACGAGACTGACTTCAATAAAACAACACCACATACAGTACAAAATATACTTTTTTATATATATAATATGATAACAAAGCACTTTTTCATGGCACTTTGTGATCACCGTGACGCCTCAGAAGAGGGACAAATGTGACAGCGAGCAAGTTCGACAAGCAAACATTCATAATGAACATTTTACAAAGAAACGAGTTACACGATGCGGTGTGTGCGTGAACAAATACAGCTTCGGTACAGTCTAGACAATAACATCCATCGTTAGTAAAGGAGACACAACAATGTAAGGGAGTATCTGTGTGTGTGTGTGTGTGTATGTAAAGACGTAAAAATAATGATAATTATCTCTCTGAGGGATGATCCTCCAGCACATTAACATGTACAGTACTTTGAATGGAGTTTCACTGGCCCTGAATTGAATGTACAGACAGACACACAGCGGGCGAGCGCCCTCAAAAAGTTGGCTTTATTCTATCTAACAGCAGTACAGATGTGAACAGACGGGATCATTTTAGCTACAATCTTGACTGTGAGACTGAAGTCCACTTCTCAAACACACTGAGTTATCAAAGAATAATGATGGAGACTGTAAGGCCAAAAGGGATTCAGTTCACAGTCTGGTAAAACAGGGATGGAAACAAACTAAGAGCTGCAGGGCAAAATGCTATATCCACACCACAACAGTCGTATTGATTGTTTATATAAAAACTGCAAACTGCAGGATGAAAAAGGTGACGGTTCTGAGAAATATGGCCGAACTTCGCCTTCAGTGTCTCGCTGCTGCCGCCGGACCAAACTCAGCTCTAATAGTTGAGCTCACTTTGGACAAGATTACGTCGATGAAGCTCCGTTTAACAGCAACAGTTTCATTACAAAGTCAAGCTGGGTCACGAACTACATATTAAATTATTTTTCATGTGCTGTAATCACATAGATTCTTGTTGGCATATGATGTTGATACAGGTCTTCTTTTTTTTTTTGTATCTGTCTGCTTGGATTTGAAAGTTTGCTTCTGCCGAATTCTCTGGATCCTCCCTAACCATGACGGAATATACTCCGAGGTTCGTCACGCCATAGATCTCCATGTTAAGATGCAACTTTACAGCAGAAATAAACATGTTTACAGCCTGGTACAAAACGCGGTTTTGGTCGCTAATTTCCCCATTCGTGACAACTGTACGGGAGTGAATTTTTATACAACTCACCCGTTTAATTTATATTAAGGCTTAAAGTTCGGCATATTTAAGGGTCGTGCCCGCTTTGAGTGACAGGTGGGTCCCGTCTCAGGTCGCTAGCTGCTAGCTGTCTGCTTTGCTGCGTCACCCCGGTCGCCTCAGCTCCACCGACGAGTAAGGCTGTGTCTTCACTGCCATCCATACTTCCCAACCTTGCCAAATTGCTCTGAAACCCGTTATTTCCGATGGCTTGCGCTGCGGTGTCGGGAGCGGCTCTCCTCCGCCGCGAAAAGATATTTGGTGTAGCTCTATTGCCGTCCCGTAGGAAACAGTAGGACTTATGGCTTATTATACACGCTGTAAGGTGCCAGAAACCGGTTGAGATAAGGAAAAGGAAAAAAAAGGTGTAAAAAACTGCCATAAATCTGGAGAAATGAGGGAGAGAATTATGACCCCGGGAGGAAACCGGGAGAGAGCAATGAAAAACGGGAGTCTCGGCAGGGTGGCAAGTATGCTGCCAAGATGGCGACCGCCGGAGTCACCCACTTTGAGCTTCACAACGGCTCTTCCCAAACCTATGGGTGACGTCGTGGAGACTACGTTCATATTTTATACGGTCTATGATTGACTCCTGCTAGTAGCGTTATGGGCCTTTCACACAGAAGGCAGCACTGCGCTCTGAAACACATTATTTTCCGATGGCTTGCGTGGCGCAACAACATCTTTTTGCTGCACCGAGCAAAGCTCAAACGCAAGCGAGCTGTGCGCTACGCCCCAAAGTTCAAACTAGATTAACTTTTTCGCCGTGTTCTGTGCGAAAGGTCCATTAGCATTAGCACGTGCTAAGAAACGCTGTGTCTGCCCAGGCGGAGTGCGAACACCTCCTCCCCCCCAAATAATAAACTCTTCGGATCTACACAGATACACGAGGGCTCCATATTTTTCATCCAAAACGACGAGTTTTGAGTTTGCAGCTATGCAGAACAGAATGATGAATATGCTTTCTGTTTGTCCCTGCAGATGGATATTGCATTTCAGATTGCAACTCCTGACTTGTAGTTTGATACAACTGTCACCACAAAGACCACAAACATTTCTACGCATGACAATAAAAGAGATTTAAATTCACATTTCAGATAGGGGATGGCGGCCAATCCAGATTCACTTCAAGCTAAAAGCTCAGCGGAGAAGACGAGGTCGTCCGCTTCTCAGGATTGGTGCTGGGATTGGCTTTTTGTAAGAGAGCAGACTTCTTTTTTTTTACCTTGTCCCCACTCCCTCCCTCCCTCCCTTTCTCTCTCTCTCTCTCTCTCTCTCTCTCTCTCTCTCTCTCTCTCTCTCTCTGTGTCTCTGTCTGCCTGGTGATCAGGATCAGCTACATGAAGCCACAGCAGCCAGACTTGTGCTTCTGAGACTCGATGTAGTCGTGTATCTGGAACTTGGGCTCATTCTGCTGCTGCGTCGCTCTGTGCTTCAGCTCCCTGATGGCGAGAGAGACAGGAAGTTAGACACAGAGGGGGTGGATGAGTGGGATGGAGCACGTACAGGGTGAGCAAATCAAGAAAATGAGAAGGGAAGAGAAAGAAAAAGTGAGTGAGGGAGAGAAACAGGACTGAGATTTAATCAAAATGCCTCTGGCATGAATCATTTAATCTAACTTGCACTTAAAATACACATGAATATAGAAAATCACCCACATTACTGTCTTCCACAGCTCTGGGAACACGCTGTGCAATCGCTCAATTTTTAGACTAAATAATAATCCTTTTCATATTTCCTGCCTTTCAATAAGAAAGGTGTGTGCACAAGGACGTCAGTCAAAAGCAGAAATTACACAGTTTGAGATCCACAGGGAGCCTCAGACGTGCACAATCCCATTAAAACGAGTCAACAGGAACAGACAAGCAATTAGCTTAAAAAAACAAAACATTAGAGTGTATTAGTTGCAGGAGTCAGAGCATCAATGCCAAGTCAAAGAAAAGTATAAAATACTCAGAGGAGACGACCGGAGTCAACTCAGAGTCTGCAACAAGATGTCGGCTGTTTGCATGAAGCAGATTAAAATACAAACCCTTTATGTGGAACCTCAGTGTTTACTATTGCAGAAGCATGACCCAAACTAAACTGGAAATCAGGATAGGCAGGAAGGCAATCCGGGCACTCCAAAATATCAAAACAAGTGTCGAACGAGGAGGGAAATATATATTAAAAAGCCTTTATTATTACACTGGCTAAATCATTAAAAAAGCCAACATGTTTCGACCCCTAGGTCTTCTTCAGGGCTTAAAACAAACCTACAGTGGTCGAAACATGTTGTTTTTTTTAATGATTTAGCCACTCTAATAATTTAATATATTTCCTTCCCCGTTTTCCATTTGTATTAATATTTTGGAGTGCCTGGATTGCCATCCTGTCTATTCTGATTTTTCCCCGTTTTCCAAGAGCACCCGACACGTTTTTTCCTTACGGTTGAGCACACAGAGCAACCAGTTATCTCTCTTTCCAAGTAAACTGGAAATTAATTTCATTTTGTTTTGGCTTTAGGTGAACTTTTTTAGTACAATTTGTAGAAACATTAATTTTCTCACTTGAGAGGACTATTTAAAAAAAGATGTAGCCTTTGAAGTGTAAAATATTTGTTTTGTAGACAACTCTGGAAATGAGAAAATTGCAAATAACTTCTCTGTATGATCCCCAAGTGTATTTGTTTAGGTGGGTGGTGTGGTGTAGAGAAAGATCTATTCTACAGACTTTCCACCTGTCGCTTCTTTCCAGCATATTGTAACCAAAACATGAACAAAAACTGCTGTGAGGCCTTTAGAGCTCAGAATAAAGAGACCTGAACAATTAACCAATCATGTCTCTGAAAATAAAAAGGTCTGCATCCTTCAGGGATTTCTCTCCTGTTGTGTCAGTGGGCAACCTCCAGGTCTGAGAAGTGAAGCCAATGCTGAAGTGTCTTAAACTTGCATTGTTTCTAATAGCCAGCAGGGGGCGACTCCTCTGGTTGCAAAAAGAAGTCTGATTGTATAGAAGTCTATGAGAAAATGACCTTACTTCTCACTTGATTTATTACCTCAGTAAATATTGTAAACATGAGTTTATGGTCTCAATCGCTAGTTTCAAGTCTTCTTCAATACAGCATGATGTTCACTTAGTAAATTATGGTCCAATTTAGAGTCAAATAGACCATAAAGCAGGGTATGCTTTAGGGCGGGGTTACCTACGTCCAGTCTGGGAGTTGTCCGTCTTTTCATCTTAAAACTTTAACCCTTTCACAGTGTGTTTTCAGTTCATGAACTGAAAATATCTTATTCATCGTTCTGTTGTACTTAGCTCCACCCTCTCGTGTCACTTCTGGTTGCAAAAAAACAACATGGCGACGGACAAAATGCCGAACTCGAGTCTTCAAAACCGTAGTCCACAAACCAATGGGTGACGTCACAGTGACTACGTCCACTTCTTATATACAGTCTACGTGTTGTGCATTATATTTAACTAGCTACATGCAGTGTGTTGTGGGATGGGTAACTTGTATTACATGGAATACCAGAATGAAATGTACTATATGGCCAAACGTAAGTGGACACCCAGGCATCCCACCCACGTATGATTGTTAAACATTTTATTCTAAAACTATATAGACATTAATAAAACAGGGTCTTCCCTCAGCTGTTGCCACAAAGATGGGAACACACTGTTGTCTAGAATATCATTGTATAGGGCAGCATCTCTTAATTGGGACAAAATAAGTACAATTTTTCTAATTTTCGATATTTTTATGTAAATGAACAACACGTTCTCCTCCCAACTTCTCACGTACTGCCGCTTTGTCACGCCCCTTGGCGTCACATTAGGTTTAGGCAACAAACCGCTTCGTAAGGTTTAGGAAAAAATAAAATGTTTTGGCTTAAAACTACTACGTTTGTAAAGTGAAAGGGAAACGTTGTGAACGCGGGACTCGAACAAACAGCTGATTGTAAGGTGAATGTAAAACAGGATCAGCGGTCTCCTGGATGAAAGCCTTGTGTTTGTTGTTGGCTAAACACTTTGATTGCCTGTCGTGCTGGGCAGGTAGTGTACAGTGGGTTTATAAGAGCTTTTTTTGGTGAAAATAGTTGCTGTTGGAAACGATGCTGATGAGAGCAGTGAGAGTGAACCAAAACAGTAAAGGTTTGGGCCAGAAAACCAAAACTAAGAGCTAAAAGAAATGCTGTGTAGAGCTGAATAGAACTGCAGAGTCAGATGGTGATTCTCTAAACTACACCTTTCACATTACACAGTCATTTCATCCACTGCTAATATAGAAATATTGATTAGTGCAGCCTTATGACTTACTTTGCTATAGCGAGAAAGGCCAGCTCCACATTGACTCCTGTCTTCGCGCTGGTCTCCATAAATGGTACACCATATTCCTACGATGGAAGAAAAACATTAGAGGAGAAAGTGGAGGTTGTGTGTGTTGTTGAGAATATGACAGCGCGGAGCCGTCGTACGTTACCTTCGCCAGCCTCTCTCCGTCCTCCGTCTTCACGACCCTCTCTGCGGCCATGTCTGCCTGTAAGACAGCAGTGGGGGGAAGAGAAAACAAGTCATCACAACGGAGGTGAAGGGTCACAGAGTCACCACGCCTTTAGCTACAGTGATGCACCGCCGTGTCAACCCCGCACGTCCTCTTATCTGCCGCCAGCTGGCTGAAGCCGGAGTTCCTTCAGACTGATGAGATGTCAGAAAGTCCACCTCCAGCAGAAAAGCAGCGCTCCCACAGACTGATGCCTGCAGTCCCGCTGCTCTCACAGCAAATGATCTGAGCGGCAGCCGTGTGACATGTCTGACCCTGGAGAGGGGTGAGTCCGCTCTGAGCCACCAGAGGGAGCTTAGAAATATATCAGCAATGATATTCATCACCAGCAGCATTGTGGAGCAAATGGGTCCAATGCAAGGGAAGCTTGAAGCAAGTGATAAGTCCTTTTGTGGCTGGTTTTGAATGCATCCTTCCCAGTCACAACAATCAACTAACATTGGGTGATGGGTATGAAATGGATGTGTAGACCAACTTTAGTTTCACCGCGGGGACATTCTTCTCACAGACAGAAACATAAATCAATGAAGTCACACGAAACACAATTAAGACTGCGTATCACTTGTAAACGTTAAGCTAGAGTTTGCATCCGTGCGTCACAGCGGAGACATTTTCTGGCTTTTCGAGCGTTCACATGTCTGTCCGAGTGTGATAAGAGTGTGTTAAAATTGTGCTAAGAGACCAGTTATCCTCCTGATCTCTTTTATGTAACGCCAAAAAAAGGAAGCTTTTTTGCTCACCTTGTTGCCGAGCAACATGATGACCACATCCTTCTGGGCATACTCGTGTATTTCAGTCAGCCAAGCCTTTTGAAAGTATAAAGAAGAAAGAGAGATTGGTCTATAAACAAAACAAGTGCCACCGCTCCAAGTCTGCATTTTCGCTCTCCTCCTGCGCCGCGTATTATTACCGTCCTCCAATCAATCATGGTGAGACTGAGTCACTCTTATCCTTGAACACTTTTATTGCTTTTCATTACTGAAACTGGGAACAGTGTAGCGAAGCGAGCGATAACATCATGTCATTTCCAAAGAGAGCTGTGAGAAAATGTTGGAGGGCCTCGCAGTGCTTTGCATGTAAACAGACAGAGTGAAGCGTTCAGCTTGAGAGGGCTTAGGAAGTGAAAATGGAGAGAGAGAGTGGGAGGGGAAAGTAATTTGATGCAGTCTTACCCTGATATTGTCAAACGACGTCTTGCTGGTGATATCATAAAGCAGAAGTAACGCTGTAAAAGGAAACAGAACACCTTTATTGTTATCTGCACACCTTCTTATGCAACGAACACATCGACACCTACACACAGTTTCTATGCACACAATACTGAAAAGCCAGGTTGCACCCTTACCTACACCACCTATTCCCACACACACACACACACACACACACACACACACACACACACACACAGAGAGAGGAGCATGAGGAAGTGCAATACAAAAAGCAAACGTTACCCTGGGCATCTCTGTAGTAGGCGTGCGTTACGCTGCGGAATCTCTCTTGGCCAGCTGTATCCCAGATCTGCGTAACAAACCACATAATTACACAACAGCTAACGTGGGAAAAGTGAACATCCTGAACAATCCTCGCAGCAAATCATACACAGCCAACGACTAAAGCAGAAACATACCATTATACCGCCCGACAAAGCTAAAATGCAGCAACTATATATTTAGTCCAAATGTAGTTAAGACGAGAATCTGACTTGTTTTAACACAGAGGTTTTAAAAAACTGTATTATTTCAAAGAAAACAGCTCAAAATCAAACCAAACAGTCAAAGCAAGAGACACAAATTTAGCTAGTTGAAGCTGGTCAGGTAAGTTAGCCACAGCCAGCCGCTAAATTTGAATTTATTTTTGTATGCTGTAGTTGTTTCCTATAAATGAAACACATCAATTGGGATTTTACTGACTTCTTGGTAGTTTAGTTTGTTATCCTACCTAAATAACGTAGAAACTATCTGGTCATAGAGAATAAAAACATCTTAACTAGTCATGGTAGTTGCATAACAGACTGAGAAAACTGAACATCCTCGCAGAAATAGCCTACTGCACAGGCAACAACAAATGCAGGAACATACCATTACAGTATACTGCCCTCCAATGCCAAATTGTAATGAAATATTTACTCAAAATTTGGTTTACACTGGATTCTGACTTTTTGACATTTGTTTAATCATACATTTCCTGCCATATAAATGTATATATACAGCTAAGCTAAAAAACAAACAGTCAATTCGCTAGCTGCTAAAACTACATTTACTTTTTGATCCTGTAGCTGTTTCCTGTAATTGAAATACAATCAATTTTGATGAACATCTTGGCGGTTTAGTTTGTTATCCATAAATAAGGACATAAATAATACATAAATAAGGTAGCTTGTAAAGCTGGTCATAGAGAATAAAAGCATGCTGTAGTCATGCTAAAGGTAGGCTAACTAGCCTAGCTTAGCAAAGTAGCAATAACTGCCATCGCAGCTTTTGACTCTACTGGAGTTCACGTTTTGGTGTGGTTAAAATTTAAAGGAACAGTGTGTAACATTTCGGGAGATCTATTAACAGAAATTGAATATAATATTCATAACTATGTTTTCATTAGTGTGTAATCACATTAAACTAAGAATCGTTGTGTTTTCGTTAGCTTAGAATGAGCCCTTCATATCTACTTGGGAGCGGGTCCTCTTCACGGAGTCCGCCATGTTGCTCCGCCATGTTTCTATAGTAGCCCAGAACGGACAAACCAAACACTGGCTCTAGAGAGGGACTTTCAAGTTTTTACGTTACCTGAAGGCCACCGTAGTTCTCCGACACGTTTGTGAAACTGCGATAACGTGAGCCACAGAGTGCAAAACCGTTGTGCCGCCGTCCGACTTCTGTTGCTCCTAAAGTAGTGTTATTATGGTAAGGATGGCCTCTGAGCGAGGCGAACGGCGTAACTACGATTTTGCACTCGGTGGATCACGTTACCACAGTCTTGGTAAGGGAGGAGTGAGCGGAGGGGTACTCAGTTGTTTGCAATCTGCAACCACACCACTAGATGTCGCCAAATCCTACACACTGTACCTTTAAATCCCATGTTTAAATGTATTCAATTATAAATTAATAAATTATATCAAGATAATTAATAGGCCTAGTATTATGGAACGCTGAAAGAACACATTTTGTTTTCTGTTTCTGTGTTTTCCTCATATTCCTTTAAGTTTTCTAGAGTGCAGTTTTTAGGTTTTATCCGTATAATAATTGGTTTAAAAAGACATAAGATGACAGTATTACATCCAATCAATCGGTTACACTGTTTATCCAGTCAGCCTGAAAACTTAAAGCCCTTTTCTCTGACCTTCAGCTGTTATGTATTTCCTTTCTATAGTAGCCTAGCCTATAGACTTAGACCCGTGGTGGTTGACTCTATTTTGGAATTGATAACAGGATTTTATCATGTTCAAGGCCCGTGCAAGAAAGACAAATCTAAGGATTTACTCGAGGTAGCAGAGGAATCTAATTTTGGCACCTCCCACTCAGTGTTGAATGAACAGGTTATGATGATAGACAGGTATGTGCCTCAGATTAACAGCTTGCTGCTGGCACATGAACCTGCGGAGTCGCTCAGTTTACTACAATATCAGACACTTTGATTGGATTGGCACCGCAAACAATGTTAAGTGAGTGTAAAGCATATTAAGGTCAACTATCATTTGTAAATGACTTTTGAGATTATTTTTGATTCTACATAATCTACCAGATGAGTTAATATACAAGTCAATTACTGCCAGAAGATGAGATGATTTGCCATTTGGTGAGCTGAAGTGTGGACACTGTCTCACACAGGTAAAGGTCCATGTTCTCACCTGGAGTTTGACTTTCAGGTTGTCGAAATCCACCACTTTATTCTGCAGACAACGAGAGAGAGAGAGAGCAGTGAGAGACTGACAATAAACCATATGCTTTAAAGACTGGAGCGCTGTGAAAACTGCACAGAGATGAATGACGAACATCACGGCAGACTAAAAAAAGTCTGACACTCAGCATGTGGTTAAAGAAACAAGACAACTAAAAGTGGTTTTGAATGCTGGCAGGGAAAGTAATTTGCAACACCCACACAACAACAAGGTCCTGGGATTAGACTTAATTACACAACAGTGAGAAAGAAAGACTGGCAGCATAACAACTGACTCCCCCGTTAATTTCCTGCAGCCCCGTAGGGGTGCCCTCTGATTTCCTGTAGAGAAAAGATTGGCTTAAAATAGTTTAGGCACCCCGCTAAAAAAAGCCAAATGTTGTGACCGATGAATGTGTTGAATTAAAGAGGACATATTGTGCTCATTTTCAGGTGCATAATTGGATTTTAGCTTTCTACTGGAACATGTTTACATGCTTTAATGTTCAAAAAACGCTTTATTTTTCTCTTACTGGCTGTGCTGCAGCACTATTTTTTTTACTTTCTGTTTGAAACGCTCTGTTTGAGCCCTGCCCCCTCCAGAAAAGCCCAGTCTGCTCTGATTGGTTAGCTGGCCCACTCTGTTATGATTGGTAAACCGAACCAAACTCTTCGGACTCCGCTCCAGCTCCGTTCTAACTAGCTTTGTTTGAGGGTGTGCCAAATTAGCCGTTAGGCAGGTATTATGCAAATGTGTTACTTTTTTACATTATGGAAGATAAGGCGGGACTTCAATCAAGACATTTCAGGCAGTTCAGGAGCAGCTGTTTCTGTGGGGAAGACTCAAGCTTTGTTTATACTCGCGTGATACACCTTGGCGCGGGCCTCCGTAGATGGTGCGCGCGCTACGAGCATGCACAGAGGTGTTTATGCTCAGCGCCAGGAGGCGTACAAACAAAATATTCTGTGGATAAGCAAGAAGTCAACAAGTGGTATCGGAAAGGAAAGTAGGCTGCCTGGCAACAGTAGTGAACACGACGTACCGCCAAACATTGCATTTTTGTATTGTAATTATTAAGTCAAAATTACTTTCTATCTCTCTGTGCTTTCCCCTCGGGTCGCCATTCTTTCCATGAGACCTTTTCTTTTTGCTTTTACAAAAAAATCTCTCGTATTTTTTCACAGCCCGCAGCAAAAAGCCTCTTCTTTCCCCAGTGTGTTGCCTGTTTCTTTCCAAGTATTTAATGACATGTGACTGTCCCTGTGGTCTCTCAGTGAACAGTTGTAGAGATGTCTGTACAGGCGAACCTGCTCGGCCAGTCTTCCCTCGAAGGCGTCCTTGTTGAATTGAAAGGCGCAGTGGGCACGTTGTTGCGACAACTTGCGGAACCTGAGCACCACGCGAAAGCCACGATGACGAAATTTTCTGGTGCACGCACCTCTCGTGGGCTTCGCTACGGCGACCATAAACCACGCTTAACTCCCTTTGGCGTGGACTTTCTAACTTTGCAGACCTTTTACATGCACAAAAAGCTATATAACACACTAAAGGAAAGAGAAAAAGCCCAAAAGCATAAAAGGTCCTCTTTAAGAGTGAAGTGGAAATAAAGGTTGAGGTAACATGCAGTATTTTAACATGCATAATCCAACATGCAACGACAAAAACACAGGTTCTCCCATGCTGCGTTTCATGGGGGGGGAGTTTTTTTATTTCACCATGACCTGCTACAGCAACAAGGCAGGTCACAACCGCATTTCAACATTGCACAGCAAAAACCACCTAAGCGAGATGAAGGAAGTGTGCGACTCGCAAAATGTTCTGCAGCACTTCCTCAATCAGTCCATCGCTTTGTATCAGTGACAGGTCATCACAAAACAGCCCCTGCCTTTCCTGAGAAATGCAAAACACAAAAGAAATGCAGACACAGCGACAAAATAACAACCTCTTCGACGTGCTCAAAAGCTCAAGCTGCCACCTGCTGAATCCTCTGCCTTGGCAGAATGGACATGGTTCAACCCCTGCATTAGTTGCCATGGGTTTCCATTTTTTCCCCCTCTCAATTATGACGTGAGAGGAGCCTGCATGCTGAGTAACTGCTACAAGGAAGCACGCCGAAAATAGACCGGCCATGTTACAAGCTGCCACAACAGCCTGCCTGCCTGCCTAACCATGCACAGAGGACAACCTCAGCATATTGACTCAACTGCTCCTCTCGGATGATTTCTAAGCAGCTTTGCCCCTTTTCACAAAAACAAACTGCTTACATTAAGAGCCCTTCTTCTGAATGAATAGTGTGACACTGAATCCGTCATGTTTTTTTATGTAAACCAGTGTCAGTTCCCTTTGTAACGCATTTTATGAATGGGCACTGGCCGCAACAGTACTTGTTGCTTTCGCTTGAGATTAATGCTTCTGAGTAGACAATGTCCATATAGCTCCATCTGTCAGACATCCATTACGCTCTCTAATGTCTACGCCGCCGTCCAAAGAAGACAATGCATCACGCCGTCTAATGCAACACAATTTCCTCCTCAAACCAGCCCTACTTGACTCGCCATTAGTGTGAGTGTTTTGTCTTGATGGGAGGTCGAAACACTCGCCTATTTTCCCTGTTCATCCCCGCAGAGGAAGATATACAGTAGAAATGTGCTCCAAATTCGGCGGCAGTCGCTGCTGCGTGGGTCGCTGTGTGTGCATGAGGTGTGTGTGACTAGTAGGTAGGAGCTCGTCTGTCAGCAGTGTGACTCCTTCAGGACTGAGTTGAGCCACAGCCAATCTGTCCAGGGGACGGAGAGAGAGACGTGGGCAGGCATCTGCCAAGACATTTATGAAGCCAATCCACACAAGAGCCTCGCAGCACAAGTGGTCTGTGAACTTTACTCGATTGGTGAGCGGATTTGTACATTCGGTGCTATATCGTCGCCAGAATGACGAAGTGTTCCGCTCGGAAATAAAGGTGATAATTGGGCCGCGGTGGCTCTAACAAGTGGATCCCTTGTTGCTTTGGTAAATATCATTAGGTTGTTTTTCAGATGGTAAACGTTTCTTCATAATGGCAACAAGAAAAATAATATAAACACAGAAATAATGAACAGTATAATGAGCCACTCTGTGACCGCTCAACAGCATCTCTCTCACCCTAAAGTCTATTCCAACGGTGGCTATAAAGTTGCCTCCCAGAAATGCCCCGTCCTTAAAGCGCACCAAGACGCACGTCTTCCCGACGGCCGAGTCTCCCAGCAGCATCACCTATAGAGCAAACCCACCACCAGAGAAGAGGGACAAGAGGTTAAAAACATGACTGACGGCTTATACATGATGCAAGGATAAGAATTACAATCCCCCCCTATGAAGAGGAAATTAAAGCTGAGGGACTTGCCGCATAAATTATTATTAATTTGCGATCCAGGGAGAAAATTTTTTCAAAAGTGGGATCACGATGTTAGAGTCAGATGATGAAGTTGTGCAATGGCTTATTTTTGGTAAGATTTCAGTTAATATTATATGGAAAGTACAGCTACAGATAGGGCTGGGCGATATGGCCAAAATCTTCTATCCCGATGTAGGTCATTTCATAACTCGATAAGGATATACTGTATGTCACACTATAGCATGTTTTCTGGTAATTCAATTAATAGTCTAAATAAAATAACCGCCTATTTTTGTATACTCCTGTGTGAATTAAATACTTGATAAATGAAAAGTACGGAGCATTTATCTCATTTTAAGAACGGGAGTGCAAAATGAACATAACAGTTTTAAGTGAAATTTTAGAGGAAAAATTAGTAAATATAGGCCTAGCCTATATCGCGATAGAACAGCCCAGTCGCACAGCAGTTCGTGAAATAGTCACGAAATTTAATGTATTGATTCGTGTACATAGACACAAATTTCCCATTTTTTTTGTCGTGATGGTCGGCACAAAATCATTTCTTATGTAATCCACGTAGCGGAGGAGGTTGGGGTGGATGGGTGGGCTTCAAAAAACAAACACCTGACACTAGTGTTATTTTAACCCAAACCACGATCTTTTTCTAAACCTAAATAAGTATTTTTTCACGTAACTTCTGTACCTACGTTACGCCACTTCTGGTGTTATTTTAACCCAAACCGCGATCCTTTCCTAAACCTAACCAAGTATTTTTTTCACGTAACTTCCGTACTTATGTAACGCCACTTCCTGTTATTTTAACCCAAACTGCGACCGTTTCCTAAACCTAACTAAGTAGTTTTGATTTGAAAAGACTGGAGTGGACTCAACTGCCGTGAGACTGTGTTGGATAGAAACAATACAGAAAAATATATAGGATAGACATTTTTATATGGTTTTGACGATATATATCGTCATATCGCCATGCAGCCCTATAGCCACAGATAGTGTTGTGATCCACTGTGTGTCTGAGCTGCCACCAACATGTGACACTCTACAGTACTGGAGAGAGGACTCGAGATGTTTGAGCCAACTCTGTCATTTCAACTCTCTCATTATTTTTCAGCATGCATCCAAAACTAATCAATATAATTACAACAACAGGATGTGTAATTATACAATTCATCCAGCACGGTTTATTCACACAGTGAGTCACAGCTGCATAAACACATCATATATAACGTGACAATTAAACTTGAATTTAACTTTTGTCTTTTGTCTGTGGGTCTTTAATTAAACAGTTTCAGGGAGCTTTTATAAATATTGAATGGGAGGGAGCAACAAGTACACCCTCAGCAAATATTTGCGTACCAGCAAAAGGGCGGACAAAGCAACCTGGAGAGATTTAAAGGCTCAGAGACTTCTTAGTAATTCAGATCAAACACATCAGGTCGATGACTTGGTGTCAGTGGCCTGTGTAACAAGCAGAATGCATAAAGACTAATCAAATGGTTTTCACTCATTATGCTCCAGATGTGGAGAGTCACCCCAGCTGTTTGTGTCATACCATACAGTCCATTTAGAAACACCTGTTCCACACCACAAAGAAAGAAAAAAAAAATATCAACGCACAAGAACAAGACGGGAAATACACACCTTGAAGGCAATATCATAATACTCGTTAACAGAAGCGCATCTCTCCAACACATATTTGGACGTCCCGTTTTTAGCCTGCTTGTCCGACAACGACGTCTTCCTCGTGGACATCGTAAACAAGAAGAGTGCGCAAAACACACACACAGTTTATATCCGAGATGTGTCCGAGAAAAGACGCGCACGGTGTCTGCGAGCTCTCCGCCGCCGTTCAGTCCCGGTGTCCGCCAGCCTCCAGAAGCCCCTCCGCTCGCATCACTAAATGATCACCAACCAGTCGCTCTCTTCCCCCCCCGAGGAAAGGAAGAAGAAAAAAAAAACACACCTTAAATATCGGCACTGTCAGAAAGACGGAAGCGACACTGTCAAAAAAAAAAAAAAAAAACTTGAGAAACAATCAGAGGCTCCGGCGTCTACATCCACCCGTCACAAGAAAAGAAAAAAGCGGTGGTGACAAAACAGGCGGAAACATTTCTCTGCATCCTGTGGCGTGGGCAGGTGGTTATTAACTGAGCATGTGAGGACGTCGACAGCGACTAACAACACTGTGGTTTTTTTTTTTCTTATTAGTGAAAACACCAGTGTGTGTGTGTGTGTGTGTGTGTGTGTGTGTGTGTGTGTGTTTTCAGGCTGACATTGTCCCCCCCCAATAACAGCTGATGGGGGTCAAGCGCGCTGATGACGGCTGACTCATCGCCACAGGTGGTGCTTGATCACTGAGAGGGCACAGACCCGGAGAGGAGAGGAAACCGCATCTATTATTACTTTAAATACACTTGATGCATAACGGGAATTTTCCTCCTTAAAGATAGATGTACTTCATGCGTAAAATGGCGCACAGAAAGCCATTTATTCCTTTAAGAATATCATCAGAAAATTCCTGATCTCATATTATCATAAAGTAGTTCCTGTCCTTTGTTATGATTATAGCTTCTTCATTCATCAGCCCACGTTTGTCTTTAACATCCCTCTTCAACAGCAGCCAAACTGCATCATGATCCAAGTGTCTTCTCGTCAAGAACATGCTATAAATATCCCAAATCCCTTCATTTTAATTAGCATGTCATACATGTCTAAAATGGTTTTCATTGAGACTCTGAGTCTGACAAAATGAATCTTTTTCCTGCAGTGTTTGTCTCCCCCCGGTGTTCGAGTCGAGTCTCTGCTCCTCTCTGGTGGTGGTGACGGGACTAAATGACACATGGTCAGAGATCATTTGTGTTATTATGTAACTGACGTGTAATCTATATTGTCCAAACATATGAATGCATCGCTCTGTGTCGGCTGCGGGCGACGTCTCGCCCCTCTGACACGAGCGTAATGATGAAACATTCACGTGTAGACGGAGCTGATTTAATTATGAATAGGGGGAAAAAGAAGTCATTGTATCTGCCTGTTTGACTGGAACTCACTGCTTCATCATCTATTAAGGTTGTAAGACAATATAGATACACACGAGTATTGCGATATTATGTTTTGCGATACTGTATCGATTCTCCAAAACGCTGTATCGATTTTTAATTAACCTCATAAAGCGGGCCCGGCCCACTGTTCGATCTTTCGGAGGTTGTAGCGGGCTCAGTTTTAAAGTATTAAACTAGAAAACATAAGGAATCTGTTGGTACCAACCATGTCATACTAGCTTGTCGCAAAGGAGGCTAAATAACGCTCCAATGTTGGCGAGGAAAAACTGGCATGGTCATTTTCAAAGGGGCCCCTTGACCTCTGACCTCAAGATATGTGAATGAAAATGGGTTCTATGGGTACCCACGAGTCTCCCCTTTACAGACATTGCCCACTTTATGATAATCACATGCAGGTTTTGGGCAAAAACCATGCAGTTTTTCGCATGCAGTGTAAATGTATTATTTCTGCTTATTATACACAGCCCTATCCTCTGTGGTAGTTTATAAGAATTCAGTGAAGAGAAGTGTGTCTAAAAAAGAAGCTGAGAAAGCTTTAAATGCAAAAGATGAAAGGTTATAATAAGATTGTATAAGAAATGTGCATTTTAGACACTTTATTTTGACAAACTGCTCCCAGCCCCATCAAAATAAAGACAAAAAATGATCAAAGTCTGTCTTACACTTGACTTTAAATCCAGACGTACGCAGCTGCAGCAGAGTGACTTATTTTGTTTCTGTGGTGCATTTTCCTGCAGGCTTTTTTAAAGCTTGAGTCACACGCTACCACAATCTTATGCTAATGCGAAATGGCAAAGCCAATTTTATTCCTTCTCACAGATTTCTGCCTCCTCTGTGCTGCTCTAATGGCAATGACACCAAGCCAAAGTTACCACAGCTGAAGAATCGGACGTTATGTGAGCCATACATCTTCCCTAGTTTGTCACCTTTTACCTCCACTAGCCACACAGACTGAAACACCCCCCCCCCACCCCCCACATGTCACAAAGCATCAAATCACCCTGGTTTAAAACAGCTTTGTTACAAACATCCAGCAGCAAACAGCCTGCCGCCATGACTTCCATTAGCAGCGCTGTGTCTTCACACTAATTTAATCATAGCAGAGGCATCATTAACCATAATAATGCACACATACACACACACACACACACACACACACACACACACACACACACACACACACACTCACACACACAAACACAGAGTGTAATGAATGCAGTGAGAAGATGCAACATCCCACACCGGAGAGCACCACCGATTCATGCTGCACTTCACCGGCACACAAAACAGCACAGAAACAGAGAAGATTCGCTTCACTGTCACGTCACGACTTCAGTGCAAACAGCCCACCGCGGCAACATGTCCTTCTCATCACAAGTCAACAGCGTGACAGGAGGGAGGGAGGGAGAGAAAACATGCGAGGGAGGGTGTGTGGAGGACAGGAAGTGTGGACTCACTGTGAAACCAATGCCGACGGTGGCGGTGAAGGACCCCCGGATGAACTTGCCCTGGTCGAACTGAACCAGCAGAGAGGTCTTGCCCACTCCGCTGTCTCCCACGAGGATCGTCTGCAGGGAGAGTCACAGAGAAATGCGACATCATGTTTCCGCTGCTGCCTCCTCGCTTATCGCCCGAGGCCGGTACACTGCGTGTGGGCGCATGGTGTAGGTTACTGTACATGTTCATCTGTTGCTCAGTGCACAGCGCAGCGCTCTCTAATGCAATGTGACGGCTTAATGCCTTCAAGAGGGAAGGGCAATGTGCAGCGGTGATACTGGAGGGTGTGTGTGTGTGTGTGTGTGTGTGTGTGTGTGTGTGTGTGTGTGTGTGTGTGTGTGTGTGTGTGTGTGTGTGTGTGTGTGTGTGTGTGTGTGTTTGGGCCTGAAACTGTGTCACCGTACCAGAGATGGCTGCTCACATCTCCGGCAGATGTTCTGCCCTTGTTCTTGCACCCACGAGGGGAACACTAACTAGAGCCATCTCTCTTTCTCCTGCCCTTTTTTTTTTTTTTTTTTTTTTATATATACTCGTCACCAGCAGTACATTAACTTAAGTACTGGGGTGGCTGTGTGTGGCTCAGAGGTAGAGAGGGTCGTCCACTAATCGGGAGATCGGCGCTTCGATCCCTCCTCCAGTCCGCATGTCGAAGTGTCCTTGGGCGAGATACTGAACCCCAAGTTGCTCCGGAAGGCCGTTGGTGTGTGAACGAACATTTAGATTAGATCCTGATGAGCAGTTTGGCACCTTGTATTGCAGCCTCTGCATGATATTTGTACGAATATACGTGCATATATATGAATGTGTGTGTGTGTGTGTGTGTGTGTGTGTATGTGTGTGTGTGGATGTTGGCATGTAGTGTAAAGCGCTTTGAGTGGTCAGAAGACTAGGAAGGTGCTATATAATTGCAAGTTCATTTACCATTTACTGTACTTAATTACAATTTTGACTTAAGTATTTCCGTTTTATGCCACTTTATACTTCACTACTTTTCAGAGAAAAACATTGTGCTTTTTACTCCACTACATTTATTTAACAACTATTTAAATAACTGCTCAGGGTAGAGCTGCAACAATTAATCGATTAGTTGTCAACCATTAAATTAATCACCAACTATTTTGATAATCGATTAATCGGTTTGAGTCATTTTTAAGAAAAAAGCTTCTTAAATATGAATATTTTCTGGTTTCTTTACTCCTCTATGACAGTAAACTGAATATATTTGAGTTGTGGACAAAATAAGACATTTGAGGACGTCATCTTGGACTTTGGGAAACACTGATTGACAATTTTTAGACCAAACAACGAAGCGGCCCGACCCCTATAGGCTGGGAACCAATGGACTAAAATACCAAACAATATATAAAGTCATTTAAACCAGCTCCACCTCGAACCAACACAACCGTAAAACGCTGCTTACACATTGGTGCATCAGTATTAACACTCTATGTAATAATATATCAGTCACAGTCCTCATCTGCACAACACATACTTTTACTTTTGATACTTTAAATACATTTAGCTGATTGTCCTTCTGTGCTTTAAGTTACTTTAAGTATGATGCACAACTTGTAACTTTCAGTGAAGTATTTCTATATAGTTTCATTAATCAAGTAAAGGATCTGAGTACTTGTTCTGTTCACCACACACACACACATATATAAACAACCGGTGAGAGGCGGTGTGTGATAACCATCGGTTCTCATGGCCGAGGGTCATGCGTCACCCCAGCAGGGATCTGCTGATTTGACACCACGGCGCTGGACGTAGGCAACAGTTGGCCTTGTCGCCATGGTTATGATCTCATTGGGGGCTGCTGGGGGGCGTCCAGCCTGGAGCTCCTCAGCAGCAGATGCTTGCCTCTTTTGTTGACATTTATCTCCCCTCTCCTCCTCCTCCTCCTCCTCCTCCTCCTCCTCCTCCTCCAGCAGGCCGACCCCGCTGCCTGCCTCTTATCTCCAGTCTCAAAGAGCCCACATGCTGCGCAGCATTACAGCATGCAGCGCTCTGCCACTCGCAATACGTTCGCTTTAATCACTGACTTCCACAAGTTCTGCACATTGGACTTTGCTCTCCCATTAAAAACATAACATCGTGACAGTTTGAGCAGATATATAGGATGGAAATCAGAGGCTATCTGGTGCTTTAAAGTTCTCTATGAAGATGTAGCCCTCTAAAACGCTGAGTAAAGCAACGTTTTTTATGCTGAAAGTACAGATATAAGCTTCAGCATGCGGGATATAAATAATATAGGATGCTACTGTTTCACTTTTGAATATCCGGCATTAAGAGAAATGTTTTTTTTCTCACAGTGTGAGTGGGTACAACATAAATTGGCCCTCAAGTACGAACGATGCCGACCAGAGGCAAGCTGCCGTGTGGGCATGACTCACTCTGTGTTTGTGCCGTGTTTAGCTGGCCAGTGTGAAATCAACATATTACTATTTCATGCCTCCTTCATCAAATTTTGATGCTGGCATGTAAGAGTTTCTCAGGACAAATGCTGCTGGAGAACAGAGCAGCAGCGAGGGGGCAGTTTATCTCCAGGAAGCACATGTGTATGGATTAAGGATGGAGGTGGAGGTGGAGGGCTTACAGTGGCGAGGGCCCTATAGCAGGGGGATAGAGATGCTGAATATGTCTCCATGGCAACATGAGATTTCTCAGAGTTGTTTGGGTTCATCAAGATCGAGCTCCAGAGATGTCTCCTAATGAGATAGTTACCATGAAAGTACCAAGTGGAAACCCAAGACTCTCATATATGCAGGTATCCAATGAATCCAGTGGATGGTAATTTAGTCACAAGTATCTCCCCCTTAAGGAGATCATTATATCATACATAACTCAGCATACAGCATCCCGGCCGACATTACGGTCTGTAAAAAGGCCGTTGCATGCTCAGTCTTAAAGGTAGACTGTAGATACTGGGATATGAAACTATAAAAACCTAAAGAATCCATCGGTACCAACCATGTCATACTAGCTTGTTGGGAAGGAGGTTAAATAACGCTCCAAAGTTAAGTTTGGCTAAATTTTGGTGAGGAAAAACTGGCATGGTGATTTTCAAAGGGGTCCCTTGACCTCTGACCTCAAGATATGTGAATGAAAATGGGTTCTGTGGGTACCCACGAGTCTCCCCTTTACATACATGCCCACTTTATGATAATCACATGCAGTTTTTGGGCAAAAAACATGCAGTTATTTGCATGTAATACAAATGTGTTATCTTGGCCTATTCTGAAATGGTGTATATGATTATTTCTGCATACTGGGGTCCCTAAACAGTCTTAGAATTGCATAAATTGCGTATCACTGTAAAGCTGAGACTGTTGTGGATCCAATGACCTGCTATCTCCCCCTAAAGACCCCCTGTGCCCCCCTAAAAAAGACAAAAACAGGTCTATGTAGGTCTTTTAGGGTTAAATAACATGTTTTTAGTATTTAACATGTTTGGTACTTTTTCTAGTGACTACTGACTGACCTTGCCAAATGTATATTTTGTCCACAGATTCAGGATGAATAACAGCTCTTATTCCGATGTTTCCTTTATTTTTTTTTTCTTTAAATATGTAAATTCATCTCAAACTATTTATAATTCAAGAAAAAGCCAAGCTTGTCTTTAAATGTGAGCAGCACTGTGTGGATTGTGTGGAAAGAGAGAACAGGAAATGTCTTCACTTTCATGTTTCCCAACCATTCAGCAGATGTCTTTAAATGCTAATAACTTCCCATTAAGAAGGATTACTGAACTAAAAGAAACAGAATTTAGAAAACCCAATGAGCAGTCCTGATGAGATTTTGGGTTATACCTTTTTGTATATTACGGTGTATTCTCTAAGAAATTTCCTGTCACACATTTTCCACGAGTACTTACAGTTAATTGGGTATTTTTATTTAAGAACTGAGATCCAATTGGCCCATTTTAGCCTGCAGAAAGTAGAGCCGTCTGTATCTAGTATGCTGTGTAGTTTCTGGCAGGCTGTGACTCGGAAAAACAACAATACAACCAGATATGTGATTACTGAGCAGGCACTAGTTTGTTCTAGCCTCACACACAGTGCACGACTGACTTAGCAAATATTGACCGGTTGAGTTATTGAGGGTCTTGAAGCTTATAAAGCGATCTAAATCATCAAAATAGCTGAAAATAGCAGTAAAATTCAGCTCACAGACAGTCGAAACGATCTTTTAATTACCATGCACGGACTTTGATCAATTACTGTAATATGGGCAATAGACAAAACCAATCCTGCATATCTCTACGTTTGATTCACAAACCTCAGCAGTCTATATGCAGAAGTAGGTAACACTTTACATTTTACAGGTCCGCTAATTTCATGGTAATTAGGTGATAATTAGCAAGTAACCTATTTGAAATTTCTTTGGAATTACTGCCAAATTACCCCAATATTTACCTCAAAATTGATCGAAAATTACTTTATTATAAACATTATTTAATAATTATATTCCGCTGTTTCCCAATAGCTGGTAATTTATTTAATACATTTCCAGGAAAAGAATACAAAGTTAATTGATAAGCTTTATTTCCATGTCTGCTGGTAAATAGATAATAATTAGCAAATAACTTATTTGAAATTTCTTAAAAAAAACTCCCTGAATCATTACATCAGCTACCAGGTTACATTTGTGTAGACAATAAGTCACACAATGGTGAGATTTGTGCCTGATCAGAAGTGTCTTCTATAAGTTTTGGTTTTCCACCTCCGATGAAGAGCAGCGCTTCTCAAGCCTAAGGGCCCTATTTTAAACATTATATGCTATTTTAGCATATAATTATTAAATAATGTTTATAATTAAGTAATTTTCAATACATTTTGGGGTAATTTGGCCATTTTACCATGACCTGCAAAATGAAGTGTTACCCAGAAGTGTGCTTAGTGTTATTTTTACCAAGTACAGTAATAATAACCTAGAAAACAGGATTGGGTTTGAGCTCTTACCAGCTTTACACTGTGTTAGATATGATACATTAGTGTGTGTCGGTGTGTGTCTGTGTGTCATGTGTAGAAGTGGATCTGTGCATCCAGGTGAGGAAGTCGGCTGTAGATTTGCTGCTTGTGATCAGAATTAACAAGATCTTACTCATAAATACCAATGATGTATTCTTTACAGCAGTAAAGCTACTTCAGCTGAGGATTTTAGACCCGAGGGATTTTCTAGAGAAATACATTTTAACATCTACTGATGATCGAACATCACCCAAAATCATAGGGTCCCTAAAAATATTTCAACTAAACTATTTGAAAAGGTTAAAATGAGTTTGAAGTGCTCAGGCATATAACATTTGTGACGAGGGGGACACAAGTCAAACAGGTTCATAAATATTTGTTTACTATGGAGCCCATAAGTGTTCAATATTAAACAAGTAATAAGTAAACAAAGTAATTAAGCCGTAATTAACAGGAGCTCACTGTCTAAATCTGGTAGCAGCTGTTGAGCTTGGTGAGATTCAGGGTGCATATGATGAGACACCACTGTCATGAAAAGTGACATTATTAATTAAAAATAAGGGGAAAATGCTAATATGAACTTAAAAAACTTCATTTTGAAATAAAAATGTCTATAAAAAAATTATATCTAATAAAATCCTGTTATAATAAAAACAATAGATCATATTAATGAGTTGAGTTTTAATAAATTCATCAATTATTCAACAAATTGTGGGTTCATTTATATACTTTTTCAGAATATATTCACATGATTCATAATGTCTTTTTTAATTGATTTAATATTGAACACTTTGGGGTTCCACAGATTACTGTATCTGGTGTGGACATTATTCCTTGTAGCTGGCATGACATGGAGCACTAAATAATAAAAAGACACATAGACTCCGCAGGAGTTAATTATTAAAACCACACTTTTATTAAGTTTACTGTAAGTTTTCCTGATGACCTTTTTAGGGAAATTAGCCGGCAGTGGGTATTTCATTATGTGCAGAGGGAGCACACTTCAAAATTTTAATAACTGGGTCGGCCATAAATTGAGAATATTGTAGTAAAATTGCTTCATTTCCACTGCAAGAACGAAGATTAGCTGTAATTCTTGTTAAATTGGCCTCCGTGACAATTTCAAACTTGATTAATTCTCATCATGTAGAAGTAATGAATGGATCACCTTTTGCGTCAGGTCTTCATTATAGGGGAAGGGGCCGGATGTGGGAGTCTGTCCGTCCTCTGCATCCGTGTCCACCGCAGATGACCCGTAAGCGCTGTCCGAGGAAACCAGCTTCACCTCCTCCAGCCTCGGTGTTTCCCAGGCGTCATCCATCCCGTTTGATCTACAGTTTAAACGCGTTTTCTGGCCAAAAGCAGACGAGCTTCTGCGAATAAACTAAACTTCCTCTCCTTCAGCTTTGTCCGTCGGTCATCACCTGCAGGTTTATATCCTGAACAAAGACGCAAACATGACTAAATATTTATGTGAAAGCCTCACGGAGGTGTAGTTTACAGTATTTATGAAGTAAAAACCATGTCGTGGCATTTCTACAAGGAAGCGTTCAGCACCCTGGAGAGCGCCTCTCCTTCTCAAACGTGTCCTACCTACTTCATCTGCTTTAAAGGATAAAACCTTGCAGTGAAATCGGGTAATTAAAAACAAAAAATGTTGGTTTAATGTAGTTTATCTGGAATATAAGAAACACCAAGAATTATTACTTAATGCCACTAGATTTTTGTTGAAGACGAGATACGTGGTAAGAGGATAAAACCACAAAACAGCATCACAAAATTTGTTTTTTATTGAGTCATCAGTCAGGATGCCTATGAGCTTCCCTAGAGGCAAACACTGACAGGCTGAAGTTGCCTCCTCAGATCAGAGCCAAGGAGCTCAGGATGACTCACCAACCGGACTGCTGCTGGTTATCACAGCAGCACGCATCTCAAGAGACCTCAATCCCCCCCCCGAAAAACACAAGGTCTGCTTCAAACGACACTGAACAGGCGGGACTGTCAAATCCGACATTATTAGACAGCAGTTTTTAATAGTTTAACAGAGCACTGGAGATGAACGGACAACATACACACTTCCTCTCAAACAGCATAGAAAAATAACATCTGTTCCGCCGCTCGCTCTCTCTCTCGTATCAATAAAACTGGGGCTTCACTGAAGCAACTGTACTGTGCAAGGTAAACAAGGTCACTTGAAAACTCATATGGTGGCCAACTATTATTTACGAACATTTAAAATTATGTAAAAATGCCAACTAAGACACAGACAGGGGGTCTCACTATCCTCTGAAAAGGCATTCATTGCACATCTCTGGAAGCTATTATCCCGTAGTAAACAATTCATCTTTACGCTAAGTGAAGGCAGCTTACATTCTCTCGATCACGCTAAAATAAAAACACAAACATACAGTGTACTGTTGAACATTTTTGGTTGGTGGACTTAAAAGAGTTGAATTGAAATGCACCGTAGGAAATTAAATGAGAGCAAACACCAACAATACTGCATATGAACTGATACACAGGAGGTGTAACGTATTGTGTCTAACCAAGTTTGCAATTAAAAAGTCTTGAATTAAAAAAAAAAAGTTCGACATTTTGGGAAATACACTTATTCGCCGTTTTGTTGAGTTAGATGAGAAGACTGATACCGCTTTCAAACATGAGAGTCGTATCAATCTTCTCATTTAACTCTGGACAAGAAAGCAAACAAAACTATTTCTTTAAAGTTTTATCCAAATTTTCTTCACCTTGCTAAATTGGCTTTAGTTCAAAAGAATTCTGGAGCCAAAAAAAAGCACACTATTTCTTTCAGAGGATTTCACCTTGACAACTCATTATTGACCTTGAAAACAACAGCTGACGAAACAATCTCAACTTAAAGGGATAGTTTGGGTGTTTTGAAGAGGAGTTGTATGAGGTACTTATCCACAGTCAAGTCATGCTCTCTCCAAAAGCCAGCAGGCTCAGATGACAAAAACAGTATAGATACTGTACGTTTCACTTTGTTCAGTTCGCCATTGGAAAATATTCTAAACATAGCGTCCACTTAAACAGATTTTTTTAGGTGGCTAAAATATGTTTTTCTGCCGTCCCCGGGGGCATGCCGACCATCATGTACTGTAGGTAATACATCTACTATGGATAAGTACCTCATACAACCCCACTTCAAAACACTTGAACTATCCCTTTAAGGGCTACTTGTTCTGAAGGTTTCGGCTATTAACGGCCTCCATCAGCAGGTGGCGTTTGTTGTCACAGAACTGTAGCTGGATGTTTTGAGTTGAGATAGTTTTGTCATGTATTTCAAGGGAGTTTTGAATGTGCCCTGCTGCAGCTGTCCTGGCACTTCCTCTGGCCAGAAATAATGGCTTTTTTTTTTTTTTTTTGCAACAATGGACATCAAAGACCATTGTTCAGGGGAACTAACAGACAAAACAAATACATAAAAAAAGTTTTAAAATGATATGTCACAGTAAACAGAACTAAAATTAGAATACTCCCTCTCTACACTCTCTTATCTTTTCCTCATTACAAGTCCAAGCATTTAGTGATGTGTCTGTGCGGGGGATTGACGTTGCAGCTATTCGCTGTAAAATGAAAAGTGATGTGATCTTATCTACGACTCTTTCACTTCTGCTCCTCACAACTGTAACCGAGTGACCTCTGTGTAACATTATAGTCTTACAGTAAAGTGCACTTCATCTGTCTGCTCCTTATGCTTTAGAATAATGCTTCAAAATAAGCATAATAATATGATTCAGAGGTTCCACTCTCCTGTGAAATGAAGAGGAGCCTGCTGTGGAGCTTTGACAACTGCTTCCAGAGTCTTTCAAAGCAGAGGAAAAACTGTGCGCCCAAACAGAGTTCAAACATGCGCAGAGGGTTTGTTTTTTTTCCCCTAAACTCCGACCCTGACTGGCAACCTGTGTGCCAGCGAAATAACACAATAACGTCTGGCATCCGTGTAACCATCCAGCAAACAATGACACAACTCTGTGCGCTTGCAAACGTCTATGTGCAAATTTCCAGCAGTCACATCCTCCCTCTTTTAAGTCTGTATCGCCGCTTCACTGAGAACGACCCCAACTCCTCAGTGCAGGAAGATGTCTTGTTGTTTATGTGCCCTTGAGCTCTGAGACGATATCCGGTTCACACAGGTTCTCATGGAGCTCTCCAGTGCAGGTCCAGCTCTCTCTCAGTCTTCCTGTGTATGCGTTGAAGTCTACAGTCTCTCCTCTCTTGGAGGCTACCTGATCCGCCCGTCAATTTTGACTGGGCCCAGGTCAGACTTGGGGTCCGGGGACAGAGAGCTCCAGGAGGTCTTGGAGCAAGGTGCCACGGTCGGGCAGGAGGAAGTCTGTGTGGCGCACAGGCCGCCCGTGACCCAGAAGGTCCCCACGCTGCTGTCCACCCACGCTTCAAGGGCCTGACCCACCAGCTGGGCTTTACGCTGGGCCTCGTGCATGGCCGACTCCTGGGGGGGCAGCTTCAGCACGGAGCTCAGCTGCTGGTAGCTCTGCTCCAGGTACAGGTTACCCGGAGGACCTGCGTGGAGCCAGCTGTCCTCCTCTGGAGTGGACATTCGTATTTGCAGACAAAGAGAAATTGAAAGGGGAAATGAGTTTTTAAAACTTTCCAGATGAGTTATCACACATGAAACTTTAAAGGTCTTTGCACACCAAATCCTTATTTTTCGTATGTGTTTTTTTAATCCGTCATCCGATTAAAAAAAACCATTAAGCACAGAAACCTTGCACACTGAGTCTGATGCGTTTTATTATTCTATTCGTTGCAAATATTTGCAATACGAAACAGAACTGAATTAATTGCGTGGGTGCAATGGATAGCGCTAGTCTCAAACGGGGCTAATGAATGAATGACATTAGCGAGAAGCCACTAGTGTCTGATCTTTCCTACTTTTGTTTTGCGACCATCCCCGCAATCTGCAATCAATCTATAATTAAATTCTGCATCTCTTGCATGCTTTTATTTCTTTATCGTAAAGTGCTTTGTGCTGGGAGACGAAGCAGATATACTCTTTGGTCGAAGTGAATGTTGATCAGCTGTCATTTTGAATGATGATGTTTGCACGGACGGTGGCTCCGAGTGGTCAAACAACCCTCTTTTGCCTTTTGACGGACGCGAAAAAATGCAGAAAATCGAACCTGTTCCGAAAAACTTTAATGAAGTTTCGGAGTCGGTGTGTAAACGTGATTGACACAACGTGAGGTTGTGTTTATTTTTAAATATGTGACAATTTCGGATGAAAAATACGGATTTGGTATGCAAAGGCCTTAAACCTGCAAGTCGAGATAAGTCCGGTAATATTCTATAATTTTTCTTATCAACATCCCCGTGAAAAGAACAACGATTTGTCTGTGTATCCAAAAACTACAGTGTGCAGCTGTTTTTTAAATTGAAACTATATATTTGTGACCCATTTTTCAAGATTTACGTCTTCAGTAGGAGTGCATAGGGTTGGGGTCTGAGTGCCACGGACAGAGTTGGGATGTCGACAAGTATTTAGAGACAAACTAATGCGTTGTTGGATTTGGTCTTTCATGGGTATTGTTGAGAATAAGACAAATATGGTAGCTTTATCTTTTTAACTGACATGATGACAATCAAATGCTCTGAATCCTCGCCTCACCTTTGCGCAGCGGCTCTTTGTCTTTGAATGTTAAGGGCATGACGAGGAAGCGAACTTCCGCCACGCGCTCCCACTGTTTTAACACCCGTACCGTCCAGGTACCGGGCCGCAGGGGGCGCTGCAGCGGGGGTTTGTACTGGGTGTACTCTGCATCCACATCCACGGTGATGTCATAAGACGCTGCCACAGACAGAGCCGGGTCGATCCACACAATGGTGGCTGTGAGGTTGGGACCGCGCGCCCACTTCTGGACCGCCAGCGGTTCGTTCAAAGGGCCGATCACGCCGCCGAAGTTCCGAAAGATTCTTTCTTTAGGATCCCACTCTGTGCCGATCTGCCGGGGAGAAAGAAGAAAGGAATCACAGTCTGTAGAGTCCTGAAATAACAATAGGTAATGTGTCACAATGTCGCCTAAGTCTCTGACTTTCATATTTTATTTGAGGACGAGGAGAGGGAATAGTTAGCACTTTCTGCTCTACCCTTCCTCCCAATAATTAACATACAGCATTTTTAAAACTAATTAGTTCAGTTTTGGTCAGATCAAGCCCTGATAAAACCTCCCCAATTTTTTTCATATCAGGAAGAAAATCTTTCTGTAAAGCAGTTTTCTTAAGGTACCTTGATATTAAAAGTTTGCACAGGACGGAATCTACAATGATAATGAAGATCTTGACAAGAAGTACACTCACTTCCAGATTCTTGAGCCTTTCAAACTCCTTAAGGTTCGTCTCGAGGACAAGCGTGGCTTGGGGCACTGCCCACATCTCCAGTGTCTCCCTGACCTTTGAACCCACAGCCTGGGCTTCCTGACGCACCAGATATCCCTGGAAACGGTCGTCATAAAAGTACACGTGTACTGATAGAGGGTAGCCAACTGGTTCCAACCTGCAGTGAGTGGGGGGAAAAAAATAATCACACATAAGAGATTATCGTATTCTGCAAAGAAACAAACCTCTTAGACGACTAATCGTCCGTTTTGGTCTTAGTCGACTAAGATTTCTTTAGTCGATTAGTCATTTTTTATGCTTTTTTTCTGGTAAACACAAGATTTAAAGTGGTGCATTTGTGTGATTCTTTCTGATTTGTCGATTAAATCGACTAATTAATTAGTCGACAAAATCGCATGAGTGTTAGTCGACTGGGAATTTCTTTGGTCGAGGACGGCCCTACCCGTTATATCATTTACAAATCTCCAAATAATAAAAAAAAAAGTAAACGGCGTCTACGGACCTGCAGGCCTCCACGTTGCTCCGAGTGGTCGCCAGATTCTTTAGGCCGAGACGAAAGAAAGCAGAGTAAGCCGTGAGCGCCGCGTCGCTGAGTGAGCCTACGCCATCCGACTGCTCAAACAGGCTCTCCCAGTACGCCTTGATGGCAACGGTGCCCGGAGCGTACTGGCCGTACAGGTGAGTGTCCAGGATGTCTAGGGCCTCCTGGTTCACGGTCGACTCAAACTTGCGGGCAAAGAATGTGGGACGGGTCAATTGCTGTGGGAAAAAAAATGAAGAAAAACAGAAATAAGCCTTTGAGACGCTGAACCGAAATGGTGCTAATGAAACATGAGAGACTGGTTGTTGTTGTTCTCCAGCTGGCCCACTCACTCACCTGGATCCGGATGAGGTCTTGCGGTTTGAAATCATTGGGAGAGCAGCCACACCAGTCGACAATGTGCTTGTACTGGCATTTACAGCCCAGCTTACGGTTCCAGTTGGTGACGCGCAGGTTGTTGTCCACCAGGGTGTCGCACATGTGACTGTTCCCGAGCACCGTGTGGAAGAAGGACTGGGAAGAAGCAGAAAGAGTAAGCACATCATTTCTGCCGTGCTGCGCAATATAAACAAAAGGCTGTGTTGTCGTGTGAGAGTGAAGATAGTGTAAACCGTCAGAGACAAACAGTTTACATCCTCTGGCTCTAAATTGCAAAAGGTCACGCCTCTGTAGCCCCAAACAACAGCGAACGAACCGCTGCGCCTCCTCTGAGACGGTTAAAGCACACAGTCAGATAAACTCAAGTGAACCCTCCTCTAGTCTGGCACCTCTGCTGCGCGCTGCGCCCGAAAGCTTAAAGTATTACATTATCTCCGCTGCTAGGCTCTTCTGACTTGGCAGGGGAGGACGGGCCCGAGACAGACTTGTATATCAACCTGTCTGTCTCAACTACGGGAGATAAACAGACCACCTAAGGGCTTACTTTACCTCGGCGGGGAGCAGGGCGTAGGTATAGAACTGCTTCAGCCCCGACACCAGGTCGTCCTGGGAGTTGATGACGTACTCCACGAAGCGGCGGGTGAGCGCAAACCAATCGGAGCCACCCGAGACCTCCAGGCCTTCCGGGATGCCGCGTTCGCCGAGGCGCCACATGTGGTTGTCGCACTCGTGGAAGAGGCGGTCGAGGCCTTGCTTCTTGATAAACCTTCGACGCAGAGAACACAGTTTAAATGGATGTGTGTGGGGGGGAGACATTGTGGTGCAGCATTCATCAAAGAGCTGCCTCGCTGTGTTAAATAATGGCAGAAGAATCCGTTCATCATTTTTGCCTCTCTGGAATATCTCTACAGGATCCACAAGTCACTACCAATTCCTGTCAAAAAATATCTGAACTGTCCTTTTTGATTTGTTGGTGTGTGGCGTCACATTAAATCAAGCGAAAAAACACCAATCAAACTTGCTTTTAAGCCGGTCTGTATCGTACAGCTGGCGTACTCACCGGGCGTTTTCTCTCCCGTGGGACTTGAGGAAGTTCTTGTCTCTTTGCTGCGACAGGAACGACACCAGTTCATCATTGGTCCTGCAGGAAGAGGTCAAGAAAGAAGAACGTTTTCTAGAAGATTCTTTGGAAAATAAAATGCTGGCTAGACAGGATTTGGTTGACATAGGATTGTCTGTGTGCATCCAACTGATCAAAGCAGCCCCAGAAATGCAGCAAAAGCTGATCAGCAAGAAAGAAAGAAGACTGTTACTGCCAACTCTGTGATTCAGTGAATTAAACAATCCATTTAATGCTGCTGCAACCAGACTACTCTTCATCTGGTAAATGCTATGGCTGCTACTAATTTTGCAGTAACTGTCGGTCAGGAAAGGAATCAAATCTGTTGAAAGATTGAGCCACTAATGAAAAAGGCAATCGCAAAATAATCAACGCAAACTGGAAAAGGTGTCAAGACAAGCTCTGATGTGCAACACTGGACAAACTGTATTTAACGCTTGAATGGAGTTGGGGCTAGGGATGTCACGGTGACGAAATTTTCCCACCGGTTAATAAACTTGTGACGACACCAGTGTCAACCGATTACACCGGACATTTTACAAGAAAAGACAGCGCTCAATATATGTAGAGCGCTTACTTTGATCTTTACCGTCGGATGGCTGTGTGTCTGGCCTCTCCGGTCCAGCTTTCACTGCGAGGCTGCAGGTTTCCACCTGGAGCCGCTGCGATTGCCTCATTAACATCATGGTTCCCTTATAGCATTGGGTTTAAATCCGAAGTATTGCCAAATAGGCGCTTTTGCTTCTCGCTTTGACACCAAATCCTCCACCATCGTCTTGTCTGTCAACTCTCTCTCGTCCCGTGTGTGATATCTGACTCCTGCTGCTCTGTGCTGACACTCCATACGGAGCAGACGCCTCCACTTTTAATTTGTAACGTCCGTTGTCTGACTATGTATTGATAACACGGCGCTGATACGCCAAAATGAACTAAATGGGTTTTATTTCTATAAAAAAAAAAAGCAAAATGATGGTGGGGGCGGTGGGCAAATAATTTAATCGGTGTGTGCCCGACCACCGTGTAACACCGGTAACACTAAGGCTAAGTTGGGGCCCACCATAACCATAATAAATGTTAAGTACAACGAGTACAAAGCTACACAGGGATATGTGAGAATACCGCTGTGGTCTAAGAAAGTTGCGTAACAATAACGTTGCTCTGCTGACCTGGTGGGGAAATCTGTAGCGCTGAGGTTGACGAAGAAATCCCACTTCCAGTCCAGCATGGAGAGCAGGTCCTGCATGCTGCGTAGGTAGGCCTTCAGTAGGCTGGCGCCGCCCCAGATGGTGACCATCCGCCAGGGCGTGGCTCGTATGTTCGGGTACTGCTGGGCCATCTCCAGCACCTCCCGATGCATGTAGCCGGACCGCTGGAGGGTTTCAAAGCAAAAAAAGGTCAAACGGTTAAATGAGTGAAAGCTGAGCGAGTTTCGGCATCACAAACGTTAATCCAGTTCCCACAGATCTGCAGCTGCCACTGTGCCAAGACAACCACACAAAGCTGGCTCGCGTTGAAAGAGAATCTGATCCGAGTCAGAACAACAGGGGGTCAACGCGATGATAGAAAGAGAAAATTAAAATGAGCTATTTTTGCCGTGTAGCAAATTCCCTTCTCAAAGTGGCGATAGGTGACAGCAACTGAGTTTAAAGGATACTAAAAAAAAAAACGTCGAGCAGGGATTAAACTTTAGGAGGGAATAAAGGACGAGACGGAGGAAGTGAAAGAGCCAAAGCAGCTGTCGAGCTTTATGCAGAGAGTGGTGAGAGATACAGCTACAAGTCTGAAGATTGCAGGAAGCCAAAATCTGCAGGTTCAAAAGACCTTTTTTTATTTCCCTTTAATTAGATTAATTATCAACTCATTAACGAGCAGCCTGTTTCCAAACGAGCGCGGCTAATAAAAGCTCCTGAAGCGATAAATGGGCAGTTTAACAGAAAGGAGGCACTTTGTTCAGGGACGTGAAGTCCAATCGTTTTGTTTAGTGAAGCACAAACAGTGTCGCTACCGACTGTCCTGTGTTAAATAAAGAGTGGGCATCTGAGGACGAGTCTTAAATTTATCTTCAGACATTGCAATAATCTGTGGGTATCCTGGTTGTGTTCATAAAGGAGACAGCAGCACCAGAATGGCCCGAAACCCACTGTGTTCACTTGTTTGAGTGTCGGAGTGCAGAGGAGCTGGTAGACTGACTCCAGTACAATCTGACCTGTTTTTACAGCCTCATCTTTCAAACGGGCTTTTTGCCTCGGAGATAAATGAGGTTAGGTTGGGCGGTGCTGTCTGAGATGGTGTCTGTCCCACTGACTGCCTATTCATCACTGCCTCTCCGCCGTCCCCTTGGCAGCAGAACAGAGCGACTCCCCGGGACTCGACAACCTTTCCGGCTACACAGGTGCACCGAACGACAGGCACCTGTTTCTCTGCGCCGAACGCACCTGAGGTCTCTGCCTCGGTATCGCCAGTCAGCCGTGCGTTTGTCTATCCGCCTTCAGGCTGCTACATGATAGCAGACTTTTCCTCCGCTAAATCCAACCCCTAAGAATAAACGCACTTTACTATATCCAGGCTAATCCCCTTCACCACACTGTGAGACCCACGGGATATATTTAACCTTCGTAATGCAACGACACCTAACCGGTAAAAGCATTTGTGAGCTCAGTGTAGCCAGCACCAAGCAGGGTGCCAGATACACTCATCAGTGTTCAGCGTAAATAAACAACACTGTGTAAGCCGGTATCACCGGCACAACCTTTTCCAGTTTGAAGAATGAATCGTCTCTTATTTATTTCTATCATGTAGCGTTGTGCCCATCTCTGTGCAAGCGAGGGCGATTGTGATGCCATGTACATATTACGCAGAATATCTGGTAGTCAAGGCTCTGTGATCTCCTTCTAGGGCTTACCTTGTCCACGTGGATGTAGTAGTAGTGGTCTTGGTGATATATGGCTTTGATGAGGCGCTTGAGCTGCCGTACAGCGCGGCCATGGACCATCAGAACGAAAGCCACTCTGACGGGGTTTTCCACTTTGGACAGGCTGTTGTCCAGCTCGCCGACGGCCTGGACCTGGTTTGATACACCTGGCCAAAGAGGACGGAGACATAAAGGGACTGACTCAGTCGGTGTCTGCAGAGTTTCAAAAGAATAATATCTTGTAGGCTGGGTGTTGAGAAAGACACTGTTAACTGGATAAACATGTATTTTAATAGGTTGCATAATAGGTTCATGTGTGAAATGTAGAGGCTTGTTTTGTCTTTTTTTCATTTTCCCCCCCTAACAAAGCTTCCCACACACGTGATCGCCGCCAACTGTGTTCACTGGAACGCACAAACAAACTAGAGGCGTGGGTTGAGTGTTTTGCCCCAGTTCAACCACTATATTACACTACGCTACAGTCTTGTAGTACATTTATACACATGTATATAAAATCAGAGTTTTGTGAGATTTGATTGGCTGCCTATTACGTCTAACCCTTACTTGGTGTGCAAGCGAAGCGGTGGCCGATATACACAACAATTAATGTGGAGGAAATATAATTATTATTTACACTATTTATACTATTATTATTATCATAATTAGTAATCATTTTATTATTTGTATTTAATTCTTTATTATTATTTATTTATTTTCAATTAACGTTTTGTTTTGAATTATGCAAAAAAAAAAGTTAATTTCCAATGCTTATCTTTAAAACCAATAAAATTTTATATTAAAAAAAAACAAAAAAAAACATTAATGTGGAAATATAAGATTTAAGTTACCTTTTAGTTGTGTTCATCCCAGTGGGTCAAATGTTCTTTTGTAATTTACTGTAACAAATCATATTGACTTAAAAAAAAAATTAAAAAGTGTGTAAAACACAATATCTCCATAAAAATGAAAATTTTAAATATGATTACATTCAATTATTACCCAGTCCTACTTAGGGTTTTCAAAAAATGGAGTAGCTATTTATTAATTTATGAAACCATTGACAGAGACACATATGTTGATGTTTCTGGGCTTCCTTTAGATACGGCAAGAGGATCGAGAAAACAAACCCCACCACAAGTTTCATGGTATATTCAAGAAAACTTGGTAAAGAGAAATGTTTTGATTGAAAATCTTTCAGTGGGTGAAAATTAGACAAATAAATGATCATTGAGTAGATAATCACACTAATCTGTGCACTGTGAGTTCTCACCGAGTTGCGGGCAGAACTGAGGAAGTGAGTCTGGCATGAGCTTCCCGGCCTGATGCTGACACACCATGTTGGCGATCTCCTGTCGGCACTGCTGCGACCCGGCGCGGTGAAGGGCGGACAGCGCGTCCTTGCCTATGATGTCACATTTAGGCACAAAGTCACTGCTGGGGGCTTGGTGCGCCCCGTCCACGCTGCCCGGCTCCCCCAGTATGGCAGCGGCGGGTAACCTGGCCGCCCCGTCGGCTCCACCTCGGGTCTCGCTGAAGTTGCGGCTGCTGGACGGGTCGTGGAGGACCACGCCGTCCAGTCCGGCTCCTGCCATCCCCCTCTCCTGGGGGGACTTCAGCCTGACGCTTGGCTTTTCTCCTTTGCGGCTGGTCCCTCTCCTCAGCGCGCTGGCCGCCGTGCCCCCCGTCCTCTCCGACCTGCCGCTCCATCTGCCCCGGTTCCTCCCCGACAAGGAGTTTTGTTTCTCCCAAAGTGCGGCGTCCCTTTTGGGATCCTGGCTGTTGTGGTCAGGCAGCTTCGACCGTCGTGTTTTTCTCTGAGGAGAGAAGAAGAAAGCAGGACAATTTAAATCCAGATTCATTGCTGTAAGAACGTCACGGACAAACACTATTAGGAGGACGCATTGATTCACAATCCAGGAATATGACATAAGGTAAACTAAGGCCACCACTAAGACAACAGCTGAAAGAGCCCCAGAGGAAAGGATGTGTTTACATGTTTTGATTTTTCTCATTTCTCTGATCTGGTTTATTTTTAGCTGAGCCTCTGCCTTTTTGTGGAGCTAATCTGCAAAAAGCACAGTTCTGGGTAGCCACACACACACACACACACACACAAAGACACATAATGAATTCAGTGATTCACTGTAGAGACCTCAACCAACCTCTGTCTGCACCCTCTGGCAAAAAAATGCAGGAAGAATACATACAAATATGTGTCACGTGTTCACACACACACATACACGGAAACTGAGCATGAAACCTCAGACGTTAAGGAGGTTATACAGAGAATCCTTATCAGACAGCTACTGTGTGTGTGCCTGTGAGTGTGTGTGTGTGATTGTGTGTTTGGTGGGGGGGACTGCATATGTTTTTACTGCATGTATATGCATGTTTGTGCCAAAAAAAAACACACTTATGAGATCTCAGAGGTGTAAATACAGTGCATACAGCACCTTGCCAGGAGAAAAGAAAACTCATTATTCTGCGATAGGTGAAAAAATGTTCGTTAATAAGTTAAACAATTAATTGCACAGCTGCAGGCTATTGGCCCAGCTTTGTATTATCATTTTTCCTTCATATGATTAAGAAATCTTCAACATCAAAGGATTTTAAATCATGACTTCATGATTTGTGCATGACATTTGCATCTCAAATCATCCTCTGAGACTTTATAGACTCCCTAAAACGTCAAAGAGATTATCCTCTCACAGTATATCTGCTTAAAAGTCATAAAATTGTCCCATAACTGGAATCTTTTGCTGTAACATTCCTAAAAGAGGTATTAAGGGGATAGTTTGGGTGCTTTGAAGTGGGGTTGTATGAGGTACTTATCCATAGTCAGTGTATTACCTACAGTAGATGAAGGTCGTCACGCCCCCAGTTTGGAGAAACAGACAGGAGTACCGACACCGGAGCAAAGCAATTCAGTGCTATTATTGTCTGTTTCTCCAAACTGGGTGCGTGCTGACCTTCATCTATTGTAGGTAATACACTGACTATGGATAAGTACCTCATACAACCCCACCTCAAAACACCCGACACTATCCCTTTAAGTCCAGAAAGCATCTGTCATATAGATGTGGTTGAGTGAAAATCAGCAATACAAGGGAAAGATCAACTCCAAGGGATGCATCGAGCTGTGTGTTCCTCCAATAGAAAAGTGTAGTTCATATAAATAAAAGCTAGAGAGTTCATCTTTAGTAAACATTTCAGTTTAGTTTCAGGGTTTTTGTGCACAAAGGTACCGAGGTACTGTAATGATGTGAGGACCCAGTGTCGGATACACCGCAACCATCATTAATCTGGGTTTCCTCCTACAGTTTCAATGCCCAAGGCTTAGGCGTATAATATCATTTTTTAATGCACGAGTATAGAGAGAGTCAGTCTTACTGGAGCACAAATCACACCTACAAAAATGGAAGGCAGGCTTTGAAAAAAACCCCCCCAAAAAACAGGACTTAAGCCATTTTTAAATCTTCCAACCAAACAGCATCACAGCTTTGGCACACTAGATTACTGGATCACACAAAAGGCCCTTCAAAATGTGCACTTGGAGAAGAGGAAGAAGAACAGTGAGTGGGCCGCCTCTGTCAGACGATACGGCAGAACGCGGGCTCTGCTCGCCTCACGCCGCTGGCACGCCGACAGCCCAGAGACGGTGGGAACAGGAGAGAGAGGACTGCTGGTGCTGCGTGGTTAGGACGAGGAGCCAGATAACACAGTGCCAATGAACCAGCTGCCAACCAACACAGCACAGTCTGCTGCTGATGGCCAACTGCACTCTCAAACCCATTACAGTAAGAGGCATTGTTGAGCCCAGTTACATACCAGAGTCCTTGCAGTGCGAGCCTCTTTCAGTGAGTTTACATGCACTTGAGTAACCTGGCTATTGTCAGCTTTCGGCAGAAACCCGACGTCCTAAATGTCACCTAAACAAGGAACCCGTGTTCCTGAAGACACCCGGTAAACACGGCTAGATTTATGTTAAAGAAACCCAATAATTATGATAAAGACTTTTGTTCTCAACTCCAAAGATCCTGAAGAATATTCCACATTTTCTCTAACAGTGGTGGTACATTATCTTTCTATGGTGGCTGCTAAATTAATAAAAACACAACTGTGAACATCTTTCGCCAGCTAACGCTGATAAAGACACTACTTTACTCTTTCAGAGGAAATGTTCTCACACAGAAGACAAGCATGCAGCAGGGGCTAATGTTTCAATTTTCCTTATCACTCGTTTTCACAGCTTTTAATTAACACCCTCATGTCAAAAAAATGCATTGATTCAAAGGCGAGCCAGGCGGCCTCTTTACTTTCCAATTAAAGCGGAGTGAAAGCGTATCAGCGTCACCATCTGCTGAAGCGGGAAGCAGCAGCGAGCGCTCGTTTCTGCAGCAGAGCACGGGCAAGCAGAGGGGTGAAACGGGGATGACAGAGTCTTCTTCTTCAGTCCCGTACAAGGGCTTTAAATATAAACGCACGTGGCCGTGTTCACACATGCACGGAGAGCCACCGATTAGAGCAGATGCAAGTCAACGCAGAGACCGCGGAGCGTGGAGGAATCCAGCCACTGTCGCTCATGTTGCCCTCTTGAGCGGTGAAGTGATGATTAAATTGCATTCTTAAAGCCTGATATCTGATTCTGCATCTGTGAGTGAAACGGGACGCCACGCGCGCTGACATTCGCATAGGTGTCTGCCAACATAGTTGCATGTCAGGCTGACATGTGCACTGAGCGCCAGTGTCACATTACCGAAGCCAAAGTTCACAAGGTATGAATGAGATTTTTCTGTTTGCCCTGAGGCACTGGGCAGCAAATGCTATGTGTAGTTTTGTTGAGATTTTCAGAGGTGTACGTCTGCTCCTTTACAGTTCTAGGTGAGCTTAACCACAGAGCCTATAGACATTTCTCTGTGTCTTTGCTGAAGCATGTTTAAGCCTGAATGCACCTGACGAGCCAGCGGAAAGCCCAGAGGCTCATAATGCAAACACAGGTGATTGAAGTCAAAAGGAACATTGCGTCTTCAATGTGGTGAACGACATGTCACACTTCCCGTTTTGTCACAGTGTCACGTAAGTGTGTCCAAACTAAGGAAATGGATTACTTCATCTAGGCTGGCGTAACTCAGATTAAATGAATTGCAGAAGACCAGGCACTTACTGAGATTTAGCTTTGTGTTTACTAGGGCTGGGACGATACACCCATCTCCCGATTCGATACTATCACGATACTTGGGTGCCGATTCGACATGTATTGCGATTTTTAAGTATTCCGATTCGATATTACGATTTATTGTAATTTTTATTAACTTTTTTAACACTAGACCATTGGGGGAAAAGTTGAATCATACACTTCTAGGGACTTTTGCTTTGATAAATATCTAAATGAATACAGTAAAAATGTTTGATTTTCAGCACGTATGTAGTCAGAGATGTCCTGAAGTCAAATATATCAGTCTTTGTCAGATATTATTTATTCTTTTTTTTTTCAGCAACCCAAAAATCTAAGAATAAAGACATTTCCCTCACAAATTAATGGTATTTTCTTTTTAATTTATAAGGGACATGTAATGTTTTATACTTCTGGTAATTATAATCAATCAATCTTATTTCCATACATGTATTTTGTTCATACAGCTCCCTGACGTAGTCACACGTGTTTAAATCCTCTAACTTCGCCATGTCCGTCACTAGCTCTACCGTATAAAAAAAATTAAAATACATAGGTACATACATAGGCGAATCGATTTGTTCCCCCATCCCTAGTGTTTACTGTTTAACTCAGTTATGTGAATTGGTCCACATCATTTTCTTAGTGGACACAGGGGCACTGATAACACAATCATGATTCCCCTCTATGGGTCAAACTTCTTTCCTCCGCTGAAGCCACTGCATTACATCTGCTGCCTGCTCCACCCTCCAGGCACACAGATCTGCAATATATCCATGTTGGGAGGAATATTACACACACAGTGAGTCCATGCACACTTGCTTGTCATATCACGATAAGGAGACAGCACGGTTCCCAACTCAGGTTTCAGCCTTGCATTCCTGACTCTCAGTATCGGCGTGCCTCAAAAAAATCATTCCTGTACGCACACACACACACACACACACAGTCCTCCACGGGGTCACACATCTGTTAACATACTCACTTTACTACCTTATTTAGAGGGAGAACACAGGCACTGCCTCAGGGGGAGTGCGCATCCAGGTGTGCAAGAGAGAGAGACCGAGAGATGAGCTTCCCACGGTGGACTAAATGAATTGTTTCAGAGTGTATGTAGTGGAGGCAGTTCTCTGCTGCTGCTGCTGCTCAACTTCAGCCTTCATCCTTAGGATATGCTCCCTCTCTGTGGGTGTGTTGGTATGAGTCAAAGCTTAGTGAAAGGTCACAGAGACGGAGCAGAACCCCCACAGAGAAAAGCCTCTGGTGAATATAAACACAAACAGTATAACAGATGCTGAACGGAGCAGCCAAATGAGGCGTTTCAGCTCATATCGATGGGACTGTTTATGATCAATGAATCATAACGGAGTGCTTTCACTTGTTCCCTATAAAGTTGCATCACTTCATAGACCCCCTCTTTACGCTTTCAGATGTGTAACGTTAGTACCGGTTTGTCTATTTGTCTGCCCATCCCTTTTCACAAGGACTCCAGATTAAATGTAACGTTGGAGACAATCACCATGCATAATATATAGCAGAGTATATACATTATAATATACTCTGCTATATATTAATATACTCTTCTACTATTTGCACTACTATTTGCACCATTGGCACACTGTCACTTCACTGCTGTACTTATGTTATCTTATTTGTATTTTATTTCACTTTATTCTATTTGATTGTATCTTTTTTAAGGTGTATTGGTGTTGGGACTTGTTGTCTAAGCTACTGGATGCCTAAATTTCCTTCGGGATCAATAAAGTATCTATCTATCTATCTATCTATCTATCGATCACCAGTGTGGGGATAACTTCTTCTTCTTCTGGAACAAGTTAACAACCGTTTAACGAGTACTATCAATCCTGGTAATGTCATAGTTATGAACATGGCATATTGTACCGTACTAGTCTGGTGTCGTGGTGACAGACAGACAGACAGACAGACAGACAAGACAAGACAGGGCTGGTCCGGTTGTTACTGAAATGTTTCCCAGCGACGCTGTTCCCCCAAACTGCTAACTGAGCTAGCATCGGCTAAGCGCTTCTGCATCATAACACACGGTAAAGCTAAGCTAAGCGCTAAGTTAGCGGATAGCTCTCAAATTAAACCCCAACCGGATAACTGTCGCGTCACATATAATCGCAGGGAGTGCGTCTCACCTCTGCGTCTCCCTCCTCCAGACTCCTCAGACTCCATACCACCAGCCCCTGGACCATGAGGATCGTTAACGCGGCGGCAATCGCTAGTTTGTACCGTCGGAGCAGCTTCTGCACTCGGTCGCTGGCCACCATTTTTTCGACTCCGGTCGACGAGGGGGGCGCGTGCACGGCGCATTCTGAAGTGCGCGCCCACGCGGCGGCGCTCGCCTTCTTCTTCAGGTTGCTGCAAAGTTTTGCCTCCAAAACTTTAAACACTGGATGACGGGTTTTACGATTTTTCTACTGTGTAGTTTTGTATAAAACAACACTGTAAAAAAAAAGGAAAAATGTCTGTCGTTTTTGTTGCTCCTTATCTTTTTATTGTTGTTTGTAGAATTGTTCTATGGCAGGTCCAGGTGTAAAGTCCTTCAAGGTGTCACCTTATACTTTGTTACACTAACAATGTATATATTTTAGGACTGTCAATCGATTAAAAGATTTAGTCATGATTCATCTCATGATTGTCGATGATTAATCATGATTAATCTTATGATTGTCTATGATTAATCATGATTAATCTCATGATTGTCTATGATTAATCATGATTAATCGCAAATTAATCGCAGATTTTTTATCTGTTCAAAATGTACCTTAAAGGGAGATTTGTCAAGTATTTAATACTCTTATCAACATGGGAGTGGGCAAAGATGCTTGCTTTATGCGAATGTATGTATATATATTTATTACTGGAAATCAATTAAGAACACAAAACAATGACAAATATTGTTTAGAAACCCTCGCAGGTACTACGTTTAACATAATAAATATGCTCAAATCATAACATGGCAAACTCAAGCCCAACAGGCAACAACAGCTGTCAGTGTGTCAGTGTGCTGACTTGACTATGACTTGCCCCAAACTGTATGTGATTATCATAAAGTGGGCATGTCTGTAAAGGGGAGCCTTGTGGGTACCCATAGAACCCATTTCCATTCACATCTTGAGGTCAGAAGTCAAGGGCCCCCTTTGAAAATGGCCATGCCAGTTTTTCCTCGCCTAAATGTAGTGCAAGTTATTTAGCCTCCTCCGCGAGCAAGCTACTATGACATACCAATGGATTCTTTAGGTTTTCTAGTTTCATATGATGCCAGTATCTTCACTCTATAGCTTTAAAACTGAGCCTGCTACAACCTAAAAATCGCAAGTTGCGTTAATGAGTTAAAGGAATTAGTGGCGCTTGTGACAAACTCACATATTCCCTGAGCCTACATCGTCTCTTAAATGCAGTCTCTTTTAATCTTATAGGTTTATAAGATGCACTATATGTGACCATACCTCTAACCCTCGTAAGCCTAATAATTTTGTTGGAGTAAGGCTTCTTATCAGACTCAATTTGTAGTTGACTTCCTTCTCCCTGCTGCCTTCTTTGGTCCATAATATAATATATTGATCCAATTCAGAAAGCCTGGATCAAAGCCAAATATGTGGAGAACACACTTAAGAGATCCATTCGACTCTGACAAATGGGTTTCTCTGCATTCAAAGCACAGGCTGCATATAGTTTGATGAGGTACATCCGATCAATTCTTCTCCCTAATGAGTCCAGCCTGGTCACCATGAATAGACCAATACATCTAATATATTTTTAATCCACATTACTTAGACGTTTTGGTAGGGCTGGGCGATATGGCCAAAATCTTACATCCCTCAATATACAGTGTATCACGATATCTATTATATATCTATTCTCACCGATATGCGATCCAGCTATTTGAATCAGTAGGTCCGATATCCGATACAGTATCGGCATTGGGGCACCCCTAATGGCCACTTCTTTCTTCTTCTTTTTTAACACTGTTTTTATTGTGCTTTTAACAATTGAAACTTGCAACAACTTTATCACAGAGTTCATACAAAGTGTAAGAATTATAATTATACATTGGTAGTAAACAATCTGTCATATAATACAAATTTACAGTTCACAGAAGAGTATATTGCCTTACCAACAGTCTTACCAACAGAAAAAAAGTAATAATTAAATAAAATAAGTAATAATATTACAAATATTTAAAAGATAAAGAAAATAAGTAAGTAAAAGTAATGGCCACTTCTGATCAAAATAAAAATAATCATCATGTCCTGTCCTCTAATGTCAGGGCCTACATCTGCAATGCTTGAGATTAAAGTAAAAAAATGGCTATAATTGCCATATTAGCAAATATTATTATATATATATTGCGATCCAGTTATTTAAAGGCTGTCCTGGTAGTTTAAGTTGAAAAAGAAGTTTTCCATTCATGAATACTAATGCTACAATTTAGGCTCTTTGTCTGTATAGAAATCATCTGAGGACGGGACCCCCGCAGTATCCAGGGCAACGGGACCCCCACAGTCTCCATGGGCAACGGGACTCCAGCTCAGGCATCCGGTGTGTTAACCGACTGGTCTGGATGCCATTAAGTAGACGGCGGAGGAAGCAGCAGTTTACTTTCTGAACAATAAATTGGACCGTTTGTAATCTGTGCGTAAGACATGATATGTTGCCTGTTTTTGGGAGCCTGTGTAATGAATCTCTTGGCCCTATAGCCGCTGCTCCCATCCGTAAAGCAACCCGCCGTCCAGCGCGGAGCCAGAGCGACGTGACGCGGCTGGGAGAGGGCGCGTCAGTGCGCCTTCAGGAGCTCCACACACACACACACACACACGCTGCAGCGTGTTTACCGAGTGGAGAGTTTTTTGATCCGACTTGCAGAGCGCATGTATAGACAGACTGTCAGCGAGCAGACAATGAAGAGGAGCGACCGCTTGTTTTTTCTCTGATAAGATGAGAGCCTTTGTGTTGAGCCTGATGAGTTCAGGGGGATTTCTGAAGGGAACATTAACAGTTTACACTGAAGAAATGTCCACAACTGCGAGTCCGACCATCCCCTCCTCACAGCTGACATCGGATCAACTCACTGTGGTCGCTGCATCCTGTAAGTAAAACACAATTAAACTGTCAAAAATATTATAAAGAAAGCAGATTCTGTAAGAGAAACATGTGTGTCTCTGGATAGTTTAATCTAGCCGTACTGCAGCATTGTGATAAGGGTGGCAGTAGATAATGTGTTTTTATAGATAGCAGCTAATTTGATCACATATTGCATTCAGAGCTCAGAACCATAATTACAGCTAATGGCATAATTAGTCTATTGTGTTCCAGCTGTCATTGTTTTTGATAGACAGGTAGAGCAAAAGAGAAATTAAAACCTTTAAGTTTTCAAATTATGGAGACAGACTGTCAGTCAGAAGTGTTCAAAGTGAATCAACTTGCTAAATTCACAGATTTGAACTGTTAAAAGCAAAAAAACTGTTCTTTTACAGCCAGAAAAACACTTAGTGTCTGTCTGTTTCACAGTGATTAACAATCATTTCTTTCTCTGCTTTTGAAACAGTTTCTTCTCTGGTGTTCTTTGTGGTTATCGTGGTGCTGCTGTCCATTATTTACCGCAGGGATCTCCAGTGCTGCAAAGTACGCTCCTATCAGGGGCAACATGCAGATATGGTAAGGAAAAAAACAAAAGGGAGAAAGTGCCTTTTGTGCTGAGTTTTCTCTTTTTTTTTTTTTTTAGTGACTCATTTTCAGTTTTGATCCTGATCCAGCACAGTTGTTGAGGTCACACTGAAGAGAGAGAGAGACTCAAAGACTCCACTCAGTGTCGCGCCATTACAAAGTGTCAGATTCAATTTGCATGGCTGTGGGAAAAAGGACTACAATAAACTTGATATGATCATTGTCAAGCGATGTGGATTTGCCTCAGTTGAATTAGCATGCCCTCCAGAAATATCTGCCACAGCAGCTCTAATGGAAGTGGAAAGAATTAGCACTTACCGCGCATATTGATGCTACTTCAGCACCTAATTAAATCACTGCAAATCAGATTTTGCTGCTCACATGGGCATAGCAGGTGAAGCAAAACAACCTAATCTTTAAGGGAGTGTGTGGCATTTTATATCTTTATTCATCTATTTTTTTAACGCCCTCCAACATCACAAATCTGCCTGTAGGCGAGCGATGGTGCAGGATGAGGTGGAAAGGAAATGTAAATACAGAGGTAACTTTTCATTGGTTGCCTCTGCTTCCTCTTCCTGACTTGTTTCTCACCTCTGTGAGTCCCAGGGGTGAAGTTTGGGTGTTATCTTTGGATTGCAGAGACGCAACTCATAACAACCTCCCCCTTCAACGGACAGGATGCTCTGTTCGGCTGTGGTTTTAACGGTGAAGTTCCATTTAAGGAACTAACAGAGCGTTTCACTGGTACGAAGTGGTCTCTAGTTATGTATCTGTGCACAATTTGGCTGATAAGAAAACATTAACTTACAGTCAGTACAGTAAAATACACGTGAAAGACTGTGTTTTCAGAGTTGATTTTCATATGTTATGGGATAATTAATACACTTGAGAGTTGTTCCTGAAACCGATTCTTACATGTACTTGACATTTGATTGAAAAAAGTAAAAGTATTTTTTTTTGTTTTTATTATAAGGAGACAGAATGTGAAGGTTAGTCATTCTCTCTCACTCTTTCATTGTGCTCTTGTGGGACATTTCATGTCTTCGACTTCATCGTCACATACCTTTCCCTGCTCCAGTTTGCACCATGAATAGTGGGCAGACCCCGCTGTGGGTGTTGGGGACACAACGGGGACAATGGATCTCCTTTAGGTTTGCGGCGGTGAAAAAAGGCACACTGCCGTTGGGGTCCTCCCCCGACTTCAACACTGATTTTACACGGTTGTGCTTTTTCACACTGGCGGGAGACAAAAGGACAAGTCTCCTTTTTTTCTCTCTTTCTTGAGGACTTTTTTTTTTTTGCTTCTTAAAAGTACAAACCAATGAGGGGAAAGTGACCTTTGACATCACCTTTTGGGGTCTCTCTCTGAAATGATGTGAGGGTTATGGCAAAGGTCGTCGGAGTGCGTCACTCTCAGTGTGAGTGACGTCATTGTTTAACCGCTCTGGGAAAATAATGAATCAGATATTTTAATACTGCTTTTTACATGCTGAGCTCACACTTTTGTTTGCCTCTTAGTCGGAGGAAACCTCCTCAGTAATAGCAACAAAAGTTGCCCTAACATCTCTTATCCTCACGCTGTTGGATTTAAATCACAGTCAGGCAACAAATTGACTTTTGTTGTAACGCCGGCCCAAATGACATACGAGGCCATAATGTGATCTGGAGTGTGCTCGTTAAGAGGTACCTGCTGCATTTACAAGGGGAAGAGAGAGACCACACGGTGTGGTTTGTTGCCTAGGGACACAGTAGGACATCACATTGTTCTCCACACAAAAGGAGACTCGTTTAGACTTGAGGCAATTACCTAGTGTTCCTGGCAGTCTTTTTTTCAGGATTCTTTCGCCTCATACAGTGAGACTGTGACAGGTCTTGTTTTAGAGTGGGTGGGACTGGGAGGAGGCACGGAAATCGGAGGGTGGTCGTCTCATTGATTGGATAATTTATGGTATTGCTAAACCAGACAGTGTCTACAGTGATGAAACAAGGCATGAACATTGCTCAATTGGGCTGAAAATTGTGACTAATTGCAGCAGGATCCATATAGTTAAGATATAAGCTGATAAATGCGTTTACTGGATAACTCTGCTTGTCATTACTGCTTGTTTTACAGGACGCTCCTCCTCAGTACTACAGCAGCAGACAGACACTGGTGGGATCTCCTTGTCTAGAGCAGACTCAGATCATGGATGACACTCAGGTGAGAGAGCCCCGCATTAGCATCATCTGCTGTCAGCCAGTCAGAGCATCAGTTTTCCCTCCTGTGTACACTGTTGCAGCAGATAAAGACACTGTCATTAAAGTGGCAGTAGGCAGTATATTTTTGGCATCATTGGGAAAAAATTCTATAATAACCTTTCAGCATGTCGTGATTCAAGTGTTCTGAGAGAAAACTAGACTTCTGCACCTCATCATGGCTCTGTTTTCAGGCTTTAAAAAATCTAGCCCGTGATGGCAAACTTTCACTAATCACAGGTCATTTCATTGAGAGAGCGTTCCTATTGGCTGTGCTCCGGTCATGTGACCGGTACTTGGCATTCCTTCAAGAGATTTCCAACATGGCTGCTGGGTCACAAACTTTCTCATTTTACAGCTAAACAGTACGCTACAAGATGATTCTGAAGAAATTTAAGGCGAGAAATAGGCATTAACGTCACATAATATTGATTCATATTTGATCAGCGCTGCCTAGTTTGACCGTTTGGTTGGAGTCCGCGAGTGATTGACAGCCGGCTCTCATAGACTTCAGATGGACAGCAGACCTCAGATCAGCTCCCACTGCTTGTTTTCCTCCTGTCTGTGAAATCTTGCAGATGCCGTTAGGAGCACCGGAGGACACAGAGGCACATGATTTTTTTCAGGTTACCTGTTTCATGTACTACTGTCACGGTATAGCGACCGTTTTATAAAAATAACTTTTTTTAATCATATTTGCTCCAATCTCGCCTACTTCAGCTTTAACTGGCATTAATATGCGTCCTGAGTGATCCAAACACAAGTGGACAGCTTTAAGTACGTCTGTTCACACCTGGCATTAGAATGCGTCATCGCATGCGTCTCCAGTGACCACTTGTGATCCGATCTAACTTCCCCGCTCTATATGCAAATAAACACTTAGTAAACACATGATTAATACAGCAGACTTTGTGATGTAATATCACATGAATGGCAGTAGTAATATCCTACATATTCGTGAATTCCGGTACATTTTATTAACATCAAAATATAAGGTAAGGTAACGAGCGGGCGGGTGTCAACTCCAACAGTATGATAATAATGCACTTTGCGTGCCTAGTCTGATAGTCTGTAGATTATGTAGGCTATAGATAAGATATATTTTAATAAAATACAGTTATACCAACAGAATACAGTAGAGCACAGAGACCGTTTCCATGCTGCGAGGCCAAGCGCTCGAGTATTCCTGTCTATTCACATAAGGAGCGCAGTGAGATGCCGCGGATCCCAGCGGGACGTCAGTCTATAGGCGGTCCTTCAATGTGGCCGAGGACGCATTCGCGTACACACTGCTAAAAGAATGTGGCCATATGTGGCCCAGACCACCTCTGAATGTGGTCTGAGAGATCGGATCTCAATGCGTCCTCAATGCGTCTTGAGTGCGTTCACACCTGTGCTTAGAGCAGTCCACTTGTGATCACTGAGGATGCATGTTGATACCAGGTCTGAACAGGACCTCTGAAGATCAGGCAGTAACCACCTCTGGAGTGTGAGTGCTTTAAAGTGGTTTCAATGATCCACAAATAAAAGCTTCTGTTTCCTGTCCCTCATGAGTGTCCCTCTGTGTGTGTCTCAGCAGGCAGGTCAGCTGTTCTACGTGGGCCTGCCCTCCAGCTACAGCCTGCCCTCACTGGAGGCCCCCCTGCCGAGGCTCCCCTCCTACGAGAGCGTCCGAAAGAAGGACCGCCAGAGGCAGATCCACATGATGATCGCAGACCGCTTCGGCCTCAATGGACCCATTGTCACTGAGGTCGGCTAAAGTTGGGGATTAGGGCTGCGTCGCAGCGCTTGATACAGTCACAAACGCTTTGACAATGAAGTATTTCAGGTGCCGTTGTTAAGCCATGGGAACAGAGGAGATATTGTGCTCCTATTACAGTTTCAAATAATGCTCATCCTCGTATAAACTCATCTCATTATGGAGGCCCCTCGTGTGTAGCTTCACAGTGAGTGGAGATAATAAGAAGCAGGCTCTTTCTATTATGACCACGCTGTCATACAATATTGTAACAAGAGCTTGTTCAAAGATTAGACTGCATTCAGAGTGCAGTAAACAGGACGCGGCTATCGGCTCATCTCGCGCTCGCTGCCGAGTTGTGCCGGCAGCCGCGTTTCAAGGTTTTGCCGTGTTGATCTTTCGCTGAGCTTTTGACTCGCACGACGCTTGAGCAAACAAGGTAATGAGAAAAAGGCACATCAAACATAATTAAAGCCTGCATCCTGAGTGCAAACAGTGGCCGGGAATGCAGCTTTGTGCTGCTGTCTTCTACTGTTTTTTCCTCTTTGACCTCCCCTTTTTTTCCTTAATTAAACAGTCCTTAGCATGGCTGCCCATCTACACGCACACACACACATACACACACACACACAAAGAAAGCACATTCACACACGATACGTTCCAGTCAACCCATCACTGAAAGGTCTCCCTCCCCCCTGACCAGAGTTCAACTGATGGCCCCTTAATTTGCCCCTTTCTGTCCTGCGGCCTGAAGCAGGATAGCAGTAAAACTTTGCGGCCTGGTGTGTGTGTGTGTGTGTGTGTGTGTGTGGTGTGTGTATCACACAGAGGGCAGGGTTGTAGGGTTGCTCTTGTCGCCTGAGGGTCCCCAAGCAATTAAAAGATAAGAGGACCCAGTCGGGGAGTGTGAATCTGCCAGATGTGATCAGGAAGATAATGCATTGGAGACAAATATGTTCCAGGCGGCCGACGTGGAGATTAATTGGTAGTGTAAATACAAACATGTTCCACTTATTTTTAGGGATAGATATCAGACCTCAGGATGTTTTCCAAGCAACACTTTAATCCTGGGAAAAAAACAAAACATTTCCTGTCTGTCCTGAAGAATTTTGCGGTTATCACCTCAATGCCTAGTTCACACTACAAAACTTAGGCCCTGATTTTCTGCTCGCCAACAGTTTTTGGAGCTCCCCGACAAAGCCCCAGATCAGAGGCAAATCGGCGTTGGCTCGGCGCGTGCAAATCGGCCTCGAGTGCTATGTGTGAACTGTTTAACGATGCGAGCCGAGAGGTTTGCCGATGCCTTGTAGACGCATTCCAGATATCTAATATGCTAAATATCTAGACCTGTTGGGGAGTCAGTCAGAAAGCTACAGAAAAGGAGAGTGCAAGACACGGGTTTAGGGATGCACCGATCCAACTTTTTCAGTCCCGACGCTGATAGCAATACCTGGGCTTTGGGTATCGGCCGATACCGAGTACCGATCTGATACCAGTGTCTAATTAATAAGCTGTATGCCTCACTGTGTGGAAGTGAGGAAAATGAACAGGAATTACAAGTGTAAGTGTATTGGACTACATTATATTGAGAGGTGTTTCAAATCGTTTTTCCTCCCTATTCGCATACATGTCCATCCCTATTGCAGTCCAGTACAACACCACCGCGAACTATGACCTCATTGCTAAAACACATAATTGATTTATAGGCATCATATCAATAACACTTTATGGCAGAACAGTGTACCTAAAAAAGCATTTTCAAACTTTGTCTTGTTTTTCCACATTTCCACATACAGCCTCCTCCAACATATGAAGAGAGTATCCGCCAGTCTATGGAGCTGCCGTACAACATCCTCTCGTCCAGTCTGGACATCTCATCTCCTCAGAGTATCTACACCAACACAGCGCCCGACACACCTCATCCAGTCAACTCTGATACCAGCAGCACTGTTCTACCCGTGTGATTACTGAGCAAGCTACTCAAGCTGTCTGATGAATGACAAAGACGTGTGATAGCTTTATGTACAGATGAAGTCACCAAAAGAACACGAGTCATGTTGAAGATTGGATCCTTCCCACTTCACACAAGCTGATCCAGATACCTCAAGACTGAGTTTTGTTGAGAGACGGCTGATGAAGGAGCAACCAAACAGGAGCTTCAGGAAAGGACACCTTTGGCTTGGCACATTTGAATGTTAAAAACACTTTGTGACAGCTACTGTACATGCTGATGGATTTCATTTACTGAGGTGGCTGGTACACCTTGAAGAAGAGAAGTTGTGGACTACAACATACTAAAAAAGGGAACCACTATTTACTTTGTTGATCATAATGAACGTCTGTCTTCTCTTTTATTGTGCTGTTCCTGAGCCAGAGACCTCGTTGTCTGGTGTGTAAGGTTATCAGAGACCCGTTTCTGTATCCTGCCGTGCCATACTGCCATGTGGTTCAGCCTGCGAGAGGGAGAATTTAAAAAAAAAAAAAGGTGCTAATGAGAGTGCCTTCCATACTGTATATCATGACAAATGTTTTTTTTTTACCACTTTGCTTAATTTTATTCTGTGAAGGCAGATGGGACTCTTGATGATTTCTCACTTTCTTACAGTATATAGAAGCTTTGATTTGTTTGTTCTGTTCCCCAAAAGGCTTCGAAGCGAAGCGGAGTGAATGTGAAATGAAAACAATGGAGAGATACCAAGTTCCTTGTCGAGACCTGCTTTGTTTTTCTTTATCACACAACGTCGCCACATACACACGCCAAATGTTTGTCCCCGCACATTGTCTTGTACTGTATTTATTGAAGAAAGAAGAGCGATTCCTCATTATTTCTGAAAAACAAATGTAATAAATACTTTTGTCTTTTTGTTGATGGACTATTCTAATTATATACAGCAGTAGCACATTATGGATATTTAACAAGCATATAAAGAGCAATAGTTATAAACAGCTGCCCATAGCGAGGCTGGCCTTTGATGGTGTAGTTATATTTCGATGATGTTTGGGTGCGTGAAAGACAAAAAGGAAACTTAAAGGACCAGTGTGTAACATTTAGGGGGATCTATTGGCAGAAATGGAATATAATATTTAAAAGTATGTTTTCTTTAGTGTATAATCACCTGAAAATAAGAATCATTGTGTTTTTGTTACCTTAGAGTGAGCCGTTTATATCTACATGCGGGTCCTCTTCATGGCTAGAAGGTAACACGCAAATTGCGAAACTGCAGTAATGTTATAATGAGACTGCACATTATCAGAAATTTGTCTCAGTAATAGAAATTATCAGAAAAAAAGACAAACAAGATCCGTCATAAAATGTGTTGTCTTATTGAGTTCTATTGGCTCAACACGTTGTCCCAGATATGTTCTGAATATCTAATAAGCCTCAATCACATTTACTTTGCTGTTACTTCTCATTTCATTGTGAGCAGCATGCTTTTTTATTTTAACACTGGATCATATGACTAAGTTAAAAGGGGTCATTTCAGTGGAAAGCCAAGTCGAGGTCCACAGGCTGTGGAGCCTGCAGGCAGAATAGTGTCACCAGTCGTCACCTTTGACCGAAAAAGACAAAGATATCACTGTTGGTGAAACTCTTAAGTCACACTAATTAAACACGAATCTCATGTTAGCCCTCAAACTGTGTTGTCCTTTTCATCCCTGGTCAAATGTTTCTTTATCTTGAGTCAAAATCTTAATTCACTCACATTCAGTCACATAAGCAGTGATTATATGAGCATTTAAACTTTTTAATTAGAAATAAGCAGCAGACCTACAATATTCCCTGTGTTATTGATATTTCACATATCAAGTCTGATCATTAAGCCAGAAGGGGGCAGCAGTCTCAGTTAATATCACTGTGAATATGTGTCTTGCTTAAATTTAAAATAGCATCATCAGTACAGGTCTTACTGGTATTATTGGTAGTATTCAGATCCCTTACGTAATTAAAGTAGAAATAAAACATTGTAGAAATTCTCCATTACAAGCAAAAGTCTTGCATTGAAAAAATGACATATAGGAGTTTTATCAACAAAATACTTAAAGCTGCAGTATGCGATATTGGCGCAAATATGATTTAAAAACGTTATTTTTAAAAAAAGGCCGCTATATCGTGACAGTAGTACATGAAACAGGTAACCTGAAAAAAATCATGTTCCTCTGTGTCCTACTGTGTCCTCCGGTGCTCCTAACGGCATCTGAAGGATTTCACTTACCGGAGGAAAACAAGGTCCGCTGTCTAGCTGCAGTCTATGAGAGCCGGCTGTCAATCACTCGCGAACTCCGACCAAACGGTCAAACTAGGCAGCGCTGATCAAATATGAATCAATACTCTGTTACTGTAATGCCTATTTCTCGCCTCAAATGTTCTCAGAATCATCTTGTAGTGTACTGTTTAGCTGTAAAATGAGAAAGTTTGTGACGCGGCCGCCATTGTAAAATCTGTTGAAGGAAGCCAAGTTCTGGTCACATGACCGGAGCACAGCCAATAGGAACGCTCTCTCTCTCTGAAATGACCTGTTACCTCTGACCTCTGTGACCTCTGCCGTCACGGGCTAGATTTTTCTAAAGCCTGAAAACAGAGACATGAGGAGGAGCAGAAGTCTAGTTTTCTTTCAGACCACTTGAATTACAATATGCTGAAAGGTTATTATGGAATTTTTGCCAAATTATGCCAAAAAATTGTTGCCTACTGCCACTTTAAGGTATGAAAAACGAAATTATTTGTTATGCCGCACAATGGCCACTGTGTTATATTATTATTATATATTATAGGATTATTATTATTGATGTATAAAGATATAAGAAGCATTTCAACAACTTTATATGCTGTTAGGCAGGTCAATCTGTCACCATGCATTATATATCCTAAAGTGATCATATGTTTTGTATAAAATATGCAAAGTAACTATAGCTAAATGAATGTAGCGGGGAAGAAAGTACAATATTTCCCTCTGAAATGTATAGTGTAGTAAAAGAATAAAGTAGCAGAAAGTGGAAAAACTCAAGTAAACGTGCCAAAAAAATAAATAAATAAATACATACATAAATGACTCGATAAATAAATAAATAAATATGCCATTAAATGTACCAAAAATAATATTAAAAATAAATATAGGCATTAATTAATTGATATAATGTGACATAAATTGATATTTCTGTTTTAATTTGCGTCTTTATTTATTTACCTTTGAATTAATTCCCCTATCTATCTACTCTTCTATTTGATTTCCCCTTTTATTTTTATAAATTTATTTAATTTAATTATTTATTTATTTATATTAACTTTTAAATGTATTTTTTTTTTGTATTTAATTTGTATTTATTTTAAATTTATTTTTAAATGTATTTATTCATTTATTATTAAGCACTAGAGTAAATGTACTTACTTTCCACTTCTGTTAAATAATCTATGTTTACAGACAGAAATCACACTGTTAGGCCAAAAACGTAAACCTGCGTCAGTTGCAGCGTCATCATTACCTTACAAACATGGCTGCGCGCTTTGTCCACCTTGAGAACCTCGTTCGTCACTGACGGAGAAAACCGAACCTGCCCGAGTAGCCGACTGTCAGTGTGGCATGTAAACAAGGTCAGACGTACTGCAGCAACACAGTGCGAACACATCCTCCAGACTCGGACGGCTGCTCGCTTTAAAGACAAGAGAAGAAGAAACTTCTTAACTAAACCTCTGAGGAGAAAGGTAGGCTCGTGCGTCACGTGCGCGTTATCCTCAACTGTGTGTTATTTGTGTTGTTGTTGTTGTGCAGGACGCACTGCAGTTATTATGACATCAGGCTACTGGTACAAATGCATAAAAATATGTCATTCTGTTGCACGCAGAGCTTCAGATAAATAATCCTTCAACGCGCATAAGGAGTCTGACTGCAGCTATAATCCAGATTTGCCGCAAAGTCACACGGGAAGGTGTGTTTACTTCATGCAGCAGCCATCAGATGGCCTCTAAACTGGGTCGCTCTCACGCTGCAAAAAAACTGCATGGTCATGTTTTCCCACGACATTGATAACCCCTTTCTGACGGAGCATTTCCTTTTTTAATTCCAATATCTTCCACTTATTTATGCAAAGATGAAATTCAGTGGAATGTTTTCGCCTTCTGCTTAGTGTGAGTCATCATTACTGCATACGTTGTATTGAAACACATCACATGAACCACATAGGTACTGTATCTACAGATACCTGAGTGCTGCAGCTTTGTGGAGCTGGACTGAGCTGATGAGCTGCAAACATCCATTTTCTTTTAAATAATTAACCTGCGTGATTTCATTCGTAGCCTATCCAGGCCTGTCTACATATGAAACTGTAGATCAACTCTAGTTCCTTAGAATGAAATGGGAGAGGTGACATGCAAGTACTGCTTTATTTATGCCGGTGCATTCGCCCACATCATCCTCAGTCTGGGGGTTAAACTGGTCATCCCAGTTGGCTTCAGTGCCAACCAGACGCAGACGCAGACTGGTGCATTTTTCTGCAGAGTGAGGAGGACAGAAAAGAGAGAGACACATTCAGAAGTGTGCAGGGCCAGTCTCGTTTCAGACTGCCTGCTTTGATTGCAGTTAATGATCACTTATGTATTCTGGCCTCCGATATGACCTCCTGAAACACTTCATGTTGGACCCTGTCCTCATGTCTCACCAGAGATAATGTGACTTCATACATGTTTAGTAATAGCTGCAAAAAGCTGTAAAAGCACACGACATCCCTCACTTTCAATAAGCTGTTGTGATCACACTCAGGTTGTTGTGTTTTCTGAATGGCCACATGAACTTTCCATCACGTGTTTAATGATTTACATGACATACTGCTGGTGTTTTGGAGGTAAACATTAGCAGTGTTCCAGTTTACTGGCTGACTGAAGACCAGTAGGCTGATCATGAGACAGTGTCACGTCTCACAGACCAAAACTAATAATGTCAATGTCAAGACTTGACCCTGAAACGGTTGGCCAATTATTTAACAACAGTGATCTGATTTAATCGTGATGTTTCACTTCAACACATGATGACAAGAAAGTACCAGATTTATTACCATTTATTACCAGATAGATTATTTCCTTTATTCTGAAAATAATTTTCCTTTTCCTTTGGTTTACTTAGGTTTTAAATTGTTCTCCAAATGCAATCCTGTGTCTTTTATATAACTGTTTCATATCTGTGAATACACAGGAATGTAGTTCTCACGTGTAAATGAAAATGAGTATTGACACACTGGTGTGCTGAATGTATAATACTTAACTCAATGAAAATATTTGAAAGAAGAAAGTACCAGACTAATCTAAGAACTCAGATCTTTTACTAAAGTAAAAGTAGAAATACTATAGTTTTACCATTAGAAGTAAAAGTCCTGAATTCAAAATTTTACTTCACTACAGTAGAGTACAGTATTACCAGCAAAAGTACTCGTATGCATAATGGCTCCTTTCAAACTGTTATATTATAATAGAATATTATATTATTTTGTTTTTGTCACCAACAAATACATGTAAGGGCATTTTAATGTTGTAGTTCATCAACGTGGAGCCAATTATACTGGGTAGATTAGTACTATAGTACTGCATCATCATATGTCATATAGCATATCATGTTTGTTTTTTTTATGTAAAAAGTAACAAGTAACTATAAGTATCAAATACATGTGTGTACATGAAGTAAAAAGTACAATATTTCCCTCTGAAATGTAGTGGACTAGAAATATAATGTATCATAAAATGGAATTACTCAAGTTAAGTACAAGTATCTCAAAATTGTATTTAAGTACAGTTCTTCAGTAAATGTATTTAGTTACAGCCCACCACTGCTAATCTTAGATATAACCATGTAACTTATAATGTCCTTTGTCAAAGTGTCCTGGCTGCTAACAGGAACAGATAGTGGAGTTTTTGCTGGTAAATAATTTTCTAAACTAACATGTTTTTGTGTTTATTATCTCTAGGACTCTTCTTACAGACCAGCCAAGATGATGCAGTGTTTTCACTTCATGGTGGAGCCGGCCAAAAACTTAACGGCCAAGATAAAGGTAATATACGAAAACAAACCCAAAACATTGTGTGTTTAATGTGCAAACCTGTTTTTTTTGGGGGTCACCTTGATACTTAAGCAGACAGTTGACATGTTTAATTCAACAAGAGAGAGCTGCTGTCTGGGAGGGAGGGTCGTCTTTCTGTTCTGCTGACAGGAACAGAGCCATGATGTGCATTTTGATCAGGCTGAATGACCCCCTCCTTTCCAAACTGACCTCTCTAAGGCTCTTATAAAGCCGCACTAATGACCTCCAAGTGTCCTTTTTTTTGGCTGAGAACTCTTCACTTCCCCACAGAAAATCCTTTAATTCTTATTTTGTTCTCGCAGGAATCACGCAAGAGAGCGAAGAATGAGAAGAGGGAGCCTCTGGATGAGGATCAGCTGTTTGTTGTGGATCTGGCTCGAGATCTTAGCCGAGTGTGCCAGGTAACGATTCACTCATGAAACCAGAAATGATTCTGTTAGACTTGTAAAAAAGATTTTAAAGGAACGGTTTGTAGGATTTCGGGGGGATCTATTAGCAAAAATGGAATATAATATTCATAACTATGTTTTCTTTAGTATATAATCACCTGAAACTAAGACTCATTGTGTTTTTGTTATCTTAGAATGAGCCCTTCATATCTACATAGGGAGCGGGTCCTCTTCACGGAGTCCGCCATGTTTCTACAGTAGCCCAGAACGGAGGTAGTGTCTAGAAGGGAACCCGCAAGTTGGGGAAACTCTCGCGAGATGTTTAAGGTCAGGATAGGTCGTCTCGCGAGAGTTTTTGTAAGTTTTTGCAGATCTCAGATCAGATTTCGCAATTTGCGGGTTACCTTCTAGACGCAACCCAGAACCCACCGCCAGCCGCCGTCTGATTTCCGTTGCTCCTAAAGTAGTCTTATTATGGTATAAGGATGACCTTTGAGCGAGGCGAACGGCGTTACCACGGTTTTGCACTCGGTGGGTCACGTTACCACAGACTTGGAAAGGGAGGAGTGAGCGGAGGGGTACTCAGTTGGTTGCAATCTGCAACCACACCGCTAGATGTCGCCTAATCCTACACACTGTAGCTTTAAACTCTCTTTAGACTCTGTGTATTGAGCTGTGCGTTGTCTTTATGATCACAAATGATGGACCAGTAGACCACGAGGGTTGTCTTTACCTCTGTCTATGACCAGCCCAACGTTTCCCTCTCTTGTCTATCTGTTTTGCCTCTGCAGAGGTCAGCAGTCCTGGAGTACATCTGGAACCTTGATGACACCTGGCCAACGTCTCTCTGCAGGGCCTTCATCCTACAGACGGCCTCCATGTTAGAGAGCAAGGTGCTTATCTGAGAAAATATCACCCATTTCCAGAGGGATAGCGTAGCAACAGAATATGGCTTACTGAAGGTATAGAGAGGTTTTAGCACTAAAGGTATGCATGTGTCTGTCTGCAGAAGAGGCCGATGCAGACAGATGGCTGGCCAGAGATGGACGAGGTCAAACAGCCTCATATGCTTAATGAGCAGGACCTGCTGCAGGCCAAAACTGTGATCCTCAACTGGGTCAAGGACCTGAGAGCTCAACCTGAGGTGGGAAGTTTGAATACACCATTAACATTCCCTGCTTACCTGACTCTGTTTACTCAATAGGCACATTTTATTCATCTCGCAGCAAAGCGTGTGGCCCGGGGAACCTGTGGCAAAGGTACTGGAGGACCTGCAGTCAGCGTGGCGTTGGGGCCGCACGCCCAATCTGCTCACTGCTATGGAGCTGGTGTTTTGGACTTTAATGGTGCAGCGCCCAGATAAGGTAGAAGCCTATGTAGCAGTTCACAGAGTCTGCTTAACTCCTTGTGTTTATTGTGCAGGCGTAATATAAACCTTTTTTGGTGTGTTCTTGCAGAACACCATACCGCAGCAGTGGCTCATGTGGAAGCAGAGGACTCAGAAGATTGGTTTGTAAATCTAAACTGAATCAAGTTGAATTTTGATATAAATCTGGAGACTTTCACTTCCTGATGAGCCTCTTACTGTCTCCATCCAGGTGCCATGTCCTACGTTCCTCAGCCAGGTGAGTGATTATACTGTATATCAGCATGCATTTAAAACCATTACATACAACCGCTTCACTGGCACCAAAACTACTTAGTTAGGTTTAGGCACCAAAACTACTTGGTTAGGTTTCGGTTTCGGCACCAAAACTACTTAGTTAGGTTTCGGTTTAGGCACCAAATCTACTTAATTAGGTTAAGGCAACAACACTACATGGTCAGGTTTATAAAAAATATACATACAGTACCAATATACATACAGTATCTAATGTGTGCCCGGGTCGGGTGCAAATAGCATTGTTGGCTACTGACACCTGGGTGCTAATAGCATCTGCCTTCAAAATAACAGCATTATCTATTTACTATGCACAGAAAAATCACATAATCACCCAAAGAGAGGGCTTTAGCTTATTAATAACGGACATATGTGATTTGTATTTATTTATTTTTTGCAGTACATCATTTTTAAAAAGAGAAAAATAATTTAGAGATTATACATGTCCTGTATGGGCATTGATCACATACGGGCTACAGTGCTTTCTTTAGGACTTTTTTTTTTTTTTTTAAATCTGTGCATACCTTCGTAAATAGTTTGGGGACATCATCTTTTGTCTGTAGATACATATTTTTTGTTCATATGGATATTTGCCTACTGAGGTGAAAATGTTGCATCAATTCAAATTTTGGGAGTTTGAAAATTTCAGTGCAGAAACCTCTCCTTTACCTCAACATTCACATCATCATAGTATCCACTGTTTGGTCCTTTAATACTGGTTTTACAGCCTATATCTACTGACAACATAGCTCTGATTCTGTAAAATCATTATGTTATTGCATTTACACCGTTAGACAAACCTCTCTTACTACTAAAGACCTCTGTTTTTTTTGCAGTGTGGGATTGGATCTCAGATGCTGCAGGTACAGCATTCATTTAATCAAATTATTATTATTCAGTATAATCTTCACTGAACCAGTCTGGTGATTTTAACAGTGTTACTTTCCTCTCTAGTGGAGGTGACTCTGGATCTGGACACAGCCAACCCTGACCTGCTCATCTCCACCAACGAGAAAAGGATGCGCTGTGGCTATGATAGGAAGGAAGTTCCCAACTACCACCGACGCTTCGACGGCTGGTGGTGTGCCGTCGGGATGGAGGGCTTCGACTCCGGCCGCCACTACTGGGAGGTGGAGGTGGGCGAGCGGGACTGGAGGCTGGGCGTGGCCAAAGAGTCGGCCCTGAGGAAAGGCTTCAGGTCCCTGAACACAGATACGGGTTACCTGAGCCTGCGGCTGGAGAGGGGCACCGAGCTGAAGGCACTGACGGTGCCCTTCACCGCCCTGCCTCCCTACCTCATCCCCCGCAAGGTGGGCATCTACCTCGACTACGACGGCGGCCAGCTGTCCTTCTATGACGTGGACAAACACTTCCATATTTACACCTACAACGAGAGCTTCGACGAGAAGCTGTTCCCCTTGTTTGGTACAGTGGAGATCATCAAGGATCTGGTGATCAAGTCTCCAGAAGCTACAACCCAGTGTCTCTGCCCCGCGCCCTGCCTGTGGGGTTGAGTTTCCTCCTTACACCTCTTCCTTTAAAAGCCAGTAGATATCATAATAAAATATAACAAATGGTTATGTAATAATCGCTGGGAGGAAGTAGAGATCCTGATGTAAAAGACCATCCTTGTGCTATTGAATAGCTGCACTATGTGACCACTCTCTATGCTGCTGCTGCTGCTTTAATGTGATTGTTGCAACCACTTCCTCACTATAGAGTTACAGTGCTACTCTTTGCTCACACATAATGTATTTTCATATATTTGAAAGGATACCTATAGTATTAATGTAATGAATTGTGCAATATTAACCCTGCAGTAAGAATGCATTGCTGTGAATGATAAATAAACCGAATCCATGTCTTACTTTTTGGTCTGTTTATTAGTACATTACACATTACATCATAAGTTATCTATATCACACTTCACTCACACTCACCTCACTTAGTTAATAGTTACTTTGCAGATTTAAAATTAATAATACAAAATATTATCAACAGTAGGCCTATGATGTATTATTATAGGTTGATAAGATTATTGATCCCTGGGGTAAATTCACAAGCTATACCAAAGTATATAAAGTGATTAAAATAAGCCCCACCTTTACCAGCTGCAACATTAAAAAAATATACACATGAATGCATCAATTATTGTAATACAATATATATAATATACATTATTCTGAAATGGGCCATTCTGCATAATGACTACTTACTAGTATATATTCATTCTAAGGCTTTTGCAGGACTTTTACTTGTAACAGAGTATTTCTACACTGTGGTACTGCTAGTTTTACTTCAGTACAGGATCTGAGCACACAGGTGTGTCCATACACTTTTGTCCATATAGTGCATCACTTGCATGTGTCAAGCAGCTGTTGAAAGGCGTGTACCAGCTCGACCAATCAGAGAGCTCCAACACAAAACGTTCCAAAATACAAAGAGCACGCGGCAACTATTTCCACCATAATAATACAAATATAAAACAACAAATAAAAATAAAAATCACCATACGTATAAAGAACGTAGAATCACTAAATACAGAAATATAAAAAAACTTTATTTTCAGTTGTAGTTTTTTCCGCGACTGTAATATGTGATGTCATCAGTGTGCGACGACAACAGATAGGTTTAGTTATAGGACTTCTTTACAGAGAGATAAACGATGACAACAACTTTAAAACAGGCTTTAAAAACCCACTTTGGGTTTGACGACTTTCGGTCTAAGCTACAGGAAGATGTTGTTAAAGCAGTCGTCAGAGGTAAGTCAGCAAAATAGTTTATTTATCTGTTAGATAAACTAACACGTTTATCTCTCTGTGCTAATTAGCAGACGGTAGCTAGCTCGTAGCAACAGCAACTCCACTGACGTTTTTGTTGTTAATGTTTAAATACGAGGTTCAGTTTGACTCGTCTCTCATGTGTGTAGGGTTGTTAGAGAGATGTATTAATGTTTGTCCCGGTGGTGACCGGTGTTGTCTCCCTGCAGGTGACAGGGATGTGTTTGTGTGCATGCCCACTGGAGCAGGGAAGTCCCTCTGTTACCAGCTGCCTGCAGTGCTGGCTGAGGGTATTACTCTGGTTATATCCCCGCTAATCGCTCTCATTCAGGTCAGTCTCTGTGTCTGGTTGGGCTGCTCCAATGGCAGTCTCAATTATGTGTTAATCCCTTCCCTGTGTGTTGCTCCCCAGGACCAAGTGGACCGCCTGAGGAGTCTGGACATCCCCGCCTGCTCCATCAACTCCAAGCTCCCAGCGGGCGAGCGCGGTCTGATCCTGGCCGACTTGGGGAGCAGCAGCCCCAAGCTGAAGCTGCTCTACATCACCCCGGAGATGGTGGCCTCTCCCACGTTCCAGCCCTGCCTGACGGGCCTGTGCTCCCGCGGCCTGCTGTCTTACCTGGCCGTGGACGAGGCTCACTGCGTCTCCCAGTGGGGACACGATTTCAGGCCGGACTACCTCAAACTGGGAGGGCTGCGCGGTCGCTTGCCGGGGGTTCCCTGTCTGGCTCTGACGGCGACGGCGCCCAAGAATGTACAAGAGGACATCGTTCAGACCCTGAGGCTGCACTCGCCAGTGTCTTTTGTCACACCTGTCTTCCGCAGTAACTTGCACTATGATGTGATCTTCAGCGAGCTGCTGCCAAACCCCTATGTCCACCTCTACGCCTTCATTCAGAAGGCTCTGGCAATGGACAGTGGCACTAATGGACAGGTTGGGTTGTTTGTGTGGAACTGCTCTTTTTCTCTGAATGATAGATCGGCAGCTGCAAGTCCTCATACATCTATTTTTTACACCACTGTTCAAAAGTTTGGAATCACCTGCCACAAAAGCTTGACTGGGTCCAGTCAGATGTCTGAGAGGACTACTCTATTTTTCAATGGTCTTTCATGCTTTTAGGTTGTTGAGAGTCCTCTTTACAAATAGATCTTATTTTGTATGAAAGGTTTGTTTCGTACACGGAGAACAAAAAGCTGTACAGTGGTTCAACCAGACTGACAACTGAAAGGGAAGAAATAGACAAAGATACCTCTGAGCAACAGTTCAATAAGAATAGAAGAAATCACTGGTCATTGGTAAAAGAAACTGGAAGCTTAGCATCAAAATGTGTGCAGATTTAAATAGGAACAGGTTCCTGTTTCAGTGTCAAGTGCACAATAATGCAGCCTATAACAAGCTGTATTTAACAGGCGTGTTGCTTTAGCTAAGCTATTCTTCAACGTCACAACAGAAATAGAAGGTTTACTCTCGGGTTAGCACTGTTGGAATATCAGCTGAACATACTATGAACTGACAAATCACGGTTTCAACCTATTCAATCTAACCACTGAGTAGACTGCAGAGGGCCCTAAGAAATACGGCTTCCCAAAATATTTAGAGCCCAATTTCACTGTTGTGATCAATAATGATCGAGGGTCACTGACGCTTTTCTGGACTGGAAAACAAATTCAAAATAGAAGCTCCAACAGTATTCTCTCCCGTCATGCAACACTGTGGGGACATCGAATAAATGGACATTTGAATCATTTAATTCTTCTTCTTTTGGGGCCAAAACTATGTCAAATGTAAATAATACATTTGATGTCTCAATGTTTTTATCTCTGTTAAAATAGCCCTTATTGAAGGAAAGAAAAAAACATGAATATAACAGATAATTCCAAACTTTTGAACGTTGGTGAACAGCTCATTTGAAACAGAAATATCTGAATAGAATAGCGGTGGTAAGCCTAAAGTTTTCACTATTTCTCAGTGTTGTTATATGCAAGAAAAATCCCCTTTTAATTTTGCAGATTTGAGCAAAATAACATAATGCTTTAAAAATTCTCAATTTTTACTAGAGCCAGACTAGTACTTTTCGAGGACAATACTAATATCTATATTTGAGTGTTAAAGACAATGATATATCAGCCTTTATTAATTTTTTTTTTCACAAGCACACAACATATAACCTAAAAAAACTTTTTGATAAGGATGCCTTATGATGCAGTATGTCCTGTAATTTTCGGTATTTACGGAGCAGGACACTTTACAGTTGAAAAATATAAACTTTTCAGTGCTGTTTCTAAATTACATCAAATTCAAAACCTTTCCATTTCTCTACTGCAATTTCTTGTCACTTATTAACCAACATATATGCCAATACCAATATATCTCTGATAAGTTAAGTTGAAATCTGATGATAATATTGGGTGCAATTTTGTATTTCTTCGAATGTTTGCTTTGAAATAGGAGCATTTTTAATATGATGGATTAATACAAGGGCTGAGCAGTTAATCCAAATTTTATCGAAATGTCAATGTGACCTGCTGCAATTTTCAAATCGCAGGAGGTGCAGTATTTGTTAAAGGCGAAATGTGTGTCAAAATACCATTTTAATTAAATATTGTGGTGCTGCAGAGATGTCCTGGCCGACACATCATATTCTAGAGATCCCCACAAAAATCACACCATAATGATTTTAAAATGTTTTTCAATGAAAATGAGAATAATTATGTAAAAAATGATAATTTCCTCTAATATTCTAATATCACAAATGCTATCGCGATTGTAATATCAGTCAAAATAATCGTATTTAGATATGTTTTCTAAATTGTGTAGCCCTAATGTAAACATGAATTCTCATGTCAAAACTGAGGGTTCTATGATGTGTAATTTCCCTCAAATTTATGCTGCAGGTTATTTTAGATAATTGTGTTCAGAGCGGAATCTGATCAATTTGCTGAGCCGATATGTCGACCAATATTAGCCTATATGCTGTTTGATAAGCAACAAGAAATAGCAGAACAGAAACGTCAAATATGTATTTAAGCTTAAAGGACCTTTATAGAAATGTTTGTTTCTGTAATGTGTGCCGATATATCATTCTAATCTCTCAAATATCAATATCAGTACCACCCGCAATTTCTTTTTTTTCCCTTTAATGTAGCATAAAATTCTTGTTTGCATTACACCTGTCATGTAGGCTGATACCAATTAAACTGTGATGAGCCAATATTAGCTGATATATTTTCCCCTTGAACATGACAATAAGAGCTCTGGCTTCTTTAACCTACTGTATGTGATATTTATGAACTACAGGGTTGTGGGATTGTGTACTGTCGGACCAGGGACGGCTGTGAAACAGTGGCTCACCAGCTGACCAAGCTTGGAATCTTGTCCAAAGCGTATCATGCAGGTTAGACTTTTTTTCCTCCATGTAGGGTTAGGACTGGAGAACACAAGATGTGGGCTCATATTTCTACTTTTATACTGCAGGTCTGAGGGCAGGAGATCGTACAGAGGTCCAGAATGAGTGGATGCAGGGGACGGTGCTGGTTATTGTAGCCACTATCAGCTTTGGTATGGGAGTAGACAAGGCCACTGTCAGGTGAGGCAAAGAGGATTTGATGTATATTTTTTATTGGCTACAGAGTTTAAGTTTGCATTTGCTGATGTTTTCGTTAATCCTTCAGGTTCGTAGCTCACTGGAACCTCGCTAAGTCCCTGGCCAGCTACTACCAAGAGTCCGGACGAGCCGGGAGAGACGGACTGCCGTCCTGCTGTCGCACATACTACTCCCCGAGAGATAAGAACCAACTTACCTTCCTCATCAACAAGGAGGTCAACCGCAGACAGGTCAGCGCAATAACAGAGAGCTCAAAATGCAAAGAGCTCATATGAAACTCAGGTTTGTGAACATTTCGTTAACTTTGTCTACAGGGAAAACGCGGCTTTGCAAAGGACAACGACAAAACAGCCCTTACAGACTTTGATGCCATGGTGTCCTTCTGTGCACAAGAATCGTGAGTAAAGCATTCACATGCATACAAGTCTCTTTTTGTTTATTGCGTACAAAAGTGTAGTCAAAGCATCACAAGATTACATAATGTCTCCACCCTTTGCACATAATATAACATGCAGTTTTATACATTAAAACATAACTGTCGTTAAATGCATGCTGTGCTTTTCAGAATACAACCATAGTCCATTTCGGTTTGTGTACAGCAGAGGGCAGACTTGATCTGTTTATGCTTTGTTGTGAAATATGTCAAGGAACACTTTCAAAACAGCTCCTGCCTTATGAGGATCTTACCTAACTCGAAGGCAAAATCCCCACTGCAGGCAAAAGTGGCCCAAGTCAGATGTTTTTTGTGCACATGTGACTCAGATCCGTTTTTTGTGCTGGGTGAACAAATCACAGGGAATCTTTTTAATTCTGATTTTGGGTCTCTTTCATATGTGGTCCTCAATCAGATACAGATTTTCTTTGCAGTAGACCTCAGTCTGAACAGTCATATCGGGATTCATGCAACTTTTACGTTACTCTAGATCTACACTCGTCACAATTTTGCGCTGATGGAAGTCACTCTGTGAATACAAACATGGAAGACAGCTGCGATGGAGGTAGTCAGTGGAGGGAGAGTGAGGTGTATACGTGTAATAAGTATTATTATTATGATATAGTATAGAATTATTATTCCACTGCACATCAACTTATAAACGAAACTGTAAACACTGACTTCAGTGGCCTCCGTGTGTACTTCCGTACGACAGCGCGGTGCTGCTTGTGGCAGCTTTATAACTGTTCTTTTGTGCATGCTGGTCACTTCTGGACCGTGACCAGTTCACACTGGAATCTGATATTGGCCCCATTTAAACAATAATGTGAACAGCCAAACAAAAAAATCGGATCTGAGCAATAAATCGGAATTGAACGCTGAGGCTTGCAGTGTGAACGTAGCCTAAGGGTGCTTTCACACCTGTAGTTGGGTTAATCTGGTCCGGACCAAGGGGAAATAATGATAAATTGTTTCTTTTTAGTTCTGGTCCTGGTTGCTGTTCACACTGACTTTTTACAAACAAACGAAGACGAGTAAACATGAAGTTATACAGACTGACAGGTGACTCGTGGACTGGACAGTTTTGGCGATTGTCATCCTGCCTCATCCGGTGATTGACAGACGTTTATGCAGCACTTTAATGCTTCTGATGTATATATTTATGTTCTTTGGTGTCACAAAGCGCTCACGAAGAAATAACTGATTATAAGCATTATTAGTATAATTAATCTGCAAATCGACCGCATGTTATGAATAATGACTAACAGGTGGATACAGGACGGAAAGGAGGCGTCTTGTACAGTTACATGATTCTGGGCTTATTACTGTGGGGTCACTGTCACACACTTATTAATGGACTTAATGAACTGACAAAGTACACGGAGTCGGATACAATCACTGCAGTTTTACCAACTGCGGGTACCACGGTTTTACACTCTGCTGCTCACGTTACCGCAGTTTCACAAGCGTGCCGGAGAACTAATGTGGCCTTCAAGTAAAAACGTGAAAGGCTCTCTCTAGAGCCAGTGTTTGGTTTGTCCGTTCTGGGCTACTGTAGAAACATGGTGGAGCAACAGGGCGGACTCCGTGACGAGGACCCGCCCCCTATGTAGATATGAAGGGCTCATTCTAAGCTAACGAAAACACAACGATTCTTAGTTTCAGGTGATTATACACTAATGAAAACATATTATATTCCATTCCTGCTTATATCCCCTGAAATGTTACACACTGTTCCTTTAATCAGGGGAAATACCCACGCTGATGTGCATATACGTGTTACCATGGTTACCAAATCATTTGCATAAATAGGTTATATACATGACCATATACGGATCAATTACAAGATCGCTTCCTAAACAGTTTTCACAATCAGCAGATGGATTTATTAGTAGTTTAAGCTTTTGAAATTATGCTAAAATCACATATCTGCTATCATAAAATCCTGTGGTCGGATCGTTGCTTTCACACCACAAACGAACCGCACCAGAGTCCGCTTGGAAGCGTACTGAGACCCACCTTTTCAGGCGCTCTCAGTTTGGTTGTTTAATCCGCACCAGGGCTCGATTGACAGCTTTCACACCAGCCCAAATGAACCGTACCAACCGGGTAAATGGACCTGACTTTTTTTCTTCTTTTTTTTTTTTCCCAAACCAAACAGGTAAGGTGTGAAAACACCCTAAGTCACCTAATTCTCATTCCTTAAGAATGACACATGGTAAGGTTTAGAAAAACATAAACAAACCAATGTGACTCTCCCCCTCAAAGCTCACTGTGTAACTCGCTGCATTTTTTTTTTAAATGATTCTACACATTTTATAGCTCATTTTCCATGTATTTGCCTGAAGTATTAAAGACACTTTGGGTTTCCTCTGGTCAGAAGCGTTGTTGTTGCCGTTTAAAGTGCTGGGATGCTCCAAGGAATGTAGATTCTCCTGAAAACCTGGCAGCTTTGGCAGGCGTGTTTGGCCGCCTGTCAGGACATCCTTCTCTGTGTTTGTCAGGTGTTGTGTTGTTGAAGGGTTGGGCTCCTCTAGTGCCGCTGAACACACCCTGTATGAGGACTTCGTCGCTTACTGAAATGTCTCGAATGTCTGTTAAGTATATGACCATGACTCTCAGTTTGCATTCAGTCTTGAGGATTTATAATGCTTGAGAGAGCCGCAGAGATAGCCTGTTGTTTGCGTTTCGACGACACCGTGTCCTGTTAGGTTTCCGTGTGAGGAGCACATTTGCTCAAATGTTCGATCCCTTCGTCTTTGATTTGCGACAGCAGCAGCAGCAGCAGGACGCACAGGTCAGCACTGTCATGAGCAGGACCACCACTGCGGGAGAGCAAATGAAAACAGCATCATGACCAGCTGCTCGCTCTTAAAAAGAATACAGAAATGAGTAAAAAAATAGAGAGCGGAGACTCACAGATGAAGGTTAAGATGACAAAGAAAGCTCCCAGATCTATTGGGTTGGCGTTGGGCAGATCGTGCAGCTTGAGCCATATCCTGTTCAGGATGCTCAGCGCCTCCTCTCCGGCCTCCATCCTGGTGAGGTGGAGGCATTTACAGTGAAAAGGTCATGCTTGAGTTTGGTTTACACAGTGTCTTATTTGTTTGCCTGCGTTCAGGATGTAACTCTGTTGCTTGTTACTGACATCCTGAGTGGGTTATTGTGTTGACACAAGCACATAACTTTCAACGTCTACCCTACGAACACGATAAAGAGCTGATAAACAGTTTTTCAATCTGTAGGTTCCCCTTTTTAAGAGAAAGAACATAGGAGGATGACAGTTTTACGGCCTGGGCTTGCACAGAGATGTAAAGCATGTGGTTTTTCCAGCCTAGAGTGAGACTGTTTACCAGGGTAATGACACAGGGGGTGGTGCTGGTGGTTTAGGGTGTTCACCGTAACTTACATGTTAACCCCTCTCAGGCTTTCTTTAAAATGACATAACAAAGGAAAGTGTTCAACCGTTGTGTACAGACTTTGATGTTTTAATAATGGGTGTGTCGTGATTTACTTGAGTGTGTTATTGTGGTCTAAAGTAAATGAAAAGGCACTGGGTGCGACAGTCTGGGTCAGCTCTTTGCTGGTTTTGCTGTATTTGATTGCATTATGTACACAACATAATACCAACAATAACAAAATCATACAAACACTGTATGATATAATATAGTTCATTACGTTGTTAAAGGAATTGTTCGACATTTGGTGAAATACGCTTTCTTGTTGAGAGTTGATTGAGAAGAATGATTCCACTGTCCACTTCCTACTTGTAGCCAGCAGCAGGCTATCTTAGCTTAGCTTAGCACAAAGACTGTAAACGGGGGGGAATCGGCTAGCCCATCTCTATCCAAAAGTAACAAAATCCAACTACCATCACCGCTAAAGCTCACTGATTAACAGATTATATCTCGTATGTTCAACTAAAAAAAACGAAAAACAATTTTATAATGGTTATGTGTCTGACTATTTCTTGGCTAGGACCAGAAACTTCCTGGAGTCTTCCGCCGGTTACCTGGCAACTGGTCCCTCACATTATCCACTGTAAAATGGCGAATTGCTGTTTTTACGCTTCCGTTTTTGTTCAGATGAAACAAACAAGATATAATATTTTAATTAGTGAGCTTTAGAGGTGATGGTAGGTAGGTCTTGTCACCTTTGGACAGAGTTAGGCTAGCTGTTTCCAGTATTTGTGCCATTAGCACTGCTATGCTAAGCTAACTGACTGCAAAAAGAAAAGGGAATTTCCTAGAATGCCAAAAAATATTCCTTTAAGGTCTTTATGTTATTTGGTCCCAAACATACTAGGGATTTTGTACTGTGTTGCATGTTTAATCTATTGTCTGCATTGTGTCCTAATAACACCTGTCAGTTCACTTTTTTGCCTTGTAGTAAAGGTTTGGTAAACAACATGACCATAAAGCAGTCAGCACACCTGTATAAAACAGTTTAAACACAAACTGAATATTATAACCAACATGAAGGTAAGATGTACTGCAGGGCTGTTATACTGCATACCTACAGTAATACACTGGCAGCTGAGCGCTACTGAATGTTTTCATGCTATTCTGTGCATTGGAGCATCCACTTTGTGCCAATTTTAGTGCAGCCGAATTTGCATGAAAGTATCGTTTTAGAAAGTCACTTAGCTAGTTAGCTGGTGTAGCAGATGAACCTGACTGATAAAGGAAATTTCTGCAGAGTCAGTGCTTGGCGGATGTTAAATTTAGATCTTGTTTGCGTCCATTTTTGAATATTAAATTCATACTTAAAATCATTTGAATCTGCAGACTAAAAAGGTATTGAGCTCTGCCTTTTAATCTGACATCTGTTATCCTTATCTAACTCTTCGAGTGTAATTATGATGTGTTCAAATAGTGAGAAACGCCTTAGACATCCTGCTGTTAAAATGCTTTGTGGTACAACTACGTGTTACATTTTAAAACGGGCTAGTTTAACTTCCCGTTGTATGTTTTTTGCACCTAACAAGTCTGTATTTCTGAACACATTCTTCACATTCTTCTCAACTTAGAGTATTTCTCAGGTGCTTTGCCTCTCAAACTGCAGACAGACACACAGACACACTCACAGTGAAACACGCTTACCTGTGAGAGGTGTTGTTTTCACGAGCTCGGCCCAGACTTACTGGCAAAAATTAGAAAACAGAAGTAAGCAGACCAGTTGATGAGGAGGAGACAGTGATGAGCATGACACGTGTTCCCCTGAAGGAGTTACAGTACCTGCTTCGTCAGTCTGTTGGTTTGTTGTTGAAACGTGCAGCGCGTCACTAGCAGACGGAGATAAGCAAGTCAGGTTGAGATTAGATTAGGAGGGATAATTCCTCAGGTGATGATTTGAGACGACTTTCTTGTTCCTCTTAATCTTTCTCTTCTTCGGTCCTCAGGTTTCTTGCTCTTCTCTTCTCATTCGTGGTGAAGAGCAGTTTTCTGCTGTGCCGTTTTTTTTAACCGTGCGCCTCACTTTAGTTAGTCTGCCTCCGAGGCTGTTTTCTCTTTGGCAGTCCTCCCTGGGAGTGACTGTTGCTTCACAGAGTCTTTGTGTGCCTCTCTGCCTTTCCCCCACCTCCTTTGGTGAAGCTGCTCCTCTCTCTTTCATGGCCGTGGAAACAGCGTTTCCATTTCCAGCGTGGCAGCTAGTATGTTGTCGAAGTGGCTCGTCTAATGGGCTGTTTCTCAAACAGACGCTATGTGTGTGCGTGTTGTGTGAATATTAGCTGTTACATAACACTGGATCTGATACAGACGTGTGAGGCCTTTTTCTAAAAATATTTTTTGCAACAATCACATCTAAAGCTGGGAGTTCATTGTGTCCAAAAAAACCCCTGAAATTATGGGATATAATTTGCTCTAATGTGTTCTTGTTATCAGTACATGAAGTCAATACTAAAGCTAATAACTGTGTGTTTATTAGCTTTGTGATTTTCAGACAACTGTATTTTTTTTTATTTCATGGGACAGGGAGCTCTGTTTGACTTATAGAAGAACAGAACTATTGATCATAGTAGCGTGTGATGGTTACACAATAGCTGATAGATCAATGATGCATTAGACGGTCTGTGTATGATGGAGAGATGATTGCTGTGGCTCAAAAACATCATCAGGCTTGGTCTTGTAAATGCAGACTCTATTATGTAACCAACGTCAGACTGTATGAATGTATTCTAACTTGCTGTATCACTGACTAGCCTTTACATGTATGTAGTTTTTAACAAGCAGTGTCTCCCGTCTTCCCACCAGTTGTCGTCATGCCACCATCTCCAAGTTCTTCGGGGACAAGACGCCAAACTGTGCGGGTGCCTGCGACTACTGTCGTAACCCCAAAGTTGTGCGAGCCCAGCTGGAGATGGCGTCAGGCACCAAGACCGAAGCTCAGAGCAAAGTGCCCAGCGGACCCTTCGGTTTCCAGCCGGGCCTTTATGCAGGAGGGAAGAAGGGCTACGGCTTTGAAAGGCAGGACAACTTGGATTTGCTTTTGTAATGTAAAGTAGTGGTGAACCTGTAGATTGACACTGACACACCTCGCACCTTGCAGGTTTGACGAAGAGGACGACGGTAGCGGTGAAGACCATGGCGTAGAGAGGAAAAAGGAGTTTTCAAACCTCTACAAGAAGCAGATGAACATACGGAAGGTGAATCGTTATAATAATCACACACAAACTCTTTTTTAGAAATGTATATAACTAGAAAAACAACTCCCTGCGGTGTTTGTGTTGTGTCTCGGTGCATCTGTTTGCCAGCTGTTGGCAGCAGGAAGGTTAGGGGCTGTTGAGGCCCCCGTAAGTGAGGATTGTGGTAAATCGCTCCCACATGTTCAGTGGAATCGGCGCAACATTGAAGAAAAACTATTTGCCGGCAGGTCCAAGTGGAGCTGCTGGTCCAGTTTACAACACAACATCAATAACAAGCAGGAATGTCATGATCGTAAAATAGTAGAAAGAAACCAACATAAACAACAAATAAGAGATTAGGAGGTGTGGTGATGGAAAGGATCCCACGCCATTCAGCACTTCAGATCTACCAGGTTAAAGTACTATTACAACCAAAAAACACATTATGTTAATTTAATGCTAATCCCATGTAGACTTGAAAGATGGCTAAACCCAATGACTGTTTGGAACATGTTGATCATAGTGAGATTTTTCCATAAAGTGGATTAAAAATATTCTTTGGAGGATCCTTTTTTTTCCCCTTTTCTATTTTTTATTTATTTATTTAATACAAGCAAAATAATACACTAAACAAACACAACAGTATGATGACATGACAAAAAAGTGAAAATAAATACAAATAAATAAAATAACAAGAGACAAAATAAAATAATAGGATCCCTTCAGTAATTCAAATAATTGGGTTGACAGGGCTGATGAATTTAGAAAATGAAATATACATATGACAGGTAGAGTGTACAGTATATAGTGTTTTTTATTGTCCCACTCAATTGTCCCATATCATGTTGTGTTGTGCCCCTGTTTTTTTTGTTTTTGCAAAAGAAATTGCTTTGCAATACATTTCTAAGGAAACTTAGATTCAGATTAGTACTTGATTGAGCTTTAAATATAAATATTTTACCCAACAAACTACTTTTTTTAGTAACTGACCAAATTCAAGATGACGACAGCTGCTGTTCTCTTTTGATGAGGAAGTGACTAACCTTTAAAGCCACTGTTAAGCCGACAAAGTGTCAAAAGATAAATTTATTATTTATTTATTTAATTATTTGACTATTTTTGGGGCATTTTGTGCCTTTTATTGGATAGTGGCAGTAGAAAGATGACAGGAAATGAAGGAGAGAGCTACATATCTCTCTGTACAATGTGCATTGTTTGGTTGGAAGATACTTTGTCTGAATTAACTTCTGTCTGTTCTCATGTTTCTTTAGGGAACTGACGGTCGGAGAGGAGACTTTGTTCCCCCAGGTAAATATCAATCAAAGAATTAGATCATTCTGAATGAATATTCAGGCTGATCTGTACTTTCATATAACTGATGTATCCATCCTACTGTGTAGATGCTGACTGCCCACTCAGAGAGGCCAGCAGTCAGAGGATCCCAAGACTCACTGTAAAGGTACTTGAACGCCAAACACACATTCCTCATACCTGCTGCACTCATTAACACGTCTCCGGGAATCCAGTGACTCACGTGTCACGAGATTTGAGGACAGGCGGTAGAGCAACAACGTTTCAACTGAGCAATACCGACGCTATTGATGTAAAACAAAAAGACGGTGTACATACAGCACTTGAATGAGACTGCAGTAGATGAATTGCAGATAGTTTCTCTTCGTGCAAACATTTCTGTCAAATGATGTGTCTTTCTACTGGATTAAAATATATGGTTCTTTTATTATTAATACACGTAGCTTTGATCTTTCTTGTCAATTTAATTTAATGAACCTTACACAGTATGTATTCTATTTCAGGCCAGAGAGCACTGCCTGTGCCTCTTGCAGGAAGCGTTATATGGCCACCAGGGGGCAGAAGACGCATTCAGGTAATTATGCAGACCCATGCTTCAAATATCATTCATATACACTGAATTTTCCAACTTTCTATCCCCGCAGTCGCTCTACATTGTCTTTCATGTCGTCTCTCTGCAGTGACATCCTGTCTTCAGCCTTGGATGTTGAGTATGAGGCTTTCAAGAGCAGCAAGACCTCCAACTTGTACAAAGCCGCTGTCCTGAAGAAGGTAACTACTGACTGCTCTGCCTGTCACTGCATCGTTGGTAGCGTACAGTAAGATACATTCCTGACTCATATATCTTACTTTAAAAGGTGTCAGAGTTAAAGAAAACGGCACCTGGAGAAAAGAGAGAACGTGTCGAGACTGACGGCAGCAGTGGTTCCAGAGAAGATGAGTCAAAACTCAAAGAGGAAGCACCCTCTTCTTCTTCCTCCTTTTCTGAGGAGCTGCAGGGGTTCACATCTGCATCGGAGATCTACTCCGTAAGAGCCACTTTGCTTCACCTAGTTTACAAGCAGTTGTTGGGGACTCTTGTGGCTGCAGAGTATTCAGATACAAACATGTATTATTTTTCCTCCAGATGAAGCGTAAGAGGGTCGGAGCAGGCCTGAGGGGATCATCCAACCCCTTCCTGACTGCCAAGGATCTGCTGAAGCCCTCCATGTCGGACAGTGTGTCCAACAAGGGGACGGAGACCGGCGGATTTTACAACGACAGCTCAGGAGGCCCGGGAGAAGCATCCTCTGCCGTGACGTCGTCCATCGGAGCCAGAGCGAACGCCGTGGCCGCCTCCCTGAGCAGCCCGACGAAGGCGGGCAGAGCCGTGAGCAAGAAGCAGCAGAGGCTAGCGGAAGCGGCGAAGAGCTCCCGCAACATTTCCCAGTATTTTGCGAAGAAAGAAACCACGGAGCAAAGCCAGGAGGAGGAGGCGGAGAAAAGCCACGAGGAGGCGGAGACGCCGGAGGAACTCGATGCCACGTTATCTCACACCACGATGGTGGTGGTCGCTCAAGAAAGCCAGCAGGAACACTCACCTGTCGCTGTGGAGGATGTAGAGATCAGTCCTGTGGATGCTCGGGACGTGATCCAAGAAGAAAGTAAAAAAGAAGTAGTAGTTATACTTGATGATGATGATGATGATGAAGAGGAGGAAACCCATAATACAGAGCCGTTGGAGCTGGAGCGGCTTCAAGACGCATCTATAGAGTCTATGAAGTCTCCTGCAGAGTAAGACGCCCTAAATGCACCATTTTTAAGATAAAGTTGATTGAAAAGCCTCTAACGTGATTTTTTTTATCTCTCACACAGACAACACAAACCAGAGGAAGAAGCTAAAACAACACTAACAGAAGGGGTAAGTTTCCTATCCAATCTTAAGATTCATCTCCCGCTCAGTGACTGATACGTTGTGTGCGTCCAGTTGACAGATGATATGAAAGCCAACAGAGGGTCATCTCCTCCAGCGAAGCGCAGCCGCCCCGCAGACAGAAGAGTAACCTTCAACCCCAACGTGCAGGAGAGGGCCCTGCTGCCCTCCAACGAGCCACCCAAGCCTGCCACACTGAAGGAAGCGGCTGATATCGTGGTCCGCTACCTGGACCCCTTTTACACTCAGGGAAAGTTCGCCACCAAGGTGAGAGAGAGACGGATATCGCTTCGTGTTTGCGGAAAAGTGTGCAGTGTGAAATGAAATTCTCAGCTGTTGTTTTCTTGGGCTGCAGGAGCTGTTTAAGTCCTTCGCCCGCTACTTATCTCACCTTCTCGCAGAGGAGAGGAGTCGGGGGAAAGGCCAAGGTGAGCAGGGGATAAATTATTTAAACGTGTGCTCTGCTTGCATGCGATGGACTCCTCTCTGATGGTCGTCTCTGTGTCCACAGTTAAAGCGGAAGCCAAAGCTCTCATCAAGAAATTCTTCCGAGGAGTCCAGCGCTGTGAGAGCGAAGCGGACTGGAAGAACCTTAAAAGACCGCACAGCTGTAAAACCACAGAGAACAAGGAATGATGGGAAGTGGAAATGTAGCCATTTTTTAGGGTCAAACCCTCCCTCTTTTGTCAGTGCCGAAGCGTCTCTCGTCCCAGTGAACTCAGGCTCCACCACAGACGCCTGCTGACCAGGTTTACGGTTGATTTGCTGCTAGAGTTCAGCTTCTTTCAGGCTGCTGCAGTAGCTTATGTCAATAATTAAGCAATTAATGTGGGCCGTTACAGCTTGAGAGAGCAGAGGTAAAACGGCATGTATACTGATATGATGAGTGTTGTTTTTTCAATTTTCAGCTTTCAACTGAAAATTGTGTATTCATTTCACTACAGTATGGCACTTTTTGGTACTGTACTCTTCTGTTAACTTAAATCTCCACTCAAACATACTGAGCTGTGATGAATGGAAACCAAAAGGCCTCTTGGAATCAAAAGTGTCTACAGCCATGCTAGCAGCTCCGTACCACAGCAGTGCTTTGAGCTATATGCTAACATGCTCACAAAACATTTGCTAATTAGCATTGAACACAAAGTACAGCTGAGGCTAACGGGAATGTCATTAGTTTTGCAGATATTTGTTCATAAACCGCATTAAAAGTTTGACCTGACGGTGCTAGATGGAAAGTCAGGGGATCTTCATACTCAATAGGGTTCATCCTCTGGGGACCATGTAAGTATGAACCAAATTACATGGCAATCTATCCAATAGTTGTTGAGATATTTATGTCTGGACCAAAGTGGTGGGCAGACATTTTCATCCATAGAGGCGCTAGCATGGCTAGAAACACCATTGCAGAAATGATTGACAGTAATGTGAAGAATACATGATTCGAAGTAAATACTGTAGTACTTATTTGACATAAACCAGACGGTTCTGTGTTGTGAGAGCCTGACAAATATTTTTTACTGCTGCTACATATTTTGTCTTTGGCTGCTGAACAAAGTAAAAGGACAACAATGATAGATACTGTCTGACGTGATACTGTTTATACTGTGATACTTCATTTAAAGATTAACATCTTTGGTTATGTCTCATAGCAAAGGGAGAATTTTTGCAGATTTTTTTTTTTTTTTTTTTTTTTTTTAACAACGTGATTTCCAGTGTGGGAAATGTTCCTTAGTTATGGTGCCGGTCAGAGCTGTGAGAGTGCACAGTTTCTGTCTCCACAGTCCACAGAGGCAACCCAAAGAGTACTGGAAGCACTGGTGGACACAGAGGCCCGGCTGTGTAGTCTGAACAGCCATAGTCTTATGTACTCTTTGCTCCTAAATGTTTACAATAAAGTCTATGCTGAATATGACTAACCAGAGTGTGAGAGCCTTACTGTGTGTTAATTCATCAACACAATAAATGTCTTGAATTTTACAATTAAACTTAATGGAGGGCTGGATGGAGGGATGGATGAGGATGAGGAGGAGGAGGAGGAGATGTCCGTGCTGGGGACGCTGTCAAATACAGGGTGACGTCACCTCCAGTGGTGCTGCCTTCACATGCCCCTCGTAACTTACAACTTCAATTATCCTACATCCAGACAATGACAAAGAAGGGTTGTTAAATTTAATGAGACAAACATGGCAGTAGTGGCATCGATGTTCCATTTAAGAAAAACATTTGAAGATTAAGTGTAATGAGTGCAGAAGGCTGGCCCGTGTTGAGCCGTGAAACATACATGCTGCTAAACATATTCTTAAAGCCTTAATAATGAAGAAACTGATAGAATACAGTAGAAAAGAATACAACTTTATTTCCCGCAAAATCATCATTTTGAAAAGACAGACACAAGAAGTGAAATTAGCTATTCGGAGCCTAACTCGTGAGAAAGATATTACTCTTTCTTGCTGAATTACCGACCCCACACAGACTTTCTTTGCTTCAATTGGATTGTGCTGATGAAATTGAAAATGTGGGCAATATGCACCACTAAACACAATGTTATTAAATAGGGCATTAAAAAAGGAATTGCCGTTATTATTTAATATGGGGACTTTAATGATTTCAGTTTTGTGCTTGTATGTAACATATTCTTAAGCATATGTGTGTAATCAAACCACACAGTAAATCTGGGTTCAGGTAGTATTCCAGCATAGAAAAACTGTACATTGCACAGAGAATGAGAGGAGTGGGGCACCTTATTATTATTTATTAGAATAAGTAAACTAATATCCCATCTTTCTATTAATTATCTGCACCTTTGACCTACAGTGGAGAAGATGGGGGCATTTACTGTTGGGAATAGTCTCACCTCGTGGGTTGCAAACAGTTGGATGTTATGATAATATAATATTAAATAAACATGTCAGATTTCAATTTAAAAGTTCTCTATTCGATATCCAGAGCATTAATACAGCAGCAAGCAACTATTTGCTTTGTAAAGATATAGAGAAGTAATGTAATGAAGTCTCTCTCTCCCTCTGTGTGTGTTATAATCTGAGCTTCTCTGTGCTTTGTTGACATAGCTGGGCTGGCCGCGCATACTAGTACATGTTTGTTCTTGTGAGCGCGCCCCACCAGCTAGCTCATGGCCGCCACTCTGCACTGCTCTTATATGGCGGTTACAGCTAATAACGCCGTCCAAACTGACGGATTTGCAGCGGAAGTGTAGCACCCACCCTCCGGTTTGCGATATTATGAGATTACCCCACAGTTAAACACTGTTTTATCTGTCAGCTGTCAGCTCACCTCGTCGCTATGTTGGGAGCCGTGCGGAGGCAATATAAATGCTCCCAATCTCCTATAGAGCACCTTTAATTAGCCTCACCAATCAGTGATGATGGAGTCAAACCAAACCAGTATTCAAATGCAGTAATAAAACAACTTGTAAAAGGCAATGCTGCAGCAGCAGGATAAAGAGTTAAACCTGCTGTAGGCAGAATATTTTTGGCATCATTGGGCAAAAATTCCATAATATTCTTTCAGCATATTGTAATTCAAGTGTTCTGAGAGATAACTAGACTTCTGCACCTCCTCATGGCTCTGTTTCCAGGCTTTAAAAAAAATCTAGCCCGTGACGGGAGACTTTGGCCAATCACAGGTCATTTCAGAGAGAGAGCGTTCCTATTGGCTGTTCATTATACAGAGGCAGCTGTCAATCACTCGCAAACTCCGATCAAACGGTCAAACTAGGCAGCGCTGATCAAATATGAATCAATATTCTGTTCCTGTAAAGTCTATTTCTCGACTCAAATGTTTTCAGAAACATCTTGTAGTGTACTGTTTAGCTGTAAAATGAGAAAGTTTGTGACCCGGCAGCCATGTTGAGATCTGTTGAGGGAATACCAAGCACTGCTCACATGACCGAAGCACAGCCAATAGGAACGCTCTCTCTCTGAAATGACCTGTGATTGGTCAAAGATTTTTTTAAAGCCAGAAAAACAGAGCCATGAGGAGGTGCAGAAGTCTAGTTTTCTCTCAGAACACTTGAATGCCGAAAAGGGTATTATGGAATTTTTTGCCCAATGATGCCAAAAATATACTGCCTACTGAAGCCTTAAAGTGCCCACATGCTATTCAGCATTTCCGACAGCACTTGAACGCAGCAGCAGCAGCATCATTCAGCCACTGAGCGGTTCTGCCAACCTGCGTCTGCAGGCGCAGCTTCACATCACAGACTGATGAGACAAACACAGGAGACACACAGTGGCACTCTCTCTAACTGCTACTGTTTTATTTCAGGCGTGAACTGTCGGATCACGTGGTTTGGTTTATATCTGCAGACGGTTCGGGGAGCAGGTGCGCTGCCGGGTTTCTGTCTTTAAGTCGTTTGTCTCAAAGGGTTACACACTTGGGGGAGGCTGAGCCGCTGTTGTTTGTTGTCACTTCCGATCGAGCAGATCACATCGCCGGCGAAGAAGAAGAAGAGGAAGAAGAGGAAGAAGAAGTTCACCGGCATCGATGCTCCGTGCAGGCGGGATGGAGGAGTTTGTCACGGAGGAAGAGGAGCCGTGGTACGACCAGCGGGACCTGGAGCAAGGTGAGATATCTCTCCTGTCTTTAAGGGTTTGTGTGTGTGTGTGTGTGGGGTGTAACAATGCCCCATACACAATCACTGGTGTTCTGCCTTGGCTTTTAGGAGAGATGGATTCATGCAGGAGGGGGTGGATGGAAAGCAGGGAGGAGGTTGCATCCACTGTAAAAAACACATTTCATGCACGAGTGCACGCACTATGAAAAACTGTAAAGCCATGTCTCTGTCTGTCTCTGCATCCAGTGTGGATCTGCATCTCTGCTCTCTTCCTCTGCCAATTATTTTTATGTTGTCAGTGATGTTTCCCAGAATAGTCCTGCTGTCTGTCTGTCTGACTGAGTGACTGTTGTCTCTGTTTTATCTCCCTTTTTGAATGGTCGAATCTTACATCCCCAGCAGCACTCCTCTCCTCCTAGTTTTTTTCTTTGTCTTTTCTTTTTTTTTATTTTTCACACACTCAGCTGAGTTGTGGGGCTGGGAGACAGAGGGGTGTGAAATCTGTGGGGAGGTAGTGGTGGCAGTATTTAGGCTGTATGAGGGGGAGAAAGGCAGAACATTTCCTGAATTCTGGAGATGTGATTGTTTTTGTGACTATTTTTCGCCTCGAAACAGGCCAGCAGTCATGACTGTGACCTTAAAGTGGCAGTAGGCAGATTATTTTTGGCATCGTTGGGCAAAATAATCCATAATAACCTTTCAGCATATTGTGATTAAAGTGTTCTGAGAGAAAACTAGACTTCTGCACCTCCTCATGGCTCTGTTTTCAGGCTTTAGAAAATGGGGGAGACTTTGGCCAATCACAGGTCATTTCAGAGAGAGAGAGCGTTCCTATTGGCTGTGCTCCGGCTGGTGGGCGGTGCTTGGTATTTCCTCAACAGATCTCAACATGGCTGCCGGGTCACAAACTTTCTCATTTTACAGCTAAACAGTACAATGCAAGATGTTTCTGAAAACATTTGAGGAGAGAAATAGGCATTACTGTAACAGAATATTGATTCATTACTGATCAGCGCTGCCTAGTTTGATTGTTTGATTGGAGTTCGCGGATGATTGACAGCTGCTCAGAGACGGCAGGCTCCAGCTCGGCTCTGATGGTTGTTTTCCTCCGGTCTGTGAAACCTTGCAGATGCCATTAGGAGCACCGGAGGACACCGGAGGAAACAGAGGCACATGATTTTTTTCAAATTACCTGTCTCATGCACTACTGTCAGGATATAGTGACCGTTTTATAAAAATAACTTTTTTTTAATCATATTTGCTCCATTTCTACCCACTGCAGCTTTAAATGAACATGTAAGGCAGAAAATCTATCAGAAGTGCTTTGCTTTTTCACTTATGCATAATGTGATGCAGTGTGTTCTCAGCCCTCTCAGTAACGACTTAAATGGATGCACTTTCATCGACAGAGCATCTCAGAGGAGATATGTGCATCCTGTTGAGTGTGTCCCTCTGCAGTGCCGGCCTCAGTATCGCCCCGTCCCCTGATTACCTGCTGACCCAGAGAACTAAAGCAGCTTTGTGTCTCATCATCGCATTGTACATAGTCAGAGAGCAGAGAGGCAGGTGGATTCTGCTGTGTGTGTGTGTGTGTGTGTGTGTGTGTGTGTGTGTGTGTCGCCATGCTGTCTGTATGTCATTTTAGGAATATTCAGCACAAAGCTTGAAGTCATTAAGCTCCTGGCTGATCTGATTAGGGAGCCCCAGACTGGACCTCCTTAGTCGGGATCAGAGATTCCAGGCTTTGGGGTCAGATTGGAGGCTTCAAGCGCACGTCATCCTGCATGGGCTCAGAGTCTAGCCTGATTTTGCCCCAGAAATGCTGCTGTTATGTAACTTGTCAGCTGCCAGCTCGGAGATTTGGTGACCCCTCTGTTCATTATGATCTGGCAAACATATGAAGTGTGTCTGGTAGGGCTGACACGATTCACCTATCTACCGATTCGATACTATCATGATACTTGAGTGCCGATTCGATATGTATTGCGATTTTTAAGTAGTGCGATTCTACAAGTATTGCAATTCAATATTACGATTTATTGCGATTTTTGTTAACTTTTTTAACACTAGACCATGGGGGAAAAAGTCGAATCAAACACTTCTAGGAACTTTTACTTTGGAAAATATCTAAATTAATACAGTAAAAATTTTTGATTTTCAGCATGCATGAAGTCAGAGATGTCCTGAAGTCAAATATATCAGTCATTGTCAGGCATTATTTATTACATTTTTTTTCCCAGCAACCCAAAAATCAAAGGATAAAGACATTTCCCTCACAAATTAGTGATATTTTCTTTTTAATTTATAAGGGACATGTAGTGTTTTATACTTCTGGTGAATACAATCCAATCAATCTTATTTCCATACATGTATTTTGTATATACAGTTCCCTTTATTAACACGTTATTTTGAAAACTGGACGTAGTCACACGTGTATACTTCCTTTAACTTCGCCAAGTCCATCGCTAGCTCTTACCGTTAGCTCCATTCTCTTTATATATCCATGGTCCCCATCGGGGCCGTTTGAATGTATTTAACATAAATGTCAGTATATGGGTGCTCTACAGTTGTAGCGTCGGTCGATTTTACCACGAAGATGAGAGTGGCGGCCGGCTTAACCGCACGTTACTGCAATACGATAACGTTTCCTGTCCATGACAGAGTTGGCATGCAGCTTTAGCCGTGATGTCTAGCTCTGCTTTTCCTGTCAATGTGCGAAACCCAAAGTGTTTCCATACTTTACTCAATGTGTAGTGTTTATCACGTTGGATTTAATATGTGAGGGTGCAGGTCGTATCCATACGGACCATCCGCTGTTTTCTGCTCTGTAGTATCTGCCGGTTTCTGCTCGCTACAGCCGGCCGTCTACTGTTTGTTTTGGTTGACGGATACAGAACGGGTATGACGTCACGTTACTCTGACTACAACATTAAAAGCGCTAACTTCCTTCTACCTCCACATAGACTCAAATGAAGCAAATATATCGATTCTGGCATTAAAAAAATCTATTTCAAAATCGTAAATATAAAAACAATCACGATAAATAGGTGAATCTATTTTTTTTCCCCAGCCCTAGTGTTTGGGCAGATGGTGATGTCATATTTGGTTTGTGTGTGTCATCCGAGGAACCTGTGATTGGCCGTGAGGACAGCCATGGATAGATGCCATTACTGTCTTTGTGATGTGACAGCCTTTTGTGCCATTAGGTGTCTGGTGAGTGTTATTTCCTCAGCACAGCCTCCTGCTCCTCTCATCCGTGCGCACAATTCTGAAATTACATAACTAAGACTCGGCACGTGTCGGCCCTCAGGAACAGAAACAGCGCTGTGACTGAGTTGGACCTGGGGTGGTGAAGGCTCGCTGTGCTCTCTCCTCACACACTCTCACTCAGCTCATTATCACCCGGCGGTTCAGACCAGTGTTATCAATTCTGCGTTGTTGAAACAGGAAGTTACAGCCTGTCCCTGTCTACATCGGCAGCATTGGAGGCAAATGTAACAAGTTACAGCACAGAAGTGTGAGCTAAAGACGCTTGTTAAGTATATCAGATAAAACGGAGGGATTCCAGCTGCATTCAGGCGTACAGTAACAGTAAATCACATCTAATCTCTTGTGTTTCACACCTACGATGATGTGTGTGTGTTCCTGTCATTGCGTACGCCCAACGGTGGTAAGACACTGCATTGTGTGTGCATGTCCAGTAATGGGTGTCAATGGCTCCCTCTGTTTCTTCCCGTCTTTCTACTCCTCCAGTGCTGTGTTGTTATGCGCTTCAAGTATGCAGAGCCAGCAGGATTCTCCTCCTCCTACTCAGTCCAGCTAGGCTTCTTTTCACCAGAGGAGATGAATAATGTATGCTTAAAGCTGTGTTGTAAAATAACAGCAACTGTGAGGGGTGGCGTCTGTGCTGTTATCACTGCTCAGACCCCCCGGTGTGCAGATGGCTACAGGTTTGTATCAATATGATCTGTGAGGTCCATCATTTTCTTTCAACATGTTGTACTTAGATGCCTTAAACTTTGTTTTAATGCTTGTTGTCTTTTTTTTATTATGATGAAAGTGTGGTGATAGTAAAATAGCTTTAAATAGGAACCTTCTGATTTAATCAGTTCCTAAAAAAACGTTTTCTCTTATCTTAGCTTTCATGAACGCATCTTGAGAGAGTAACAGCCCAGAAAAATCAGGATATCAGAAGCCTTAAGGGGTTTAATTAGTGCCAGGATGTTATGTTCTTAAATTAATTTAGCCTGGTCAGGTAGGGTTCAAATGCAATAAGTGATGCACATCAATACCTAAAATGCACCTCAGCTGCATTGAGTGCTTCTAGAAGACAAAAAGCTGACAAGAAGAAGTCGGACACATGTGCAGTGAATTCCTGTGCTCGACACTCTCACCACTTTCTGCTGTTTATGTCTGTTTTTCTTTCTTGGCTCCTGTCAGACCTGCACTTGGCAGCCGAGCTCGGCAAGACCCTTCTGGAACGCAACAAGGAGCTGGAGGACTCCCTACAACAGATGTACATCAACAATGAGGAGCAAGTGCAAGAGATAGAGGTATGCTTGTCCCACATATGGTAACTCTGTGAGTAAATGTTTCAGCTAATTATTGTAAAACATGGAGCACTTGGAAGAAAAATAAAACAAATAGCAAGGAGGACCAGAAGTGTTTAATCTGTGAACAAGAAGGGATATGTGAAATTACGGAATCTGTCACCTCATCACTTTATTAGTCTGGAGCCTGGCTGGGTGTACTCTCTGCAGACACATTATACAAAAATTCAGAGGAATAACATAAAACAAAAACAAACAACACTTAAGAGGCTGTTACTGTCAAAAGTTATATTTCAGAAATATGAAATTTCAATTCTTTCACCTTCAATAGCTTATTTAATACACTACTCGGCTATTGCGTCTAACTGCGCCCCCGTAACAAGCGTCTGTCAGGTTAGGAAAGACAACTTGTAGAAAGCTACTGGTTGCATGGTAATAGTGGCATCTCGCGAGTGTCACAGGAATTACGTTCGCTCATCAATGCTAGTGCTGTAACCTAAAGTTAGCGATTTTGGGTGGACAACTTCCAGTTTAATGGAAAATATATTTTGTTTTATGTGTGCACTTTTCCTATGCGGCCCTCAATCATATGCTGGGTCCCTAAATTGACACTCAGTCATAACAACTTTGAGAACCCCTAGAATAATATGTCATAGTATAGTATGCCATAAAAAAAGTTGTAGTATATAAAATGCATAGTATAGTATATCATAAAAATGTCTTAGTGTAGTATGTCATAAAAATGATGTCGAAAAATGTCATATTATTGTATGTCAAAAAATATCATAAAAACATAGAATTGTATGTCAAAAATATTCATATAAAACGTCATAGTATAGTATGTCGAAAAAAAAGTCATAGCATAGTATATTGAAAAAATGCAAAAAAGTCAAAGTATAGTATGTCGAAAAAGTCAGTGTAGTATGTTGGAAAGAAGTTATAATACAATATGTTGAAAAAAAGTCATTGTACAGTATGTTGAAATCAAGGTATGGTCTAATCTGACCCGCAGCCCTTTGCTGCATGTCATCCCCGCTTTCTTTCCCCCTTTCATAGTTATCACTGTCAAATAACGGCAAAAAAGCGAAAAAAAAAAAAAGTCATTGTATAGTATGTCTGAAAAAAGTCATAGTATGTTGAAAAACAAGACTCGGTCAAAACCGAGTATATGGCTGGACCGTATATGGTCAGTTTGTGAATTGGTGGCTAAATTGTTACATAAATAGTCAGTGGTCATATCTATAATGTTTTGTGAACAGTTTTTTTCACTTATATCTTAATGCTTGATTGAAAGACAACTTATAATGAAGCGAATGACATTCAGTAATGTAAATGGTAACATTTACTAGTCAGTATATTATACATTTTATACAAGGTGAAAAGGTATTAGAATGACATACAGTATGCAAGGTTAAAAGTATTTCAGTTTTTTATTAAAGCATGTGTATCAAAAGCATTCATCAAGTGGTGTGTAACAATATACATACTTCGCGAAAGTTTATTAGCATTGAGATATTCCCGCTGTCATCACTGACGTTGTTGCTGCAGTATTTATTCCTAGATGGAGTGTTAATGGAGCAGCTACAATGTTAGCGTAGCCTAGCACTGATCGATCCGAACTCCATTCAGAAAACAAGCATTTTAAAAATTGTTTGCTTGTCGTCTTGCGAACAGACCTGACAAAGCATGAATTCAGACTTTTTACTAATCAGCATCATTATGTAGTTATTTCGGCAGACTTTTGATCTATTTATTGCAATTAAATCACAGCACAGTCTGTTTATTTTGGGTTCATACCGCAGTAGTGACGTGTGGCTTGCTAGATAGTCAGTTCATGGCGGAAATGGAGGAAAGCGAGGCGAAAATTTGCGAACATAACGTAACTTAAACGAACATAAACAATAGCGCATGCACAACAACAGCACTATGTAATGTTACATTGAACCGCTGACACGCTCCCCAGAAAACGTAAAAACAGAACTGTTCTCCGCCTTTTCATTTTGAAAGAGCAACAACCAATGAGGAAAGTCCAACAGTCGGCCGACCAATCCTGTAACTTCATCACTCAGTCAGTCAGTCAGGGACAGACTTTTGCGTTTGTAGGGCTGGCCCTCTGCGGTCCAGCCAAAAATAATATAGCATGTCGAAAAAAAAAAGTCATAGTGAAGTATGTCGAAAAAAAGTAATAGTATAGTGTGTCTGAAAAAAGCTAAAAGTCATAGTAAGTATGTCGAAAAAAAGTATTGTACAGTATGTCATAAAAAGTCATTAAATTCATAGTATAGGATGGTAAAAAAAAATACAAGAAAGTCATAGTATTGTATGTCGAAAAAAAGGCCAAAAAGTCATAGTATAGTATGTAGAAAATGTCATGAAAAAAGAGTCATAGTATAGTATGTCGAAGATTTTATGAAAAAAAGTCATACTATAGTATGTCGAAAATTTTATAAAAAAGTCATAGTATAGTATGTCGAAAATTTCGTGAAAAAAAGTCATAGTATAGTATGTGGAAAATGTTATGAAAAAAAGTCATAGTATAGTATGCCGAAAATGTTATGAAAAAAAGTCCTAGAATACTATGTTGAAAACAAGTCATAGTAAACTATGTTAAAAAAATGATGAAAGTCGTAGTAATGTATGTAAAAAAACGTCATAGTATATTATGTTGAAAAAACGTCATAGTATAGTTGTCGAAATTTAAAAAAAAAAAAGTCATACTATAATGTGTCAACATTTTTTGCAAAAAAAAGTCATAGTATAGTATGTCGAAATATTTTTGGTAAAAAAACGTCATAGTATAGTATGTCGAAAAAAGTTATAGTATGTCGAAAAAAAGTCATAATATAGTATGTCGAAAAATTTTGTAAAAAACATCACAGTATAGTATGTCGAAAATTTTTGTAAAAAAACGTCATAGTATAGTTTGTCGAATTTTTTTTTTTAAAAAACGTCATAGTATAGTATGTCGAAATTTTTTTGTAAAAAAACGTTATAGTATAGTCTTCGAAATTTAAAAAGAAAAAAACATAGTATAGTATGTCGAAAAGTTTTGTAAAAAAACGTCATAGTATAGTATATCGAAAAATTTTGGGAAAAAAAGTCATAGTATTGTATGTCGAAAAAAAGTCATAGTATAATATGTCGAAAAATTTTGTAAAAAAACATCATAGTATAGTATGTCGAAAATTTTTATAAAAAAACGTCATAGTATAGTATGTCGAATTTTTTTTTTTAAAAACGTCATAGTATAGTATGTCGAAATGTTTTTGTAAAAAAACATTATAGTATAGTATGTCGAAAAATTTTGTAAAAGAACGTCATAGTATAGTATGTCGAAATTTTTTGGTAAAAAAACGTCATAGTATAGTATGTCGAAAAGACGTCATAGTATAGTCTTCGAAATTTAAAAAAAAAAACACATAGTATAGTATGTCGAAAATTTTTGTAAAAAAACGTCATAGTATTGTATATCGAAAAATTTGGGGAAAAAAAGTCATAGCATTGTATGTCGAAAAAAAGTCATAGTGTAGTATGTCGAAAAACGTCATAGTATAGCATGTCGAAAATATTCGTAAAAAATGTCATGGTATAGAATGTCGAAAATTTTCATGAAAAAAGGCATAGTATAGTCTGTCGATTAATTTGGTGGAAAAAAAACTCAGTTTAAAATTTCGAAAATTTTCATAAAAGTCATACTATAGCATGTCTTTTCATGAAAATTGACGAAATTTTAAACTGAGTTTTTTTTCCACCAAATTAATCGACAGACTATACTATGCCTTTTTTCATGAACATTTTCGACATTCTATACCATGACATTTTTTACGAATATTTTCGACATGCTATAGTATGCCTTTTTTCATGAAAATTTTCGACATTCTATACTATGACATTTTTTTACGAATATTTTCGAAAAATTTTCATGAAAAAAGTCATACTATAGCATGTCGAAAATATTCTTAAAAAAATGTCATAGTATAGAATGTCGGAAATGTTCATGAAAAAAGGCATAGTATAGTCTGTCGATTAATTTGGTGGAAAAAAAACTCAGTTTAAAATTTCAAAAATTTTCATGAAAAAAGTCATACTATAGCATGTCGAAAATATTCGTAAAAAAATGTCATGGTATAGAATGTCGAAAATTTTCATGAAAAAAGGCATAGTATAGTCTGTCGATTAATTTGGTGGAAAAAAAACTCAGTTTAAAATTTCGAAAATTTTCATAAAAGTCATACTATAGCATGTCTTTTCATGAAAATTGACGAAATTTTAAACTGAGTTTTTTTTCCACCAAATTAATCGACAGACTATACTATGCCTTTTTTCATGAACATTTTCGACATTCTATACTATGACATTTTTTTACGAATATTTTCGAAAAATTTTCATGAAAAAAGTCATACTATAGCATGTCGAAAATATTCTTAAAAAAATGTCATAGTATAGAATGTTGAAAATTTTCATGAAAAAAGGCATAGTATAGTCTGTCGATTAATTTGGTGGAAAAAAAACTCAGTTTAAAATTTCGAAAATTTTCATGAAAAAAGTCATACTATAGCATGTCGAAAATTTTCGTGAACAAATGTCGAAAATATTCGTAAAAAAATGTCATAGTATAGAATGTCGAAAATTTTCATGAAAAAAGGCAAAGTATAGTCTGTCGATTAATTTGGTGGAAAAAAAACTCAGTTTAAAATTTCAAAAATTTTCATGAAAAAAGGCATACTATAGCATGTCGAAAATATTCGTAAAAAAATGTCATGGTATAGAATGTCGAAAATTTTCATGAAAAAAGGCACAGTATAGTCTGTCGATTAATTTGGTGGAAAAAAAACTCAGTTTAAAATTTCGAAAATTTTCATAAAAGTCATACTATAGCATGTCTTTTCATGAAAATTGACGAAATTTTAAACTGAGTTTTTTTTCCACCAAATTAATCGACAGACTATACTATGCCTTTTTTCATGAACATTTTTGACATTCTATACTATGACATTTTTTTACGAATTTCGAAAAATTTTCATGAAAAAAGTCATACTATAGCATGTCGAAAATATTCTTAAAAAAATGTCATAGTATAGAATGTCGAAAATGTTCATGAAAAAAGGCATAGTATAGTCTGTCGATTAATTTGGTGGAAAAAAAACTCAGTTTAAAATTTCAAAAATTTTCATGAAAAAAGGCATACTATAGCATGTCGAAAATATTCGTAAAAAAATGTCATGGTATAGAATGTCGAAAATTTTCATGAAAAAAGGCATAGTATAGTCTGTCGATTAATTTGGTGGAAAAAAAACTCAGTTTAAAATTTCGAAAATTTTCATAAAAGTCATACTATAGCATGTCTTTTCATGAAAATTGACGAAATTTAAAACTGATTTTTTTTTCCACCAAATTAATCGACAGACTATACTATGCCTCTTTTCATGAACATTTTCGACATTCTATACTATGACATTTTTTTACGAATATTTTCGAAAAATTTTCATGAAAAAAGTCATACTATAGCATGTCGAAAATATTCGTAAAAAATGTCATGGTATAGAATGTCGAAAATTTTCATGAAAAAAGGCATAGTATAGTCTGTCGATTAATTTGGTGGAAAAAAAACTCAGTTTAAAATTTCGAAAATTTTCATGAAAAAAGTCATACTATAGCATGTCGAAAATTTTCGTGAACAAATGTCGAAAATATTCGTAAAAAAATGTCATAGTATAGAATGTCGAAAATTTTCATGAAAAAAGGCAAAGTATAGTCTGTCGATTAATTTGGTGGAAAAAAAACTCAGTTTAAAATTTCGAAAATTTTCATGAAAAAAGTCATACTATATTTATATATATATTTTTTTTTACGCATGTCGAAAATTTTCGTGAACAAATGTCGAAAATATTCGTAAAAAAATGTCATAGTATAGAATGTGAAAAATTTTCATGAAAAAAGGCATAGTATAGTCTGTCGATTAATTTGGTGGAAAAAAAACTCAGTTTAAAATTTCAAAAATTTTCATGAAAAAAGTCATACTATAGCATGTCGAAAATATTCGTAAAAAAATGTCATGGTATAGAATGTCGAAAATTTTCATGAAAAAAGGCATAGTATAGTCTGTCGATTAATTTGGTGGAAAAAAAACTCAGTTTAAAATTTCGAAAATTTTCATAAAAGTCATACTATAGCATGTCTTTTCATGAAAATTGACGAAATTTTAAACTGAGTTTTTTTTCCACCAAATTAATCGACAGACTATACTATGCCTCTTTTCATGAACATTTTCGACATTCTATACTATGACATTTTTTTACGAATATTTTCGAAAAATTTTCATGAAAAAAGTCATACTATAGCATGTCGAAAATATTCTTAAAAAAATGTCATAGTATAGAATGTCGAAAATGTTCATGAAAAAAGGCATAGTATAGTCTGTCGATTAATTTGGTGGAAAAAAAACTCAGTTTAAAATTTCAAAAATTTTCATGAAAAAAGTCATACTATAGCATGTCGAAAATATTCGTAAAAAAATGTCATGGTATAGAATGTCGAAAATTTTCATGAAAAAAGGCATAGTATAGTCTGTCGATTAATTTGGTGGAAAAAAAACTCAGTTTAAAATTTCGAAAATTTTCATGAAAAAAGTCATACTATAGCATGTCTTTTCATGAAAATTGACGAAAATTTAAACTGAGTTTTTTTTCCACCAAATTAATCGACAGACTATACTATGCCTCTTTTCATGAACATTTTCGACATTCTATACTATGACATTTTTTTACGAATATTTTCGAAAAATGTTCATGAAAAAAGTCATACTATAGCATGTCGAAAATATTCTTAAAAAAATGTCATAGTATAGAATGTCGAAAATGTTCATGAAAAAAGGCATAGTATAGTTTGTCGATTAATTTGGTGGAAAAAAAACTCAGTTTAAAATTTCAAAAATTTTTATGAAAAAAGGCATACTATAGCATGTCGAAAATATTCGTAAAAAAATGTCATGGTATAGAATGTCGAAAATTTTCATGAAAAAAGGCATAGTATAGTCTGTCGATTAATTTGGTGGAAAAAAATCATTTAAATTTAAATTTTGAAAAGTCATACATAGCATGTCGAAAATTTTCTAAATTTTCGAAAATATCATTTTAAATTCAAAAATTTTGAAAAGTATACTATAGCATGTCGAAAAATTTAAAAAATTCAGGATAGAAGTCAATTTTCATGAAAAAAATATTGCTGTATAATGTGAAAAAAAAATTTAAATTCGAAAATTTTATAAAGTCATCATAATGTTCAAAAATTACGAAATTTTAAACATTTTCACAAAATAGTCAAGATAACTATGCTTATTTCATGAAAAAATTTCGATTTAATTTGAAATTTTTAAAATATTTCGAAAAATTTTCATGAAAAAATACTATAGCATGTCAAAATATTTAAAAAATGTCATAGTATAAAGTCGAAAATTTATGAAAAAGGCATAGTATAGTTATTAATTTGGTGGAAAAAAAACTCAGTTTAAAATTTCAAAAATTTTATGAAAAAAGTCAAATACTGAAAAATTCTAAAAAAATCAGTTAAACAAAATGTCATGAAAAAAGGCATATATATTTCGAAAAATTGGTGAAAATATTCGTTAAAAAAATTTTCATATTAATTGCAAAATTTTTGAAAAAAGCAAATTTCGATAAATTTGTTGAAAAAAAATGTTTAAATATAAAATTTTCATGAAAAAAGTATACTATACATTAATTTTTAAAAATTCGAAAATTTCGAAAAAAAGATACTAAATGTCGAAAATATTCTAAAAAATGTCATAGTATAGAATGTCAAAATTTTTGAAAAAAAATAGTTAAATTTCAAATTTTGATAAAAAAATCATACTATACATTTCGAAAAATTTCGTAAAATTAAATGTCATTTAATGTCGACAAATTTAATGAAAAAATATAGTATAGCCTTGTCGATAAATTTTCGAATAATACTAGCATTTTTTTACGAATATTTTCGAAAAATTTTCATGAAAAAAGTCATACTATAGCATGTCGAAAATATTCTCAAAAAAATGTCATGGTATAGAATGTCGAAAATTTTCATGAAAAAAGGCATAGTATAGCCTGTCGATTAATTTGGTGGAAAAAAAACTTAGTTTAAAATTTCGAAAATTTTCATAAAAGTCATACTATAGCATGTCTTTTCATGAAAATTGACGAAATTTTAAACTGAGTTTTTTTTCCACCAAATTAATCGACAGACTATACTATGCCTTTTTTCATGAAAATTTTCGACATTCTATACTATGACATTTTTTTACGAATATTTTCGAAAAATTTTCATGAAAAAAGTCATACTATAGCATGTCGAAAATATTCTTAAAAAAATGTCATGGTATAGAATGTCGAAAATTTTCATGAAAAAAGGCATAGTATAGCCTGTCGATTAATTTGGTGGAAAAAAAACTTAGTTTAAAATTTCGAAAATTTTCATAAAAGTCATACTATAGCATGTCTTTTCATGAAAATTGACGAAATTTTAAACTGAGTTTTTTTTCCACCAAATTAATCGACAGACTATACTATGCCTTTTTTCATGAAAATTTTCGACATTCTATACTATGACATTTTTTTACGAATATTTTCGAAAAATTTTCATGAAAAAAGTCATACTATAGCATGTCGAAAATATTCTTAAAAAAATGTCATAGTATAGAATGTCGAAAATGTTCATGAAAAAAGGCATAGTATAGTCTGTCGATTAATTTGGTGGAAAAAAAACTCAGTTTAAAATTTCAAAAATTTTCATGAAAAAAGTCATACTATAGCATGTCGAAAATATTCATAAAAAATGTCATGGTATAGAATGTCGAAAATTTTCATGAAAAAAGGCATAGTATAGTCTGTCGATTAATTTGGTGGAAAAAAAACTCAGTTTAAAATTTCGAAAATTTTCATAAAAGTCATACTATAGCATGTCTTTTCATGAAAATTGACGAAATTTTAAACTGAGTTTTTTTTCCACCAAATTAATCGACAGACTATACTATGCCTTTTTTCATGAACATTTTCGACATTCTATACTATGACATTTTTTTACGAATATTTTCAAAAATTTTTCATGAAAAAAGTCATACTATAGCATGTCGAAAATATTCTTAAAAAAATGTCATAGTATAGAATGTCGAAAATGTTCATGAAAAAAGGCATAGTATAGTCTGTCGATTAATTTGGTGGAAAAAAACTCAGTTTAAAATTTCAAAAATTTTCATGAAAAAATTCATACTATAGCATGTCGAAAATATTCGTAAAAAAATGTCATGGTATAGAATGTCGAAAATGTTCATGAAAAAAGGCATAGTATAGTCTGTCGATTAATTTGGTGGAAAAAAAACTCAGTTTAAAATTTCGAAAATTTTCATAAAAGTCATACTATAGCATGTCTTTTCATGAAAATTGACAAAATTTTAAACTGAGTTTTTTTTCCACCAAATTAATCGACAGACTATACTATGCCTTTTTTCATGAACATTTTCGACATTCTATACTATGACATTTTTTTACGAATATTTTCGAAAAATTTTCATGAAAAAAGTCATACTATAGCATGTCGAAAATATTTGTAAAAAATGTCATGGTATAGAATGTCGAAAATTTTCATGAAAAAAGGCATAGTATAGTCTGTCGATTAATTTGGTGGAAAAAAAACTCAGTTTAAAATTTCAAAAATTTTCATGAAAAAAGTCATACTATAGCATGTCGAAAATATTCGTAAAAAAATGTCATGGTATAGAATGTCGAAAATGTTCATGAAAAAAGGCATAGTATAGTCTGTCGATTAATTTGGTGGAAAAAAAACTCAGTTTAAAATTTCGAAAATTTTCATAAAATTCATACTATAGCATGTCTTTTCATGAAAATTGACGAAATTTTAAACTGAGTTTTTTTTCCACCAAATTAATCGACAGACTATACTATGCCTTTTTTCATGAACATTTTCGACATTCTATACTATGACATTTTTTTACGAATATTTTCGAAAAATTTTCATGAAAAAAGTCATACTATAGCATGTCGAAAATATTTGTAAAAAAATGTCATGGTATAGAATGTCGAAAATTTTCATGAAAAAAGGCATAGTATAGTCTGTCGATTAATTTGGTGGAAAAAAAACTCAGTTTAAAATTTCAAAAATTTTCATGAAAAAAGTCATACTATAGCATGTCGAAAATATTCGTAAAAAAATGTCATGGTATAGAATGTCGAAAATGTTCATGAAAAAAGGCATAGTATAGTCTGTCGATTAATTTGGTGGAAAAAAAACTCAGTTTAAAATTTCAAAACTTTTCATGAAAAAAGTCATACTATAGCATGTCGAAAATATTCGTAAAAAAATGTCATGGTATAGAATGTCGAAAATTTTCATGAAAAAAGGCATAGTATAGTCTGTCGATTAATTTGGTGGAAAAAAAACTCAGTTTAAAATTTCGAAAATTTTCATAAAAGTCATACTATAGCATGTCTTTTCATGAAAATTAACGAAATTTTAAACTGAGTTTTTTTTCCACCAAATTAATCGACAGACTATACTATGCCTTTTTTCATGAAAATTTTCGACATTCTATACTATGACATTTTTTTACGAATATTTTCGAAAAATTTTCATGAAAAAAGTCATACTATAGCATGTCGAAAATATTCGTAAAAAAATGTCATGGTATAGAATGTCGAAAATTTTCATGAAAAAAGGCATAGTATAGTCTGTCGATTAATTTGGTGGAAAAAAAACTTAGTTTAAAATTTCGAAAATTTTCATAAAAGTCATACTATAGCATGTCTTTTCATGAAAATTGACGAAATTTTAAACTTAGTTTTTTTTCCACCAAATTAATCGACAGACTATACTATGCCTTTTTTCATGAAAATTTTCGACATTCTATACTATGACATTTTTTTACGAATATTTTCGAAAAATTTTCATGAAAAAAGTCATACTATAGCATGTCGAAAATATTCTTAAAGAAATGTCATAGTATAGAATGTCGAAAATGTTCATGAAAAAAGGCATAGTATAGTCTGTCGATTAATTTGGTGGAAAAAAAACTCAGTTTAAAATTTCAAAAATTTTCATGAAAAAAGGCATAGTATAGTCTGTCGATTAATTTGGTGGAAAAAAAACTCAGTTTAAAATTTCGAAAATTTTCATGAAAAAAGTCATACTATAGCATGTCGAAAATTTTCGTGAACAAATGTCGAAAATATTCGTAAAAAAATGTCATAGTATAGAATGTCGAAAATTTTCATGAAAAAAGGCATAGTATAGTCTGTCGATTAATTTGGTGGAAAAAAACTCAGTTTAAAATTTCAAAAATTTTCATGAAAAAATTCATACTATAGCATGTCGAAAATATTCGTAAAAAAATGTCATGGTATAGAATGTCGAAAATGTTCATGAAAAAAGGCATAGTATAGTCTGTCGATTAATTTGGTGGAAAAAAAACTCAGTTTAAAATTTCGAATATTTTCATAAAAATCATACTATAGCATGTCTTTTCATGAAAATTGACAAAATTTTAAACTGAGTTTTTTTTCCACCAAATTAATCGACAGACTATACTATGCCTTTTTTCATGAACATTTTCGACATTCTATACTATGACATTTTTTTACGAATATTTTCGAAAAATTTTCATGAAAAAAGTCATACTATAGCATGTCGAAAATATTTGTAAAAAATGTCATGGTATAGAATGTCGAAAATTTTCATGAAAAAAGGCATAGTATAGTCTGTCGATTAATTTGGTGGAAAAAAAACTCAGTTTAAAATTTCAAAAATTTTCATGAAAAAAGTCATACTATAGCATGTCGAAAATATTCGTAAAAAAATGTCATGGTATAGAATGTCGAAAATGTTCATGAAAAAAGGCATAGTATAGTCTGTCGATTAATTTGGTGGAAAAAAAACTCAGTTTAAAATTTCGAAAATTTTCATAAAAGTCATACTATAGCATGTCTTTTCATGAAAATTGACGAAATTTTAAACTGAGTTTTTTTTCCACCAAATTAATCGACAGACTATACTATGCCTTTTTTTCATGAACATTTTCGACATTCTATACTATGACATTTTTTTACGAATATTTTCGAAAAATTTTCATGAAAAAAGTCATACTATAGCATGTCGAAAATATTCGTAAAAAATGTCATGGTATAGAATGTCGAAAATTTTCATGAAAAAGGCATAGTATAGTCTGTCGATTAATTTGGTGGAAAAAAAACTCAGTTTAAAATTTCAAAAATTTTCATGAAAAAAGTCATACTATAGCATGTCGAAAATATTCTTAAAAAAATGTCATAGTATAGAATGTCGAAAATGTTCATGAAAAAAGGCATAGTATAGTCTGTCGATTAATTTGGTGGAAAAAAAACTCAGTTTAAAATTTCAAAACTTTTCATGAAAAAAGTCATACTATAGCATGTCGAAAATATTCGTAAAAAAATGTCATGGTATAGAATGTCGAAAATTTTCATGAAAAAAGGCATAGTATAGTCTGTCGATTAATTTGGTGGAAAAAAAACTCAGTTTAAAATTTCGAAAATTTTCATAAAAGTCATACTATAGCATGTCTTTTCATGAAAATTGACGAAATTTTAAACTGAGTTTTTTTCCACCAAATTAATCGACAGACTATACTATGCCTTTTTTCATGAAAATTTTCGACATTCTATACTATGACATTTTTTTAAGAATATTTTCGAAAAATTTTAATGAAAAAAGTCATACTATAGCATGTCGAAAATATTCGTAAAAAAATGTCATGGTATAGAATGTCGAAAATTTTCATGAAAAAAGGCATAGTATAGTCTGTCGATTAATTTGGTGGAAAAAAAACTCAGTTTAAAATTTCGAAAATTTTCATAAAAGTCATACTATAGCATGTCTTTTCATGAAAATTGACGAAATTTTAAACTGAGTTTTTTTTCCACCAAATTAATCGACAGACTATACTATGCCTTTTTTCATGAAAATTTTCGACATTCTATACTATGACATTTTTTTACGAATATTTTCGAAAAATTTTCATGAAAAAAGTCATACTATAGCATGTCGAAAATATTCTTAAAGAAATGTCATAGTATAGAATGTCGAAAATGTTCATGAAAAAAGGCATAGTATAGTCTGTCGATTAATTTGGTGGAAAAAAAACTCAGTTTAAAATTTCAAAAATTTTCATGAAAAAAGGCATAGTATAGTCTGTCGATTAATTTGGTGGAAAAAAAACTCAGTTTAAAATTTCGAAAATTTTCATGAAAAAAGTCATACTATAGCATGTCGAAAATTTTCGTGAACAAATGTCGAAAATATTCGTAAAAAAATGTCATAGTATCAAATGTCGAAAATGTTCATGAAAAAAGGCATAGTATAGTCTGTCGATTAATTTGGTGGGAAAAAAACTCAGTTTAAAATTTCGAAAATTTTCATAAAAGTCATACTATAGCATGTCTTTTCATGAAAATTGACAAAATTTTAAACTGAGTTTTTTTTCCACCAAATTAATCGACAGACTATACTATGCCTTTTTTCATGAACATTTTCGACATTCTATACTATGACATTTTTTTACGAATATTTTCGAAAAATTTTCATGAAAAAAGTCATACTATAGCATGTCGAAAATATTTGTAAAAAATGTCATGGTATAGAATGTCGAAAATTTTCATGAAAAAAGGCATAGTATAGTCTGTCGATTAATTTGGTGGAAAAAAAACTCAGTTTAAAATTTCAAAAATTTTCATGAAAAAAGTCATACTATAGCATGTCGAAAATATTCGTAAAAAAATGTCATGGTATAGAATGTCGAAAATGTTCATGAAAAAAGGCATAGTATAGTCTGTCGACTAATTTGGTGGAAAAAAAACTCAGTTTAAAATTTCGAAAATTTTCATAAAAGTCATACTATAGCATGTCTTTTCATGAAAATTGACGAAATTTTAAACTGAGTTTTTTTTCCACCAAATTAATCGACAGACTATACTATGCCTTTTTTCATGAACATTTTCGACATTCTATACTATGACATTTTTTTACGAATATTTTCGAAAAATTTTCATGAAAAAAGTCATACTATAGCATGTCGAAAATATTCGTAAAAAAATGTCATGGTATAGAATGTCGAAAATTTTCATGAAAAAAGGCATAGTATAGTCTGTCGATTAATTTGGTGGAAAAAAAACTCAGTTTAAAATTTCGAAAATTTTAAAAACTATTAATTCTTTTCATAAAATTTACGAAATTTAAATGAGTTTTTTTCCCAAAAATTATCGAATTATTTTTTTTTAAATTTTTTTTCAAATTATGTTTTTTCTTTTAATTTTTTAAAAAATATAAAATTGAAAATTTAAAAAAAGAAAAAATTTTTTTTTTAAAAAAAAAATAAAAAATTTCGTTTTTTTAAAAAAACTTTTAAAA